>OY978026.1:6484209-7795459 GCA_963854515.1 Pandemis heparana | reverse complement strand
TATTGATTTTTCATTGTGTCAGTAGGTACGTCACTTAAGTCTTCATTTTATCTCAGGTCATTCACTTTGATCAAAGAAATATATTATATCGCTTTTTACCCGAGCGACGAAGGCATACTAAAGAATATATTTTAACTTCTACATTGGTACCATAGCTGGGAACAGGTTTTTCCAGGTGAGTGGGCTTAGACTGTGGGTCTCACATATACCGAGTTCAGATTGGGAACTTCACATACCCTACAGGCCTACATTATTGAATAGCTCATGCAGTGCTGGATTTACACATTTGCCGCCCCAAAGCTATTTTATTTTTGCCGCCCCACTCGTGTTCGCAGCCTTACTTTTTTTTCTGTATTTTTTTATTTGCGCCAATTTTGCCGCCCTAGGCACAGACATATAAGCACAAGCAGTAGGGAATCTACGAACAAATCGGTCGAAACGAACGCACACATAGACACGCGCTTTTACACGGCCCCTAAGCGGATCTCGCGGTGCTGTCAGTCGCGCGTGGCGCATTGAGACGAGCGGCCGTGTTCGTTTTAAACATGCCAAGAGCGTATTGCGCAGTGTACGGCTGCTTGAACTCGGCTTCTTCAAAACCGGAGCTTTCGTTTTTAAACTCCCTGCTGATGTTGAAAGGTAAGAATGATACTATATTATTATGAAATAAAATGTATATATTATTTTTATAACGAGAAATGTCAGATGTCACTTCTCCGACAAATGCTTTTTCTGTTAAATAAAACGTTGGGCTGTTTAGATGATAAGTAAGTAGTTGCCGTATATTATAGACCGTGTTTTTGGTGAAAAAATTTTCTAAGGACTTTCATTGTTATCATTTTGCATCTATAGTATATACCTATGTACTAATATATTATAGAAAACTACACTTGAAGGATAACTTGTCAAATACCTATAGGTAGGACAAACCTTGGTTAAAAAAAACTATTCAATTTAACAAAAATTAAATCGACAACCCTAACGCTTTATTGAAGCGTAGGTACTTATTTCAAAAAGTAGGCCTATCTTCCCTACTGCTTTAGCTTATATATATATATATATACTGTGCCCTAGGCTTCAGCCTTTTTAGCCTCTAGGGTAAATCCGGCGCTGGGCTCATGGTTACTTAAATGTAATTCAAACACAAATCCTGCAATACTCAGACATGTAGTCCACAAAATCTTGTTCAAGAGGCCATACAACAAACCCTAAGCTACCACGGCTTTTACTTTAACCATATACCCACCTTAAATGCCAAAACTTGTTGAACAAAACTCTCTGTATGGGCCAAATCAGTTGCAGTCTCATTGTAATACCCCGCATCATTCTTGATGTTCATGCTAACTTTGCCCACTAGCGCCCTCTGTCCATGCTTGATGGCACTAGTTGCCAGCTCCAGAGTACCATCCACATGTAGGGATCCGAAGTAGCAAGCTGTGGTAGTGCCATTGGCTAGAAGTCTTTGCTTGAAGTAAAGAAACACTGGTTATTGATTTAATATTGAACCTTATTCTTGTGGACTAAGGTCGATTTAACAAAAACATGACATGACTGAGCTGATTATGATGAATTGCGGTGTAAAGATAGATGGGTCTTGAAGATGGACGTAAGATAATTATGTTCCCAATAGACACCAATAGCCGAATCTGATGTATAAGTCACAAGAAACAACTAGTTTTATTAACTTAATTTCTATATTGCTTGTTATCAAGTTGTGTCAAGGACATAAAATATTGATACAGCCATCATGTCAAATATTTGTATTACTGTGCACCTTATTGTTTGTGGCATAAAGGTGTAAAGGTTTTCAACATGAAACTACCGTGAGAGAGACTCAAACATAATTACGACAAACCGGATAACGCACATATATAAAAAGCCGAAAGAATGCTCGGGACAATTGTTTCGGACTATTGTCATGTGTGTGTTATTGTTGTGTTTGTTTCGCTGCCGCCAGGGCGACCACTCTCTGATGAAGGACTACGGAATAGTCCGAAATAATTGTCCAGAGCATTCTTTCGGCTTTTTATACGTGAGTTACCCGGTTTGTTGTAATTGTATAAAGGGTTTGTTGTCTTGGTAACATACATAATTATGTTTATGCCCTTGGCTGTACTTAATGAATGTCATCATTTAATAACTTACCACAACTGTGTCATATATTTTGGCTGCAAATTTTGTATCTTTATACTGGCTTTCTAGTGGAAATGTATATTTGTCCAACCACTCTAGCAAAGGTCGATCTAGACCAACACCAATGTTCGGAAACTGTGGGGCATGCGTGTGGCAGTCCACAAGCCCGGGAATAAGCAGCTGTTCTGACTTCAGAGCTATGACCTGATGATCCACAAAAGCTCCAGACTGGGATAGTGTGTCATATTCTTCTCTTGAACCTATTTTTGTAATCTACAGGAGAGATTTTTTTTTTAATACTTGATCTATTTATGAGAATGTAAAATTAGATTGTATATTTAATAGATACAACATGGTATTCAACGTGGTTAAAAATACTTTTTTTATTTATATACTAGCTTTTTCCCGCGACTTCGTCCGCGTAGACTTCATTTATTGACAAATAGCTTTTGCCCGCGTGTACCAGGAGTATTTCAATCCCGTTTTTTCCCGTTCCCTTAAGAATTTCGGGAAATGATCTTTTAATGCTCCCTACACTCCCCAAGGAACCCACTTGACAAATTTCAGCTTTCTACGACCTTTAAAACGAAAAAATCCGTTTTTCCCGTTCCCGTGGGAATTTTGGAGATTCCTCTATTAATGCTCCTCTAAACTCCAAACAACCTAACTGCCGAATTTAAGCGTTGTACAACCAGTAAAACGAAAAGTCGCGTTTTCCCGTTCCCGTGGGAATTTTGGAAAATTATCTTTTATCGCTTCTTTGCACTCATCTAGCAACCTACATGCCAAATTTCAGCTTTCTACGACCAGTAAAACAAATCCCGTTATTTCCCGTTACCGTGGGAATTTTGGAAAGTCCTCTCTAAATGTTTCTCTACACTCCCCAAGCAACCTACATGTCAAGTTTCAGCTTTCTACAACCAGTAAAACGAAAAGTCCCGTTTTTCCCGTTCCCGTGGGAATTTCGGAAAATTGTCTCTTAATGCTTCCTTACACTCGCCAAGCAACCTACATGCCAAATTTCAACTTTCTACGACCTGCAGTATATAACAAAAAATCCCGTTTTTTCCCGTTCATTTCCGTCAAAATTTTGGGAAATCCTTTTGTAGTGCTCCCCCATACTCCCCAAGGAACCTGAAGGCCAAATTTCAGTTTTCTACGATCATTAAAACGAAAAATCGATCCCGTAGAACTGAAATCCCGTTTTTTCTTTATCCCGTTGGAATTTTCGAAAATCCTTAACCTTAAAACTGTTTTCTACTATTACACTCACCTACTTCTATGCCAAATTTGAAGTCTAGTAATTATAATTCATAGGATTTCGTTGAACTGAATATATAAATCCTGTTTTTTCCTTATCCCGTGAGAATTTCCAAAAATCCTGAAATTATTTTCTTAGTTTTGTAATCATCTACTTGTGTACGAAATTTGAAGTCTATAGTTACCTATTGAGATAGGGTCACTCGAAATCGAATAATATAAATCCCGTTTTTTCCCGTCCCCCTGGAAATTAGTGTATGTGTGTGTGTGTGTGTGTGTGTGTGTGTGTGTGTGTGTGTGTGTGTGTGTGTGTGTGTGTGTGTGTGTGTGTCAGGTAGGTATGTGTGTTGTTGTTTTCTTAATCAGCGACCCGATAAACCGTACAAACAATACTACCCACTTTAATATAATAATAATAATACCCACGTTGATTTTCAGACTTTGTCATCCCCTATCCCCTTTTAGGGGTTGAATTTTCAAAAAACCTTAGACCTTATAAGGAACCTACGTGCCAAATTTGGAATCTCTAGAACCAGCGGTTTGGGCTGTGCGTTGATATGTCAGTCAGTCAGTCAGTCAGTCAGTCAGTCAGTCAGTCAGTCAGTCAGTCAGTCAGTCAGTCAGTCAGTTTCTTCTTTTATATATATAGATAGGTAAATTTAAACCAGCATGGAACATTGGGACCTGCTATTTTTTTAAATTCAGTGTAATATTACACACAATAAGATTAGCAGTGTTACTACAAGTTGAATATTGCAGGGCTTTGAGTAGATCGCTTTAGAAAACAATCCACTAACAAAAACTATAGGTAATTAGTAAAATAATTTTAATCTGTGATCTGAGCTGAGTCTGATAAAGTTTAGATATTTACAGAAGTATATAGCACTTTATCTACAAACTTAGCAAAATTAAAAACTAATTAATTTACTACTTAACTTTTTATTGTTAAAGTTAAATGTACATAATTATAGTGCTTTCGAAGCTTTTCATAATAAATATACACCTATACCTCTAGAAAAAATTAAAAACATTCCAATTTTATCCAAAATCATTGAACTACGTTCTGTTGAAATAAAAATATTAAAATAAAATCAAACTATATACCTACCTTTCCCTTTTCAGTGCATAAGTAGCCAGCGTGTGACAAAACTTTCGGTGAACTTGACGAAACTATTGCTCCAACGAATATTTTTTTAATATCTGACATTTTAGTTACTGAGTCGTGTTTGTTCGTGCGTCTCTGCTAGCAATTGAACAAAACAATAGATATACGCATCAATTTAAATCACAATAAATCAAAAGACAATCGCTAAACTCTGCCCTTGGCTCGTTGATAAAACTTAACTTGTTATGATAAATTGATAACTTTATCTGTCGCGGGCGTTGCGCACGCGACGGCAATGACACTTTCAATCCAGTTACCATGCCAAGAAAAAATATTTATCTAAACCAAAAAAAAGGGTGACGGATCTGTTAAAAAATTCTAATTAATGTAATTTCTCTTCATGTGTTTCATTGATTCATTTTACTTTCGTAAATAAATGAATTATTTTATATATTTCGTAAATTATAACTCAACGCCAGGCTGAAGCACAATTTTCTCTTTATAAAGACGAAAAAGGCGTATGCCAAGCCTCAATTATTTCTTGAAACTCGAAAAATGGAAAAATATGGTAACACAGTGACAGTTCTTGCGTTTCGTTCGTTGCAACTGTTGCAAGGCCTGTTTTTTTTTTCATTTACGAAGATTTGTGCAAAGTTATGTTGGTTGAATATAGATTTGTTCGTAAGTACCTAAGTATATTCCATAATTAATTTATCTTTATCTTTATTTTATCTGCAATTAGTATTAAGATTTGTCAGTTCTTTGTTAAGCTTTAAAAACAGAAAAATACTCACAGTATCTGTCAAAAAAACTTGCGGAGTGCGAAGGCGCGGAGCAGTGTTGCCAGATCGTGCTTTTTAGCACGGTTTTACGTGCTTTTTGAGCGGTACGCGTGCTTTTTACGTGCGGAGACAAAAAGCGTGCTAAAACGGTGCTTTCTGGGGTTACGTAGCCAAATGGCAAAAACGGAACCCTTATAGATGCGTCATGTCTGCCTGTTCGTCCGTCAGTATGTCACAGCCACGTTTTTTTTCCGAACCTATACTATTGAAGCTTGGCAAGTAGATGTATTCTGTGAATCGCATTAATATTTTTACACAAAAATAGAAAAAAAAATGTTCTCTCATGGACCGCAGTTCAAATCTCGTGTATTTTATTTTCTTTTTGCGCGAGTGTGCGTGTGTAGTTTTCACTCTCACTCCCGGAGTGCTACCCGGTGTTTTTTTATTTATTATTTGTCTGTCTATATAAGTAGGTATATAAAATGACCTCACAATGCCTACATTTTGCTTAAGAACAGGGCTCTGCTAACACTAGATTTTATAATAGCTTGGCGAATTTGTACGGAACCCTCGGTGCGCGAGTCAAACTCGCACTTGACCGGTTTTTGCTCCTGTTTCAGTACGCTCAATAGCGAAAAGCTTATTTCATAATTCACTGATTATTTTTCTTAATTTTTTGGAATTATTTTTAAGCGTGGAAAAATGCGTGCTTTTTTATTTAAAACCGTGCTTTTTTAGCCATTCGACCGTGCTTCTGGGTGCGAGTGCTCTGGCAACACTCGGAAGGCGCAAACCGCGAAGAAGCGAAGCGAGGGAAATGACATGTAATGAAAAGCAATAATTTACAACAACTTTTGTAATGAAATTATTTACAGTATGTTACGAATAAGGGATAAAGACGGTGATTTATGTGCGTATTTATGTTACGAATCACGGGTTGTCTAAGTAATTTGAGTTTATTTATCGGGCAATAGTCATGTTGTAGAGCAGTTCGTGCCAGGATGAGCGGGCGTGCTCTGATGCCTCCTTCCAGCTTAGAAAGCGGCCGGATCGGGCGTTCGCCAGCCAAAACGGTGAGTCGCGAGTCGCTGCAAGGGCGGTGGCTTCTTCTAGGCGATTGTGGACCTTTCGAGCTTCTTCCAAGGCCTGATACATAGATACAAATACAACCATTAGATAGGTACCTAATTAAAAATTGGCGGCAAACTTGTCATAAGCCTAAAACCATAGAGCAATTTTCCGGACTAGTTTTTGATCTGGGGGGCAACTCCGAAATCCGATTTTCGAAGTTCGTATCACACCGTCCCTCTCACTCTCAAATTAATAACTATTAGTGAGAGCGGAACGGCACGAAACGAACTTCGAAAATCGGATTTCGGAGTATAAGGCCTGTGTAGAGCTGGGTGGTTTTTCACGCTTGATCAATTTGAAACTCTCTTGTGGTGCATGGCTTTATACTAGTTTATACTAGGGTTGCCATAAGTGTGGAGACTCAGACCGGGATATTTAAAGAAAAAAAAAACCGGCTAAGTGCGAGTCGGGCTCGCCCACCGAGGGTTCCGCACAAATTTGCCATGTTAACATAAAATCCAGTGTTAGCAAGAGCCCTGCTTCTAAAAATAAGCAAAATGTATGCACTGTGAGGTCATTTCATATTGGTTATTTTACTATGTAGTTACTTACATAGACAGACAGACATAAATAATTACGGTTTTCGCAATTTTTCCTATATCTGTGCTATGAGACGTTGCTTCGTACCTACCAAATATCAAGATTCTGAGTTCACGGGAAGTACCCTGTAGGTTTTGATTCCCTTGGGAGTTTCGAAAATTTGCGGAAGTTTGCGGCATAAACGGCTGTATCTTTTGATTGCGTTGGCTTAGAATGATTTTTTCACAGCTCCAAGGGACAGTAGACCTGAGTATTTGTTATAAATTTCAGCTTGATAGTACCTCCACGCGTTCCTGAGAAAAAGGGTCTTGACAGAGGGTCGGACGGACGGACAACAAAGTGATCCTATAAGGGTTCCGCTTTTTCCATTCGAGGTTCGGCACCCTAAAAACTACTAAAGGTAGAAAAAAAGGAACATTTATTACAACGATCTCGAAATTTGTTGACATTGTTGACGTAAATTCGTGAACGTAAACGGACAAGTGTCAGCGCTTACGTCGTTCTATCCACGTAGGATTAGCCTAGCTAGTTTGTCGCGTTTATTGTATTGTAGGTATATTATTCTTTACCAAGTCCAGCCCTCTATTAAATAACTACGATTTTCAAACCGGGACAATTTGCTTACCGGCCGGGAAGTCGGGACACCATGCTTTAAACCGGGATAAGCCCCGGCGTACCGGGACGTATGGCAACCCTACTTTATACTTACTTAATTCAATTTTCGAAGTATGTTTCTTAACGTCCCGGTCCAGCTCACTAATTTGAGAGTGAGAAGGACGGCATGATACAAACTTCGAGAATAGTGGTGGTGATGGTGCGAGTAACGAAATGAGACACGAGACGCCACGGTAAACCGCGATACGAGCGAGTGCTTAAGTGGTGGACTTATCTCATACTGTCTTCCAATACAAAGGTATAAAACCCATAGTAGACCCATGAAAATTATGAGGATAGTTAGAACCTTGTCATTTGAAATCATTTCTTTTGTTAAATTATATTTGACATCATAGGTAACTACGTGAAACAATATTATGAAAACCTACTGAGTGCTCAACGTTTTTTTTAGGCCGACTATCCAATACATTGTGCCATTTGTGCCATAGACAGGCATTTTGTGTGTAACTACCTACTTAATTTTATAGGAAGGTACGGTCGGCCTCAGAAGTATCTGAATACTTTATCTTGTCATTTTCAATACACATTTCAAACTCAACGACATAATTAGTTGGTTATTCAGACAAAGTACTTAGGTACTAAAGTGTTCGGCTACTTCTGAGGCCGACTGCATGTACTTACTTGATTAAAAACAGTAGTAGCCAGGGCTTGGCGACCGGCCAAATATAGCGTGTTTGCCTTCAAAAGGATCCACCGTGGGTACATAGCTCGGCAATTTTTGGCGTCATTCTCCAACCGAATTAGTTCACGATCGGCCAAAGAGCGCAACTCCATGAGGTCTACCACCTTAAAAATGACATAGGTACAATTAAAACTTACTACAGGTGGCGGCACGTAATTAAAATGTGGAGGGGATATGTGCAGTATGAAAAACAACAGCATTTTCATACTGCGCATATCCCTTCCACGTTTTACTTACGTGCCGCCACCTGTACTTTCTACTAACTTGTCTGACGACGTGAAACTACATATTCACTTACCTTGCGTAAATCATTCACCTTCCTAGCTAGACTTTCTAACATCCCTTCTGCTAGTCTCATCGCGCTTATGAGAGTAGTTAGTGATCCATCTTGATCTTCATGCCCCATCCATCCCAAAGCTTCAGCTTCAAATCTTTTCGCTTTCCTTTCCTGATTAACTCGTAGCCAGTACGTCCAAAGGCTGACGACGAGGCGTCTTCGCGATGCTTCCGATATGTTTGTATACAACGCATGCTCCGCAAACCGACTTATTTCGCTCGGTGATTCCAATTGAAATCCAGCATCCAATACCATATCCATACACAGGGCGTAATACCAAGATTCACAATCCATTGATCTCTGGCTGTGGGTCAGATTAATCGCTTCCTTGACTACGTCTACGGCTTCTTCTATTCGACGACGGGAAAGTAAAATGTAAAACAGCTCAGGGATGATGTCTATAGAAACATTATCAGCGTGTAGAAATCGACTAACTGTTAACGCGCGGAAGCCTGAGTGGATGGAAGTGGTTAGTTCACCCCGAGCTACTCGAGCACGGAATGTTGCCATGAAGAGTTTTCCGAGGGCGTACAGGTCTTCAGCCATGATAGCCTTTGGCAAGCGGTGTAATGTATAAATCGCCAAACGTTCTGTGTCTGCCGTATTGTCGACAAACCCCTGCAGGAGATCCACCTGTAAAGCGTTGCTGAACACGTCACAAAGATCTATAACATTACATTCCACTTTCCTTACTAATTTGAGGGCGCGGTATGCGCATGTTCTAGACACTGTAAAATCTCCTAAGGCGGAGTATAGTAGAGTTGCGACATTCAAACAAAATATGGAATCGGCCAACATCATTGCTTCGTGTTTGCGATATTTCTTTCGTTTTATTCTTAACGAATTGAGTACTTGGCTCATTTTAAAGAATTCTGATACTTTGTCGACATTTAAGCGGTAGATACGCGTTGCTCGTCCGATAGCCAGTTTGGCGGCTGTTAGATTTCCAATCATTAGATTTGCTGCTGTTTTCAAAGAAAATATTCGACCCAAAAATCTTTTAGTATTGAAAGGGTTTATGATCCCTTGAATTGCGGGCGTATTACAATACGTTTCAGCATCATCCAACTTTGAAAATGCGCCATCTGTGTTATTTGCAAGTACGAATAGATAACTCAATTTTATCAAGTACTCGATTTCAATTAATTTCATATCGGCTCTATTGGCGTGTCGAATTAGTTGTTCGTAAATACTTATTCTTAATTCTGCACAGTTGCATTTGCTAAAGTTGGTTTGAGATACACCTTTCTGAATTTTAATGGAGAAAAACTTTTTGTTTGTGTTTTCTTGCACAGCTATTTCTTCATCGTCGCTATCAGTAACTCCTAATTTGTTCCAGTCGCTTATGTTTCCTGCTTCCGCTACTTCTCTTAACATATCAAAAACTTTTATTCTCTCAAAATCTGCACTGTGATTTCTAAAAACGATGCTAGCGACGGTTACTCTTTTTGTAGATCGACGGCGTGGTGCTAATAAGTCTTCACTATTTTTGATTTTCAGTATTGGATTGAATTGAACACTATTACCTGAAATGGCGCTTTGCAAAGAGTTATGTCCAGACATTGCGTTTGCCTCGCTCATAGATCGGATAGGTTCCAATATAGTTTTAATTTTATTTATATCTTCTGATTGCGACGTTCTTATTTCATTATCAGATTCACGCTGATCGCTCTCTAAAGAATTTCGAACTTCTCCGTCTTGATCACTATTTTCATGCTTTATATCATCATTGTTCTCGGTGTAATCAAGAGAGGTACTCTCAACATCTAAGCTCATTATTGACTGTACGACCATTATCGTTCCGCCACAATCTGGACATTTTTGTTCATTATTCTGTAAATTGGTAACGATACGCGCATGAAATTCCTTTTTTTGATTCATGGGAAGTAATTCGTAGAAAGCCTGCCTTGACTTTTTATTTTTGAATTTCATTACTTTACAAAATGCATATTTTGGTAAGTCATAGCTGTTTTCGGGGTCATAGTCAAAAATGCATTCACATGACAGTATATGGTGATTTCCAGATATGTTAGAAGCGCCGCTGGCTTTATTAGATGCAGGCGGAGTTTTACGGTGCCATTTACTTTTGGTATTTGCGCATCCCAAAATGCGCATAGAGAACAATCTTTTTACTGCTTTTGCTGTTGTAAGAGGATTATTTTCATACATAATACTTTCTAAAAGATCTCGTGACAGTACATCCCCAATCACAGAAGCAATTTTTAATAACAGTTGCTGGTATGGAGTAAGTGAATCGATTTGAATCATTATCAATGCATCTAAATTTTGCACATTGATATCAGTTTTTAATTCTTCCTTTTGTGTGACAATACATATGCTTATTTCTTCTTTTTTGTCTTCTTCTATAAGTTTATCTAAGGTAATTTGATCTGTTGCTTTTAAAGCCTGAGGATGTAATAGTTCAGGTTCAGGAAATTGTAGATCTTCATCAGTCCAGTCTCTTAGTTCATCAAGTCTGACCTTTTTGACATCAAGAGCACCACTTGAAAAAAGATGCACGATAAACAATTCCACGAGTCCGGGTAATCCTTTACATTTTACTCTGAGAGCTTCGCATAAGTCATTAGGGACGGCTTTCACGTCTAATATTTGACATGCAAGCGAAGGAACCCATCGAGGGGCTAGTGGACCTAATACAATTTTTCTAATATTGCTGTTAATGAAAACACTATATAGCCAACTGTGCACAGAGCTAAATTTTCCTCGGCGTACTGTCATCACTGTGAATATTTTAGCTGAATTGATCATAATTGCAATATATGGCCATGAAACTGGATCAAGATTATGTAGATCATCCAAGAATACTACATATGTACCTGGTATTGCTTGTATTAACCTAGAAAATATATCTTTAGCTTTTTCTGCACGTTTATTCACATCTTGGGTATATACTCCTTCGTGAAACGCGAAACGTACTTTTAATACATCGTTTAGGTAACAGAGGTCTTCATCATACACGTGCAGTAATTGGACGATCCTTTCCTCTTTTTCAAAACCCACAGCTGGTTCACGTAGCCCAAAAATTTTATCGATAATTTGGGTAAGTGCTAAATATGGGGTAGCTGAATGTATAGAGGTGAGGTTGACGTCACATGTATTTAAACCACAGTTACTTGCATGGCGAGACATCCATTCCAAAAGTCTGCTTTTCCCTAGACGAGATTCTCCCACTAGCAAAAGTGCATCGAAATCTCTATACGAATTATGAGCATCATTTAGCCAATTTTCGTAATATTCCATTTCATCACTTCGATCAAGAAGTGGTGGTATCATTGGGATGTCGTATAGTTCTTTAACTCTTATTTCTTCGGTGTACTCGTAAATTTTACCCGGATTCGTTATACCTTTGAGATCGGCTTTTGGCTGAAGAGTAAAACCGTTGGTAGACATTTTACTTTTAACGAAGGTCGATTCGTCGCATGTTATTTTGTTACGGAAATAGCACATCAGCCTTGCTGCTTTATTGACGATGGCTCCTATAACGGTAAACTCTCTCCGTAAGGGGTGCCCTACAACCCCACAGTATACTTGTCCAGTCGTAACGCCTATAGATACTTGTTGGACACCGTCTAATGCTGAAACCGATTTCTTAATGCTGTATGCACATTTCAATGCCGCTTGAGCTTCACATTCATGTTTAAAGCCCCGCAGACCAAAAATTACTAAGATCATTACGTCTTTATCGAATAATATGATCTTGTTTACACAACCCATTGACTTATAAACAATTTCGCATACGATTTGGTAGGCATTGTTGACTATTGTGATTAGCTGTAGATATGGACATTCCCGGGGTTTGAGAGTTACGAATAAAACAGATACTTGTCTCATTTCCGTGAGGTATTCTAGAGGCTGTTGGGCATCTATTTGAGTGAGCACAGGTCGAACCATAAACTTACGAATCTCAACACCAATATTTTTTTCTTCGGTTACTAAAATAGCTTTCCTGAAACTCAGTGCCTCATGCTTCTGGATAACTTCAGTTGTACTGATACTGTTACTCGAACACCATATGGCGTCAGGGAGATTCTCAAGTGCGCAGAAGGGTTTTTTAATCTTCATCATTGTACCAAATCCTCCGAACGGCTTGGACACGTCTTTCTCTCGAGGATCGTACAGGATAGCTTTTATTGTAACATGTCCGTCTTCATGAATGACATGATCATAATTTCTGGAATAGCAGTGACCCCAGGCGTTAGGTGTCAATTTGACTTCACCGGAAACGCAAAGACTTTCAGCAAGTTTGGCTTCAATGACAGGAAGTCCGAATATGACGTAATTCATTGGTAATTTATTACCGATTGTGGCAAAAATTATATTTCCAGCTGAAATAGCTAATTTCACTCTAAGATTTACTTTCACGTCGGTTTCGTATGTGGAAAACGAATGCTGTATTAATAAAGCGCACGCTACTGCAGTATGAATAGTGTGACATAAAAATGTTCGTTTGTCAGTCTTCCAAAGCGCTAAGAAAGCATCACCAGCGAACTTGATGATGTCTCCTCCGTGATTGTAAATTAGTTCTATGAGGGAGCCGAGGTAAGTGTTGAGGGTGACAGTGAGGCGGTAAGTGCCGCCTTTACCGGTGTTGTTGTAGCGTTCGGACAACGCGGTATAGCCAGATACGTCGGCCATTAATAATACTCCGACAAAACGCTTTGGCTCGGTCGAGTCGAATCTGAAAAAAGACCATTTATAATTATTTCAAAAACTAACATTTCATTTTGAGCTCGCTATAAGTACTAACCCCGGAAGAGATCAGTAGCTGCTGTGAAGGGTGACTGAGACACCTCTGTTACTTGGTCTGAGTGTATGCAGCAGCTTATTATATGCAGTGTAAGAGGCAACCTCTTGTCCTACTTTCCTTAACGACCAGAATAACAATACTAATAATGTGGCGACTTAGAAGAGGAAATAGAGAATTATAGATAGGAACTCACTTTTCCATAAGCAAAATTTCATCAGGAACCAAGGTAGACAACAACAATGTCTGTTTCTTGGTGAGTTGCACTTCAACGTCTTGATCGGAGATGCATTCGCTGAGTTTCTTGCGTTTGAAAAACTCTTGCTCCCAGTCCATCTCTGTAGCTTTGTCTTCATCGCTTTCTTCCTCCACGTACTCTGTTCTACGGGACATTTTCCTACCAAAGTTTTTCCATTTCTCTGTGTCCATCATAATGTTTACAGAATTCCTGCGGGACCGGGCCCGGGACTTCCGGAAATTCATTTTTGTGTTTTTAAAGTATAATTACGGAAATTTTGAATTAGATCTAACCTTCCATGTAAAATGTACCTAGTCACTTTTACCTTATTTAATCTAATTGGGATATAATAATCTAGTCGGTCACAACACAATTCATGAGTTTTTCAACAGTTTTACGTGTAACCAAACCACAAATCAACAAGTCATGACATTTCAGACGTAAACAATAAAAAATATACCAGTTTTTCGACAGTAGGTACCTGTCAAATTAACTTTTTTAGTAGACATTTCTTTGTCACACATCTCACGCATTCAATAAGAGCATCACGTTCGTATTGTTTAAGTATATCTTTTCATTTTCCATCACCGGCTTATCACTTATTTTTTTATAATTATTATTGTTGTTAATTGTTAATCATTACATTATTGACTGTTAATAGTCTACGATTTCGTCGAATTTTCCTTTTTAGTTTGGTTTGATGAGACTAAAAATAATTCTGTATATTTATAGGTAGTATGGTCTAATGGTCTTATTCCTCCGAGGTAGTATGCGAATTGATTTGCGGAAAAACAAAACTATGCCAGATACCTAGAAGTATCTTTTTTATGTTTTATGTATGTATGTATGTATGTATTTGTACGTAATACAACGTGTCCCCAGCCTATGGACATAGACGAATACTTCACGTTTATTAGGGTATTTCTAACCAATATGCAAAGTATTAAAACAATCGGTCTAGTATTTACCGAGAAAACAATGGTTTTAAAATTTTAACTTTTGGAGCACCCTCTATTTACATTGTGTTGATTAATACGCATTTATGGGACCAATGCAATCTCTTTTGAAGAGTTTGAAGTACTGTAATAACAATATTCAAGTGGAAACTCCTTAGACGTGCATGAAAACTCTGTGGTAACTGCATGATTTTCTTTTAAAATAAATGACACTGATTAAGTGACGTTGCCATAACATTTATAAATCAATTTGTTTGGTTTTGTTCATGAAAAGCATTTTGATAAGATGGCACGATATTCTGCTGCAGTGTGCATGGATATGATATTAATTTAAAGGGAGTGCCATCAGAATGGCAATTTCGCCATCAGAACGTACCGTGAGCGATATAGTGAAACTAGGTGATGCCCTAATAACCCGCGTACAATAACAAGGGCAGTTCAAAGAGTGAGAGAAAATCGCCCACTGGACCCAACAATTAACCGCGAAGGCGTTATAACCCGGCAATTATTGCCCAAGAACAACATATTTTTGAATACTTTCGTTGTACGCCTAAATCTAGCTTGCGGCGAGCGGCTTGCCGTTTTCATGTTCACGGTAACATTCGGAAAGTTAAAGACGA
Organism: Pandemis heparana; assembly: GCA_963854515.1. NCBI lineage: Eukaryota > Metazoa > Arthropoda > Insecta > Lepidoptera > Tortricidae > Pandemis > Pandemis heparana. The sequence goes on along the minus strand of OY978026.1, from coordinate 7,780,235 downwards.
TGGTTTCAGACAGTGCTCTGTTACGAAAAGTCCAGAGCAATATGAGGCGGCGTTTACACACGTGTATACTAAGAAACGGTAGCCACTTTGAACATTTAAAAATTTAAGTTTTTACATTTTTTTTTAATAAATGATGATTAGTTACGTAAATTTGGTTTCATTAATTATTTTAATCCTAGAGTTACAATTTCGATACTTGATATTCCGATCAGTTTAATAATATGCCTAGTATTGCTGGTAAATTAGACATTTATCTACTTCGATGGCGCGCGTGTGTTGCCTGTAAGCAGATACGCACACATATCCCTGTTGTTGACTTTGACATGTGTGTCACACTCACACAGGCATATCATTTCATCTTATTCTAATTAAAACAAAAACTGTTTCACAGCATTAGTGAGAAGTAGCATTACAATGGTGTTCATTCTGTGTCCACAGGCTGGGGACACGTTGTATATTACTCATAATGTAAAATGTAACAATAACTATATATATAAGATTGGTTCAAGGAAGTTCAACCAGTTTATCTGCATTAATTACCTCTAGGTACTATAAATCGTAACGTATTGAAGTAATTAGAAGATTTTATTATACTCAATTGAGATTAAGTATAATAAAATCGTATAATTAGGTACTTAATTAATTAGTGCTCGTTCAATATTAATAATTAGTGGGTTTCGATTTTAGTTTCGGCCAATTTTGGCCAAAAAACCGAATTTCTGTTTCCGTGAACTTTATGATGGCGAATTTCGGCCAATACCTTTGGCTCGTGTGTGGCCACCTGCCCACCAATAGATAAAGTTAATTTGATATGTAATTGGTATTATAGTCTCAATTAAATAACTTATTTGCAAATTAATAAATTGCCTTATTGTGAACGCCTTTATGTAAAAAATACGTTAGGTTTCAGGCGGAGCCCCTCTTTTGCCCGAATTTCAAATGCCATAATGTAATGTTTGCCATAATGATCATTTGCCATAACCCTTGTTTTCTCTGAAACCGTAATTTTTTCTGGAGCATTGTAATGGCAATCCTGTAGAACTCTATAGGTTAGGTTAGGTTTGTTTCATAACAATCCTGAATAATTAACAAATAAAGAGAAAAAAGAGTTATGGCAAATGATCATTATGGCAAACAATACATTTATGGCATATGAAATTCGGGCAAACGATAGAGACCCTTATTTAAATTTGTGTCCTATTACCAACGTCATCAAATAGGATAAGCGGTAGTGTCGTCAAATAATTTTGACTCTAATACAGAAGAAGACAGATTTCATCAGATTTTCGAAGTCACAATAGTCGAACCGTTAGCAAAAATATTCCACTCAATTTATCAGTGGCTATGGCTACTAATCATAAAGCATTTATTTCGAGAGTTGCCTTTAGTATATATGAGCACAACATTTTTTCTGCCACTTTTCGTATGAGGAGGCGAGGTAGGGGTACTATACTACAAGTCGGGATAATTTAACGAGTCATATGATATGCAATGAGGGTAACGCGAAGGGTCACACGTCACACGTGCATAAAGGCTATGGCAAAAATTTACGAATTGCATTTTATGGAAGGTATATAGCACCCTGTAGAACTAATATGCAAGTCTGTTGATCTAAAATCAAATGACAGGTATTGAAAAATAAAATAACTGTTTTTACGTTAACCTAAGACAATCGTTATTAGGCTAAATAGGTAGTTGCTTGTCATTCAGCCCTCGTATGACGCACTCACACCAAAATTGGTCGCGTTACTAAAGACACTGATTTGAAAGAAAACCGTTACCACTACCACAATACTAAACACGCACACAGCTAAACATTTCCCTTGGTCAATGCGGCCTCCCGTAATAAGTGTTTCGTGGTCATAATATGGAATTTTATTGATAATTTCAATGCAGAAAGCAAGTGACTACAATAGGTTGTTAACTCTATATTTTACATCGAAGGCTTATGTTATCGTGTGGCCCTTAATGTCTTTGCTATCAGTTCATTAGTACGTACTATCGACCAGATGCAAGGTCTCATCGTTATGTAAAGTAAATATAAATACTACAATACAGTAATATATCAACAGAGGAAATGCAAGTAGTATGTCTGTAGTAGACATCAGTCACAGTCTCTCTCGGCCCATTGCCTCGTCAACACCTACTCATTCCGTTCATTCATTCGGTGATTAGATTTATGAAGTATTTGCAAGGAAAGATAACAAAATGAATGTTAACGGTCATTCATTCCTTGGTAAAGTGTACAATATTGTCAAAGAAGAATTGAGTGAAGATGCTCCTCTTATTAAATTTGAGCATCCAAAAGATTTGGAGGTAAGTGTTTTATAATTAATGTAAGAATGCCTGAAACCCCTGCTTAAGGTTTTTGTAATCATTTTGGAGTGGGTACCGTCAGCATCAAAAGCGATATCGTAGCCGGTAAGCTGTACAGCATGTTATGACAATCCATTGAAATTTTGAACATCTTGTTCAAGTCAAAAAGTAAAAAAGTCATGTAGGTAAAGGTACAGTCAAAGACAAGAACCCCTAAAATATTGCACCTAAAATATTGTGAGCAAGTCAAAGAACTTGGACGTAGAGTCGTAGAGTCGTAGAGTCCGACAAAATTAATAGTGCCTACTTAAAATCAAATTGAAAATAAGCACTTTTAAAGAGGCTGCCAAACAAATTACACCGTTTCTCCAAATGTCAGGCCACTTAATGAGTAAGCGACCCACGTTTACCTCACGCTGCATCATGTTAAGTAAACAAAGCCGAGCGCGCTCTTTGAGCTCGAGTTTCTACCACGACAGAAAGTTATTTCACACCGACGTGATATAATTATGAGCGATGGAAAAGTTAAAAATCCGGTTGATTGTTACATTACCGCGTTTAGACGAGCATACATTCACCAGCAAAAACATCGGATAAAATAAGAGCATTCAAAAACATTTGATACGTTTTAAAGGTTGCATAAACGAATTGAGTTGGATTAAATGTTGACGAGTAGTTTGTTCTATCCGACTGTGCGTCATCCTATTGCAAATGAGACAATTAACGCGGTGGCTCTAATTGCAATATAAGTAATTGTACCTATGTTTGAATGTCACATTCATTGACATGGAAAATTACATATACCTAAATAGCATCAACACTCAACAGGCCCAGGTACAAGCATTCCCCATTGATAATACAAATGTAAGGAGTTAGTGTTCCCTAGCGGAAATCTAATCCCCTATTATGAGAAGGTAACTCAAATTATCAGGGTATATTTGACCTAAAAATTATTGACAAAATTATCATTTGACAAACTTATATATCTGATAAACCGTAAACTTTTTTAAAAACTTATAAAACAAACCTAACCTAACCTAATGTGAGCCACGCATAAAGGTTTTTCGATTTTTAAAAAGTTCACTGTTTATCAGATACTAGCTGTTGCCAGCGACTTCGTCTGCAAAGAATTCGTTTATCACTATCCACCGGGAATTTTCCAGGATAAAAAGTAGCCTATGTGCTATTCCAGACTTTTCTCTATCTATGTGCCGAATTTCATCCAGATTCGTCGGGCCGTTCTAGCGTGATTGAGTAACAAACAAACATCCATCCATCCATACTTTCGCATTTATAATATTAGTTAGATTTAAATTTTGACAAATGATCATTTTGTAAAATGATGCTTTTGTCAATAATTTTTAGGTCAAATGGAAGGACACCAAATAAATTCTGTCATTTCGTCAACGCCTGCTTTCAGAAAATTCTCGACATCGATATATCGGAGGCAACAGACGAGAGAGACCTAGAAAGATGCGTGCGCCAAATACTCCAATACAGCGTGAAGACTAACAAGCCTACGTTCCGGAACCAGCTTTTCGGAGCCATGGACCCTTACGGGCTTTCGGCGGCCTGGATCTTGGAGGCCTTCAACACTAGCCAGTAAGTCAGAAGTAGCAGTGTACTAATAAGTACCATACCAATGTAGGTACAGTCACCAGCATAAATAAGTGGTCACTTTTGTACCTTGTCACTTTAAAGTCATGTTTGAAAAACCATACGACATCATGTAACGACTGAAAGCGACAAGATACAAAAATTATCACTTATTTATGCTGGTGACTGTACAATACAAACATACACATACACAAATAACGTTTTTATCCTTTACGGGGTAGACAGCGCCTGAGGTAACAAGACCGACAGGCCACGTTTGGCAAGACACTGTGGGCATATAGGTGGAAAATGAAATCAAAATAGTGATGGTTGCTAGCCGCATTGCATAACGTGATTCGTATGATTTACGCCCGTTCCCTCGATGGACTTTTACCACGTGCGCGGGAAGAGAAGCAACTGGTACATTCTATGTTTTTACTTTTCGTCCAGGGGGGCTACTCCGAAAATCGATTTTCGAAGTTCGTGTCACACCGTCCCTCTCCCTCTCAAATTAATAACTATTAGAAAGAGCGAAACGGCATGAAACGAACTTCGAAAATCGGATTTCGGAGTATAAGGCCAGACCAGCATGGAAGTACATTACAAAGATTTAAGTAAACAAAGAGGCAGGTAAAGGACGGGTGCATATAAATTTGTAGACCCTGCATTATGTCCACGTGTCGAAGATCTAAAATACTTCCCTAAAGTAAGCGAGAGAAAGTAAGAGAGAGGGAGAGAGAGAGAGGAAGAAAGAGAGAGAGAAACACTTATTTACAAACATTCGATACACGTAGATTTAAAATATGAAGAAATACAATATATTTTAGAAAGAAAGAAAAGAAAGAAGAATAGTTTATTTATGACGATCACAACACATTAATTAATTCACATTAATTGGGGACGTTTTGGAAAAAGGCCAGGTCAAGAGTACCCGAAACCGACGAGCATGTATGAAGAGATTGATGAATGTGGATGAAGCGAAAGAGGTATGTCAGGATCGTAGCAAGTGGAACAAAGTAGTCTCTGCATATCCCTGTGGGAAAGAGGCATGACGATATCTATGTATGTAATGTACAACACATTAAATAAATAAACACAAAGAATAGTACCGATATGGTGTAAAATGAGAAAACCCATATTTTATTACTTCAGCTACTAACAGGCAGGTACTTGATATTAGTATTCGTAGTAGTAGATATTAGTAGGTTTCGCACTAGTCTATGCCATTGACTCCTCAACTGTTATAATCTGGTTGCGTAAGTGCGTTCTCAAGATAAAATAAGCGCCGTCTACCATTTACTAATTTATCAATTTTCATAAGACTCAGTAAAGTCATCTTGTTTACAGCGTCTGGACGGTCTAGCTTAGCTAGCGTAAGGGTGCGACTACACCGCCGCTTAAAAAACGGTGACGTTACGGAATCGCAACAAAATGTATGAAGAAACGGTAAGAAAACGTGACGCATACGACACGTCACTGCGTATACGCGGCGGTTTGGTCGCACCCTAACAACAGAAACACTGAGAAGCAAATTACGGGTCACATTGCCCATATTCTATGCAAAATTATGAAAAGTGACTCGTAATTTTTGCTTGTCAGTACCTAGGTATATTTCCACTTCATGTTGAAATTAGATCAATACAAATATTCGAGATTTACCTACTCTAAGCATATCGCTGATAATGAAACTTCAGTCACGAATCAGCCAAGAAGATTTCTTCATCTATTTTTAAATAATTCGCCTATCTGTCCGTCTCATCGACATTAAGACCGTGCATCCCTACTGAGCTGGCAACGTCGCATTTTTGGTGATTTTTTGCGATTATTTCATAGAAAATGAATGAAAGTTTCAAATGTCCGTCTGTAGTGCACTTCCTTTCGAGTGTATTAATGTGTCCAATGGAATGATTAATCGTGATGGACTTTTATTTTCGTATTAAAGGGATAAAATACTATATCTCGTTTAATAAGAAAATAAAAGTCCATCACGATTAATTATTGCATTACACACATTAATACACTAAAACGAAGTGCACTACAGACGGACATTTGAAACTTTCATTCATTTTCTGTGAAATAATCGCAAAAAATCACCAAAAATGTGAGGTTGCCAGCTCAGTAGGGATGCACGCTCTTAATGAAAATACAATTAATTTTTACGGCAAAGATTGCTTAACATCTATTAAGCAATTTGCTTGAGAAAATCGACCTCTACCTCAACCTCTTATGTTCAGATTAAGTACATATAAAATAGGAGTTGTTTGCCTTACGTTAAGAGGAGTCGACCAAGACTGGTTTACCTCATTTACAGGAATTTCCATCTAAGAATGATTTTGATAAGTAAATATGAAGTAAATATAAGAAAAAATGATAAGGAAACGTTTCAGCTACTCGAAAGTAGTTACTCATAGAAAGTAGGTACCTTAGTTACGATTAGATACCTACTTTACGATGCACAGTTTTAATTGAATCCCTATCCTACTAATATTATAAATGCGAAAGTTTGTGAGGATGTATGGATGTTTGTTACTCTTTCACGCCAGAACGGCCGAACGGATCTGGATGAAATTTTGAACAGAGATAGATTATGGTCTGGAATAACACATAGGCTACTTTTTATCCCGGAAAATTATTTAGTTCCCGGGGGATAGCGATAAACGAATTCTTCGCAGATGAAGTCGCGGGCAACAGCTAGTTAATTTAATAATTCTCCCATTCGTTTTCAAACGTCATCGGTCACCTTTACGAAACGATATTTTTCGATTCCAATTAAACGCTCTCCTATGAACGTATAATACTCCAGAATACTCCAGTATCAACTTACATACATACCGTCAAAGTTTGCGAATGATAACATTATGAACGACAGATAGGCATTTCCATTTAAGTGTCAATACCTTTAAGGGCCACTTGCACGGACCAGGGTCAATGACTTAACCCCGTGTTAGATGCTAACCCGGGGCTAAGGAGTGTCAAAATGTATTGGAACAGTCAAACCTAACCCTGAGTTAGCGATTTAATTCTAAGTCTGGACAGTGCAAGTGGGACTAACCATTTTTTAGGACTTAGTACTTACTTAATTTTGGACAGTATTTCATGAACACTATTTTTTTTTGAGAAAGATAAAAAGAGTTGTCAATTTTCTAGTTTTAAGAAAGACATAAAAGCAACGTACGCTTTTTAATGGAAATGTTCAAAAACTTATACTCGTATAGCTGCTTCTTCATGATATTTTATTACAATCTTTTCAGATACACATATGAGGTGGCACCAGCCTTCACTCTCGTCGAGATGAAAGTCCTAAGCCATGTCTTGAAAGTGTTCGGTATCCCCGATGGAGACGGTATTTTCAGTCCAGGAGGAAGCATGTCTATGCTCTACGCTATAGCCGCTGCCCGATTTAGAGCTTTCCCAGAAGTCAAGAGCAAAGGCATGAGGGGCCTGCCTGAATTGGTTCTGTTCACGTCAGAAGATGTGAGTATCAGTACCTCATAATACCTAAGAATTTTAGTGACTTGACACAGTTGGTTAATTTTTTCCATCACTTTTTAAAACTATTAAGTTTAGTTAATTTATTTCTTTTGTTTTATTTCTGTTGATTTTTGTTTTGTGGCACAAAACGTTTCCATCTAAATATATAAAAGAAGAAACTGACTGACTGACTGACTGACTGACTGACTGACTGACTGACTGACTGACTGACATATCAACGCACAGCCCAAACCGCTGGTTCTAGAGATTCCAAATTTGGCACTTAGGTTCCTTATAAGGTCTAGGGGTGCACTAAGAAAGGATTTTTCAAAATTCGACCTCTAAAGGGGTTAAATGGGGGTCCAAAGTTTGTATGGGGAAACAAGATTAGTTAGACTATTTTATTCGAAACTTCACAGGAGTAATCCTAACAATAAATGAGTAAACACCTGTTTCAGGTTTTTTGAAAATTCAACCCCTAAAAGGGGATAGGGGGTGACAAAGTCTGAAAATCAACGTGGGTATTATTATTATTATATTATAGTGGGTAGTATTGTTTGTACGGTTTATCGGGTCGCTGATTACGAAAACAACAACACACATACCTACCTGACATACACACACACACACACACACACACACACACACACACAAATTTCCACGGGAACGGAAAAAAACGGGATTATTATATTCGATTCCGAGTGACCCTATCTAAAATTTCGTACACAAGTAGATGATTACAAAATTAAGAAAATAATTTCATGATTTTTGGAAATTCTCACGGGATAAGGAAAAAACGGGATTTATATATTCAGTTCAACGAAATCCTATGAACTAGACTACAAATTTGGCATAGAAGTAGGTGATTATAATAGTAAGAAACAGTTTTAAGGATTTTCGAAAATTCCAACAGGATAAGGAAAAAACGAGATGTATATTCAGATCTACGGGATCGATTTTTCGTTTTAATGATCGTAGAAAACTGAAATTTGGCCTTCAGGTTCCTGGGGGAGTATAGGGGTGCACTACTGAAAGGATTTCCCAAAATTCTGACTGAAATGAACGGGAAAGAACGGGATTTTTTGTTATACTGCAGTGCAGGTTGTAGAAAGCTGAAATTCGACATGTAGGTTGCTTGGGGAGTGTAGAGAAGCATTTAGAGAGGACTTTCCAAAATTCCCACGGGAACGGGAAAACCTGGATTTTTCGTTTTACTGGTCGTAGAAAGCTGAAACTTGGCATGTAGGTTGCTTGATGAGTGTAGGGCAGCACTAAGAGACAATTTCCTGAAATTCCCACGGGAACGGGAAAAACGGGACTTTTCGTTTTACTGGTTGTAGAAAGCTGAAATTCGAAATGTAGGTTGCTTGGGGAGTGTAGAGAAGTATTAAGAGAGGACTTTCCAAAATTCCCACGGGAACGGGAAAAAACGGGATTTTTCGTCTTATTCGTCGTAGAAAGCTGAAACTTGGCATGTAGGTTGCTTGAAGAGTGTAGAGAAGCTATAAATGATCATTTTTCAAAATTCCCACGGGAACGGGAAAACGGAACTTTTCGTTTTACTGGTTGTAGAACGCTGAAATTCGGCATTTAGGTTGTTTGGAGAGTATAAAGAAGCATTAAGAGAGAAATTTCCAAAATTCCCACGGGAACGGGAAAAAACGGGATTTTTCGTTTTACTGGCCGTATAAAGCTGAAATTTGGCAAGTGGGTTCTTTGGGGAGTGTAGGGAGCATTAAGAGAGCAAATTTTGAAATACTCCTGGTACACACAAGCGAAGCCGTGGCCAAAAGCTATTTGTCAATAAATAAAGTCTACGCGGACGAAGTCGCGGGAAAAAGCTAGTATTTCAATAATTGCAATAAACTTCAATTATTTCATGCAAAACCAACATATAACATCATTATGCAAAACCATCTCAATTATTTCATGCATAATTAAATTTGAAATTAACTATTGAGCTTATTCAGTGAAAAAACTTTGCGAAGACTTATTTACCTAAAACACGCCTGCGAAGCAATTCAATTTTGTACCTATGTACGTAACGCTATGTTTCCAATACGCACTGATTCCGTTTGGAAAAAACCATTGTCATTCTGAGAGGAAGTTGATGCCCAGCGGTGGCCAATACGCAGGTAATTCGTAGTTGCTGAATTTTTTCGTATATTCTCGATTTCCAGAGCCACTATTCCATCAAGAAAGCAGCACACTGGCTCGGTTTTGGTACCGAAAGTGTACGCGTCATCAAAACGAGTGCCAATGGCCAGATTTTAATCGAAGACCTGGAGTCGGCTATCCTTAAAGATAAGAAAGCCGGTAGATATCCATTATTAGTAAATGCTACAGCCGGCACTACGGTCTTGGGCGCCATAGATCCATTGCAAAAGGTTGCTGATGTCTGCAAAAAATATGGGCTTTGGATGCATGTTGATGTAAGTCCCTTTTAGTAGCTTCTGATCCGTTGAGTGTTTTTCTTTAATTACCTACGTTTTTTATCTCTGGCATAATTTTCAGGCATGTTGGGGTGGAAGTTTAATATTGTCGCAGAAACATAAAAGCAAACTTAACGGCATTGAAAGGTAAATTGATACTAAGTACCTAATGTTGGTTATCTACGTTATTTTTTCTTTGTCAACATAGTAGTAGGTAAAGTTTTACTTGTAGATCGTTATATGCATAAAAACCGCTTTTTAATAAAAACATTAAACAGTTTGGTACTGAGATTTGAGAATGAGTATTGTACGTATCACAAACCTCCGTCCTGTTTTCATCCAACTTTACGAAATAATAAACACCATCTAAATCACGCTTGATGTCATTGCACACTGTAGGATTGCACATAATTTCACTCGATTCTTTTTACCCACTAGTTAATCCCGTCACAGCATTGAAAAAATAAAAGCATGTAATTATAATTAAGGTGGAAACACATTGTTAACACGCGACGCGACCCGATGCAACGCGACGCGTGTTGAGTCACACTATGAACATCCGACGCGACGCCATGCGCATACATTCGTTGCATCGGGTCGCGTCGCGTGTTAATAATGTGTTTCCACCTTTATACAGAGCGCACTCCATTTCGTGGAACCCGCACAAAATGGCGGGCGCTCCGCTGCAGTGCTCGGTGTTCCTGGTGCATGAGAAGGGATTGCTGCACGAAGCCAACTCGGCTGCGGCGCAGTATCTGTTCCAGCAGGACAAGTTCTATGACGTCAGCTACGACACCGGGGACAAGAGTGTCCAGTGCGGGAGGAAGGTTAGTGAAACATCATCCCGTACTTTTCGAGCTTAACTTTAGTTAGGTCATTATACTAGTTATGGTACTCACCTCCATTAATTATAAAATTAAAGTAGGTCCTCGTACATGAACATGTCCCATTGAAATAATGGTTTTCATACGGTACCAGTGGTACGAACGGAAATGATACATTGAAGATTAACGGCCGCACTCTCTTTCTCTCTCTCCAGCCTATATACGTCCTACTGCTGGGCACAGGCCTCTTCTCAGAATGAGAGAGCTTGACCTATAGTTCCCACGCGGGCCCAGTGCGGATTGGGAACTTCACACACATCATTGAATTGCTTCGCAGTTGTGTGCAGGTTTCCTCACGATGTTTTCTATCACCGAAAAGCTCATGGTAAATTTCAAATGAGATACCTATCGCACATAAATTCCGAAAAACTCGAGGTGCGAGCCCGGGATTCGAACCCACGAACCTCTGCTTAAGAGGCCACAGGTCAAACCACTAGGCTACCATGGCTTTTTTTAAACGGCCGCACTCATCAATAATGAATTATCGTCATAATGAAGTTAATGAAAATTCCATGAAAATACCTTACAATTAAACGACACAACTGGCGTTCTCAATACAACAGTAACTTAAACTTCACCTGATAATTTCGCTTCGCAATGTCACAGATCGACGCCTTCAAGCTATGGATGATGTGGAAGGCTCGCGGCGACGCCGGTCTCAGCCACCTCGCGGACCACACGATGGATCTCGCTCAGTTCACCCTGGACTCCGTGGCTAAGCGTCCTGGCTTCAGGCTGGTCTGCGATGAACTGCAGTGCCCTAACGTCTGCTTTTGGTACATACCCTCGCGTTTCAGGGGGGAGAGCGAGGGCGACGAGTGGTGGGAGCGGATGCATAGCGTGAGTACGAGTGATTAATATTTACAACTAATATTATACCTACTGTATTTAGAAATACTGGCGGTAGGCTTATGTAAGTTACTTGCTAATTCTGTTCTGCCGCCAAGTAGCAGTGCTAGTACTGCTGTATTCCGGCGTTAGCAATGAAAGAGCCACTGATAAAACTGGGAGTAGATTGTCATTGACGTTGACTGTGGAAGTAAGAAAGGAGAAGTGGATTTTACTTTGGGTACTGTGGAGAGGCTCTTGGTCTTGGAGCCTCTAAAACGGGACGGTGTAATAGTACGGATCACGTTCAGTGTGCCTAACCAAACTAGAGAGCTTAAGGCTTAGCTACTTTTAGTTAAAAATGCAAACATTACGTTAATACTTGGATTTATTCAGTTTAAGAGATTCGATGTTACAAATTTAATAGTTAGAAACGGTTAGGTTCCCGGTCCAAGCTGATCTGACGTCGTTTTTAAGTTCCAAACAAAATAATCAAAATAATCTAATAAGTGTTCGATTTACGAAATTTGGACATAACCGCAAACCAGCCAGTTCGCAAACCTGCCAGTACGTAAACTAGCATATCCTAAAGGTCCGACCACATCGCCGCGTATACGCAGTAACGTGTCGTAGGCGTCACGTTTTCTCACCGTTTCTTCATACATTTTGTTGCGATTCCGTAACGTCACCGTTTTTTAAGTGGCGGTGTGGTCGCACCCTAACTCTATAGTACACCTCACATCGCCATTGAGTAAGATTAATAATGAAGCTAGTAGGCATCAGACGGACCATCGGCAAGTTACCATCTTTAATTCTTTTCAGATAACCTGCCTAATCAAAGAGTGCCTGACCAAAAACTCCCTCCTGATGATAGCATACTCCCCTCTGCGCGGACACAAGAACTTCTTCCGTCTGGCGCTCACGTTCCACCCCGTGATGAAGGAAGACCACGTTTTGGACATGCTGAGCAACATTGAACAGTGTGGCGAGAGAGTTTCCTTGAATTGCTGATGTCAAAATATGTCCATAGTTTATATTTCGTTTATGACTACACAGTTGAATTGCCACCAGGGTGCTACCATGCGTCTTAATGCGATTCAGTTTAGGTTCGCTCGCTGTCAGATCCATACTAAAAATGACAGCTAAAACCTGAACTGAGTCGGAATTAAGACGTCATGGTAAGGGCCCAGTAATTATTTAACTAGCTACTGCAAAAGATTCACTTTCACAGCCAAAGATACACCTATTAAATTATAGGTAGAATGTAATATGTAGTAGGTAACGTTAGGGCGAGATAAATAGACGAAACGATTCAGGGGGGCAAGCATTCAGATATTTGAAGTTCGTACCTATCATACTTACCGTCCTTATCACTCTCCTATTAATGACTATTAGTGTGAGCGGAACAGCACGCAATGAACTTCGAAATAGACCTTTAGCGCGGCTCCGCTTTACTCCGTTTCTATGGCGGAATTTCCTGAAAGTTAGTGACTGCAGGCTTAACACATGTGGTATATTTTGCAAAAACATTTTCACTCGTTTCCAATGAAAAAATTATGGAAGTACTTATACCAACGGCAAATATGTTGCAAATAGGTAGTAAGTAAAATTATTCTGATACTAGAATGATTAGATCTGATATGATACAAAATATACAAAGGTGTAAAATTTTAGATAGGTATATTAATTTAAGTACTTAATCGTGTAAAAATGAAGGTAGCTAAGTACTTTCCTCACTTAGGTAATGTTTCGCTTTTGTATACTATGATCATGATTAAAAAATAAAATTGAATGGCGTTTTAATTTTTTTACCCAAGTAACGCATTGATCGTTTGTATTTTGACCGAATTCAAAATAAGAAGGTTATCAATTCGGCTGTATTATTTGAAACTAGAGCTGTCTTACCCGCGCCGCGATTTCGTGAAGGCGGAATTCGTTTACCGCTATGCCACGGGAAATATGCAATTTACCCGGATTTCTATTTTCCATACACATAGTTTTTCTTTGCTAAATTTTGACAAAATGGATTCAGAGGTCCGTGAAAAGAGATAACAGACAGTCAGAACTACACTGACGAGCAAAAATAAGGGGTCGCATTTTTCATACAAAGCTCTATGAAAAGCGACCCGTTATTTTTGCTCATGAGTCATTATGTTCGCATTTATTATATTTTTCAATACATTTGCTCGAAAAATTCACTTTCAAAGGATGTGTACATGGCTCGTAAGTCAATTTTACCGCACTAGTGCGTTTTTTTTACAGTTTTTTTTAATTGTCCATTTTAAAAGTTTACAAGCAAAGAGTATTAAATGACAAAAATAGAAAATATCGACTTATACCCAGAAAAATGTATAAATATACAAAACTAAGTAATGAATTTGCAAAATTTATAGTAATTAGTATAAACTGTAATTTAATTACCTCAGATTTTAATGATTTCCACCTTTTATTTATTCGAAAAAATCGCAGTGGCTGAACGCGTTGAACCTTTGCCTGATAATTTTAGTTAGTCTAATTAAAAACAAAACTTACGCATGCGCATTACGGTACACGGATGCGCCATTTTTGTAAAACTTTGCGTTGTTTTGTGTTGTTGATTATAGTGTACAAAAACCAAACAAAATGAGTTCTTCAAGTGATGAAGTCGACAATAACAAGGAATTAACTCCGCCCGATATTTTAAGTAAGGCGTAAATCGCGCAAAATAGTCTTTTGCCATCAAAATCTCGGGAAAGGTATTTATATTCTTCAATTTTGTGTTATTCATTGTCTATTTTCTCACAAATGTATTGAAAAACGTCGTATGACTCGTGACGATGAAAACCCTCGCCTTGGCGGCTCGGGTTTATCAACTCGTCAACTCATTTGTAAAACCTTACTTACCAACCTTGTATCACAAATAACTATTTCCTACTATAGGTATGGACACGTTTTGTAATAAAAATCGGTTCGCAACTTGCACAATTTATTTCAAAAAGTTTTCTACGGTCCCCCAGTCCATTGGTCTCTGGCGTAAGAAGGATGCATTTTCGTTTGAAGCAGATTACCGTTGAAACCATGTGTAGGTACGTTAGGATAATATCATATCTCTGGTAGAAAAACAGCAGGGACTAGATTTAGAACTGTGCGTTGTCGACGATCCAGCGGAGGTATTTGTCGACGCGTGCGTAGATGCCGGGATGCGAAGGCTCGCCGCAGCGCACTCCCCAAGACACCACGCCGATCACCGCCCAGCGACCGCTTGGGAGCTGGTACATCAGCGGGCCGCCGCTGTCGCCCTAAGGACATTACATAATTATGAGTTATCACGTCTGTATCAAAGACAAAGCCCAAGGGCACCAATACTCAAAAGCCACGTTTAGCATGATAGGTTGAAACGAGGAATCAAAATAGTGATGGGTTGCTAGTCACATCACCTATAACATGATTCCTAAGACTTTCGCCCATTCCCTAGATGGGCTTTTACCATCTGCACGCACAGAGATAGATGTAACGCTATATTAGCTTGGTCCCCAACTATTATCAAAACCAGTAACAGGCAAACTTTTTGAGCAGGTGGTGACGTGAGGGTAAGTTCGTTCATGTACCTAATTTACTAAGAGAGATTATATTCGCTAGATTACGTTTGCTGGAATTTAGATCTACCGTCACTTATTTAACAAAGTGGATGTTGTAAAATTAAAGCAGCTGCTTTGTTGCTCATTGTAATTTCAAAGGGCAGATACGCTTAATTTGCCTGTCTGCTTTATTTTAAGTTCTAAAGTAATATTGCATATTAACCTGGCAAGCGTCCCGGCCTCCTTCGAAACCGCCGGCACAGATGTTCTCTTCAAAAATGGAATCCGAAAACGATTGAACGCAACGTGCGTGTTCCCAGATCGGTACAGCCACCTCCATCAGCACGTTGCTGTGAGGACCTCCGTACGATTGTGTTCCCCAGCCTGGAGAAAACAGAATTGTGACAGTCATAGTTAAGTTGGCACTCTTGAGAGACAAATTTGGATCGGAGCAAGCGCAGGCTGTGTTCAGGCTGTTCCTTAGCAAATGGTAACTATTCTCGAGTTATGCTTTGAGTTTCACAATTGGTACAAGTGCCGGCACGTAAGTTGAACGACCGTTGATGCGGGGTAGTCGAAAATAAGGTATCGCGGTGGAGTCGCGGGGGAGTGCGGGTATCGCGGGCGGGCGTACAGCACGTTCGACTTACGTGCCGCCACCTGTAGGTATAGGTGAGTTTGGAACCTGTGACCGTATTGTTTAACGCGGATATGCTCTCTATAGCATTTCCCATCTTTTTCTACTCTAATCTTATACCGATTCCGAGTGCGATAGAAAATTATGTCTTCTTGTTGTGAGGCCGGCGGATGGACGGCGGTGACTATCCAAGCATTTTTGTATGTCTTTGTCCACTTGCATGTCACACTTTAAACTTTAAAACATGTTAAATAAGTAAGTATATATCTACCCCCTTATTCATAAACGCTCTATAGGCTTCTGCTAATTTGACATTTACCATTCACAGATAAGGACAAACGATTGCTAAGTTAGAGAGACAGAGACAGAGAGAGAGAGAGAGAGAAACTTTTATTTTAAGTTAGCAGAAGCCTTATAGAGCGTTATTATGAATAGGGGAGCTAGTCTGTACCAATAATAACAGCTGTCTCATTAACCGCTGACAATCCCACCGGCGGCAGGCAAATGGGCCACACATAGGTGTTGAATGTAGCCGGCCGGTGCAGCTTCAGGATGGCGACGTCGTTGTGGTAGTTGGTGTGGTCAAAGTCCTCGTGCTGCCGCTTGTCGACCACGCGGAAGTTGTATGAGCGCGAGTCGTTGTTGCGGTTGAAATCGTACTCCCCGAGGCGGACGAAGAGCTCCTCGGCTTTCCATCTGTGAGATGATGTTTATGAGTAATAGATACTCTACGTTTATACCACGGTTATTATCTTTCATGTGCGAACAGTTAGTGCGAAAGTTTGCGCTAAAAATTGCGTAGGTAGAGATTGTTAGGCGTCTACACAATACATGCGTCTACACAAACGGGAATTAGTCGGAAACAGAGCTGTAGAAAGGTATCGTTAAAGAAATATAATATAGGCAGGTAACATTAGCTTTTTTATCTCATAGTTTGACTAAATAAAATGTATAATCTATTCCTATTCCTACTAATATTATAAATGCGAAAGTTTGTGAGTGACGATGTGACGATGTGAGTGAGTGTGTATGTTTGTTCCTTCTTCACGTTAAAACGACTAGACGGATTTGGATAAAATTTGGAAAGAAAATAGCTGGTACCCTAGATTAAAACTTAGGCTGCTTTTTATCCCGGAAAAAGTATAATTTGTATAGTTCTCGCGGGTTAGCGATAAACATGTCAATTGCTAATTCTATGTGGACGAAGTCGCGTGCAGAAGCTAGTTAACCTATAAAGTTTGCTACCAAGCCCTTAATTCATACTTAACTAGGTACTCTTAACATTCATTTTGATACGTAGATGCAGAAAGATTTCATCAATGTTAACTCAAAAAATTAGATTATCTTGAGGCCTTGCTGAGCTCGGTTCTGTACCTTCTAGTGCAGTGCGCTGCAGTGAGCACATGTCTGTCAGTGATGAGCACGCCGCCGCAGTACTGCTCGAAGCCCTCAGGGGTGATGGAAGCCATCCACGGCCACTCGCGAGGGTTGGCTGGCCTTGCACCGACCATGCGACCACTCGACCGGGTGCTTAGGCCACATCCTGGAATCAAGATAAAAATTATACTGAGAGTTTATTCAGCACATCATTTAAGAATGAAAATACAGACGAATACAATAGAGCTATGGAGCGTACCTATTTAGTGTAATGCTACAATCAGAAATGCTTAACCGATGACTTAGGACTCTAGTTTTACAAACATTATGTGAATGTAGTTTATACGACGGAAATTGTTTAGTTAAATTTATACTCATTAGATAGCTTAGTAGCGTCAAAGTTTTGGTTTTTGTGGCACTTAATAGCACCAAGATATTTTCAAATTTGTTAAATCATATACTCGGTAGTTAAACGGTTAATTAAGTTCGTAATAGCGGAATAAGATATGATTAATAAAAATTTTAATAGATACTCATAAACTGAGATACGATTATGAGTAAGGGTAACTTGAGGTTTTAATTATCGTAGTAAATAAATACAACATTGAGTTAATCTTCATCAGTTTATTACGATTTACATCGAGGCTAAAACGGAGGGTTCAGAATGCCTACGGACCTCTGTTTTCAGCCTTTGTGATCTTGAGTATAGCCTCGTTGGGTTCCTCGATGGGAGCTGATGCGGGAAGGTCGCCGGCCAGGCCCTCCACTTGGTCCGAGTTCAAGGTATCTGGACAACAGACGCCGATGGACCTGATGTAGACAAAACGAATAATTAGGTACTTTGATTTCTATGCCAATGTATTGTAGCGTAGGTAACTTAAAGAGCTCTTTTTACTATTGACATATTGACCACTGCCGAACCAAATTCAAGTTTTGACTTAATTAAGTTTTAATACGGAAAATTATTTGAAAAACTTTTTTTCTTATAATTTTAATTTCCTCACATTTTTTGAGAAAAGAACTAGGTATACATAAAAACTTTGGCAGGCACTTATATTATAGACGGCCTCACTGACGCTCGGCCTTCTAAAATTACTCGACCACCAATAAATTTCGTGCCGGCTTTTGCAATAAAATTATAACCTGCTGACTTCATAATGAAAATGATGATTTTGATACTTCCACTCCCCAACTCGAGCATCCTTGTACCAATGTTTTATAGCACCTCATCATCTATGAGACCGGAAAAGGGCAATACACTCGTCCCTGTCTTTAGCTCATTGAGGTCAAATATCTATTAGCACGCAGGGGTTCTAACAAAGGTGCCAGTTAAGACGTTAACCACGATTGTTTTGACTTTGATTTACGTGTTACCGTTAGAGGTCTGACCTAAATGTTATTATTTTGTTTTAACTCACTTCTGTAACCTTCTTGTTAAGGAAAAAAAAAACAATTTAAGTAAGTACCTACGATTAGATTGTTGATGTACAGACGATTAAAGAAACGTATGATCTAAATAAAATAAGCACACCTCACCTAAAAGAAAAATATCGGGCGGCACATTAGGAAGTTTAATCATTGCAATTTCAACAGTATATTATGTAATTATGATCTAAATTCTAAGTCTCAGAAAAATCAACTTGGTTCGGTCTGAAAATGTTTTCCGAAAAGCACTCAGCAGTCAGCACCAAGTGAATAAACATTGAAGGAGAGCATAAAAAAATATAAAAAAAAACAAATAATTAATTCGCAATTAATTTATTGCTGGCTAAATAGTGTGGTACCTGTTGTTAAGCCAACAATAAATCAGCGTACTCACGTGCGTTTGATAATGCAGAGGTAGTCCATGAATTTTGTGAAGTCACGTCTAAATTCTTCCATCACACAGTGGTGCAAATGGCGGCAATGGCCGCCCTTGCCGCCGGGCAGCGTGCACGCTTGGTACGGTACATTAGGCTGAGAAACGAGAAGTTAATCTTAATTAGACATAGCACAGTACATATGTACATACATAGAATAAAACAAGGTCGCTTTCCTCTGTCAGGGACAGCCCTATGTATTCTTAGATCTTTAAAACAACGCAACGTATTTTGATGCGGTTTTTTAATAGATAGTGATTCAAGAGAAAGATTTATATGTACCAACGCAGACGAAGTCGCAGGCAGAAGCTAGTATTATATATTACAGACTAGCTATTACCCGCGACTCCGTCTGCGCAGAATTTGCTTATCGCTATCCCGTCGGAACTATGCGGTTTTCCGATTTTCGGGACTGGAAACTATCTCCGTACCAAATTTATTTAAAATTGGTTTAGTGGTTTAGGCGTGAGAGCGTAACAGACAGGCAGACCAAGTTACTTTTGCATTTGTAGCATTAGTAGGGAGTAGTGATATAAGCTCACAAACTAAATAACATTCTAGCGAAATGACAGCAAATTTGCGATCAACTTTTTGCTGAGCCGATTGTAATAATTTTGTCCCGGGCAAGTACCTCTTTTCGCTCACAACTTCCGCACCCTGCTCTTTAGATGAGCATTTTTGTTAGTGTTCGCCATAATGATTATAAAAATGTTTATAAGAGTCAACTATAATAATAGGCTTTGCCCATTGTTCAGTTCGGAAAATTTTAAAACGGCGAATGTTCGGTGTCGCAAATCAAATCGTGGCTTCCCTTGGTTATCAGAACCCTTTAGCTTTTATTGTGAGCAAGAATCATCTTTCTCCTTAGCACAAGCCTATTGGTTAGGGACCTTTATGTCCACGATCAAAGGAAGTGGGTTAGACCCCTAGGTCATTTCTTTGACGATTTAATAGCTTAGGTTTCCTTGCTTGGGTTTAAGAGCGTCAACTTTATAAACAGGTTAGCATGACAGACAGATACAACATCTGATACCGTTAAATCCAACGATAGCTCTCATTTAAGTACATGTGTTTCATCACATATATTAAAACGTTTAAACGCCGAAGGCATGCACGTTGCGTGGTTAGGATTTTATAGTTATTCGTAGCTTTAGAAGTAAATTACCGTTAGAGGTGTTCTTCATAATGGTCCTTCGATATTTGGCAAATACGACACCTTTGTTACAGGACACGATAGATGTACGATAGATAGGTATTTTAACAAGTTGAATCTTATACTCACAAGATCCACAATGTCATGAACACGACTTTTAATCAGTTTCGTTTAGTTTATTTATTTATTCGTTCAAATATAAAAATAACAGGATGCTCGCGGTTAGCTCATCATAAAAGTCCCGTTAGGTGGCAATCAATGTAACTTTTTTTTCAGGATTTGCTGACTTCGACATAAATTATTTAACCGACGATAAAAAACGGAGAAGATAATCAATTCAACGCGTATTATTTTATGTTTTTAGAGGAATGGATGCGACAGAATTTACACTCATGTCTTGACAATGGCCATGTTTTTTCTGCGAAACATGTAGATGTCAAGCCTCTGTTCCGAGGGAAACAGTAGATAGTGCACCTGATTCTCATTGAGTTCGACGAAGCGCTTGTGCCTGCCGCTGCCGATGTGCAGTCCGCCCGCGGAGAAAACGTCTTCCCACGCCTCACCAACGAACGAAGCTGCAGAAATTGCTATAAGTTTTATAAAATAGAAATTATTCAGCAAGTTATTTTGTTAACAATGCTGGTGCCTCATTTTAAGTAGGTGACTCTCGTGCTAATATAACTGTTCCTCCTTAGACTTAAAAATCCTTCGGGACCGTCTTCCTGTCACTCTCACTCTTATCGGTTTGATACTTGTATCGGCCGACGGTACCCGAAATTCACTGTCCGAATGTTGTTCTAGGAGCTCGAGGACTGTAGTAAAGTATTTATTTTAACCAGATTTTTTTCAGGTCAGAGGGAGGCAAAGGAATGAGTGAGGTCAATGATGGATCACCATCTAGCCAATCACCGCCACGCCTGTGAGCCAGCAACCCCAAAAGAGTTGCTAGTGCCTTGCCAATAACTTTTAAGGAATCAATACATTCTTTTCTCGAAGGTCCCGATGTCACGTAGTAATTGAGAATATAAATATCAGAAGTGGCTTTTGTAATTTTCTTCTAACTTGTTCTAGCAAAACACTGCAAAACATAAACGTTGATTTTTTCTTTAAAAACCCAAAATCCACACATCTGCCAAGTTGTGGGATTACGAAAACGTATAAGTACCTACTTCTCTATCTATACATATAATCATTAATAAGATATATGCGGCTGATGGTTTTAAGTTCTAAACTAGTATTTAAAATTGTATTTATTCAGACACATTGGGTTCTTGACTAATATTTACACGTGTCTCAAATGTGGCTCTGTGTTGAAAGAATAATATTTAGAAGCTGTATTTACGTATAATGCTTAGTTTAACGATTACTAACATAAGGGGCACGTGCTTCGAATGTACATTTTGACTTCCTTTAAACGTTGAGATTGATCAGTATTGTTTTTGAGTCTCGAAGACTGTTACAGAATAATAAGTTAACGCTCATATTATTTCATATAAAAAAATCCATTTATTAAGGCCCGGTTATCCGAAATAAACCAACTTTTGGTTTCAACTGTAGGTATAAATATATGAGTCATTCAAATCTTTTTCTTTTTCATCGGATATAAATTTAATATACATATTGTTCATAAAAACAGATAAATAGTAAAACCACTGCCGGGTTCATTATTAACATTTTAAGAAATATTCAAAGGATATTTTATCATTTGATGCACCGAATAAAATAAATAAATAAATAACCTAGAACTGTGCAATAATGTACTAATTGTATAACATAAAGGTTCAGGCAAGTTTTCAAACCCACAGTAGTGATGGACATCTCCTAACTCAGAGTTGCTAACCCAGAGTTAGGAGATGTCAAAATGAACACTACTGTCATCCATAAAGGATTATGGTAAGTGAAAAATGTACTTACACTTAAGATTAGTTCCCTGGATACTCAGGACCGTCAAGGAAAGCAACAGAAAAAACAACATGGTGCTGACTCTTCCACTGCAGTGGAAGCACTAACTGTTTTTTCAGACATTTAGGGCACGGCGGATGTAACTCTGATACACTGTAATCCGGAGGATGTGACCCTGATAAGAGCGAAAAAAACTCGAGTCACATTATTTTTAAAGCCGAAGGTCAAATCAAAGTTGTTTGCACTGACTATGCACGCACATTTGCGATTCAGTCTATCCGTGACCGCGAGACCTTCAAAATATTGATAACTAGTGACCCGCCCCGGCTTCGCACGGTATATTATGCATGTATTATACATATAAACCTTCCTCTTGATTCACTCTATGTATTAAAAAAAACCGCATCAAAATCCGTTGCTCCAGTAGTAGCCTCAAGAATCCTACAGGAAGGCTTGAACAAGACAACTAAATGGCTGCGCGCAGCTGGCGAATTAAAGCTAGTACCTCAAAATCAGTGCAGGTTACTTATACCCTAAGGAAAGGCAATTGCCCCTCAGTGAAACCAGAAAACGCCACCCTCCCTCACCAGAACTATTACAGATACCTTGGTCTCCACCTAGATAGGCGAATTACATGGAAGGAGCACATCAAGAAGAAACGAGATGAAATAAACATTAAATATAAAAACTTCCTGTGGTTGTTAGGCCGAAACAGCAAACTGTCTATAGACAATAAATTACTGGTGTACAAATCGATCCTGAAACCTGTATGGATGGACGGCATTCAGCTATGGGGTAGTGCCTGTAACTCCTCCATCACACAAGTGTAAAGAATACAGAACAAAATCCTCCGAGCAATCAATAATGTCCCTTGGTATGTGACCAATGCTGAGATTCACGAACACCTAGAAATGCTCTCAGTGAGAGAAGAAATTTCCAATGCCAAGAGTAAATACAGGGGACGGCTAGAAACCCACCCAACACCCTTGCACAACAGCTCACAATCACCAGCTATGTAAAGCGCCTTAAAAGAAAAGACATCTTGTAGTGTGGATAACTATGAGTAGATGTCCTCACTGGAGGACACGCTCTGAATGAGAGAAACATGGAACAGATCTGCTAAAAGTGAATGCACTGATTGCAGATGCAAAATATATGTATATATACAAAAAAAACCGTTGCGTAGTTTTCAAGATTTAAGCATACAAACAAAGGGACATAGGGACACAGAAAGCGACTTTGTTTTATACTATGTAGTGATTATGAGATGGACGGGTAATCTGGTTAAAGTCGCGGGTTCACGGTGGATGCAAGCCGCTTCCAACCAAGACAAATGGAGGTCTATGGTTGAGGCCTATGTCCAACAGTGGACGTCCTACGGCTGATATGATGAGATAAAACAACCATATGGTTTGTCTTTACCAGCAAAAACACTAATAAAACTGACCTTTATCGTGAACGTACCTGAGGACAGCTTTTCGAAAAGACTGAAACTTGTCGGACATATTACCGACAATTATAGTGGTTTGGCATCACGTTGCCAGGTAGCTTGTTGTATCAGAAGGGTTGTTTGAGCGATATTATATCTCACTTTTTTGTCTTTTTTACCCTAAGTATATTATGCCCGCTCTAAGTACTTGTCAGGCTGACGTTGGTTAATGCAAGGGATAATCACATATGATAGAGTGAGCACGAGGCTCGCTTTGATTTCTTGAATGAGCCATTAATTTGGGGAGGTTACATGAAGTCAAACCACCTTGTTGCGAGTTTCGGATTAGCATGATGATCACTATGTATTTTCATCTCACTCTAACGTTGGAGCAATAATCAACATAAATAAATAAAATAAATAAATAAATATCTTGGGACAATTGACACCAATTCCCAAATGAATGAATTGACCTAGTCCCAAACTAAGCACAGCTTGTAATATGGGCACTAGACAACGGATCAACATACTTATATAGATAAATACATACTTAAATAAATATTAAACTTCCAAGACTCGAGAACAAACATTCGTATTTTTCATACAAATATCTGCCCCGACCGGGGATCGAACCCGGGACCTCAAGCTTCATAGTCAGGTTCTCTAACCACTAAGCCATCCGGTCGTCAAATGTACATGTAAATGTAATGTGAAATTTTCTGAAATGTGAAAATTTCACAACTATTGAACCAAGCAAGTATTGTTAAGTTATGTTATGGAGGTACTTTATTTGTTCATTCCTTTCTTTGTTAGCTTCGAAGATGCACCCAATCGTTAAAAGTCGAGTGAAACAAAAGTAAAGCCTTCTAGTTTACCTATAGTTAAGTATAACAACTTATTATGATAGATACTTGCTTAGTAAGTGTATGTATGTCGACATTGTTAAACTTAGCGATCATTAGCTTTTATACCCGCGCAATATACTTAAACAAGTAATTTTGTCATACAGGATAAAACTGGTAATTAATTGAGATTTATGTCGGAAAAGATTTCGCGATTACGTTCGAGAGGCAATTTACGGGCATAGCCACAAGACGAACGTGTAAAATTATGGTGATTTCTTGTCGTAGGCGATCGTTGTGATCGCTGGCAGTTGCAAAAGTTTAGTAGCGGCCTTGTGGCGTAACGTAACCAAGCTTCGGGGCAGTGTTGCCATTGCGACTGCGAAAGAATAAATAGCCGAATAGAAACAATATATTCGTTTGTTTGTATTGGATTTTTGTATCGCAAGTTTGGTTTGGACTGGTTAAACATATTGGTAAAACGAGTTAATTTTGTTGAAATGTTTATCTAAGTGTGACTTTTTTATTTAAATAGTAGGTGTCAAGCGCAAAGTGCAATAATTACAAATACTATTATATGGTCAAAACCTGAGAACAGCTTATGGAACAAATATAATGCCGAGCTAACCCTAGTCAAATGAAAAATAAATCCTAAATTTAAGAACTTTGGCGTGATATTAAGAGTTGCAAAATGAACCAATAAAGTTACCAGATCTCTTCAAACAATGGCTTACTTGGCAACACTTCTACAGGCACATCGTACTCGCATACCAATGATAGTTAAGGCTACCGCATGCTAATGCTAATGCTCAATGATTCGTTCGACGCCCGTAATTCATGATAATTATATTACCAGCCACCCAAATTGAATTAACGCGATTTACATACGTCGAAACGATGGGGTTCCGTTAGAAATTACAACCTTACAGCAAATAGCAGTTTTGTAAAGAGCAAAATTAAATAGAAGTACTTATACATGTACATCCCTATTATAAAATGTATTAATTGTACTATAGGTCAGTTAAGTAGAATTTAAGTACTATTTTACGTTTTTAGATTTATTTTAGTTTTAGTTAAATCAATTTATCTTGTATTTATACTTAAGTTGTATTTTAGGAGTTTTGTTAAATAAAACAAGACAAGACAAGACAAGACAAGACAGAAACAGATGGCATAAACTGAAGGAGGCCTACACCTTTGAGGTTGAGAATGGCTAAAGAAGAAGAAGGAGAGAAGAGTTAAATAAAAATTATAAAAAATAGTACTATTGTAAATTTATTTTATTTTGAAAAAAATGACTTTCTGCCAAGTTTCTTGCGGCGCATTCTTCTTGGCAATGATGGTCTTTCCGAATGCGCTGGTAGATTCAAAAAAAGAGAAAGAGCCCTTGGCGGCCTATTTGCAAAATAAACTTTTGACCATATTGTAGATAAAAAAAGAATTCCTCAATAATATATGATATCCACAAGGTCTATGTAGTACCTAGTACCAACTCCTATCCCATACATAACATATACCTATTAGTCCAATACTACCCAAAGCATAACTCATGCTCATGCGATAGTCGATATAGTGTATCTTTAACGCTTTCATGAAGTTTTCGGTTTATAAAAGTACGGGAAGGTAGACTCGTAGGCTTGATATGAAACTAGAGCCTAAATAAAATAATTCCGAACTTCAGTCTGTCGGGCTTATGGCTGGCAGCAACCGGGTCCTTTTGCCCCGGGCGGGTACATATCAAAATTACTAAATTAATTACCGAATTAGTTATTTATTTTTGAGTGTTTTTATGATTATGTCTCTCGCTAGAAAGAGGGGCGCCAAATCTGTCCCTTTCCCAAAAAAACGTAGATACGAACGAGTATCTAAACAAGAACCAGAATCTACATCATTTACCTAGCTATGGAACAGTATAAACGACCCATTAGCTGACACGAAGAACCATAACATATTTTTTACTAAGATTTCTCTTATCTGAGGTCCTTTACTCGTGTTCTAAGTGGTAATAAGATAATGATGGCTGCCCGTATCGACGTGGAACAAAGTTTTAGTTTACGACTTATTTACCACTGGAACTAGCAATAACGCTGGTGCAGTATCCGAGGCTGCCTAAAAAGTGAAGGCTTTAAAATACAGCGGTCTAGAGTATAGACTCTAGAGTCTAGACAAAGGACTTCTCCCCATTCGGTGCCGAGACCCTTGATTCGTGGGGTTCTAGCGCTCTAAGGCCTTTTTAAAGAACTAAAAATAGGCTAGCTAGCTAGTAGCTTCCTCGGACCAAAAATAAGCTTAGGTATTCAAAGATGCCAGATTCGCTTACCATCAGGTGACCCACTTGCTCGTTTGCCTTCCTATTCACATAAAAAAAAAAAAAAAAAAAAAAAGATGCGTTTGCAGCACCATGCCCAAGGGGACTTCATTTAGTAGTAGTTTTTTTAGTTTATTTTGTTTTAATTTTAATTGTTTTGTCAATAAATAAACATAAGTCGGTTTAACTATATATCTACCGTCATTCGACCATCACATCGAACGTATGCTTTCTAGAGTGTGTAAATTTCATACGGGCATATGTATTTTAACAACTAATAATATACACACTAATTAACGTAAAAACATGTGTAACAGCAACATTAGTTGAATACTATATTTTCTTACTAAATAATTTAGCAAGAAATGTATCACACAATGCGTGGATTAAATTCAATATTGTACGTGTACAATGCTCCTAAGATAAACTTTAAAAAATTGATACGCTTCACTAATAAAAGTTCTAACAAAATATCATTCTCACATGATTTGTATGATCGTTAACTACATCTGGATAAAATATATGCTCGTATGAATTCACACACTACCTATTATACATATAGCATTACTATTAGCAACTCTCATCTTCGTCCTACGCGCTACTAATAACAGTACGCAAATTACTACAAAGTATTATGCATGCATTGATTGGCTACCAATGCCAGACATCATATCGCTTCAACGATCGTATTTTAACTATTAATTCAATAGTTATAAACGACAAGATATTGGGTCGTTCGCAATTAAAATACTCCATACATTACGTCGACAAGTCGCGGCGCCGGCGCGGGCGGACCTGCGCTTGCCTATTTACTGCTGCGTTCTTATTCACCTTATTCAGGCCAATCACTACCAATGTAACGAGAACTTTTGACCTAGTAAAGTAGTTTTTTTATTATTGTGTACATACATTCGTCTCGTGACGCCGAGGTCTGCATAGGTACTAATTGATATCAAAAATAATTACGAAACTTTTGCGAATTGAAGGAAGTTCAAGGTCCGTCCGGAATCCGGATTGCTAATATAATACTAAGCAGCATTGATAGAAACTGATATGCGTTTAATCCCTAGATATTTTAATGTTTGTGTGAATGTCTAAATGGTAAAGAAAATCTAAATACCATCGGAATAACAAATAGTTTAACTAAACGTACTGGACATTAACAAGCGGCGGTTAAATTGCCCCTATTTATAACATAAGTTGCATCAGTATTTACTTGTTTATTAATAGTTGTTTGTCCTTCAGTTTAGCGGCAGGTAATTCGATAAAACGGCAAGTGAAGGGAGCGTAGGCAGCGTTTTCCATTACAGCCCGACCGGGTGAGTGATGTGCCGGAGGAGGGTCCATTCATCGGCCGGACAATATTTGGCACCGGTTGAAAGCTTTGATTTATTACAGCGATGCAGGTAGGGCGCTGATTTGATATAGCTATGAGTTCTGTTATTTCCGTGGGATAACAGCTGATAAATGAACTAGCTAATAAATGTGAGTTAAATAGGCTTTTAGTAATGTCTGTTCGATATTCCGCCGCCTAACTGGTATACTTACATCACAAAAACTATATCAGTTCTTAAGTAGTACTTATTCTATGTACACTCAACGTACTAAATGAGCCCTGCATTAGGTGATAAAGTAATACCAGGAAGCGAGTTTCGGGCGCGTCGAAAATAGAGACGGGCAATAATGCTATACTCTTGTGAAAACTAAAACACAAAAAAAGCAAAGTAAAACCTTAGCTGGGAATCGAACATACATTGGAACTTAAATAAAAACTTTAATAAAAACAAAAACTAAAATTGGGAAGTAGGTAAATTTTGCGATTCAATGATATTACGGCTAATATACTTTACTCAAAGTCCCCTACTCAAAGTCAAAAGTCAAAAGTCAAAAGTTTATTTTGCAAATAGGCCGCCAGGGCTCTTTTCTTTACATGTCTTTTATTGAATCTACCAGCGCATTCGGAAAAACCATCATTGCCAAGAAGAATGCGTCGCAAGAAACTTGGCAGAAAGTCATTTTTTCAAAATAAAATAGATTTACAATAGTACTTAAATTCTACTTAACTTACCTATAATACAATTAATACATTTTATAAAAGGGATGTAAAAGGTCCCTAAGTTAAGTCCGTACCTTGTCTATAGTAGAGATGTATAAGGTCTCTACTGGTCAAAGCGAAACAAAATATGCGATAATGATAAGAAAGAGAAAGAAAAAGGTGAATAAAAATAATTTAAGTTCAGTGGAGGTGTAAAACGCCTCCTACTTATTCGTATTTTCATTCAGTAGTTTGAGATTATCGTGAACTGACAGCCAGACAGAAGCAGCGGAAGACTTTGTTTTGTAATATGTGAATTCATTTGTTCTTCATCAGATATGTGGGGCGCCAGTAGATTATAATAAGTACCTAGACAATAGTTATTTTATTTGCATGGCGGCAGTCAGTTGTTTACGCGCTCTCCTGTTTTATGTAAAACGTCGTATTTAATGCATTGTTTTCTTGGACCTAACTGTTAATGCAAAGGTAGACGAGGCGCCGGGACATTAATTAATAGTCGATTACTGGCGCCATGTTGCCGACGATATTCATAGTAATTAAAGGTGTAAGTGATAGCAGAGCTAAAAAATATGTGATGTAGCCACAACGCAATGTCACGCAGTTTGGAAGCGAACCCGCCTTTTTAAGAGAAAAGAAAGAATACTTCAACTACAATAATATGATGCAGGAGAGAAAGCGGGAGAAAGAAGGTTGAAGAAGAGAAGCAAACAATGAGGTCCAAGTGCATAATTTAGGGAAAAGACAATTGAGAAAAGAAGTGGGAACGATGTGGGCCATTTTTTGGACGAATAGATCAGGTACGGGAACATTTTACACGGGTCGGCCGCCATAGCATGGAGAGGACAAAATTTTACAGTCAATAGTCTGCCTGTAGACAGCGAAAGTCGTGATTTCGAAAATCGTTTGGTCATAGGGAAAGCAACTTTTGTGTCTCGGTGTGTTTTTGACCCATTTATCTTTGAGTTTCCATTTTCTACTCAGTTCTTCCAAGTTAAGCAGACATGATTACACACGATGAGTTCCGCTATTACTATCAGTGGTTCATTAGCTCCTCTATAATTAGGTGTATCTACTTATCCACTTCCACGTATTGTAAGTGAAAAGCTCAGGCATTTATGCGTCGTTTTTCACAGTCAATCTATACTTACTAATGCAATATCGGTAATGCTTGCGAGTTTAGATGTTCGGGGTAATTTTCGAAACCATTCATCAGAATTTATAAATGCTTTCATCGATAGCATACTACTACGTTATCATTATCACCGAGTGATGTTTTTTATTCCAACAAAGTACAAAGTTTTCGCTGGAGGCATACTTTACT
This sequence comes from Pandemis heparana, assembly GCA_963854515.1. Taxonomy (NCBI): domain Eukaryota; kingdom Metazoa; phylum Arthropoda; class Insecta; order Lepidoptera; family Tortricidae; genus Pandemis; species Pandemis heparana. Next base: position 7,750,267 of record OY978026.1, on the reverse strand, counting down.
GAATTAAATAAATAAATATCTCGGGATAAATTGATCTATACTAAACTAAGCAAGCAAAACTTTAATGATGGCTATTACTAAAACCGTGACTCGGGTGCAAAAATTCATTTTCTTCTCATGTAAGTGGTTGTCCTTACCCGGACTCGCACCCGGGACTTTATAGTCAGGATCATTAACCTTTAAGCTATTCAAATGTCTAAATGGTGGGTAATAGCTTGTTTAAAAAAAAGTAAGAAACAAAAACAAATGCCAAATGAATTCTTGACATTGGTCATCGTTATGCTTTCACCGAAACAAGGAAATTATGTGTTAATTTCAACCGGTTTTTGCACGCATATGCAAACAATCTCCGCGTCAGTGGATAATTAAGTCGTCACTTGAAACTTGAAAGTCTTTAAGTACTTGTGACCAAAAATGTTATTCATAGAGGGATAATAAAAGCGGCCGAGATCAGTATGCTTAGTGTAAGTTTTCTGTTACAAAATACGTCTCAAACGCGTTTGCGTTAAAATGTCCGCAAGTAGCGCTGCAAATTATTCTATAGTAATTGAGATGTTTACGTGAACGCGTTCGATGCGTTTGTTCGTGTGAAGACTTAGGTACACTAGAGGCTCAGTTTATTGCCGTTTCGATCCGCAAGTGGCGCTGCCAATTTTTTCCATAGTAATTGAGACGTTTACGTGAACGCGTTCGAGACGTTTTTATACGCGAAAACTTACACTAGAGGCTCAGTTTATTGCCGTTTCGATCCGCAAGTGGCGCTGCCAATTTTTTCCATAGTAATTGAGACGTTTACGTGAACGTGTTCGAGACGTTTTTATACGCGTAAACTTACACTAGAGGCTCAGTTTATTGCCGTTTCGATCCGCAAGTGGCGCTGCCAATTTTTTCCATAGTAATTGAGACGTTACGTGAACGCGTTCGAGACGTTTTTATACGCGAAAACTTACACTAGAGGCTCTGAAGGCTGTGAACGTTGTGAAATTCGTATTCAATACGATTATCATTTTTGCCTGTATAGGTACTTACTTACAACGCAGCAACTTACAACACACACCTAATGGTAAGTGACCACCACCACCAATGAATACCCGCAATACCAGATTGCAGGTGCGTGCCCAGCCTAGAGGGATAATAAAGACTCATGAGTTAGTTTCAGCGGCTAACTACTCTCCACGCCTGAACACAGCAGCTCAAGCACTGTTGCTTGGTAGCAGGATTAGCCAGTAAGATTAGTAAGAAGGTAATAGAGATTCAGATGGACCTTGGAAAAGATCCTATAACCCGCAAAAATCTTCTTTTCAAAGACAACAAAAGTGGCAAACAATAAAAATAATAAAATTTTAGAGACCTTAATCACGAAATATTTTTAATATTATCTTACTTCTTACTTCTTCTAGCTCATTGTTATCAATGTAAGTTAGAGCAGATCAAACTAATTTCAAGCAAGCTTCTTGCATTACGTCTTTGGTCAGAGATTTTGACTGACGGATTGAAAAAAAACATTAAAGTTACGTGGTCAATTTTTGTTCAACTTTCATCGCGTGCAACTCGGCCATTACTCGCTAGCATTAGCAGTGTAAGTAATAACTCGTTGTTTTGTATATGGCGATTAGTGTTCTGACACATTACCACCGTGGGTGTCATGTCCTCTCCAATCGTAAAACGTCTTATTCGACACTTTTAAGTGATAAAACAACTGCGTGTGGATCAAATATTGCTATTCATCATATAATACATTTCAGCGTTCAAGTAATCGTTTAATATCGTAGAAGTAATGTTATATTATAGAACTTCTGTTAACTTTAAAGACTGAAATGAGTATCTTATTTCTTATTATATATATATCTATATATATAATTTATATATATAAAACAAAGACGGGTTTGTTACAACACTTATAACTCGAGATCGGCTGGATCAATTTTCATGGTTTTTGTTTCGTTGGATTTGTCTCCGCCCTGAATAGCAGAATACATTTTAAAAACAATGAAAACTTGACGAATAAATAATTATGAAAATGAATCATTTTCCATTTAATTATGTTTCTTTGTTTGGTACCTGTCAAACATTTGTTTTCCTCCTGTCATCCTGTCAAATATTGTGATTGACATTTATGCATGCGTTATTATTTAAGTTATCGAAAGCGTAAATGTCTTTTTATGTTGTCTATGATTTTCTAAGATATATTACGAAGGTTAAAAAGGTGCAGTATCCAAAGTAGTAGTCTATGATCTAAACTATTGTCAATCAATGTTTATGTCACGAAAGTTCAGCTACTGTCATATTTGTTTGTTTTGTGTGGTTTTGTGCGAGTACATATTCAGTATTAGTATTAGTACCTAACAATGCCACGTCCTAGAAGATCTAATATTTCCCAGCGAAGCCGTACTGCAATTAGGCAACGGAACATCGCGAGTCAATTATCTGATGAAGAACGAGACATTGCACGAGAAGAGCGCCGCGTTAGTATGGAGCGAAGAAGGGCTTTAATTCGTGCCTCTCAAACACAAGAGGAAAGAGAGGCAGCCCGTGAAACGGCTAGGTTAGAAACGAGAAATCGTCGAGCTTATCGTACAGATCAACAGAGGGATAATATTATATTAATCATTGTATTACGTTCATCAAAGCCTAAATTAGTTCAGCTAAAAGGTAACAAGACATTCATTGACTGTTAGGCGGTACGAAGTTCGCCGGGTCAGCTATTATGAATATGTCTTTAAAATTAAATTATGTACATGGGTAGTATTTTTCTTGCAGCAAGTGTAAGTGGCGTCCGAAACGTCGAGGTATTTACAAAAATACTTTTTGTTTACGTGATTAAGTCCCGTTTTCTTATAATAATGTGTGAAAATCGCGAAAGTTTGAATCGATACAAAGATCTTCCAATACTAAAGTTAGTTAATCTCATTGTGCGTAGTGCGCGAGATATTATATCACTTAGCAGTGTCGAATAGTGTCTTGTTTCGTAATCACATGTAGCCAGACACTGTATAAAATTAGTTCCGTGACGCGAATTATCTCAAGTCAAAAACATTAACATGTTGCAGTCTTAGTTTTGAATCAATCTTTCTCCTACCAAGTTAAACTTGTTCTTGATATCCTGCAATAGTAATTGATTTAAAAGGGCTTAATTTTACTAATATTTTGAATGCGAAAGTTTGTAAGTGAGGATGTTGTGTTGTGAGTGAGTGAGTGTGTTGTGTATGTTTGTTCCTTCCTCACGCTGAAACTGTCTGACTGTCTGTTTATTACCCTTTCACGCCTAAACCAATAAACCGATTTTAATGAAATTTAGTACAAAGTCAGTTTCAGTCCCGTGGACGGGCATAGGATAGTTTTTATGCCCGATAAATTAGCGAATTATGCGCAGCCGGTGTCGCGGGCAACCGCTAGTTAAGTACCGCCTTAAAAAATGGCAAAGAACACTGTTTTTCTTATACTTATCATGATTTTGATAGGAAATCGATTGGCGACATGTCATTATTGGGAAAGCTATCAGTTCCATCTAACACGGTTCGTTAGACGCGTCGTTTCGGGCAGAGCCGGCGACGATGACAACCTATCGACAAGTGAACCTATATCTCTAACTAGCTATACGTATTTATAATCGATCGCTTCCTGCGCACTTCCGCGGTCGCATAACACGACGAACAATCCGCCGTCGCTAGGCAGCAATTAGTGGTGTTTTTGTCGAGCAGGTTTACAGTTAGTGCGTCCAGGGCGCTTGCCTTACAAGGAGACTCGTCCCGGTCTACAGGAATGCGTCAATATTGTGCCGCGTTCCGCACGATGCTCGGTCAACCTAGCGGCTACTTTCTAGTTCTAGCCAGTCCATTGATGGGTGCACCTACTTGTTTTATTAGGCAAATTCTACTCTATGTAATTCAAAGCCAGTTTGCTTTGTAATCACCGCTTTTAAACGGCATCCGCCTTTGACAAACATGTACTAAGTTTATGTTGATGATTTAGTTTATTTGGTCAGCCGATACGCCTTGTTAACAAGCACTTAAGCGCAGAAGCCGCGCCTAAGCGATTTTTGTTTTTGTCGAGATCATGTGAATAGTACCGTTCTATGATCCAGTTGGGGTTATCAATAAGCTAATAAATTATGTTCTTATTTGACTTTGGAAAGGCACTTAGGAAACAGTTGGCACGCGAAGTAGAAACGTTTGAAAAGAGAAACTTAATGCGTCGTAAAGTAGATCACATTTGGTTCATCCACATGCTCATCACTCAACAATATCAATTGTAATATACTGGACGGATGTTCAAATAACAAATTGGATTCCGTATCTAAGACACCATATTTTTCGAAATTTAATAAAAAAAAAACTCACGTATCAGTAATAACGTGTAAAACTATGCTGTGGTTTTGTTATCTTTAGGATCTGTTCACTCTGTAACGAACAAAAACTTGATTTATTTATAAAAAGTACCCTGTCTGAATTTCTGCGATCCCATTGGTCGGTTAACGATGTGACGCGGCGCGCGTCGTCACGTATGAGCGATGGGAGCGCGTGCGCACCCTGTTGCCGGACGTAGCCCATTAGGGCAGCGCGGGGTGGTTCCACCAACTCTAAAGCCCAGGGACGCGATTCTTTAAAGCACATAATGTGAAAAACTCGAAAGTGGCGCAAAAACATGCTAATTTTGAAATACGAGTAGCTTAGAAGAAAATTACAGCTCTCAATAATCTTGCAAACTAGTAAAAATTTAAATTAAATTTAATTTATTTTATTTTTATTTATTTATTTATTTCATTTATTTTTAAGGTAGCTTTAGTAAAAATTTGATTCGAGTCGTAGTTTGGAAGATATAAGCAATTTTTACCACTTTCGAGTGATGTGCTTTCCAAAATCGGGCCCCTGTTAAAAGTTGCGATAAAAATCCTGCGATTCCCGTTGCATTGCGACACTGGGCCGACGACTTCTATTACGTTCATCCCGGTCTAAACTCGGCTTATCTAATACTTAGTGAGGAATTACCACGGTTTAATTTAAACTATTCGTACCGACCGTGTGATGAAATACATTGTCACTATCACTAACTCTATAGCAACGATTTCTGTACTACTTGAAATTATATATGGCATATTTATTGGCCATGTAATTAGATGTAGCTATGAACCACACATGGCCAATGCTCTGCCCTCCCTTGGGTCAACCGATAGGTTACGTAGCTGACTGAGTTAGTGCCTTAACATTTATTTGTCAAAAAATCCGTAGAACTACTTAGGAACGGCCAAACGCGCCGATTGTCCTTATACGAGACGCGGCGCGGGCGCAACTTGGAAAAGCGTATTTGCTGATGGATCGCCTAGGATTCTGCTTTTTATTCGCCCCGACGCCACTGGGATTGGAAGTCTGAACTAGAAATAATGATTTATTCCGCTCGCATCGGTTTAAGGAATTCGAAAAAGAAGCTTCGATATGAAAATGAAACATGCTGATAATTTGTTCTATGTTAGAGTAATATTGTAAAAAGCATGTTCAGTCGCTTGTACCTAATCATGATGCTGGCAAGGTGCTTAAAATTAGCGAGCTCTTGTTAAAGGTGTTAAAGACATTTTTAAGCACGACACGCTGGCTGTATATGAAAAATGACAATGAGAAAGACCTTTTCATCTGAAGCTTAAAGCACAAGGGTCGGTAGTTGAGGTAAATTACTGAATGTCGTTAAAATGTTATTATGTGTCATTGCACCTACCTATCAACTTTTTTAACAGCAACACGAGCTATTTTCTATCAATTGAGTGTAGAGCAGAAAATAAACTTATTTTCAGTTCATGTTCATGACAGTTCATTAAAATCTGAAGATAATAATTAAAGAATTTTTTTGCGGTAAGGTCATACACGTACAGTCGATGACAAAATTATCTATACAGCCATCATGTCAAATATTATATGTCATCGACCTTATTGTTTGTGGCATAAGGGTGCGACCAAACCGCCGCGTATACGCAGTGATGTGTCGTATGCGTCACGTTTTCTCACCGTTTCTTCATACGTTTTGTTGCGTGATCCCAACTGCATTCATGTCAAAATTGTTTACTTCCCTACCAACTCAAACAAACTGCCACACTAATTAATAATGCGAAATACGCCCACTATATATTTTAGCAAACAGAAAAACTCGCGTTATCATCTATGACAAGTATTTCATACCTATGTAAATGTTAAATTTACTGTAGTAGCAAAAGCCATATCATTCGCATGGATTAGGCAGTCAATATTAGGTGCTACTAGTGTATCAATACAGGATCGTGGATAAACAACCGGATTCGCTGCGATACGCATCAGTACGCGATGTGCGTGGATCACACGAGATAATATTGACCGTCTAATCTGTGCCATTCGATTGCATGTTATAGCTAGTTTGTTAAGCTCATATTAAGTAGCCCTGCACGTCAATTAACTAGGCAAACTGCAGTTGATATGCGAAATGGGGGCAAAGCGAGCTATATGTGAAATTAAACTGCCAACAGCATTTCCTGCCGGGTAGTGACCTGCCTCTCGATAACACGGAATAGCACCTACATCTATTGTATACCTATGGTATTTTATAGTGGTCTTGAAATTGTTTAGGTGTACCTACTAAACAAACATGAATAGCTACAAAATTATTGGCAAAGGCGTTTGAGAGTTTTCTGCTACATAAATGCTTAACTATACATGGTAACTTTATTTTTGACGGAGTTAACACAGAATGTAACTAATGTAACTATACTATTTGGTCCTTCGAATCGATTTACAGTGAACCGAAAGGAATACAACCGAGATTTGATTTCGACTAATTATTAATAATTATATTGTTTTACTTGTAATTTTTAATTTGTTTACTACTATGATGTATTATCATATTTACTTTAACTAGGTACTTTATATTTTTTTATGTACAGAATGCTTTGCTTAACCATTAAACTTTTCTATTCTTTTCACTCGTAAAGTAAAGGTCTGAGAGTAAAGAAAAAACGTATAATGTACCTACCGTTGCTTCTTTTCCCGCACAGATCGTCCCAAAAGCCCAACGAGGGAATTGGCGAAAATCTTAGGAGTCATAATGTTATACCTAGGCGATGCGGCTAGCAACCCATCACTGGTTTTGACTCCCCTTTCCACCTATACGCCATAATCAAGCTTAACGTGGCCTTTAGATATTGTGTCCTTAGGCTCTATCTATCCCGTAAGGGATAAAGACGTGATTTATGTCTCATTACAGTCGAACAGCCTCTTTGAGATTTCTTTGAACAAGCTTAATACATATTAGGAGATCTTGCAAGTGATATTGCATAAAGATAAAGCGGATACGGACTCACACACGGTGCCCAATAAAACATCCAGTCACGGCTACTTGCCAGACAATTTACGAGGAGATACCTATCTAATCTTAATTAGCTACTTATTACTTTCTAAATCGTGGGAGGACGCAAGCTTAGCGAACAATTCATCGCCGTTAGCCAAAAATCGTTCCCAATCATGCGAAATGCTCATTTATAATGCAACAATTTAAATGAATGAAGCAAATTAATGCATCAGTAGGTGTGGACATTAATAGTTCGCTATTTGCCTTCTTATATCGCGGCCAGCAGGCGCCGCGGTTGATTTACGATCGCCAAATAGATAGCCAGCCCCATAAATAACCTTTTTACATATTTTATTTATGGTGATTAATGCGGATTAAGATGAATCTATGAAAAGAAAGTTGTAAATCTTGGATACTATTAAAAACATTATATGCTTTGCCTTAAATAGTAAATTTTATTGAGACATCTTTACCAGCGTGCTTTATTTCAACAGTTGAGGTGTAGCAGTTGAAACGAATGAATTGTAAAACTGTTTTGTTTGTCTTAAGCAGTGGCAGGGTGTCTTGTTGTATAGGTAGGTAAATTGGTACTCTCTTGCTTCTTAAGAAATCTAAAGTCACTACAAAATTAGTTACATTAACCAGACTTAAAGAACAAATTATCGAATTACTTAAATTAAACCCTTTTCATAGACGCTTATTGAGCTTAGGTACGTAAAACTTAATAACACTCGATTGTCTTTATAGGCCAGCTTTGCAAACCTTTTTTTTTAATGTGAATAGGAAGGCAAACGAGCAAGTGGGTCACCTGATGGTAAGCGATCACCACTGCCCATAGACACCCGCAACCCCGGAGGGATTGCAAATGCGTTGCCAACCTAGAGGACTTAGATGAAATGCCTCTTGTGCCCGTAATTTCCCCGGCTGTCTTATTCTCCACACCGGAATACAGCAGTGCAAGCACTGCTGCTTAGCAGCAGGATTAGCGAGTAAGATGGTGGTAGCGATCCGGACGGACCTTGCACAAGGCCCTACCACCCGCACCTTTGATGGACACAGAAAAAACGAAAACAAAACTAACACACATTTTGCTATGTACCTGAGATGTGAAATATGTTGATTCATCCGCATTCACCATTAGATACCTACCTCTCTGTAATGTACATACCTATTTAGTTTTTTTAAATTCTTTACAGGAAATGGCCAATATGTTTTCAAACTGTCTTCAACTCAAGGACACTGGTAACCCCCAAATAAAATATGAGTAAGATAAGGGTTATTCCTAATAAGGCACTCATTTTTACAGTTATTCGGACTACATTAAATCAATTGGTAAGAAGTGGTGGAATTGCTGAATTTAACTGTAGAACAACTATAAGTACTCGTAGATATACCTACTCCATTTGATTGCAATACGCACACAAACATAGAGTAACAATTACCTATGTATACAAATCATACAAAACTTTGTCACGGTCATATCCGTTACCGCACTTCTCTCGCTTCCAGGGTCCGATAAATAATAAAATGGCAGCGTAATATACAAGTTACTGTGTATTGTCTCAATTACCTATCGATTATCAAGCGGATGCAATAATACGGTACGTTTGCTCTGTTCTGTACCTATACGGAAACAATTTATGGAATGTATAGGTAATGTCGAAGTAAGCTCGCTGTAAATGGTTTTAAATTAAACAAAAATTTAAGAATGACAGATATATAGTACTTAAATTAACGAAGGCTAACTGCACCCTGTATCGTACCACCCACCTTTTACATCATCATCGTCATCATCTCCAGCCTATATACGTCCCACTGCTGGGCACAGGCCTCCTTTTACATAAGTGCTTAATTACGTAGGTATAATTATAGTCGCGTATCTGCCGTAAGATCCATGCCATGATCTGAATTGAGCTTTTCGGTGAAGGAAAACATCGTGAGGAAACCTGCACACATCTGCGAAGAAATTCAATGGTGTGTGTTAAGTTCCCAATCCGCACTGGGCGCGCGTGGGAACTATAGCCCAAACCCTCCAATAAACGGAGGAGGCCTATGCCATGAGGCACGCCGAATTACGCGACAATTTTATAAATAAACGACAATAACAACAACAGCATGTAACTACTTACTGAAATTGTAGCGAATTCGGAATAAAAAGGCTCATAAATAAATAAATAAATCTGCCGTAAGAAAAATAATTTATAGCTGATACCTACCTAAATCTAATGCATCTACCTATATACGAGTATATGCGTATTCGATCTATTATTTATATAAATTCATAAACATTAACTTATATCAATATTTTTTTGATAAACGTAACTATTGTAAATTATGTTACTAAAATATCATGTTAATCTAGCCTAGGGGTTCCCGTTGCCAATTCCCGGAATGCCATAGTACAATAACAAATTGTGATTAGCCATTAAACAGTTCTTATCGTATTGTAACTAATTTTAAACACGCTAACAATTTTACCACATTACTTAATGAGGTGTTTTGATACGAGGTACCTATACACTATAATTCTAAAATACAATTGTTTTAATAATCATATTGTGGTTTCTATTTCTCTCATAGATATTATCATTTTCTTCTTTAAATCTTTACTACTACCTTACGTGACTACGTCTTGTCAAGTGAGTTTCGGCAAATCAAATCCCTCTCAAATTTCTGCATTTAATCAGTCATCCCTTTCAGATTGTCTATGATTGTCCATCCACAAAGCGGGTGTCCTAATCGTCTTTATCTGTGGTCTGTTTGATGAATGTCTTTCCCTGAATGGAAATGCTGCCCGCCACAACTACGTATAAAGAATAAACGGAAATTACCAATTTTTGCGGTAGGTACGAAAATATTTTATGCATAGAATACCTACCTCAGTCATATCGGGCGATTAAGTGGGACTCTTTCTTATGTAACATCCTCCTTTACTGGACATAGGGAGAGAAAATCGAACGCACTAAAAACTAAAAATCAATGCTAAAAAGACTACCGTAATGGGGACGCGAAAGGTTCGCGATTATTCAACAACGAAACTTAAAAGTACCCTAACTTAACTAAACCTACAAAAAAAAATGTAAAAACGTTGTAAGACTTTTCTGTTCGACTACACTGATTTGTGTCAGAGTCGTGCGCTCGTGCGTGCATTTCTCAAATTGACCAATTCTCGCGATCGTTCGATTCCTTCTGTTATTGTGCCGTCGTTATCGACTGTTATTGTTATTTCTTATTGCCACAATAATGCTACACAATTTAAGAATTTAATGATCCAGTGGCAAATGTTGTATACTCTTTTGTTATATCAAGTAGATTGGATAGATTGCGCAACGCTATCTATTGTGATCTCGAGAAAGTTGACGGACGGTTTGCGACTGTAAGAAGTAATTATCAATCAAAATAGATATTTAAGATATCAGAGACCAATCAATTGCTGATGTTTAGATGTGTTTATATCAATGTTTATCACAAAGCATACTGCGCTGGAGGCTATTTCGAAATCGGATCCATTCAATCGTAAAATAGCGACGAAAGTCTTTCTAAAAGTGTTGGTAAAGTAAACCCTCATACAATTCATAGTTTGAAGAGAAGACAGATTAAAAAAAATAATTAGTATTTGACTATTCGGTACAAAACCACACATAATACGTCAATAAATGCGTTAGCATTCGTTTAAATTACAAAGGCAACGAACGTTAATCGTCAAAAACACCTACGAGCAATAAACTTCGTGCCGCGGGCAAACAGAAGCGAGGTGAAACTGCTGCACCACCAGCACAACATGACCCATCATAGGCGCGCTACCCGTTCAACCTGATGTTGCTTTTCATTTAACTTTTTGTAGTTCTGATAGTCACCGTGGTTGAAGTTAAACTGGTGGTAGTGATAGAAAGCGGCGACTTCGCCATATCAAGCGAGTGGTCCCCGGTGCAGCTCCATATTAAATATGATATTTAATAATCGTTTCACGGGATAACTCAAACTATAAACTCGGTTATAGCTTGTTAAATCGGTGAATTAATAACGAAAGCCCTGTGTAGTAAATTGAATGAAATCACGCCGTATGATTATTATCTTTGGTGACGATGGCGCGACTACTTAATTGAAATGAAAGTATGCGGCTCAAGTCGTAAATTTTGAATTAATTTATATCCCTGGGGGACATGGGGTATGGGTTATGATATAAGAATGTGTACATTTCAAAACCTTTACACGCTAACCCAAAATATATACCATTTTTAATAAAACAACAAACATACCTACTGCTTTAATTTTTTATTTTCTACAGCACTCAAACAAAATTGATATCAACTGTTAAATACTTTACAAATGTCAAATCAAATTACTAAGCACTTGACCCCTGGCTCAAAATTATATTGAATAGATGTTCATTTTACACAGATAGAGCCAAAATTAGGAAGGCAGCCAGGCGGGCAGGCAGGCGATTAGTAGCAAATTGACATAATCACCACTAATGCCGACATCGCCGACTCTCAACGAGGTGTTACCACACCCGCAAACAAAGTTTATAAATATTGAAATAACTTAACCATGAAAAGCTATTTTATAACTATAACAAACTACTATTAATCCCATTCTGATCGTGGTTTAGTAATACCAAGACCTATTTATCCTTTTTTTTTATTTTTCTTGGCACAAATACAATTTTCATATAAAGACAAATGAAAGTTCACACGGTAGCGTTGCGTAAGAAACGGAACGATCCGTAATTTGTAATTTAATTTCAAATGGCTTAGGTATTTCTTCAAACGCCAACGGAAGATACGTTTGATGATTATGATGATACGGAATCATTCCACTGATGACGGGCAATAAAGTTTATTCAAAAATGTAAAGTAAATTGCTGCTGTAATTGTATTGTTACTTCACAACTTTGTTTCTAGTACTGTTAGGTCGGCCTATTCCAGTTTCGACGCATAAATAATAGATAATTGCGAATGGTAATGGGTTTGTACGCTTTAAATTTATTTCGTCTTAAATAATAAATAAGAAAGTTAGTTGTGCCTTTGCAGTTAAAGTTTCAGTTGTTGGTCAGTTATGGTCGAAGAATTGACTCTACGTACTTGTTTGCCTACTTACTTCGTGGGGGTCCACACAATCCTGGGTGAAATTGTAATAGTAATTTATTTATTTATAAGCCTTTTTATTCCGAATTCGCTACAATTTCAGTAAGTACCACATGTTGTTGTTGTTGTTATTGTCGTTTATTTATTAAATTGTCACGTAATTCGGCGTGCCTCATGGCATAGGCCTCCTCCGTGTATTGGAGGGTTTGGGCTATAGTTCCCACGCGCGCCCAGTGCGGATTGGGAACTTGTAATAGTAATACAAATTAAAAAAAAATGTGGCGTTATTTAATACATATTTAAATCGGAATGATTTACTGGCTTTAACTATTAAATTTCAATCTTAAAGTGATAATGCAGTCGAAGGTAGTAAAATTCCGTAAATAGTTAGGTAAGTATACTGAGATGCTCTCTTTGTCTACCCTTAATTTGGCAATGTGTACCATAGCGTACATGGTCTAAGAATACCTTATTGTATTTTTAATTGACATAAGTAGATTTTTTTAGGACCCTTGACCTTGAATTTTTTAAATTATGTCAGAGAGGAGGCCTGTGCCCAGCAGTGAGACGTATATAGGAGATGATGATGTCAATGTCAAATTAAGGATTCAAAAGTCTCCGACAGTCGTGACCAGAATAAACCACGCAGTTATGTGAGCGTAATAAACCTTTTGTTTACAAACAGGGCGTTTTAATGTGTTCCTGCAACTAATAAGCAGAGAAAGTCCGGCTGCATGCGAGCGTATCTCGGAAACTGTCGAACCTTGTTTGTCTTAACATGCCTTTGATCTCTGTCTGACAAACCTCGTTGCGCCGGTAGATGTTAATGTATGTGGGTATTAAAGTTATTTTTTGGCCAACTACAAAGATAACTAAGTAGGTATATGAGTACCTACTTTATATTACAAAAGAAATTCAAGAGTTCTAGAAGCCAAGGACTTATCTTTATATACAACACATATATATCATCTCTAGCTAGTAAACGTGTCTATATTTTATATTTTAATGCAGAATCTCAGTTAAAATCTCCGGTTTCAGCCATGTTTTCTTTCTTTGAGATTTGTATACAATTAGCTTCGCAGATTTTATGCCTAAATCACAGTTATACACTTAAAATTTCAGTTTTTTTTTGCAGTAAAAGTACTTATGTCCGGTTTCAAACCACCATAAAACGTCGTAAAAATTGTCGTAAATCATATTTGTACATGTTATTGTCGTAAGTTCTATTATCATAACTTAATCAACTTTATCACAGAGATAAAAAGTGATAACGTAACAACCATGCAGTCATAATTTTAACCACCTACGCTCGCGATACGATAAAACTATAAATAAATTTAGGTTACTCGTCATCCTTGATAAAATCATTAACTGTGTGTCTGTTGACTTCTCTAATTACTTTACAGCCTATGATCGTAAATCTGGCTTAATTTAAGTGTAGCGTTAGATATGCTCTAATTTAAAATGTCTGACCGCGAATCATCTAAATGACAGTTCACTTTGGAGAATTTGTTTAAGTCCATCTTTACATCAGATTAAAGCAACGATACGATTGTTATATGTAGTTACCTAGTTAAGCAGAGTTGGCCTCTAAAACGTGGACCAGGTATGAACAATTTTGTGTTATATCTCAGAATTCTCAGAGGTCGTCTTCCCCAGTCTCTGATTGAGGTTCTGACTTCCTTACAAGGGCGTCGCCAGCCGATGATCAAGGGTAGGGTTAGTAAAAGTATGGTAGTTATCGGTAGGTTAAGCAGTTTGGCGGCACTAGAATGTCAACCTTGACAAAAATAAAGATTACCTTTCGATTCTCTAGGCAGGGGTAGTATGCTCGCATTATTAATAAAAAGAAAAATATTTTCTTATGTCAATGTGATAATATAAAACGTTAAAGGCAATGCGATTTTTTGCATATAATTTTGGCCAGAAACTACGATGCCAAGGCTGGGTACTGACTTCGATGTGACCATAAATGGCAATGGCATATATAGGTAGGTACATGATTAAATTGAGTTTTATAGGTTCAGTTATATTACTTGCGATTGGCGCACTGCAGGCAAACTATTTAGTGATGGTCTAGCAGACGGAACTAGAAACATGTTACGCGACTTTTGCTTAGATAATGATAACCGTCCTGTCCGACAGCCCGTAACTTAAGAGGTGACGTATGAAACTCAAGCTACCAAAGTTTAATCATTTCAGATGACAATATACTTAAGCTGGCGTAAGACATGATTTATATACTTACTTAACTAAAAATTAAACTGCTCTGCTTTCGATCATAATTTGGTAAGGGCCCGTCTAAATTTCGGTCTTTGCGGGAGACCTTCATCAGGGGTAGTCTTCTGGACCGTCTCTGACTTATGGTGGTAACTTGAGCCGTTTAATAGTTATTTCTCTCAGATTATGCAAAACATATTCATATTCACACTAGACACGGCATTAAAGCGTGGCATGATCATTATTAAACAGTACCTAATGATACCCATAAGCACAAGTAAATGCGCGAAATGCATATGAGGTCACGTTTACAATACTCAGAGTTCTTAGTAGACTCATAATCATAATAAAATACTGTTTATGCACTCGATAAGATAACTAGACGGCAAGCTCCTCTTATGAGATCCGCAATCACGCAGCTGTGTACTTTAAACGTAAACAAGAGTGTGTCTCCTACCTACTAACAGACTACTAAGCATGACTATGACTTGCCTCGTCGTTTACATTTAAAAGGTGCGAATTATACTCACCGACATTATGTGTGTTCCTTAACTCAGGTTAAAAAAAAACGTAACCGTGTAAAATGTAACGTGACTTGCAGACTTACCCCCTTATCATAACCGCTCTGTAGGCTTCTGCTAACTTAAAAATCGTTTTCATCTCTCATACTCTGAAAGTAGGTCATTGATTATCTGGATATAGGGTTGAAAGTGACTCATTGCGACCCTTGGGTTGAAAGTAATTTTTTTTTCTAGCTAATCCAAATGAGGCACATAGCAATGGAAATACGTATTCAGCCATGTAATCCATGTTTTATATAATCATCTATACAAATAGTTCCTTTTTAATTGTACAAGGCTAAATAATCTTAAAATAACATTCCCGCTATAAATAAGCTTATGCAAGCGTACCTATATAACGAGAATTAGAAATTATTACGTTCGGTATTTTTTTTAGCTTGAAATATTTAAGTTTACAATTAATTGATAGCGACCTCCGTGTATGCAAGTTTAAAAAAAAACTAGCCGGCAGCCATTGGTGCGCAGAAGAAATGCGCAATGCGCGTAAAACGTGTAATAGAAAAAAGAGCGGGAAGAGAATGACAAACGTAACAAATATTAAGTGCGACCGTGCGACGTTAGTGGAATTTGTCATAATACCTTCTTTCAATTTCCTCATATTCGAAATGAAAAGTAGTGTTCAACTCGGATGAAATTACCCATTTCACCCTCGAACTTTTGGCGCCCTCACTTCGTTCGTCCGCCAGAAATATCTCAGGTGGAATGGGTATATTTCAACCCTTGTTTATCAATCTACTATTGTCCTTATCTGTCACATTGACATATACCTTTCACAGATAAGGACAAACGATTGCTAAGTTAGTAGAAGCCTATAGAGCGTTTATGAATAAGGGGGTTAGTCTTACTTTGAGTGTAGAATGCTCTCCACCCTCCAGCTAGGCGGAGTGAAAATTTGTGGAAGGTAGCTGGCGGTCTGGATACGACAAGCCGAATACGGGATAGAATGACGCGTTTTAGGGGAGGCCTAATGTCCAGCAGTGGACAGCTGAAGGCTGATGATAATAAAGACCAACTCTCCCACTAACACCTTTTGCCTTTTGCCTCACTTATATACCTGCTGGTTGTTTGTTTTTTTGCCAGTAATTGTAATTAATATGGGCAATAAATGCTTTTTTATTTATTTAGCAAATGTAAGGCATTCCCTAAAATACCCACGATCAGTACCTTAGTACAGCCAAGTTCTCCAATATCTGTGCAGCCAACTGTTCAAAAATATCTAAACACTGATTTTATGTAACTGAAAATAAGGTCTATGAGTAGATATTTTTGAACGGTCGGCTGTATAGATATTGGAGAAATCGACTGTACCTACCACAATTAGTGGACTTATAAAACTAACTTTAACCAATACAGATTTCAACAAAGTATATGGTGAGAATATTTCTCTCAAAGCCAATAAATTTGTGGAAGTTTTAATAGCATTTTATGCTTTAAAAATGTTGAGGGCGTTTTCCAAAAAAAATCCACGTAATAATATCATTTTTTCCAGAATTTAACTACTTTGGGTTTTTCTTACTCAGAATCGTTTACCCTTTCGATCCTTAGGTATACAAGAAAAAATGTTTCCCAAAATTTCCATTCCATTCGTCACTTTTTTAATATACCTACTTAGGTATGTATGAAACGTGACGAGCAGGAAAAAAATCCATAGTAAAATCTGGGACACGTTTTTTCTTGTTTAAGAATCGATAGAGTAAACGATTCTGAGTAAAATAAACCCAAAATATTTAAATTCTGGAAAAATGTACTACATGTAGACTTTTTGAGGAAAACGCTCGTGAAAGTATGATCAAGTTTTATGACATTATTTTTTACCCTTGTTTTTTTGACATTGTTAATTATTCAGTACATACTTACCTACTTGTAAAGTTGAAAAAATATGTGTACTTAAATAAATGGTATTTTATTCAGACGACCACCACCTTTGACCGATTACCTATAGGTATGCTTACATAATTATTGTTGAGATGCTACTCGCGTCCTTGTCAGTTAGACAATAAATCGTTTTTGTAATTATTGTTAATCGCTGCGCAAATGTATAAACGTTATACTATGCAGGTTCGAAGATCGTTCTCCCGTAGTGATTGTAAATGACAAGGTCTCGTGTTGAGATACGCAGGTAGGTTTGCAACACAATGGGGCAGTCACAACAAAATAACAATCGCTCAAATGTGGCCACATCCTCTATTTGCTGCGTATTTGACTATTTACGATGCCTTTAACTGAATTCCGGAGGAACATTGAGCGTGACTAAAGCATTAGTGGATTTGGGCTTTTTTTCTGCTTTAATACATTTTGCATAACAAAGCTATTATTGTGTACCTATGCGCACGCGTGATCCATGGCAGTAGAAATTCTGAGATTTTGTTTAATTTCCACAGTGAGAGCTTAATTCAATGTGAATGTCCAGAAATCTCATATTTATACATATAGCATCGGGGATAGTGTAATACCGCGTAACTAGCACTGGTAAATACTGCGTATCTGCACAACACCCATAGGGAAAATCCGCGTAACTGGCATTGGTTAATACCGCGTATCTAACAATGTAGCCAAATTAAGATTTCCCACCAACGAACGTAAAATCCTGATTAGAATATATCAGTTCAAACACCTGTAAAGTTGGGTGTTGTGTAGATATGCGTATTTACTAGTGCTAGTTATGTAGTTTTGTACGGTCGCCCAAATAAGTGGTCTACCACTTTTCATCCAACTTCCTATCAAATGAAAATGTCGTTTAAGTCGAACTTTCAAGTTGACAGCCTGTCTTATCGACGTTATATATTGTGACGTGCAAAGGAATTTTAACCTTAGGGTGGTAGACCACATATTTGGCTGATGGTACCATGGGTGTTGTGTAGATATGCAGTATTTACCTGTGCTAGTTACGCAGTATTGCACTATCCCCGACGATAGGTACCAATCTGCACACAGTCACAATATTTTGCATTTATAATATTAATAAGCTTTTTATAATATCCATTTAACATTCAAATTCGGTATTTTTTTTAAACTCTGACTCGGACAAGCCTGACTTATAATAATGTTAAATAATATTTTACAGCGACTTTCGTTAGGTTTAACTAGCTACATTTATCGCATTTTGTTGACGAGCAGAATAAGAACAAACCTACAATACATACATATAGAAAACGAGCTTATTCAGATCCAGTTACGTTGCGCGTCATTGCTGTAACCTTTCGCCATATTTAAAACGTCAATTTTATATCCTTTAGTTCAAATTTCTCACGCGACAGAATTTTTTATACTCCACTCCGTGACACTTGAATTTTAAATGTCCGCGTGTAATAAAAGCACGAATTATGTGGGTATTATTGGCGGGTTCGCAACATTGCGGTTTGTTACGTAGGCAGTTTTATCGGCGCTGGACCACACGGGTGTTTTGATAAAGAGCACAAAAGGCGTTATGTGGTCTGGTGAGAATATAGAGTGTAGATGGGAAGCCTCTTTGCAAAAAGTACACTTGTTACCTTTTCAACATGAAACTACCGTGAGATTACCGTGGGATTAGTACGAAACATATGTCGAGCATAATTCGGCTTTTATACTAGCGTGAGTTACTTATCCGTTTTTGTAATACAATGAAATATCCAATGTGTGTGTTACACTATTGTCTTAGGCTTAATTCCTGTAAAAATTCTGTTGTTTCTATTTTGTTGCTTATTGGAAAATAAACGTTTTGAATATCCAATTTAGGTTCCTTTGAGAATTCTTGCTAAGTTTTAGGCAAGGCTAAAATCTCGTGTATCATACACGAAGACACTAAGCAGTAAAAAACATTTTTTTATGGTATTTGAAATTATAATTTTTGTAATTATAATTATGTTTGTTACCTTTTCTAGAATTTTGATTAGTATTTTTTTTCTCAGAACCACGCGTAAGTACTAATAAAGTTTTCGAAAGGTAAAAATTTGACCCTTTTTACTTTTGTGTCATTGAAAATTAAGGAAACTATTTTCTTCATTGCCTGCCACTTACTTCACAAGAAGTGCTCATGTTTTTAATTTATAAAGCCCGAAATTACCAAATTAAAAAAAAATAGGTAAAAGTAGGCAACCTTTTAAAATGGATACGTGTCCAGACGCTTTCATAAGCTTAGATAGGTAAGTACTAACAATCGATGATCGTCCGATGTCCACATACTTTGTGAGGATTCCCCTGCAGAAGAGATGCCCGTCTATATGTTTTACTCTTGCATCGTTATGACAAAAACGGGCCGAATTTGAGATAGTCGACAGGACGGCCCACGTACGTCACATGCCGTTAGGTTCACTTTCATTCTGGAGCCGTACCGGACTACTCCGGAACTTAAAGTTCGTATCATACCGCCCCCCTCACTCTCCAATTAAAATCTAAAAGTGTGAGCGGAATGGCACTAACACGAAACGAATTTCGAATTTTTCACGTCGGAGTAAGTAAGCCCGCGGTGGTTTGTATGAAGTAGAGCGTCTACTCATCAACGACTCTATCATAAATTAAGGTTTCATGACAGCTGAGAACAAATAAATGTCATTTGAATCTGAATAATTAAAAATATATGTACCTAGTTATTGCCCCAATCCGGCAAGGTTCCAAGCCAGCAAAATAATGTGTTTTTAACTTTGAGGTGTAATATCCGGCCTGTGTTAATAATTATACATCGTCGTCAGTTTCAAGATGTAACCACTATATTATTGAGCGTAGCTCAGGCTCAGTTATTTTATATTTGTGAGATGAGCGTTTTCCAAAAAAAAGTCCACATGTAAATTTTTTCCAGAATTTTAATATTTTGGGTTTATCTTACTATGGATTTTTTTCCATACATACTTACCTATATAAAAAAAGTGACGAACTGCAATGGACATTTTGGGACACATTTTTTCTTGCATAAGGATCGAGAGAGTAAACGATTCTGAGTAAGAACAACCCAAAATAGTTAAATTCTGGAAAAAAATAATCATGTTTTTTGGAAAACGCCCAGATAGGTACAACTACCGATTTTTTTATCCTAATCGATAATTTAAAAATGACGCGTAAAAAGTTATGATGGCATAAAAATACCAAAATCAGATCACGCTTTATAACCAGATAAAAAAGTGGTTTTGTGACAGACCACATTTCATCGCATCAAGTAACAAAAAATAGAGTAAAGGGTGATCCAAAGGCGAAATGAGACACGAAGTAAGTTTTTGGGCAACAAACAAAAAAAACCTTGTCGGTAACCATAACCACACATGGCCAGTTCATAATCTTTAGTAGGTATAATAATAAGTATGGGTATAATATATTATTAGGTTATCAGCTTTGTAATGTTTTTGTTACCTATAGGTATACTAGCTAGTTAACAAGTAGGTATATACATGTTTATATATAGTTAAGAACGAAAAGGAAAACACCTGTCGAATGTGGAACCAATTGGGATTGTTCATTTTTTTAACCCCCCCTTTTTATATTTTTTTTAGAAAATATGGAGTATTTTAAGAAACTAATTTGAATATTTTGTCATTTCATGGCTTAATTTAATTAATATAATTGTTTAAAAAAATCAGATACGACTTATCGTAAATTATATACGGCCGGCTGAAATAGGCAACTTTCCCACAATCCTTTGGAAATTAAAAAAAAATTGTTGTCATAACTGTTGTGACTGTCATCTCAATGTCAAATATACTGTTTACCTTTGGTTTACCTACAAGCTTATTGTATGTTGCGTTAAATCCTGATCATGGTTATAATGAGTTGACAATTTATGAATGTGGAAGTATGTCGCATTGTGTTTTGGTACCTACTTACATCGAAATGATCCTCGCAACAATATTGTGTACTTATAAACTTTGAAGTATTCAACATTTACTTCGCGACACCACTTTTCTCTTAAATCTTCTCGGATCCGTGCGAACTATTGTTTTGGAGCTGTTTTTAGAGTCATTATTTCAGGTTGGAACGAACCATTTTCTGTAATTTCCATTATTTCGTTTTAAATCGACCGACAATTTTAAGTCTTCAACAAAACAATATTTACTTTACTGACATTGGGTGACACTGATAACTAGTTGACATATAAATTTAATAGACAAACTAGATATTTGCCGATTTATTTTTTGGAACTATCAACAGCCGCTCGGTAAGATCGAATAAAGGTCAAATAATTTTTTTGCAAAATATCCGTAATCCTTGAGTATTTTTGAACGCCAGTAAGATAAAACAGTTCGCAAGCCCCATACTTCGAAATGGTTTTCAAATCAGGGTATGTTGTAAAAAAATGAACAATCCCAATTAGTCATTACGTGTCATTTTCCATGCTGAAATACCGTCATAAACACAGTCCCACCCTTCGCCAAGTTATTTTTCGGAAAATAAAAACTGAGTAAGTAAAGTAATTCTATTATGGATAAAGTAACCCGCTGTAACGACCACAACCGCACACTATTTAGTTTTCTCTGTAACTTACTGTACATTAAGTACAACATTTTTGCTAAGAACGCATGTAAGCTATTTTTAGGGGTTGCAAAATCCGGTTCTTTTCTCAAATCCGGATTTACAAATTATCAACTTGTACAAATCCGGATTATCCGGATTTTTCGGATTTTTATTAATATTTTGAAATTTTCATGTAATTACATGTTTTTTGAAACCTAATGGTGTTCAATTTTATTGTTTTTAAAATTTCCCTAAGAATATATAAAATAAAACTGCAAAAATCATGATAATCCGCGTTTAATCAGTCCAGTACTGCTGTCTCTGCAGTACAGAACTACCGGACCGGCCGACTAGCTAGATCTAAAGCTAGGTATGAGGTAGCCAGCAAAGCGCGGAGGGGAGAGGGATAGATAGTGCTACGTGGCGGGGAACGAAACGAATTCATTCATTCATGATGAATGAAATGAAACTAAATTCAATAGGAAATTCTGCTTAAATGTCAACTTTGTCAACTGTAATTGAAATCCGAAAAAACCGGATTTTTATGCTAAAAATCCGAATTTATAAAAGGCGACAAAAATCCGGATTTATCCGGTTATTTCGGATTTCGGATTATCCGGATTGCAATCCCTAGCTATTTTGTACATTCGGATATAAAATTCATGGCGTCGGTTGAATATTTGTAAACATAATACGCGACCGGTCCTGTTGTTGAATGCACCCGCCGAACTGTATCGCACTGCACCCAATTTGTACGGAACACGCTCGTGATGTTTGTAAACGGCGGAACATTAATTAAAGGCAATTAACTCGGCATTTCAGCGGTTAATACGGATTTCCGTCAGGTAACACCTCAATTCAGACCAGTTGCAAGGACAGAAAGTACGGGAAAAGCAAAGGCATGCTTAATCTTTAATTAAACCGCGTAAATTATGTGGGAATGACAATCTTTGAACGGGTTTTTGGACTTGCCGCTTGGCTTTTCGTGCTTAAATGTGGCTTTACTTGCATTTAATGCTCGTGCTTCGTAAATCAGTGTTTGTAGAGATATAATTTCAGAGAAGAATCAGTTCTTCGAACCGTCTATCGAAAAGCCTGATTTATAGCCACGGTCATAATCTATCCATAAAATATTTCACGGTAAAATCTCAACCAAGGCCGCCAAAGACTCGGAACAATAATCCTCAGCGTGGTGTTGGATTACTTATCTAATCTGGTGATGAGATTGACCTTCTGCTCAGTGCGTCATTGTTAGATAACTGATTATATAGATAACCTTTTTCAATCACATAAAGCGTATTTAGTATTTACACTGCAATTTTAAAATGTCTCGATTTTTGCAAGCTAAAGCATTTCTGAAAAGCGATTCTTTTGAGATCACCTTAAACTTTGAAAAGCACCAAGTTTCTTCGTAACTGAAAGAAAATGGTCATTCATTTACAGTCAAGCCATGCCAAGCCATGCTACGAGTAAGCTGATGCTTGGGAGCTAAGTACTCTAGCTAGGTACTAGGTCCTATTTAACTTTAGGATGAGTTTTAAGAGAAAAACACTGATGAAAACACGTCGTCTGACTCTGAATAGGCTGTTGTATAATTTCTGTCACCGCCAATGACACAGAAATTATCTACGTCTATTTCTAATTGGCTGAAGTGACTCCTAGACTTAATTAAAGCAGTCCGAGGTCGTTTTATATCAGCGCCAAACTGAGCGGTGATCATGTTTACACTTTGTCCGCGCGATAACCCCGGGCCTTCACACGCTGTCTGGTAATTGCATCTACGTAGTTTACTAGTAATATTTTAATTTTAATCATATTAAAGAAGCCCACCCAATAAGTTTTTAACGCAAAATATGTGTCAAAGTTGTTAATTAATGTGTAAAATGATGTCGGCTTAAAGTAACCACCCGAATGTAGAGGTTTTGATACTTGACTTGCACATAATTTTTTACTTTATATACCAATCTACTTCAAAGAGTAGGACTTAGGAGGTTAGTTAAGTTATATTTAAATTCAACGAGCTCAACCTTCTTACAGTCCGTGAGCCATTCGTTTGTCTTGTTGTCTACCTCACTCGGCCGATTCAAGTATCAAACCCATAAGAGTGAGCGAGACGGCAATACAAACCCGAATGGCAATCTAAAAGCTCACGTTAAGTAAGTTAAAAGCGACCTAGTATAAATATTGTAGATCTTTATAATAGCTTAATGTTTTGATCGTCAATAGAATGGAATTCGATCTTCGCACATCTAGGCGTCAAATTGTTTAATGGTTGTTAATTTATTTTATACACATTTTATGCATGATTGATGATTTTGTGAGATATAACCATTAGGCTAAAAAAACAACGCCAGAATACAACTTTGTGGTAGTTTTCGCACTTTATATTGTTTATTAACATACATAATACGTTTAACATAGTGTCGTAAACATGTGTGTTCACAAATATGGTGAATATAATAAATTTTATGCAAATGCATATAATATTGATATCGAATAAGGGATAATCAGTGATCATGGCTATAATTTACATAGTTGCGTAGGTATTGTAAGGTATTGTAAGGTATTGTAAGCATTCGCAGGCTGTTCTGGCTCCCACGTGACAATCTTATTTAAGTTATGCAATTATACAATCACTATTTAATATACAAAAATAACGAATGATTAATAAACATTTGGGTGTCAGTTGAATGGAAGGTTTGAGAATATTATTTCATTAGATTTTTAAACACTCGCAGTCGCACAGTTTGAATCACATGCCATGAAACCAGCGAAATATTGAAATTTCCGGGTGGTTGTCATATTTTTGACGGAAAATGCTTGAATATGAATATGGTAACAATATTGCTCGTTTCTGTATTAGGCTGAACGCCAGAAATAAATTTAAAAAAAAAGTTATGTGCCTCTTCATTTTCTACTCTGAATGAAATACCTATGCATATGTATGTAATTACGAAAAACGGGATCCCTCCATTTCCCATAATTTCATTTGTACTAATTTCATTTGCCATAATGGTCACTGGCTATGGCTATAACCTTCATTTGCCCTAATATCACATGCCATAATTTTTGAATGCCATAATACTCAAACATCATAATGTTCAACATCCCTAATATTAGATACCATAATATCACTTTCCATAATTTTTACTTTCCATAACTTTCAAAATCACTAATATTTCATGCCATAACAATCATTTGCCATAATTAAGGAAAAAACAGATCCAGACTGTTGAAATTTACTGCTACCGAAACACGGTAGGTTCGTTAGGTTTCTTGCGACCCTCAGAGCTGAAATAGAAGCATCTCTAAGGGCTCGGGGGCTCGGGGGGCAAAGCCCTCCTCAATAGCCACATGCCTGGTCAATTAATTAGGTTAGGTTAGATTAGAATGGCGTCAAGGCGCGAAGCGCCAAAACTAGGCGGAATAGGAGCTCCGTCGGCTTCGCCTCAGGGTCATTCAGTTCATATTTTTGTTTGTTTTCTACACATGTCATCACATCTGTTAAACGTAGATAATTAACACAACCCGTAGTAAAAAAATAACATTTTTAATTAGTTATTATTATTATTACAAGAATCAAAATTCTGGGTTTTTTATGGCAAATAATTATTATGGCATTTGAATTTTATGGCAAATGATATTAGGACAATTGATAATAGGAAAAACGAAATTTATGGCAAACGTATCGTTATGGCACCTGAAAATTATGGCAAATGAAAATATGGCTAATGATCATTATGGCATATATATCGTTATGGAATATAAAATTATGGCAAATGAAATTCGGGCATGTGAAATTAGTTTATATGAAATTCGGGCAAACAATAGAGAACCACGAAAAACAACCTGCTGATAAATATGTAAGTATAGGTAGTTACAAAGGGGGTACGTATTAAAATCTATAAAGTTTAAAATGTATAATGGGTTAAAATACATAATGGTTCAAAATATATAATGCGATTTTCTTAGAAAATTGCAAATTAACAGAATTGCTATAAACTAAACCTAACCTTGCATAAACCAATCTATAGATCACGTTATAAAAAAAATGCATATACCTACCTAATAGTTTCAAAGAAAATTGCATTATATATTTTGAACTATTATACATTTTAACCCATTATACATTTTAAACTTTATAAATTCTGATCCGCTCCCTTACAAAGGTGAGCGTTTTTCAAAAAAAGTATTTGTACAGTCAAGGGCATAAATATTATGTACATTACCAAGAAGTCAAAAACATCTATACGCCTTTAAGCCACAAACAATATGATCGGAGATACATACCTATAGGTACATATTTGACGTGTTTTGATGTATCGATATTTAATTTATCCTCTCGACTATACTGTACACTGTACATGAACATTTTTTTCCAGAATTTAACTAGGTACCTATGCTAATATTTTGGGTTTTTCTTACACAGACAGAATCGTTTAGCTTACCGATTCTCATACAAGAAAAAATGTGTTGGATTTTACTATGGTTTTTTTTCCTGCAGGTCACGTTCCATACATATAAAAAAAGACGATCAAAAAAGTGACGAACTGGAATGGAAGTTTCGGGACACATTTTTTGTACCTATAAGATGCTATAAGGATCGATAGGAAAAACAACTGAGTAAGAAAAAGCCAAAATAAAATTACTTAAATTCTGGAAAAAATTATCATGTAGGTACTTAGATATTTTTTTGCACAAGGTATTTTCTACTCTTAATCTCATGTAGACAGGTATCGGACTCTAGCATAGATTTGGCATCAGGCGGTTTTCGTTGATCGGAGAAACATCCTACGACGTAGCATAGACGGTGCGGCGTTAACTTATTTGCATTTAAATTTAATCTTACATAAATTATGTAACTTTAGCACGAGATTGGCAACTAACCTACCAACCGGAAACGAAGGGCTAATGGCGGCGATTGCGGAAGCGATAAAATGTTTTCGTTGTTCAAAATATGAACCCGTGTACCACATCGCCTTTGAATTGCGACGCTGTGACCTATTTTAGTAAAATTGCAGGTAAAACGAGCAAGCGGATTACCTGTTGGTAAGCAATCACCGCTTACCATGGGCATCCGCCACAACGAAGTATTGCAGATGCGTTGCTAGCCTAGAGGCCCTAGAGGGTTAAAATAATATTAGTACCTATCGTGCCTGTAAATACACCGGCTGTCGTATTCATCAACGCAAGCACGGCTGCTTGGCGGCAGGATTAGCGATTAAGAGGTGATGGTTGTGTTAAGTTACTGTGAATATTTACAATTTTTAAACAAATTTTAAATTATATTACTTACGTAGGTACGTTTAAAAATTGATAATGTTCTGGTTTAAGTAAATAGCTACAGGTAAAAAACCTACTATACCTAAGTAGGTATTTTGTAAATCTCTTGAACGGATATCCTACCTACCTACCAGTGTAAATAGAATGAAGATAACGCATATTATATCTATTATGTACTGTAATTATTGTAACAAAAAAACCATACCGTCTCTAGAACACACCCATATAAAGTAAATATAGATATAGATGCACTGTAGTTATAACTATGAAGGCTTCGTAGCGGTCGGTGGCCGCAAGGACGTTTGTACGCGGCTGAGGTAAAACGCTACCAACTTCTCATCCAATGGGAACTCTGTTTTTGACGTGTGTGTTTACGTCCGTGTACGTACGGCTTTAAAGCCTGACATTGAATTCCAGTGTTGCCATGTTTTTGTCAAGCGACTATTTTAGGGGGATATTTTGTACGTCACAATAACTTTTAAAATATTCCTCAGTGTAGTGTGATAAAAAAAAATGAATAACTGTACAAACAGTAGTTGCAGTAAATGACTTAAAAAAAGTAAAAAAGTAAAACCCACTAAAAAAATTGTCCGTTTTTTTAAAGATTGACACTTAAAAGATTATAGATAAAACACTAACAAAAAGAGAGAAACAAAGTATTGAATAAAGTTGATGTAATAATAATAATAATAATAATAAAAGATATTTATTCAACAGTTTGCAATTACATTTAGGTATACATGTAAACAATAAAAAGCTACAAACTATTGAAATGGGTTGCAGCTCAGCTTATGCCTGTGCCACCCAGACCTAACAATCTGTTGACAAACAGGCGCTGTTTTTCAGCCGCCCCCATGAAACACACACACACACACAAATAAGGACCAACACACAGGCCATTACCAAGAGCCCTTACAAAATAAACTTTTGACTCCTGACTCGATACACATAAAACTGTAGGTACTGGTACAAAACATAGTCAAGTAGATTAATTAGGCAATTCGTTCCAGAAAGCATATTATTATCTCATTATCCTATGCACCCGCTTGGTTCTGCATGCTTAGCAACCAGGTCTTACAACGTGGTTGAAACATTGCAAGGGTCCCACTACTTCTTACAGGCGGAGGCAAGTCGTTCCAACACTTAGAAGCATGTATGTTACTTAACGTCTCTGAACTATTTTGATGATGTTGACATAAACGAGTAATTATTAGTACTTTGGAGATGAGACATGTCTTAGGCTTAGGAATCATTTTGGAGCAAAAACATTCTAAGTACTAAATACTGAGTGATTTGATGATAACACAAAATATGAGTAATTATTGCTTCCCATAGATACCGATTTTTCAGTAAATAAAAGAAAAATATTATCTTGTGCGTTCTCAAAGTGCTAACAAATATGCTTCCGAAACATGGTCTCTTACAGTTAACACGGTTAAGAAGCTCAAAATCACTCAGAGATCCATGGAGAGAGCCATGTTAGGGCTTAGTTTGAGAGTGACAGAGTGCGGGATTAATGCATCCGGAAACCCACCAAAGTAACCGACGTCTTGAGACGCATTGCAAGACTAAAATGGAACTGGGCAGGGCTGCGGCACGCCGAGTGGTCAACCCTGGGCCCATAGAGTGCTGATGTGGAGACCACGGAACGGACCACAAGAAGAAGTGTAGGCAGACCCCACATGAGATGGTCTGATGGCATTAAAAGTTACGGACCGTACTGGCTCAGGAAGACGGAGAATATGACGGAGTGGAGGAGATTAGGACAGGCTTACATCCAGCAGTGGATAGAGAAAGCCTGAAAAAGAAGAAGAAGATTATGTTACTGGATTCTTTTTAAATTTTAATAGAAACTGGGATTCGATTGACCACTGCATATTTTAGGTTTTTTAAATACAACATAATGCAAATACAACGACGACATCATTACAACAAAAAAAATCTTAGCTTTCTGGGGGATTTAAATTGCAAGCTTTGTGCCTATCACTGGCAACATTTAACTTAACGCGGCAGGCGAAACGGCAAGTAGCGCTAGCGCGCGCGCATTCACGCACACTTCTGCGTGGCGGTGGTCGTCGCTTTTGTTACTTTTTTTATTCAACCAACCACTTGCTGCTTTTGCTTGTGCAGCGCTCTCAAATACAAGTGTATAACTTTTGTTTTAATATCTTTTTAACATCAAAGACTTGTTGTTCAGTGACTAGATGCAGTGATAAAATTATAAAGTTACTCGTTGCATCGTTCAAAGTGAAATCTGTCAAGTAAAGTCCAGATGTTAGAAGAGCAAACGGCAACAACCTCGTTTTGTGTCAACAAAATATAAACAGTGATCGGGACAAGTTATCGAAACAAAAAGCGTAGTGATGAATTAAACAATGATCTAAACTGGAAACTGGTGGAGAATGGGCTTCATTCACGGGCTCACAGTGGATTATTGGAACTTGAATTTTGTTGCGACTTCACCCACATAGCGTTTATGGTAAGAACCAAGTTTCTTGTTTCGTAACTATATTTTTACGGACTTGACTTTCGCATGCAATTTTTAAGTAACTTCGTTCTTATTCAGCGATTTGCGTGAAGATGTGTACCTAATGAGCCCTCGCAAGAAACGTGTTGGTAGGTTTGCGAAACTTTTATTCCTACGCAATTCATGGTGTTAGCCCACACAAATTTATACAATTGCCTTTACAAACGCGTTTACTTGCTAGATCTTCTCGAGAACTCGTTCAAGTTAAATTACATCTGAGGCACTTTACATAATGTTTTACGTACAGTTTATGGCAGATTTCTAGTTGGAAAGTACTTTATTTGCTCAAGTCAAATTAAATTTGCTACATTTGCAGCCTAGGAAACATTCCAATTTGAGAGGGTATATTGGTTTTTTACCAGCTGTAAAACGTATCTACCATGTGACTTCAGTTTGGGGATAAAAAATGTTTTTTGTTTTTATATAAATATTGTTAGTGTCACTATTATCTTCTTAAAAACACGAAAGAGCAGAATCTTAATGATACTTAAAAAAATTGTATTTGTTTTTGTTTTGGCTGTCAAAAAACATACCTAATTTGTGGTAGGTAGTAAAATCAACTGTGTTGTTTATTTGTTAAATGACTAAGTACCTACTAGGTTATGTTATCTTTCTATTAATCTTTTTTGTGTAATATGTAACTGGATCTAATTACTCACCTATTTATCAAATTACAACTTATCATAATCAACAAAATTATTCCATGTAAAACTTGTTCACCAATGTAAGGTAACTTAAGATAAAATCCTACTAATATTATAAATGCGAAAGTTTGTGACGATGTGAGTGAGTGAGTGTGTATGTTTGTTCCTTCTTCACGCTAAAACGACTGGACGGATTTGGATAAAATTTGGTACAAAGATAGCTGATACCCTAGATTAAAGCATAGGCTACTTTTTATCCCGGAAAATTGTATAGTTCCCGCGGGATAGCGATAAACATATCAATTGCTAATTCTACGCGGACGACGTCGCAGGCAGAAGCTAGTTAACCAATAAAACTAAGTGAAATAAATAAGCCTATAATTTATAAAAAAAACTAGCTGTTGCCAGTGACTTCGTCTGCAAAGAATTCGTTTATCGCTATCCCGCGGGAACTACGTAATTTTCCGGGATAAAAATTTGCCTATGTGCTATTCCAGACTTTTCTCTATCTATGTGCTGAATTTCATCCAGATCCGTTGGGCCGTTCTGGCGTGATTGAGTAACAAACAAACATCCATCCATCCATACTTTCGCATTTATAATATTAGTTAGATTCAAACTGGGTTATTGTCAAGATCATATTAGAGCTTCAAATGTTATGAAGTTTAGACCTCTAAAACAGTAAGAAGTTCTCAATTGAAAATTGAACTGCATTGTTTTATTGAACAACTTTGATTATTCACTTTGATATTTAACAGGGTAGGTCAGACTTAGTCCCATAAATTTTTAAAGTTATAGGTATTTCTTTGAAAATGTTAAAAAGGAAGATCATAGGGCTGTGATTAAATGTCCATGACCAAATGATAAGCCTCAAATGTGTGATATTTAATATTATTATTATTATATGTATATATTAATATTATTTATACTTGTTAACAGAAATGAGGCAGACCGCAATCTGTCAAATGAGTGTTCTGCAATGCAACCTGCCCTGTAATTTGTTTATCTTTGGTAAATTACTTGAACCATAGAATAGATAATGTAGAGTACAATTGACAGACTATTGGTAAACATAACTAATGTAAAATTTATGTGACAAGGTCTTTATCTTTACACATCCTTAACAACAGCTGTATGTGTAAAAAACCATAATGACTTTAAAAAACTCATAAATCACTTAAGTCACATGTAAATTCCCTACTCCATTTTGTATGTAAATGACAGTCATCTTTGTTTGTAAAT
Organism: Pandemis heparana; assembly: GCA_963854515.1. Classification (NCBI taxonomy): domain Eukaryota; kingdom Metazoa; phylum Arthropoda; class Insecta; order Lepidoptera; family Tortricidae; genus Pandemis; species Pandemis heparana. The sequence continues at coordinate 7,718,958 of OY978026.1, read as the reverse complement.
ACAAGACAATGGGAGCACACAGCAAAATGGGCCATATGCAATACAATTTACCTGAATATATGAATACGCAAACTGACAAAGGAGTCTTTAGATGACTTCATTAAAAAAAATAACATTTGATTATATGTTATGAGCATCAATTGTCATTTGCAGTGCGAACCAAAATGCAAAGTATTCTCACAATGAATTTCAAATCATAACATTATCATGGCTGCCCATGGAGTCATTTAGATGAGGCCAAACTCATTTATTGCTTTGTACCTATATGTATATTGCCAGATTCTTATCATCATGGGCTTCGGTGTATTTGAAAAATAAATAAGCATTGGTAACTTTATTCAATGTGAATTATCTCAGTGGATCAAAAGCACTTAAAATTATATTCATTTATAACAAAGTTTGAAGCATTTTTTGTTCTTGTCCTATATGAATGTAACTCACCTGTATTTTTTGCACTGTTTAAATATTTTTTTTGTTTTTACAAGACCAACTAAAGAAACATTATTCATTATTTTTTGTTTATTTATTTATTTATTGATAATAATCTTTGACAAATCTTCAAGAGTATCATATACCGATTACTGTTTAATAACGAAAACCTTACAGATACATTTCAGTCTGTTAAATTGTATTAAGTACCAACATAATTATCATTTCGTTCTGATCAAAGTACCTTCCTGTTGACCCTGCATTGTTTATAAAATTGTAACTTCTTAAGTTCCTGACATTGACTTCTTCACGGTCAATACTGGCGTTTTGAATTTTAATTCATTAATTTGTATACTGTTTTTAATTAATACTTAATACCTATTATCTACTTACATAATTTAAATACAAGTAGGTACATACTTAACAAACATAAAATAGATACCTATGATCTAGTAAATAAATAGGTAGTTGGTTACTTTTTCCGTAAAAAATAAGATAAGAAACGTTTATTGTATAAAGCCGTGTGGAATTGTGATTACGTGATTTTTATAAGTTTCAACAGTTTATCCACTTCGGACCTACAGTACAATACCTATTCCTTACTATTTATTTATTGAGGTTCCAGTTACTAGCTCTCCAAAAAAAGTTATCTTAAGGACAGGTCATAAAATTTAGTTCATCAATACGCGGGCTTTAACCAAGCTAGATTATAACAATGGATGCTAAATTAATTTTATATAACTTTACGCGTAATGATTTGTCCAGGTTCATTTTATCGTTGCCAGCTCTGAGGCTCTGAACCCTTAGCCTAACACGCACAGAACCTCGCGTGGTCGCGACCTAACCAGTCCGCCTGATATATGGGTCCGCTCGCTATTCCGAGAAACAGTGGCTCTTGTTCGCCTGTGCTGTGACTGTGAGCCCCATTGTTCCCGCCTTGTTTACCGCTCGTATGTGTTCCGTGCGCGAAGTGTGAACACGCGAGACAGCACGTACACCCTTTATCTACCTGCAATTATGTACAATCGCGGGGAAAATCACAATCGGAATAAGCACATGGGAAAAAACGAGAAATACCTATTTGGTTCGCCCTAAACCCCATATGACGTTATCGGGAATCGTGCTAGCTTCATCATACTCACGGTCAAGGTTCATTGTTGGATAGACTTTCTGCATCCAAATATTGACTAAGTATAGCGAGCGCCAGAAAAAACTAGTGAATTACTAATTCTTATCGAACGAAGTTGCGGGCAGAAGCTAGCAGCAATAAAAACATTAAAGGTCTCAATCAGTTTTGTAATTACTTTTTGTTTATTTCATTCATTGCGTATTTAGCGTAAATGTTGGCTAGCTAATGTAATTTTTGCATACCTGTTACTCAGCAGTAAAACTAGTTTCATTTTGCATAGGATGCATCTAGTTTTGTTGTGCCCAGCGCGTCCGGTGGAAAATTACCTACAAAGCCAACTTACTTTAGTTGCATACAATACGCTCAAATTATGTTAAATGTAGTAATATTTTAGCTACAAAATGGTGCAAAACCGAGAGCTCTGTTTATTACAATTCTGTACAGTTGGTTGTTATTGTTAACAATATAATCTTTTAACCACCGCTTTCGCCTATCAAGCGCGGGTTATGGGAGTATGGTGTCTGAACCACACTGAGCGGAGCCATCAATGTACAATGCTGTGGTTCTAGTGAAAAGGGGATTAAATCAGAAATAAATGAAAAACCATTTTATTCTAGTGTAAAAGGGGTTAAGTCTAAAGTACTATGTAGAAAATTCAGAATTATACCCAACTTCACTAGGACCCTAGTTTACATACACCAAAAATAATGAACGAACTGGTATTGTGTAATCTGATAGTGGGAATCCACTCGGTTTCCGATTCTACAGATTTACACACGGAGTCCAATAATTGGTAGGCGGTGGAATTTGTATTTATGTATCCGACTTTAGAAACTTCGATCGTTGAGAAATGGCGTAGACAGGTCGCTGATTGGCCCTCGTCTCCTGTTAATGCTCGTATATCAACAGGACATCGGGCATAACTTACAATTTCTACTCTCAGTGACAAAAATAAAACAAATTGTAGGTATGTATTAAATATCATACCATGGTTGTGATAATAAAAAAATGAGAATGTATGTAATTTTCTAGTCCTAGATCCGTTTAAAAATTAAACCCCGTATCAAAATTGTAGCCTTCTGTCCCACTTCTCAATTATATTCGTCCGGTATTTTCACTGATGTGATTTCAAAAATGGTCCTCCAGGGATTGACGTTCGACTCGCGGTTGAACAATCACTGTCCCCAACTGCCCCAATGTTGCATAACTCGTAATGCACGTTCTCCATTACCTACTATACATTCGAGTGATATGGAATGAGTGCCCATATCTTATCGGTTAAGGAGTTTTACTACTATATGTGAGTAAACACTTTTGGTATCAATTGAGGTCGATCAGTAATGCTTTAAACTTATTTATTTAAGGTCGAGCCTTGTTTACCTTTTAATGTGTCGTTATCCATTACCAATTAGCTGTAAGTAACGTATTGTATCTGCATTTGTATTCAAGCTCGGCACACCAATTAACTCTCGTTGCTTTGTCTGAATAGTAACGAGTTTTAACAGTTTCAGAGGTTACTTGTGGACAGTGCCTAGGTTATCAATATTTAATTCCATGATAAAGTAATTAAATAAAACATGTAAAATACATTATACCAGCGAGCGTAGTTAGGCGTAGTTGATTTTATCAACCTACTTTCAACTTAAGCGGAGGCTTATGTCCACACTAGATGATACTTTATCAGTCTAATGACTATCGTTACCCAGATGTAGGTGATTACCCACTTACTAACTACGTAATCACTGTTCAAAGTAGTCCTCTATAAATTGATATTGCTATCAATTTTTATATTTGCTCTAAAGGTCGTTCCACCTGCCACACCTGAACCACTCGAGCTAAATATACGGTAGCTTGCGCTATCAAAAGTAAAAAAAGAATACTTACAAGCTATCTTCACGATAGGAAATGAAACTCTCGAAATGTGGGTCGAATCTATTGAAGACACTTGAGGCATAAATTTAATACAGATTAAATAGTGAATTTATAAACAGGCATGTGTTATCTGGATGGGCTGTCTGTGATGCAGTGTTACGAAAACTTTATTAGTTAGTTAAACAATGATGGATCGTCCTACGCTGACATAATTATACATCTTACACAAACAAATGCCTCAATACGAGCGAGCATAACGGTTATATTATGTTTAGAATAACTTATTTGAGAGCTAATGGACTGGTTCTCAAATAATAAAAAGAAGTACCGCTCGAAGAATTTATTTTGAGCATGAAAAAAGATGCACCGGTGTCGCACACAATCACACAATGTGTATTTTTATGTCGATGACTGCATTAAGAATAAACTTAATCGATGCAATAACGTAAGCATTAATCACGACATTCACAATTCACGAAAGATAAGATACGATCAGTATAGTAATGTTTTTCTCAGAGTTGTGTAGTTAGCAAGTCAATTAACTTATATTGGTTGCTTTAAACATCGTGTAATGTTCGTGCGATGTGCCCGCGAATGATTTATTGATTCCTCTACTTGCCAGACGGCCAGACTGCCTTTTTTTCTGTAACAAAAACCATTGAAGGGGTATTAGTTACCGTTTCTAATGACTTAGGTACAAGTCAAATGGTATGCACGTTAAACGGGCTTGATTAAAACGTTAAACGACAGTGTGTGAGAGCTCGATTTAGAGCACTCAACCAATTCGGCTCTCGCAAAAGAAAGATGTCGTAATTAACTTGTCTGTAATAAAAATGATGGAATTATTTACATAAAAAGTCTATTAGCAGCATGGAAGCGCCGTGCGGTTTCTATCGAGTTCCTGCTGTCTCGTTATGGAGAAAATACATCAAACGTCAGTCATTTTGCTTGTAACAGAATGCGTAATCTTTTGTCCGACAGGTTAACGAGCCAACACAGTCATGATGTGGCTGCGTCTGTATAAAGTTGCTGCTTTAATACTGCTTGGAACTGTCAGCAAGGGAGAGATGCCCGAAGATGACTTTAGGATAGTTAACAGACAAGGTAAAGTGTTTTTTACAGACCATAAATTTGTAGGTCCAGAGGTTTAAGCTTTGTTTAGTCCTGCAACCGTTTATACAAAGTCGGCAAACACAAAAGCTTTTTTCTTACATTCATTTGTTTTCGGAGCCTGTAAAAGATAGCTACAATGTTTACTTTCGTGCTTTAGTTCGTTGACTTTGAGAGCGTGTATGCACACGGCGCAGTCGGGAGATAATATGCAAATGCAGCGACATCACGAATTAATCAACTCCAAAGAGACTTGAAAATGTTTTTTTCATGACGGGAACGGCCACAGTACTCGCGGGGAATATCTAAACATGTTTAATTCGGCGCTGTTGTCCACATTGCGCTTGCATCGAGGTCATCCCGGCTGTTGCGAGCAAAGCAAGCTTTAATTAACAATCGTAAATACATTAAATATTTACCGTGAAACGTCTCAAGCGACTTATCTGCTTGATGGACGTGTTGTCGTAAAGTTTACACAGCTAATAGAGTATTTGCTGTGCTCGAGCGTTAATTGGCTTCGTACAAGTTCCTGGTTAAACTCTTCATTTGGTAATGTCTTCAGATCTCCTGGCGTCCGACACCGATATGTTCCAAGATAACAGCACTAAGTCATTTTCGCAACTGCTTTTCGATGTGGCAAGGGACCAGGTGATCGTGGGCGCAAGGTGAGTGCCTTAACTATTAATGCCTTCGATTTAACTCTGAAATGCATTTCTGCGGCCTTGCAAGCTCAATTAGCATATGCTTGCGATTTCTTAAACCAGGGATTCACTAGGGCCACTCGGTCACGTCGGGTGATGTATCACAAAGTTGCTAGACTTATGTCTATAAAGTAACATCATGTCAAATATTTTAATCGAAGTTGATCACACATGTCGCCATACCTGATGCGTGCCATTTGTCCCCTAGTGAACCTCTGGCTTTTCTGTCAATTAAGTAAGTACGAGTAAGTATAAAGTCGGATTTCTCTGATTACGACTTCTGAACGAGAGCCCGTTTGACTGCCTGCCGATAAATTGATAGCTTAACTACCGTGTATAATTGCTGTCAAAACTTAAAAGTATTTGGCGTGAGGGTGATTGTGAAGTAAATAATATTTTCATGTTATCTTAATACGATTTTGATGTTGATAAATGCGGTGTGCACGCCTAATAAGTTGTACAAATAGTGTGAGTCATTCACCTGCTTGTCGTAGATACCTTGCGCTTATCATTGCAGTGGACAGGTTATAACAGAATGTCATTGCAACTCAATTGCGCGAACTAACCGCCTATACAAAGCTTGATTTCGTCGTTTATTCGCATAATAATGTCGTCTGGCGCCTAGGAATTTTGTTGGGTAATTGAATGTTTAGGTATTTATCTACCTAGAGTGCCTTGAATTTGGTGCATTTCTGATAAAACGTCGTGTTTGATATTAAGGTAGATGTTTCAGTACGTAACAAAAGCTTGTATGTAATTGGATATTTTTTTATTAAGTAGGTAGCCAAATTTACATAAAACCCGGTCAGTGTATCTGACAGCTGTTTTTTAATCACCGTGAAATAGAAACCTAATACGTACCGGTAGCTCTAGAAAAAATGTATAAAACCGCTTGTCCATCCGCTGTAGTTAAATTATGTCGCGTCAAAAGGAAATGAGCAACGAGCAAAAAACACCCGGGTCGCCTGACTACGTTACTCGGATTTATTTAATGTCCATTCGCCGATAATAGCACTTGAGCAATTTATCTTCTAAGCAGAGTTTGTAAAACAGCTTAGAGAACACGACGGGTAGGTATGTTAATGAATGAAAAAACATCTTTCCCCGTTTTCTGCACTGTAATATTGATCGATAATGAACGCAAGCCGACGGGCGAGAGGTTGGTAACGGAGTTGTAAATTTTTCCATTATGATATTATTTTATATGGTATATAGGTTTTATTAAATCAAATGGACAGGTATTTTAAATAGAAAACTACCATGCGACTATTACCTAGAGATATAATTAAGGCGATACAATTAAAGCATCTAATGGAGGTTCCTGGTTATGGAGTGCTTCACGGATTGAATCGCGACCAATAGTTACTCTCAAAATCTCGGACATTTTTAAAACGGTCGGACGATTAATCGACATATCAGCTCGTATTTGCACCGCATTATTTAGAAGAGAAGACGATCACTTCTAAAACCAAGTTACTATTACCACCCAGGTATAATAAGATTATTTATTGCAGAATAACACATTTAAGGAAAGTATCATTGTGCATATTTAAAGTATCCTACTAGTTGCACGCAAAGCTGCTACTGCGCACTTCGTATCGCCTTACCTGTTCGTAACTATTCGTAAGCCTCTCATAGCGGTCAAACTAACGATGCGGTTGCACTGCGTCTAGTAAATTCTACGCATTTCACTCCATAAACCGTGTTATTCCACCACTTAAGGGTATTACTAGTGTTACTACCGCTGTTAAAGAATCTTTATAATAGCTTATGCGCGATAGTCGCACACGAAACTTTACGATATTTGGATCATCTCACGTAACATTAGCTAGTGTGAATTACGGCGGCGATCCTCAAAAGGGGAAGCAAGCCTCTGTCAATATCAATATACGTACCGCTGCAGTTATTGTGAATGTAAACGGGCTATCAAACAGTTCTGTTTGAGCAAGTGGTTTTCGCCTTGCCTAGTAAATGCAGGAAGCGTTATCTATTCATTGGTGTAGAGAAATTTTAAAGATTCTTAGGAATATTACAGTCATTTGCCGTTGGGATTATGGTCGGTCGGCTTGAGGTGGAAATTTCACAGAAGGGAAAATTTCGAACCGCTTTTTGAACCCATATTGTGCCCTAAAACAAATGCTTTATTATAATTCAGCTACATATTTTAAATTATAGTTAGTAGGTGCCATTCGCGACGACGACGACGCCCACCATGAAAATGATGTTTTTTTTCATACTGCGCATTTCCCCTCCACGTTTTACTTACGTGCCGCCACCTGTATTTTGTTGTTAAAGGTTAATTTAATTTTAGTAAATACACGTCATCGCGAATGGCACTATCTATACATGCGTATGAAATAAGTACCTACATGTAGGGCCTAAAATGTTACCAGAAAGAAAATAAAACCGTATTCTTGTTCGATTTTTACTGACTACAAAAACATAGCTACTCTAGTACGTACTAACCTACTACGCGCTTGCAAAATTAATAATTCTCTCAATCGGATACTGTACAGTTTGCATAACACAAAGTAATACTACACTCAACACTATATTTATGTCATTGCGGTGGCCGGTGGCCGTAAGGTTATTTGATATAGGAAACATACGATTGTACGTAGTTCGCGAGATTATATTTCATACTGCGGTCTATTAAGTGAGCTATAAGCTTATTTTATGAGCTATGGCTTATTTACTCGTATGCTTCCTGTTTCGAGATGGATGGATTCATTACCTGTTAAGAGTTGACTTATTTATGGCTTTTCTCTTAGTGGTAATTAAGTAATTTATAGAGGAAAATATACTACGAAGGAAACAAAATATTATGTTGATACCCTGTGAAGGCTATCTTGGTATAAAATAGTGGTTGTAATTAACCTTTTTGCATTAGGAGTTTTTCTCATAAAAGTACCTACCTAGGTATAACTTTACTGACAAATACTTTCACAAAGTCAATTCAAGTTTTTCTTTTAGTCGACTGGACATTATAATAAAGAGTCGCTTGCGGAACACTTGGTACCCAAATTCAATGTCAATTGGCCTTTATTGACTCCATTGTTTTGCTACGGCTGACGTACTATGATTTTTAACCTCACTTATTTTGCACAGTGACCTACTGAAGTTTTAATGTTAAAAAAAATGGCACGCTAGCTGCGCCAGCGATTTAGTTTCTCCAGAACGACTGTAAATTGGACTGTAACTTGCTAGAACATCTATATAGTCGATTACATGGCCTTTTTTTGGTTTTCATATTCCAAAAAAATTACTTGCATAATTTATACTGTGGGTTTATTTGAATTTCTTTCGATTTATTATGCGAATAATCGGGGAGATTGTAACAGAACCACGTAGATTGTTTCCGTCCATGACAAATCTGCATATAGCCGTAAAATAATTGCTTTTATGCGACCGATAACCTAAATAAATAATCAAGGCTTAGCTACGTAAATACTACACATAAATAATAATAGATTAAACATCTCTGAGAACTGATTTGAGGTTCTGGAAAGCATCATTATTTATCTTGACTATTTCTTTAAAAAATTTATAGAATATAATATTTAATATTTTTTTTACTTAAACAGTTGTCAAAGATGAAATAACTGTAGCGTCCTAAGCTCTATTCGTTGAAGAATTTAACACAAATGATGGAAACTCAGGAGTGGCAGCATGAGCATTATTAATTAACCGATTTGACAAAAGAGGAGTTATGAATTCGGTCCTATTTTTCACGTTTAATTGTTATTTTAGGGACACCCTCTTCCGTCTATCTTTACGAGGTCTACGGCCTCTGGAGCGCGCGGATTGGCCAGCCCCCGAGAACAAGTCCAAGCTGTGTCAAGACAAAGGCCAGACCGAAGACGACTGTCACAACTACGTCAAAGTGCTGCTGTCGTATGGGCACAAGCTGTTTGCTTGCGGGACGAACGCCTTTAGTCCGGAGTGCAGCTGGAGAGAGGTGAGCTTTTGTTTTCAATAAACGAGGGCTGGGGCCTTACAATGACGTCTTAATGCGATTCAGCTTAGTTTCGCTCGCTGTCAGATTCATACTAAAAGTGACAGCTACAACTTGAACTGAGCCGGAATTAGGACTTCATGGTAAGGCCCCTGATTCCATTCGATTGATGAGAGCTAGAATTAGAGCCTAAAGATTCAAATTAAAGATTCAATCGCATTATTAGGTTAAGTTATGTTGCAGTACCTACTGCAGGGCTTTATGTTGGGAAATTTATTAGCTTGTAAGATCCAATGTAGTCACGAAAGCGACGAATAAATAAATGACTTATGACTAACTCGACTTTGACTGTCTTGTATCAAAGCTAATAAATGTCTTATCTTGTCTTGCCTAATGACTTATGATTGAGGCCATAGACTATTCATTTGTAAGGGAAGGGAAAAAGTCATGTTCACAAAGTTAGTATGCCGAGGGTACTTACAACCAGTTTTGCAACCTATTGAAGGTAAGTCTATTTCAATTCTAATCGAGTTATTCTTTTCAGATCGAGTCAATAAGCACAGTGTCGAAATGGGTGTCGGGTGTAGCGAACTGCCCCTACAACCCCCATTCCAATGTGACCACTCTCTTGGCAGGCAATGGAGAGTATTATGCAGCGACGCCCATCGATTTCTCCAGCTCGCATACGGCCATTTACAGGTATGGGTGTATTTCCTCTTGTCTTTATGAGATTGGAATCAAAAAGGCTTTTCAGTTGTAATGTGCGCGTTGTAATGGGTCTCGTGAGATCTAGTATGTTTTGCCATATTTGAAGAGAAAACTTCTTTAGCGGCGCTGAGCGCTTTTTGGGATGGGTAAAAAATGATAATTTCACGACAGACGTAAGGCGGAGGGAGAGTTTAAGTACCGGGATATCAGGATCCTTTAAGAGCTTATATTGAAATACGAATGAATCGCGTTCGATTTTTGAAGTGTTTTTTTTGTTAAGTCGTAGAGCTAAAGTACTAGGGCATCAGCACATTGTTAGAGGTCTGTAAATTTTGTAAGCGGCCAGTACGGTACACGTATTGAGGTTACAACATTAAAATCTAATCTAAGCTGCTGTTTTCACTTCTGCCGGCACTCCCGGAGTGCTACCCGTCGCTTTTTTTATGACATTTCACGTGACAGATGATTGATTATGAGTTTGTGTAGAATATCAATTTGTGTACTTTGCTTACCAACAGTGTTAAGTATAGTTTGAAATTGATATTAACGCCATCTACCGTATTTCCCAAACACCAGGTCGCCCGGCGCATCGCTAAACAAATCGGGCACGCTACGCACTCTAGAGTACGACCTAACCTGGCTCAACCAGCCACAGTTCGTGGGAAGCTTCGAAGACGACCTCTACGTTTACTTTGTATTCCGAGAGTTCGCTGTCGAGTTCATGAACTGCGGAAAGGTGAGTTAAGTTTGAGTAAAATTAAGCAAGCTAGATGTACTTCACTACCTCTGCATTTTATGTTTAGACAAACACCATAGAATTATCGTGATAAAAATAGCTTAGATGTTTAAAATTTCGTCCATAATGAAAGAGTGTGTTTTATAGGTGAAAAACTTAAGTAAAGTACCTGATGTGTGAGTACTGTGTGCGAATAGACAAATTGACGTTCCAAATTAGAAAAATTATTTAAGTCCCATATCAGTTCTGTACTAGTACTGTAAGTCAACGCACGTAAAAAGAGCTCTGGGTGGCTAGTGGAGGGGATACGTTCCCCCACCGCTGCCGCCAATTTGGTCCGTATTTCGCTCATGCGCAGGTATATCGCCAGGAGCTCTTTTTACGTGCGTCGATTTGTACATACGACAGGTCATTTACTTAAGTTTTTCACCTATATAGCTTACATGCATCTAATCTAACTAATATTATAAATGCGAAAGTATGGATGGATGGATGTTTGTTTGTTACTTAATCGCGCCAGAACGGCCCAATGAATCTAGATGAAATTCGGAACATAGATAGAGAAAAGTCTGGAATAGCACATAGGCTACTTTTTATCCCGGAAAATTGCGTAGTTCCCGCGGGATAGCGATAAACGAATTCTTTGCAGACGAAGTCGCTGGCAACTGCTAGTAATGCATAAGTGCAAATCAGTAATTAGATAACTAAATGTGTCTTCACACAACCATTTTTACCTCCAGGCGGTGTACTCTCGAATAGCTCGCGTATGCAAAAACGACAACGGCAGCCATTTGAAGCCTGACAACTGGAACACGTTCCTCAAAGCGCGCCTGAGGTGCTCCGTGCCCGGGGAAGTGCCCTTCCATTATGACGAGGTGCAGGGCATCGAATATCTGCCGCAGGAGAAGATTCTCGTCGCCACATTCACTACGCCTAGGTAAGGATGAAGATTAGATTTAGCAATTAATTTTAGCGTTCTTACTATATAAAATACCCTTAGGGGTTTGCGGTCTGGTTTCCACGACGTCTGGTGCCTATTTAGAGCACTTCCCAAAATGTTAACTTTTTCAAAATGCCCACTTTCCCTAATTGCCACTTCCCAAAATGTTCACTTTTCCAAAATGGCTGTACTTTCCTAAATTACCACTTCCCAAAATGTTAACTTTTTCAAAATGGCTGCTGTCCTAAATTACCGCTTCCCAAAATGTTAACTTTATCAAAATGGCCACTCATAAATAACCACTTCCCAAAATGTTAACTTTTCCGAAATTGCTATACTTTCCTAATTTACCACTTCTCAAAATGTTAACTTATCCAAAATGGCCACTTTCCTAAAATACCACTTCCCAAAATGTTAACTTTTCAAAATCTTCATTCTAATTACAGTAACAGTATAGCTGGCAGTGCTGTGTGCGTGTACAACATGTCGGACATCCAGTCGGTGTTCGAGGGCCCGTACAAAGTGCAAGATACCCCGATGTCGTCGTGGGAATCTCGGTCGCCGTCGCCTTGGGCCAGGGAACGCTTCAGATGCGTACAGAATTCAAGGTACATACATACCATTACAATTACGTTAAACTTCATCTAACTCTCAGATATACTATCAAAGTGCAGCATAGATTTTTATGTATAACAAATAAATACATTTTAAACGTAAGGGTCACTTTCTATTCTACATAACTTTGATTTGACTATAGGCCCTTGAAAGGTTTAAGCATGGAAGTAATAAGTACTACAGTTTAGGTAATTAACCCTTTATAAGGTCCCACTTATTAGAGCATACTACCACAGATTCAAAAGCAGCTACCTGACAAAGGATATTTTCAAAGCTAGTTGTGTTTTCAATAATTACAATGGAAATTGTGACGTATATTGAAATCAATAAGGTTGGAATTCCAATTTCTAAACGACACTGAAAATTAGAACACAGAAAAATCCGAAAAGTAAAGCTATGGCCGGGAATCGAACTCGGGTCCTCGTCATTCCGTGACGCGTGCTATACCCCTACACCACCCATAGCAGGTGAGTAAGCCTTCGAATTTTTCTATCTGTTACCAACTGTCACGTGACCTTGTTACTATGCGAATATTTGTCGCTAAGCGTCCTCTGTTTGAATGATGTGAAATTCCAACACAATGCATGTGGTCGCTAAATCGTCTCCGCCTTATAAAGGGTTAACTAACAGCTAAACAAACATCAAAACTCGATGTGAGTACATTGCCAATCTTGTTTCAGAACCCAACAAAGCCTAGAATATCAGAACTACTACTTAATGTACGACTCGATCCAGCCAATAACGGATGAGCCGATATACCGCACGTCGGATCGTTTTACCCGCGTTACTGTTGACGTCACCAGCGCTAAGGGTGTTGAGAAGCAGCTCGTGTTGTTTGTGGCCACACAGGCCAGCGATGTGCTGAAGTTGGCGGTGTTGCCGCGCTACGATGGGGCGTGTTTGGTGGAAAAGTGGAGGCTGGGAGACGAAGGGTTTACTGTGCGAGCTATGCAGTTTGTTAAAGATACTGTAAGTATACTTTCGCAGTCGGTTTAAGTTTCGTTGTATTAAATGTTCAATACTTTCTGTCATAATGACGTTCTGAACTAGATATTAACTGAGCATTGAACATAACATTTTCATCTCAATAAAAAATTACGGAAGCATTGTCACGGTAAATTGCAAGTGCAAATTATCTATTAACATTGTAGAAGCATAAGAATAAATAAGAACATCTGTTATTATTTATTCTTATGGTAGAAGTGCAAATTAAATTTATACGTAAAAGTAAATCCGACCGAGTAGCAGTGGCAGTATTGGACCGGCCGCTGGACGTCATTTCCCGTTTTACATATTTTGCTCATTTTTTCAAAAAATACTGCACGAAAAAATCCAAAAATATATTTTTTGTGTTCTACAAGTGTTTCTCTCGAAATGGTTTTTGATTTATGAATATAAAGAAATTTGAAATATTGTCAATTCTCTTACCACTAAGGATCTCTGTTATTTGGACGACTTAAAACATTTACTATTAACTATTTTCACTTGTGTGACAATTAGGCTTAATTATTTTTTTCTGCATGTCATAAAAATAGGATGGATTTCGGTTTAAAAGATCTTTATTCCCGTTAACAATTTTACATTCACTTATAATGAGAACTTAAGACAAATCTTACTTAAACTGTCAGTTATCTATGATGACGTCTCTGTCTGTTTCGTAGTAATAAATAGAGACGGAATCATAGATAACTTTAAGGAGTGGTGAGACAGGCCCTGAAACGATAAATGGTAATGGTAAAGTTACTTGGTTAACTATAAATTATACCTTCATTACTCTCTTCAGATGTCTCTATACATCGGCAATGACGACGGAGTTATTCGCATCGGCAGCGAGCGTTGTTCGCGCTACCGCAGTCGCTCGGGCTGCGTGCGCGCCGGCGACCCGCACTGCGGCTGGCACGACGCGAGGGAGACCTGCGTGCGCGCAGCCTCGCACCTCTACGACCCGGACTTTGTGCAGGATACCAGCCGGTGCCCGGAAGCGAACGCACCAGGTAAGACAGCTATGGAGATAACGGAGTTTTGTTTCGCTTGGTAGCGAACTGTTTTCGTAATATAGGGCTGCTCGAGTTTCATTACTACTTGATATTTTGTTTTCTAACTCACTCGGACTTCACCATTCTTTTCTGTCATAATAATATGGTAAAGGAGGAGGTTGGAAATAAAATAAGAAATAAGAAACGTTTATTGTTTCAAAAAAGAGATGATGAATCCGATTGCGAGCGCCTGCGAGTTATACTCGTCCGACAGTCGGCTACGTGCCGGCCTCTGCAATATTAACGTACTATTAACGCTACGTTCTTTTGTTTTTTACGAGTGAAATCGACGCATAAAATGCACAAAACAAAAGACCTCTGCCTTCATGTGCTTGTTTTTAATAGTTAAAACTACCTAAGTTGTTTCAAATTGTTTATATTAGTTTAAACTTCGCTCCTTGTGACGACATAACTTCCATATTATTTTCGACATAACTTCCATCAGATGAATTACCTAAAAACAAACAAACACATAACATAAGTCGCCCGCAAGGAATATCTGCCAATATGAAACCGTATCACAAGTACTTTTATTTTCGTATAAAAGGGATAAAATACTATATCTCGTACAATAAGAAAATAAAAGTCCATCACGCGATTAATCGTTGCATTAGACACATTAATACACTAAAAACGAAGTGCACTACAGACGGATTTGAAACTTTCATTCAATTTCTGTGAAATAATCGTAAAAAATCACCAAAAATGCAACGTTGCCAGCTCAGTAGGGATGCACCCTCTTAAGGGCTTGAGACATCGATAAATTCTAATCTGTTTGATGTTTTCAGTGGACGGCGGCTGGTCGTCCTGGTCTGACTGGGAGCCCTGCATGCAAGATGGCACTTCTCACTCTGTGTATGGTGACGAGAAACCCGACATGTGCATGTGTCGCACTAGGAACTGCGACAACCCTACTGCTGCTAACGGAGGGCAGGCTTGTCAAGGTAGATAAACGGAATGATAAGGAGCGAAAATCTTAGGAATCATGCGATGCGGCTAGCAACCCATCACTATTTTGATTCCCCTTTCCGCCTATACGCCTACAATCGTGCTAAATGTGGCCTTCAGGTCTTGTTACCTCAGGCTCTGTCTACCCCGTAAGGGATATAGACGCGATTTCTGTATGTGTATATATGCAGGAGACTAGATTCAATAGATCACACGCTCGTTTCTTACACCCTTATTCATAAGCGCTCTATAGGCTCCTGCTAACTTAGTAATCGTTTGTCCTTATCTGTCACTTTGACATTTACCTTTCACAGATAAGGACAAACGGTTGCTAAGTTAGCAGAAGCCTATAGAGCGTTTATGAATAAGGGGGTTAGTATAGAAGAAGATCGGTCGATATGCATACAGGTAACAATTATTTTCTGTTCTTCGAAAGTTTGAAACACATGAAACAACGGAATTTATATTTTTTTGTTAAATTCTAACAGCCTTATTCATAAAAACTTAGAGGCTCGCTATAAGCTCGCTATAGGACCGATGCAAAAAAACATGATTCACAAACGTCAATTAGCGCTAATCAGTCCTTCAAGGGTCTGTTAAGTCTTCCGAAAGTTAGTGGACCGTAGACCCTCCTTTATCTCTCTGCTAACTCACAAAATAGCCGCCACAAATATGAACAGCTGATTTTGGCAAGAGCAAAACCATACGCAAGACAGTTTTTTTTGTTTTAAGTTTGTATCCCCTTCGAGAAAGTTAAAGGAAACTAGATCCACACTCCCTCGTCTGTCGTGTTAATTTGCTGGTTTCCCGCTAATTCGCTGCCACTGCTGTCAATTTTTTTTTTTAATTCACTAAAAAGCCATTTATGGTCTATGATTTGTCAAGGTGACAACATAACGCGTCTAATCCATTCATCAGCAGCTCATTAGTTAACAGAATGCTAGCAAGCGTTTATGAATCATACTTTTTTACAACTGTCAAATAAGCTTAATCAGTCTGTTAACTAATGAACTGATCAAACCTCAATTAAGGATTTTTTATGAATAAAGCTGTAAGAAAATAGACTTAGGCCCACTTGCACTGTCCAGAGTTATAAAATTAAATTGCTAACTCGGGGTTAGGTTTGACAGTTCCATACATTTTGACACTACTTAGCCCCGGGTTAGCATCTAACACGGGGTTAAGTCGCTAACCCTGGTCCGTGCAAGTGGACCTTGGAGATTTTGTTATTTAAGATGTTCGAAGTTTGACTGTAAACTATACAACCACGGACACAGGTTTCTTAATGTAAGCCATTTGCTAATTCCTGAACATAATTCGGGCAACTTATGATACGCACGTAGATAAAAGCGTTGAAATACTTGTTCCCCAGGCGCGAGCATATCGGTGAGCAACTGCACAGTCCACGGCGGCTGGTCGGCCTGGTCGGGCTGGTCGGAGTGCTCGGCGAGCTGCGGCATCGCGGTCAAGTCGCGCCGGCGCTCCTGCACCGCGCCCGAGCCCCGCTTCGGCGGCCGCGTCTGCGTCGGCGTCGATTCGCACGACCTATACTGCAATAACTTACCACCATGCCCGGACCCGGCTTTAGGTACATTTTTTTATGTGAATAGGAAGGCAAACGAGCAAGTGGGTCACCTGATGGTAAGCGATCACCACTGCCCATAGACACCCGTAACCCCGGAAGGATTGCAGATGCGTTGCCATCCTAGAGGACTTAGATGAAATGCCTCTTGTGCCCGTAATTTCTCCGGCTGTCTTACTCTCCACACCGGAACACAGCAGTGCAAGCAAGATGGTGGTAGCGATCCGGACGGACCTTGCACAAGGCCCTACCACCCGCGAACGTGTCTCATTAGGGGACATTCAAGTATTACGTAAGCAGATTTTTTTTTTACAATTATCCCCTTGTCAGCAAAAGTAAGTAAGCCTCTTCCCGTGTTGAGGATTCGATAACAAAAGGAGCAGAATAGTGGGAGCGAAGTAAAAATGAAGCAGTTGTCGTAAGAGTTATAATGAGACGGATATAGAGAGATGAATTAAAAAAGCATGTAAAAAAAGCAACTAAGGAACAGGACAATAGACAAAAATCAAAAATATAAAACTATTTACAGCGCCAACACAATGCTTACGTAATCATTGGTACCTATATGCATTTTTCTTTTAATGTATTCCGTTTTTTATAAATTTGTGGGTTGCCATTTGTGTAAAGTAAATAATAACTGCTGATGAAATCACGATATCGACCCCTCCACCTACCATGTCATCAAAAATAAGCAAAGCAAAGACCCCCACTTTCGCCCCCTTTATCACAAATTTACAGCTTAGCAAATTTCTTGAGCAAGAACAACGTGGAAGGGGTAAGTTCGCGCATGTACTTTTATACCAAAGAGACGCTAAATTCACTTCTGCGCGTTCAAGGTTAGGCTCGAGATGTTTACCGGAAACTGTACAGACCTGTGGCCATATTTGCTAAATGGGAATCACAGTCTCGTATACTAGCTGTTGCCCGCGCTATCCTGCGAGCACTGCGATATTCCGGGATAAGAACTATTCTATGTCCTTTCCCGGGACTGTAATTATCAGCCGTTTTGCCATGAAAGAGCAACAAACATCCAAACTTACAAACTTTCGCCTATATAATATTAGTAAGATAAGATAAGATTTCTGTCTAAGGGTAAAAATTAGGGTAGTAAGACATTACTCGAAAGCGAACACTCGCCCTTTAGGCAATAATAATATGGATTCTGTTATAGTTGCATTGCATTATGTTAAGTCTGTTTCTAAGAAATGTCTAACCCCCTTATTCATAAACGCACTATAGGCCTCTGCTAATTTTGTAATCGTTTGTCCTTATCTGTGAAAGGTAAATGTCAAAGTGACAGATAAGGACAAACGATTACTAAGTTAGCAGAGGCCTATAGAGCGTTTATGAATAAGGGGGTAAGTGACTAAATAATGATTACTTAACTAAACACATATTTAAGCTGGGTAACGATCTTTGTAAACATAAATATAACTTTAAAGCGTCTGAATTTGGGGTTGATAAAATCCCTTTGCGGCTTGTTTGTTGATTTCTCTAAATTCCGTAGCCCCTGTTGATGGCGGTTGGTCAGCCTGGTCCAGCTGGTCCCCCTGCGCGTCCGCCGGGGGCCCGGGCTGCGGGCCCTCCGCCGGGTGGAAGGAACGGAAGCGGACCTGCACCAACCCTGAGGCGAAGTACGGAGGCAACGACTGCGAGGGCGACAAGGTGGAGCGGCAGCTTTGCGACATGAGGCCCTGTGAAGTGAGGAAGGCTACCGCGTGGACGCCGTGGGTGCAGATACCTGGTGAGCATATAGTGAATACATACTTGTCTTTGAATTAAGAGCGTTTATCCCTACTGAGCTGGCAACGTCGCATTGTCTGTGTTTTTTTCACGATTACTTCACGGAAATTGTATTTGACTTTTATTTTATTACTAGCTTCTGTCCGCGACTTCGTCCGCGTAGAATTAGAGTTACATTAGGCAGCTACGACCTTTGACATGTTTATCGCTAACCCGCGGGAACTAAGCAATTTTCTGGGATGCCAGCTATCTCCTTTCCAAATTTCATCCAAATCCGTCCAGTCGTTTCAGCGTGAAGAAGGAACAAACACACACACTCACATCGTCACATTCATCCATCCATCCTCACAAACTTTCGCATTAAAATATTAATAGGATTAAACGAGATATACAGCCTTATTCATAAAAAGTTAGAGGCTCGCTATAAGCTCGCTATAGGACCGATGCAAAAAACATGATTCATAAACGTCAATTAGCGCTAATCAGTCCATCAAGGGTCTGTTAAGTCTTCCGAAAGTTAGCGGACCGTAGACCCTACTTTATCTCCCTGCTAACTCACAAAATGGCCGCCACACATGTGAACAGCTGATTTTGGCAAGAGTAAAATCATACGCAAGACAGTTTTTTTGTTTTGTGAAATAATCGCAAAAATCACCAAAAATGCGACGTTGCCAGCTCAGTAGGGATGCACCCTCTTAATAAGTACTAAAGACTTACTTGTGATACGGTTTCATATTCACAGAAACGCTGATTAGCAGATATTCCTTGCGGGCGACTTATGTTATGTATTTGTTTGTTTTCAGGTAATTCATCGGATGGAAGTTATGTCGAAAAGCGATTCAAGTTTTCGTGTAAAGCGCCGTCACCTGAGCAGATAAAAGTGAGTTCGACTTATTATTTTAAATTCGACTTTGGTGTTTGTCTTTGTACATTTTACAGTTTAATCTAACTGTATTTGGCGATTTCACTTTTGAAATTTAAATTTATATTGTTTCTTACTTTTATCACTTCTTCGTAAAATTGCTTAGTCATTTCGATGCATATCACCATTCTCCGTTTAGTGCTCTTTGCGTCTATTTTTGAAGCGAAAATTTCTTTAGCGGTGCTGAGCGCTTTTTGGGATGGGTAAAAATGATAATTTCGCGACAGACGTGAGACGGAGGGAGAGTTTAAGTACTAGGATTTTTGAAATGTTTTTTTTTGTCGAGTCGTGGAGCAAAATTACTAGGGCATCAGCACATTTTTAGAGGTCGGTCAATATAAATAATACGTACCTTTTTTGTAAGCGGTCAGCAGGTACGGTACGCGTATCGAGCATCATGGAGATAACAACATTAAAATCTAATCTAAGCTGCCGTTTTCACCTCTACCGGCACTCCCGGAGTGCCACCCGGGGTTTTTTTCTTTAGCTTAGGTTATTTTTTATAACAAATATCGAAGAGCATTCTTCTTTTCCAGCTGTCCCTGGCCCGCGAAGAGGAGCGCTACTGCGACGCGCTGGGGTCCTGCAGCGCGGCGCCGCCCGACGAGGAGGGCTGGGAGCCGTGGGGCGCGTGGGGCGCGTGCTCCGCGGGCTGCGGGGGCGGACAGCAGGCGCGCCGCCGCCGCTGCCGCCGCCAGCCCTGCCGCGGCGCGCCCGACATGCTGCGCGCCTGCAACACGCACGCCTGCAGCGGTCAGTACAGATACCACACCTGCAGGCGCGCCGCCGCCGCTGCCGCCGCCAGCCCTGCCGCGGCGCGCCCGACATGCTGCGCGCCTGCAACACGCACGCCTGCAGCGGTCAGTACAGATACCACACCTGCAGGCGCGCCGCCGCCGCTGCCGCCGCCAGCCCTGCCGCGGCGCGCCCGACATGCTGCGCGCCTGCAACACGCACGCCTGCAGCGGTCAGTACAGATACCACACCTGCAGGCGCGCCGCCGCCGCTGCCGCCGCCAGCCCTGCCGCGGCGCGCCCGACATGCTGCGCGCCTGCAACACGCACGCCTGCAGCGGTCAGTACAGATACCACACCTGCAGGCGCGCCGCCGCCGCTGCCGCCGCCAGCCCTGCCGCGGCGCGCCCGACATGCTGCGCGCCTGCAACACGCACGCCTGCAGCGGTCAGTACAGATACCACACCTGCAGGCGCGCCGCCGCCGCTGCCGCCGCCAGCCCTGCCGCGGCGCGCCCGACATGCTGCGCGCCTGCAACACGCACGCCTGCAGCGGTCAGTACAGATACCACACCTGCAGGCGCGCCGCCGCCGCTGCCGCCGCCAGCCCTGCCGCGGCGCGCCCGACATGCTGCGCGCCTGCAACACGCACGCCTGCAGCGGTCAGTACAGATACCACACCTGCAGGCGCGCCGCCGCCGCTGCCGCCGCCAGCCCTGCCGCGGCGCGCCCGACATGCTGCGCGCCTGCAACACGCACGCCTGCAGCGGTCAGTACAGATACCACACCTGCAGGCGCGCCGCCGCCGCTGCCGCCGCCAGCCCTGCCGCGGCGCGCCCGACATGCTGCGCGCCTGCAACACGCACGCCTGCAGCGGTCAGTACAGATACCACACCTGCAGGCGCGCCGCCGCCGCTGCCGCCGCCAGCCCTGCCGCGGCGCGCCCGACATGCTGCGCGCCTGCAACACGCACGCCTGCAGCGGTCAGTACAGATACCACACCTGCAGGCGCGCCGCCGCCGCTGCCGCCGCCAGCCCTGCCGCGGCGCGCCCGACATGCTGCGCGCCTGCAACACGCACGCCTGCAGCGGTCAGTACAGATACCACACCTGCAGGCGCGCCGCCGCCGCTGCCGCCGCCAGCCCTGCCGCGGCGCGCCCGACATGCTGCGCGCCTGCAACACGCACGCCTGCAGCGGTCAGTACAGATACCACACCTGCAGGCGCGCCGCCGCCGCTGCCGCCGCCAGCCCTGCCGCGGCGCGCCCGACATGCTGCGCGCCTGCAACACGCACGCCTGCAGCGGTCAGTACAGATACCACACCTGCAGGCGCGCCGCCGCCGCTGCCGCCGCCAGCCCTGCCGCGGCGCGCCCGACATGCTGCGCGCCTGCAACACGCACGCCTGCAGCGGTCAGTACAGATACCACACCTGCAGGCGCGCCGCCGCCGCTGCCGCCGCCAGCCCTGCCGCGGCGCGCCCGACATGCTGCGCGCCTGCAACACGCACGCCTGCAGCGGTCAGTACAGATACCACACCTGCAGGCGCGCCGCCGCCGCTGCCGCCGCCAGCCCTGCCGCGGCGCGCCCGACATGCTGCGCGCCTGCAACACGCACGCCTGCAGCGGTCAGTACAGATACCACACCTGCAGGCGCGCCGCCGCCGCTGCCGCCGCCAGCCCTGCCGCGGCGCGCCCGACATGCTGCGCGCCTGCAACACGCACGCCTGCAGCGGTCAGTACAGATACCACACCTGCAGGCGCGCCGCCGCCGCTGCCGCCGCCAGCCCTGCCGCGGCGCGCCCGACATGCTGCGCGCCTGCAACACGCACGCCTGCAGCGGTCAGTACAGATACCACACCTGCAGGCGCGCCGCCGCCGGACGAGGAGGACTGGGAGCCGTGGGGCGCGTGGGGCGCGTGCTCTAAACCGAAGCACAGTACATATAAGCACAAGCAGTAGGGAATCTACGAACAAATCGGTCGAAACGAACGCAGACATAGACACGCGCTTTTACACGGCCCCTAAGCGGATCTCGCGGTGCCGTCAGTCGCGAGTGGCGCATTGAGACGAGCGGCCGTGTTCGTTTTAAACATGCCAAGAGCGTATTGCGCTGTGTACGGCTGCTTGAACTCGGCTTCTTCAAAACCGGAGCTTTCGTTTTTTAAACTCCCTGCTGATGTTGAAAGGCAAGAATGATACTATAATATTATTATGAAATAAAATATATATATTATTTTTATAACGAGAAATGTCAGATGTCACTTCTTCGACAAATGCTTTTTCTGTTAAATAAAACGTTTGGCTGTTTAGACGATAAGTCAGTAGTTGCCGTATATTATTGACCTTGTTTTTGGTGAAAAAATTTTCTTACGGACTTTCATTGTTATCATTTTGCATCTATAGTATTATGTACTAATATATTATAGAAAACTACACTTAAAGGATAACTTGTCAAATACCTATACGTAGGGCAAACCTTGGTTAAAAAAAACTATTCAATTTAACAAAAATTAAATCGACAACCCTAACGCTTTATTGGAGCGTAGGTACTTATTTCAAAAAGTAGGCCTATCTTCCCTACTGCTTTAGCTTATATATATACTGTGACCGAAGTCTGTTTTCAGTTACCACAAAGAAGGATCAGTTTTGAATTCTTAACACTGTTGACAGAGAACTCACTCTTTCTACTGTGTCATTTGTTAATAAGCTTTCTCGTTGCAGGCGAGTGGTCGTGCTGGTCGGAGTGGAGCGCGTGCGCGGGCGGCGCGGCGTGCGGGGGCGCGGGGCGGCGCTCGCGCACACGCACGTGCCGCTCGCAGGAGGGCTGCGCGGACGCCGGCGCCGCGCTCGAGACGCGCGTCTGCGTCCTGCCCTGCACGGGTAACACGACACTTTGTTCTATACTCCTCGCGCTACTAACATTCCAAAAGAGTTACCAAAAGTGGCCGAATGTCAACAGAAATGTCCATGACCCATTGCGATAATAATATAAAGGGCTGGAAAAAACTGATTCGTAATTAGTTGCATGGTAACATTAAACAGAGATGATTAACATAGTAACAATTTGTGTTTAGAATCGGAAGGCAACTGGAGCGCGTGGGGCGAGTGGTCGGCGTGCGAGAACGGCGAGCGCGTGCGCCGCCGCGACTGCCGGAGCGGCGCCTGCGCCGGCGCCACGCTACAGGTCGCGCCCTGCGGGGACAGCGACATGGACAACGGTGGGCACTGCTTCCTTTTATTGTACGCTTAACGCATTTACTGCCATCTACGCATATATGCGTTTTCGTGACTTTCGCCCAGTGCCGCTGTCATAATTTTATAGACATTTGAACGCACCATGTGCGTCTGTGGAGACGGTGGTGGAGGCGTGCCTGAAGAAGTCTCAGGTTTGGCAGCTGGCAGCGAATGCGATAAGGATGCTTTTAAAATATTTTTATTTTTGTTAGGAAATTTGTCTTGATAAAAAAGGGACTAGGATACAATTCAATCATATCTGTGAAAATACCACTCCAAAAATAATTTTGAAATTACCTGCGCACTCGGAAAAACCAACATTGCCAAGAAGAATGCGCCGCAAGAAATTTTGGCAAAAAGTCATTTTCTAAGAATAAAATAAATTTACAACAGTACTTAAAATCTACTTAACTTATAACATTTATAAAAGGGATGCATAAGGTCCCCAAGTTAAGTAGGTACCTTATATTAGTCTATAGTAGAGATGTATAAAGTCTAACCTTTAAAAGGTAACAATAGACAGTATCCTAAAATGTATTCGATTGTTTCAGAGCTATACGCGCTGCCGGCGTACAGCGAGAGCGTAGAGATGGCGTCTTTCGTTCACGCCGGCGACTCGCTCAGCGTCGGGGGCATCATAGGCTGCGTTGTAGCAGCTTTTGTTGCCGGTAAGTATCCATGTTTTTAATAGCCATTAAGACCCAATTAAAAAAAAAAGGTGATGACGTAACCAAAAAAAAATTTTGTTAATTCGGAATAAAAATGCAATAAGAAAAAAAACCGGCCAAGTGCGAGTCAGACTCGCGCACGAAGGGTTCCGTACCAGAAATACTTTGTTGTATGGGAGCCCCCCTTAATTATTATTATATTATTATTTAGATTTTATTATTTGTTGTTGTAGCCACAATAAAAATACATAATCTGTGCAAATTTCAACTGTCTAGCTATTACGGTTCTTGAGATCTAGTTCGGCGAGTGGTAGCCATGAAAAAGGGCTAAAATATCACGTTTTTTTGTATGGAAGCCCCCCTTAATTATTATTATTATTTTGTTTTTAGTATTTGTTGTTATAATGGCAACAGAAATACACAATCTGTGAAAATTTCAACTGTCTAGCTATTACGGTTCTTGAGATACAGCCTGGTGACAGACGGATGGACGGACGGACGGACAGCGAAGTCTTAGTAATAGGGTCCCGTTTTCACCCTTTGGGTACGGAACCCTAAAAAGAAAGAAAAATAAGACCCAATAGACACATGCAAGAATTGTATGTAAGTTGCATTACATTGCGGGTTGCCGGGGTAAACCGAATTCAACCGATCTATCAAACTTCGCATTGTAAATAATGGCATACAATTCTTGCATGTGACTAAATGAGCCTTTACGCTCTGTCGACTGTTTTCCAGCGTAATTATAAGGAACGTCTTCCTACTAGAGAATACTTGAATTCAATAGCTCGGATTGGTCTCCAGCCTCCTAGAGCCTTCGTACTAGAGAATAAGCTGAGTCTTGTAGTAAAGTTGAATTTGACTTGAGCAAGGTGTTCTTGCAAGACAATTTACTAAAAGTGTCTGGTGGTTCATTGTGTATTTTATTGTCTAAGAGTGACGCATATTTCCGTAATAATACAAACCATTGTAAAGATGGTAGATTAGGAATTGGTTTTGTATTGTGTTGTATGTGTAATTCTTAAAATATGATTGCATAAAGGTACCATATTCCTTACTCGTTTTAAATCATTCTGTTCTGAAGAGTTCTAGTACACCCAATACACATAAACAGCGCCATCCACGTGTATATCTTTTAGTTACGTTCGTCATTTGTTATCCGACCTTGATATTTGTGTGATTCCGTCAGTCGTTCACAGATGGCGCTACTGTGACGAAATCTGTTGAAATAAGTTTTGAATGCAAATTACATCTAAATTTCTCATGACCTGACGCCAATATTGCTTTTAATTGAAAGAAGAATACATTATAATGTTGAATAACGAGTTATTTCCCTATTTTAACGTCTGTAAATAGCGTTTCGGATAAATATCTTAGATCGCGCTATAGAAGTTTTTGTCGCGGTTAGTATATAAGGAAACATGTGCTGTCAGATTTCGTGTCTATTGAAAGGAGAGAAGGTTAGCACTCCCCTTGACAAGGATGGAACACACAAAATGGTTAAGGGCACAATCTTGACCACATTTTTTTTAAGGTTCCGGTTTTCGAGTAATTATGTACATTCCGTCGCTACTTTGAAAAAATCTCGTATCTCGAAATCGCTAATCTTACGAAGTGAACTTTATTTACTGTATTTCAAGGTTCAGTTTTGTTTGAATATTCATTTAAGATACGAGATTTTTTTCAAAGTAGTGACGATTTGACGAATAAAACAAGATGCATCGTCTCCGTTATCGAAAGCACCCCTTTGTTCAGAACTTACGATCTTTTGTGTGATAATTGAATTATCGTTAATTTATTTAACGAATTGTGAGGGACTTTAGCTAAAACGATCCAACTCACTATTTAATTTCACCTTCACTTCACTGCCTGCCCAGAATTGGCTTTGTTGCTAAATAATTTAGATCCAAATTCAAAAGTTACTTGTGGGTTCGATCGTTTTTGCTAAACTACACCCTTGAATCAATTTTTGATCAGTGCGACTGGAATAATCTAGAATCTAGATAGACAGTTGACCTAATTTTATTTGCTCTTATTCCTTATTGAAATGCGAAGCAGTTCCAGGAAAAACGCCTATTTCTAACTCGATGGATAGTTATTATTTTCCTAACCCTGTCGTAGGCTGCTTAGTGTGCCTGGCAGCAGTGGTGTACTGCCAGCGGCGCGGGACCGCCCTGCCGTGGCGGCGCGCGACCCGCGTGCCCTCTAGCCCTCACTACATCACCGCCAAACAGAACAGCTACGTGACTGTGCCCCTCAAAGACGTGGTAAGTACTCATGCTTAATACACCGCTAAACAAAATCGGTCTATAATTAATGAAAATACAATGACTTTGAATTACATACAGGAGGAAACATTTTTTCATCTCTCATACTCTGAAAGTAGGTCATTGATTATCTGGATATAGGGTTGAAAGTGACTCATCGCGACCCTTGGGTTGAAAGTAAATTTTTTTTCTAGCTAATCCAAATGAGGGACATAGCAATGGAAATACGTATACAGCCATGTAATCTGTTTAAAATAAAAATCTATACTAACAATTCCTTTTTAATTGTAAACGGCAAAATAATCTTAAAATAACATTCCCGCTAAATATATAAGCTTATGCAAGCGTATACAACGAGAATTAGTAGAAATTATTACGTTCGGTAATTTTTTAGCTTGAAATATTTAAATCTACAATTAATTGATAGCGACCTCCGTGTCTGCAAGTTTAAAAAAAACTAGCCGGCCGCCATTGGTGCGCTGAAGAAATGCGCAATGCGCGTAAATCGCGCAATAGAAAAAAGAGCGGGAAGAGAATGACAAACGTAACAAATATTAAATGCGACCATGCGACGTTAATGAAATTTTAATTTCCTCATATTCGAAATGAAAAGTAGAGTGTTCAACTCGGATGAAATTACCCATTTCACCTTCGAACCATTGGTGCCCTCACTTCGTTCGGGCACCAGAAATATCTCAGGTGAAATGGGTATATTTCAACCCTTGTTTATCAATCTACTATTTCTTACTCAGTAATGTATGGCAATTAAATAAATTTTTAGTTAGAAGTTCGTAAAACATGTTTTTTAGAATTTAATTTTAAACCGAAATTAATCTCACCCTATGCCTGATTACTACGTTCAATCTTAACTGACGTACTCCTGTGTGTAGGTATAGGTATTATAGGGATTACCATACAATTAGTCTACAATCTGTATACATATTTTATCACTGTATAATTAATTAAGTAATTCGGGAATAAATGAATATTACTTTAACACACGTATAGTTAGGTTTAATTTTGCCCAGACAGTAAGATAAATTATTTCCTGTACTTATTCAAATTCAAAGTCACCGTGTAGATTAAAAAATATCTCTTAAAGATACAAATTAAGATTGCTCGATTGGCTTCGCGATATAACTTCAACGAATGACGAGATCGTACCTCGATTTTTTTCCCAGAACCATAGTTTTTTTGTGTTTTAACATACATTTTTCTCCATCAGCCTCGCAAAGCGAAGCGGCAACCCTCCTTCACAGGCATCGGCAACTCTAGCGGCATCATCCTCTCCAAAAGCAACAACATATCTAATGCCAACAACCACAACACAGCAGCGACCACGCCCAAGCTATACCCTAAAGCTATAGCCAATGAATACGACTCCATGGGCACGCTTAGGAGACATTCCAACCAACCCAACAATAGGAATAACCTTGACAGTGAGGAGGACAAGTTTTATTAGCCACTAGCGCCGACGGCGGCGTCATCCGTCTTCGATTATGATTCTCTATGACGTGAGAAGCGGACCGTCTGTTTTGTTTTTGGATTAGCGATCTGATTTGAATTACGCTTCGTTGGTCGCTACAATGAAGATCCTAGTATACAGTACGTCGGTAACATTGAATGAAGCTGCTTCTGTAGTGGTTTTAGGTTCGGTCATAATTGCGACGATGAACTGGTAATTATTTGTGTAATGTTTCTCGTAAAGAAATAGTGAAATTGTGTTTTCGATCGTTAAGTTTTGAACGAATGGACAGACAGTTGTAATACTTCTATTACGTTAGGAATGGTGAAGACATGTTTGTGTCAAGGTCGAACCGCTTTATTAGATCTCTGATGGGAATGTTTTATGGGGTAATACTAATTTGGGTCAGTGTGATTTGTATGTTAAGAATTTGTTGATGCCGTCTGTGTTCTGTTTTACAAAACAGCTGGATAAATTAAGTGCCTTTATGAATGTTAGTGAGCGTTGAAAATACCCTATTATTAAATAAGTCTACACTTAATAATTTATTAGTAGACGCAAATGTTTTTGTTTTTCTGTTTTTACTCCTATGAGAGACTGGTTACTATGTATCTACTTTAGACATTGCCTTATATGACGTGAACGTGACATTTTTGTATTTATCAAGATTATTTTTTTGCCGTGTTACGGTTCCAACGTTATTTGTGATGTCAATGCTCGTTATTTTGATGATTCCTTTTGTACTAAATGTGATAAATATACGAATGAGCGAATTACATGAAGAAAAAACTCCAGTGCCATGGTGACTAAAATTGTAAAAATAATCTATTTTATAAATAATATTATAACTACTAAGATTCATGTAATTGTAAATATTATGTGTAATACAAAATTAGGCATTTTCCAATGACAAAGCCAATCATGTGCCATGTAAATAAGATTAATTTAAGTGTAAAATATTAATTAATTAGGACAGTTAATTCAGATATATTATATATTTACACATTATCCTTAGTACAAACGCAGGTGCCTTGGGATGTAATGTACACAGACAATGATTTATATAATGAAGTTATATCCACAAAACTATATTTTTACATAATATTTTTGATTGTTGATAATTCAACAGTATTGCTTGGCTCATGTTGAGTCAAAGTATTTTATATTTTTATACCTAGACAATAACATAATATACTGTTAGATTTACTATTTACGTTGGTTTATATCTCGTTTTACGGTCCATTTACACATCCATTCTAAAGGGATTCTAATTTGTTATTGTTATTAACGAGAAAAAACATTAGGAACTAGTTAAACATTATATTTTTATGTCACGGGATTAAGTAATAAAGTAATAATAGGAAAATTTCTATTTGCAACGCTTTGTATTCTTGTTTTATAGAGTAGTTGCGTCCCTTTCGGATGTTTGAGTAATTAGACAGTGAAAAGGGTTTATATAAGGTGACTGATTGTCAGCAACTTGGAGGCAGCAACTTTTTTGATTACGAAAGACGAGGTAATATAAAAAATACCTATTTCTATTTACTTTATAATTTTTTGATGAATTACAAGTTCCTATCCATGTATTGAAATTAATTACACCGTATCGAACGACTTGCTGAAAATAGAATTAATAATTTAAATTCTGTTTGTGTTATTTTTGTGACGAAGTTCGAAAAGGATCTTTGAAGAACGTTTGTTTATAGCATAAGTTCTAACTCAATGCCAGTGAATAGAGTACTCTTATAAGGTACTTAGGGTACACCACATTATTAGACTTTAGTCTGCTTTGCTTAAGAGTACTGTTAACCTTTTTAAACTGTTAAAATTGACGGGAACAGTTCACCAGGACAGTCGCGGAAACTCTAACTTTAAAGTTATACGTGTGGACTGTTCAAAAGCATGAGCATTTCGTATATCATCGTTATGGTTGCTTACTTAATATTATACGAGTCGTTTTTCCAGCATTAGAAGAAAGGTGAACAATCTTATCCCGTCTTTTTTGAAAAATGCTTCAAAAAAGTTAACAGCTAAAATAATAATGAGATATAATTATGGTCATTCATATTGTTATGGTTTCATAAGGAACATTCATTGTTAATTAAAAAGTTTTTTCTAGAAACAGAAAAGTCAAATTTTTTATATTTTTATAATATAGAAGAATACGTAGCTTCTGACAAACGTTACTAACAGTCAACGTTTTCTTTTTTTTGTATACTGCCTTAGTTCACCTTCGCCTATACGTATTTTAATGAGGCTTCCTCTTTTTAACTCACCGATGTATGTTAGAGATTCCCTTGTGATGTGTTGATATTTCGCTAAGCGTCTTCATTCCTGAGTGTTATACAGATGTTAAATTGATGCTGTTGTTAGCCAACTACTTAAAATAACAATAAAGACTGTCAGAAATTGTACATTTTGTTTTTTTTGAGCTCGAATCGCTTTTGATCTTAGATGGTCGTCGTTCGCGGATTGTTAGTAAAATAGCGTAAAATTGTGTACCTACACACCTCGGGCGGTGATAAAGAAAGCCTCAGGTCGCATGTTTATCGCCCTCGCCTTTGGATCGTGCGACAAGTTTCTGTGATTCTTTATTTCACTACCCTCGGGGGTGTAATGTACTATTACTGTCTTACTGTTAGTCTGAGATACTGGCGAATCTACCCATTATTGTCTTCTAGCTATTCCGTGTGCGAGTTTATTCAAATCTTCGTTTTTGTACCGTAGCGTAGCGGGTCCTTTGTTGTGCTTCAGTCCTTTATTGTGGCGTCACAGGATTCATAATAACAATATTACCATAATTCCAGACACCTTATAAATGAAACATTACATAAGTACAATGAACATGTAGCCGCGTCGCGTCGGATATTCCTTTGTATAATTTCCCCTGAGCCTTGAATCAATTTTCACATAGGTAGTATGAAATACGCACCTCACAATATTACGAGGAGATTTAATTGAAACTCTTATCCAATTTCCCAAGCGTTATTAATTATCCTTTATGATTTTAAGCTGAAATTTGTTATCATTTCATCTGATACGATTAATTAAGAAAATTCCATTGTTATTCGTATGTTCCCCCTTTGTTCATGTTCATTTTGTACGCTTTATTGATATAAGATGGGGTACCTATACTTGAAGTCTGGGGCCCGATTTTTGAAAGCACATGTGTGAAAATACCACTCCAAAGTGGTGAAAAATTGTGCTGAATTTGAAATACGAGTAGCTTAGAAGATACTTACGGCTCTCATTAATCATGTGGACTAGTCAAAAATTTGATTAGAGCCGTAGTTTTGAAGATATAAACAGATTTATACCAATTTCGAGTGGTACTTTCGAGTGATGTGCTTTCAAAAATCGGGGTCCTGGTTCTAGAACTAGAGCCCACGACCAAAACCATGTCTCATAGCAATACGGCAAAAACCCTATAAAATCGTTAGATAGTATGATTCTGAACCCGACTAGGTGTGTAGAAAGTGTAGCAACTGCGTGGGAGGCCATTTCTGCTGTGTCAAAAAAAAAGGCAGTCGGTATTATAGCAATTCGTCTGATAGTGAAAATGTACATAGATTTTATAATTGTATTACGAAAAAGTTTGTCTTCAGACATTTTGCGCGTAGCATATAGCCTGAGCGCATTTTTGAAAATGTCAACAAATTTAGCCGACCTGTATCATAGCAATACGGATAAAAAAAAATTAACTTTTCGTATTGCTGCCAGGATTACCAAAAACCTGTTTTCAGACACTTTAAGTGTAGCATATACTCCCAAAAACGAAAATAACGTTTCGGAGTCGCCTGGCCGACGCCTCTGTTAAATGTTTTTTTAAATTTAATTCTTTGTTAATTATCATCTAATAAATTCAGGGTCGCAACGTATTCATTGGTTTGTAACAGAGAATTCAAGATGCCTCAATACGATTTTTAAATGATATCTGAGTATCGAAAAGTTGTCTGATAGAGAAGGTGCTACACTTAATTTGTCTGATATAAATTTTTTGCACATGTGGACAACTTATTTTATCATGTCCAACAATTTTCAGACATATTGCTATGATACCGATCGGTAAAATTTGTTAACATTTTCAAAACGGTCTCAAAATTCAATGCGTTCACATTTCCGTCTGAAAATTGTTTTGTTCGCATCAAATAACCAAAATTTACTAATAAAAAAAAAAATCAGACATTTTTTTTGTCTCATTTTTAATTTTTTTAAGTGATTTTACGGGTTTGCGCTACACCACTAACGTCTGAAAAATATGTTTCCGGTATCTCAGAACTATCATTCAACTACAGTCTGCAAATCAGACATATTGCTATGATGCAGTTCGGTAAAATTCTTTGACAATTTTGAAAATTCGGTCAGATCAAACGCTACGCGGAAAATGTCTGATATTGGTATTTTCGAGTTCAGGATAATCGTATCTATCGATTTGATGCAGTTTTGGCCGTATTGCTATGAGACAAAAATTTTGGTCGTGGGCTCTAGTTCTATTCGAATCTTGGTCGGGGCAGATATTTTGTATCACTCTAACGCGCGACTTTAGCTTCTGATAGTATTTATTCTTATGTCTAAACAAAGTTTATTTCCGTTCCGAGGATATGAGGCCGTCGAAGCTCAAGAACAGATAATGTATTGTGTGCAATTGGCAAGCAACCGTTAGACCTGAGCTACGCACGAGTTATTTTTGTTGTTATCGTAAATTTTCCATTTACTACAAATGTTACCTATGTTTAATTTTAGTGTACCTATGATTTGTTTCTATGTTTGTACAGGTATAAGTGAAATCTTGGTAGTTTACGTTAAAATTTTCACCAAATTAGATATGTTAAAAAAAGTTGCGGCAGAAACTCAATGGAATTTTTAGTTAACTTGAAACCCGTAATTGTCTGTTTATTTGTCAACACTCATCCTTTGGTGGAAATTTCCAAATCGAATTCCGCTGATAAACAACATAAGTAACCTTTAGGTAAATACAATTTGTACGGAAGCAACCCAAACCCATTTGCCTCTATAATATTGTGATAACAACAACAGTACATATTAATGAGCGCGTAATGGGTGGGCTTCAGTGTGGGTATCCATCCACCGTGTATAAGCTTTTAAGATGGCGTAAAGTAAGACGCACTTGTGTACGGTGTACGCAGCGCAACGTGATGCGTCAGGTAGCGTCACGTTGATCAGAAAATAGTACTTAGTATCAAAAATCATGTTGACTTAGATACTCGAGTAGAGTAGTAGAAATTTAATTTGAGCTGGGGCCTTACCATGAGATCTTAATATTAAATTCTGAATATTTTATTGAATCAGGCGTTACTTTGCGGAGGTCCATTTCAATGAACACAAAATATTTACCTTGCTACTCCGCTACTTACGTGCAAGATAACCAAGCTTGTGCGAAATATGTACGTTTTGCATGCAAGCCCTCCCACCACTACTACCACACAAAACGCACACAAATCCCACAAACTTAATTAATCCTAACACCACACAAACACTGACGCGCGTTTCGATCCCTCTACGGGATCATTCTCAAAGTTAGAGCACAACCGATGCACATGCGAACCACCGTCGTACTAATTTGTAAAACTATAAATAAACTAAATGTACCCACATTCGTATATTATCAAACTACCCTC
Source organism: Pandemis heparana (assembly GCA_963854515.1). Classification (NCBI taxonomy): domain Eukaryota; kingdom Metazoa; phylum Arthropoda; class Insecta; order Lepidoptera; family Tortricidae; genus Pandemis; species Pandemis heparana. The sequence goes on along the minus strand of OY978026.1, from coordinate 7,685,526 downwards.
TTATTTATAATTTTAATTAGCCATCAACAACTACCTTCATAAATTTTTTCCGACTACAACAAAAACAAAGAGGGTTATGTATTTAACAAAACAATTTTACTATTCATCAAAATGGACACGCAACAAAGGTGACGACACCAAGTTCACCTGTTCGTTAATTATTGAAGCACTATTGTTGTACCTAATTATTTCCAACTGCTCTAAAACATCCAACCGTAAACCCTTTTCACAAAAATGCAAAACATCAAATGCTGCTGAATCTGACAATGAATGATTTGATTCTAATAAGTGTTTTGCAAAATTTGATCTATCTGGATGATTAAGCCTAAACGAGGCAACATGTTCCTTAAATCTTGTACTAAAACTACGACCCGTTTGCCCCACATACACACTATTGCAATCATTACATGTTAGCTTATAGACCCCAGATCTACTTCCTTTATCTACCCTCTCTTTGTTATTGCATAGCCTCGCACGCAAAGAATTATTTGTCTTAAAGGCAACATTAATGTTTTTTGACTTCATAACACTATAGATCTTATCTGACAAATAACCTACATAAGTAATACTAGATCTGTAATTGTCAGTAATCTGCGTAGGTTCTGCGGCGTAAAGCAAGCTATCCGCTATCCGCTTCCGCTTCTTTCTAACTAAACCGTTAACCATTGCTACACTGTAACCATTTGAAACTGCAATTTGATAAATAGTACTTAATTCCGAACTGTAATGTTCTTCAGAAAGAGGAACTGTTAATAATCTATGTACATAGCAATGGAAAGCAGCCAATTTATGCTGCCAAGGGTGAGTGGAAGCAGCCGGGATCACAGCATCTGTCTGCGTAGGCTTACGGTAAATTTGAAAAATATGCTTGTTATCTACTCTAGTTATTGTCAAATCCAAAAAAATTCAAATGGTTACAGTGTAGCAATGGTTAACGGTTTAGTTAGAAAGAAGCGGAAGCGGATAGCGGATAGCTTGCTTTACGCCGCAGAACCTACGCAGATTACTGACAATTACAGATCTAGTATTACTTATGTAGGTTATTTGTCAGATAAGATCTATAGTGTTATGAAGTCAAAAAACATTAATGTTGCCTTTAAGACAAATAATTCTTTGCGTGCGAGGCTATGCAATAACAAAGAGAGGGTAGATAAAGGAAGTAGATCTGGGGTCTATAAGCTAACATGTAATGATTGCAATAGTGTGTATGTGGGGCAAACGGGTCGTAGTTTTAGTACAAGATTTAAGGAACATGTTGCCTCGTTTAGGCTTAATCATCCAGATAGATCAAATTTTGCAAAACACTTATTAGAATCAAATCATTCATTGTCAGATTCAGCAGCATTTGATGTTTTGCATTTTTGTGAAAAGGGTTTACGGTTGGATGTTTTAGAGCAGTTGGAAATAATTAGGTACAACAATAGTGCTTCAATAATTAACGAACAGGTGAACTTGGTGTCGTCACCTTTGTTGCGTGTCCATTTTGATGAATAGTAAAATTGTTTTGTTAAATACATAACCCTCTTTGTTTTTGTTGTAGTCGGAAAAAATTTATGAAGGTAGTTGTTGATGGCTAATTAAAATTATAAATAAGAGGGTAGTTTGATAATATACGAATGTGGGTACATTTAGTTTATTTATAGTTTTACAAATTAGTACGACGGTGGTTCGCATGTGCATCGGTTGTGCTCTAACTTTGAGAATGATCCCGTAGAGGGATCGAAACGCGCGTCAGTGTTTGTGTGGTGTTAGGATTAATTAAGTTTGTGGGATTTGTGTGCGTTTTGTGTGGTAGTAGTGGTGGGAGGGCTTGCATGCAAAACGTACATATTTCGCACAGGCTTGGTTATCTTGCACGTAAGTAGCGGAGTAGCAAGGTAAATATTTTGTGTTCATTGAAATGGACCTCCGCAAAGTAACGCCTGATTCAATAAAATATTTAAAATCGGCATGCGTAGCCGTACAGGCACGATTATATAACAAATTAATGAAACAGCACCGTTTAGCTGTACAGAATATCTGGTTTAATCAACGTTGTAAAAGTTTGAATGTTGTACCGAGTTATATTCAATTGCGATGTAATAACAATAGTAGGGCGGCTAGAATTGCGATAAATAGGGCTAAACGTATTTGGCTATGTGAGGAATCCCGTTATTGGTTTTGGGTGAGAGATAATTTAAAATTACATTTAAGAGTTTTACAATCAGAGTTGTCGTATAAATTACATTACATAGAATTTGATAGTTTAGATCAGAGAGCTAGATATTTCGCTTCACGTGAGGCCCATAAGAAGTACATAATTCAATGCGGTAAATTGCGTAGGCTAACACGACAGGGTGTTGAATCTTTTTCTCAATTGAACAGTTATAATTTGGAATCTGCTAACGTCCATTCTTTCTACCCTCGAGTAAAAAATTTAAGTAATGTAGATTTTGATGAGCAAGAAGTTCGTTTGTTAGAGAAGGGTTTGAAATACAATCTACCCTCCAAAATTAATCAAAAGTTAGTGGAAGGTTTGGCGGTAGATTCTGAGGTTGCTATTGTTCGTAATGGGGGTGACTTTGGAACTAAGGTATTGGTAGCTGATGCACTTAAGAATGTGGGTGATACAGGGAGGGTTGTGGATACGGGGGATTTTTGTGCAGTGCGTTCCATTCAGCAAAAAGTCTGTGACAATGATTTGGTAGTTTCAAAGGCCGATAAGGGTAATTGCGTTGTAATTTTGGAAAGAGATCAATATAAACAAAAAGTGTTAGATATAATTCAAGGAGATGGTTTTTCTATATTGCGTAAGGACCCTACCGCAGGGTTTCATAAAGATGTAAAAAACATTGTTAAAAATACTTCGTTTAACTTTGAAACGGACCAAAGAAAGAGCTATGTTATACCTATGAATCCGCAGGCACCAATTCTTTATGGCCTACCAAAAATTCACAAGGATAACATTCCGGTTCGCCCAGTTGTCTCATACTTGGGGGCTCCAGCATACAAATTAGCAAAGAAACTTAATGAAATTGTTAGGGTAAAATCTTCTTTTAAGCCACGTTATTCATTGAGAAATAGTTCCGATTTAATAGAAAAAATCAAAGACATCAACGTGCCACCTAATGCAACTTTGCTTTCCTTGGATGTGGATAGTTTGTTTACTAATGTACCTTACACTGAAACTTTAAATATTCTTAGAGATCATTTGGAAAGGAAGCGCTTACATCCGGGGGAGGTAGTAGAATTAATAGATTTAATAACTGTTTGCATGAAACAGAACTACTTTAGATTTGATGGGCAGTTTTATTTACAGAATGATGGATTGGCAATGGGTTCTCCTCTTAGTCCACTAATGGCAGATATTTTTATGGATAATTTTGAAACTCGGTACATTGTTGGTAATAATAATATTATTTATTATTATAGGTATGTTGATGATTTGATTATTTGCTGGAAGGGAAGTATGAGACAGCTCGATTCATTTGTTAATGGCTTGAATGGTAAGCATCCAAGGATAAAGTTCAAGAGAGAATTAGAGGAGAACAATTCATTAAATTTTTTGGATTTGACAATAACTAGAGTAGATAACAAGCATATTTTTCAAATTTACCGTAAGCCTACGCAGACAGATGCTGTGATCCCGGCTGCTTCCACTCACCCTTGGCAGCATAAATTGGCTGCTTTCCATTGCTATGTACATAGATTATTAACAGTTCCTCTTTCTGAAGAACATTACAGTTCGGAATTAAGTACTATTTATCAAATTGCAGTTTCAAATGGTTACAGTGTAGCAATGGTTAACGGTTTAGTTAGAAAGAAGCGGAAGCGGATAGCGGATAGCTTGCTTTACGCCGCAGAACCTACGCAGATTACTGACAATTACAGATCTAGTATTACTTATGTAGGTTATTTGTCAGATAAGATCTATAGTGTTATGAAGTCAAAAAACATTAATGTTGCCTTTAAGACAAATAATTCTTTGCGTGCGAGGCTATGCAATAACAAAGAGAGGGTAGATAAAGGAAGTAGATCTGGGGTCTATAAGCTAACATGTAATGATTGCAATAGTGTGTATGTGGGGCAAACGGGTCGTAGTTTTAGTACAAGATTTAAGGAACATGTTGCCTCGTTTAGGCTTAATCATCCAGATAGATCAAATTTTGCAAAACACTTATTAGAATCAAATCATTCATTGTCAGATTCAGCAGCATTTGATGTTTTGCATTTTTGTGAAAAGGGTTTACGGTTGGATGTTTTCGAGCAGTTGGAAATAATTAGGTACAACAATAGTGCTTCAATAATTAACGAACAGGTGAACTTGGTGTCGTCACCTTTGTTGCGTGTCCATTTTGATGAATAGTAAAATTGTTTTGTTAAATACATAACCCTCTTTGTTTTTGTTGTAGTCGGAAAAAATTTATGAAGGTAGTTGTTGATGGCTAATTAAAATTATAAATAAGAGGGTAGTTTGATAATATACGAATGTGGGTACATTTAGTTTATTTATAGTTTTACAAATTAGTACGACGGTGGTTCGCATGTGCATCGGTTGTGCTCTAACTTTGAGAATGATCCCGTAGAGGGATCGAAACGCGCGTCAGTGTTTGTGTGGTGTTAGGATTAATTAAGTTTGTGGGATTTGTGTGCGTTTTGTGTGGTAGTAGTGGTGGGAGGGCTTGCATGCAAAACGTACATATTTCGCACAAGCTTGGTTATCTTGCACGTAAGTAGCGGAGTAGCAAGGTAAATATTTTGTGTTTATTAAATTCTGATTCATTTTAGGTTCGCTCGCTGTCAGATCCATACTAAAAATGACAGCAAACCTGAACTGAGTCGGGGCTGAATTGGATCGCATTAAGACGTCAATGCGATCCAATTCAGCCCCAAAAAGCCCGTGGTAGCCTAGTGGTTTGACCTGTGGCCTCTCAAGCAGAGCGTCGTGGGTTCAAATCCCGGGCTCGCACCTCTGAGTTTTCGGAATTTATGTGCGAAAATTACATTTGTAATTTGCCATGAGCTTTTCGGTGAAGGAAAACATCGTGAGGAAACCTGCACACATCTGCGAAGAAATTCAATGGTGTGTGTTAAGTTCCCAATCCGCACTGGGCGCGCGTGGGAACTATAGCCCAAACCCTCCAATACACGGAGGAGGCCGATGCCATGAGGCACGCCGAATTTCGCGACAATTTAAGAAATAAATAAAACATAAACGACAATAACAACAACAACATGTACTTACTGAAATTGTAGCGAATTCGGAATAAAAAGGCTTATAAATATAAATAAATATAAATAAAGACGTCATGGTAAGGCCCAAAGAAAATCACTACCGTGGTAAGGCCCCTGTAGTTTTACAGCAATAGGTACACAGATGCTTTACTACTTTCGAGTGGTACCTATTTCCATAATTATGACTGACTAGCTGTTGCCAGCGACTTCGTCTGCAAAGAATTCGTTTATCGCTCTCCCGCGGGAACTACGCAATTTTCCGGGATAAAAAGTAGCCTATGTGCTATTCCAGACTTTTCCCTTAACAATGTCTAGAATTAACTTAAGTACAGTAGGTACCTTCTTGAGATTTGCTTGTTTCTCCTGTAAACACAGCAAGTTCTTCTTAGGTTAATTAACGCCACCGGCTAAATCCAATGCAAACATATAGCCTAAGTTGGCAGCCTGGCAAACATCTTCATGTTTATTTTTCGGTTAGAGCAAATGGAATGGCAGCTTCTTTGTAGACTTTGACTTGGGCTGGCCAATTACTTAGGATCAGCATAATTCTGAAAACTAGAAATGACTAACATGATGAATTCACAAGAGGATTGATAATAGCGTAGGTTTAAGCCTCTACATGTGATTAGAATCGATAGCTCCAAATTAACTTTTTTGTGATTCAGTTTTGCTATTTGGTGTCACTAATTTCGTATAATATAGCCGTACTCCTTTGGAAGATAATTTAAGTAATAGGTATTGAGGAATTTAACGCTTCGAAATCACTGCTCTGTCAGACGCCCACTAGGATCCTTTACACGACGATGAAGACGGATCGTATTCGGTTTGAATTACCTTGACGACAAGTTGTACATACAATTTGTATTAGAATCCTGCAAATAAAACGTACAAACCTAGCCCACACTTTCCGCTAATTCGCGGAAACCCCCAATTCCTCGACAGGGCTTATAAGAGAGCAATTGGAGTCAATACCGGTTAATAGCTCCAGCAGTCCCGTCGGATACCGTTATTCTGCCGTATTTTACCGTAATGAGGGCTCATTTCCTCTGAGGGTATAAGACGTCATTAGAAGGCGGCTCACCTCACTCAAATTGAATGAAATCAAATACTGTTACGGTATTTAACTCGGCACTCAGGATAAAATGTAAGAAGTGTTTCGGGGCATCATGAAAGGTGAATTAATTTGGGCTTGTAGGTCATCTTGGGGCTTGGGTTTCATTAAGTAAAATACGGGTGAATTATATGTACATATATTATTATGTAAAATTTTCCAATGAAGCTGTATATCATTGATCTTCTTAGTCGTTTAGAAATTAAATTTCTAACGGTAAAACGTAAAAAGTAAACATTAAAAATCAAGAAGTAAATTTCTTGATTAATTTGATATTTCCTGTCATTTGAAAAACAGCGCCTTCTCTCGTCCCTGGTGAGCAGTACATGTTCCACGGGAGTTTGTAATTGTGTCGTACAGACACATCAATCAAACAGATGACGATTAGCGACAAATATTCGCATAGTAACAAGGTCACGTGACAGTTGGTAACAGATAGAAAAATTCGGAGGCTTACTCACCTGCTATGGATGGTGTAGGGGTATAGCACGCGTCACGGAATGACAAGGACCCATGTGCTAATTATGTACCCGTTCGATTCCCGGCCATAGCTTTACTTTTCGGATTTTTCTGTGTTCTAATTTTCAGTGTCGTTTAGAAATTATCATTGATCTTGTCTAAAAGAAACTCGGATACTAAGATTGGGTGTGTTCTGAGAATGGTTATCTATTTCCATCGGATAAGATTATCGCAAAACGAGTGGTAGTGACCTTCTTGTCCTTAAAGTTCATAAAAGTTATACATAATTTTAGGTAGGTAAATGTGTGAAAAAAGCTAAATTATAGAATCTGATAATGACAAACCAATGTCAAATTAACGTACATAATGTTCATAAGTTAGCTATCAAAATGGTTTATGTAAGTCAGAAAAATTTAGATCATTGTAACTTACAGCAAAACGAATTTGATTTTATATTCTATTATATAATTTAGATTTATAACACTGTTTACCGGCTTGTTGGACTAGTATAATATTATAATTAGTCATGTCATGTCACAGATGTAATGGAACTAGAATTAATTAAGCAGCAACATGTCGGCACATAATTAGCACATGGGTGAGTCCATTATAGCGACGTGACTTGTAAAGCGAATGTTCATATTGAAATAGAACTTACTTGATACTAAATTGCATTGAAAATCCTTTAAATTAATCTGATGACTGAAAAACCAAAATCATGCTAAACGTGGCGTTTAGGTCCTTTTAATTTAGACTGTCTACCCCGTAACGGAAAAAGATAAAGATGTGATTTATGTATGTATGTGTACACGAGTATGTACACGATTATAAAGCGGTGGTAGCCTAGTGGCTTGACCTATGGCCTTTCAGGCCGAGATTCGTGGGTTTGAATCCCGGGCTCGCATCTTTTGGGTTTTTCGGAATTTACAAATGTGCGAAATTCCAAATGGTAGATATATTAGTATTCATTAGTGGTTATTTACTATTCGATTAAAGAACCTAGCAAACTTTTCATACCTACTTATTTCATACTCTTTTCGTACTATTTTTATGGAGAACGAGACAGCCGTTGAAATTACTGGGACATATCTCCCAGGCCTCAAGACTGGAAACTAGTGATGCAACGAATACGAATACCAATATTCGTATTCGCCGAATATCGACCCATTAGCGAATATTCGTATTCGCCGGATATCGAAATGGCATTCGTAAAGAACCGAAGAGGACATAATTATTTGAAAACATATCACTTGAAAGTATGTATCATTCGAAAGAGGAAATATTTGTGTAGGTACTGTTACAAATTTACAGCTCAAATTAAATTTTCGACTAGTTGACTAGAATAATCAGAGCTTTAATTATCTTCTTTCGTATATGTGCTTTCAAAAATCGAGCGTAGTTTTTTTTAACAAAATTTAACAGCAGTTGATTTTGAATATGCAAAACAAGTGTAATTAGATTATAATAGTTTGCATACAATATCTTGCTATACTTGCTTTTTTGCGTTGGATTGATCATGTTTACTATTCGTTTTGATATTCGTATTCGCAGAATAGTAAAACCATTATTCGTATTCGTATTCGTAAAAGTAGTATTCGTTGCATCACTACTGGAAACGCATCTGCAGCCCTCTGGTGTTGCGGGTGTCTAAGGGTGCAGGTGCTCACTGACCATCAGGTGATTAACTAGCTACTATGCCATCCTATATCACAAAGAAAATCAGTGAAAAAAAAACTTTGCAACACAAAATAATAAACCGTTCACAGCGAGTGCAGTTCACGCCAAAAATATGCATAAACTTTTCCACTTTGAGTTTTTAATAAGAGTTTTTTCCACTTTATTCCGCTATGACGGATCAAAAAGTGTATACCTACCATATTCTTGCTCAGGATTGTACTATAGTAAAGTATACTTTATATAAGTACTTTACGGAAAAGTTTTTATTGATAACAATGGAGGCTTGTTTAATGTTTAAACTTGGCCGCAGTTGTTTCTCAAACATGTTGTATAAACAAACCCTGCAAATTGTTACCTACTGTCGGCGAAATTTGTTTATCGTTTATTATATAGGAGAGTTCAGAGTTTGAATTGAATTGACAATACTTTGCCGTTGAAATTTAAATGGAAAGGAATAGGTTTGAAAGAAATCACGTCGAACATTTCGACAAGAAGTGGTCGTACAGAAGAGCCATCCACAAACATGCATGGATTTATCAAAATTAGGACTAATGTTTATCAACTACCATGATCTAGAACCACGGTGAGTGACGTCATAAATGGCACTACTGTATTTAATCTTTTGAACTTTGAAATAGTTATTTGTTATGCGAGGCTGCAAAGTTTTTGTTTGGCGCGAGTGCCTGTATTAAAACCCGAGCACGCGAAGGATTCTATGATTGAACCACCAGCGAAGCGAGTGGTTCAAAAGAATAATCCTGAGTGTCGCGAGGGTTTCAAAGCACGAGACACTGAACAAACTTTGCTGCCGAGCGAAACACAATTTTTCACTTCACTACAGCGAGAAAAATGGTGGATGGAAGAATTTCAAATTTCTAATAACTTGAGTATATGAGTAGGTGGTGAGGTGGTGGTGGTCGCGGTGGTCGTGGTGGAAAGGTGGTCAGCGCGGCGTTCGAATTTCAAAAACCTTTTCCACCCAAGAGGGGAAAAAACACTTTTCCACGCAGATTTTTAAGGAGAAAGACAGCTTTTTCGAGCAAGTGAGGTGAAAACGAGATTTTACTATTCGATATACATCAATAATTTTTAACTACCATAAATAATACGAATATCACATTCTTTATTCAATTGAATTTTGCTGTAATGCCCACGTAATTTTCCACTATTTTCACATAATGGTAAAATGGTTAAGACATGCGGCACTTATCATCAGGCGGACCGTACGCTTGTTTGCCACTGACGTGGTATAAAAAAATCCCTACTAAGAAACTTATAATTAAGCAATCTGGTCTAATATAATTCTAAAATAAACTAAGCAATATCTGTCATTCCTAATCGGACTAAACAGCAAATATGCAGTTTGTCTTCTAGCCAGGACATTCCAGACTAGATTCGGAATGAGACATTTGTTACGCGGGACACGTAGCACTGCTACAAGCGCTACGCAGCTACGACGTAGCACTTGTTAGGATCATTTCACGCTGTCCGTTGAATCGTGACAGACCGAGAAAAGTCGACGATAAAGAACAATTACTGTCCAGCTGGGTAACAATCCTTTATTTATATCGGTTGTTTACGGAAAAGTTTATTTCTGTACGTGAAAATATATGACAACATTGTTTGTTTACTTTCTCAGTTGTTTTTGTATTTTTATAAAATTTTCTCTTTAAAAAGATTTTTCAAATTCTACTTAAACACGAAGACGATACTGGGTCTGGGAATTGAACCTAGTTTCTCACCATTCTGTGACGGCAAAGCAACGATATGATGAAGAACTGGAATCAATTCCCAGAACTAGCTTTATTTTTTTGGTTTCTCTACTTTCGTTTAAGTCGGTTTGAAAAATATGGAAAATGTAGGTTGCAATGTGCGGAAAGAGTAAAGGGAGTAAATGGGAACAGTTACAAGGCGAATCAAACCAAACTTTCCATTACTCAATAAACAAACATTATAGATATATTACTTAAAAAAGTATAGGTATCTGGATAAATCCAAATACAGGATCGGTTCTCAATCCGGATAAGTGCGTGCGAAGATTTATCTATTATCTCAAACACAAGAAATACTTTCATCCCTTGGTCAAAAAAGAGCGAATCACTCCGATGATTACGACGTGCCTAAGTGAGCCTAAATAAATCTCCACTTTGGAAGCATGATACGTAACTTTATATGATTCTGGTAACGTTTTCTATTCAAAAAATACATTTATGAAAATATCTCAGGCTGAAATGCTGAGAACAATTTCACATCTCAACTTTTGGAAGTAAAAATGTGAAACAAAAGACAGTAAATGAAACCGTGTTCTTGTGGCATAATACTAAATAATCTGTTCATAAAAAATAGTAGATTGATAAACAAGGGTGAAATGGGTAATTTCATCCGAGATGAACACTCTACTTTTCATTTCGAATATGAGGAAATTAAAATGTCACTAACGTCGCATGGTCGCATTTAATATTTGTTACGTTTGTCATTCTCTTCCCGCTCTTTTTTCTATTGCGCGATTTACGCGCATTGCGCATTTCTTCTGCGCACCAATGGCGGCCGGCTAGTTTTTTTTTAAACTTGCAGACACGGAGGTCGCTATCAATTAATTGTAGACTTAAATATTTCAAGCTAAAAAAATTACCGAACGTAATAATTTCTACTAATTCTCATTGTATACGCTTGCATAAGCTTATATATAGCGGGAATGTTATTTTAAGATTATTTTGCCTTTTACAATTAAAAAGGAATTATTAGTATAGATTTTTATTTTAAACATAGATCACATGGCTGTATACGTATTTCCATTGCTATGTCCCTCATTTGGATTAGCTAGAAAAAAAAATTACTTTCAACCCAAGGGTCGCGATGAGTCACTTTCAACCCTATATCGTCGGCTGTAGGTCTAATTGGCGTAACTGATAAAATACGTTTTTTCAGGAGAGCCAATCAAAGTTTTTTTTCGGACTAAATTGCTCATAACTTTTTTTATAACGAATCTTTTTTAGATCGGATTTCACACATAATCTTAGATTTTAGTGCTCTATCCTTATGTGTAACATTTATTAAAGTATTGCGGCTATTTTAGAAATTAGATTTCCCTTACATCAATTTGTTTCGTCAGTAACGTCCCTTACATGCCAAGTGTTTTGCAGTCTTGCCCCTTACGTGGAATTGACCTCTACGTTGGAACCAACAATAATGACAAAAACAGGGTAAAGGACTAGTTGGAGAAATGCATGAAATACAAAATAGTGTACAGGGATTGTCGAAAAGAAAGCATTGAATACAAAATGGTGCATAGGTGTTTATGAAAAAAATGCATGAAATACAAAGTAGTGTATGAAGATGGTTGAAAAAAATAACATGAATACAAAGTAATATAAAGGGATTCCTGAACAAAAAAGAAGTACACCCTTTTAGTGTAAAGCGATTTTAAAATTGTTTTTTGGTTTTTTAAACCATTTAAGACGTATAAAAAGAGTGTGTGTGGTTGTTTTTGCCCCTTACGTGCAATATTATTGTTTGTATATTGTAAGAGTTGACTTCTATTGATTGGAATAAAACAGTTTATTATTATTTTTATTGTTATGAAATAAACATACATACATACATATCGTCACGCCTCTTTCCCACAGGGGTAGGCAGAGACTACTTTGTTCCACTTGCTACGATCCTGACATACCTCTATAAAACAAAACAATCTCTATGAAATAAAACAATATGTATAAATAATTTACCCATACCGCATCATTGGCGGTAAATATTTTTTACCTACTATCTATTGATCAACAATACGGATGTAGTGAGATGTAGCGAAGTAGAAAACTCTGATCTCAATTGGAATACGATGTCACCCGAACTGTCAATCAATGATTTTATTAAATGAGTGACGTTTTCATATCCATTAATATGGAACCTTACTGTTTGATTCACTCTATCTATTAAAAAAAGACTGCATCAAAATCCGTTGCGTAATTTTAAAGATTTAAGCATACATAGCGACATAAGGACATAGATATATAGGGACAGAGAAAGCGACTTTGTTTTATACTATGTAGTGATGAAGTGATGTCAAAGTGAAAAATGTTATTGTATAAAATAGAGATGTTACAACACCTTCAGTAACTTCGAAAATACAGTTGTATGTATTTTTTTATGTTAATAGGAAGGCAAACGAGCATGTGGGTCACCTGATGGTAAGTGATCACCACTGCCCATAGACACCCGCAACCCCGGAGAGATTGCAGATGCGTTGCCAACCTAGAGGACTTAAATGAAATGCCTCTTGTGCCCGTAATTTCCCCGGCAGTCTTACTCTCCACACCGGAACACAGTAGTGCAAGCAGTGCTGCTTAGCGACAGGATTAGCAAGTAAGATGGTGGTAGCGATCCGGACGGACCATGCACAAGGCCGTACCACCCGCGAATATTCTATTGTCATAAGTATAATTATAAAAAATTATAATCAAAGCATTTTATCTTCACTTTAAAACAAAGTATAGCTACAACAAAATAAAGCTTATTGGGAAATATTTACAAGAATAAAACTCAATACCTGCCTACTTAAAAACAACATCTACTTATGGGGCTAGTATGAAAATTTGTATGTAAGTAAATATGCATTTGAGAGGGATGCAAACGACATTAAGGTTTTCATACTAGGCCCGTTAGTATACTTATAGGTACTTTACATTGTTATATTATCTACTGGATTATTTGGATCGATATTTTCAAAATTTTCCATTTCATAATCTGAGTCACAGTCAGACATATTATCGTTAGATTCGTCAGTGCTTTTATTTACATTAATTACAATTCTATCAATGTGATCATCCATCGAGTGTTCCGGTGACCGATATTTTTGCACTATAAATCTGTACACACAAGTAACATTCTTATATTGACTTGCTGTTGTTCGTTTTGTTTATTTTTATTTTGTTTACTTATTACTTATTACTTATTACTATACTATTTTTTAATCAGAAAGGTCTTAACGATAACGAACACAGAAAAATTATTTAGATATCGTTAAGTAATTTTTTTCCTTGCATGATGTCGTAAGAAAGTAGGTTGTAGTTCATAAACCAAACGACAGGTGAACGTGCACTGAGCTTAACGAATTACGGAGCTTTGTTTTGATGCCCGTGTGCTATGTGTCGCATCCTCTCTTTCACACTCAAAAGACGTTGTGGGATAGAAAAGAATAACAATAATGTAAGCACGTCCGCTCTTATCTTCTGTTATGAAGTATGATGTGCTTTTAAATAAAGGTAACGGATAAAATATTCATTAGTTCCACAATCAAATTGGTTTAACGTAAAATGAAACTAAATACAATTCGCATCAAATTAGCGTAACAGACAATAAACTCAAATATAATTCGAATCAAATTGGTGTAACGTTAGCACTGCTTAAAGTATGGGAATGCAAATCGGCGTAAGGGACAAATATTTCAAAACACTTGCAGTCCGTTTGATGTAAAAGCGATGCGTATTTTTTTTAATAACTGAGACATTAGTGTAAGTCAAGTTTTATTATGTTTTTCTTCAATAATTAACCATGTAAGGGTAATTCGTTGATTGAAAAGATCCTTACCTTATTTAAAGTGCGTTGGCGGCGGTAATTACACCATTTTTTGTTGCTATATTTAATATTTTTTCAGATACATTGTTTTTGTGAGGCTGATCCGACAAGAACCCCTTGAAAAAAATTAGAGTAAGGGACATTTTTTTAAAGCTAGAATTTTTCAATAATACCATTCGAAAGAGCGGAAAATTCTGAACAAAACTGTATACTCAACTCATTTTGCGTATTTTGTCAGTTACGCCAATTAGACCTACAGCCGACGATATCCAGATAATCAATGACCTACTTTCAGAGTATGAGAGATGAAAAAGATGTTTCCTGTTACTCGTTTCTTCAATATGCGACAGGATAATAATACCGGCGAGACACTAGTGGAATAACTTCACTTAAAATAGATGTAAACTATGCACGTGCTAACAAAATAAATAACGATATCCTACTAAATGTAATATCAGACGGGCTTCTAAGACAAACTAGAATTTCTCTCCCTTGGGACCTAATATAAATGAGGCTAACTTGACATCTAGCCTTGACATAGCTCGGTGATTTTCGGTCGAATCTCATTTACTGTAACACAATACGAGGTGATGAACAAAAGAAATGGTCACTAAGTAGGAGATTCCAAACAAGTGGGTAAATACGTTATATTTACGTTTATAATATGCCTAGGTATGTGCGTATAAATCATCTTTGCTGTGTCTAACTATGAATTTGAATTATTACGGAAATGGTTCTTACGACGAGCAATACGATGTGATATACATATAACTATCAAAATAGAGCTTTGCTGATTCAAAAGACGTGTTAAACAAAGTAACTACATACACCCGTATTCATGACCTAATGTAACTTAGGTGTTTCTCTGTCGACCAAATTTTTTATTGTTATGAATTTTTATTTTACTACGAGTAATTATGGCGTGCTCTCGTTTGGGAGGCCAAGACCCTATTTGGGTCCCTGAGCCAAGTTAGTTAGTTAGTTAATTATAAATTACAGACCCCGTTGTTAAACTTTTTTAATTGCCACTAGCTGATATTTCTTCATTAGGTAATTATAAGTCTAACATTTTGCTCTTTAAACACAGCGATATTAATTAATTTGTTATCCTGAACCACATCATACTTATCAAAAGTCTGTTTACATAGTTTACAATTTCTATATATCTATGGACTTTCCTTGCATTCAATCTTTGACGTATTAATTCCTGTCGCGCTTCTTAAAACGAAACAATGCATGTTTATTATACAAAGTCAGACGTCAGCCAAAGGCAAAAGCAAAAGCCTCCAGTCAGTAAGTATTCGTTGTCCGTATAAGGCGGCTTCCTGTGACCGTCGTCAAGAGTCGTGGGACACATCACAGCTGAGTTTGCAGCACAGGTCCTTGTTTCTGATCTGGGTAGAGCAGAGTTGTCTTGCCGCGCCCTTTGATCAACGATATCGCCACCCCTAGTAGAGCATTTATCATAAACTTGTGCCTATTGCCACCTCTTACTTCCTGGCAGCTAAGGCCCCTGAACGTTTTTTACTACACCTATCCATCTTCATAGGCGTCTTTGAAGATCTGTTTACATAAAAAAATATACAATAAAAAATCCATTCAGTTCATTAAAAGTGTTGGAATTCAAACTCACACTCATACATTTTTAACACATTTGTAACCCTATAAGGGCACTGCAAATATTTCATTTTTTTACTAACAATGGTTACATTCTAATCTAGGGTACTAGGTACTAAGTACCTAACTCAGACTCAACTTAATACGACATCAAAATAAACTGTTCTAACTGTTAACAGTTTACTTAATGCCTGACACATACTCAAATTTAAAATCAAAATAAACTCATTACAACTAATTACTAACTATCTCATCTATCTATTTCTTATTTATAACTTTTTAATTATAAAACTATTAAAAAATTATAACTGTAAACAAGTTTATTTTCATAAAACATACTTGTTTGCTTATCAATCTTATTATCCAATTCCTGATTTGGATGTAGTAGGATTTCTCCAGCAAGTACATTTAACAGAAGATAATAAATAAAATAAAAAATTTCATTCATTCATTAATTTGCAGCATCCACGTGCTTAATACAAAATACGAGAAGAGTAGAAGACAGCTGATTTCAGTTGTAACTTTGTACCAACAGTCAATGTTTGTCTCTTTATTTTTGAGTGATGTGCCCTGGCACAATTTTGACACCATGTGCAAACTGGCCTTTACCAAAAGAGAATTTTTTGAGCAAGCGGCAAAGTAATATTTTACCTGGCCATAAAAGAGTTTACTAATAAGGGTCGTGGCTAAGCTTGCAAATATAAACATTAATACTTTAACCAAACCTTAAATAACAAACTTTGGCGCTATCTTTAAAACTTGGAGTGCTTTTGTCGGGTGCTTAACCGTGAAAGTTAGGACATTGCATATTTAGTAACGGAGATATTTGGTAGACGAGTAATTTACTCTTAAACGTCTTGTTAGAAACCCTTTAATTACCTCGGAAACTTATCTTTGATCTTCACCAGATTAAGCGTTATTTGACGCCCCAAATGTTATTATACAGTATTAATTATATACCTACTTACTGGTAAAATAATATACCACGGTAATCCTAGAGGAATTCACTATAGTAAATAAAACAGACAAGTAAATATCATTTGACAAAATATATACTGATCCAGTCTGTAGTTAGATCGCGGGAGCCTGCTAGATAAGGGACGCGCAAGACCGGTTTTTACGGCGCTCCTAGCGAGGGGCCTATGTTCAGCAGTCATCAGATGACGATGATAATATAGCCCTAAATTAAGCAAAGCTTGTAACATGAGTACTAGGTAGGGGTAAATTTGTATGTTAGATAAATAGGTTTCGAACCAAGATATAGGTCAATAGCGTCATACCTAAAGCCACTGCGGCGATTGCCGCACCGTAATTGGAGGGGCCGTCACAAGACTAGACTTGGTTAAGCAGATATTACAAACGATGTCGACGGCAAAATTCACTTGCTCCATAATTATGAAAAAATGTTGAATGCGAAAAACTAGCGCTAAGTACGGTCACTAATGTGTTGAAGACAAATCACTAATGCGTCGCAGAATATAAGAACCCGTATTTTCACTGTATTGATTAATTTATCTTTGGCGGTAATACATCTAAGTAATGAGATATCTCCCGCGGAGCAGAAACTGAGGGAAGCCGGAGCTGGGTTGCTAACACGAAGTTTTTGCCCCTCGATTTAGAGGCGATGTATTATTCTTAACTAGCTGTTGCCAGCGACTTCGTCTGCAAAGAATTCGTTTATCGCTATCCCGCGGGAACTATGCAATTTTCCTGGATAAAAAGTAGCCTATGAGCTATTCCAGACTTTTCTCTATCTTTATGCCGAATTTCATCCAGATCCGTTGGGCCGTTCTGGCGTGATTGAGTAACAAACAAACATCCATCCATCCATACTTTCGCATTTATAAGATTAGTTAGACTAGTTAGATTAGCGAACTGCAAACATCGATTCATTAAAAGGACTAAAAACAGGTACGTGATAGGAAGGCAAAGAAACAATTAATATAAATATGTACTAGCTGTTGCCCGCGACTTCGTTTGCGCGGAATCAAAATTTGTTTCCCAGGCAGCTTGACGTTTCCCGATATTTCCAACAATTAACGTTATATTTCAACCATTTTACAAAAAACCTTGATAAATTATATAGGTAAGTACTTACTTAATTCTTCCCCGTGAAACACTTAATCTAATGGTGCAAACTGCATGAAAATCCGTTCGGGGATTTTGAGTTTATCACGAAAAGACAGACGCGGCGGAGGAATTCATTTTGTAATAGAGTATGTAGATTATTTACTGTATAGATAGATATTCATGTAGAAATCTACCACATATTTCCTTCATCTCCATGATTTCCCTAAATTTTCCATATTCAAATTTAACATGTGATCGCTTTCTAAGGCTAGGGGTAATTTATCACTTTAAGTTTAGCAATGTACGTCAATTACTGCTAGTTTATAATGGGTACCCTCATTCCGAGCGCCGTGGGATGGAGTAGGTATGACTAGGGTTCAATTTATTGGACGTTCTTCAAACATTGATGATTTATCTATTGCTAGTGACCTTTCCCTTAATTCGTGGTTTCGCCTTACATAAGGAAACTTTTAAAGTGCTTTGTTTATAGGTATTTAGGTACCAACATCTTTTTTATTTTTGGTTAATATAAAATACTGAGGATGTTTTCGACGATTTGATGGAACTATATACTACTCAAGTTTCTTAAAGTTCCGATGGTAATGCTGTTTTTTAGGGTTCCGTACCCAAAATGTAAAACCGGGACCCTATTACTAAGACTTCGCTGTCCGTCCGTCCGTCCGTCCGTCTGTCACCAGGCTGTATCTCAAGAACCATAATAGCTGAACAGTTGAAATTTTCACAGATTGTGTATTTCTGTTGCCGCTATAACAACAAATACTAAAAACAAAATAAAAATAATAATTAAGGGGGCTCCCATACAAAGAACGTGATATTTTAGCCCTTTTTCATGGCTACCACTTGCTGAGCTAGATCTCAAGAACCGTAATAGCTAGACAGTTGAAATTTGCACAGACTATGTATTTTTATTGTGGCTACAACAACAAACACTAAAATCAAAATAATAATAATAATTAAGGGGGGCTCCCATACAACAGAGTATTTCTGGTACGGAACCTTTCGTGCGCGAGTCCGACTCGCACTTGGCCGGTTTTTTATTCATTATTTACTTCTTGTATAGACGTACAAATGGATAAACAACATACAACTGCAAAATCAATTTGAACCATGTCACATTCATTGTAAGTACCGCCGTGTTGCATTAATTCAACGTTATCTGACACTAAACTTAATTGTGAGTGTGGCACGAACCAGCCTTAACCTGAACTGTCAGCTTTATTCTAAATAATCTACGCTGGAGGCAATCATCCCCACAAAACCTAATTGACCTAGAAGATGCTAAGCTCATCTGCCACGTTGAATTTAGATTGCTTATGGCTATCTAAGCAAGACTAGATCTTATTAATGTTAAAGAAGCTTTAGGAGTTTATTATTACGTACTTTACAGAAATTAAGTTTACATTGTTTTAAATAAACTTAATTAGGCATTTCATTATATTGCACTAACGATAAATGGTATGAACGCGTTTTGACCCAGTTTAAACAGTGTTTTTAAGGTTTTTGTAAATACAAAAACCTTAAAAATATAAACATTTAGGCGTCAAAACTTATAAAATTATCCGTCACTGGTCTATCAACATCAACACACCCAAAATTACTAAGTCAAAGCTAAAAGGAACGAAAGATTATTTTGTAAGCGCATACGAGTACCTGGTACTAAAAAACAGATTTCTCGGAATGCAAGCAAAATAATAAACTACTGTATACTCTATTATTTCGCGAATATAAAGTAGTATGTATGTAAACATATCGTGTATTATGAATTTGGTACTTAAAGAAAGGGATACATAAAAGGGGTTGTAATATGGTAGAGATCAATGAACACGAACTATCTCGTTTCAAAGGCTCGCATATTTTGAACGCCCTCAAACGTATCGTGTATATTATACACTGTATAATATACGTACGTATGTATTACGGAAAAAATGAGAATAATGAACCATAGGTATTTTGATGGTAGGAGATGATTTATTTTTATTCGCTGAAATTTTCACGAGATTATTTTTAGTATGACAATCAAGATGGCCTAGTGGTTAGAGGACCTGACTATGAAGCTAGAGGTCTCGGGTTCGATCCCCGGTCGGGGCAGATATTTGTATGAAAATACGAATGTTTGTTCTCGAGTCTTGGATGTTTAAAAAGTATTTATCTATATAAGTATGTTTATCCGTTGTCTAGTGCCCATATTAAGCTTTGCTTAGTTTGGAGCTAGGTCAATTGGTGTCAATTGTCCCAAGATATTTATTTATTTACTTTATTTATAATACTACATATAAAAATAACAAATAATTGGACGTAGGGGTTTGTGTAATGTTACCATATCAGTCAGAAGATGTCCACTGCCAGACATGGGCTTTCCCCAAGGCTTTTTACATACAAGCTCCATTTGCGGTCGGCTTGTTAATGATTTAAGCTTATTTAAGGGTTTGAAAATGAAATTTCTAGTTTCACGTTTCTGTTTTTACAGTCAAAAAAAAAATTACCCTCTGTTTTTGTACAAAATATCGTGACACCTGCACCTGACAGATTATTAAAAGCAATAAGTGATACCTCGCTTAGCAAGAAAAGAAAGTCGCATTCCATTCCATTCTATTCCATTTCTAATCATCATAATTATCATCATTCACATTCATAGACATAATAAAAAGTATAAAATGACCTAAGTACCTATTGCATACTCGTATGTTAAATAAATTTTGTAGCACGGCAACCCGACGCCGCGGTACGAGCTCTAAGCAAGCTTACAGATAATTTGTTCCAATTATTGGCAGAAATCCTTATCAGTGTTTAGTAAGACTATAATTGTAATTAAACTGATTTCTTAACGTACGTCTTGCATTTTCACTCAAAGTCACCACAGGCCTTCGCGCACGAACAACCATACTTAGCAAGCTAGCTGGTGCTACAATTTAATATTTTACTGAACCTTTTGTATAATTTCTAAACGACACTGAAAATTAGAACACATAGAAAAATCCGAAAAGTAAAGCTATGGCCGTGAGTCGAACCCGGGTCCTCGTCATTCCGTGACGCGTGCTATACCCCTACACCACCCATAGCAGACTGCTATGGGTGGTGTAGGGGTATAGCTTTACTTTTCGGGTTTTTCTATGTGTTCTAATTTTCAGTGTCGTTTAGAAATTAAATTTCTAACAGTAAAACGTAAAAAGTAAACATTAAAAGTCAAGAAGTAAATTTCTTGATTAATTTGATATTTTTTTGAACCTTTTGTGTAAATAGTCCGACTTGTATACTCACGAGCAAAAATACAACTTTGCATACAACTTTGTATGAGAAGTGATCCGTTATTTTTGCACGTCAGTGTATTTGGCCGACTTTATCGGGGATCGTGACCGGCATTCTTGCACAACTCGCAAAGTACCCTTATCTGATGAATTGATTCGATATGATCTATGATAGTTGAAAGTTTGTCTCTAATGGGGTTGAGGAGATTGTAAGCGGTCATGCCTTGAGGGATGTCCATGTTCAAACATCATTTTATTTAGGTGTAGGTTAGACTTTGAATGAGTAAAACTTCAGTTCCAAGTAAATACCTAACGTACAGTCTGTTTGAAATCAAAACAAACTTCAAAGGTTTAATAAAATTTGTCTCTTTCATGTCGCTTTGTATTGAAACTTTTCAGCAGTTTCTAAAGTTGTAACCTGACCCTTTGCGGGACTCCGTTCTTCAACTGTTCAGAGCGTTTCGCATTTATACCTAAACTTTACTTATGAAGTGTTTCGAATACGTCCAACTTTCCAAATTGTAGGCTTTGGCAAAACTTCTATGGATCCTTATTAGGAAAAGCTAAAAATGATGTTCTTTGCACTTACCCATGCGATCGTGCGAATAAAATAAATAATTTTTATGGCATTTTGCGGTTGCCGATGTAGCCTGTGTTGTTTTCAATATATTTTTGTTTATTTATGCTAGAACTTGGTCCCTGGGGCCTTGAGGTCTTAACACGATTCAATTCCAAACCAAAGTTGGATCAATCGCTGTCAGATCCATATTAGACGTGTCAAAAGTGACAGCTAAAGTACTTCTTCTTCTTCTTCTTTTATTTGTGGCGTTACAAGTTGTTACAGCGACGACAACTTCGCCAATGTCAGGGTAAAATTTTTATTATCTTCACTGCTTCGTCTTCTAGATTAGATTTATAAACACATGTAGTACCACGTACGGTGTCGCCAATTACACACTGAATTTTGAGAGTTAGGTAGATTTTTTTTTTTTTTTTTTTTAAGGAGGGTATGCTGCCGTCTTGTTCCAACGGGTCTCTCCGGTCATCATCATTCACGTTACAGTGCTCCGCCAGTTAACACGTCTAAATTATTTTAATAGGGAAATAGTTATAATTTAGTGCATTATGGGAAAAAAGGATAGCGTTGAGGATTACGAGTATATAGCGTATAAGATAAAGAAGATGGAAAGACAATTGAAACGCGGGCGACGTCGCTATCGGCAAGATTCTAATTCGGAGCCATATCAGTATCGTCAAAACACTCACCGTCAAACACGGAAGGCTAATAGCTACCTCAAATTACACTTATTAGATTTGATGCAATATATCACCACAATACGAAGAAAAAATAGAGTGGTTTCTACTTTAAAGAACATTCACGTGTATGATTAATAATGCGGGCAGTTTTTGGGACTGTCACTTTATTTTCTGACGTGGTATCATGCGAGTGATGCGGGCAACCTGTGGGGTTGTCACTTCACCGCGATCGTGTTCTTTGACATCATTAATATGTGAGCGAATAATAAACGATGGATTCATCAGTATTTATCACGTAGAAAGTCAATATTGCGGGCTGTCTTTGGGACAGTCACTTTATTGACTAGCGTGAACCTATATAGTGTTGCGGGCAACTGGAACGGGTTGTCACTTCACTATTAAATAATACGTATACATAAAGTAAATTAGTCGTTTTCTTACAAAGAAGATAGATGGATAATAGACAACGAAAACTACGTTAACAGTGTTGCGGGTAGTTTTGGGACTACCGCTCATTTTTAATTCTACAATCGATTACGTCACTTACAGACAATGAATATCCATTGGAATACTCGGACATCGCGTCCACGGCAGAGGAGGTTGAGGCGGACGAGCATGCGGTACGCTCAGTGGTGATCGAGCCGGGCCCGTCCACCAGCGCCGCCAGCGCAATCGATCAATTATGTGATCGTGTTCCTCAAGCCCAGCTATTGCCACCTGAAGGACAGGAACCCTTAGAACCTTCGGAACCTGTTACGGAGCTAGATAAGTAGTACTATTCTAGAAATATTCGGCGATGTGATGACCCTTCAGTAGTTAAACAGTATGGTAAAGAAATTCAGGCCGATCTCGCAGTGAGGTTACAACACATTGCTCCTAATGGTCTCTCTAAAGAAACACACAAAGAAAATAAAGATACGTCAGTTGTAAAACTACTGATGAATGCTTATCGCTTATTTTGCGATAATCAAAATCTCGACTCGGCTACTTGACGAAACTTTGTCCTCTTTAACCTAAAAAATGAAATGAAGGATCAAATACAAAAGACAAAAATCGATAAGCTTTTATTTGGTGCAGATCTTGCAGAGACCCTTAAAACCGCGAAGTCAATCACGAAATCCGGAGATGTGCTTAAATCATCGGCACCGCCTAGTAACAAACTAGCGGCTCCTAAGAATAAGACCCCACTGCAACCGAGTACTACCTTGCCACAAAGAAACAATTTAAACTGGGAGGCTTCTCCCCAGAACCGCAGGCTTCAGGGGAGCCAGCGGGGCAAGGGCCCTGCTCCGAGGACGCAGCACGCCAACTGTTCGCGGACGTCGTATGGAGCGCATCAACAACAACACCGATACAACAGCCGCCGATAGAAGACGAATCGGTGAGTTACGCGGGTTGACTTTCCCGGTTTTACCACCAATGGTCATTATTGACTAATGACCCTGTCATATTATCATGGATAAGTGGGTATGAGATGACTATATCTCGTCCGATCGTACAGGCTCAACCTCCAATAAACAATAATCACACAATAAGAGTTTTTAATGATTCACGGTTATTCGGTTCGAATAATCACACAAACCAAGATAAATTCCACATTAAAAAATGTATTACCGATACCGATCTTGTAAGATACGGTGCTATACCTATCTGAGTGTGAGCCTTGCGACGGACAGTACCTGTCAAGTATGTTTTTAGTTCCGAAGCCGAACGGTGAACATAGATTCATTCTTAATTTAAAAAAAAAAAAAAAAAAGTTCAACGAAATCATTAATACCGAACACTTTAAACTTGAGGACTTGCGCACTGCCCTAAAACTGGTTTCAGAAGGCTGTTATATGATCACTTTAGATTTAAAAGACTCCTATTTTTTTGTACCTTTTCATAATAATTCGCGCAAATATCTTCGGTTTGAATTTAATAACAGGTTGTATGAATTTACGGTTTTACCATTTGGCCTCAGTACAGTAGTTTTCACAAAATGAAACCGGTCGTAAAACTACTCAGATTATGTAATTACCTATCTACTGTCTATTTAAGATGACATCTTTTTGATACGTAACACATATTAATCCTGTTTAGACAACATTCTAGCCAGTAAACAGTTGTTAACAGCACTAGGCTTCATTATTAATAAAAAAAATAAAAAAAAAATAATAATAATAATAATAATACCATGTAAAACATGTAAGTTTATGGGCTTCATAATAGATACGAAAAAATTCTAAATCAGCTTGCCAGTAGAAAAACATTAAAAATAAATAAAGAATTAAGTAGATCAGTTTAAAAACATTGATCGATGCAAAATCAGGGATTTTGCTCATTTAGTTGGTCTACTTATTCTGCATGCCCTGCCATAGAATACAGATGGCTCTATACTAAATAGTTTGAAAGGCATAAATATCTTAACTTATAAGATTACCCAGATAATTATGAGAAGTATATGATCTTGCCCCAATCTCTGGTTTCTGAATTCGATTGGTGGTGTAAGGCTATCGATCAACCGGCAAATTAGATCAAATACGATGACTATTGTCTTGAAATTTTCAGCGACGCTTCTACTACGGGGTGGGGAGCCGCCTGTGGTGGGGAGACTGCAAGTGGCCCCTGGTCTGCGGAAGAAGGCAGCAAGCATATCAATCACTTGGAAATATTAGCTGCTTTCTTCGGCCTAAAAGTGTTTGCCAAAACATTGTCGAATCACCAAATTTTACTTCGTGTTGATAACACTACCGCGATTTCTTACATAAATCAAATGGGGGGCGTGCAGTTTCCTCACCTGACGCGAGCTGCAAAGGATTTATAATAATAATAATAATAATAATTTATTTCAGACTGAGTCCATAAAATGGTTAGTGGTACAATAAATCAATTATGATTATGGCAATGGTGCGAATCCAGGAACATAATTGCATATGCATCATATATTAAGTCCGCTGACAATAGCGTGGCTGATACTGTCACGTCGTTCACACCCAGACATTGAGTGGGAACGGAGCAATGTAGTTTTTCAGAAAATTATTGATAAATTTGGAATTCCAGATATAGACCTCTTTGCCAGTCGACTGAATAGTAAATGCGATAAGTATGTGTGTCCTAGTATCGGGATCCCGACAGATCCCGACGCGTTTGCCACTAATGCCTTATCATGGTCGAAGTTTTTCTTTTACGCGTTTCCTCTTTTTACAGTGATTTTGAAATCATTAAGGAAAATCATTAGAGATTTATAACGCTACATGAATCCCTTTATGGCCAACCTAGCCATGGTATCCCTTATATTATAAAAGGCTGCTTGTATCGAAACCTTTGTTTTTTGAACCTAGAAACGATTTGATTTTGTGTCATTCCAGCGACCGCAGTATACACCACCGGCTTACCCTGTCTTGTCCGCGAGTCACTACTAAGAAAAAACGTCCCAGCAGAGTATATCAATATTATGCTAGCTTCTCTTTCAGAAATTTCCATCAAGCAATACGATTCATGTCTAAGAAAGTGGTATCAATATTGTAATTTACCTACACGGTATTCAGTTATCCGAAACATCAATTTCTCAAATAATATTTTTCCTGACAGAGCTATTCCACGCTGGGGCTCAATATAGTACTTTAAATAGTTATAGATCGGCAATATCCCTTATTCTTGAAATGCAGGTAGGCAGCGATGAACGCATTAAACGCTTCTTCAAAGGTTTTTACAAACTGCGCCCACCGTTGCCAAAATATAATTACACCTGGAATACCTCCATTGTTTTGGATTCATTAACTTCTTGGTATCCCAACGAAGATCTAACTTTAGATAAAATCACTAGTAAACTAGTTACTCTTCTTGCTCTTGTCACTGCTCACAGAGCACAAAAACATTGAGTAAGGTTCTCGTTAGCAACATTGAGTTTCAGTCAGACAGAGAACTTATTAAAGTCCCTGATTTTATAAAGACTTTTATAAAGATTTTATCTTGCCTTACTTTAAAGAAAAACCGGAAATCTGCCCGGTAAAAACATTAAATGTTTACCTGGCTAAGACAAAGTTGCTACGCGGTGATCATCTGCCCCTTTTCGTAATACTTAAGAAACCTCATAAATCGGTGACTTCTCAGACGATAAGCCACTAGATTAAATTGACCTTAAAAGAATGTGGTATAGACATCACAATGTTTACCGCCCATAGCACGCGTCACGCTGCAACCTCCAAGGACACAGCTTGGGAGTAAACTTAGACCTCATTAGAAAAACCGCGCGTTCTTCTCACACATTTCGTAAATTCTACGATAAATGTATAAAAGAGACTGATGATTCATCCTTTGCTAGAAGTATTATGTCTACCCAATGACTTAAAGGATTGATTAAGCTATAACTAAATAATTAGTATTATTACATATATGGTAGAAGTTCGAATATTTACTTTTCCTAAATTAGTAAAGTACAGTAAGTGTTTGTGTGGATAAATGATTTTTATACTTACGATATTTTATGGGACCTCTCAAGATCTACATGTGTTTATAAATCTAATCTAGAAGACGAAGCAGTGAAGATAATTATTGATTAAACGAACTTACCCTACGTGAAGTTCTATCATAATTATCTGAGCTGCTTCGTCGAATAGATTAGACTCCCACCCTCCCATTTACTGTTACCCAAAGCATAAAATATCTTAAAAATCATTACAGAAACTCTAAACTAAATGATGACCGGAGAGACCCGTTGGAACAAGACGGCAGCATACCCTCCTTAAAAAAAAAAAAAAAAAAATCTACCTAACTCTCAAAATTCAGTGTGTAATTGGCGACACCGTACGTGGTACTACATGTGTTTATAAATCTAATCTATTCGACGAAGCAGCTCAGATAATTATGATAGAACTTCACGTAGGGTAAGTTCGTTTAACCAATAATTATACAATCTTGTGACAAAATGTCGGCAACGTTGTACGGTAATATGGTCAAAGACCCCCCTCCCCCCCTATCGGGCTCTTAGCCAACGGTCAATGATATCCCTCAGATACTGCCAGGAAATTATTAACCGTTGCCCAGGGTGCACCGGACCAAGCACTGCTCTTCCCCCCCGGACGGATCCAGAAACGAACCGCAGCTCCTGGCCTGGCCACACGTGGAGGTAACCCTACACGCACCCCACAGCTAAAAAGTACCGGAATTTATACTCCCCGCGGCGAATCTTGATCCCTATGACAGTTCCGCTGACATTTCTAATAGTGATGTACCAGTTTCGATTTTTCTATTTTCTGGCAACTATAACTAATGACATGCGTTCAATCAGGTCTTTTATAACATTTAGTAAAGTTAATCATAATATAACACAAATCGTTTGTTTTATTTTTGCCAAGCCCCAGGACATTAAATATTACATATGAACAACAAATTTCCTTCTATTCTGTTCAGTCAACGTCATCTGTTTACCGATATTCCTCGTCATGTTTATCGATATACCCACTCCTTAGTCGATACCAGCCTAACGAAGTAACTTTTGCAGTATGTCAACATGTAAGTTTAGGTGAAATTATTTCCGTCAAATATGACAAATACTTAATAATTTCATTATATTCTTATTCAAATCTTATATTTCTATTATATTATGACGCGCTAGACTTTAAGTTTCGCGTCTAAACGATTCAACGTGACCGAGCCGCATTACAAGGTTATATGAAATGAACTATCACTAGAAGTGTCATAGGGATCAAGATTCGCCGCAAGGAGTATATTAGCATTAAAAGACATCATGGTAAGCCCCTGATAATTTTTAGCAGAAGCAGGAAAATCTTTTCGGTCGTTTCTTGTCTGGCTAAAACTACTAGAACCAATTATGATCTCGAGGAACAACTTTAAGTGAGTGCTCGTTACTTTAGACTCTTTAGAGCGTTATTAAGTACTTTTTACTATCAATGAATTTTACTTCCCGATTTTTTCACAACACACACACAACACACACACACACACACACACACACACACACACACACACACACACACACATGGAAAAATCGGAAAGTAAAGCTATGGCTGGAAACTTGTTACTTTATTTCAAAATTTTTGCAGTGTTTATTCAACAACGGAATTCTGCTACCTGTAAACTGTAAACGACCGACAGAAACATTGTAAGAAGGTGCGTGGGCAAAACTTTGATCATAAATAATTGTCGGCTTCTTCGTACTTAGCCGGTATATTTCAAGCCTCGTACATTCGAATATACCAAAGTTTCAGGAAAGAATACTGAGAAATTACCTAGCTTCCTCTAACTTTCAACGAAATCTTAGCCATGAGCATAAATCCTCAATAGTTATGTTCAACATTATCTAAGGTACTTACGAGTAGGTCACTACTTTCAAATTTAACAGTTGACAGTCAATGATGACCACTATCTGGAAAAGAGAAGTCTCGATAACTAATTTGAGACACCTACACTAATTGAGATCAGTATGCTTAGTGTAGGTTTTCGGTCACAAAATAAGTCTCGAAAGCGTTTGCGTTAAAATGTCAAATACTATGGGAACAGTTTGTTGCCATTTCGATCCGCAAGTGGCGCTGCCAATTTTTCCATAGCAATTGAGACTTTTACGTGAACGCGTTCGAGACGTTTATTCGTGTGAAAACCTACACAAGAGGCTCAGTTAAGAAGTGTATGAAATTATATGAAACTGTCAAACTTAATGAGTTTAATGTGTAATTTTTTCAGCAAGTGGCTATAAGTTTACTATTCACAATGGCACAGTACAGTTTACACTCAACATAAGGTATTTTATGGCAATTTTGAAAGAGTTGCGAAAGCGTAACTACTTACGCATAACTATATACGATATTCCAAAATTGGCTCTATTATCTGGCTGTGTTTCAACTCTACTGTTCAACGCTTAATGATCGATGTCAAAGAGATGCTTTGTCGGCATCAAATCAATTTCTCTCAAGAAAGAGTTAAAAGGATTTCGGCAAAACAATAAGCTATAGATTTCAACAGCGAAGCCAGTATTTTGTGCCAATGAACTTTCGTATAGTTTCGTATTGTTTGTTAGTACCTATCTAAGTGCTGTCTTTCGAAGTTCGGTGATCTCTAAGTCATAAAAATAGTTTATCTCTCCTATCTACTAAACAATGAGTTATTAGTCTGGATGTTCTCTGTTTTATTGTATTTGCCGTGAAAATTATGGTCGCTTTGCAACAAGTGCCCAGTAAAATAAATCACTATTGCGCCTTTGTATGTATTTTTTGAAACGTTATTTTGTGCAAATTTGTGAAACTAACAAAAACGACAATAAGTGCTAGATTAACCAAACAAAAAGTTTAAAAGCTGTCGCTTGATTTTGTCATGTTGGTATTTGGCAAGGCCGACTATTCTATCCCTCGCACTTGGCATTCGGGCATTTAAAAACAATCTGATTCAGCAAATCAGCACACGATCTTTCAAACAATAATAATAATAATAATAATAATAGTTTATTTATTTTCTCCACCACCAGTTTTACAAGCACTTATACTAAACAATCACATCATTGTCAGACTAATGTGGCAGA
The DNA here is from genome assembly GCA_963854515.1 of Pandemis heparana. Classification (NCBI taxonomy): domain Eukaryota; kingdom Metazoa; phylum Arthropoda; class Insecta; order Lepidoptera; family Tortricidae; genus Pandemis; species Pandemis heparana. The sequence continues at coordinate 7,655,765 of OY978026.1, read as the reverse complement.
GACTGGTGCCCGAACTAGGGTGAACCTGTGTGTCGGGTCACCAGGTCTCCGAACCTCAGATGTCTGTAACAACAGGAAAGATTTCTACCATAGTTACAATTCTAGTACCAAACTATAATTATAATATTTGTGTGTGTGTGTGTGTGTGTGTGTGTGTGTGTGTGTGTGTGTGTGTGTGTGTGTGTGTGTGTGTGTGTGTGCATGTGCACGTGTGTTTGTGCGTATGTGAGCGCTGGCGTGTCCACGATTGTATTCGTTCATAATACATAATAAGAATGTAAGTTTTAGGAGACATTCAATAAAAGATTTTCTGTTGCATTATAGTCCAAGCCGAGTAACCACTGTGTCACAGCGCGCTTGCATTGGCTTTTAGTTAAGTGATAAATAGAGTTAAGTGATAATATGCACAGAAGGCTTTTAGCAGAGGTGTAAAGCTCTTTATTGTCACTTTACCGTCGCAGCTTTCTTCCGAAGCTCAACGTCATAAAGTTTACGGCCTCCAAAAAAGCCGGTATGTTTCGATACCCTTTGACATTGACTGTCGACGAAGTCATAAAACGATTGTACTCGTATAAGACTTCAGGGTCCCGTTTCGTAAACAGTTTTAAAATAATACTAAATATAGCCGGCAACTCTGATGGCGTTAGCTTAAAAGAACCGCAATAAAATTCGTCTGGCAACAAAAAAGTTAATTTAGTTTTAGTTTTAACCCCTGGTATGTTTACGACGCGAATGCTATTCAGGGATTTTTGTTCTAATCAGTAATATTGGTATTATTTGAGACAAAAAACGACCGGAAATCCGTTTTTCTTCAATTCCCACAAAAGAGGGATGTAAGTGCGATTTAATAGTGTCAACATGTAAGGATTTTGTTAAATTAGCTGAACTATTTCGCTAGACTTAGCGTGGAAAAGGTTTAAGGTGCGACCACACCGCCGCTTAAAAAACGGTGACGTTACGGAATCAAAATGAAAACAAAATGTATGAAGAAACGGTGAGAAAACGTGACGCATACGACACGTCACTGCGTATACGCGGCGGTTTGGTCGCACCCTAATAATGTTAAGCTGTTTAATTTTTACACGTTTTTTTTCTCGATACTTACTTCATTTTGTGTATTTTGGTTTATTTGTTAAGATACAGCCTTGCATCATGATATTAAGGCAGAACTATCGCGAAAAGGCAGGTACCTTTTCCGTTTATTCAGCAGATAGGTAGTATTCAAAGTCACATTAATTATTTTTACTACACCAAAACTTAACAAACACCATTTAAACTTGTAGAAGTTCTAAACGACGAATTTAAAAAAGTTTTTTCTTTTTTATGATCATTCGACGCTTCACTCTTTGCCGATTGGCCGGTCGGTCCCAGCGTTACCTCCAGCATTAAGCCATAAAAGGGGGGTAACGTTTTTGTGCATCTAGACCTTTGTCCGGGCTTGGCAGTCCGCCAGCGCCCGTCGTAAGGTTCCAGGTTCGATGCCCGGGCGTTGACTTGCACTAAGTTTGCCGTTTGTAGAATAAAATTTTGTAGGGCTTGATTATAGATTATAGAGAAATATTGAATAATCGCGTAATCGGAGTTATTTTTGATAAGGATTCTCAGAGGTACTTAAATTATGAAGTTAGTTACCCTACTATTTATAAACCCCTAAGTTTCAGATAATTTAACATTCGTTTTTATCGGTTCCTTTGACGTTTTGATTTTGCCAGACGCTGACCAAAAATAAGTATTTTTTTTAAATAATATCACAAAATATCTGCCCCGACCAGGGATCGAATCCAGGACATCAAGCTTTATAATCAGTTTTTCTAGCCACCAGGCTATATGCGGTCGTCAAACATCTGCCAAAAAGTAGATAGATTACACTTAACTCCATTATGAAAAGGTCCAAAAAGCAATACCAGAAATGGTCCGCACGACAGCCATACCCGTCCATGGACTCAAAGTGATTTATAGCCGAGAAAGGATTTAAAATAAACAGAGAAAGGCCATATTTCATTGAAAAACTGGCATAGTATAAAAAAGTCGTTTGCTGTGTGTTTGCAGGCTTATATCACTACATAGTATAAAACAAAGTCGCTTTCTCTATCCCTATGTCCCTATGTATACTTGAATCTTTAAAACTACGCAACGGATTTTGATGCGATTTTTTTTAATAGATAGAGTAAATCAAGAGGAAGGTTTATATGTATAATACATGCATAATATACCGTGCGAAGCCGGGGCGGGTCGCTAGTACATATAATTTTAAATAACAGCGGATTTTAATTCGGATTTCATTAATAGATAGTAATTTAAGAAAAAAGTTTTTTTTTTTTTATGTGAATAGGAAGGCAAACGAGCAAGCGGGTCACCTGATGGTAAGCGATCACCACTGCCCATAGACACCCGCAACCCCGGAGGGATTGCAGATGCGTTGCCAACCCAGAGGACTGAGATGAAATGCCTCTTATGCCCGTAATTTCCCCGGCTGTCTTACTCTCCACACCGGAACACAGCAGTGCATGCTTAGCGGCAGGATTAGCGAGTAAGATGGTGGTAGCGATCCGGACGGACCTTGCACAAGGCCCTACCACCCGCAAAATAATAATAATAATAATAATAATAATTTCAAATAACAGCGGATTTTAATTCGGATTTCATTAATAGATAGTAATTTAAAAAAAAAGTTTGTTTATACGTATAGTTATAACCTGTGCGTAGCTTATCTACGTATACATGTAAAAGTTATGTAAAGCCATCCCATGAAAATGTCGAGCATACAGTCAACTGGGGTGACTTTGATTTACGGGGTGACTTTAAAAAGTAGTTTTAATGACAAAACCATTATTTTTTATTTGCGTTTACTGCTTCCAATCTATGTCTTCGTCGATCGCCTTTGCGTCTACATGCCAAACATTCACCGGATATGGATAATATCGATTTTATAGCAAATTTAAAACGATCAAAGTAGCCCCAAAATTACCAAAGTCACCCCAGTTGACGGTACTAAGAACCTTGTCATTTGAAGTTACAGAAATTATTCGCTACGTTAAATTGACATTTGACATGTGTAATACGTCTAACTATGACGCAGTACTAAAGTGCTCAACATTTTCGTAGTTCCACTGTACAGCTCTTGATTACACTCTAACTGTTAATTTTGAGAAAATCTTCAAAAATACATCATCATCATCATTTTCATTAGTAGATTAAAAATCTGATGTTGTCATTAAATTAATTTAATCAAATGATACCTATACCATTTTCATTCTTACCTGTCCTATTTGGTAAACAAAATTCTAACCTCAATGTGCAAATTTTTGTAAAGAATAAGGTGTATTATGTTATCAAATAAACCTGAGGGAATATTTTGTACATAATTTTGCTGATATTTTATCTCCAGTTCCTTTATTTACGATGAAATATTAAAAAAATAACAAAAATGAGACGTTTTGAGGTTAGAATATTGTTTACCAAATAGGACAGGTAAGAATGAAAATGGTTTATTAATCACATAATTCGAAATTCAAAATTTTAACATTAATATGACATTTATTTCCATTATTTAATATCGACTTACACTAGGTTTGTTGGCACTGATACTATTTAATATAAATAATAATGGATCTTTGTAATCGGAAAAAAAAACATTTTATTTTATATTATTAAAAGTTTAAAAACAATATTGAATCCATTTAGTAAAATCCACGTGAACGAAGTCGCAGGAGTCAACTAGTGCTAAAATACATTGGAAGATGGATGAAATGAAATGTGATCTTTTAAAAGATTGCATACATAATTAGTTTTCAGTTTTGACTTCTGCGAGTCGTTCAAATCTTATCTCCGGAGTAAGCGATATTATTTCTGCTTCTCAATTTCCGATGGTTTTCGATGGAAGAAGATATTCAATTATGATTATGATGTTACTTTATTTTTGACGAAGCCTGTTTTAGATGCCTATTGTCATTATTGTCGTGAAGAAATACGTGTTATGTAAACATATGGTTTATGTAATCGTTGAATATAATGAAAGAACAACATTTTTGATTTGATTGCTAATGCAATCAGTTGTTAGTTGAAAACAAAAAGCGAATGGTGTCTTTGAAAATAAGTGCTATCTTTTTTTTATATATAATATATTTATTTTCTAAAGGACTACACTTAATTGAAAAATTTGGTAACTAATTAAAAGTAAAGTCTAACACACACACATACACACACACACACACACAGAGAGAGACATTGACGTCATACTTATAACACCCCTCTTTTTGCGTTGGGGTTAAAAAAACGACGTTTGAAACGCTGAGATGTCACTCACTACATACATACTGCCAACCAATCCTTTTAAACGAGTTCTACTGCGCAAAAAATCCATGCAAACTTCAGGATACATTATAATAAAATACGTGGACAAACAGAGCGCACCCTTAATGATCGATCAGCCGCCGGAACTCCACTCTTAGGCCGCGTAGCACCACTACGCTCACAGTCCCGCGTCCGCCGTAGACCGCTACGCTCGTAGCTTCGTAGCACTGAAAAGGCAAACTACTTACTAAGTTGTTAAGTGACTGGATTGGGAAGTGGAAAGTGATAAGTGACTTTTAAACGGATTGGAACGAAGCGTAAGTAAACTTTACATTACTTTGGCGGGAGTAAAGGAAATGTAGAGTAAAAGTAAAGTATGTTTGGTTTTCGTTCGAGTAATTTGGAGTGTCACGCACGTGTTGAAAATGTTGACGAGTTCTAATTTGGCCGGGATTATTTTTTGATTTATTGACTGTGTTGGTGATGGTTGTTTTACGAGCAAGTTATTTTTGAATCAAATTTTAATGTATCTTCCGGATTTTTTACGTGAGTGTGATTAAATACATAAAAAATATTTTGTAATTACCCGGGTGTTTTATTTTTAATAAAACCATGTTCACGGTTCCGGTATCCGGATTTCTATGACTAAATATTTTGAACAAAATTCTTGAAATTAAATTCTAAATCTACTTTGAAATTATTAGAATATTTGGAGTTACAATATTTACAATCGTAGTTAAGATATATTTTTTAGAAAATACTAAAATAGTGTAGAAAAAGTTAAAAACTTTGATCATTTACTAAAAATACTGTTCTTATTTTATTTAGCTTTTATGAGTTTTATATTAGGCTAAGTTTTTATTTATTTGAATTTTCAAGGGTAACGAATTAGGGTTGATGGCTGCAAAATAGTAGAAACCTTAGGCCGAAACAACCAGGACTCTTTAAATATTGTATTTGTATTATATTCTTATTTTTAAGGTATGCACGTACTAAATAGATGAAAAATTGGACTTGCAATACTTTTCCCAAAACCTCTTTAATACCTACTAATAGGTAAAGTAAAATAAAATTTAAAAAATAATTTTGGAAATTGGTATATTTTCAAAAAATGTGGTAGTCTTCCTTTTTTTTTAATGGAAATAGTCTTCGATTCAAAATTTTGCCAGAAATTCTCTTTATGATTTACTAGTATTAAATCGAGGTTTCGCTCGCGTGAAAGAGTTCTAGAACAGAGGAAAAACCGCGGGTGCGAGCTAATTTTCGTTGTTTTTTGCCACTAGTGCTCTATAAATATTAGGCGAGCTAAGCCGCTATCCGGTGATTCCGACACGTCCTATTGTCCCAGACACAACAGCTAGAAGGCCGATACTTTCAGCTGTTATTTGAAAAAAAAAACTACTGTTTCCCGAGAGCAAAGCCAATTGTGTTACTGCGCCTGATTGGTTAAATTTTTCTTGTTTATTTTACTAATAGCTGTTGCCAGCGAGTTTGTCTGCAAAGAATTCGTTTATCGCTATCCCGCGGGATTTTTCCGGGATAAAAAGTAGGCTATGTGCTATACCAGACTTTTCTTTATCTATGTGCCAAAATTTCATCCAGATTCGTTGGGCCGTTCTGGCGTGATTGAGTAACAAACAAAAATCCATCCATCTATCCATCCATACTTTCGCATTTATAATATTTGATAATTGATTTTGTTCAAATGCGATAAGATAAGTTTTGTTTATTGAAAAACTCTCTCAAAGTGAAAGCAATCCGGTTCTATGGGTCGTACAAAATCATGCTGGAAATTAAGATTATAAATTGTAAGACGACGTAAATCCATAATATTAAACAACATTTGACGTAATTTTAACAAAAAGAAATAGTTTTTATTACGAACTTGTTATGTATTGTACACAATTCCAAGGAAATAGATAAATTGAGTAACAAAATTAAAACAAAAATCTAAAATAAAATGAGCGGTATTTGAATTTGTTGTAAATTTAAATTCTGTAGGTGTTCGTCATTTGTACTTGTTATCCGACGAGCCTTTTTCACAGCCTTCCTCTAAGCTAAGGTACTCACTAAAGTCTAATATATTGCATTAGTGGAAATTGCAGCCACATGTTCCTGTGCTCGTATAAAAACATATTTGTGCGCTCTTGGCAGCATGGAATAAGTTCATCTCATTTGTTCCAAGATTGTATGTAGCCGGAAAAGATAGGACACTTATTCTTTGTCCTTTTGTGATATACGGCAGAAGATTACCGGTTCTCTTGTATTAGATTACGTCTTTTTATCTGGCCAGAAAAATCTTGATGAACAGACGGTCGCTGAATTGTGGCGGCACATATTATATTAAAAAAGCTTTCATAAAGAAGAATGACAAATAGTAACCAAGATAGTAAGGCTGTCTCATTGTTAAAATTCATGTTCGATACGATTATCGACCTTGTTACTAAGGTACATGGTTTTTATTATTTACTAGCTGTTGCCAGCGACTTCGTCTGCAAAGAATTCGTTTATCGCTATCCCGCGGGAACTACGCAATTTTCCGGGTTAAAAAGTAGCCTATGTGCTATTCCAGACTTTTCTCTATGTATGTGCCAAATTTCATCCAGATCCGTTAGGCCGTTCTGGCCTGATTGAGTTACAAACAAACAACCATCCATCTATCCATCCATCCGTCCATCCATACTTTCGCATTTATAATATTAGTTAGATTAGATTTACTATTTAAGGAGAACCAAAAGCTTTTTAATATAGATTAGTAAACAAACCAAACCAAACAAAGATTTAACCAAACTGTTAAATGACCATAATTACTACATCTAGCAAAAATAATGGGTCATTTTCCATACTGAGTTGGATGAAAACGACCCGTTTTTTTTGTTTGTTAGTATAGTAACGTTGACATCAGCGGCTCCGCGTTTATGCTCCGTCGGCAACTACTTGCCCGCGCGGGTACAGGGGCGCAGGGTAGGACGACAAAGGGAACCGAGAGTGGGTAGTGCGTATGCCGCCCGCACCTCTCTCGACCCCCTTTGTCACCCCGTGTCCCAGTGCCGCGCGGGCGAGGACTCAATTAAGGTGCGACCACAACGCCGCTTAAAAAACGGTGACGTTACGGAATCGCAACAAAATGAAGAAACGGTGAGAAAACGTGACGCATACACGTCACTGCGTATACGCGGCGGTTTGGTCGCACCCTCAAGCAGTCGGTCTATAATGGTATTTTACAAACACCGTCTCCTTAAAAGTTTTCCGAATTGAATTGATCCATCGATTAATGATCGAGGAATGGCCGTTTTCTGACAAGTTGCTGATTAAACTGGAATTCCCGGAAGTTCTGTTAAAAGGTCAACAAGAAAGACGAAATCTCAACCTCATTTGCTTCGACAAATTATTAGAATTCGAGAAATTTTCAGCAATATTTCGTGGGACGCTTTACAAGAGTGCCCAATGTGATTTAACGGAGATTTGTGAATTCGTGTTTTGGAATCAAAATTATGTTGGCTATCATTGACGAGAGATGAAACAGTTGTGGATGAGAGCTTAACGATTATTCATATGATTGAAATTTGTAGGTACAACGTCTGTACCTACATAGATGTGCCTATTTTATAAAAAGAATGCCATTATATCGTGTAAAACTTTATTAATGTTTAGAGTTCTATTTACAATAGACTGGGGGGATACCACGACGCCTTAACGCGATTCAGTTCCAATACAGTTGAGGTTGGCTTGCTATCAGATCCATACTGAAAATGACAGCTAAAACCTGAACTGAGTCGGGATTGAATCGCATTAAGACGTCATGGTTGGGTCCCAGGGATAAACGAAAGTTACAAACTCAGAAATCATTGAAATAGAAAGACTGTTCAGATTCTGAGTCTGACTGGGATAATGCAGCATGTGGTCTCAGATCAATCTCGCGCGTGCATAGATTTTGGATATAGTAATAGACTAGCTGTTGTCTGCGACTTCGTCTGCGTCATAATGCGATTCTATTCCGATTCAGTTTAGGTTCACTCGCTAAAAATTTCAGCTAAAAGTTGTGGTCTCTTTCCAAATATATGTAACGGTAAGTTTATACTATATCTATGCGCGCGTGTACGTAAATCATCTTGTTTGCTTGTAAAAGCTCGGTTGCACTTGTGTACGCGCAATTGTAAGTACGGAAGGAAAGGTGTAGTTTAATTTAGTCTCATTTTGTCATTTGCAAAACTCCGTCTTGTCTTTCTGTTTGGTTAGAGCGTATGGCTCAGATGTTTTACTTATTTACCTACTAACCTAACTAAAATCATCATCATCATCATCATCTCCAGCCTATATACGTCCCACTGCTGGGCACAGGCCTTCTCTCAGAATGAGAGGGCTTGGGCTATAGTTCCCACGCGGGCCCAGTGCGGATTGGGAACTTCACACACACTATTGAATTGCTTCGCAGTTGTGTGCAGGTTTCCTCACGATGTTTTTCCTTCACCAAAAAGCTCATGGTAAATTTCAAATGAGATATTGCACATAAATTCCGAAAAACTCAGAGGTGCGAGCCCGGGATTCGAACCCACGACCCTCTGCTTGAGAGGCCACAGATCAAACCACTAGGCTACCACGGCTTTTTTGACTTAAATATGACATACGTATTCGACTACATTGTACTAGTCAAACCAAATACTAACCGACACACCCAACTGTACTGAGTGTGGGGTAGTTGAAGACGTTTACCATGTGTTAATGGAGTGCGTGCGGACTGGACTTCACCGCTATACCTACGACATAGGTGCTTGTAACACTGCGTTGGCTAATCCGACATCAAACGAAACCAAACGTACGATATATAAACTCTGCATGCAACCTATAAACTAAGTTAATTTGCATCTCTAGGATAACGTATGGAGCGGCGTGATCGTTTGTCGACCAAGCTACTTAAATTAAAGAATTATAAATAAATAAATAAATAAAATGCTATCCGTAAGTTTGTACTTAAAATAGCTCCTGTGGGCTACTTCCCGCTAGTGACACGTACTACTCGCATATGCCGCAACGGACGAGTTTTTATGACGCATCAGGGAGCTCCCACTACTTGATCTCGCCGTAGATAAGTCTTATTTATTTAATACTGTTTCTTACGGAGTATTTTTGGGCCAAAACCTAAAGAACCTAAGTCTGTTGGCTTAAGGTCAGTGGGTGTATTAATTCTTAAGCTAAATTCTATCCGCTTAACTAAAAATGTCTCGGGGTTTCACGCTATACAGAAATGTTGCGTAAATTGTTGTGATTTTTTTCTTATTCTATTTTATTAATCAGCTTTTATACGCTTCATATTATTAAACACTAGGTGGGTTACATAAGTAAGTTCTAAGCCTGCAAACTCGGCAACAATAACAGAAAACACAACAACAAAATGCTTGTGACACGACTTGCATTGAAGTTTCAAATGAATTAAATATTTAAACTGTAGTGGCCAAGTACATGCATTACCCCCTAGACGCAGTCGGTTAAGCGTGCTGGCAGTCTAGTATCGAAACACCTGCCAACCTGCGCGTGGAACTGCGCGCCTGTTTGAATGCCGAGAACCTTCATTCGCCTACGAGCCTGCTCTACAGTCAGTCTCAAGAACCGGCCCCTTGCTCTGCAGCTCTGATCCTCATAGATTTCTTACGTTCATTGTAAATATTCTCTTATCCCTTTTGATACTCTTTATTATACGTTGGTATGCCTAACCTGTGCTATCATTCAACGGAGCCTCAGGAGGCGCATGTACAAAACAAACAAGCACAGAAACAGTTCTAACAGACGGATAGACAGAATCACAAATGTAAAATATTCATATGGATTTGTACAGACAAGAATCCCTAGCAACAGTATAATGTAGGTGTAATAAAACGGACATAGTAAAGAACGCCTCAGCCTCGGACAAGAAGCCACAATGTATTTTTCATGAGGCCCTTCGATCTAAGGTGCTTAAATCGCGAGCACTTTACATTTACATTATATAAATGCCAGCTTTATTCCCAGGAACCTCTACTAAAATATATAAGTTTTATTTGGCAGTCAGGTACGATCGGATATAGTAATTTACATAAACTTTGATGTGTAAGTTACCAGTTTTAACTATAGTTTTCTTAGAAATCCATAAAGTTACATCTTATTTTTATGTTATGGAGGAAGATGGGGTAAGAATAGTGCACTTCGAAAGACAAGAGAAAATAAACATTGTCGCAAATCCTCCCGTTTACTGAAAAAAGGGAAAATAAAGGTGTGCTCATCAAGTTATAAAAGGTGTTATAAAATTGATTCAGAATATTCCAGCAGGTGTTGGGCAACTTTTACCTGCTGAAATATTACGGATAAATTTTATAAGACACATTGAAGGTGTCTTAGTGTTTATCTTTCCCTAGTAATCCTGTCCTATTCTGTCTCAGGGTTCGATATTTGAAAGAATATCACAAAAATACCATTCGAAAGTTGTAGAAATCTGTGTATTGCTACAAAACTACAGCTCAAATATTTTTTTGACTTCTTGACAAGATATACTACAGCATCTATATCAACTCGTATTTAAAATTTAGCACCATTTTTTACAACTTTTGAATGCTTATTCGCGATGCGCTTTTCTAAATCGTGTTAATTTACTGGGCAGAAAAATCATAATAAATAAAAAAAACTCGAAGAAAATGTCATGTGGACAAGTTCTGGAGCTAAACGTGATATTACAGCGTCCGTTCAACTGTTTTGTGCAGAGAACTTAGGGTCTTAACGCCAATTAAAACTTTAATGCAGCCGCGCCGCGGAGACATCCAACAACCGAGTTGGGGCAACTTCGTTTGCACGAGTTGCTGTAAACAGCGATTGACCTATATAATTTGCTTATTAGATTTAAGGCGGTTGAAAAGTTAATAGAACTCTCGATATAATAAAAAGTCAAAAGTCAAAAAGTCAAAAGTTTATTTTGCAAATAGGCCGCCGAGGGCTCTTTTACATGTCTTTTTTTGAATCTACCAGCGCATTCGGAAATACCATCATTGCCAAGAAGAATGCGCCGCAAGAAACTAGGCAGAAAGTCATTTTTTCAAAATAAAATAGATTTACAATAGTACTTAAATTCTACTTAACTTACCTATAATACAATTAATACATTTTATAAAAGGGATGTAAAAGGTGTAAAGGTGTAAGAGATGTATAAAGTCTCTACTGGTACTGGTACTGGTGGTCTGGCTGGTGGATGTAAAAGGTGTAAAGGTGTAAGAGATGTATAAAGTCTCTACTGGTCAAAGCGAAACAAAATATGCGATAATGATAAGAAAGAGAAAGAAAAAAGTGAATAAAAATAATTTAAGTTCAGTGGAGGTGTAAAACGCCTCCACCGTCAAATAAGTTAATTGGAGATATCTCCAATGTCGATGAGAAAAAGAGCAAAAAAAATATATTATATATAATAAAAAAAATTATGAAATATGCAATAATTAAAATAATTGTAAACTTATTTATCTCGTGGAACACGATTTGTAAAAACTACCAATTAAACGATCATAAGTCGTGGGCAAGAGCCATAAAGACAAGGCTGTCCCTGCCACTGAACCATTGAGTTTCATCGTTGGCCTCATCTAAACTTTCCATCAGGTGAGACAGGGGTCAGTCATACATAGAAAAATTAAAAACGATCCCGCTAATCTCAATTTTGTCGTATGATTTTTTTAAGGGCGAATGCGTTCTCGACTTGTTTTTGAATAGTTTGGTTTGTAGTTTTTAATAAAACTTTGGTTGTTTGGTTGATTTAATAAATATTTAATTTTTGAACTGAAGAATTTGTTTCAAATACCGCCGATTGCTTGTGGAATGCATTAATTAGATCAATTTAACAAAAGCGTAATTTTTTCATCAATAGGAATAAATAATAATCGTGGATGCACGTCTTTTAGCGGTACTAAGTCATTCACCGACAATAAATCGAGCGAAGTAATATTTTATACGCTTGTAAATAGATTTGCTGGTGGTTTATTTTATATTTGGTGGGTAGGCCTAACGGCTAGACTGTCGAATGTAAACGGAATATCAAACACTCCCTAGAGATCCATAGTCTAGGTTAGAGTTATTGCACCCGAAGAAAATATTCTGAGGTAAGTAATGCTTAGTACAATATTGTAGAAATTACCAGTTTCATCAACACTTACATTTTTCAAATTCAGATTTTTGAATTTTTACAGTTACCTATAAAAATATTTTTCAAAATGTTTCGATTAGTCTTTTAAAGATTTTGTATGTTACGCTTTTGAAGTAACTTTGGAAAATTAAATAATTATAATTTCATAGTCTAACTTTTCTACGTTTAAATGCGAATTATTCGAGGTCAACTCAATTATTTCTGTTTAAAATCTAACTTTTTAGACCATCCGTTTTGTAAGGTGTGAGATCTGAAAAGTTTACAGAGCTAACAGAAATACGAGTGGAAACTTCGACTCCCTAAAACCCGATAATCCTGTTACAGAGTATCAGTGCAACGCAGAACTTTTTAATTGGTGGTATTGGGCCACGGATAATGCAGTACAAGGGTATGCTTTTAACTTTGGGCCGCTTTTAGCACTTTGACTTTTTATTAACGTTGTTAAAAAACCGGCCAAGTGCGTGTCGGACCAGGTTGACACAAAATATCGTATTTTTATAGAAACTTAAGTATTAATACTATTTATATAAGTATTTTTATGTGCAATAAAGAGTTTACATACATACTTAAGGGCAGTTACGTCGGTAGCAGTTTTTTGGCGATATCTCCGAAAGTGTAAAAGCTGCGTTCTTCAAAACAACTTTCATTGAGCGCGTTTGTTGTGCACTATGGTAACGAGGCTGTTTTGGCTCGCTACAAACTTTTTCCTTTTTGTTAGGTACTTAACTTTAAAAAAAAACATATTTAGCTTCGACTCATTCGCTCTCCAGATCTGCTAGCACGCAGTCGTGTCTGCCTGCTGTACTTATTTATTTAGATTACTTCAAGTCTTCAATTTTTATTTAAAAGTGTAATCCTTCAATAATTTTTATGACTTGCGTTTGTGTTTTTTATATTTAACTGCTGAAGGCACAATTACACCATAATTATCGTGTTGTATTACCAGTGTTTTTAAGTGATTTTAACTTTACTATTAGTTTATAAACTGTTGTTTCTCGGTGTATTGGTTTAATATCGGTGTTAATATTTGCATTAAATAAATAAATAAATATTTAAATAAATTACTACTTCGTTCCCAACCTCATCCTTACAACGTGACACTTAGCTTTTTTTAAACAGTTTTTACGACTTTTGAAGCTTATAATTCTTAGAATATTTATTCTGTCAATAAAGTTACTTGAAATTGTTTAATAGTTTATACAGATCTACATTACACACTACATTAGTTTAATGATGAACGAAAATAAAATAAAAAATACAACCGAATTGAGAAACTCCTTTTTTGAAGTCGGTTAAAATTTTGTTCTCTTTCGTGTGAATTATTACATAGATAGCGATCGGAATGGGATTATAATGGAATACCTAACTGTCAGATTCATTCCTATTATCATTGCGGATTAGTAATATATGTATACCCTGTAAGGGATAAAGACGTGATTTATGTATGTATGTATGTATGTATGTATGGAGCTTCGTAAGAGAGACATACAATACAATACAGTACAATAACTCTTTATTGAACACCACATATAACAATCAAAACAGAAAAAGGCACATAGACATAGACATAACTTTATTCGACATCAAACATACACAGACTCTTAAACTAATACAAAAAACATAGTGAGTTGATGATGTCGAAAAGGAATTCGACTCAGCATTGCTGCAGTAGGTGCCTGCTACAGCGCTGATTTTCAGTCAAACCCTTCACATCCTTGCATCAAACGCGTTGGACAGGAATCAGTACAAATAAGTTTGTGTAGGAAAAGTGTGTAGTAAAATAAATAAAAATAAATAATAAATTCATAGATTTACCAAGAACAGTACTATGTACAATATGTACCACGAACAATATTACCAAGAACAGTGCTATGCACAATATGAGAGAACCTTAGCGTTGCTCTACATTAGCCTACTATAGTACTTGTACTTTAGTAGGCTGACACTAACGTAGACGGAAATTTCAGACAGATATTTAGTATTTCATTAACCAGGTGTAAGTAGGTTTTGCATATTTCACGACGAAAACAAATCATCAAGATATTAGAATTTAGCGCTATTCTAACACATTTTCTTGAGCTACTTTGGATACTAGCACCAAACATTCGAAATATTATAGACGGGATATGAACCGCGATCACCTTTATTAAACCAAGCAGCCTGAAGGTTACATCATAGTCGTAGTGCTATACAAGCGCCATAATTCTATAAGCAGAGTTTCAATAAGTAATGTGATTCAGCAACTCGTCGGTTGCGTGATATGGCAGCGAGCATACGAATATACGAATAATTTCTTGGTATAATTCTGCGTCACGAACGTATAACGTAACGCGTGGTTGTAAGTACCTACTGTGATGTTAACGAGCCTTGAAAAGTTATTCCAAAATATTGGTACTCGTAACTAATAAAGGCTGTCCCAGAAGTAAAGAGACAAATTTCAAATTTCAAACTATATGAAAAGATTTTTATTTTTTTAAGAAAAATAACTGTCATGGCCGCCGTAGGCATTATATCTGTCAGATTAAGCGGGAATTTCGAAAGTATTTTTAAAGTTTTAATTATGAAGAGAGCTGAACACGAAGTATTAGCAAAAAGAGTTATTCAATTTTATAAATGTCATGGAAAAACGGACACGATACGTCATTTTTCTCCAGAGGGAGTGAGAAGAACTACTTTGTATCGAATTATAAAGCGTTTTGAGAAACGCATGGAGATATTTATAAAAACATCCCTGGAAGAAAACGTACTGTTTCGTCACCTAAGAATATAAATAAGGTAAAAAAAGTTTATAAACGGAATCCCTCGATGTTTGTTAGAGTTGCTGCGGATAAATTGAATCGAAGTCAAGTATAGCTCGAATGAAAACACACGACCTACAGCTTAAAGCGTTTGCAAAATTATCTGCTCCTAAATATATTAAAGACCAGGAAGTGCGAGCTAAAAGAGGATGCCGAAGAGTGTATGAAAAAACACGGAAAAAAGTTCTTATAATTGATGACGAGACCTACGTGCCCGTGGACTCAATGGATGTTCCTGAAAAGCAATACTACCACGCAAAAAATCGCGACGCAGTAGATTATTCACAAAAAATCATACCAAAGGCCAAATTTTTCAATAAATACCTAGTTTGGCAGGCCATAGCCCAGAGTGGTAATACGTCTGAACCATATATTTGCACAGTCTCTATGAACGCACGCATTTACCTGAGAGAATGTATAATAAAGCGATTGAATAACTTCATTTATAAATATTACCATAGGGAAGAAATTATATTCTGGCCGAATATGGCGTCATGCCACTACACCACCGAAGTCACCCAACATTTAGAGGCTGCGCGGATAGATTTTATATGAAAACATAATAGCGCTCCAAATGTCCCCCAAACTCGTGGTATTGAAACTTTTTGGTCTTTATGCAAACGAGAATATAAAAAACAAACGGAAAAACCCAAATCATTGGCTGCATTTAAACATCGATGGACTAGTTTGGCTAAAATTGTGGCAACTAGGTCAGGAAAAGCTGTAATGAGGCGAGCAGCAATAAACCTCAGAAAAATTGGCGATAAAGGCATTGCACAAGCAAATTTAATATAAAATAACAAATATGATTTTATTCTTGATTGGACTTAATGTAAATGTTAGCACTTTATTATATTTTTACATTAAATATTTTCATTTCAAACTTGTCTCTTTACTTATGGGACAGCCCAGTAGATGTGTAGGTATTAATGTTGCGGAGAAATACTCAGTACCTATAAAGCAATATGTAGGTATAATAAGTTGTAAAAAAAATATAATCCCAAATGCAAGAGGGTGGAGACCAAAAAGTTGGGCCACTTTAAATAAAAGCCACTTAACCGTACAAAACGCCTGACTCGAAAAACTTCAGTTGCGTTACGACAATTAACCCATAGGTATAATTAATATGGTAAACTTTCCTGTCACAGCGAAAACTTTAATAATTTCAATAATTTGTTTGATTGCGTTAATGTGGAGTACTTTTTGGCCTATATTTAAAAATGGCTTAACCGATTTTGATAAAACTTGTCTAAAAACTACCGCTTAAACCTCCTTTCAAATACAGAAATCGCATGTAATTAGGTTCATCCTCTTAATAGTTATGGTGCCACGGACAAAAATATAAAATAAGGCTTTTAAGGGTCAGATTCCAGCTCTCATACATCCATGTTTGCAGCATAATGACGCAGGCTCTTCTAAACATGGCAGGAACATCCCTAACAACATGACCGCACGCCATTCGAATACGTAATAAAGGAATTAGACTAGACACCTGGTGTATTCCTGATATTCGTCCTAACAGACACTCCTGAAATGTGCCAAATTGAAAAATATTCCGTGTGCCGTGTGGTCGCGTTTTGCCGGGAAAATAGTGGTGTTTTTTAACAGACCAGGAATCCAAACCGAAGTATTGATTTTGTAGTGCAATGCGAGAAACGTCGGCAAATAAAACATTGTCTGAAACGTCTTGTTTTTATTGTATGAGCAAAGTACGACAAAGCTTATGTTTCACGGAGACAATACAAGTTAAACCCGACAAATAAACTGTTACAATAATAATAATGTCGGACGCATTTGAAGTAGACCAATTTAGCGACTAAAATGAAAGCAGCAAACAAACAAAACAGTTTCTCTGTGTGTAAGTAAACAGTTTTAGGGATGTCGCATTATAAATTATAATTGGTCAGTCAGGCTTCCTTCCTCCTTTCATCTTGCCTATTTCCGAGGGCTGTTCTCATTTTGTAATTCAATTCAGGCACTCTCACCATCTTTGTCGAAGCAGCTACCTTAATAAAAAACCCAGTAAATCAAAAGCTCTTGACAAATTACCGAGTTCTCGTGTAATTAAACAGCAATTGTTCTTTTTGTCACCAAATTACCAATATCGGCACAATGTTAAAGGAAACATTGAAAAGCTTGGAACTGGAAGATTTTTCAGAAAGGCGGTCCCTGAAGGAAAACAAACGAAAAACCCAATTAAGAATTCTCGCTTCCTGAATTTTAAAGGGAACGTTTAAGCTTAAAGTCAATTAACAGCTATTACGTTAAATGCTTTCATCCTGTATTTATGTAAGGGAATTGTCACCGATTTTATGTACCTAAGAAGAACAGAGCAGGCATTAAAAAAACTTAGTTCTTTTCTTAAAAAACCAGGCGGGTTGTAATAATGTTTGCAAATCATTGGTCTTGCATGGCTTGCACACGCATGTCTGTTAATTTTATTACCATTGTAAAATAACATTATAATAATGACGTTAATATCAAAAAATATTTTGGTAAGGATAATACATTTTAAAGTGTTTGGTACAGAAACATTATAATAACCTTTCAAACGACATTTTTACCGATTTCACTAACGTTATAATTGTACAACTTTACTTTGTCTAACGTTAATTTGTCCAACAGCAGGTAACTTTACAAAAGTTTTAACTTAAGTATATCAAAGCCTGGAATGCGATCTCAACTATGGTCTAAAGGACGCTTTAATAGAAAAAATGTCTGTAATAGCTTTCATGACAATTCGTTTTTATTTATCGCCCAGTCCATGATGTTGTATCCGACTAAGTTGGATAATGATGCCAACTATATGCGCCGCGGCTGTGTTAGTGAAAACACGATTTATTCAGCGTTAACCAAGAAATACCTAAACAAACCTCGGCTTCAGGGCTTTTTAGTGGTTTGTCCTGAACGAGGCAAATTCCTGTGCCTTGTAAATGATAACAATTTGTCTCCTGTCTGCGTACTTGGGATTCCTCTGAGCGTTTGTGAATTCAGCCATGCTCGCGAGGAACATTTTCTAGAATCCCGTACATTACGCCTAAAAGCATTGACAAAATACAACAAACATCACATCGCAGAGAACATCAGACCCCTTTTTCATAAGACAAACGTGACGAGTTAGTAAAACATATTTCTAATAATTTATGTGATATTCGGTTTATACCAGATTTCTACACCATCAGTGCACATGTCGTCTAAACTTGAACTGAAATGAACTTCAGCGAGCGGCGTGACCTCGAATAAAACGGATAGGTATATAGTCCCGCAACAATGTTGAACGCAATTCGTTGGAACATATAAATAGGAAACCACTTAGAAGAACGACTTATTGATGGGAGCCACTTACTGCATTAATATTTCAGGAAATATTACGGTTGTGGTATTAGAAGGAATGTTTTATATTTACGTCTCATGTGTAGAGTGCCTACCTACCGGTCGAGCTCCGCACACGCACATAAAGCGAAGGTCTGCGCCCATAACTTCAAAAACTACAGAGATTTAATCATTTAATTATGAGTTCTAATAAAAAAGTGAATACCTAGGAGTATTCTCGTACAAGTATCAAGACTGGCCTTCCTCGGTCCTTGAAGCGACGCCAAATTGAATAAAATTTACTTTAACAAGTACCTTTCTGAGTGGAGTCTGTCGCGTAACTAAGCTAAGAGTAATTCAGTTTTTTCTCGGTGGCCACTTTAAACATATATTTACGCTGATATATATAAAAAAACTTTTATAATTGAATTACTACGTGGTAATCAAAAGTAGTAATAATACGTATGTATACCTAGATATCTGATACCTAATTTTTGTAACACACCAAAGACATTCCAAAGACATTTGTAAACTTAACTTTGACATTTGTAAACAATCAAAATAACTTTTGGGCAAATAACTGATTTCGAGTACGATTCTGCTGAACTTAACAGAATATCTGTTCGCGCTCGCAAAAAATACTTTTTACCGAACACATAGGAGTTTTCCTTATATAAGACCGCGTTACATTACAATTCATCTCAAGAAACATATCGGGGTTTCCGAACATCTCCCGACCGATACGAATTGTCCACGAGCAGTGACCGAATGATTCGTGGTTCCATTCATCATTCCAGACAACTATTTTCTACTTCATTTCCTGGCAGCTTTTCGTTTTTTCGGTCGTTCATTCACACAATTTCTGTCAAGGCATCGGATGAGGGATTCTTTTTGTGTTTCGGGGCGCGCATCATTATTTCTGAGTCTTTATTTTCGTGTTATTTTTACTATTAATAGATAAACGCGCTAGTAAAATTGTATTTTTGACAGTAGAAAGTTGATATCATTGAATAAAAATACTTTATTTTTAGCCTTTCACAAAAAAAAATAAGTTACTTACTTTGAAATAAATATATACTTACCCGCCTAACTTAGTATTTTTTTATAAAAATACGTAGATAGTAACAACAAAAGTGCAGTTAGCAAAAAAGTTTGTTTTATTAAAAGTGAACGAACGGGAACGAGTGGTTGAACGGTTTCTTCTTTATGCATCTTCAGAGGAAATTCGTTCCAAAATGAGAATCATGAGTCAAAGACAATATTTTCTTTCAATTTCGAAGCATTAGCTAACTTTTAATACCGGTTTATGTGAGCAATTAAGTAATGTAGCCGCGTAAAAGTGGCTGTAAAGTTTATGTTCCTCTTTAATGTCGCGAACCGCACCTTAATCACATAGTTAATTTGGATTAGCAATAAACAATACATTTCAGAAAGTGTAGTGGTCGATAGCCGATTCAGTTTTAGTTTCCCCTTTTTAGTATTTTTTTCAGTCCAACAAACTAAAATTTTATGTTTTTCCAGGCTTCAATGAGGCTGATTATAATTCCTTTGTAAGGAAATTGCTTATACTCGTAGTAGTCAATTTGAGATGAAGTTACGTGCCTATGTTCTTGTAGTTCCGATGCCAAAGCGGTATCAAAGTACTGTCAGCCACAAGCTTGTATTAAAATGGTTATTAAAAAAAATACCCAGTGTGCAAACCCTATAGGACGATTTGATTTTTTAGTGTAAAACTATTACGACATGATTTGCCTTTAGCATAAAATCTAAGTTGTGAATGAAATGTTGTTTTTGAAATCCTTCCACAAGTAATACATAGATAACTAACAATTATACTGATAGTCATTAGGTAATTTTTATTTTGTGTGCTTGTGTTTTGTGTTTACAAGCTTTTATGAAAATAATCTTGCAAATCAATTTAAAAAGATGGGTTAGATATAAGTAAAAAAAAAAAAAACATATACTTCAGACCATAGATCCATATAATGTTAATAGTAGGTATAATCTTACAGTCTATATACTGACCACTTTAAGTTAATTTGTCTTGTATAGTGCACTCCAAGGTCCCAAGATACAGGCTCTGCCTAGTTTGGGGTCTGCCAGACAATCAATCGCTTTTGTATACTGCTGATGTATTTTTTACGAAATAAATTTATTATTATTCTTATTCTTACTTGTTAGTTTAATTTTAGTAGGTAGGTAGGTAAGTACGCAGGATGGATGACTATTCAAGTACAGTCGAAAAAAAGAAGGTGCAGTCAGCAAAAGCTTTGTATCATTATTAACAAAAACTTATTGCGTTCTTATTCTGCTGCTGGGTAAGTTAGTGCTATTTTAAATCTTCTGCGAAAAACGTCCGCTATATATAAACATATTCTTTATTCAGCTATATTTTCCTCAGCTCAGTTAAGTGTGGATGAGTAAGTAATGAAGCATTTTCATCTCAGATTAGGGCTTCGCGGAGCTGTAAAGACTGATTATGTTAATTTTATGAAGGTCTTATCCTAATTTATTATGTTGCTACACTTGCCAGTGACCTAGTTCTTTTGCACTCGGCTGGTTTGCAATTGTAAAAGCTGTACTTTATTATTACACGGAGGCGTATTAGAGTAATTGTAACCGATTTACCTCCCACGGGATAGATACTCGTACTTAACACCCCGGGGAGTTATAGTGTATGGTTTTTTTATAACTCCCTAAAGATACGAGTTTAGTTTTTAAGTACCTTTAGAACCCACTCGTACGTCATTTCAGACTATGGAGGTTTCAAATCAGCCAAGGTATATTTTCTACTTTCTTAACTTGCCTATCACTGCTGTACAAGACATATATACGGTATGTTCAACTGAATTAAAAATATTTATAAATTATTAGCATTTCCGAGACTTTTTCAATCATTTTAATAAATTTTATTTTGAATATAGGTTCAATTTGGCAGTATGGCCTGTCGAGTTTGAAAACTAATAGCAGTTCTTAGCATTTTCTGTGGAAGACTAAATTAGCAAAAGCTAACGAGGTTTTAGGGGGTGCTAATATGAATATCATGAATCCAAATGAATGAATGAATGAATGAAATGGATGAATGAATGAATGCTGTCCATTCTTCTATGTTTATTATGTATATGCGTGTATTATTTTTGATTCAGTATTTTTACACTTGCCTAGTAGACCAGGCACTCATGATGTTTTTTCATATATTAAAAACTAGCTTTTGCCCGCGACTTCGTCCGCGTAGACTTCATTTATTGACAAAAGTCACATATTGCTATGCATAATTTGAACACGGACTTAACACTAAACTTTAATTCAATAAAAAATGTGAAAACCGCAATAAAATCCGTTGAAGACAAAATTGACGAAGATTAGCGAACACATACCTAAATAGGTATACCACATACATACATACAGACACAAAAATTATAAAATCTACTTTTTTCTGTTTTATTCCTCTCCTCTAATCGTTAGCACTCTATTTTCCGCTGCTGGTGGAGCCGTCCGGCCGGACCAACCTGCTTCGTAACGCTCCCCTCAGCCGTGCTCAGCTATCTGCACACTCAATCTAGTTGCTGATAGAAGTGATTTATTTTATTGTACCATGACTGAATTGTTTAAAATAACTACGCATGTATTATGTTATATGTCTCAGAATAAGTAAATTAATGAAATGTAAAATTAAAAGAACTAGTATTATAATTGTAATTAATGTAATTTAAGTTATTATTAATTCATATTTTTAAATTTGAGTTGGACTCTGTAAAATTAATTTAAGGCGCTATCGCATTAGGTTGTAACCTGTAATGATAGTGGCTTGTGTGTGAAATAAATAAATAAAATAAATAAATTTTTGATGAATTTATTATATGTTTAGATATGTCTATTGATGTGCTTTTGAGATTCAAAATAATTATTGTTGGACAAAAAAACACATTCTTGGCTCAGTTTTTTTTTTATGTGAATAGGAAGGCAAACGAGCAAGTGGGTCACCTGATGGTAAGCGATCACCACTGCCCATAGACACCCGCAACCCCGGAGGGATTGCAGATGCGTTGCCAACCTAGAAGACTTAGATGAAATGCCTCTTGTGCCCGTAATTTCCCCGGCTGTCTTACTCTCCACACCAGAACACAGCAGAGCAAGCACTGCTGCTTAGCGGCAGGATTAGCGAGTAAGATGGTAGTAGCGATCTGGACGGACCTTGCACAAGGCCCTACCACCCGCAGTTTATAGTAGTGTCACTTTTAAAGTTTCACGTCAGCTTTTTATTTTGCAGACGTTTTGTGGTTATCTGATAGTACTTATACTCGGCTGACAAAGCGGCCCCCTACGTGCAGACTTGGCGAGCCCTGTCTAAACGTTCTATTTATACCATACACGTATAACCAAACAGAGTAGCGATAAGGGCGAATTATGGCAACACATCAGTTTATTTCCACTAACACCATAATTGCACCACCTGCTCAGATCTGTTCTGTTCTCCAGTCCGTTATGGTTTCCTGGTAGAGATCGCTCTGCAGTGATAAGGCCGCCTATTGTTACCTTATTACTTCTGTATAACTTGTTTCTGTTTTGATTATTATATGTGGTGTTCAATAAAGAGTTATTGTATTGTATTGTATTGTAGCAATAATTTTTCGCGACTTCACTGTTTGTCGTTTATCTCTTACATGGAACGAAGCCTAAGTAATAAGAAGTCTTATTAAATATTTACTTCCTGGTTTTTTTGTGAGTTTCATTGGCTATGTCACATAACGACTAATCATGAACTATCCTTATCGATCATAATAAATGCTTGATCAACTCTGGTGACCTGCTTGACCTTCGGCTGGCCAATCACAGTGCAGTAGTCATCAATTTCGGCATGGTTTAGTTAATTTTTTATATGAAATATATAACATGCCCACTCTATAAGGTTTTGCTCTATGATTTCTACACAGTTTGAATTTTAATGCGTTATTAGCTAACAGTGCCACCAAGGCTTTTTAGTCCCTTATGGATTCCGTCATTTTTTTGTGTATTTAAGCAATTAAAAATGTATAATTGCCGTGGAGCAATTTAAATCGATCGTCCTAGCCTTAAACTAGGTAAAGGTTTGTAGTTTAAGTATAGCGTACTAAGGGCTTGTCTCACCACTCCTTATCTGTCAGTTATCTGTGATTCCGTCTCTATTTATTACTACGAAACAGACAGAGACGTCATCATAGATAACTGACTGTTAAGGAGTGGTGAGACAGGCCGTAAGTATTACATTTGTTTTTTTCTGTATGGTGATTGTGAGGTAAAATAAAGAGCACAGCACAGATCTGAAATTAATGTAAGAAAGCTTGTAATTACGAAAACCATACCTGCTACCAGAATTCTTGTATGATATAACTAGGTAACTACCAAATTTAAATATTATAATATAAAAAATTGGTTGCCTGTAAAGTCGGTATACGGGCGAAAGTTTTACGTGACAACGACTTTGAGTGGTAAAATAATTTTAATGTGAATATTCATTCGTATAGTAGGAAGAAGGACGTGTAAACTTGTATGCAGGCGCCTAAGCGAAATAGAAGCGCAAGACATGAACCGGTGTGTATGCCTATCTCTCTCACTCTCTCTCTCTCGCTCTGTCTCTCTCGCTCTTAGGCGGGCTAACTGGAACCGGTGTGTATGCCTATCTCTCTCACTCTCTCTCTCTCGCTCTGTCTCTCTCGCTCTTAGGCGGGCTAACTGTGCTCGAGTGGAAGGGACGCGTGCCTTTCACTTTTTATGTCTGTCTCTCTCGCTCTTAGGCGGGCTAACCATGCCCGCGTGCCTCTCACTCGCTCTCATTGTGAGCGCATAACGTGAGCGGAGCGTAACGCAGTTTCTTGAAGTGTCACCCGGCAAACCAATTTATAAGACGTTGTCACGTCAATAAATAAAAAATTAAAATAAATATTTGGGAACAATTCACACAAATTGACCTAGTCCCAAAGTAAGCGCTAGTAAGGCTTGTGTTATGGGTACTAGACAACGATATACATACTTATATAGAGAAATACATACTTAATATACATAGAAACATCCATAACTCAGGAACAAATATTCGTGCTCATCACACAAATATATGCCCTTACCAGGATTCGAACCAGGGACGCTTGCTTTGCTAATATAAATTTAAATATAAAAAAGCCGTGGTAGCCTAGTGGTTTGACCTGTGGCCTCTCAAGCAGAGGGTCGGAAATTTACCATGAGCTTTTCGGTGAAGGAAAAACATCGTGAGGAAACCTGCACACAACTGCGAAGCAATTCAATGGTGTGTGTGAAGTTCCCAATCCGCACTGGGCCCGCGTGGGAACTATAGCCCAAGCCCTCTCATTCTGAGAGGAGGCCTGTGCCCAGCAGTGGGACGTATAATATAGGCTGGAGATAGCACTTTGGTCATTTGAAACTAGTTACTTGTAGGTAATTAATTTAAATCTGACATGAAAATAGCCACATTCTTTAGGTATAGGTAGATAGTAAAGTATTTATATAGAATAAAGCTTATTAAATTAAAAAAGTAATGATAAATTTATTTATGATCTAATTTCTGTTTTTTTTTTTTAATGTAAATCTTTTAACCCCTTATTCATAAACGCTCTATAGGCTTCTACTAACTTGGCAATCGTTTGTCCTTATCTGTGTAAGGTAAATGTCAAAGTGACAGATAAGGACAAACGATTGCTAAGTTAGCAAAAGCCTGTAGTGTTTATGAATAAGGGGGTTCCACTGGAAAAGTTAGTAACTGCTGATTCAAATGTATGGAAAGAAAATGGAAAGTGACTGTGAAAAGTATTCTCACCAGATATTTTGTTTATCGGTTTATAAACAAGGTTCTTTTTAAATTAAAGGCGGCCACATTTGAATCTAGGTATTCTCTAATAATGAGAGGCCTTGATCATCTTCAGCTTGAACCTATACATCCCAATGCTGGACCAGATCCCAAAACTTGGGCTCTATTCATTTCGTACGCATGCTTAGTATGTTTTCGGACTTCACTCACACTTGCTACAGCAAGGTAGATAATAAATTTCCTCGTTACTTTTTGACAGAATTATTAACGTCTGTTATAACTTATAACACAGGGATTACTTACCCGTTTAATTTACGTCCAGTAATTTAGGTAGCGTTTATTAAAGAATTGGGGCAAAGTATACTGTTTTATGAAGGTATTTATCACTGTCCGAAGCTAGAGGCTCTAGAATAATGAGACGAGTCACGGATGTTTACGTTTAAGTAATTGTTGGCACGTGGTTTGTTTATTGCTTGGGTTTGATATGACAGGATACGTAAAAATATAGCTAATGATATAAGCTTGTAAATAAAGATTAAAAAAAGAGCTTAACAGTTGAAAAGTAAACTTTCTCTATGGTAAATGAGAACAGACTTTGGTTTAGCGGGAACACACCCTCATCGGATAGAGCGGTGCGGTGATATTTATGAAAGATTGAGTTACTTATCTCATTCTTTTATACTATGGGTGTTTCTAAAAAAGACTGCTTAAAGGACTCAGTATCCAGGCCATGAAATAAAAAAAGCGATTACGTTGACAGGTGACAGGTGACAGTCATGCTATGGCGCGAAGCGCAAGATAAGATATCTTTAGATGGTTACAATTACAAAAAAAATCATGTTGCTAAAAAAAATAAAAATGAATATAACGATTAAATGAGTTTATATACATAGGTACATACTTAGCGGTTGAAATTAATTTTGGGTTCTTTACACCGCGATCCCCTGTGATTACCCTTTTTAAAAGCTCATAATATGCGTTATTTCGTTATTTCCAATAAAAAATCTAGTAATCTACATACCAAAATGCCATCCCATTCCTTCTGTAGTTTTAGAGTGAGAGATTAACCAACATACAGGCATATATACTTACAAAAACATTATAATATTACTAGCTTCTGCCCGCGACTTCGTCCGCGTAGTATCTGTAATAATTATTTATGTTGCGACTCTAGGCAGCTACGACCTTTGACATGTTTATCGCTATCCCGTGGGAACTATGCAATTTTCCAGGATAGAAAGTAGCCTATGTTTCCATCTAGGGTACCAGCTATATTCCTTCCAAATTTTATCTAAATTCGTCCAGTCGTTTTAGTGTGAAGAAGGAACAAACATACACACTCACTCACTCAATCACATCGTCACAAACTTTCGCATTTATAATATTAGTAGGATAGTAGGATTAGGAGAGCGTAGGATTATTTATTTATATTTTTACGCGAGTCCAATTTGTCGTTTGTCCCGTGTTTCAGATTTACACGTGCAACACGATCCTGACTCTCAATTACACGACGTATCAATTTAGTTGGCTCGCTAAATTGCCAGCGATGCTATTCTATAGCGGTATTCCCAATACAACTAAAAATGTGGGTCATGTCAATAATAGAGACGCCGCTTTTGAATTGTTATTTTTTACTGCAGTTTAAAAAGGTTTGCCAGATTACGATGAACATCATTTAGCTCAATAGCATACAGATATCATCAATCATTTCAGTGCCTTTCTATGCTTAATTATTCCTAATATTATGTTTGGTCGAGTGATTAATGATTATGCAAAAAAATCAGGTTTACTTATTTCGTAATCTTCCTAAAAAGTAGATAGTTTCGGTATGATTTTAATCAGATAAAACGATTGCGACCATGCTCGTTTATTATTAGTATTCCATTATTGAGACTATTTTACAGAAAGTAGGTAATAGAAAAAGCTTAGCTTAGCTTTGTTGCTGTCATCTTTTCAACTCGTGACGTGAAAAACATATTCGGTGAAATATTCGGAGCTAACTGCCAACCTTCGCTAGTCGGAGAGGGATATTTAGAAAAAGAAGTGTCTTGTCAGCCAGTCACAAAAGTCAATCACGTTACTCCTTTACTGGTACGAGTACCTATATGTAGGTAGGTAACTAAATTCTCATAAACTATTTGGTACGAACGTAATTGTTGAAACTAGATAACTAGAAAATGAAAATGCTAACAAAGTTAACAAAAAAAATATAGGTTTTGTAAAGAGTGACCTAAGCAAGCTAGCAGTCAGTTATTGACGCCTTTGACACAAAGGCCTGTAACTTGGAACAGGTTCTTTGAGTTCATGCTTGAATGAATCGTACTTGCCGTCTTTGTTTGAAACTAATTCCACAAAGATATTACCAATTGACGAATAGCCTTTGTGGGTTAGTTCGCCTTTTAGGCTCAGTTTTTGGTACCTATAGTACCTACAGTCAACTGGGGTGACTTTGAT
The DNA here is from genome assembly GCA_963854515.1 of Pandemis heparana. NCBI lineage: Eukaryota > Metazoa > Arthropoda > Insecta > Lepidoptera > Tortricidae > Pandemis > Pandemis heparana. Next base: position 7,627,957 of record OY978026.1, on the reverse strand, counting down.
TTACGGGTGACTTTAAAAAGTAGTTTTAATGACAAAACCATTATTTTTTATTTGCGTTTACTGCTTCCAACCAATGTCTTCGTCGATGGCCTTTACGTCTACATGCCAAACATTCACCGGATATGGATAATATCGATTTTATAGCAATTTTAAAACGATCAAAGTAGCCCCAAAATTACCAAAGTCACCCCAGTTGACGGTAGTTATTTTTGTGAATTAGGGTGATGGCACACGGGTAAGTGGGTTAGGAGCTGGTGGTAAGCGAGAACCACAACCATTGAACACTTGCAATACTCGAGAATGGCAAATGCATTGTCAACACAATGCAATGGCTAAGATACTTCTAGTAACTAGAAATTTCACTAGCTGTCTTTCTTCATAACAATAACACAACACAACATACAACACAACAACAACAACAACAACAAGAATACAACAGCGCATGCACTGGCAAGTGGCAGGACTGGCAAGTAAGATGATGATAATCAGAACGAACCCTGCACAAAGTCTTAACAACTACGCATAATTGCAATTACCAATTTGTATGAGACTAAAGAGATCAACATAAATCCAACACTAAATAATAAATAAATAAATAAAATATAAATATCTTGGGACAATTGACACCAATTGACCTAGCCCCAAACTAAGCAAAGCTTGTGATATGGGCACTAGACAATGGATAAACATACTTATATAGATAAATACATACTTAAATACATTATTTAACATCTAACAGCCTTATTCATAAAAAATCCTTAATTGAGGTTTGATCAGTCGATTAGTTAACAGACTGATTAAGCTTATTTGACAGTTGTTAAAAAGTATGATTCATAAACGCTTGCTAGCAGTCTGTTAGCTAATGAGCTGTTGATGGATGGATTAGACGCGTTATGTTGTCACCTTGACAAATCATAGACCAAAAATGGCCTTTTAGTGAATTAAAAAAAATAAATTGATAGCAGTGGCAGCGTATTAGCGGGAAACCAGCGAATTAACACGACAGACTAGGCAGTGTGGATCTAGTTTCCTTTACCTTTCCCGGAGGGAATAAAAACTTAAAACAAAAAAAACTATCTTGCGTATGGTTTTGCTCTTGCCAAAATCAGCTGTTCACATGTGTGGCAGCCATTTTGTGAGTTAGCAGAGAGATAAAGTAGGCTCTACGGTCCGCTAACTTTCGGAAGACTTAACAGACCCTTGATGGACTGATTAGCGCTAATTGACGTTTATGAATCATGTTTTTTTGCATCGGTCCTATAGCGAGCTTATAGCGAGCCTCTAACTTTTTATGAATAAGGCTGCAAGACTCGAGAACAAACATTCGTATTTTTATACAAATATCTGCCCCGACCGGGGATCGAACCCGGGACCTCAAGCTTCACAGTCAGGTTAGAGAACCACTAGGCTATCCGGTCGTCCAACACTAGGTTGCCGTGATCAAATTATAGCGACTCGAAAGATAAGTCGGGGATAATCTGGCGGATTTTCAATGCTAAGTGCATTAGGAAATATTCACTGACCTTCGCAAGGCGATACGATTAATTCCGTTAAAGGCCGGTGAAGACCATGTCGTCTTCGTGTCGCATTATGAAAACATCCAAACCTCAGATGAACCTACAAATTCTCAAAAGGTTTCTAATCCACTGAATTTTATTGTTAAGGCTGCTTATTTACACTATCTTTTGTAATAAGTAGTAACGTAAATTTACCACAGCAATTTCAGCAAAGTGAAAATGAATAAGATCTAACCAAAAACTCGTATATGTATATATCTAATGGATAATTCACATTTTATTTATTGCATACCTGTGTCGCCCTACCATCAACGAAAAATGTCACTTTCTGAAAGTAAAATGAGATTAAATATTGTTTGATAAAGAAAATAAACTCCTAACGATTTAATTAAAAAGTTTGACATTCTGGATTCATCCAAGTTTGAAAGTAAAGAAAAATAACTGTACTTATCTCTAATTAGCTTTCAGGATCTGATTGCCTTACTTCAGTTTGCTCTTGGATATAATATTTAACCAGCCATGAAGTTAGTTAATAGAACTAATTAGATAGACAGGATTTTAAGTAAGTTAATATCCGTCTTGCTGGCTCGCCACGAACATCTGCGATAGCTAAGAAACGAGAGTGTGTTAGGAATATCGCGTTCGTTCTTCAAGGTATTCCCCTTCTAGTGTTACTATCTATTCATACCGTTATTCATAAGCACTTGTTAAACTTGTAGTTACTTAACATCTGTCAATTTGGCAATTGCCTTTTGCAGACAGGCACACAGTATAAAAATACATAACTGTATGTTTAAATAGGGCAATTGGATTTACTAAAACCTACTAAAATCTTCCCTAGAAATATGTCTATACAAAACAAAGAAAAAAAGCCTACCAAAGCAAAAATCTTATCTCTGCCCAAAGATGTCCAAGCCGTAACGTCCTACCAAATATCCAAGAAGTTCCTTTCAGGAAATTAATTTGAGCTAGCCGAAACTGTGCATTTGAATTATTCATTTTCTTTCCCGAAAGAAACTTGGGGAAGGCAGTTTAGAAGCCTTTCGAGGGTCATTTCTTAATCATAAAATATTGCCAAAGGAAACTGACCCTTGTTAGGTATGTACATAAATATCGCACACACAAGGTAGGCACAGTTGGGAATTAGGTTCGAACCTTGTTCGAACGCACTTTATTATGTAGATGATGTACATAGTTGGAACAGTCTTCTATTTCCGAATAGTTGAGGCTCTTTTACGACCCATTTGTTACACGCTTTACTGTATATTTAAATAACCGACATCATTTTATTATAAACTAGCTTTTGTCCGCGACTTCGTCCGCGTAAATTATATTGAAGAACTGATGTTTGATAGTTATATTCTGCAAAATAATTATTTACGTTACGACTCTAAGCAGCTACGTTCTTCGACATGTTTGTCACTATCCAATTTTACTGGATAAAAAGTTATACATACACACACATACTACATTACATACATTATTGTATCTGTTTCTTTATATTTGTACAATAAAGCATTACTTACTTACTTACTTACTTACATACACTCACAAACTTTCGCCTTTATAATATTAGTGTAAAATAAAATTATTACAAAAGTACTGTGGCTAGTATTTTTCGCCAGTGGTTCTCGTTTAATGTAAGAAAAACAAAACGAATTGTGTCGCTGTTTTTGCTTTGTAAAGATAAATGTAATATAACATAATTAAACTCCGAAGTTTATTAAAATAATATCTATTATACCTGACAATATTACAATCTGTCTCTTCTTGAAATTTTCATATACCTAATCATAACTGGTCTTAGTACTGTTAAATCCCTTTCACGGCGCAGAAAATAAGTAAAAAGTGCGTTAGATATGATGTTGCCAAAAATATCTGGTTCAAACCAGTTGAAAATTAATTTCACGTTACTATTGCCACTTCCTCGTTTGATTCAATTTCAATATCCCGCACGAGATCCCCTCCCAATTTACGACGATTCGATTATTTATTTATTTATTTGTTTATTTATTTATTCAGTACATCCACATCACGTATATTACAGTGTGAGTCATAGAAACTATTAATTGGTACATTAGTCTGATATACACGACAATAACGGAGTACATATCATTGACCATACTGCGAGATGTCTATTAAAATATTACAATAAAAAATAAAATTAAATTAAGATTAAAATTAAGATTATTCGATAGTCGTTGATACATTCACTCATTTCGTTACAGCAATAATTGCTGCCATAAATGTACCTGGTTTATCGAACAAAGTCTAACTTCCAAAACGAATTAAAATGACTTTTCCTCGCAAAACAGAATTAATTCAATACTCAAATGTTGTTAAAGCAAGCGAGAACTAGAATCTACGTAGAATAATTTCAAAGGGTGACGAGGTGACATAACTTCTCGTTGCACGGGTTATATGTTGTGCTCCAAATTAATTCAAATCACAGTTGGAAGCGGAAACATGCCAAAGGAAAAGCGATGAGCGTATTATATTCATTTGAGTTATCCAAATAGTTTGATATAGATACCTCTCTAATGTAAATGTAAAGGATTTCCTTTACAGTTTTAAACGAGAAATGTAGTATTCTTCAATGAACACAAAATATTTACCTTGCTAACTCCGCTACTTAGCCCGCTTGCTTCCGCTTTTCTTAAGTAGCGGAGTAGCAAGGTAAATATTTTGTGTACATTGAAATGGACCTCCGCAAAGTAACGCCTATATCAATAAAATATTCAATAAAATAAGTAGTATTCTTCGACGAAATTCATCTGTGAAGTTACTGCCGCCCTTGGAAAACAATCATGACTATGGGGTCTACCCCGAAATAAATTCGATCTTCGTAGTCGTATCATATAGATTTTTTTCGCTCAGCGTAATTCCACGAGTGACGTTCTTTTAGAGAATAAGTGGGCCAGTTAGAATAATTCAAAATTAAACAAACTTGCAAAAAATGACCCATTTTGCTTCCCTTTTGTCGGTTGAAACAGGATAAACACCACATTTCTGGAACGCTTCGCTCTATTTGTTTGCCGCAGAGGGTTCGTCTCCAGGAGTGTTTGCCGAGATGAAGGAATTTCATCCTTGATTAAGCTCGTCTCCCGGAATGCACGATAACGTTCCGAAGGTAGAACGGTGTTTGTTGATGATTGTGTGTTTCAGACGGCATTTCCGACTTCCGTACTATTTTGTAATTAATTGGAGTTTTTGCACAATGATTTTGTGCAGAGATAGGTAACTATCTATCAATAATAAACAGCTGTTTATTGTAATCGTCAATTGTCTTACGTAGTACTTACTTTCGCCTTTTTATCCCGTGCAGTTAATATCTAAACAACTTTAACAAGAAAAAAAACAGATAACTCGTTGACATTTTAAGTACATAATACGATCAGTGAATCCAATTGCATTTAATGTAATAAAAAAATACTTAACCATTTTTTCTAATACCTGAAAAGTTAATGAACTCAAAACACGATGATTATCGACAAAACCACGGCCTCAACAAGTTGTTATTCCAAAATTAGCTCAAACAATCTGAAACATCCCCTAATTTCCTTTATCTGATCGATCGACCTTCAACCTCGGCCATAAACTGCATAAACATGCAGCAATCTTTGTTTGCTCCGATAATACAGTTGGCCAAGTGAAACACAGTAACGAAGAGGCAATTTCCATTTTATGCTCGTTTACACAGCTTCCTAGGACCCTGGAAATGCGAGGGAAAATGCAAGTCTGAAATGTATGGAACACAGCACCGTCTGCATAAAATGACTCTATGAATACGCTCCGAAGTGTTCCCATAGTACTTACCTACTTATTTCAAAAATCAAACTCCTGTCGTCATGTCTTTATAACCGCCTTCAAAAATAGGAGATTATCAATTCAGTTGTATTTTTTAAAATGTTTGTTACGTCATAACTTCGTCACTTGTAGAAGGCTTAACATCTGTCTGTACAACTCTGTATTGTGGTCACACCACAGTATACATAAATGGTACATAAATACATACATAAATACATAAATGGTGGAGAAAAAGTGGAAAATTATAATGATATCTTAAAATCTTAAAATCTTATATGTTTAGGTATAGCTATGGTAAAGCGTCGTCTTTAAACATATTAGGTAGTAGTTGGCGCGGACCGAAATATATTTTGATGTAAAATTTCTGTGGTAGCGTAATTAATACAATTTATTTTGGAATCTGTAGATACTTACTCATTATTTTTCAGTCTTTGGCGGTTATTCTAAAGGCAGTAGTATACTTAAAAAAAAAAAACAAAATATGTTAGAGCAAGTAACAATTAAATTACACACATCTGACATGTATTGTTATGGTTTTTAGTAACAATTTTATTACGCACCTACTGATTTACTACATGTTAAACGTGTACTGAGATTCATTCAAAATTCTACCTAGGGTAACCTACTTGCGTTCCACTGTAGGGCAAAGGCCTCTTCTTCCCATAAATCTTTTCTATGATTTGATACTTACTTATACTTAGTAATTCAGCGTGCCTCATGGCAGGCCTCCTCCGTGTATTGGAGGGTTTGGGCTATAGTTCCCACGCGCGCCCAGTGCGGATTGGGAACTTAACACACACCATTGAATTTCTTCGCAGATGTGTGCAGGTTTCCTCACGATGCACAACAACAACAACAAGAACAACAACAAGAACAACAAGAACATGTAGGTACTTACTGAAATTGTAGCGAATTCGGAATAAAAAGGCTATAATAATAATAATAATATACTTAGTAAGAACAAAAAAAACAGTCTGAACTTAAAAATAACTTAAACCTACTTACCTAAAATTAATAATAAATTAAAGATAAAAAAATCTCCCAAATCGCCGCCAATAGGGAGGGTGCCCAGAAGGCTGGCAGCATTGCCACGTTGTATGGCATACAAGTAAGATACATACTCAAAAACATAAAAATATTGCCTTAAAATTCATTCAAGTTAACAAGTATGAACGAAAGAACAGCTAGGATCTCTTTGGGAACATTACCTTGGCAAAATATAGCTGGTCTCGTTAAGGGGCGACCGCAGACGCCGTATTTGCATAAACTGGCTTATGGTAATTCCCGCATAACCGCATATTACGCTAGGGGAGTGATAACGATTTTATAGGAATATGCGGGATAAGACAATCATTGGTTTTTGCATCGGTAGCCAAGGCTAGTAAGCTTGCAGAAACAAGACACTAGGAGGTATTAATCCTGTCTTGTCTGTAAAATATTTTGTATGAACATTCATCATACTCCTTAACCTAACTAATGACAATATTAATCAAAAGGCAAAGGTAAAATTATACAGACAAATATTACTTACTAAAGCTTACTTGAAAAATCTTACATTCCGTAAACTTATACGTCAAAATATAATATGGAATAGTAGGTTTTTCAATCCCTTTCTCATCGCGGTTTGGTAATACATAAAGAATTGATTGATTGATTGATACCTACGGAGTCTATCGAGAGCGTGCTTGACGTATTAAATACGAACGCAATTTGACCACAGGCCAACTTGTCTAAACGTGCTAGCGCCGCGATTGCCAATCATTCACCAATAATTGGATGAATGGATGAATGAATTGGTAAAATAATCTGAAACTTGCGTCAAAGCAAAGCGATCAAAAGTCTGTCTGCGCGTATGAAATAAAAACGGTCAATTTGAACCCTGTTTTGTTTTCTCGGGGGAGTGTCGAATAGTACACACACAAGTTTTGATTGGAACTCAATTTATCAACGATTTGTAATCGACCTCCGACTATTGACAAAAGTTTGCATTACTAGATGAACAGAAGTGTGTAAAGTTGATACCAGATATCAAAATAAATCAAAGTTATATTTTTGTAACTAGAAAAACAAAAATGGTATTTTATTCTCAGTAGAGGAATAGTATATTACTGAAGAGGCCGGGAAAGAAAGGCTTGCAGGCTGAGTAACGTATATAGAGTAACGGATAGGAGTACGAAGCCTGCAAGTTCTTTCACGCCGAGGCTTGTATAGCGCTTTTCTCAAACATGCAATGAAATAAATAAAAAAAACTCCAAAAAACCCTTAGAATGTTGCCGCTAGCGCGTGCATTAGGCAGCGGCCGAGCAGCAGAAGGTGTATATCCTCCATGTGCATGTCCTCCAGCAGCGCGCCCCGCGCCCGCGCAACACACGGCGACGACGACCACAAAACAAAAAACGATCGCTTCGCAGGCCAAAGCCTACAATTTTTTATGAAAATCCATTACATACCACTTGTCTAACCGCGCCCGCAACGTGATACGTCCCGGCCTATTATTTGGAACATAAGGTTAACATTTCATTGCATCTTTGAGAATAAGTGATTTTTTGAATTTTCAGCTTACTTTTGTTGTCCTTGAGACCTTCCTTATTCCTTGCGGACGGACAATGAAGCAAATTCTTCTGAGGTAGGGTTCAAAGGGCATCCCAAAAAGTAATGCGATGTACTACATAAAAAAGTCATGGTAACCCAGTGGTTTATTAATCCCCGGGCTCGCGCCTCTAGAATTCTTCAGAATTAATGTGTGAAATTACGGTTCGCCGTGGGAACTGCAACCTAAACCCTCTTATACTAAGAGTAGGCTCGTATCCAGCAATGGGGCGTATCTGTGTCCTAGACGGCGTCATAACTCTATACTTTCAAACTATACTTTACGTCCAGTGCTTTTAAACAGACCAGCTCTCCTTTTTGATTTTCCCGCTTTTAAAATTAGCCGAATGTCAGTTATACATTTTGGTTTCATAAAAGTAAGTAATGAAAAGTGAAGTTTTCGTCACAAGGACTTATTTTCTCTTCGATGAAACTTTTAATTGAATCTTCGCTGAAATTTGCTTATTCTGAATTCACGCTTCAAGCATTTTAAGATTTCGTGACAGTGTTCGTCAAAGCGGGATCGAGATTCAGTGATAAAAGAGGAATCTTTGAAACATACGCAAATAACCAATAATCATTTATATTATGAATCATGTTTAAACTATTAGACGGAAATATTTACCCAATAGTTTCAAAGTCCCACTTAACTAGAGTTCCCAGAAATTACTACTGAAAACATTTTCCAAAATACCTACTTAAATAAATTTATTCCTTTAGCTCCTCATCCGGAAAATCTGCTTTTCAAAGTTAAACAGGATGGATGAGTGCTGAGAAACGCGTTCTGTTTCGTCAAATTAAGAGCATAAAATTTTCATAAGCCTTTGATTGTGCAAAGAGCTGTCAGCGCAGCGTTCATTATAGCTGAAAAACTACGAGTATGACAAATATTAAAAATAAAAATGTGTAATTTTAAGACATGTCTAGAATTTTTTAAAAACTATACTCGTTAGGCCCCAATTATTTTAACGGAAGAGAACGCAACAAAACTTTTTAAAGCTACACTTTTCTTAGCGGCCAGTACGTTTCGCGCTTAGTCCATGTCCAAAAAGTTGTTATTCGTCATAAAAATAAAACGTCTTGATGGAAAGCAAAACAAAACATTATTCAATACCAACACTTGGACCAGTAGTAAGATTCCTTTTAAGCTATGTAAATGCTGTAATGTTCGTCTGAAATTCAAATGAGACCTATTTTCAAGTTCATTATTTTTGGTGACAAATTTTGATGGTGCACTTAAACGATGTAAATATTGACTTACAGATTAGCAAAGTGGGGCAGTAGAAGAAAGACTGCGGTAAATAAATCAAAATTTGAAGGTAAAGATACAGATATCGCAGTCTAATAACCCTCTCCACGGGTGGAAATCCAATATCGCTATTGCTATATCACCAGAGACGAGGATATCTCTCGAGAAGTGAGGCGTGACCTACTTTCTACCAATATCAGATTACCTTTGTGATGTGACACTATGTGTAGATGCAGTTAAAATTGATTGTTGATTAATTGACACTGGCTGATTCAACGAGCAAGATTTTAAAAGATTTTGAAAGATGTAGTGCGGTTAACTAAATGGAACCCTGTATAAGCAGATCGCGATAAGTTATCTTATCTGTGTTATTTGTGTCAGTGTCAAGGTACTTTGACGTTTATTGTGAAAGGGTTCTACAGTACCAGTACAGACTTTACCACTATTATCCAATATCTGAGTTATTTTTGCAACGTTCAACTTTGAGAAAGTTTCCGACTCTGAAGTTTTTAGGAAGCTTGTAATGACATCCGACATCAACAGTCGACATTTTTAGAATGTATAGTTTATGTATAATTAGAACGTAATTACGGGTACTTAGAATACGTTCGCTATATATATACAACTCCGGGCTAGCTTGTACTTACATCTGCCTCTCGGTATATGAATCTAAAGAACGTGATCATTACTAGTATAAGCTTTGCTACGAAAACTTGGATTGCAATTACCTAATCTTGTCCAAAATAAAACATTTCCTTAGATTATTTTACTGTATCTATTACATATAATAAAATTGTAACAGGTCGATGTCTGTACATAGGAGATATTAAAGAAAAAATAAACTAAGGGGCCTCTATAAGCGCTATAGAAGCCAAAAATACAATTTTTAGAATTTTTGTCTGTCTGTCTGTCTGTCTGTCTGTCTGTATGTTTGTTACCGCGCTACGCAAAAACTACTGTACCAAACTGAATGCGGTTTTTTTTATTGTATTGCTGGAGGTCTAACTTAAACTCCCATGTCGCGTTTTTTTCGAAATTCCACCTAGAAGTCGAGATATAAAACAAAAAGGGGGGGTCCACCAAAAATATTTTTTGATTCATTATTTGTTGGGATACCAAATGAAAGAGGAAGAAGTCCTGGGTTCAAAAATGTAGTACATGTAATATATTGTGATGATACTAAGCAACAGAATAATAATAAAGTTTACTACGGATTAATTAGTTCCGCTATTCGTTAATAGATGTCGCTACGTCGCTAGGCTATATGAATGAAATTATTCGTACCTAGGAAGTATCTATTTTCAAAGTTCCTTAAAGGAAAAAAGGAACCCAAAATCACTTAGTTGTCCGTCTGTCAAGTTCCTTTTCCTCAGGAACGCGTATAGGTATAAAGTTGAAATTAATAAAATAACCGGTACAGTAGATTTGCGGTCACTTGGAGTTGTGAAAAGATTAACCTTTAAATCTATACAATAACAAGGTAAAGTCATTAGAAAGGGTGTTTCCATACAAATCGCCGTGCTCTCAAAAAATATTGGGTAGTTAGGTATCCAGGTGTCTTAGAAATTTTAAATTTTGTATGATGGTGGATCATAGGTTCCAATATAAAATGACCTCACACTGCCTACATTTTGCTTAGGAACAGGGCTCTGCTAACACTGGATATCATATTCACTTGCCGAATTTATACGGATCCCTCGGTGCGCGAGTCCGACTCGCAATTAGCCTGTTTTTACAAAAAAATGATTTATAATAATCCCTATCTCTACTAATATTATAAATGCAAAAGTAAATTCGTTTTTCTGTTTGTCTGTTACGCTTTCATGCCTAAACCACTGAACCGATTTTATGACATTTGGTAAGTACTTACATAGATAAAATTGACATTGAGAAACGGAGGAATTTTATTTTAGACTTTTTATTGGACAAAAATAAATAATTATGTGCTTCAGCGGTTTAAAGAAGACCTGTGGAGGGGGCAAAATTGGGTCGACAATTAATATGGTAGGTAGTAGCTATCGTTTGAAGGAACCTTTTTTTTCATATCTTTAGGGCATGAAATGGCGTTAAAGTCACTTAGAAAACTAACAAATCTTAAAAATAATTAGGTACTTACCTACTTGATGTATGTTTTTTTTTATATTAGTCTACTTGAGTGTCCCACTGCTGGGCAAAGGCCTCCCCTTATGTAAAAGTGCGTCTGTCTTTTGCCTTCTTCGCGCTTAAGAGGCTGACAACACCTCCTTACGAGCAACCTCATGAACTAACTGCAATTAGTACCTAAGTGTTCTGTGCGCACTCAAATCAAATGCGAATAAAATTGTCTCTCACATACCTACCTACACTGACGAACAAGAATAACGGATCGTTATTCGTACAAAGTTATTTTTGCTTGTAAGTATAGTTTGCATTGCCGATCGCAACTAAGGTATGAAAGTAGTTCTAATAGCATAACCTAATTAACAAAAACATACCAAAACATATTTTTTATGTTTCTCTAAATATGTACCTAACCAATTATAAATGACCTTACACTGCCTACATTTGCTTAGGAGCACGGCTCTGCTAACATTGGATATCATAATTCACTTGTCGAATTTGTACGACCCGACTTGCACTAACTTGCGGTGCAGGTGCTATCAGTGCGGGCGGCAGGCTCACTACCCGCCCGCACCTCTCTCGGCCCCGTTTGTCGCCTACCCCGCGCCCTTCGGCCGCGCGGGCGAGGACTTAGTTAAGGCGCTGTCAACAGCAAATGACCTTGAGCAGCGCCACTCTTCACACATACGGTTCGCGTGCTTGTTAGTGAAAGAGAAGAAACTATTCCGGCAGCTTGGCGTGCGTCTAAAATCTTGCAAATAAGACACAAATAAGAAGAAATAAAAAAAGTATGGATTATTTGTGAAATATGACTCGTTAGCCGTGTAGGTATGAATATCTTGACTCCATGTTTTTAATTGCAGACCCATACGTCGAAAAAGTAAAGACATAGAACCGTTTAATGATGATTTTAAGACCAATCTTTGCAATTATTTTCTATCGAGCCGATTTTGTTCAATTATGTATCGAGTCCGTCTAGCGTGTTTGAAATATGATGAAAATGAACATTATATTTTTTTTGTATTTTTTTGTGTGTAGTTTTTCTTAAAAAAGTGCTTAAATAACATCAATTTCAACAAAATTAGGTGTTGTCAGCCTCTTAAGCGGTCGTTCTATAGCTGGTTTTTTACACTGGTTTATCTTTCTTGTCCGCAGGGAGATGTCGCTGGTGCCACCGGGGGGCGCGGACTCCCCGAGCCCGCGGCGCGCTGTCAGCCCGCTCCTGGAGGCCCGGCGGCCCCACTGCACCCTCGCTTGCGACTACTGCGCCGCCGTACTCGAGGACAAGTTTAAACGTAAGCACCTCTATACATGGGCGCGGGGTAGGCGACAAAGGGGGGCGAGAGTGGTGCGGGCGGCAGGCGCACTACCCGCCCGCACCGCTCTCGGCTCCCTTTGTCGCCTACCCCGCGCCCCTGTACCGCGCGTGCGAGGACTTAGTTAAGGCGCTGTCAACAGCAAATGACCTGGAGCAGCGCCACTCTTCACACATACGGTTCACGTGCCTGTTAGTGAAAGAGAAGAAACTATTTCGGCAGCTTGGCGCGCGTCTAAAATCTTGTAAATAAGTATGGATTATTTGTGAAATATGACTCGTTAGCCGTGTAGGTTAGGTATGAATATGTTGACTTTATGTTTTTAATTGCAGACCCATACGTCGAAAAAATAAAGACATAGAACCGTTCAATGATGATTTTAAGACCAATCTTTGCAATTATTTTCTATCGAGCCGATTTTGTTCAATTATGTATCGAGCCCGTCTAGCGTGTTTGAAATATGATGAAAATTAACATTATATATTTTTTGTATTTTTTTTGTGTGCAGTTTTTCTTAAAAAAGTGTTTAAATAACATCAATTTCAACAAAATTAGGTGTTGTCAGCCTCTTAAGCATTCGGTCTATAATAATCCTCTTCAGCATAAAATCGCGCTGTGCATAAACACCGTATGATTTATAGAAACCGTCAGTTAATGTAATGAGATTAAAAAGTAACCTAACTTATCTGACCATTTAAAATCTCGTGAGATAGATTAAGTATAAATTAACACGTTTCGTTATGAACCGAGGACAGGACAACCATCATGGCTCAATGGTCGGACAAAGTACCTATCAAAATTGTGTGTAAGCAGGCATTTTACCACGGCGTTTATTGTAGGGAAAATGGTTTGTGTACTCGTGAATATCATCGTTGTATCAAGCGCTTCTCCTTTTCGCAAGAATTTCCAGGAGTATCAGCAAAACAATTTAATCCATAATTTTAATATCATGCATGTGTAAGGTCTTTTAATTCTTAACCGTCCTATTTGGTAAACGAAATTCTAACCTCAAAACGTCTCATTTTTGTTATTTTTTAACTATTTCACCGTAAATAAAGGAACCGGAGATAACATATCAGCAAAATTATGTACAAAATATTGCCTCAGGTTTATTTGATAACATAATACACCTTATTTTTTACAAAAATTTGCACATTGAGGTTAGAATTTTGTTTATCAAATAGGACAGTTAAGAACATTATAGAAGTAAGTTATGGAAGTCAAAAACATTATATTTTGTCATTTGTGTTTGTTTCTTTATTTTTGTACACTAAAGCATTTCCAAGTACTTACTTACATTACAAAGCTCGATTTCAGTAGCACAACTGCAACTGTTTTATGCGAAACTCAGTCCACCGAATCAGCGGCTTAACGTTTATCCATCCAAGTATTCCTCAGCCAAAACTACACTGCCTTGGCTCCGCTAGCTTTATCCATTGAAACTAAGTTGCATTTATCAAAGGGAGCGTTTGTAGCGAAGCGGAACGGGAATGTAATACGCTCGAAAGTAAAGTTAGTAATGTACTCACTGAGCACAAAATTGCGAAAGTTTTTAGCAAACAGAATTATTTAGATGTATGCAGTTCAAAACTAGAAAATGTATGTGACTAGGAGTTGCGAGGATCTTAGCAGTTTGACTGCCGTAAATTCGCTCAAATGGCTTGGTTATAAGTACACGACTAATGTACAGTTTTTGTTCTGTTGTTGAGGAGAGTTTCAAATAAAGAGGTTTGGTTTATCGACGAAGCATCTTCCATGTAATTAATGAAGAATTTTATTGCTTTATTAATTTAGGAAAAAAATTGATGGCCACAAAACCAAACCAGATACACTGGTGGCAGCAAAACCAAACTAGTTCATCCTCATCGCAAATCATTACTTGTATAAAATATCCAAAAACTAACTAATAATTATTGCCATTTCGCGGATTAAAAAAACATTTTTAACATTTTAACGTGAGAAATACTAATGTTTGTTCTCGAGTTTTGGATGTTTAATATAATATTTAAATAGGTATCCGTTGGACAGTAAACATAGAGACTTTGCTCTGTTTGGGACTATTTCATTTGGTGTCAATTGTCCTAAGATATTCATATTTTTTTTTGTTTTATTCTGTCAGGGAGCGCTGAGATGCGCAACAGAGGCACGTCGCCATTGTCGGTGTCACCTCGCCAGTCTCTCACAGGGGAACCACCCTGGACCTTCCCAGAAGACGACAGGCCAGACTTCTTAGCGCTCAAGGAGAACATACACAGGATCAACAAGTAAGTCAGATACACTAGGCCATGCCATCAGTCAATTTCGTTTAAATTAGGGTGGTACGAGTATGTAGGAAATTGAAGGCAGCTCGCGTGCCTGAAGTAGACGGTGACTTTGGTGGATTATTCCTTGTAGGTACACTGCTTAGTTATGTCGCACGAGCGAGGGTCAGAATACATAGTTTAAAATGTATAATGGGTTAAAATACATAATGTTTCAAAATAAAATAATAGGTAATGCTATTTTCTCTTTTCTCTGAAACTATTTAGCTAGATGAACTTTTTTGATATCATAATGTTATTGGTTTAGGTTAGGTTAGGTTTGTTTGATAACAATCCTGTTAATTAGCCACTTTGTGGGAAAATTGCATTATATTTAAAACCATTATGTATTTTAACTCATTATGAATTTCAAACTTTATGTATTTTAATACGTACCCCTCATTCTACTCCCAAATTAGAAGTTTGTGTCA
Organism: Pandemis heparana; assembly: GCA_963854515.1. NCBI lineage: Eukaryota > Metazoa > Arthropoda > Insecta > Lepidoptera > Tortricidae > Pandemis > Pandemis heparana. The sequence goes on along the minus strand of OY978026.1, from coordinate 7,612,648 downwards.
TATCATACCTTCCACTCTCCCATTGTTTAATATCACGATATGAAATTAAAATTCTAATTTCGGAGTACAGGACCAAACTTAGATGCATAGCGTTAACGATGCAAGCTGCAAACTAAATCTTATCCTCTTTATGTGTATGTACCCAATTAAAAATTGTTTGCTAAGTCTTTTCGTAAACGCATGCAAATGTGTAGTTTTAATAAAGGACCCCTTTTATACCTCAATTCACGTTTATTTCAAAATATTGTCGCTTGTAAAAGGTTTTTCCAGCAAATTGAGTTTACAAGGCCTTTATCGCTCATGTTAACAAACTGCCCTACAAAAGGCTTAACTCATTTTGCATATAGGTGTTTCCGCACAGTATGCGAGCCACGCGCCTTCATAATTTGGTTCTATTCACTCGGCCCGCTTTGAATTGGCTTCGTGTTGAGTGCTCTCTGAAAAGGGAGACATGAGTAGAAGTCTCAACATGACGTTCTACGAGTATACAGCTTTCTGGATATACCCAGGCGTATTAAGTGAGGAGTTTTGTGTTGTTTTTAAAAAGTTCGCGTTTACACTCGACAGTTATGAAATAGTCGGGTTAGGAGATTTCATAGCTTAGGACTGTAATTAAATAGAGTGTTAAAAATTGCATGCACTTAAAAATAAAACCACTACAACTTCACGGTTTTTTATATTTAACATTTCAAATCACATCTTATTGTAGCCAATGATATACTATATAAAACTGAGGTACATACGTCATAGGCGATCTCCCCGTGGCAAGCGAAAAGTAAGGTAATTGCCTGACTTGTGTTCAGTCGCTGTCGGCGCGCACAGAGGTCCTTATAATGTCAAGTAACGGCAATAACGTTGCCATGTCCGAAAGGAGTTTTGTTCAGCTATAACGCGTCTATTTTAGCGCCTGGCCTTACGTCCGAAAAGGGTAGGAACATTTCACTTCCGGATACCAGCACCAAATTTTTATATGTTACTAGGCATATCATCTGGACCACAAAATTGCCGGGAGACAGTTTCTGAGGTGTCAGGGTCACCAGATATGACGTCATCAAATTGACCGCCGCCGCGTTTTGAAAAATTCAAATTACACCCAACTTATACAACGCACGCATACATGAGGGGTCTCAAATGAAAGCTAGTTAAATATACTATCTTTGCGCTATGAACTGCAATTGCATTAATGTTGACGTTTAAGATCTATTAAAAGAAAAATGATAATCTTGGAAAAATATTACGGACTTTTATTTCTTGCACCTAAACTAAAGACTCCAGACTAAGATAATGTACTACAATAATGAAAACAAATTATTAAGCTTTACATTACAATTCAAAGTTTGAAAATCGGATATGAAATGTCGAAGTTATGGTCAAACACTGACTTGACGACGCTGCAGCGTCTAAAATTACGAAAAAAAATTTTTCTTCCCGAAACCAGCACCAATTTTTTATATGTTACTAGGCATATCATTTGGACCCCGAAACTGCCAGGAGACAGTTTCTGAGATGTCAGGGTCACCAGTTATGACGTCATCAAATTGGCCGCAGCCGCGTTTTGAAAAATTCAAATTACACCCAACTTATGCAACGCACGTATACATGTAGGGTATCACGTGAAAGCTAGTTAAATAGACTATATTTGTGCTCTGAACTGTAAATGCATTAATGTTACCGTTTAAGAGCTATTAATAGAAAAATGATAATCATGGAAAAAGTATTACGCACTTTTATTTCTTGCATCAAAACTAAAGACTCCACACTAAAATAATGTACTACAATAATGAAAAAAAACTATTAGGCTTTACATTACAATTCAAAATTTGAAAATCGGATATGAAATGTCGAAGTTAAGGGAAAAAACATAAAGCGCGCGAAATTGCCGCCATCGCTGAAAACTGCAGATACCTACATATTTTCACTTCGAATTTTAGTCTGCTCCAAAATTTGACGCGTGAATGATTCGGTGGTGGTGTATTTATGCGCCTAGTAACAATGACTGACGATGAATTGTAATGTAATAGGTAAGTTATTAAATTTTTGCACCGAGACGTTACAATTGGTTATTTTATTATAATTATCATATTAATTACCTAAATAGTAGTAGTAGTAATAGTAGTAAGTATACTAATTGTTCGAAGAAGGAGGTATAGGTATATAAATCCAAAGTGCGTAAGTATAATATTTATTTATATTTACATTTATAATAAAAAAAAAATATAATTTAAAATTACCCTTTATGAGGCTACATAATAATTGGATTCATCAAAAATACCTTGAAACACCAGTTGGCATGGGCATATACATTATGCGCATAACGCGACATGTCACGTTGTTTGTGGCGGCCGCCGAATTATCTTTAAACCAGCATAGCTATGTCTTTTTATACCCGATTGTGATGATTAAAATTTTATACTATAGAGGAATAGCGTAGAATTATATGAACCATTTATTTTTTTTCTTCAACTTAAATGGTTCTCTGGCTATAAAAATAAACATGCATTTTTTTCTTTAATTTGTCTATTTGTTCTAATATTTTTGTTGTTTACATATTTACGCAGTTATAATCAATGAATACAATGCAGCAAATTTTAATATCTTTTCATTTCATGCCCCATACGTGCATATACACTGCGTAATTTGTCTAATTTAAATCTTTTAAAACGCGCCTGCGACGTCGTTTGAATATATGGCATCCGCCGCGCTTTATTTTAAACCAGTATAGCTATGTCTTTTTTTACTTGATTGTGATGATTTAAATTTTATACCATAAATGAATAACGTAGAATTATTTGTACTCTATATTTTTCTCTCCAATACAAATAGTTCTCTGGCTATAAAAATAAATATGCAATATTTTTTTTGTAATTTGTCTTATTTATTCTTTATTTTTGTTGTTTTCATATTTACGCAGTTACAGATAAAGAAAACAATGCAGCAAATTTAATATCCTTTCACGTGATACCCCACATGTATATGTGCGTTGCATACGTTGGGTGTAATTTGAATTTTTCAAAACGTGTTGGCGGCCAATTTGATGACGTCATAACTGGTGACCCTGACACCTCAGAAACTGTCTCCCGGCAGTTTCGGAGTCCAGATGATATGCCTAGTAACATATAAAAAATTGGTGCTGGTTTCCGGAAAAAAAAATTTTTTTTCGTAATTTTAGACACTGCAGCGTCGTCAAGTTTTTGACCATAACTTCGACATTTCATATCCGATTTTCAAACTTTGAATTGTAATGTAAATCTTAATAATCTGTTTTCATTATTGTACTACATTATTTTAGTCTGGAGTCTTTAGTTTTGGTGCAAGAAATAAAAGTCCGTAATATTTTTCCTAGATTATCATTTTTCTATTAATAGCTCTTAAACGGTAACATTAATGCAATTACAGTTCAGGGCACAAATATAGTCTATTTAATTAGCTTTCACGTGATACCCCACATGTACACGTGCGTTGCATATGTTGGGTGTAATTTGAATTTTTCACAACGCGGCGGCGGTCAATTTGATGACGTCATAACTGGTGACCCAGACACCTCAGAAACTGTCTCCCAGCAGTTTTGGGGTTCAGATGATATGCCTAGTAACATATAAAAATTTGGTGCTGGTATCCGGAAGTGAACTATGTTTTCCGTTATTCCAAGCACGTAATATGTCATTGATCGTAGCATAAAAAATACTTTCGTGTTTACTAGTATCAAGTATGAAGTAAGTAGATTTTTTCCCGTTTCATAGAAATGTCATATCGTTTCTTAATAGGGACTGCGAGACTTCTACTCGGCTGGACATGCTGTTAACTCAAGTGGAGCAATACGCAAATAATTTGGAGGCGCTTGTCGAAGAACGCACGTCTGATTACCTCGAGGAGAAGAGGAAGTGTGAGGAGCTCCTTTACCAACTGCTGCCTAAGTGAGTCTAATATACGTAAAATATCATTCGTAATCTGGTATCTGATCAGAGAAAATAGGTAGAACTTTGTCACAGTAAGTATGATAATGATTTTCCTTCCCTGGTAATATGATGCAACTGTGACATTTTCTGTGATCTGGGGCCTTATCATGACGTCCTAATTCCGACTCAGTTCAAGTTTCAGCTGTCACTTTTAGTATGAATCTGACAGAAAGAAGAAACAAAGAAGACATTTATTCATTTTGCAAGACACAAATATAAGAGCATGTACACACAATTTTACAGAAAAGAAACAACAAAAAAAAACCAAACATGAAAATTAGATCAACAGCCTTGTGTGTGTCTTCGCAAAAGTGAAACGGTCGCTGGCTCAGCATTACGCTGAGGTGTTAGACACCTGCAGCACTGATTTTCAGCCAGAACCGTCTGTGACTCAAGAAACGATACACAGTGTAGATGAAATAAATTAATATAATACATAAACCATAAACTTTTACGGAAGTAAAACTACTATTATTACTAAAAACTTTTATTACTATAAATAGATAGAACCCGACTTATGTGTAACTAGAAAATACATAGACAGCGAGCGATCCTAAACTGAATCGCATTAAGACGTCATGGTAAGGCCCCAGTTCCGTATTAGGTGACGAACTGAAGATACCTACTACCTACTACGAGCAGTAATTTGCATTTAAATTATTCCACAAAATATTTGCAGGGGCCTTACCATGATGTCTTAATGCGATTCAGTTTAGGTTCGCTCGCTGTCAGATGTGCATACTAAAAATGGCAGCTAAAACTTGAACTGAGCCGGAATTAGAACGTCATGGTAAGGCCCCAGGAACTTCAAACTACAGCCTTAACTATCTAGGTCAAAAGCTTAGTTCATAACTAATTTTGCAACGCGACAGCCGCACATACGGCACTCAAATGTGTTGTTTATTCCATGGCGTAACTGTGTCCAGGTCAGTGGCCTCGCAGCTGATTATGGGGCAGCCGGTCATGGCCGAGACGTACGACCAGGTGACGATATACTTCAGCGACATCATCGGATTCACTAAACTGTCCGCCGAGTCGACTCCCCTAGAGGTCGTTGACTTGCTCAACGACTTGTATACGATGTTCGACTCCATCATTGAAAACTTTGACGTGTATAAGGTAAGTAAGGGTTTTGAAAAACGTACTTTAGCATTCGCATATTAAGAGCACCCCAAAATAATCAATGCAACTTAGGGCTAGTAGGCCTTATCTGCACTTTCCATGGAGAAAATTTTCTAATACAGTATCTTACTTCTTCTAGCTGTTAGGTATTCATAATTAACTTCCTCTTATACAACTTTTTCTGAATCAGTAAGGTGACCACCAAAAATCCAAGTTCTATCATGAGAGCCCTTTCAATGCTGCCTTTAAGTACCAAAGTATCAATAAAGCAGACATTAGATATATATGTCTTCCGCAGTTAGTGGTAAATGAAGCCATTTGATTGCGAAGACCTCGATAAATCTCTGAGTGCATTTCTACAAACAACTCATTTAACGACAATGTTCTAGAACCAAGATTCGATATTTTCTTAATGACTTGCTGCGATATTTTCTACCTACGTTTTTCTTATAAAGCTTTTAGTATTTTATTGAGTACATAATTATTCTTTTCCTCTTCTTGTCAAGCTCAAACACCTGTATTTAACTCGAGGGTGCCATGTGACCTACCTCGCGCGTCGTAAAAATGCCCCAAGTTTGATTTGACGTCATAGTTCAGTTTGCCTAAATCTCGCATTTTGCCACGTGGCTGTTAAGCCTAAAAGAATCGAAATAAATAGTGTAAATAAATACCGGCGGCGGATACAATGTAGACGTACATAATTGAGTCTTTGAATTTAAAAAAAATATCGATTTTTTTATGTTTTTTAAAACTTTATAGCATATTATATAATATCTAATTCAAAGAAATCTTAAAATATTTTTTTTAAATTAATTATAAGCAATTCAAAATTGATGAAATTTGAAATATGACCACTTGACCGGGAACGGGCCATGATTGGTCGCCATGGCTGTGACGTCACAATGTTAAAGCAATTTCACGACAGTACTGGGTTAACGGCTGATTTCACTAAAAATATCCGAAATTTAATACAAAAAATATCTGCTGAAGTTTTTTTTATGAAATAAGGTGGCAAACGAGCACGCGTATCACCTTATAGTAAGCAAATTTTTGGTTTAGTCATGTGTAGGTAGGTAATAAAAGCTTAATCCTGATAATGTTTCTGATTTATGTGAACTGGATTGATTTTACTGGACCTGAGATTTCACAATAAAGTACTTAGGTACAGTGAAAGATACTGAATCGCTTACCTACCACTGTGGAATTTTAACATACACATAACTATTAGGTAGGTTACGTGATTCAGTTTCTTCGACCGTAGGTACGTAAATTTTAATGGCTACATTTTGTGGTTGATAGGTGTATTTCTAGTTTTTTTTTTATAATCCCGTGGGATTGTATTATATATTCAATGGGAATTTTTGCGGGTGTAAGAGCCTAACCTTGTTCTATGTAGGTACGTTCGAATCGCTAGGTACGGTTAACGTCAAAGATATCTTTACACTTTAGTACCTTGTCGTTGTAACTACATGTTTGAAGTTTCATATGAAGTTGTCAAAGTGCTTGGAGCGACAAGGCACTAAAGTGTAAAGATATCTTTGACGTCGACTGTACCAGCATCTTAGTAATCCTGCCGCCAAGCAGCAATGCTTGCGCTGATATGTTCCGGGTGAGGAGAGTAAAACAGCCCGATTTTGACATAATTTTTTAGATCCAAGATGGCGGATGACATTTTGACACTATTGACACTTTGACACTAAAATATTGATGGGTGTCGTATTTGAGTAATTTGGTGCTTCTGAGCCTGATTTTGACATACTTTTTTGGATTCAAGATGGCGGGTGACATTTTGACACTTTGACACTAAAAATGTTTATGGGTGTCGTTTTCGAGTAATTTGGTGGCTCTGAGCCCGGTGTTGGCATAATTTTTTGGATAAAAGATGGCGGATGACATTTTGACACTTATTCCACTAAAAATGTTTATGGGTGTCGTTTTCGAGTAATTTTGTGGCTCTGAGCCAGATTTTGACATACTTTTTTGGATCCAAGATGGCGGACGGCATTTTGACACTAAAAATGTTTATGGGTGTCGTTTTCGAGTAATTTTGTGGCTCTGAGCCCGATTTTGGCATAATTTTTTGGATCCAAGATGGCGGATGACATTTTGACACTATTGACACTAAAAATGTTTATGGGGGGGGGGTCGTTTTCGAGTAACATTTTACACTTTTTTGTGTTTTTTGTGTCAGTAATGTCAAAATGTCATCCGCCATCTTGGATCCAAAAAGGTATGCCAAAACCGGGCTGAGAAGAACCAAATTACTCGAAAATGACACCCATAAACATTTTTAGTGTCATAGTGTAAAAATGTCATCCGCCATCTTGAATCCAAAAAAGTATGTCAAAATCAGGCTCAGAAGCACCAAATTACTCAAAAACGACACCCATTAATATTTTAGTGTCAAAGTGTCAATAGTGTCAAAATGTCATTCGCCATCTTGAATCTAAAAATATATGCCAAAATCGGGCTGAGAGCCATCAAATTACTCAAAAACGACACCCATAAACATTTTTAGTGTCATAGTGTCAAAATGTCATCCGCCATCTTTGTGCTCGAAATTCCGGGTTTTCTTATGAAATTCCCCTGGGATAAAATCAACGGAATTTTGAACTGATATCCCACGACTTATTTACTTATTCATATAAATAGTTACTACCAAAGTGTACTCATCACTATTCTCATCTAATTTTATTGTTTTAAATCCCGGTACCGTGGAAAGTTGGGATAGAAGCATGATAGAAGTATAGATAGTGCCATCCACAAAGACTCGTAGATGTATTAAAATTAACCTTTAACTACAAATTAATAAGAACCACGGTGGATGGCATCCATCGTGAATGACACCTACTATAGCCGGTACGTAAATCCAGATTATAAATTATAAAGTTCGTGTATGGCAAATTTTATCGAAATCTGTTTAGCCGTTTTAGCGTGAAAGAGTCACAAACCAATACGCTCTCACAAACAATAGCATTTTACAATAATAGTAGGATAATAACAGAATAGAGTAGATTAAAGTCAAAAAACGGTATCACCTGTATACTAACTACGAGTGGAAACTAACATTGTGACGTCACACGCGGCTCGGCCTTGTTCGGGAACTGTCGGTGTGTTTTCGGTGCGGTACTCGACGATCAATTTTCAAATCGGTATAACTCGTTAATTATAGCGAATAAAAAAAAACTAAAAATACTTTTCTAACAAAACTTATATATGATCTTTCCATTTATGACAAAAAAAAAATTGATTCAAAAACTCAATTTCAACTAGAATGTGTCGATCACCGACGTAGTCAACAATTTACACGCTCGCTTCTCTTTCTCATACATTTTATAATACTTATTATGTCATCCACTTAAATATTGGTCGTGGGACTCGTGGGCATGCTGTAGGCAAGAGGCATTTTTGCTAATTTAATTTGTCACTACGAAACTTCCTCCTTATCTCTGACAGGTGGAGACTATAGGCGACGCGTACATGGTAGTGTCAGGGCTGCCCATGCGCAACGGCAACCGTCACGCGGCGGAGATCGCGCGCATGTCACTCGCGCTGCTCAACGGCGTGCGTGTCAAAACCGTGCCGCACCGGCCCGGGGAGCGGCTGCTGCTGAGGATCGGGATGCACACAGGTTTAAACATGTCGTAGTTAGACCATAGCATAGTAGTAGCATAGCATAGCATAGGTACGGGTTACAAAATTGATGTCACTCGCGCTGCTTGAGCGGCGAACCGCAGCAGCTTGTGACTATGTGCACAGGTTTGGCGCAAACTTTGTTTAAAAGAAATGCATACCTAATAAAAAGAAATGAATCCTGGGTGGGTATTGCAAGGGCATTCGTGTCTTTCTATTCTTTTGTTTTCCTATCATAGTTAACAATCTTGGGATAGATTTAGTTACAGCCACCTTGGACGTCTTCAAATACAGAGAAAATGAAGAGGGTTCTTGTTTTTCTCCACTGTAATCTCTGAAAGTAGGTAAAAATCGAAGGCGATGGCCGGATGACGGCGCTTTTTTGTGGAACCGCAGCAGTTGAAGTGGTCTCGATTGTACTAGTATCAATTCTCGTTTCCAATCTTTCACAGGTCCGTGTGTAGCTGGAGTAGTTGGTCTCAAGATGCCGCGCTACTGCTTATTTGGGGACACGGTAAATACAGCTTCCAGAATGGAGTCCCATGGAGAAGCTTTGAAGATACACGTCAGTCCCAAAACAAAAGAAGTTCTGGATCTGTACGATTGCTTCGACCTGGAATGTCGAGGCGAGATCATTATGAAGGTACGAGTATAGTTTACTTTAAGCTCACTTAACACATATTTAAGCGTCGATGCTACCCTAAGGTTGAAATTTCCTTTGCACGTTATAAAATACAACGTCAATAAGACGTGGCTTGACTTAACTTGAAAGTTCGACTTAAGTGAGATATTCATTTGATAGGAAGTTGGATAAAAAGTGATAGACCACTTATTTGGGCGACCATACATCTAAGAAAATTCAAAGAAACGGAAGTATCCGTCAATTACCTACATGAGAGTAAAACTTTCATTTGTTTCAGGGTAAAGGAAAAATGACGACGTACTGGTTGCTCGGAGAAAAGAAACCCGAAAACCCGGAAATTCAAAGTTACGACAATACAAATGGCATCGAAAATGTTGTCAACCCAAGCATCACGTTCCAAGGACCAGATAGTCCCGCAGCTCACTCCGTTAAACACAGCCAGAGCCCAGAACAGAACGGGCACAGGAATCAAGACTCACACAAACAAACGCCTCTAGAAATTCTCAACGAACGAGAGCGCATCAAACATGAAATTGCAACATTTGTCGCTAAAGATCTGATCAACAACATAGACTTAGCTGTAAGAGAATTCAGGAAATCACAAAGCGCAAATTTTGCTGCAATGATGTCAGTTCAAAACAAATCAGTTTGCAATGGCAACGACAGAGGCCTAATCACGCCTACTTACGACAAGGAGCTAGTGATAAGCAAGGGCAAGGTTCGAGATGTTGTCAACAGGTTTAACAATAGTGGTGGCAATGATTCCAAAATCGTGAAACCGAAGCCCATAAAAGCCGAAGACTGAATGTAAAGAAGCCACGCCTAACTCCCTTGCCCGGTCCAAAAACATTTTGAGTTTATCGCGGATCTTTAGTAATAGTGATTTGCTAAGAATTAAGTCAAAGTTTCTATTTAAGTGTTACCAGAGTATTTTGTGCCAAGCACATTCCATAGTCTAGTCATTATTAAATAATGGATATTGTACGAAATAAAATTATATGTTGAGTAGTGGTAACATTACGGTTCCTTATCTTTAATAGTCCCGTATATGATGGATATTATTGATTTTTTGAAGTTGTTAGGTATATGTTAGACAATGGACATGAGTCATCATTTTATTATGAAAGGACCAGATTGCTACTACATAATTAAGTTAAATACGGGAGAACACCCAAAAATATTCCGAATTTTAGAGAAAAAAAAACTGAACTAAATGTTAGTAGAGTTTAGATAAACACGGTATTTAACTGTTAATTAATAAGGCGTAGATTAAGCCAAAATTGCACAAGCAATTTATCAGAAAGATGTAGTGAGAAAAATATGTGTGAATAATGAAATCATATAATTGTATTATACACCTAGGCCCTGTAGTGTTTTTACTGACCTTTTATACCTCCGTGTCTTTCTAAAATTCCATTGTATCTGCATTGAGTAATTGTCGCTGCAGGCTGGTGGTTGGAGTCGTAATCTTATAAAATAGGTAAATACTGAATGGTCATATTTTATCCTCATAAAAGTATGGCCTTTAGCATGTACATAATTACACTGCTTAGGTCATCACAGATTGAATACGAGTAGCGCAGAGATCATTTAATCTGTTACAGTGTAAATCGTGAATCGCGATATAGATCTGTTCAATCACGGAAGCTTGACCTTCCATATCATATTATTATTATTAATGTTCAATGGTAGTGTGAAAAATCTGGGGGTACGGTAGTGCTCCCGCCAAGAAGAAAAAAGGCGGCGGGACACAACCTACCTTTTCTCGAACCGTTTCGTCGTATTTTACCCTCATAACATCGTTTACATTTTATTGTAAACATCGTGCTAACAAGATGTCTTGGTGTGTGTGACGGACGGTGCTAGCCGCGACTAAAGATACGTTCATGTTACACAAACATAGAAGTATACAGTGATTATTTAATTTTACTAAAATAAATACGATTCTAAGATTCATAATTTCATAAAATGTGGAGAGTCGCGAGGGAACAGGTTTGTATCTTTAAATTTCGATACATGTTTAAGATTTTTAAAAGATAATTTTGCTCTTATTATCTTTCTAGAGGTGTTCTAATCGACGTACGTTTACACTTATTTAAATCTTCAAGTGTTAGTGTGGCTGCAATGGAACAATCTCGACATTCATTTATTTACATATAGCTAAGTATCGAATATGTTTTACTTCGGGCCTCAATATGTTTGAAAAATGTGTTGTAGAATTAGGCCCTCGCATAAGTTCACGCTTAACCAAAGGTTCTAAACACTTTTGTGATTTTGTTTAGTCGTAGTTGTATTTTAAATATATCTGGTGTAATGTTAGATGTTTTAATTGTGATATTGTTGTTATAAAAAGTACAACTTGTTTACCTGAGCTGTGAAAATGAACATTATTTTAATTTTTAAATGTAATTGTTTGAAAGTTCCTTTATACTTGTAAAATATGGTTTGTTATGTCGAGTTATTATACGAATAAACGACTCCGTAATAAATTTTGATTATTTTTGTTTGTGACCTTTGTTAGTTATCGTTATAGATTTGAAATCACTAGAACACTAAAATAATAAAAAAAGTTATCGAAATGTGTATGTAGATGTATAAATTAGTCTGTTGTCCGCGAATACGTCCGTTTAGAATCTCCTTATCGCAATCCTGCGGGAATTATGCGATTTTGAAACTACATCTCTTTACCAAATGCCAACTAAATTGGTTCAGCAGTTAAAGCGTGAAGTGGTAACTATTTACAAACCATTGGGTTCCCCTATCAAAAATACATATTCGTTGTAATTTTTTTCTTTAACTTTTTTACCGCCCCAGTCATCTGGCCGTGACAGCTTATGGAATGTCTCACACGCTACGGCCATCAATAAATAACCAACATTCAACTCGAAATTAATCCTTCTGAAATGGAATTAAAAATCAAGTTAGTTTGTCGTTTGTTTCTTCCGTGGCGCACAGAGCCCGTCGCTTCATTTATAGTCTGGCGGCGACGAGGTTAATAAGATGTCATATTTCTAAAACATTTTTATCCCAACCATCCCTATTAAGCGTCTCCAAACGTATACTCTAGCTTGCAAACATCCCTATACACATATTAAAAGCAATATGGCATGGACGGACGCAATGTAAAGGTGATATTAAAAGGAAGTGGCCATTAAGAGGCTAAGACCCCGGCTAATAGGCATTCCTGAACGATACTACAATAAACCTTTTACTTGGCAATATCTCCATTTTTTCTTGGTTACACGATGAAAGGAAGTCCAGTGTATAGTTATAAATTTTATCAGCGAATGAGACCTTGTTTGATACGCTTTCACGCGTAAATTACTAACTGTTCGCGACATAGTTTTCATGCTGGGAAATTGTACCTACTATATTATTAGATTGTAAAATGAATTCGCTAGTTATGACAAAATAGACAAAACCAAGACCTATTTCGAACCATAAGCTTCCAGCAATTTTAGAAACCTTTTCAGGTGGTTAACGAAACATATTGTTATAAAATTACGTCCACTTCCCCCCTTCATTTCGCAGGGCGTAAACGTAAACATTCCTGTTTTTGTTAATTACGCCGTACCTACGGTCAAAACATAATTGTGTTGAGAATGTACGCTTGTGGGGATTAAACGAAAACAATTAACGGATATTTCTTTGCAGCCAATTAACGCACATGTAAAAAAATAATTAACGCTTATTTTAATCGGAAATTATATTTTCTTCATTCATTCTATATTCAATATCTAATTAGCTTTCAAATTAAAATTAGGTACTTTTATTGCAATACATGTCTAAATCTAAATTATTTAAAAATAAAACTAGCCTAAACTTAAAATACCTATATAAAAAAAGACCACTAATAATACAAATACTTAATAATAATAATAATGAAAACTAAGGATACGAATTCAAACCAGACCCCTTAGGCAAGGTTCCGAAGATGCTAGCAGCGTTCCCTCTTTGAATTGCAATGCTAATTCTTTGTCCGAGAAAGCTGCCAGCTCTTCGGTCCCCTGTGACGTCGACTAACCTCTTCGAAATTTCTTTGTGGAGTTTCAGAGCGCTAGGACCCCACGGACCAAGGGTCTCGACACCGAATGGGACAAAATCGTATTCGACGCCTAGACCCCTATATTTGATATATTTAGCCTTTTCAGCCGCTTCTGATGCTGCACCGGCTCTGTTACATGTACCATGGAGATGGGAAGCCGCTAGCGTGTCAGAACAAGTGGCATCCCACACAAGCACGCGACCCATCTTCCATTAGCTTTTAATTGTGGCGTAGATTAAAAAATAAGCGATATTTTTGATTTCCCATGAAATTTTACAAACGTTCTTTGTAAATTCCCGAAAATCCATTGTGGTCCAAGTTAACATCGTAGTGGTTAATATTGGGTTGATTCCCTGGAAATCGATACGTCGCGTCGAACTCGGATCGAGATAAAAAATAACGTTCTGTGTTATTCCAGAAATCCAGCTGTTTACATACCGTATTTCAATGGAGTCCGCTCAGCTGTTTTAGCATGAAAAACGTAGGTACAAACGCACACATACATTTTATAATTCATAATATTGGTGAGATTTATATATTACATTTATGTTTTCATGTCTGGCTCGGTGACCCAATTGGTAATCATCGATCATAGTCACTGGACGCAACTTGACCGTAAACCTACTCACGTGTTATATTATAATGTGTTTGAACTATAACCATCACTTTCCTTGCTATTTCGCACGTTTTAGGGGCCCGATTTTTGAGAGCACATTACTCGAAGGTACCATTCCAAAGTGGTTCAATAATTGTGCTGAATTTGGAATACGAGTAGATTCCGTAGCGAAGAAAATTTGAGGTCCTATAAATTTCTCGTTAGGTTTGTGATCGAGTAGTAAATTTGAGATGTTTTTTTTTTTTTAACGTAGTTAGGTCCTAGAAAGCACTCAATTAAATAAAACTACCTAACTACAAATTCCATCAATAGCACTAGCCACCTGTATTAAAACATCAATAGGCTTTATGCAGAATTGGGATTGTCTAAAAAAAAAATACCTGTCCTTTTTATATTTTTTTTGGATAGAGAAGTCAATTATAAGAAACTAATTTCAATATTTTATCATATAACTCACAATTTTTTTAAATATTAATTATTGAAAGTATTTTGGTTGATGACGTCATAGTTTCCTATGCCCCTGCCACACATACGCTTATTTGATAAATTGATCATAATACGTATGTGTAGCAGCGGCATTAATATATTTTCTATCTGTGGCGAAGTTGGGAAACTGTCATTAGTGCCAATGTCATGTCATAACGTTCCCAGTTTTTCAAGTCGCGTCGAGTGTATTCATTCTTTCTTATTATCATATTTTTGAACTGTCTTTCCCCTGGATTCCGATTACCCCAACGTACCCGACGACCTGTGCTAGTCACCTGAACTGAACCTGCTTAGAAATTGAACTTCGCTTGCCTCCCGGATTCCGAAATGACAAAAAAATTATGGTTGCAAGTTGCAAGTTGGTTGGTTGCAAGTTATACTGATCGCAATAACAAACAAAAAGTGTTTGTACATGTTAACAACCGTTTGAAGAGGTCATGGTGTCTTAAATTGACTATTGAAGTTATATGGACCATTATCATTCTAATAGTGTGTGGGTTAAGAAATAATAATCTATCTGTGTATGTCTATGTAATAAAAAGCGAATAAAGAATAAAAATAAGAGTTTTTAATAATTCACGGTTAATAAAGGTTATCGCGGTTCACATCCCGTTTATAATATTTCGAATGAATAAAGAATAAAATTTGTTTTATTTAATAGACTAATAGTTTATACGATTTATAGTGACTGACCACTCATATGATAATACAATCCAACAGGTTTCACTTAATCTTAGATAGAGCACTTGTCAGTAGTTTAAGAAATATGTATTTTTTTCCAAAACTAAGAACTTTTTGACGAGCTTATCAGTAACGTCATCCATGATTCCATTTTGGGAAGATTTGTTGAATCAGCTCTAACAAACTGGGTGTTGGCAACCATTCTACTGTAGCGTATGTCGTCATTCGTGCAGGCTGAGCGGTATCCCGGGTCAAACCGAGTCGATTTTCCAGGAGACAAGCGTAGGTCCTCGTTCGTTCAGGCTGATCGGTGTCCGGGGTCAAACCAAGTCGATTGTCCAGGAGAGAAGCGTATGTCGTCGTTCGTGCAGGTTGATCAGTGTACGGGTTAAGCAAAAGTACTATTTATTCAGAAAGGGTTATCGGAATCCAGTATAAACTCAGCTAGAGTATTTAAATCTTCAATATGGTAAATTCACATTCGTTGTAAAACAAGAATGACATAATAAGATTGTAATTTGTTTGGCATCTGTCATGTCATAAGATGAATGAAATGTCAGATTGCGGGTCCAAGTTGAACTCCGTAGTATAATCGACGCGTAAATAGTGAAGAATTTGTAAACTTAGCAAATAGCAAGCATTTTGGACCGTCTACGTCATTCGTGGGGATGTCAAATGAAGGTCATTGCTTATTTTTCATGTAATTAATTCATTATTGTAAAATAAAATAAAGTAAATACAGAAAACGGTATAAAAAGCATTCATCTCGAAATGGTTTTCGATTTACCATGCATTGTAAAAAAATAGACTATCCCAACTCAGAAATTCCAACAGTTCTTGGAGCTATCGAGAAATACAGGTAAAAACTACATTTATATAGTACATATACGTATACAACCATTGAATATTTTAACAGGTGCTTCCTTTGATAACACAGAATAGATTTATTCGCTGGTTCGCCTAGCTTGCCGTTCGTTTTGTGATTTTCTGTGATATTTTACCGTCACGTACTGTGCCGTAATGAAACGTGATAGTATTTACCAGGCAATATGTTCTGGGAGTATTTTTGAAATAACATGAAAACAAATCTCCATGCGTCATAAGGATTACCGCAAACCGGGGTGGCTTTTATTAACAAATGGAGGCCACTTTTTAACCGATTTAAAAAAAGGCAGAGGTTTTATGTTCACTCGTATGTTTTACTGTAGTTTTAAAATTGCTTTAAAAGCAATATTGACCACATGAGGTGATTATTTGACATTTGACATATATAGACGAAAAGAAGATAGAAAAAGAAAACTTAAAAAATAAATGCCCAAGTACGATTCGGACCACGCGTAAAACCAAGGTTTCGTGGGTAACGAAGGAAAAAAAGAAATGATTAACACAAAAAGATAGTAATCAAATAATTATAGAACAAAACGAATTACTCTATTTGTGTGACAAGAACCGTTTTTGGTGATTATCTTCGAAACCATAATATTATGAACTTCATTGTACGAAGCAATTTTTAGTGATAGTTTGTACCAGTTGATTAAACACTAACCCCCTTATTCATAAAAGCTCTACAGGCTTCTGCTAACTTAGTAATCGTTTGTCCTTATCTGTGAAAGGTAAATGTCAAAGTGACAGATAAGGACAAACGATTGCTAAGTTAGCAGAAGACTATAGAACGTTTATGAATAAGGAGGTATTTCTTTTATTTTTACCATAAATAGTTACAATTATCAAAGTTACGTTTAAAGTTAGAGTGAGATATTTTTTATAAAACTAGAACTAGAAGCTGCTTACATTAGTAATTTTTGTAGGTACCATTAAAAACTCCTTTCCGTTTTTTACCATTTGTAATATAGAAACCTAATGAGTAAGTTCACGCCAAACTACTCGTTAACGCGACCTCGGTTCCGGTAATTACGTGTTTTTGCATAAAAATAGGCATGGCGTCGCCAAGGGGGGCTGCTGCCCCTCCTAGAGAAAATTTTCACTTGTTTCACAAGATCTGGGAACCGATTTTTGAATGTCACCAAGTGACAAATTGTCAGCGAAATGACAAATTCTCACCGATTTTCAAAAGTTCGTATTTTTGAAAGTCATCGCTGATATTAATTGTCATACCTATGACATCAGCTCGAATGCCCCCTCCCACTTGTAGATATCTCACCGCGAGACATATTTTTTTTGATTTGACATTGATCTAACGGTAAGCAACTTATGGTCTTGAACGAGTAGCGCCATGTAACGTGCGGTAGCAGAATAACACGACACTGACACTGACAGCGACTGAGCGACACTACGTTTCGTTTTACGTTTAACTCAGTTGATTTACCTGACTATAATTATCTGCGTAAAATTGGACGTAACTGAAAAATTGTCTATGACTAACACTGTGAACAACTGCGAGATATCTGCATGTTGGTACACAGTGTGACATTCAAAAATACGACTTTTGATAAACACTGACAAAAAAGTCACCAGATATGTCACGGGTGAGTTAGAGTCATCGGTGAGATTCAAAAATCGGTTCCCTAGACTGTACATACTTTTCCTTTCCCATCCTCGGGTCACTTAACGCACATGTTACATGCATAACAATTATTGTTAAATTGCGTTGTGCGTAGTTTTAAATTTACAGGATAATGTAACTACATAAAATCCCAGTTTGCCGGTGGGAAAATCGGGTTCGATTCCCATAGCTTTGCTTTTCGGATTTTTCTGTGTTTTAATTTTCAGTGTAGTTTAGAAATTTAATGACCAATGTACTTATTTTAATTATTAAACATTCCCTTGACAGAAGAGTAATTGCACGTTCCTATATTTGATGTCTTATAAATACGTTGAGGCCATATTTAGGTGTTGAAACACTAGAAAATGCGAAAATTCCAGTTTGACTTATGCTTGTTTTATGGTCGTATTCATAACATATGTTCCTCTCTCGGCATAAATCAAATCCGCACAAATATAACAATATATTATTATAGTACCTCAGGATACCATCCCAACCTTTTCCTTCCTGAATTGAAATGCGCCTGGAATATTCATGATCAGCGATGAATACGTTTACAATGGTTTGTTGTTTATTTGTTCGGAGGTGAGATTTGATTCGAGTTGATTTGGTGAATAAATTTAAAACTGGGAAACGTTTAGATGAGAAATAACAATACTCGTATTACAATAATATAGCTTATCACTCCGAATTTACAAAAAAAAAATTCAGTACGTGTTGTCGTCACTTTTTGTTTGTTTTTTTTTTTATATATATAAAGCCGCGTAAATCGGCGTCCTTGAGAAGAACATAGGTAGTACACTATACTACATGTTAACTGGGTAAATTCATCATTGGCCAGTCAGTGATCAATTCAGGTACCTACGTATGTTTCTCATTTTCAAAATACTACAATAAAAAAAATACCTGCGTACTTTTCAAGGTTTAAAATCAGAGCATTATGTCTTTAGGTATAGCGATTCAAACACGCAAGCGTTTTAGAAGACAGAATCATTTATTTTTTATTTTTCAAGTTTGCACCGTTCTAAGTGGCTACAGTTGAGTCCATGTCCCAGTTCCCGTGGCGAGTCTTGCTATGAACGACAAATTTTATCACCGCCTGAAACGTCTGGCGCACGTTTCAAGCTATTCAACTACTCTGTTATATCGGGTTTATCGAGCGCTGCATTGCTAAGTTTCGTAAGCGAACTACTCAATGTTTATTTTTTTATTGAATGCGCTCCGGTTCTTATTGGTTAGAACTTGGATAATTGCGCTCGTGGAACGTCACTTCAGACTCCAGGAAAATTCGTATCATTGTTATAAGGAATTTCTTCAGTTTATAAAAGAATAAGTTAAATCACTCATACTGTTTAGTTGAATCTAGGCAAATAGCTTCTAATAAAGAATAGGGACTCCTCAAAAGAATAACTGAGTCATTAAATATTTCACAATTATTATCAGTTTCTTGTGTACGCTATAACTTGTATGCTGTAGCAGGATGTCTAAATGACTTACTAGCAAAATTTATGACCGAGGAAGACAAAAGGATTATCCTTCTCGTCCTTTATCTCGATTGACCTTTAAATAAAAACAATTAAAATACTCGGCTACTCCCGCCTCACGTACTCGTAAGTCGATCACGTGAAGTGGATTAATCTACGTGACATTAATTATAACATTATTTAGGCTAATGATTCATGTGATATTTTTACTAACGAAACACTGTAAGGACAGTTTCGAACTAATCATGGTGGCTGTCTCAAGAAAAAGCTTAATTTAGATTAACATCGAGAAACCGACTTATTATAACCTGCAATAGGTGCTTATATAAAATCAAAATGAAAGGGTATAAATAATAAATTAGCTGTTTATTTGCTATAATACATACACATACATACACAAATCACATCTATATAGTAACATAGCCTGAGGTAATAACTACCTAAAATTTCGTAAAATTTCAAGTTTCTAAATAGGACAACTTTCCGTCCACACACATTATATAGCATCTTAAACTACAGGGCTGCTACAGGGGCCTTACCAGTTCCAACTCAGTTCAGGTTTTAGCTGTCATTTATAGTATGGATCTGACAGCGAGCGAACCTAAACTTCAATCACATTAAGTTAAGACGTCATGGTAAGGCCCCAGGGGTCTCGTCAAATATTTATCCTGCGGTATTGTAATAGCCAAAAGTTTCAGAATAAAAACCATAGGAAGATAATCGTAAAATAGACAGGAATTGCTTGCTCCGCGTAATGTCAATATCGTCGTTGTTTTGCTATCGAGGTCAAAATTAGGTCCGGGTAGACGGTACGCTAGACTTGTGTACTGACCAAGTATAGACTTAGGAGCAAAACAAGCCCATAGACCATGCTATTTATGATCCGATGATAGCGCTTTGAATCTGAAACTAGCATAGAAATCATAATTATAAATCATAGGAAAATATCCATTGTGATTTAGGCCTAGAAGTTATATAATTATGCCTTAATTTCTATTAAATACTGCGGCACTGCTTTCTGTCTCCAAAATTTGTATAATAAAACAGAGAGATCACATGATTTCAACTGCTAAAACTGTCCTTCGGTTTTTGTTTAAGTAGGTACACATTTTGGAATTTTCGTTAATCACTCCAGTGTGCGTTGAATCTGATTAAAATTAACTCCTTATAATATTTAGAGGCGATGACGCGACAAATCTAAGAAATACACAACCCTAAGTCTTTTATTTTCATACTGAATAGAAAATGCATAATTATGTAAATGTAGCATTTATTGATAATATTGATTTTGCCCGAAGTACGTTAAACGATTATATCAAGAGGTTAGAAATCAAGGCACGTCCACAACATATGGCGGGAGTCCGACAGTCCGTCTATTGGCCAAAATGGAGTACGGATTCAAGACATGGAACGGAATATGAAGAGTTACTCAAGAAATTTTCAACCTTGTCGCTACGAACGAAGGTCTACATGGCAACGGACAGTGTTTGAGCACTCAGCAAAATTTTGTTAGTAAATAGAGGGACATCGGCTAGTGGCAGTTTTGCCGGTACGCTGAATTTTGTATTTGGAATCAAAGTGCGGCTGAGTTTGCTTTTCGGATGTACTGTTTGGACCACAGAATGAAGCAATATGTTATACAATAAATAACGCGATGGATTCGTGCTCTCTTCTGTCAGGTATAGAATCGGGTGAGATTTTATGCTGTTTAGAAAATTATGATTATTAATTCATAAATTGTACCGATACTCTTCCGTCTATCTTTTAAAAATCAAATTTTATTTGGTAGAGCTTTCGATATTACGAATAGAATTTGTTCTTAGCATATATGAGGAAGCCTGGACATAATGATGATGTGGCTGAAATAATTTTTATTTGTAAATTTATACGTCCAACATACCTACATATTTAAGGTTTCAAGCTGTCCATTCCCTAAAAATGACCTATTCAGCATAATCCAAAATCCTATCGATGAAACGGTTCGTGTAGGACCAGGGGCATAATATCACGGAGGGCGTGACCCAAGCTGTGACGTCACAGCAAAATGTCATGCGTGACGTCACTGTAACCCACTTGTGGCGGCGTCCCCGTTTACGACCTGTTTAGAGTGCCGCTACATTTATTGTTTTCACGCTTAAATAAACGGATAGCACAAATTGCGAGAAATTATATTAGCCGTTAGAAGAGCGATTCTCTGAGTATGTCGTCTCACCCCTTTATTCGTAAAAGTTACAGACAATACATGAAAAATATAAGAAAAATAGGGCTTGTTTGTGTCTGGTAAAGGTAAAGCGACGGATAAAGATGAACGAATGTTTAGTCAGTATTAGCATGACATACGTGTAAAAAAGAGTTTAGTAGGTATCAGTACATAGCCAAAACTTTGTACTAAATGTTGCAATAACTATGTGGTTTTATTTTGTTTACATGGGACAAGTGACAGTTTCAAATGATTCCGGTTGATTAAGTATATTGCACACACAAGAATGAGAGTAAAAAAATTCGTACAGTAATACATCTACTTGTAATTTGTTCAGTCTACCCGTAGTCGTGACTTCTGTTTGAAAATGATGTCTGCTAAGTGACAAATGTGACAATGTCAAGTATAGTGCTCTTAGATGTAGTTTAAGTACCTATTATTGAAATGTTAGATACAATTAAAGCTTACTCACAGTCATAGTAAAGTTATAATATTGTACAGGCGTTTCTTATAAAATAATTCGGATAACTTACATAATTCACATACCTAGGGGAAAGTGGTCACCATTCGTACACATACCTTATCGTTGAAAAATGGCTATAACCCTTTAACATTTTGACATAATAGTTTCGGACTTTTTTTGTAAGAAACTACAATATATTTGTTACACTTTACACTTAGGTACATAAACTAGCTAAATTTGACAAATAAATAAAAAATAAAAAGTTAAATCTAAAAAGTGTACGAATGGTAACCACTTTCCCCTACCTAATATTAAAAAACTGAAACCGCAATCGCTCATAAATCAGCAACAACGAAGAGCTATTAACTGGACCGACATGACAGGTAACCAATCCAACTCCTCATTTTCCCCATGTCAATACCGTCGCGTCAATCTAATGAACAATCGCCTATTTGTCACTTTACGCTCTATCTCTATAAATCATACACGTGACAGAGTCATTTGGACACTGTTCACAGCTTTTTCTAATAATAATAGACCATGACAAAACGGCCTTGCAATATTTTTAAGCCTACCAGTTTTGCGCGTTCTCTGGCCAGTCATCGAGGAACATCACCACTAACGAGGAGCATAGTATAAAACAAAGTCGCAGCGGCTTTCCGCCGTCCGTCCCTATGTATGCTTAGATTTTTAAAACTACGCAACGGATTTTGATGAGTTTTTTTTAATAGATATAGTGTTATTAGTGATTCAAGAGGAATGTTTAGTATGTATAATACGCAGACGAAGTCGCGGGCAGAAGCTATTTTAGGTATTTATATGTAGAACACTGCTATGCACTGCTATGCTAGAGATATGTCAGGATAGTAGCAAGTGGAACAAAGTAGTCTCTGCCTACCCCTGTGGGAAAGAGGTGTGACGATATCTAAGTATGTATGTACACTGCTATGTGAATATTTCATCCTAAAACTTAGACTAAACCATTAGTTTACAGTCTCTATATTTTAATATCGCTATCAATTCATCGGAGCTGTCTAAACTAAGTGTTAAAAAAATGTGGCCACGTACGATACGATCAATAAATATTAAACTTAAGAATTAAAAAAAGCAGCTTGTAAAAACTTCTTGAGCTCGTAATGTCCATAACATTTATGTTAATAATTTTTGATCTCCTGTTTGCGTGGGACGCGAAATACGCCTTGCCAAAATACAACACACTAAAGGAGAGAGGAATTATTAAAAAGTCGGTTTGTCAATCGCAGAAGTGCATGTTCGAATATTTTGAGTTCCTAGGTGGCTCCAATGTATCTGCTGGCGATTGTACAACGCGTAATTTCCTAATTTCGTTCAAACTCCTGCTGTGTGTTGCCTTTGCCTCCCCCAATTAAAACAAAATAAGAGCTTGTTAGTTCGCTTTGAAAAAGTTTGCGAAAACATTACTCCAATTTCCATTTGAAAGGGTCGACTGCTCGATAGTTTCATTCCAAATCGAATGAAAATTAAGAGCCACGATGAAAAACAAAAATCTAGTCGTAACCGGTATTCGCTCGATCATGCCGGTACCCTGTTCCGATGTAGGGACGGATTGGTAATCAATCAAAGCTTAAGCCGAAACAGTCCTAAGTGTCGGTAGCAGGGGCCCGCTTACACGAACGGGTTCCCCAGTTTAGTACTAAACGTTATTGATGAGATGATGAGCTATCTCATGCAGGATTGAATGAATTATATTGTTCGTACCGACCAAGCAAAATTGCGAAATTCGGAAATATGCTTTTTGCCTCCAAAAACGCCTAGATAGCAAATTTCATTGAATTCATTAGACCCGCTTCTGAGATTCCCGAGTAAGAAAAAAATATTAAACTAGTGTTCATGCTGGTCTGGGTGCAAAGAATAAAACAGAATGTACCAGCTCAGTCTGATCCCGCGCAGCTCGTAAAAGTCCACTGAAGGAATGGGCGAAAATCTTAGGAATCTTAGGAAAGCTGCGTGACTGACAGAATTTTTAGAAGAGCCAGGCTTTTGCCCAAAAGTGTTACCTACCATATAGAACAGAATATGAGAAATTCCGCAATAACAATAATTGAATAGAATGAAATACCTACTTTAATTTTCTGGAAGCGTGAAACAGACTCGAATGCTTAACCAACCGGAGACGCCACGCGCGATTTGGCAATTCAACAATTTGGGTTAAATCAAGCTCAATGCAAAAATTGAAGAAACCTTAAACAAAATGTGTACCTCATTAAAACTGCAATGCCATAACGATAACATACATTGTCGTGTAATTATGTAACTGATCGATAATACATTAAAAATTTCGTCGCGGGCCAAACACGACGCGGTGGAAGGGATACTTGAATAATTTGTATATCCATGGCTGCCGTCGCTCCTGTCACATACGAGGTTGTTTATTTAAGCCAACACAATGTTTTGAAAGGTGTGAGGTATAAATAATGTGATCAAACATGCGCTGGAAGCCAACAAAGGTTTCTGTGAACTGCTAGCTCAAGTATTAGGTATTCTGTAAGCTAGTAGACATTAGGTGTTCTTTTATGATATCTAAGCACGAAAATACAGCTGACTGCAGTCGGCAACGTCGAAACACCTGACTTCGTATAATTTCAGCACGCGAATGTTGTAGTGGTGAGTCGAGAACAACACAGTCACTAATGAATACTTTTCAAATAATTACTAAGTCAAAAGCCCATAATCTAACTATCCTACTAATATTATAAATGCGAAAGTTTGTGACGATGTGACGATGTGAGTGAGTGAGTGTGTATGTTTGTTCCTTCTTCACGCTAAAACGACTGGACGGATTTGGATAAAATTTGGAACGAAGATAGCTGGTACCCTAGATTGAAATATAGGCTACTTTTATCCCGGAAAATTGCACAGTTCCCGAGGGATAGCGATAAACATGTCAATTGCTAATTCTACGCGGACGAAGTCGCGGGCAGAAGCTAGTCTATCATATCATAATTAAACTAGCGTTCTATTAAAATTAATATTTCCTGACCCAATTCGCTCGTCTGTTTGGTGGATAGGATGCCGTAGATAGGACTGACAAACAGATTTCACGTTCAACTTATAAGACTCCTTTTTTGTCGAGGGTAAAAAGGCAGTAACTTATTCAAATTCATTAATCAGGCTCAGAGGGTTGGGGGGTATTATGTGCCGCTGTAATGAGCTTAATTCTGGTACATCAATTTTTCAATTCAACGGAATAAAATTTCGCACCTTTTGTAATAATATTTAGGGTTGTTGAATATATTTGTATGGCATTGCTGCCAAGCAGATCTGGAATAGATTTTTATCTAGACAGTAGACGGTAACGTCTATAACTACCTCATCATCATCGCCATCATCTTCAGCCTAGGTTCATATACATCCCACTACAGTATTGGACACAGGATGAAAGGGCTTATATACCCACGCAGGCCCAGTACGAATTGATAACTTGTTGAAAATTAGCCTTCGCTGTTTACCTGTCCATATGTCTATCCATCCGTCTGTGGCAGCTGAATCATTAGAAACGTATAAATAGGTACTTAGATACTTTGAATCAGTGTGTATATTATTTACTATGGCTACTATAAAAACTAAAGAAGTGCTAATAAAAGAAAGATTCAACATAAAAAAATATACTCAAATTTGTTCAAGCTTAAAAAAGCAACGGTGGTTTGATAATTTTTGTGTGCGAGTCTGACTCGCGCTTGGCCAGTTTTTTTATCACGACCAATCGGATATTGTTCTAATTAGCAACCGCCTACGATCGCAGAAGTTTACGTAAGATATTTATACCAGTACTACCTATGCCTAAAGCTGAGTTATTTGGTTGAAATCCTACTGGGACCTTCAATGTTAGTCCACAGTTCACTCCCTGCGGGTTACAAAGTGCTTTGTAAATATTCCCTGGCTTTACCGCTTCCCCGTTCTACCTAAAATGTTCGTGTACTGATTTCGAAAACTCGTCGTACTCAAATCGCAAGTAATTATTATTAGGAACTTTAGCACTATCCCGGGATCAACGTATCTAGCTGTTAATTCAGGCATAGTGTAGGTTTACAATAATTTTTTTCTAAATCGGTTTAGTAGTTCCAAGGATCACTTCTGGCCTCTAAATGTAGAATCACACAAAGCTTCCCTTTTATTTTAATAAACCTATAAGTAAATTTTGTTCCGAAGTACCTACTACGCTTCTATAAACGGAGGTCGTTATTTACGGAAATTTTAAATTTCAATAAAGTCAAGCATACTTTGAACTAAACAAAAAGCACCTACATATAAAGTAAACTGTATTTGTACCTACATATATGTATGTTTACCTAAATAACAAAGTTTCATGACACATTTCTGCGGCATAAAATGGTTAAATTCTAAATCGGCAATGCTCCCTCATGAGTCCATACCAGAGGGACGTTTAATGCCTTTGAGACCACTTAGTACCTTTATAAATACGTGTCCTAAGTAGGACATAGGTCCGTTTATACAATATGTATGTATTTAGGTACCTACCCACGGAAAGCTCCCGATTAGGTCCTAGCGAACCGCTAACACCGCGGGATGTTGGAGCTTAAAACTGTAAGCTGTGTAAGCTTTTAAACGGTTTGTGTGCTTTAAAGGTTTAATAAGTTGCTGGTTTTATTCCACTAACGTTAATAAATGTTTCTGTTTAGGTTACATTGTTAAGAAAAGCTAGAATCGCGTTTGGAATTCCAAGGGCAAATATAATAAAGGCAGTAAAAGTTAATGAAACCAGTTTCTAATAATATCGCGTTAATTTTTTTTAATGTTATTGTTAAATATCAGATTTATTCCTTCACATTAGTTTGACGATAAAACTATCGTTACAAACGTCATCCTTCGAAAAAGAGGCCAATTTGATAACTTCGACAGTAAAATAATCCATTGTGGTCTGTTTTCTAAAATTGTTTTTGGTTTGATAGGAAACATTCTCGACGTGGTCTCATGTAAAATGTATCGAAACCGGCTCAGGGGCCTTACCATGACTTCTTTATTCCGACTCAGTTCAGGTTTTAGCTGTCATTTTTTGTATGGATCGAGCGAACCTAAACTGAATCGCATTAAGACGTCATGATAAGGCCCCTGAAAATGCAATTTGATTAACGCAAGAAGTCGGTTAGCTTCTGTTTTCAGAAATTAAACCCATTACTAATTGGCATTGTTCATTTTTTTTAGTATGCTCCAATTCGAAAACCATTTGGAGGAAAACCATCAAATAACCGATTTATCTTGTCCGATTTCAAAAATACTTTACGATTGCAAATATTTTTGTAAAAGTACTTTTGACCTTTGTTTGATCTAACGACCGGGTTTTGCGTAAGGATCGGGCATTAAATGTTTGCCACAAAAATGAAAAAAAAAAGTTTAGCTACGGTATCTGTCATGCTGTCACTGTCACATCTACATCATAACATTACATTCTGACTTAACCTACAAAAATTAGAAATAAAAGCAAATTCAAAGTATAAAACAGTTACAAACAATGGATATTTATAAAAAAATGTTTTCTGCCGAGATGCAACAATGCCTCTAACTAGCCCCCGAATAGCCCCAACAAAATTATTGTGAAAATCAGAGAAGGTTTGCGGAACGAATAGTGTACGCAAGCTAATGTGGAATATTTCAAAGATTACACGATGTATTGTTGCGAAGACCATTTTAATGTAAGTAGGAGTCAGGAAAGATGTGCAGAAGTGAACGAAAAAGCAAAAACAGCACAGGAAACAATAACAACACCAACGAACGGAAAGATTTCGAACACGCGAACATTTGTTGACATTAAACGTGAGTTTGACGTTAAATTCACACACACATTCACAGATCTATGACGTTGACATATAGACAAAACCATAGACAAAACCGTTTTTTTTATATTTTTGTATGAAGGCGATTGGGATCCTACCGAAATTAACATATTATCAAACAGCGAAAAAATATTTATTATTAATAAACAAAGCTACGTAGAAGCATAATATTCAAATTAGTTTCTTGAAATAGTCCATTCTATCAAATAAAGGTGTTAAAACCACCGCTTAAAAAAAATGAACAATGCCAATTATTTACTACATTTAGGTCTCAGACTCTAAAACATAAATATTAACGTGTTTTATTAAACAGTATATCAGAAAAATAA
This sequence comes from Pandemis heparana, assembly GCA_963854515.1. Classification (NCBI taxonomy): domain Eukaryota; kingdom Metazoa; phylum Arthropoda; class Insecta; order Lepidoptera; family Tortricidae; genus Pandemis; species Pandemis heparana. The sequence goes on along the minus strand of OY978026.1, from coordinate 7,584,656 downwards.
TCATAGAAGACGCGATTTTTCACGAGATAATAATCTGAAAATTATGGTGTCAGGATAGGTATTTACGTGGACGATTTCATTGTCGGTTTAATTCTCCATTACGTATAATAGATAGGTATTGATTTTAGCACAGACTAATTTCATCAACATCAATTGGGACAAAAATAAAACGACGATTAGTGCAATTGATATTTCTCGATCCAAGGGGTGTAGGAGGTTATCTCCTAAAAACAAAGTCAGGAAATTGGAAACAACAACGAAAACGTGATGAAAATTAATACAAAATCGAAGGCTGCGAAGTTCAAGATTTGTGAAGTTTCCAATCTGCAGTAGGCCCACTTGAGAAAAATAGACCTAGTCCTTTCATTCTGGGCATAGGCCTAGCTTCGTGACGTATATTATAATATCAAGCAGATAATGACCAACAAGTATTAGAGCCATGAAATAACTTTTAATCCATTAAACACCAATTTCGGCTAACTTGTAATTGAATCGGCTTCCGTAATGCGATCAGCGGGTAACCCAGCCGTATTGACTGAGTTAATCGAAGATTCTGGACTTTTTCTAACTGACCCCTGAATACTTGATGGCACCGTCTGAATTGTTAATCAGTTTCGCATTACCCTTGCTACGCTTTAAACGTGTAACTTTAATACCAGGCTGATTTGAGTTACTTTGATATTTTATTTTAAACCCACTCTTTGTCGGTCCCTCGTTTAATGCTCCTCTCATATCATCATCTATATACGTCCCACTGCTGGGCACAGGCCTCCTCTCAGAATGAGAGTGCTTGGGCTATAGTTCCCACGCGGGCCCAGTGCGGATTGGGAACTTCACACACACACCATTGAATTGCTTCGCAGTTGTGTGCAGGTTTCCTCAGGATGTTTTTCCTTCACCGAAAAGCTCATGGTAAATTTCAAATGAGATATCGCACATAAATTCCGAAAGACTCGGAGGTGCGAGCCCGGGATTCGAACCCACGACCCTCTGCTTGAGAGACTACAGGTCAAACCACTAGGCTACCACGGCTCTCATCTACTCTAAGGTTAACTGGTAGAGATCCCTTATAGTTCGCCTTTAAAAAAATAACAATGATGAATTTTGCAAAATTTCCGCAAGATTAAGAGTTTTGTAATAATAGGGGTGAAGCCACGGACTCAAATCAAACCCTTTTCTCTACCTAACATGCTTCCAAAAAACTCCTGGAAAACTGCCTCTTCCATAATAATCCTACGCCTAAGATCTTCCACCGGTAACGAAGCCTTAGAATTCCAACCTGATTAAATTTGTTTCCGAAGTGAACAGAACCGGGAAACGTCGGGTTTTATGTAGACAAGCCTACTTGAAACTCGGATAGACCTATCTACTGGTGCAAACTTAGATTGAGTTGCCCGGTGCAACAGTTCACTGTTAATGTATGAAATCCTGATGTGATGAGCTAACTTTTCGCGTTAAAGTAATAAATTGGTTTCCTTGGATAAATAACTGATAACCAAGGGATAATAGCATATTGGTTTTTTTTCCGGCCAATGAGAACAAATGAACTAGGTACCATAGCTGTTGTCCGTGGGAAAAGAATACCAAAGTAAAATATCTATGAGGCATTTAATTACTGGTTGAATATCCGTTGTTTTGACCGCTCACCGCCCGCTATGCAAACAGAGTGTATCGGAGAGTGTTAAAACACGTATCCCGGATATTTTTATGGTGGTTTGGGTTGTGGATTCGGTTGCCATCGCGTTGATTATTTCGTTTCTAAAGCAAAGGCGAGCGCGGCTGTTTTGCATGACTTGATCTCACGATATCGCCGAGAAGCTAAGTAAAGTTATCCATTTCGCATAGCAGCGCCTGAATCTAAAGACTATTTAGAATACATCCCTGACTAAAAGGCTGAAACAGTCCTTATCTCTCTTGCGACGATGCAATCTGAAAATAAAGGACAAAACATATTTTAAGTAAAATTAGGGGTTTATAATAAAGAACGCAGACAGCTGCGGTTAGCCGCCCGGCTTTTAAAGAGCCTAAATATATTCGAGCCCTTGTCACGTGTGATAAGTGCCAAGCCGAGCAAGCGCTCATGGGCTTAAAGGATAAAAGGAAATAATATTTCTTGCGTTCACTCTTCACTCTGCTGAGCCTAAATAATTACGATTATAAGTTTTTTTCTTGAAATCCATTACTAGGAGCTGGGTGATATCAGTATTTTAACTAAGTAATGCGATTCTCTTATATTTTGGATGGAAATTGTGGAAAATGTAAAGAATCCTTTTTGTCTTTGTTTCTCCTTAGTACACCTAGCGCTTTTCAAACACTAATAAGTACTTACATTTGACATCTTTTAATAAAGGTTTTCACCCAAAGGCGGATCCAGTATTTGGGGGGGTACAAGGAGCGAACGGGCAAAGAATAACAACAATAGCTGTTAGAAATAAACTTGAAGTACCTATATGCCTACTGTCCACAGTACCAACACAAAAATACCGTCTTGGGGCTGGGTCACGTGTCTTGTTTACTTAATGTCCTTATAATTAAAAGTCCCATAAGTAAACAGCACGACAAAGAGTAGGCACAAGAGTTTGCTCTGATTGTTGAACTTGTTGTTACATTACAGAACGGTGAATTTAGTAGATAAAGTTCCACAATTTCCATTTTCTACCTTAAACTACGTACAAATCTTAATCGAGTAACCAAGAATTTAGAGTTTGTAGGTTAGAGGTTTTGATAAGATTTCTCGAAGTCGGCTAACATTGTTAAAAGGAGGTAGTACAAGAGTTAACTCATTTAATTAAAATCTCTCCTTTTCACTAGCCTTGTTTACTAGAAGGGGAATAGAAACTTTTAAGTTTACCTTTTTGGGTGCCCATATAGACATTAGTTAAAATCAGAGTTCAACTTGCAATAAGCAGGTTTTTCACACGTGTCTATAGTGTTAAATTTCGTCATAATAATTTAGTTCCTATAAATTAATGCAGCTTGTTACTGGACGTGTTATTACTAAACACATTAGGTACATGAATATTCTGGCTGTTTAATACCCTCGAGCTTACTATGCTATCTAATTTACCGTAGTAATTTTTACCCACAAGAATTATTACCTATTTATTTCCATTCATTCAAAAAGCTTGTCAAATCAGAAAATATGTGCTGTGCAGTATTCGTTTGGTCTAGTGCGTTTACGGTTTATGGGAGATAGGTATTAATATTAGGTATGTGAAGTAGCTAATCTAAAATCGTTATGAACTGTACTAGCGCTCCGTAGTTGCTCGATTATTATTTGGACGGCGAAGCCTCGAAATTTTCACTTAACGAGAAAAGTTTCAGCACTCATTTCCAGGCCAAACTTCAATGACTTTTGGCTTGAATTTTCGGACATTTTTATTACATTTTATCAAAGTTTATGGAAATCCTAGGTGATCCAATTTTGCGTTAATAAATTTAAGCATTCAAAGTTTGCGTTCCAAAAGTTCTTCTTGTTCTGACTACTTCAACATTTGTCTGAAATTTCATTCTCTAGAAAATACGAATAGATTTTTTACAATACAATTGTTCGTGTAAAATTTTACCGATGTTGAAAATACGTACCTTAGTCCACATTAAACTGTTTCAACAGTACTTAAAGTAAAATTTCCGTTCAATCAAATGGAAGTCCCAAAAAGTCTTGTTCAAAGAAAACACTTAAAGACAAAACACCGAGTCCCAAGAGGGGTATAAACAACAATCAAACATCAAATAAGATCCAAACGCAAACAGAAACGTAATTTGAAAAGTTACAAAAACAATCTTAACCTCTCCGGCCGTAATAGAAATGCGAGGGGCCTTATAATAAACGTCAGGCCTTAAGTGCGGGCCTTAATATTGCGTGGCCTGTACAAACGTTACTCCTTTAACGGTTGCTGTTACTTCTCTTTCTAGATTACCTACGCTATTTACATTCATTTATTCTTTGAAGATTACTGGCCTTGTGAAAAAAGGCGACCATCTGCGAGTAAGGCCCGGGTACTGAGGGTTTCGTACAATTGAAAAAAATTAAAAATGAGCACTATTATTTGTACGCAAGATGCAATGAACACAAAAAATTTACCTTGCTACTCCGCTACATACGTGCAAGATAACCAAGCTTGTGCAAAAAAGATGAAAACAAAAAGAAGAAAATGCAAGAAAAAATAAAAAATAAAAAAAAAAGCAAAAAGGTGCAAGTCTCTCAACGCAGTTCTTAAAATTACAAAAAGTGTTAAGATGTATTGTTAAACCAAGTCGGTCATTTTCGGTGTCTATATAAATCGAGTTCCGCTGACTTACCTAATTTGAAACCGTAGAGTAACGCATTTTATAGATCTCTAACATATGTTTTAGAATAGGTACGTACCTATAAGTACCTTTTAAATTGGAGTACCTACAGTCCGTGAGGTCCTAGAACAACATTCGGGATTCGGGTTTCAGGTACTATCGGCATATTCAAGTATCAAGCCCATAAGAGGAGCAAGGCGGAACCGAAGGTCTTTATATATACTATCGCACTGTATGGTAACAGTCACTAACTTGTGTAAAAAACAAAAGTAGAAAAAGTTACCCCACGGCGACCAAATCTTGATACTTGGTTTAACGTCTCCGAGAATAGTTTCCTATACGCTTCGCATTAAAGTGGCTGAATAGTTTTTTCGTAAGTGCTAGCTCATAAATCCGCAAAGGGCACAAAATAACAGCCCGAGTGTTTTTTATTGCACCGATAAAAATCTACTATTCCGATGACGAAGGTCACAGCCTACAAGGTAAGGGTCAACGTTGAATGATTTAAAAATTAGGCTGGGTTTACTAATACCCTGGGCTTAGTAATAATATAGTATGGCTATACTATAGTTTACCTGGCCTTGGCCTACTGCTAAACATTTCCCACCTTATAAATAAAAGCTTGATAAGTTTATGTTAGCTCAACCTCCCGTACGTGGAAAGTGAAACACCGGCGTTCCACACTCGGGTGCAAAGAAATCGGGTCACTTTTCATACAACCATCTATGGGAAGTGACTGGTTTCTTTGCACCCGACTATAGTTTCATTTGTCTCAAATAATACCAATCTTACTGATTACAATAAAAGCACAAAGAGATAACCTTTCATAAGGATTATTTTACGCAATACACGTGCCGGCACGTAAGTCTAGCGATGAGGAGTCACGTGGAGGGGATCTGCGCGCCCACGGATACCGTATTATATACTTCTGCGCATACAAGGTCATCGCTAGACTTACGTGCCGGCACTTATACCAGAGGTATAAATTAAATCGTTTTCATTTATCAATTTGATATTTGTCTTGTTAAGATAGAGACGAGATATACAGTCTGCTGTTACAGGTTTGTAATTGATTTATTTTATTTGCATTCATTATTTTAGCTTATTGGGACGAACTTACCTCAACGTCTCGGACAAGCTGCGACTTCCTTGTACTCGAAGCGGCTGAAGAGGAGGGTACCAACGTTTTGTCCCTTTGAGATCATGTAGTGTATCATCGCATAATGTTTCATGTCCGACACGTCAAGGTAACTTACTTACTCACTTAGGTACTTAATTAAAAATATGTGGTCAAAAGTCAAAAGTTTATTTTGCAAATAGGCCGCCGAGGGCTCTTTTATATGTCTTTTTTTGAATCTACCAGCGCATTCGGAAAGACCATCATTGCCTAGAAGAATGCGCCGCAAGAAACTTGGCAGAAAGTCATTTTTTCAAAATAAAATAGATTTACAATAGTACTTAAATTCTACTTAACTTACCTAATACAATTAATACATTTTATAAAAGGGATGTAAAAGGTCCTTAAGTTAAGTCCGTACCTTAAATTACATTGGTCTATAGTAGAGATGTATAAAGTCTCTAATAAGTAGCAACGCGATTAAGTCCCGATCAGTTGAAATAATGAGGTTCGTAACTTTTTATAAGTAAGTATGTAAATCGTATGTATCTGCCTTAACCAGTTAGTGCGACTGACCTGAAAGATGTTACTTAGCTCAAGCTTACACGACAAGTTTCCAGGCTACATTATCACTGCCTTGTTCGTGAGACCAATTATGAGCATGTAACCCATTAATTTCCATGTATTTGGATGTAGGCCTGCAGAATAATGAGGGACCCCGAAGTACCAATTATCCCTTGCACGCTCTCACGCCTCCCCGAGCAAAGGCTGGCAAGTATCATTAACCCAGACATCTTCAACTGGGTACTCATTTTCTGCGGGTTTACAAGAGAAATGCGTTTTTTTTAATTTCCGCTCAAAGCGATTGAGACTTATCTTATGTGTATTATTTTGGCCCCTGTAACAGCAAATAATATAAATTAAATAAGGCGAAAAAGTCATTCCAAACGTTGGAAGTGTATGAAATATGGCTTTGAACTCTTGCATAATACAAGGTGATTTGAAATTGGTAATACCAAATTAATGTTTTAGTCGCATCGCATCATCCCAAATCTAAACCTCTCTTCTAATTATTACGCTTCAAAAATAAAGAAAATAATGTATTTTGATCACTTGTCAAAGAAAATGAGATTTTGTATTATAGGTATGACAGTTTAGTAGGGTGACCTGACATCAGGACTTTAAATTATTTGTTTTGTTAGAAAATAAACGATAGGTTGGTAGTCAAAGATAGATAATTTTAATAACTGAATCAACGTATCATATTATTGATTACCTATTAACTAAACCACAATCAAGTGCTTTTTCAAGGTGATATCAGACGGTTCACTCGAGTGAATGTTCTTTCGACTGAATGCTGCCGAATGAAAATATCCAACACCATTTGATCAATTCGTTCAATCAATGAATTCATTCGGCACTTTTCTTTCAATTAGCGTTCAGACGTGTGTGTGAGTGAAAGATGCAAAATGAACTTTACCAATTTGAAGTCTAAGCTAAAAATTGGGCAGATACATTACAAGTCAAACGATATGGCATAGTATTCCGTTATTACTAGAAAACAAATGAACGACAAACTGGAACTATCTTGTTTCCAACGTCGACCCAACTACAATATCATTTCATGTTTTATGTTTACAACTTTGAATTACTATTCTGGATAGTCTCCACGGGCTTACACGAGCCTGGGCGTAATGGTATTCATTTATTGCATGCGGTATTGTAGTTGGAGTGAAACAGCTTCTATACAAACATGACGATAGAACAGTGGTCGGCAACATAAGCCGCATAAAAAAATGGAATAAAAACAATAAAAACCCACAAGACGTTATCTATAAATGCAAGGTTTCCAAGTACACTATATTATTATGTCTCCTAAAGCTGATGCACATTAAACATTTAAAACACTGATGTTTTCATGCAAACGTGTCTTCTGATGTGTACAACTATCATAGAGGTTTTGACTCCTGAAATGCAGACATGTTAACCCGCTTTTCAGCAAACATGATCCTTATTATCATAATTATGCAAGATCGAAGACACTAAATCTTAAAAACCGTGGATGTTATCCGTTCAAAGTAACTTCATTGCAATCCCACCAAATTTATAAAAAAATGAATATGACAGCCGGTAATCAAGCAAGGTAACTTGATGACATCTACGTCGGCAGCGCTTGGCGACCCCATTGTTATTGCAGGTGCAAAGGCTCAGCTTACTAAAGTGACACACATGCACATTCTTCTCCTTTGGTCTATTAAAAACGTACAGAGCCTTACCATGACGTCTTAATGCGATTCAGTTTAGGTTCGCTCGCTGTCAAATTCATACTAAAAGTGACAGCTAAAACCTGAACTGAGTCGGTATTAGGACGTCATGGTAAGGCCCCAGGTTGCCGATCACTGCCGCATCATGGTGAGCTGATAAGGAAAAGTTTGTGGCACGTGTTTTGCGGACCGAATTACATCGGATTCATTATGCGTTTAGCTTTTTACGAGTCAACGTATCATGCTGGGTTTTTTTGTTTTTTTTTTATGCGAATAGGAAGGAAAACGAGCAAGTGGGTCACCTGATGGTAAGCGATCACCATTGCCCATAGACCCGCAACCCCGGAGGGATTGCAAATGCGTTGCCAACCTAGAGGACTTAGATGAAATGCCTCTTGTGCCCGTAATTTCCCCGGCTGTCTTACTCTCCACACCGGAACACAGCAGTGCAAGCACTGCTGCTTAGCGGCTGGATTAGCGAGTAAGATGGTGGTAGCGATCCGGACGGACCTTGCACAAGGCCCTACCACCCGCCCGCAAGGTTCCTCTTGATTGGTGCTTTGTTGTAAAGGTTGTTTTGCTCACAATTCTGCGTAGGACTTTCGACACGTGTTTCATTTTGTTTGTACTTTTATAACCAGCTGTGTTCAGATGTTTAGTAGGATAAAATAGGTAATTATGTAGCGGCAGAATGGTCAAAAGCCATGGTGCCTGCTTTTGGTGCATCCTATATTTAAAAAAAAATGGTTTGTTCTCTTATTAATATATGTGAGAGCGAGAAGCCACGGCATGCATTGTTTTGGTTATAAAAGTCAGTCAGTAGTGTGACGATGCGGGACGCGCTCCAGTGAGGGCAGTCTCTCCACATCGGTCACCCGTGCCAGACGTGCACACTGAGTGATTCCTTAATTATTATCTTACTCTGAAGACATTCTTTGTTATTCATTTAATACATCTAAGGTCAATATCCGCGTATTTAACTCTTTCCCCGACATACCAGTAAGGTTCAAAAGTTCCTGGCCGTATATATTTAAAAGAAGAAAACAAGAAACAAATGAATGTCATTTTATTTGTCATTTATTCAGCTATTGTGTGGATAATTTCGTGGTTTGTAACTTTCGTTTTCATAAAATTTTCTTTGATTTAAATATAAAAAGCGGTGTAATTTGTACAATGTTCAAATTGGAGTATCGATCAGTGATAAAATTTCTGACAAAGGAAGGCATAAGTCCAACTATAATCAAAGAAAGGTTAGATAACGTGTACGGGAATTCCTCCCCTTCGTTTTCGACTGTTAAGGATTGGTGTAAGCAGTTTCGTTTAGGGCGTGAGTCCATCGATGACGAACCCCGACCAGGCCGCCCTGTTGAGGTTCTTACGCAAGATAACGTCGATTTAGTCGAACAAGAGGTACTGAAGGACAGAAGACTAAAGACGAAGGAAATAGCGTCAAGAACGGGACTTACGAAAATAACAGTCCTTAGGATTCTACACGACCATCTAAACATGAATAAGGTTAGTGCAAGATGGGTCCCGAAACTTCTCTCGAGTGCTCAGCGAGCTGAACGAGTGGCGTGCTCCAAGGAACTTTTAGAGGAGTTCAAGTCATGTGAGAGTGAATTTATCCAGTCCATTGTTACCGGAGACGAAACTATGGTCTTATACTATGATCCTCTTTCGAAAAGAGAGTCGATGGAGTGGCGTCGTTCTGGGGAAGCACCCCCTCGAAAGGCAAAGGTGTGCCAATCTACCAAAAAGATAATGGCCACAATATTTTGGGATTGCGAAGGGATATTGCTTATAGATATCAAAGAACGCAATCAGACAGTAAACGGCAGTTACTATGCTTGCCTTATAGACCAGTTGCGAGAAGCAATAAAGCTTAAACGTCGAGGAAAACTCAGCAGGGGTGTCCGTCTTCTTCATGACAATGCGCCTGTCCACACGGCTGCAGTTGTAAAGGCGGCTATATCTAAATGTGGATTTAAAACAATCCGTCACCCACCTTACAGCCCTGATCTAGCCCCAAGCGACTATTTTTTATTTTCTAAACTTAAATCGGACTTAAGGGGGAGAAAATTTTCGTCCGATGATGAGGTCGCTGCTGCAGTTTTCGAGCATTTCGAAGACAAAACTTCCGAATATTATTTTAAAGGCATAGAAATGTTAATCAAACGATCTGAAAAATGTATAACAATAGGAGGAGACTACATTGAAAATTAAAATATTTTTTTTAACCTAAACGTTAATTTTCATTATTAGGCCGGAAACTTTTGAACCTTACCACGTATATAATATGTTACGCTACATGCAACCTTCTAATTTCGTAACTAGATACTTAAGTGAATAGCTTACAGTTCATTTGATTATAATCTCTTAATCTATCCAGAAATTAAAATAAAAGTTGCAAAAAGTATTGAATACTTCTTGGTAAAATAATACAGATTGAACGCGTTTCGTCTAAAATTATGTAAATTCCGTAAGCCACCAACTTTCCAATTTTAATCCAAAGGGATTTCTCTTTATAATTTTGTTAGTTCAAAAATTACGTTTTGATTAGATTTATTCTTACCCTTTTTCGAATTTTTCGTGGACTTGAGCAAATCTGGAGCAAATCAGAGGGAGCTGCGGTAACTGCTGCCAATCCAATAATTTAATCAATTCAGCCGCGACATTCTACGGCTGAAAAAGTTGGGAGCTATAACGGTATTAATTTAATCAAAATAATACGAAAAGTCGCAAGGACATTTTCTGGAGAAAGTTTTTTTATTTTTCTTCCTAGTTTTGCTGTCTTGAAGAAATTTATTCCGGGATGTTTTCCATAAAACGAATAAACATTATTTCGATCTGTAAAAACATTATAGGTATCTGAAGACGAGCTCTAGCTTTCCGATTCTCAGTTGTTTACTAACCCGTGTTCGAGGCTACTTAATAGGGCTAATAATTTTAACTCTTTTGGACTACCAGGGGCCTTACCATGACGTCCTAATTCCGACTCAGTTCAAGTTTTAGCTGTTACTTTTAGTATGAATCTGACAGCGAGCGAACCTAAACTGAATCGCATTAAGACGTCATGATATATCCCCGTACCTGACAAGCATCAGTAAGTATAAAAATGTTCCTGAGCGCCAACTTCTGGCTAGTAGGTATGCTGTTTCGTAGTTTTCGAAAATTGAGATCCCTAAATAGTTTGACTACCAGTTAGTTGTTTAGTGAACAAAGAAAAACATTCCCAGAAACCTGGCGCGCACCGCTGGGGCAATCGGTGACTGCTAGTCAAAGTTTGCAAAAATTGGCTGCGGGTTTCGCAACCTTCGCCTTCCGTGGACTTTATGTTTACTTTAAATTTTGTTACTTGTTATTAAACTGCGGCAATAAATCCGGGGACTGAAGTGAAAACGGCTTGAAGACTTCAAACAACACTGAACCACTCGTATTTTGTCGTTAGTACTGGGTCGTGACGAATTCAAAGATAAGCGGGTGCTAGCATACATAACGCCCCAGTAGGATATTGCGGACTTTATTTCTTCCCTTTGTTATTTATTTTTATTGGTTTTCTGACAACTACGATATAAATTATTATTACCTAAGTACTTGACATTTTAAATAGGTATATAAACTACTTCTAAACTTTTGATGTACTTACGCATTTATGTAGTCTAAGCGTTATTTAATAATAACTAGCTGTTGCCAGCGACTTCGTCTGCAAAGAATTCGTTTATCGCTGTCCCGCGGGAACTTTGCAATTTTCCGGGATAAAAAGTAGCCTATGTGCTATTCCAGACTTTTCTCTATCTATGTGCCGAATTTTATCCAGATCCGTTGGGCCGTTCTGGCGTGATTGAGTAACAAACAAACATCCATCCATCCATCCATCCATCCATCTATCCATACTTTCGCATTTATAATATTAGTTAGATTAGATTAATCTAGTTGAAGAGATCAATAAAACAGCAAAAGTCTATAATTGGAAGTGACAAAAAGCGTAAATAAAACAAAAAGCAATGAAATAAAAATAAAAATACAACACAGTTTAATTTCAACGTCATCACTAAGAGTTTAACCTCCTAATGCCCAGCATCCGGGCAAAATGGCGCATGCAAGGAGCATCTTAGCACACGGACAGTTTTCAAGCCGTGTTTTCAGTTTTATGCCACTCCACTGTCCACGTGATCTCTAAAAAGCCTTTTGTTTTGGTAATATTGTCAATTAGGTGAAGCTTTAGTACCGAACTGTTATTACTTTTGTATTTAAAGTACCTAGAGAAGGTACACTTGAACACACGACATTATTTTGTATTTGTATAAGTATTGGTTGACTTCCTACTGTTGCTGCACATATACGGTGCCAAAGAGATCCGCTGAAAGCCTCGGGGAGTAATAACTCTGAAATAAAACAAGCCCGTATTCCAGATAATTGAGGTTTCTGGCCGCGGGCCGACATGCTCCTAGAAGGATGGCTTTACAAACATTCCTTATTGTCTATTTTTCCGTCAAACAGAAGCTTGTTTTCAAAATAATATCAGATGTTTTTTGCTAAAAAGGAGAATACGTGCTAAGGCACGGTATTCTCCTTAACAGAAGAAATAATAAGTTATTTCTTCTGTTTCTTGTTCTCAAAGACTTTTAAAGATGGCGGTGAAATTTATTTATTCCGTACGATTAGGTGAAATCTTGAAAATTTCATATGTTCCTTCAAAAGGCTTTGTGAGTGTTTATTTAATGCAGTTTTGAGAAATAAATATTATACGTACCTATATTTTAAGATATCTTTCCACAAAAAAAACTTGCTAGGTTCATCAGATGGCAGGAAAGTACAACATTTTTCAATATTTTCTGTGTACTTCTGTATTTTTTAATTTTTATGTGCAATAAAGAGTTTACATACATTTTTCCAATTACTGAAAAATAACCAATAAGCTTGTATGTTTTTTCATCATATCATTTATACAGAAAAAATAGTAGATTTAATGTTGGAGACGTTATCTATGATGAGTTGTCAAAGTTCCTAATGAGGAACAAGAAAGATGTGAATAAGTTTTACTAGTTATTTGGTCACTAAATATTAGTGAACCAAGATCCTTAATCGAATATGTTTGTGCAACTAGTTATAAGTTGACGACCTTTTAGAATAATACATAATAGTAAGAACGAACTTTAATATCCATTGCTCTAACTAGTGTACCTACCTAACTGAGCCTCTAAAAAAATCCTACATCAATCTCTTGCAAGTCGCAAAATTTGGGTAAGTATTTCTCCTTTTTTATGAAAACCAAACGAACCAAACTCATTTTTATCGTGGTAACGTAATAAATAGCGTTGGGGCCTTTGCTCAGAATAATATTCATAGTTACTATTACTAGCTGTTATTTTAGAATAGGCCCTTGGAGCTCACATGTTCAGTTTCAAATGATTCAAGCTTATAAATAAAGCTTTAAAAAATACTAGCTGTTGCCTGCGACTGCATCCACCCAGTATTAAAATTTGTATCCCAGATAGCGTGGCTTTTCTGGACGCTTCACGTCAAATCTATGAAAATTTGACAGGAAGGTAGTTTATTAGTAGACTTCGGCTAAGAACAGTTTTTGCGATAGGACCACATTATTAGTAAGTACTTTAAATATTTTAAGCGTATGAAGTAGTGAGTAACAGCTGTTATTTATCTACCTTTAAATATGCTTTAATCAGAATTCCTTTTCCCAAATCTTCGCGATTCTAACGTGATGTGGCATGTGATAGGCGACATGTAATTTCTCGCTTCTACGACCGTGCCTTGTTTTCTAAATAAAATAGGCATGTACCTAATAAATCGTGCCGTTTCGTCGAAATAAACTTAGTTTTGGTTATTCAATGGACACATATTAAAATATCTGTCAAGACGTGAACACAGATAATAATGGACATGTTATGTTGTATTAGATTTTACTAAGAAAAGGAAGCCAATAAAAGATAGATCATAATAATATTAATAAGGCTTCGGAGATTTCCGGGAAAATCCTATCTATTGGGATTAGTGAGTCGGGTACCTTTTTTCAATTTTATTACAACAAATCTTTTCTTAGCCTTAGTTCGCACGAGGTCTTTTTCCTAAGATGGTTTCACTAATTATCATCACCATCAATACCCTATTTCCCATCGCTGGCCACTAGAATGTGACGGTAAGAGTTACCCCAGCCCCACCCGGGTCCAGCGTCCACCCAAACCTCATGGGTTCCAACCCACGACCCTCGGCTTGAGAAACCGTAGGTTATTCTGTGGTATTCTCACTAATTCTAATTGATATTATTCAAACATTTTCACTGGGAATAAAAAACACACCTACGTGTACTGAGAATAAATGAGAAGCTACCTCTAATAAAATAAAGTAAAAACACATTTGCGGCTAGTTAAGTCGAATTGTGTTTAAAAAAATAGTGAAACAGCTATATTTTGCTAATCACACTAACCGATGAAAACTAATGCCAAATAGGTACTACTACCACGAGTGAATTAATAGTATTTAGAGAGAAAATAAAACGAATTATTTTTTGAATGAGCTGTATTCGTGAAATTGCGGCTTTCGTAGAAACTTAATGAAATTCAAAGTTTGTTGTCAGCGGTTTCATCTTCGTCTCGCAGCGGGCTATGCAGCGCGCAGGACTCAGTTTTCTATTTACTTTAATCATGACCTAACTTGAATTTATCTGGTAAACTCGAAATTTCATCAATCGAAGTATTTATACCAAAGTTTTCTCAACTATGCAGGTATTAAGTACCTCCTGTTAACAAAATTACTTTAAAATCAGTTAGGTTATTATAGTGTCAACTGTACTGGTTAGAAAGTGAAGTAGAAATGAAACGAGATTTAAATTTATCACTATCTTTAGTTTGAAAATTTTATTCTAAAATATGTACAATTTTGTCCGATTCAAGGTGCTTCGTCTGATCTGAGCGGTAGATACTGGTTACGTCTGCTGTATAGCAGTCGTCGCTGCGGCGGAGGCTGATGCGCGGGTGCAGCCGACGGCTCGATGTCAGCTCGGGACTGCGCTTGCCGCTCGACAGACCCAACAGGAATAGGAGTCACTGCGTATCCAGCAGCTACCAACGCTTGGAACTCTTCGGGCGTATAAGCCTTGTTGTTCTTCGGTGGAGGTAAATGAGACCGCTGGTCTTCAAGATTCTGGCCGTGCTGCTCAATATTAACTTGTTCAACTCTTGGCTGCTGTGATCGGTACTGTTGCACCTCTTGCCTGTACTGTTGCTCAAGCTTCATAGGTTGGTCTACTCTTAAAATTGGCTGCGGCCTAAGAGGCTTTTTGGGGCCTAAATTTTTACTAACATAAATGGCAGAATGTGGCGGCTTCGTTGATTCTACAACTCTGGCTTGTTCTAAACCTTGGGGCAGTTCGTATCTCTGACGTTGCTCGTTTCCTCTGTACATAGGACGCAGATAGTACTGCTCACCAATAATCTGAGCTGGTTGAGGAGCAGGCCGTAATTCTTCAGGCGCAGCTTGCTCATACAGTTTGACAGAGCGCACTTTTTCTGGTTCTGGGAAACGTTTTAAGTAAGCCACAGGTCTTTCTACGCTAGGTGCTGGGATTCTTTGGGGTTCTTGTCTGATAGGCTGGTATCGTGGAGCTTCAATGATCCTGTATTGTTTAGGAGTAGCCTCAGCCTGCTGGTATTGGGGAACGAATCTATAGTTAATTTGAGCACGCTGTTGCTGCAACTTAGGCGCTGGTACAACTTTGAGGCCTTGAGATTCGGGGCGTTCGTAGTAAATTTGCTGAGCGGTGGCGGTTGTGGGTTGGATAGCGCTGTACCGGAGAGCTTGTATGGGTCTCTGAGGCTGGGGTTGGGGAGCTATTCTGTACTGCAGCTGTTGTTGCTGAGGCTGCTGCTGCTGCTGCTGCTGCTGTTGCACGTTGGTGGTCTCAATTAAATACTGCTGCGGCGCAGTCGAGGGTTGAGGAGCCGCTACCTGGATCTTGGAACGGAGTTTCGTTGGTTTCTTACTGGGCTTGCTGATATATCTGTCCACCTGAAATTGGAAAATTTACAGATTGTATAATCTCAGAGCCTTATGTATCCAAAGTATTCCAAATGGAATGGGGCGAAGGCGTTCGTTAAGCAATTTAAATACGTATGTGTTCATTATGTGGATTGCAATTATTATAATCTTGAACAATAATCATTTTCTGAAACATAAACGATACTTGTGCCCATACCTGCTGATACTGCGGTGACGAGCTTTGCGTGGAAACCTGCTGGATTTGCTGTTGCACGTAGGCTGGCTGGCGACTCTCCTCTTGCCTCACGGTTGGGTGGCCCAGCAAGGCCAGGAGGTCTTGATCAAAGTTTGGAGCAGAATTGGCTCCAGAGTCGCTCACGGATAAGGCGGCACCGACTGAGGCTTCACCTCCGTTGGCAGAGTAGTGGGGACGGGCTATCACTGCATGAGATGGTTGGAGAGAGACCTGTGGGACATAAGTTTATTAGTTTAGTATAGTAGAAAGGATATTAGTAATTAAACTTGTCACTAAACTGCAGTTTGTAATAATAATAATATAAAATACAAAACTCACGTAAATTTGTATTATTTGAAGCAGTAAATAATATTTAAATGGAGCGAATTAGAATCTACTTCTTTATCATGTGTAGTGGGGGGAAGTTCACCCAAGTACTTTACCAAAGAGACGTCAAGTACTTTAGTACCTACTATTATTTATTCTGTGCGTCAAGCTCGGATCTCAAGAAGTTTATTATGTAGGTACAATTATTAAATTAATGTGTATGATATTTAGATCTACTATTTTGTTTTACCCGGTACACCATAGTTTCTCATTGTGTTTTTTTTTCGCTTGTTTCGACTCTTTAGATTACTACAGAAAATACCAGTAGCCAGGGTATTACTACATTACTTTAATCTAATCCCGATTTGCGATCACAAAATTACCCCCTCGTATGACACAAAGACATTGAAATAAATATTTCATATTGATAGACTTCATATCTCATTTTGCTGTTAACTTAGGCAACATACATTATAATTACTCTTCCGTTTTATGTATCCTGTAACAATACAAGCAATAAATGGCAAATATTTACAAGTAATATGAACGGTAAACATTAACAGAAGTAATAACAATATATTTGTCGATACGATTGCCAAATAAACTTCACAGATTATATATTGCCTTCCTCTTTTATCTGGTACTGTTTAATTCGAAAATTTTATTATGTCTATCATCTTGTAAATTATTTGCACAAAACGCTAAGAAGAGTCGAGACTGATATAAGACTTATCAACATGCACAAAATGGCTAACCCGCGCTATTTTTGCGTGCATTGTGTCGCTTTCACACGGGATAAGTAGGAAAAACAGCACCGAGCTGTGGGACCTTTTAGTATTTTAGTAAACTATTCCTTTCTTTTCGCACATGCTAATTTTTTTTACAATAAATGTGTAAGGAAAGAAAGAAGAAATTTATTCGCTTTTGAAACACACAAAAATATTTTACAGAACAAAAAACACAGTTTTGAAAACAGATCATCAATGTAATGTGATGTGTCTTCGCAATAGTGAAACGGTCGCTGGCTCAGCATGGTGCTGAGACGTTAGACACCTGCTGCACTGATTTTCTGCCAGAACCATCTGTTCATGGATCCATAAATATTACGAATGTGATAAAGGCTAAGCCAATATGTCATCCTACCTGTCTTGCACTCTGCGGCTCGAGATAGTAGAACTGTTGCAGGTTCTGCTTGTGCTCCTGCTGCGGTTCGGAGTACAGTTGCTGCAACTGCTGGTTGCTTGCGAGCGGCGCTTTCCTCTCGGGTTGCAGCTCTAAGAGTTCATGCGTGTTCAAGGAGAACACTTGGCCTGGGCGGTATTCTTCATCCGCAGCTCGGCTGGAAAATTTACAGGTATTGCATAAGGAACCGATCGCATAGCCGCGTGTAGTCAGGGTCAGGGTGTAGTTAGGGTTGAGCTGAAAATCAGCGCTGTGTGCACACGCTGAGCCCAATCCAATTGCCACGCTTAGTTTAAGTTTAATTTAGGTACTAAGCAACTTATATTAATGTATGTATATTCTATTTGTGGTACTTAATAAAAAAATATTCTATTATTTTCTATTCTAGTGTTAGTTTGATGTTTTAATGTTTGTTAGTGACGTGTGTATGTATAATTACATGTCTAAATTAAATTGCCATTGAATTGAAATGTTCTAAATTAAAATTATTATGAATTTCAAATTAAAAAAATACATATTTACCTAAGACCCCTGTCATCCTCTTGTGACTCTTCAACGGGGGCAACTTGCTCCTGAAACATAAACAAAAATGATGACTACCTAACTGATTAAAATTTCAATAATCTTCTCTATTTTATTGATACGGGCTTATGAACCTCTAAAAAGTAACCTGATGGGTAGGTACAATAAAAATTAGGTATGAGGTGCAGTCAGCATTATAAATAGGTATGTACACAGTTTTTAAACTCATTTTTCGGACATAGAACCCAAACATACTTAAGAGCAAAATATCGGGTCACCTTTCATAGACCGTATCTCTATCTAAATTAACAACTACAAATAATAATAAAACTAACCAACACCACTCTTATAAACCAACGAGGTCATACAATCTATGAAATAATTTCTCTAACTTACAAATTAATGGTAGAAAAGAAATTCATTTAGCAAACTTAAAATAAACATGATAAAATGCAATTGCTTCTGGAGCGTGCGACGTGCTATTGACGCAACTTTAAATCCGCTACCGAGGCGTTAGTTGTCAGCTTAGGCTCCAAGGATTAAGGATTTGCTGCTAGCTCACAGAGTATTTTACGCCTTTAATAATCCTGCCACTTCCTGGATTTAAAGGATTAATCTTCTCATCAAAAAACTTTCCTTTAATTCGATATAAATTTATTCCAGCTCATTAACTTAAAAGGAGTGGACCGCCGTAAAGTAATTGCATCTTTTGATAACGTCAAGTATTTGCTCTCAAAGACACTGTTTAATTTTTCCTTGCAACTGAGCTTTAATAATTGTACTAAAGAAATTCTACTAATGAATAGATAGAAGGCTCATGAAAAGTGACTAATTACGCAGTCACAATTAAAAAACCCTACAAAAAACATTCACATTAATTGAACTGACACAATCATCAGCTGCAGTATTCTGTATTAATTTCAAGACAAAGTAATAATATGACAAGCTTCTGCCCGCGACTTTGTCCGCGTAGAATTAGCAATTGACATGTTTATCGCTATCCCGTGGGAACTATGAAATTTTTCGGGATAAAAATATACCTATATTTTAAGCTAAGGTACCAGCTATCTAAGTTAAAAATTTGATTCAATACCGTCCAGTCATTTCAGCGTGAAGAAGGAACAAACATACACACTCACTCCACTCACATCCTCACATCGCCACATCCTTACACACAAACTTTCACATAATATATATAATATTAGTAGGATAACAGGAGGGTAAAAGAATTCTGATCACTCCGTTCAACTTTAACCTTGCATCTTGACTACGAGCACATATTCTAGATCGAGAGTTACAACTTAGAAGTAGCAATCTCGCTGTCGTGCTTATCAACTAGTTGTGCAAACGATCGCTGCGCTCGCGCCTCCGGTTTCGAAAATGGCCGATAAACACCGCATTGTCTCATTTTTCCTCGGCTTTCACCGCACGCGCCTTCAACACGTAATTGTACGCATGTGTTATGACATGGACTGTTGTCACATCATCAATTTGCCACTGATTTGACCAATTTGTGGTTTCTAGCTACTGAATGGTGTATGATAGTCGCATTTCGAAGTCTATACTTCCCACTACTGGGCACAGGCCTCCCAGGATGAAAGGGCTTTGTGCTTTAGTTCCCACGCGGGCCCAGTGCGGACTGAGAACTTCACAACACACCATTGAATAGCTTCGCAGGGTGCAGGCTTCTATGCTTCATTTAATTTAGGATGAGAAACCACAATAACATTATATTGCGTCTGGTCAACTATTTCTTACCTAGTAAATAGTACGGTGCAATAGTTTGGCAGCCGCAAAATAAAATTGTTTCAATGTCCCTTTATTTGCGTGTCGTTAATTGTTACTCTAGTACAAATTGTAAAGAGATTACAGTTCACGAGCCGCAATATAATGTTGTTGTGGTTTCTCATCCTAAATTAAATGAAGTGTACAAACTGCAACAAAATTCTCTATCTTATAAATGCGAAACACGCACACAACTAAATATTTCCCGTGACTTAGTTAATTGTGATTTTACATATTTTTTGGTAGCGAAGAAAACATGCTTTTAAATCGCCAGTCATAAAATGCTGCTATTATCTCGTCAAATAAGATCGTTTGGCGATCATATACCATTAACTTCGATTAAATTTATCTTGCAACATAGACTGACATACCTAATCAAGGCTTCTTAACCAACGTTATTGTGAACTCGATTTGAAAAAGTAGATTTATGTCCCGGTATCGATCTCATCCATTAGCGATCATCAATCACGGCGATGTATTCATTAGGACTATTAACACACATGAGCTGTAAGCATGCGATTACTGCACGGCTTCCGTATGCAATTTAAATTTATAGACGACGTTATGCAAAAAATTGTGTACCTACTTTAATGGACATGAATGTGTAGCAAAAAAATACAGTTTTACAGTTACATGCCCATACAGAAGTTTTTCTTTAATTTATACATTCATTTATGTTCTTGTACTTTAAACTTAGGTAGCTATAAAACTGGTGAACATAATGTATCGATTCAAACTTTCGCGATTTTCACACATTATTATATAATAAAACGGTTATATAATAAAATTCTTTTTGTTTTTGTTTACGTGATTAAGTCCCGTTTTATTATACAGGGTGTATCAGATAGCCCCTAACAATAATCAACTGGGGTATATAACCATAGCTTTAGAAGCATATCATGCGAGGCTCAAAGTACGAGTTGTTACAGCTTATCTTGCAGGGTAAAATCCAAGGTAGACGAAGCCCAGGAAGAAGAAGAACATCTTGGCTTAAAAATCTACGCCAGTGGTACAATAAAAGCACCCGATCGTTGTTCAGAGCTGTTGTGTCGAAGGTTCAAGTCGCCGTAATGATCGCCAACCTTCGATAGAAGATGGCACCAGAAGAAGAAGAAGATAGAAGCTAAAAAAATATTAAAAAAAAATTGTAGTAATTTTTTTTTTATGTTTTCTATAGGAATGATTACAGTTACTACTACCATTCCTATAGAAAATTTTATTACTCCAATTTTTTTTTAAATATTTTTTTAGCTTCTGTAGCTATGGTTATATACCCCGGTTGATTATTGTTAGGGGCTATCTGATACACCCTGTATAATAAAGTGGTGAGCATAATATATTACTGTTTTATGTTTTAAAATTTAAAATAATTTGAGCTGGAGATAAATTAAAAACTGTTACTAAATTCATCATGTCACTCGGCTTTTTTATCACTGGCAACAAGACACAGGCGAATTCAGGGCGAATTGGAAACTCAACTTTATGAAATTTAATTTAAAAATCACATTCTCGCCGAGTTATTACAAAAAAAATTACGACCATCATTAAATATTAGAGCACATTAACATTCCGTGCGAAAATCGAGTCTATTCAACATTTTAATGGAGGTGAACAAAAATGTGACCCACATAAAATACTGCGCCATAAAGTTACCTATAAAATGTCCACCATCTTTAATGATTATCATTTTATCACATATTTATACATTTAGGTTTCACAAAATGGATTTCTAATACATGTAGGCAGCTGAAATCAGGAACGTATATTTCCGCAAATCGACTAAAGTGATTTCATTACTGAACTGTTTTTTAAAATGAAAATTTTATTGTTCCGTATCGCACGCTTATTTAAATTTAATTAAATTGAATGGAAAGGTGGAAAGGTAATGGAAAACAAAAGATAATTAATGGGAAACTACAGTATCAAAATTTATTACACTGTCATCAGTAAATCTGTTCAGTATGGTGATTGCTCTTAAAACTAGGTGTTGCTTACAACTTGTCTGCATCCCGTGGGAACATTACACTATCCCAAGATATAAGTGACTAACAATAATAAGTAAATTAATTAAAAATCAATTATTAAGTATTCAAAGAAAAAACTAAGGAGGTTTTACAATTCGACGGCCCCCGCGAATAAACGTGTAAGAGCACTTACACAAAATTTTTTTTATTGCATAAATGCGTTATTTTACCTATAAGGCACCTCCCAGATTTTTTTCAAGCAAAAATAATGATAAATAACCTATGTTATTGTCACTTCCACGCTTATTCCAGGGAACATTTTAATACAGAATTCACTCGAAAAATAAAATAAACCACTGTTAAGCATAATATGTCTCATCTTTCTTTAACAATAAAGAGCGTGTATCATCGTACGAAGCATGTTGTAGCTTGTGTAAACTTACTTGCACGTTTATTCGTGTAATTTATTTTAAAGTACGTTTTTGTAATGTCTTATGCAATATGCAAGTAAATAAATTTGGTTGTGTAATAGCCAATGTTATTAAATTTTTTCAAGTTTTAGTGTGCAAATACACCTTACAAGCGTAGAGATTATGTCAAACTACCCCCATCTCATAATGACAGACACAACCACTTATCGCCTGTGGCTTTTCTACCGTTGGCCTAGGTAGCGGTTCACGTAACGATGGAGCAGTGGCTGCTAAGAAGTCCCGGGTAATTCCCCGCTGCCATCCTCTCCAGACATTGGCACTGGCCATACGCAACGTACACAAGATTCGAACCAATGAAAAGATAGTATAGCTGGACTCTTATTGAGTAAATTGCGTTCCAACAACTTGCTCTTCTTCCGGGATGGACACCGTGAGTCGCAAGGTGGTTTCGGTTTTCTCATCCACTAGTCCTTCATTAGCAATGTGGTAAAAGTCGATATTCGAGCAAAACTAATACTAAGAATCACCGAACAGTATTAGTTGGAAGTCATACAGTTAAATGCGCCAACACCAACACATCCTGACGATGAAATACTTGCAAGCTATGTATGAGGAGATCTCTGAAGCCATGTATACCTCCGAAGCATATTTTACCGTTGTTATGAGAGATTTGAACGCTAAGGTGGGCTCTCGGAATGGCGATGTGTTGGTAGTAGGGTTGTGTAGCTAAGGGCACTTGACAGCAGACAGCCCGCAGCGGCCGATTGACTTTTAGAAGAGAAAGGTGCTCTATAGTGATAAACTCCTTCTTCCAAAAGCTATCATCCTATAAGTAGTGAATTCAGATGAGCCCCGATGGCTCGACCAAAAATGAGATCGTCATTATTATGATGACCAGAAAGCAAATATTCAGTGATGTCTCTAGCTATGATAGGCATGGTGAAAATCGGAAGTGATTATCGTATTGTAAGAAGCACATTGAATAATCATTATTAAGATAACTACATGAGATACGCGTAGCGTAACAAGCCTAAATGCTATTTTACGATGTGATTCTTTAACCGACCCACAGTATTTTTGTGGATCAGTCCGTTGTACAGATCAGTCTCACTAGTTAAATAAACTCTGTTTTTGCCATTGCGTGTTACGGTTAAAAATGCTGAATCTTAAGTTGCATTAAATTACTGAAGTGCCAGTTACATGACTTAGGAAAATGAATTCACATCGAAGTTAAATTGAATTCAAATAAAGGTTTGAGAAAGTCATTCTAACATAGATGTAGAGCGTTCAGGCTCCGTTATAGCTTGTTTCTGAAAAAATATACAGTCTACAAAACATATAAAACTCTTCCGACAGTTTTTTAGCCTATCAGAAATCTATTTCATTACTTTTTTGACCTGTGTTTGAATCCTTCTAAATTATTGTCAAAAGATTGGAAAAATAGAACCTTTAAGCCCTGTTTTCTCAAAAAAAGGTTTTGAGATATACGACATAGGCTTAACATGGTCTTCCGCTCTCCCGTTCAAGTCCTGCCATGTCCAGACCGCCAAAAACTTCCAACTCGCATTCCATAATCTCTTCCAGTGCCCGTCCGAATGCAAAACAACGGACGAGTTAAACAACGTGCTGGTGGAAACTGTCCAAACCATGGGATTCCAGTTCTTTAAGACTCCACGCTAGATTAGGCCTTAGGAGCTCTCCAATAATATCATTCATAGAAGACCGACACATGATATGAGGCTGCAATCTTCAGCTCATATGTCGCAATATGGTAGACTCAACACACGAATCTCAAAATTCATCAAACATGATTGCTGAGACGAAGAAGAATAGTTTTAGTCTGTTTCAGAAAAAAAACGTCCTATTGTTATATTATCTATACTTATATAGGTCACTTTATGATTAAAAATAAACCGATTGTGATGTTATTTTTTAAAAGGAGTAAAAACAAATTTTGTGTTAATTTTTTATGTTCGTTATCACGGATTAAATCTGTGTTTATAATTTAATTAAGTACTTTTTAAGTACCTATTTTTTACGCTAGTAAATGGTTCAAATTCATTTTAGAAAGTGTAATTCATTATTAACAATTTCAAGAACAATACTACACTTATTTTTCATGTATAAAATATGCACCAGGAATAATAAATGTTTTCTCTTAATGCATAAGCAACTCATTAAAACGATAATACTAAATCAATATGCCATACAAAAACCCATAACAAAATCATAACAATCTATTGGTATAACTGATGTTAATTAAAAATCACACGAACATCCATGCAAACGTTTATTAAGAATAAATATCAAAACGATTTTCTTACGATAAATTAGTGTATTGGTCAAATACCTAGTCAATCGCTTAGTGTTTTAACAGGAATAATAGTGTAAAGTTTCTTGATATCGAAGAAAGGAATAAAGTTTCACAAGAATAAAAAAATAATATAGTTTTTCCACATTTTCTTGAAAACCCATGGAATTAAAATTTAATTTAGGTCATAAATATATTGTATAATATATTTCCATTGTTTTCTCCATACATTGTTATAATCTAAATCCATTAGGTAAAGAGGTATTCAAGATTTTCGGTTTTTTATTTTTCCTGTAAAGTTGGTGTTTTGAGAATACACGTTTATTCGCGGGGGCCGTCGAATTGTTTTAGTAGTTTACAGTTGTACACGAATCGTTTATAATCACAAAAATGTTTTTTGTTTTTTGAGCATTGTCTGAAATATTCCAATACAAGTTTATTTGGTTTGAAATTACTGGGTCAAATGAAATGCTCAAATTAGGGGTAACTGATAACACTGCAGCGTGATTAATTCGATTTACACGCCACAACAATCACCAACGCCACTAATGACATTCGGAATTACATTTTAATTAGGCTCAATTCAAATGTACTGAATTTGATTAGCTGCATGTGAGGCTTTGTGCTTGAAAACAATAATTTGCATATATTGTTTATATTTGCATATTACCTACGCATAAGGCAGTTGATTAACGGCGTAATAAATGAATTGTCCGTACATATAGGTACGTGGGACGCCCTCCAGCTAAGTGGAGTGATGATTTGCGAAAGGTTGCGGGTAGCGATTGGAGCTGAAGACAGGGGGAAAATGGTTCGTTTTAGGAATTTTATTAATTAATGTTTAAATGTTAACCTATATTTGTGTTCCACTGTCAGCAGCAGTAGCTCAGGCTTCCCCTCTCGACCTCATCTCCTTATCCGCTATTCAGAGCTACATCAGCCATTCGGTCAGCCTTGCGTCCAGATCATCTCGTCATCTCCACCTCACACTGCCTTGACTTTTTGTTAATACCTATGTGCCGATTTCTACACACGTTTAATATGTTTATTTAAAAACGAAACTGAATTGTAATTGGATCAGAGAAGAAATCTCAATCAATAAAACACATGTTCCAAACTCTCATATCTATCGCACATACTATAGTGCCTACTCCCACCGGGATTCTAACGCGGAACAATATTTATATAGCCAGAGTTTGAACTACTAAGTCGTCAAAATATATCTAATCAGACCAGTGCACTTGGCAGGCTGCCGGTAGGTAACTGATATTCAGAGCAGCACTTGCACTTTAAACTCAACTATCAAGTAAAACTTAGTCTAGATTGCTAACCAACTTAGTTGTTGATAGAGCTAAGCCAACTCGTGAATCAAATTTATAAGTCCTTCATTTAATATAACTCAGGCGTGGAAGTAAAAGGCTCTCCTTACCAAATTATGGAGGGACCATATTCTTTTTCTACAATTATGGTCCCTGGTGATGTCGAGGGCTCTTCAGCAAGCAAATTCAGTAATTTAGAAAGTGACAGACTTGACAAAAAATGTATTAGACCGTTTTGCTTTCGACGGCAAAGTTTTTTTCTAATCGGCGATGTGCAAGAAAAAACATGCCATGAAATAATGCGACGGTAAGTGACTCTAATGTTTTGGATAGATGCAAATTGTTGGGCTCGTGTGAACAAAAGGCACTTAGAAACATCTACTTACACTAACTCTTATGCCATCTTCTGTTTATAATACACACTAAGTATTTTGTAAACTGAACGGTGTTTTGATTCCCAACGTGCCAGAAGAAATGCAATACCTTGTTTACAAAATAGATACCTATTCTTCTATGTTGAGGTGCCGATTTTTATCTAAAATCTAATTTGACATTACGCGAATCTATCTACTTACTAATTACTTTTGCAATACATGAAACAATGGTCCATGTGAAGATTTCACACAGGAACAATGTATGAGATAAGCGATATCTGATACCCCATATAATGAGGTTGGTTAGTGATTTGAAGATGATCTACAGCTTTTATGACGGTTTGCGTAACTAATTAGGTTAAACTTTATTGTGTTGGAAATAAACTTAATTATGTGGTTCATAACAGATATAATTTTATTGTAGCTCGACTTCCTTCATCTGTTGTGCAGTAATCTTTATGATTGAATGTTGTAACTTACAATTATCCGCTACACTTAAAAGCACATAATTATTGATATTAAGAAAAGCTACGTAATACAATCTTAGGTACTTCGTTGAATGTAATGTGGATGATCGCTCGCAGCCAATTAAATATGTAAGTAATTTGCAATAAGTGCAACCATGGTAAAGGTAAAGGTACTCGTAAAGATGTAGCCATAAAAGGATCTGTATTTCAATCATCATTTATTTTATTTATTAATAAAAACTTACAAAGCATAACAGAATGACTATGGTACTAAGTAAGACAAATAATAGCAAAAATAAAAACAAATAAAAAATCAGATACAAGAGGAAGGACGAGCATCCATCACCTCACAATACCTCAAACATTCCTCGCACACACTCCGCCATCGACCAGCAAATACGTCACACTCTGGAGCTGATGCGAGAAGGGATCATCATCTCCAGTCTATATACGTCCCACTGCTGGGCAAATTGCTAATATCTATTTATTCAAATTTACTTACGATTTTGTTATGATCCAATACACTTTGCAAATAAGATTCGACTGAATATTATTGGGAGAGCAATCGTCTACGTTTTTCACAGTATCACTGTCAAGTTCATTGCCACGTTAATTCTTTAGCGACGTTTTATTCAGCAAAATAGTCGAGATCGCGTATTAAGGTCGCTAACCGTTAATTAAAGCTCACAAATTTGCAAGTCATCAAAGCTGACGAAAGCTTTGACCTGAATTAATTACGCAAACTTAATTTAATCTGTCACATCTAAAAATTGCTTTACATAATTCATGTTTTAATATAATATAAACAGTTTCCCTAATTTTTTGAAAATAACAGGCAACTTATGTTTTATAGGAGCCTATCTAATTTTTTCA
Source organism: Pandemis heparana (assembly GCA_963854515.1). Lineage (NCBI taxonomy): Eukaryota > Metazoa > Arthropoda > Insecta > Lepidoptera > Tortricidae > Pandemis > Pandemis heparana. Next base: position 7,557,200 of record OY978026.1, on the reverse strand, counting down.
TTATTTTTCGTATTCATTATTAAACCATCAAACGTTAAATCAGGATGCAATGCGCATTATCTGTTCCCAAATGAATAACTTATTCTTCTTACACTGTCCTAAATCTGTCACTTTTACAGCTAATATTTCAGTTTTTTATACGATAAGGAAGGCAAACGAGCAAGTCGGTCACCAGATAGTAAGTGAGAACCATCACCCATGGATACCTGGAACACAAGTGCATAGCCAGTCCAGAGGACTAAGAAAGAATACCTCGTGTGCCTGTAAATTCACCGGTTGTCTTAGTATAATTCCATTGCGAAGATTGTTATCTAAGTAGAGCACCAATCGGACGTTAAGGATCAGTCTTTAGGTCAAACGTGTAAACAGTAAATAACGTAACGGCAATAGCATCCAATGGGATTTTACGACAATGGGCATTAACGATTGAGGTTTAACATTAGATTATATCGTTACCGTAACCGCAGAATAGAAAGAAAAATGATTTGTACATAACGCGATTTGTGGCACAGCCTTTCTCTAAGGAACAGGTGATTAGGAACATCAATTTATGTTGTATCTTTTTTGTGTAACCACTTTATAGACGTGATTAACATTGAACATGTACGCACCACCTCATTCACAAAATGTCTTGTGTCTAATTTGGTGGAACAGATTTATATTTCATGTAATCCCACTAATATTATAAATGCGAAAGTATGTGAGGATGGTTAGATGGATATGACGATGTGAGCGCGTATGTTTGTTCCTTTTTCACGCTGAAACGACTGGATGGATTTGGATGAAATTTGGAACGGAGATAGCTGGTACCCTAGATTAAAACATAGGCTACTTTTTATTCCGGTAAATTGCATAATTCCCGCGGGATAGCGATGAAAATGTTAAAAATTGCTAATTCTACGCGGACCAAGTCACAGGCAGAAGCTTGTGCCAAATAACAGCCGAATTCAAGAGAGCTTTTGTGGCGATAATAAAATTTAATCCTTTAGTAGCGATTTGTTAAAACTCAAAATGGACTAAGAATTTATAAGTTTACAAAATACAGCTCTTACTCGAAGACTGCGATTAATAATCTACTTATATAAAATGCTTTTTAAATTTTAATACATGTTTTCATGAGAATATCGTTACAAGTAACTTTTCTGATACAAACTAGGAAGGAGCGTTTTCAAATTCAAACCTAGAAACGGTCATTGCGAATCAAATATAGTTTTGGCTCGGCGCCCAATGCTTGCCTACCGTGCAATTCCACCTATTTCGAACAGCATAAAATCATGCAGCTATTCCTACTAGAGCCTACATTCCTACGGCAAAATCAATAATTCCTTATCGATAGTTTTCATCGAAAAATGCCATACTATTGACAGGCCTATCAATTCTATACCTATGGTATCGATAATATAGATCTCTTATTAAAATCAATACTATCGGTAAGTATCGATACTATCGATAGTATCCATACTATCGGTACTACTGAAATAAAAGTAACAATCGATTATTCAAAACTATAGTATCGATAGTTTGTGTAATATTGAAAAGCAATTGTATTGATTTTATCTATAGTCTATTCGTCGTTAAGGATATTGATCCTTACCCACTATCAATACTATTGTCTTTGCTCAAACTGTCGATAATCTCTCGAATCACTATACATTATATTGATTTTATCTATAGTTTATTTGTCTTTAAGGATATTGATCCTTACCCACTATCGATACTATTGTCTTTGCTCAAACTATCGATAATCTCTCGAATCACTATAGATTATAGACTACCAAGCGGCAACACTAATTCCTACACGTCGATAAAACCGATACCGACGTAGAAGCAGATGTCGTGCCAGAGTTTTGCATATCCATTGGCAAGTACTGGCTAGGTTGTGACGAAATCTAGGGCACAAAAGTGAAAGGGCGATACTGAGGACATTAACAGCCCGTAAAGTCCCCGGTTACAGTAATAATGAGATATTAAGTAACATGATACAGTTTATTGATAGGAGTATTAAAATGGTGTTGAGCCAGTTAGAATTTGCCTGAGGCCCGCGTGCTGGCGTTTATCGCTGACTTTTTAGGGTGCGCTATCTCAAAAGCAAAAACGGAACCCTGAAAGAAAACACGATTTTTCTTTTTCTCAGGAACCCCATGAAGGTATAAGGCTAAAAATAAAAATCATAATAATATGCTCACATTCGCAATCCCTTAAAACCCGACTCCAATGTGGAGCCATGTGGAGCATTTAAAATTTTAACTCTTGTTTTTATGATAATTTAAAGATCTAGCCAAACCCATTTTACCACTACTCGATGTGAAGTTTGGAAAGGTTGTTTCCACTAACGAATGCATTTATAAAATGGCTTGGAAAACGAGCAAGCGGGCGCCCTGACGGTAAGCGATCACCGCCACCAATGAGCACTAGCAACCCCAGGAGAGTTGCCGGTTTGTTGTCCGCTATTTAGAGAGCAGTATACATATAGATGCTTTTTCCAGTTACATGCGTTATAAATCATTGTGGTAGTCATACTAGTTATTTGACTTGTAACCTTCGCTGTTTCACCGGATATGATATAGAGTCCTGTACTGATAGACAAAACTACATAATATATTTTACCTGTTTTCTAGCCGTCCTGTAAATGAGGTGAGCCGGTACAGCTTCGTCTTGCGTCTGCCTTTTGTCCTTGTTCTGTGCAGGCTCTTCCGCATCTTTCGTCTCTTTCACATCAGCTGCGCGAGCGCAGAGGACGATTGCTAGAACAATAAAAAAAACTTTAAAACTAGTATTCTTTGTCGCTATTAAAATAAAGTGAAATTGTTCAAATGTTTACAAATGATAGCTTCAAAGTGTTTATACACACAAAAAAGGCTCAGAATAAAAATTAACCATACTTTCCTCAGCTTAGTAAAGTTGGGTAAGAAAGGCATTTTGACGATAAATCCTATTTCTAAACTATAATACCTACGTATAGAGAGTGTGTCTGTAGGTAATGTTATAAGTCAAAATAATCCGTATGTAAGCCGCAGAAACTACTAATAATAAAGCTCATATTAAAACAAATTCCTTTGTCAACTATACATCAGTACCTAAGCTAACTTGACTGGGTAGTGAGTACTTCATTATTATCCCAGATTAAAATATTTTGGATGCTAACGATCTCCAATTATGACGAAGTTCAAAAACAGTCGAGTCACTAATTTACGTTCGCTGTCCTAACCAGAAAATAATTGCCCTGATTCTAATCGGAAGCTGATACAGGCTGTTCATATACTGACAAGCTCATTGCTATCATACAAATGTAGATATACACATCATAAAAGTATGTAGGGATCAACCCCGCATGAATTAATTCACGTACCTACTCATTTTGATCCCTCTATAGTTTAGTTTGGGCAGTACACTTTAAATTTTGAAATAAATCTATTTATCGTTAAAAAGATACAATGTTATCATTTAGGAATGGTATCCGTCCAGTTATTCTCTTAAAAGCGTAAATTACTTCAGCTATGACATAACTAGCTACATTCTCATTCGAATAAAATATTATTTTAGGTACCGTCGGCTTAGCAGGCCCCATAATTTTTTTCATGACGTCTGCGGAATAGATATGAAATTCATGGAGAAAGCAAAAATCCACCGAATACGTTCGTAATTATCTACTTCAATAAACACGGCTTTCGAGGCTGGATTACGTTCCCTTTTTCTTGGATTTTCTTGGATTTGGACGTATATTAAAAAATAAACCTTCTTTTGGGCAATTTTGTCCAAGTTTTTCATCCATCACTAAATAAACACAAGTGACTTTTGAAGGTACGTCTAGCCGTCTAAATGGATGGACCAAAATCTTTTATAATAATGGGTAGAATTTAGTAATAAGCGTCACAAAGCAGGTGAATTGAGCGTAAAATCCAATTTAAATTAAAGTAGAACTTAATGCTCCGTAATATCTTTCTTTGTTAAGGTTCAACACTACACTCGTACTCGGAGTGGATAAGTACTCGACTTACCGCAAGGGGACGATTTAATGATCGTTCTCAAAGGTCAAGGCTTCGTTATTTCTTTTTTCATACTTAATTGTATTTTATATTATTCACGATTATAATATTCATTACGTTGGGTACGAAGCAAGAGAAACAGAAGTAGAACGGTAATTTCTTTTAAAACATAAGACATTTATGAGAGCTCTTGAAATAAGAAGTCCATCCCGCGAAAATTTCACAAAATCCGCATTCAGAACACGATTACCATACAAAAGAATTTTTCAGTTCTAGTTTATTTTCTAAAAAATAGTAGTTTCGCCAGCGCGTTGATGGTCAATCAGTCAGGATCATAGATGAATTACCCAATAGAAAGGCAATAAGGGCTACGCAGTTATAAAACACATCAGTGTACTTTATAGATCTTCTATGTAAACACTTTATTGTACAAAAATTTAAATTAAAAACACAATTGACTAACAATAAGATACATGTAAGAAGGCGAACTTGTGTCTTGTTTTTGGTTTCCCTTTGTAAGTACCTCAGAATATGACAACGCCACTCAACTTATTGGAATCATTATTACACATTTTTCATGTGTTTTATGTACAATAAAGAGTTATACATACATACATACATACACATTTTATGAAATTCTTACTTGATAAGGAGTTACAATTGAGACGTAGCCGCGTCCATAAACTAGTTACTTTATATGTGGGTTATGTGTAATGCAGAAGTATAAGGGTGCCCATATAAGCTGCAATTGAAGTCCACGAACATTGTTCAAATACCCAAGCCAAATAACCACACAAATCCGTTAAACTATTTAGCTCAAGGGATCCGAAATCACTTGTAAGTATTAAACCGAAACATCTGAGGTATTCTGATAGTTATCGCAAGTTGGCGGATGACAGAACTTAGAGCGGACAACATTCAAGACCTAAGGGACTAAATAGTTGTCCAGTGTCCTCTTGACCAAGGCCGTGGACTGTCACTTTACTTTGCTGTGAACTAACTGTTTAGTAACTACATAACCCTTCGAACTTACATGGTACTTACCTACATACTGAATTTTCAAGCTATAATATAATATCAAGCGCGAACATCTTCGGACTATAACAAAGACGACGTGTCAAAATGACTAGACTATCTTTCTCATGAAAAATCTATGACCGAACAAAATTTACAAATAAACAAATGAATGAAAAATTTTCAACATGAAGCTACCGTGAGACTCACACATAATTGCAACACAACTCCGACAGTAAAATTGTGTGTGTGCTGTCGACAGTTGTGTTGTGTGTTGTTGTTGTTGTTGTGTTTCTTCGGCTTTTATACGTGAGTTATCCGTTGTGTTGTAATTATTTTGAATGAAAAATTATGTGATATCATAGTAAATGTAGTTAAAACGAATAATTTTCTAAGAGCGTTGACTGGTTGTAACTAAAACCTAATTGCACACAAAATTGCGAGAGTGAATTGAAATTTTGCCTAAAAAATTAAGATCAATTAAGAAGCTTACAATAAATGCCAGCCCGTTCACGATCGTACTCTGATTCACTGAACTTTGATGACTTCACATTTTTGCAAGAGTGATTAATAAAAATAAATATTGTTCATTAAAATAAATGTTAACGATTTTAGTCAAAGTCTAAGTGGCTTGTTTTGCGAACGCTGAGCCTAGTTGGCCTAGTTCCCAGACTTGAGGTGAACGATCACAGTAGCACTTAGCTAAATTATTTGCTTAGCAATGTTGCTGCTTCAATGTCAGGCAATGTTGGAAATTATTTTACAAGATTATCTGGTAGGCAATTTCAAATTTTCTCTAGAAAATGAAATTTAAACTGCGAGTAACTTAAGTAGGTACGGGAGCGCAGCACTCTTGTTTCGTTTTCCACTTATATTATATCTGACCGCTAATTACTAACCTCTAACTACGAACTAGCTCTCTTCTGCTTTGCTAAATACGTATATAATAAATAAAATAAATATATTTTTTCTTCCATGCTGGTCTGGGAGTAAAAAAGACATCTTCTTCTTCTGAAAGTGCCACTCCATTACTGGAGGCTGGCCGTTAGCTCTGAAAACTTCTCTCTATCTTGAGCCATCCGGAACAGTTGCAAAAAACTTGCGGAAAAAAAACATAGAATTTACCAATTGCTTCTCCTCCCGTGCAGATGGTAAAAGCCCATCGAGGGCATGGGCGAAAGTCTTAGGAATCATGTTATAGGCGATGCGGCTAGCAACCCATCACTATTTTGATTTCCCTTTCTATCCATACGCCCTTAATCATGCTAAACGTGGCCTTAAGGTTTTGTTACCTTTGGCTTTATTCTTATACTTTTGAAATAGGTACCTAACTCATATTAAACCCGTTTTACCAACAAACTGTACTGCGCCAAACTTTTTCTAAACTTCACGAAGTCGTTAAAGCAAAGTGATACCGCGTATGGAAAGTCTGAAGTCAGCAAGTCATACCGAAGTTTCCTACTTGGCAAGTTGCACAGGCTATAATGATATTAGTTCACAAAAAACAGAAATAAACGCAAAACGTGAACTCGTGCGTTACGGTAATGATAATGAAACAATGTGAATTAAGGAAGTGAAGCGCTCGTATTGATTCCACTTTAATTTGAAAATCAATTGGTGTAATTGTATAAATCAACTAACAATAATTATCAACTAGTAGTCACCTAATAAAGAACCACAACTTCTACAAATACCTATATAGGAATTGACTGAAATCTTTAGCGAAGATTTGTGTTACTAGCAATTTTATTGGGATAATGAACTAATCGAAAGTAAATAGATCTACTACTTTAACGAAATTACTTTCAATTTCAAGAAACTGTAGCGTTTAGACATATTTCCTACCGCGATTACCTTTCTTGAGCTCCTGATAGTTTGGATGCACGTATCGCGACTTTTTTCCAATTCAATGTGCAAACATTGTTCATCACAAAAATTTACCGGTACCCTTTTCTAAATTACAATAAGCTTTTATTTCCTAAAAGGGCTTAAGGGCATATTTCATTTTAAGTCAAGTTTGTTTTGTTTATCAAAAGACATAGTTTACCGCCTGAGGCGTTGACGCCGCGAATAAATTATGACACTTTTAATTGTTATAATTCCATAGACAATGGGCAGAAGTTTGAAGAAATAATCTGATATTTTCACACAATGCTTTGGTTCATCATGAGTAAGTATAGCTTAGCAAAACTTTTGAGTGTGTACCAATATTCGTATTTTTTACATACTTACCTACTATTAATTGGGTTATACGGCCGTCAAATCAATTAATTCAACACTATCATGTCTACGGAATATAACTAGCAACAAAGAAACAGGGCTCAAACACAATCATCTTGAGACACAGTTCAAGCCAGCGTAAGAACAATTGAGAACTTGTTCAACGTTCAGAAACTAGCCAAGTTGTTAGGTCAAGTTCCTCTTCTAACACTCGAAGCGTTCCAACTCGATCCACAAGCGAAAAAAACAATTCCCCAATTACCAAGTCCTCAATTACCGTTGACTCTTACTTTCTACTGTTATTTGTCAATCCGTTCCGATAAATTCCTGCGATGATCGCATTAGTTGGAGAATGATAAAAAATCGTTTGTCGTGCGCATTGGGTAGCGTCGCTTGCGCAGAAAGTCGAAAGTGATGGCTCGCGTGTGCGACTGCGTTCCGAGCCAGTAAAAGTGTACTCTTGCTTCCTAATCGCAACAATGGAATATTTGGTGCACTGTGTCAGTAATTCGGAGGTCGACTTATTCCCACGCAGCATTGTATAACGCATTCCTAAGGTCTGGAGTTTATAAAATTGTGGCTTTTGGATGAAAACGAGTCTGCATTTTTTCTAATATTTTTTTTCCTTATAACAAATATTATTCGATTTTAATAAAATGACTATAGAACCAATCTAATAAGATTTGGTCAAGTGATTTTGTAAACGACGGATGTCTAAGATTAGGTACAAATTTTAAGAAAAAAATGCAAACGGATTGAAATCAGTCAGTTTATACGTGGCTTAGTGAATTATAAAATGATCATGTCTTAGGTATTTACTTTATAACCAGAGTTTTGCGTAAGTAAGTTTCACTTAAACATAGACTTTCCTATTTGAATTTAAATTAATATTAAAATTTCTACTCACTCCAACTGCAATTATCCTCAACTTATCACTTAATTTATTAAAACTTATCATTTAATAGCGCGTCTGAGATGCTGTACAAGTTTTAGAATCAGATGGGTATTCAGAGCAGATTTATACTATGACTAGCTTTTGCCCGCGACTTCGTCCGCGTAGACTTCATTTATTTTCAAATTGCTTTTGCCCGCGGCTTCTCTCGCTTGTAGGTTGGTGCCTATTTCAATTCCGTTTTTTTCCCGTTTCCGTAATAATTTCGGTAAATGCTCTCTTAATGCTCCCTACACTCCCCAAGCAACCCACTTGCCAAATTTCAGCTTTCTACGACCTGTAAAACGAAAAATCCCGTTTTTTCCCGTTCCCGTGGGAATTTCGGAAAGTCGTCTCTTAATGCTCCACTACACTCTCCAAGCAATCTACATGCCGAATTTTAGTTTTCTATAACCAGTAAAACGAAAAGTCCCGTTTTTCCCGTTCCCGTAAGAATTTCGGGAAATGCTCTCTTAATGCAAGAGCAATCATCAAGCAATCTACATGCCGAATTTCAGCTTTCCACAACCAGTAAAACGAATAGTCCCGTTTTCCCGTTTCGGGAAATTGTATCTTAATGCTACACTGATCAAGCAACCTACATGCTAAATTTCAACTTTCTAAGACCAGTGTAATTAAAAATCCCGTTTTTTCCCGTTCGTTTCCTTCAGAATTGCGGGAAATCCTTTAGTAGTGTCTGTAATACTTCTGTAATTTCAGTTTTCTACGACCAGATCCTGTAGAACTGTATATAAATCCCGTTTTTTCCTTATCCCGTGGAAATTACTGTCTTAGTTATGTAATCACCTACTTGTGTACGAAATTTGAAGAGTCTAGTTCTTTATTATAGTTACGTAGATAGGGTCACACGAAATCGAATATATAAATCCCGTTTCTTCCCGTTTCCGTGGAAATTTCCAAAAATAGGTACGTGTGTTTTTGTTTTCGTAATCAGCGACCCGATAAACCGTAAAATTATATATACCCATTTTGATTTTCAGACTTTGTCACCACATTTCCCCCTTTTAGGGGTTGAATTTTCAAAAAACCTGAGAAGGTGTTTACACATTTATCGTCAGGAATACTCCTGCGAAGTTTCGAATAAAATAGTCTTATCTTGTTTCCCCATACAAACTTTGGACCCCCAATTAACCCCTTTAGGTGTCGAATTTTGAAAAATGCTTTCTTAGTGTCTTTTGAATGTCTAGAACCAGCGGTTTAGGCTGTGCGTTGATATGTCAGTCAGTCGTTTCTTCTTTAATATATTTAGATTTTTAGAAACAGCCCCGAAGTTGAATGCACTTATTCTGTCCCGCGGGAAATTCGCATTTTCCCGGAGAACATGTTTTAGTGCTACAATCATCTACAGGTGTGCCAAAATTGAAGAGTCCAGTTATTACAGTTATGTACTGAGAAATATATAAATCTCATTTAATTCCTAACTCGTGGGGATTTCAAAAAATCCCTTCCTAGTGCTCCTTTGGGTTGGAATAATCAAGATATACGTCTGCCAAATTTCAAGTTCCTAGGTCCAGTGGTTTAGGCTGTGCGTTGTCTGTCAGTCACTCTGAATGTAACATATAAATCTCATTTTTTTCTTATCCTGTGGGAATATCAAAAAATCCTGAAATTAGTTTTTTAGTGTTACAATCATCTACATGTGTGCCGAATTTGAAGAGTCTAGTTATTACTGTTACTGAGAATTATATGAGCCTCATTTATTCCCTATTCCGTGGGAATTTAAAAAAAAATCCTTCTTAGTGCTCTTTTGGGATACTCAAGATATACGTCTGCCAAATTCCAAGTTCCTAAGTCCAGCGATTTAAGCTGTGCGTTGTCAATCAGTCACTCTGAATCGATCATATAAATCCCATTTTTTCCTTATCCCGTGGGAATATCAAAAAATCCTGAAATTAGTTTTTTAGTGTTACGATCATCTACATGTGTGCTGAATTTGAAGACTCTAGTTATTACAGTTTTACTAAAAAACATATAAGCCTCATTTATTCCCTATCCCGTGGGAATTTCGAAAAATCCCTTCTTAGTGCTCCTCTGGGATACTCAAGGTATATGTGTGCCAAATTTCAAGTTTCTAAGTCCAGTGGTTTAGGCTGTGCGTTGTCTGTCAGTCACTTAGTAACGGAACAGTTTTATATATACAGATGAGTATTATGAGTAGGTAGCACTTATGAAGATGAGTTACCCATACATCATCACTACATAGTATTATTATGAAATATTTTTAGATAAAATTATCGTTATAGAAAATCATAATATACTGTGCGAAGCCGGGGCGGGTCGCTAGTAAGTACATAAATCACGTATTTATTCCTTACGGAGTAGACAGCAAGATCCTAGCGTAACAAGACGTAAAAGCCACGTGTAGCACAACACGAATAGCACGTTTAGAATTGATCAGTTATCCATCGTAGATTAATTGAGATACCTATGTAAATACAGACATATTTTGAAATGGATACGTTTCATGACTTCGCTACTGCACATTTTCTGTGTGTTATGCATGAGTCGGCCTACGAAGCTGTTGAGCACTTCAGTACTTTGTCGTGGTGCAATTCTATGTATTCATGTCACTTATTAATTTAACTATACAAGTAAAAATATCATGGTTGCGATTGTATGTAAGTGTAATTATAGTGCTTTATGTTAATCATGTTTTTGCATCTACTGTAAAACACCCATGATATGCGGAAACACTGACAGACAGACGTACAGGATGAAACTAAAACAAACAAAATGTAGTAGTAGGTGAGAAAGCCACCTTGTACTAGATTTTCGTGTAATTTTAGTGTAATGTCGAACGTTGGACAATAATCAAGCCAATAATGAATGATAAAAGGAAGGGTTACCAATAGAATCGATTCATCCGTTTGGCAGATCACACGCCAGATTTAAGGTCGAGTGCGTTGGGCCATCAAATAACCAGGGGACTCGAACCCCCATAAATTGAAGGCGAAAATTCCATTGAAGTCCACAGGTGATGTGACATTTTGTTGCGTGAACGCACCGTCAACGTCTTTTACGCCGTGTGGACAGACCATAATATGGTGAGGCCGCGAATCATAACAAACTTATCCCACCAATATCGAAAATGTGAACGTGAACTGATATCAATTACTTTACTTCTCGCGACATCACACTACACGTGTTCACGGAGTATCTTTGTTGTTTTGGTTCATGGATATTATTGGACATATTTGTAACGCAGGATGTGTAAGTAAAGTAACGTAAGGTACGGTTATTCATTTATCTTTTGTGGTAGAATATAATAATATTTTTCCAGCCTGGTGGTGGGCAATGGCCTCCCCTTTCTCTTTCCATCCGTCTGCGTTGTTTGTGAGGCTTCCCCAGCCCTTATGGTTTGCCCGTTGCCCTGTCCCCGTCGCATGGAATTTTTGTATTTATTTATATTTAAATGCTTCTCCATATTCTGGAACAGTACGCTCAACAAAGACATATCGCACTAACAACCCAATAGTACAAAGCAAAATAACACTATCTAGTGATCCGCACATTAGCCACCTATTGATCAATTTGAGATCCGGTATCACACCTTTTGTCATCGTACCCAACAAACACAAAGCCTTTGTCGCCCAAGTGTGGTTGCCTTTATTTAATCCGATATGAAATACGAGTTCACGACCTTTCTTTGTGCCTCAATAGGTGGGCTCCAAATGTTAAAGGAAAATCGGTTATTTTAACTACATCTGAAAGCGTCATAAAGCGAAGCTCGTATAAACATAAACAAGCTCGAGTCGTATTTGTTCTGGAAAATTTGTCTCCAATTTTATGAGCGTAGGCATCTGATAAGTGTTTCCCATAATTTTGACTGAGAATTTTCCGAGAAAGCTACTTAATTCTTTATGCAAGCTTCTTTTTTATTCAGACCTGCTAAGTGATGCGTGAGTGTATCACGATCGAAACCGTTTTGAAATATACATCGTGGATAATTTCATTTATTATCAGTACAGTCTATTTACGTCCCATGACGTCCTAATTCCAACTCAGTTCAAGTTTTAGCTGTCACTTTTTGTATGAATCTGACAGCGAGCGAACCTAAACTGAATCGCATTAAGACGTCATGGTAAGGCCCCAGGTCTCTTATTAGAATGACTGCTGAGTGAATTACGCAACGCGGTCACAGTTTTAAATCTACCTCCAGCCTATATACGTCCCACTGCTGGGCACAGGCCTCCTCTCAGAATGAGAGGGCTTGGGCTATAGTTCCCACGCGGGCCCAGTGCGGATTGGGAACTTCACACACACCATTGAATTGCTTCGCAGTTGTGTGCAGGTTTCCTCACGATGTTTTCCTTCACTGAAAATCTCATGGTAAATTTAAAATGAGATATCGCACATAAATTCCGAAAAACTCAGTGGTGCGAGCCCGGGATTCGAACCCACAACCCTCTGCTTAAGAGGCCACAGGTCAAACCACTAGGCTAGCACGGCTTTTTTTTAATTACAGGTTTAAATAGTTTTTTTTATGTACAGGTTTAAATAGTTCAATGCTAATACAAGATGTGCACCAATTGCAATTGCAAGATGAGTTTTTTACCATGCCAGTGCCAACTTAAGAATCTTCAAAATACCAACCTATAGGTAATTTTATTAAAAGTCCGGCAACGCACTCTTAACTATCCTATTTCCTAAGTTATGGCTCAATGGACGGCAGTAACTGCGTTCCTCACATAATAAAAGAACTAAGTAGAAATCCATTGCCAGTTTTAAACAGACACGAAACTAATCTAAGCAGCCACCCTAACATATGTTTTCCGAGCTCTAAAGACGCCGTTCCCGTTTTCCATAAAGTCAGCAGACGTGGCTGTCTCCTGGTACATTAATCAGTGTCAGCTCATTGGGACGCATCCCTCGCGCCAAAGCCTGTAAGCCTGACCTACTGACGTGACGCTTCGCTTTATCGAAACCTCTGTACAGGTACCTACAACGCAGTTTTTAACAGCTAGATTTTTCCTTTAAAGTCGCTTAGTGCTTGCTAGCTGTTGCCGTGCGTCCGCGCAGAACTAATATTTGTATCCCGGGCGGCTTTACTTTTTCCGACCCTTCCATCAATTATCTTATGAAAAAAACCTTGACTAAACCACATACCTAAAACTTCCTCGTGCATTTTTCTACTGGTGAAAATCACATGCAAGTTTATCGTGAACAGACAGACAGACGCGCCAAAGGACTTTGATTTATACTATGCAATTGATCATTTTATTAAGCTCAAGAGATCATACTCAGCACAATTTTGCATTGATAATTTAATTGTTACATTATAACATCAGCCGCTCTAAGTGTATTGAAAAAACAATTGTCAAAGTCGCTATAAGAGCTATTTGGACCACCGATGTGAATGAATCAAAAATATGTTAGGTATGTATTAGAGTACTGGACTCTACGAAGAGCAATCTGTTTTATTTATCTTTTAGTGTATCGGTTTTGTTTGTTACCTTAGGGTAGACAGAGTGTCTACCCCGTAAGGGATAAAGACGTGATGTTATATATGTATGTATGTTAGTGTATAGGTATTATTGCCATTTAAAAAACATAAACGGGCCTTTTAAGGGCACGGAAAATAACTGAAATCAAGTTTTTTAAAAATAGCGACACCTTGCTTTCCTACAGCTACATCCTGAATTAACCATAACTGTAATTACCGTTACAGCACAACTAGTTTTGCAAAGGTAATAAGGAATGTAGTAAAATAATAAAGGAAGTAAGTACTACATCCTTCTTAACACCATAAATCCTACTAATAATTAATGCGAAAGTTTGTGAGGTTGTTACTCTGTCACACCAGAATGGCGGGATAAACGAATTCTTTGCAGACGAAGTCGTGGACAACAGATAGTTAATTTAAATGAACGATTCGTGCGTAATTACGAGTGTAATACCAAGTTGACTAAAACATCAAAGTATATTTAAATTATTTAAATTACACGGTGTATAAATCTTTAATATCTCCAGTCCCTACAAAGACTTGGCTAAGAGGCATTAAAAGAGACATTTACACTAATACTGGCAAATTGCTTATGCCAATAAACAATAAATAAGTGATACATTACGCGCACTTAATATTGTAGTAAAAATGTTTGATGAATGAGTGGGAAAGAGAGAGAATGAGCCTTGATGAATGTGATAGTAACTAAATGAGATACAAAGTATAGTGTAAAGCGCCGTTACGACACGTTTCCTTGAAGAAAACGTGCGGTTACACTATATTTAACATTACCGAGTTTCCGTAAATTATGCGGATTGATATACCTACAGCTGGTCATTAGATGATGGGTCAATGACTCGTGTCCCAAGGCTTCTTTTAAAAGCATCAGACAAAGTTACATGAGAAAGAACTTGAGCGGTGTCCTTGTAGCTGCCTTCCTTTTAGCTGCTGCGCCTTATTTTTTTTAGTGTTCGATCGAAGTTTCGGTTTCGGCCGGTTTCGGCCTAAAAATCTTCTTTCGGCCAAAGGTTCGGTTTCGGCTATAAACAGCCGAACCTTTCGGCCGCGCCGTTAAATTGAAGTCTTGTTAAATTTTCCCTTTTTAGGGTAGTTTAATTTAGACCCAGTATTACTATGACAATGTGGAAATTTCAATCCGAGAAAAGTGTAACGTAGAACCTTGTAATATTGGACCAGCGAGAAGTTTAGTTACTCATATATCTGGAAAAAACGGCCCACTTACATTTTAATCAACGTTTTAGTCACATTTATGTTTTTTTTGCTATTCCAGATTATACCAGATATTGTAGCTTAGAGGTTCATCACGATCATAGATTTGAGATCAGCACATTTCGCAATAATTAAGTACGTACTGCAGTGCGTAAGCTAATCTGATTAATGGGCTCATTAGCGTATCGGTTAACACTTGATAAATCCACTTATGTCGAAGAATGTACGCGTATTTATAGCGCCTATATTATTATACTGGTAATCATCGGAGTTGGGATATATTCAAGTGATTCAGATGAGTAGGCGTAATTAATTGGGCAGTCAGATTTTACTGTTGTATTTAGAACTTATTAGGGATTTGATGTTAATACCTTGTAGTATCAAACATTTTACGCTAAATATCCATGGAACATTTGCCACATTTAACAAAGAAGAAAGGTTATCTAAGGTCTATTCATTTTTAACTGTCCTATTTGGTAAACAAAATTCTAACCTCAAAATGTCTAATTTATGTTATTTTTAAACTATTTCATCGTAAATAAAGGGACTGGAGATAAAATATCAGCAAAATTATGTACAAAATATTACCTCAGGTTTATTTGATAACATAATACACCTTATGCTTTACAAAAATTTGTACATTGAGGTTAGAATTTTGTTTACCAAGGACAGTTAAGAATGAAAAGATCTCAAGTAAGTACCTATATGAAAACTTTAGACTAATAAATAACAAGCGTTGTCCGCGACTTTGTTTACACAGAATTAAACATAGCCTATTTTACTCAGAGATAATGTAGCATTCTAATGGTGAAACAGTTTTAAAAATCTGTCTAGTGGTTTTAAGTTTATTCGTTACAAACGTTTACTCTTTGTAGTAAATATCAGTATAGAAGTACAGTTATAAACAAGATATCCTTCTCAGTAGACTGACAGTGGTTCTTAGGTGAAGAGTTTATTAAATTATCACATACTAGCTGTTTCCTGCGACTTCGTCTGCAAAGAATTCGTTTGTCGCTATCCCGCGGGAATTTTCCGGGATGAAAAGTAGCCTATGTGCTATTCCAGACTTTTCTCTATGTGCCGAATTTCATCCAGATTCGTTGGGCCGTTCTGGCGTGATTGAGTAACAAACAAACATCCATCCATCCATCCATACCTTCGCATTTATAATATTAGTTAGATTACTCACTTTCACATCTTATGAAACCACTAGCTGCTGCCAGCGACTTCGTCTGCAAAGAATTCGTTTATCGCTATCCCGCGGGAACTACACAATTTTCCGGGATAAAAAGTAGCCTATGTGCCATTCCAGACTTTTATCTATGTGCCGAATTTCATCCAGATTCGTTGGGCCGTTCTGGCGTGATTGAGTAACAAACAAACATCCATTCATCCATCCATACCTTCGCATTTATACTATTAGTTAGATTACTCACTTTCACATCTCATGGAACCACTAGCTGCTGCCAGCGACTTCGTCTGCAAAGAATTCGTTTATCGCTATCCCGCGGGAACTACACAATTTTCCGGGATTAAAAGTAGCCTATGTGCTATTCCAGACTTTTCTCTATCTATGTGCCGAATTTCATCCAGGTCCGTTGGGCCGTTCTGGCGTGATTGAGTAACAAACAAACATCCATCCATCCATCCATCCATCCATCCATCCATCCATCTATCCATCCATCCATACTTTCGCATTTATAATATTAGTTAGATAACAAACAGACATTATAACAATGTAATTAACAAAGAACAGGGGAATTATACCATTCGATTGCGATTCAATCCTGATTCAGTTTAGGTTCGCTCGCTGTCAGATCCATACTAAAAATGACAGCTAAAACCTGAACAGAGTCGGAACCGAATCCCATTAAAACGTCATGGTGTTGGAGGTTCCTTATATAGCTTTGTCTGAAGCGGCCAAAGAGGCGGTATACGTCCGTGCGGTTCTAGCTGAATTGTTAGGTCATACTGAAACTGTAACACTGTATAGTGAAGACCGGTTAGCCTAGTGGTTAGTGACCCTGACTATGAAGCTAGAGGTCCCGGGTTCGAATCCCGGTAGGGGCAGACATTTGTATGATGAATATGAATGTTTGTGCCCGAGTCATGGATGTTGTATTGTATTTAAGTATGTATTTATCTACATTATATATGTATGTTTATCCGTTGCCTGGTACCCATAGTACAAGCTTTGCTTAGTTTGGGACTGAGTCAATTGGTGTAATTTGTCCCATGATATTTATTTATTTATTTATAGTGATAACCAGTCTGCGGCAAAGCTTGCTATTAATCCGGTGTTTCATAAACGGTCCAAGCACGTAGACATTAGGTATCACTATATTCGTGAGGCTGTTGATAATAAGGTCTTTGAGTTGTCATATATGCCTACTGAGCAGATGACTGCTGATGTGCTCACGAAGGCACTGCCTCATTGTAAGCACAAGTCATTTGTTCATGATATGCTGGAAGTCGTCCAGAGTTAAGAGGGCGTGTTGGAGGTTGCATTGCTGTAGAGTAACCTGCTCGCTTTCATCATGTCTGTTAGTATGTTTTTGAGTGTCATGTTTATGTCGACCTCTTGTTTTTTAGCTCTTTGTCTTGTGTTGATTATAAATATCTGCTTATACACAAAAATGTGTTTAAATTAATAATAAAAAACCCCTGGACTTCATAAAATACACTTCGCTAGGTATCGTTCGACATTGGCATAATTATTACCCAGTCGATCGGTCAACTTGCCTCCACTATTCCGGTATTAAACGGCACTAATGCCAAGGAATTCTAGCGCCCAGCAAAAGGTCGCTTGTTTTTCTGGTTCTAGCTCTAGCCAACCTGAGTGCGAACCCTTTGGAGTCGTGACCAAGGCTATACAAATCATGCAGTGACAGCCCATCGGTTGAAATAATGATAGTATGCTTTTAACATCGAGTATTTAAGACAATAGAGAGTATGGGATGAAAGTGAAATTGATATTTTACATACAAAATTGCTGCTAGGTATTAGGTACATCAAAGATGTGACTCATTTGATTTTTCGGCTCTATTGTCACACTCAATCTGTTAAGGTTTTAGGGTCGTTGTTACCGTCTGGTTAAAAAAGGCGATAATGTTATGCCACAATATTTTCAATCCTGTCAAATATAGAAGAAACATGGATGACAGTTATTGGCAGGCGGGAGAAAATTAAATAATGTATCAAGACGGCGCCGCCGACACTTATAAAGTGCATGCATAAATACGAGGCGTATATACAAATTTTGTGGATTTTGTAACGACAAATACCTAGGTATACCGAAGTTTTGCAAGACACGCGAACTAATTATCAACATGCAACTGTGTTCCTTATTTAACAAAGTAAGTCCGTTAGTCCGCAATGACTATAAAATAATTAGCTTTGGAAATTACCTAGTTAATATGTTTAAACAGTAACAATTTGTAAATTCGTTGTCAACAAAAAATACAAATACATATTTGGTCGTTTCGGGAAATCAACCGGCAAAGATATTTCGGGGTCAACATTTGAACACCATTAAACATTTCTGGCTCAGAAACGTCAGTTTACACAAATTTATCCACAATCAATTATCCAGTGCCAACCGCTACGCTGAACAAAATCAATTTCGTATTCAACATCAAACAATCGCTTCAGTCCTTATATTTTTTCATTCACTTATAGAAATCTGATTGGAACGCGACATTTACATGATTTCTACATTTATTACTCGCTTTACATAATTAATAATTAATTCATTATTTAATATTACGGTTTTATGAGCATGCTAATTAAATAGCGGATGTCATAAAAATATTTAGGAATCACAAGGTCAAGGAATCTAAGAATGTGCACCGGATGTTTTGTGCGAAACTGAAAGTAAGAATCTTGTTGATATCAAAGTAATCTCTTATTAATATTAATACGTATAGTCTTTTCGGAGCAATTACAGCATTTATGTAAAGAGAGGAAATAATAAATAAATAAATAAATATTAGGGAACAATTCACACAAATTGACCTAGTCCCAAAGTAAGCGCTAGTAAGGCTTGTATTATGGGTAGGTACTAGACAACGATATACATACTTACATAGAGAAATACATACTTAAATAGATAGAAACATCCATAACTCGGGAACAATTATTCGTGCTCATCACACAAATACATGCCCTCACCAGGATTCGAACCCGGGACGCTTGCTTCGCAGAAAATGAAAAAATGAAATAAGGAAATGTATGTTTTTCTATTTTATTCATGTCACGGTTTCATCTGTAGCTATTCGTTTGCAACTAAATGATTCTTTTGACAAATTCAAAATATTTTCAGTTCAATTTTAAGTGTACTGTCCCAAACCGTTTTCACGCAATTAGTAGACGGATGTAACAGTTATTGTCTAAGATTTGATATCTCTATAGTATTTCCTAACAATCAATTGCATCGGATAATAATTTTCCCGACAGTTCCCGCTTTCAACAGAATACTGGGTTACAAAGTAAACAAAGCTATTGTTGGTCTCTAGAATCTAGATTATACTACTGACAAACACAATTTATCATCTGTCGCCGTTCTACATTTTACCACTAGGCACTTGCCACAGGATGCAAAAGTAGTCCCTGGTCCGACAAGGTCTTTAGAATGGCGGGGATTAAGTGCACTTCTAATTTCTAGACAGACGACGATAAGCAATTTATTATGTCACAATAAAGTTTTCGTCATCAACCAAATAAATTACTGTTATTTAAAGCATCTCCTTCACTGGTTTTATTTAGTGCAAGGCCGTGATATTTATATACATGCATACTTATTATGTCATTAGGAAATTGATTAATTATATATTTGACAGGAGTCTGATTAGATGCCACCAAACTAGTATAAAATTAATTTAATTGCGGTATTCCTTATATGTGAACCAGTTTGCACTCGATATACCGTGGTTAACGCCTCTTAATTATGAAAATGATTGCAATTTAAATGCAAAAATGTTACAGGTTCATGTTATCCTTCCTTTAATGTCTGTAATAAATCTTTGTGATCCATCACATGAAGTGTGGAATAGTTCGCAAATTTTGTAACATAGTCAACATTTTTTTGTATAAATTATTATCTAGTCCATGCTGACTTGTGTGCCTTGAGTGTAATAAACATAGAAAAAGAATATAGTTTTTTTTGTAAACTTCTATCAAAATCAAAATCAATTATAAATACGACTTATTTACTATATATCTAATATTAATTCGCTAACTCTTTATTTAACATCAGAACATCACAATACATATAACAATCAAAATAGAAAGAAATGTATACAGAAGTAATAAGGTAGGTATCTAATATTATCAATACAGATCAATGTAACAATCCATTTTCTATGTAGGAACTACAGCCGTCATAAAAAGATAGTAAAACACTTAATCGATTATGTATCTCGCTGAGATTCGTTAAAAATCTCAAAGTCAAGAACAATAAATCTCGTACTAAGCACGAAAAACTATGTCAAGCGCGTCATATTTCATTCAGCCTGCGGAATACCACGTTAATTGAAAATGGCCGTTGAATGATTCGCCGTTTAAATCTCGAGACGGGCGAAGCGCGGAACTCCGTCATGCGAGTAACAAGTGATGGATCAAATTAGTTTTTAGGGTTCCGCACCCAAAGGTTAAAAACGGGACCCTATTACTAACACCCTTATTCATAAAGCTCTATAACTAAGCACTTCTTCTTCTTCTTGAGTTGCCATCTCCTACCGGAGGTCGGCTATCATCAGCGCTAGCTTTACTTTTGACACAGCAGCTCGGCACTAAGCACTGAAACTTAGCAACGAAAGGTAAATTCGATTTTAAATCCAATTGTGATAATGTGTTAGCCTCCGTAGTTGTCAATGAAAACACAGTTGGCACTATTATCAAGCAGTTGGATAGTAGCAAGGGAGCTGGGCCCGATGGTATTCCTCCGTCAATAATAAAAGCTTGTGGGTCTGAACTGAGTGTGCCTCTATGTCTTATATTTAATAAATCTTTATCCTCTGGATGCTTTCCTGACGTCTGGAAATCTGCGCATATCGTGCCTGTGCACAAAAGCGGGAATAAATCGCATTGCGAGAACTATAGGCCAATAAGTATTCTTTCCTGCTTTGCTAAAATCTTTGAGTCTTGTGTATATGAGTTTATTTATAATCACGTAAAGCAGACTATTTCTGAAAATCAACACGGTTTTGTAAATAACCGTTCAACAGTGAGTAATCTTCTCACCTATAAGAATTATTTGTGTACTGCTTTTGCCAAAACTAGCCAAGTTGACTCTGTTTATACTGACTTTAGCAAGGCGTTCGATAAAGTTGACCATTTGTTATTGTGCCAAAAGCTTTTTAATATTTATGGCATTCGTGGTTCCCTATATCGCTGGATATGCTCTTACCTTTGCAACCGGAGCCAATTAGTTGCTTTGAAAGGCTTTAAATCCAGCCCAATCCCCATTACATCAGGAGTGCCTCAGGGATCTCATCTTGGACCACTTTTTTTCATTATTTTTATCAATGATCTAGTTGCTAATCTGTCCTGCCCAAGTCTACTTTATGCCGATGACCTTAAGGTCTATCAAAGGGTGGATAGTGTCAGTGATTGTCTGTTATTACAAAAGGATATTGATTCTGTCTACAACTGGTGCAGGATGAATAGAATGCTCTTAAATGTGGAAAAATGTTTTGTTATTTCATTCACTAGAAAACATAATGCCTTGGTGTACAATTACAAATTGGCTGGCAGCAATTTGGATAGAAAGGTGGTTGCCAGAGATCTTGGCGTTCTTTTTGATGATCAACTTACGTTTCGGCCTCATTATGAACACATAGTAAAAAGGGGTAATCAGCTTTTGGGATTCATACTTCGGTCCAGTAAATGCTTTAAAAGGCCAAATAGTGCGATTTATCTGTACTACAGTCTGGTGCGTAGCATCCTTGAATATGCTAGCCCAGTCTGGTCGCCATTCTACTCGGTACATTCCCAGCGTATTGAAAGCGTGCAGCGTAGGTTCCTCAGAATTGTATGCTTTCGATACAATTTAAGTAGGTCCCTCCATGGTTATAGCGCAAGACTTAAAAAATTCGGGATGACATCACTCGAAGTGCGTCGAAGGCAATATAGTCTCGTATATTTACACAAAATTCTTCATAGCCATATTGATGCTCCGGCCCTGTTGTCACTCCTTAACATTAACATTAAATATAGAGTCCGTAAACCGAAAACCTTTCTGCTCGAGGTCTTTAAAAATAATACTTCTTATTATAATCCCATAGTTAGAATGTGTAGGGAATACAACGACTTGGCCTGTGTCCATGAGGATCTAGACATATTTAACTCAAAACTCAATAAGTTTTCGAGCAAGTTGAAAAATATTCTCAGTTGAGTTTGCGTCGTATTATGTAGGCTTGTGTAGCTTCATTGGTGTGTTCGTGCATGTATTTTTAATTTTGTCCTATATTGAAACTTTTCTTTAGATCTTAACTATATCACTCTTTTCATGATGTGTACACATGGTTTTGAATTGTAAATGATGTTTAGTCTTAATTATTTACACTACTGTATCACATGTTTACAATTTGTTTTGTGTGCCAAAGTTAGTAAATAAATAAATAAATAAATATCAGTGACAGATAAGGAAACGATTGCTAAGGTAGCAGAAGCCTATAGAACGTTTATGAATAAGGGGGTTAGACTCCACTGTGCGTCTGGCCGTCTGTCTTTCTATTACCAGGCTGTTTCAAATGAAACGTGATAGCTGGACAGTTGAAATGAATATTATGATGTACACACAGCAAAGCTATTCGGTAAGCACCTTTGCATGCACGCGCCGCTTTAAACCTGCTTACCGAATAGCTTTGCTGTGTGTACGTCTGTTGTCGCTATAACTACAAATACTAAAAACAGAATATTCAAAATGACCTCACACTGCCTACATTTTACTTAAGAGCAGGACTCTGCTACTACTGGAAATTATATTCACTTACCAAATTTGTACGGAACCCTCGATGCGCGAGTCCGACTCGCACTCGGCCGGTTTTTTACCAACATTTTCCTATTATACTAATATCGCGGTAGCTAGGGTTCTGTTACAGCGTGAATACATTTCACGAAGACGGCGGAGCAGAAACGGCGATGTTTTTTACTGCTTGTATAAGTAAAGCGGTGATTGCGATTTGCCGGTAGTTGGATCTTATGCATGGCGTGTACGGGTTGGTACCACCATATTACTCGCTCCAGCTACCAAGAAGTGCTTGTGCTGCTGTGTCCGGCGTGGAGCATGAGACAGTCGGTGACATTACTAGCACAGGAGGATTTAGGCGCATACCCTCCCCCATCCCTTTCCATCCCTTTGTTCCTTTCGCAAAATGCCCCTTTCGCAAAACGACCCTTCTGCAAAAGGGCCCGTTCGCAAAACGATCCTTATCCCATGAGAAGACTCCTAGTCTCTACTGAAACAAGCTTATTCCAGACGGGACCTTTTTCGAATGGGTCATTTCACAGTCGGGACGTTTTGCAATTGGGGTATCTTACATAAGAGACCATTTTGCAGAGAAGACGTTTTGCGAATGGGGCGTAATTTTGGTGGAGGGACGTTTTGCGAGTGGGACGTTAAGCGCCCAAACCCTATTCATGCAGGAACTGCTAGTTTCATATTAGATTATGTAATGTACAAAATATTCATATTGCATATTTTACATGAAACATTGTACTGAAACTTGTTTTTCTTTTTTATATTGTTACAAAATAGAACCCCTTAACTGATTTAAATGAAATACATTACCGTTTTTCCGCACTTTAAGTATTTTTTCACAGTTCGCGGAAGATATCTCTTTTTACTGCGATTCATCGCTTAATTGATGGTTATAGCTAGTTTTTGTCACACCAACAGCAGTCACACGACACTTCGGTCATAAGATTATAATAACTAGATAGCTTACTTTGATCTCAAAGACAATGAGAAAATCCCAAGAATAATTAAGAGGTTATAACTTTTTGAGGCCTAAAATACGTCAACACTTGAATTAATTGCTGATGTGATGACAATAGAACAAACGATGTACCAACTTCTTGTTAATTTTCTTTACAATAGAGGAGCGGATGATTTTAAGACTAGATTTTTTTCGTAAGTAATACATAACTATGTAGCTAACTCGAAAAGGCTTGAAGGAACTGCAATGACAAGTTTGATCTGTTCAATAAAATACAGTAACTTACAATATATTGTACAGTAGAAAGCTATATGGTAGTACACACAGCAAAGCTATTCGGTAAGCAGGTTTAAAGCAGCTCGTGCATGCAAAGGTGCTTACCGAATAGCTTTGCTGTGTGTACATATACCTACAAAAAAGATGTAAGTGCCTTTTGCAGCCTATTTGAAAAATAAATTGTATAATCTAAAATCCGAACCTGAATCGACCTTCACCGAGTTGATAATAGAATGAAACATATTTTATAATAAATTTAGTGTACCTACTTATTACAAAATATATTAAAACTAGCTGTTGCCAGCGACTTCGTCTGCAAAGAATTCGTTTATCGCTATCCCGCGGGAACTACGCAATTTTCCGGGATAAAAATTAGCCTATGTGCTATTCCAGACTTTTCTCTATCTATGTGCCGAATTTCATCCAGATCCGTTGGGCTGTTCTGGCGTGATTGAGTAGCAAACAAACATCCATCAATCCATACATTCGCATTTATAATATTAGTTAGATGGGTTGGCTAAAAAAATCCAGGACTCAATCAACAACGAAATTTTACGAAATAAGGCGTCAAAATCGTTTTTTGCTAATCTATAGCATCGTCAACGTAAGTTTAATGGAACATTATATGTATTTATTTAAACATTTAAACCGCGCATTATACTAAAAAATGTTAAGCATTATAGTTGAAAACATACGGTGTCTATATTGTCTGCACAGTGATATTAAAACGTACTGTTTTAATATCACACAGACCGAGGCGAAATTTCAATTATGCACAAAAGTGTTTTTATTATTGACCTCGCGTGCATAAAAGTGGATTAGAATACGATGGGACCGCCAGTGAAAGTGTCATGCGGTCGCGGCGAGTACAGAATTATGTGTTGTTTACATAAGGTCTGGTAGAAGGGCATTTTTACAATTCCGTAACGAACGTATTTGTTCGTTTGTTTTTCTTTGGTTTCGAGAGTTGTAAATGTGAGAATGGCCACTTTTCTGGGAGAATTTAGCTTCGATCAAAGGACGACATGTTTGAACGATATTGTGACACTTGAAAAGCCATCATTGTCTCTTTTATATGCATTAGAACACAACGAGAAAAAGTGAAATTAAAAGTACCTAATATCGGATAAGAAATACGGAAAATATAAGATTTTCAAATTAGACACAATTAGACAGGAAGATCCGATATGACATGTGACGTTCTGACGTTATTTGTCACAATCACAACGCCCATATATACCTATTAAAATTCAGTTTTTCTAGAAAGATATAGAGACAAATCTTTCATAGCTTATATCTCGGTTGTTTGAAAAACATATATTTTTTATATAAATGAAAGCCATTAAAAAATCATGAATATTCCCTATTAATAAAAGGTTTTTTGAAAATCATAAACCTAAACCTAGCATTATTTCGCGTAAACATACCTCGTTCACCGTGTTTGTTATTCCTAAGTCACGCACTCTACTAGATTTTTAAATCCGTTCGCTTTTCCTCCTCGTCACGTACCTATTTCCTTTTTCGAAGGAAATGAAAATGTTCGCGGTGAAAAACAATGCCTTGGGGTCCTATCGTTCGCATTAAATTTGAAGTTCGCTTCTTGTAGGAACCTTGATTTGTAATAAGCCCTTTTGAAAAGCTTTAAGGTAAAATAGGCAAATTTCAAACGTGTCTGTGGTATTTCTAATTGTATATACTGCTCTCCAAAAGCGCGCAAACGTTGTTTTAATTCTAACCAAGGCAACGCTGCATCTTTGTATTAATAACTGACATTTAGTTGCAGTGAAAATTTGGTACCTATGACTGGAGTCGGACGAGACTCGATATAAAATCGCAGGCATCAATTAAACCCGGGTTCAGGGTTAATTCTAACTCAGCTCAAGTTTTAGGCCCCAGATCATTTCAGTCTATCAGCCATACTCTTAATATTAAGTTAGCGGATCTCGTGCTCATCTCGGGCGGACTGTATAATCTACCGGGCTTTTTGCAGTAACTCGCTTCCGACCTCTACGTATTCTTTAAATCATGGCACAATGCAGAGCGTTCGCTCGTAATTATTTACACAAAACAATCGTGCGAAACTGGCCGCGACAATCCCTGGGTGTTTCTAACACGAAATTGTCGGTGAAAGCCTACTATTACCGCTGACAAGGAAACATTTTTGTTGGCAAAATATGAAAACTTAAATTGATGTGTGATAGCTGGTTATTTAGATCGTAAACAGGCGTTCCACAACGGATTGTTAGCTGAGTTTGTTTTGTTAAAACAAAGGCCTGATTGTTCTATTTTAAATGTGTTTTCTGTCGAAACTATTTGAGTGTTATTTCTAATCTTACTCTTATTTATGAATCATTGGTATCTGTAAATGCCTTTAGGTCTTTTTACCTTGAGCTCTGTCTACCCCGTAAGGGATAAAGACGTGATTTGTGTGTGTGTGTGTGTGTGCTATGGCTATTTTGTTCTTATTCTTTGTTTATTATTGCATGAGTGTAAAATTTTAGGTAAAGGGCAGGAATATTGAACCAATTTTAACCATAAGTAAAATAAGTAAGTAATGCTTTATCGTACAAATATAAAGAAACCAAACTAAATCCAAAATTTAAGGCACAATTCAATATGATATTAGTAGAATAGTTACCTACGTCTTTGTAAGCATTCAGGCTTTGTCCCGTCTTAGAATGAACGCCAAATGGAAAGGTCCCTGCGAAGGCGAGGCATTCTGCTACCTTAGTCCATTTATTTAAGCAAACAAAGGCAGGCATTGTGCGGAAAGATAGATTTGTAATCGTACAAGTAGTAGCTCCCTGATGTGTCTAGTGAGTTGAACTAACTGTTGGACTACCTCGTGATTGATTATTTGCTGGTTCTTATTTTACTTCTTCCTTCCTCTGCGTTACTGCTTTTTAATGATCACAGACTGGTAACATAATGTTAAACGACCTTGCGGTGCAAATTTGCAAAGAAAATGTATAAATCTGAAAGAATTGTTTGTCAATCAATCAACGGATTTCAATATACTAAACTTGTAATAAATAAATAATATTAAATAAATATTAGGGAACAATTCACACAAACTGACCTAGTGCCAAAGCAAGCGCTAGTAAGGCTTGTGTTATGGGTAGTAGACGACGATATACATACTTATATAGAGAAATACATACTTAAATAGATAGAAACATCCATGACTCAGGAACAAATATTCGTGCTCATCACACAAATATATGCCCTTACCAGGATTCGAACCCAGGACGTTTGCTTCGCAGGCAGGGTCACTACCAACTAGGCCAACCGCGTCGTTATGAATGAAACATAAAACAATAAACATTGGAATGAATATTGCAATCATTCACGGGTACGCTCGCTCTAACTCTAAGCTCAGCAGTAATTATTTAAATTGCTTACACTTTAAGATGTTATCTTTCACGCATTTACGCTCATACGCATTTAATCTGTTTTGTGAATGATGAACAAACCGGTAGTTTACTTGTGTATATAGTGAGTCGGAACTAAACGTAGCGTCAGGGAGGGAGTGCCAATTGATTAGTCTTTATTGACGATTCCCGAAATAAATGGTTGGCTTGAGCAAAGTGACAAATTAGAAGTCAATGATTTGTTGCGTGGGTGCTACGAAGGTAGAAGAGAGAAGTCAATAAGAAAGTATTTATTACTAGCTTCTGCCCGCGACTTCGTCTGCGTAGAATTAGGAATTTACATGTTTATGGCTATCCCCGGAAACTATGCTATTTTCCGGGATAAAAAGTAGCCTGTTTCAATCTAGAATACCAGCTAGCAAATCAGTACCAAACAATACAGAAACAAAGAATAATCAAAGATATACATATTTACAAAAAACAAATTAAACTAGGATTAAAATAAAAACTAAACTTAAACTAACTATAAAAAGTTATGATATAAAAAGAACACCCCGTCTAGCTATCTTCGTTCCAAATTTTATCCAAATCCGTCCAGTCGTTCTAGCGTGAAGAAGGAACAAACACACACACTCACTCACTCACATCGTCACCAACTTTCGCATTTATAATATTAGTAGGATATTTCACTGTTTTGGTGTCCTCCAGAATCTTCTATTTGACTCTGCCCTGCCAAATTTAATCGTTATCATAATAATAATCAGACTTAATGATCAAAACTTATAGACGTATCTAATTTAGCTTTACCTTTTATCCTGATATAAGGTTGTATTTTAAAGCATTTCATAGTCGTCCTGAGAGATTTCGAAGCATTATCTTTACCTTAAGTACCAACTAAATACTTCAGCACTAACCACTAAATATTTCAGTTTCAATATTATCTATTCGTACCTAGACATTTTGTAGTCATTTGCAGCATTCAGTATTCCCGGCAGCTCTATATTTTTCCGTTACCGTGGTTAGGCCCGATCCCTAAACAATTACTATGGATTGATAGAGGTTTTATTTATTCCGCTAATAAATAGTTCCGAAATAGGTGACCCACTTATTCTTACTGAAGGACACGCTTATTATTCGTAGGAGACAAAGAAAATTCCTTGAATGAGCCATTTGTCGCTTGTGGTGTGAATAGAAATTTTGCTACGTCCATATAAGGAGTTTCTGTTTTACCTGACACGTTGACGGTTCCAGACTCAATGCAAGATGGGCCGATAACCAAAAGCAATATACTCGTGGTGTAGGTAATGTGGGTTTGAAAATAGGAATTAATAACCAGTCGCAACAAGTAATAAAATTTTGCCTAATTTGAAAAAAAAGGAAACTGCATTAGGAAATTGTACAGGGGCTTTATCATGAGGTCTTAATGCTATTCAGTCCCGATTTTTAGCTGTCATTTTGACACTTCTAAGTGGTATAGATCTGACAGCGATCGATTCAACTTTGGTTCTGAATTGGATCGCTTTTAGATGTCATGGTAAAGCCGAAACAGTTTAATTGTGAGTGTAAACTAAAACAACAGCCTAAGGCCTCTCAGTCTGAGAATAAGCCTATGCCCAGCGCTGGGATGTATGTAATCTGAAAATAATGATGATGATTTATAGAAGCAAGTACAGTCAACTGGGGTGACTTTGATTTACGGGGTGACTTTAAAAAGTAGTTTTAATGACAAAACCATTATTTTTTATTTGCGTTTACTGCTTCCAATCAATGTCTTCGTCGATCGCCTTTGCGTCTACATGCCAAACATTCACCGGATATGGATAATATCGATTTTACAGCAATTTTAAAACGATCAAAGTAGGTAGCCCCAAAATTACCAAAGTCACCCCAGTTGACGGTACCTAGCTAATCTCATCCCACTCATTGTAATGACTGGGTGAATTTTCGAACGGCACTATCTTCTGCATAACGTCAATGTACCTAGGTAAGTATAGGTACCTGTTTTTAACACAGCAAATGTATTTCAGAGCAAACATTGTAGATGTAGGATTCCTGAGCCTAAATCATCATAACTAACATTCGACCCACATTAATTTCATTTCACACACCCGTCACTGGTTTGTTATAAGTGTCATAAATTTGGACTCGGAACATTAAACAAATGACGCGCGACAAAGACGCACGCCACGACTACTTGATGATTTGGGCCAACCAGAAGACTATTCGAAACGAAACTAAAAGAAAACTGGAAACTAAATTACACTAAGCATGTAAGTAAACGTCAAAATATATTTAAAATGCAAAAGGATGAAATATAAACCTAACCTAAACCAATCTGTAGAAGACGCGATCTAGAAAGTTCATCTAGTGATTTGAATCATTACGTATTTTGGTCCATTATACTTTTCAAACTTTATGTACGAGTATGTTACGTACGAGTACGAAAAGTGCCTATCCGAAAAACATTGTAAAAAAATATTGAAAATTAATTAATCATATTTAAATCCACTGTGTTAAGTTACCCTTGAAATTTGTGAATTGAATACAAATTCACAGTAAAACAACAGACAGGAATGCAAAAACAAAAGATGTTATGATTAACAGTGAGAACGAATAGCCACGAGGTCGCTTGCGGATTTCATTGTAATCTATCGCCTTATTCATTACACAGGAAGGTCACAAAATCGTGTAATTAATCTTAGGAACATTGATTTAGTTCAAGATCAACAATGTAACTACGAAAAATCATTATTTCTTAGAGCGCTTCTACATTATCGGATGCAATAGGTATCAATATCGGATGCCAATAGATATTATTGACGCATGTAAAATGTGTGTCAGCCAATCTGTAATACTGAAACTCCGAAAACGATATAGGATCCGATATTTCGGAAACGCTAATAAGATTATCGCAGGTTTAGAAAAATGTTCATAGATGACCAATATTGAACTATTTTAAACTTAGGTAGTGCTTAATTAACTGGATCTGAGCTCTATTAAATATAAACATTTGAATAAGACCAGTGCCACACAGAATAAAAAACTACATAAATCTTTGTTTCTTATACAAAAGGCGTCAATTCCGAGGGCACGTATTAAGAGCTTTGAGAGAAAAAGGACACTCTCTGTCATTTACGTCTTCAACGGTCCACTTGTACGAGTACCTACGGAAAATATTAATGTTAGCGACTATTCTTTTATTACTGACCGTTCTTAAAGTACGTAATATAAATTCTTCGGGTTCACAAAATATTCGATGATTAGTTAGGTTGGGACGGCATGATATCATAAAGCGATGTTAAGATAAATAAGGAAAATCAAAGGAGAGTAAACGTTTTAAGATCTCATTTACTGTGGAGAGTTAGCATTCGAAAGAGGTATATATAATCTGTGTATTTCTACAAAATTAAATCGATTAGTAGATGTGACTAAAAATTAGAGCTGTAATTTTAGCTATTTCGAGTGAAAAAATCATTCTTCATTCGCTAGTTTCTCTGTTTTCTTTAGTGTTGTGCATTGAGTTTTAATTTAATCGATATTTTTCTAACTTTTCGTATATAAAAAACTTATGACTATAAATTATTCTCATTGCTGGCAGCAATATCACCTTTCAAACTAGCCTATTTTAAACCTGAGTAGGTAAGTATAGGTCTTCACTAACACAACGCACCTGCAGACGAAGGCCAAACACGCTATATTAAAAATGCATTAAAACACAATATGTATGTAAAAATAACGGAACTGTTGCAAGAGCTTTTTGTTCAAGTTTAGTTATTACCAACAAACTCAATGTCAAAACAGTCACGCTTGACATTTTTGATTTCTTTGTTAGTTACTTCTCAGACATCCGCACTGAGATATTAATATTGATAAAGGCAGTCATTATTCATTAGTTCATTACGGTTATTAGAATAGGAAGGCGGCAGAATGGAAAATTTGTTATCTCAACGTAATTTTCATGCTGCAGGCTTTATCTAAAGCTATAACCAGACGTAATGGCTATTCTGTTACATTTAGAGGTTAATTGGTGGCCTGATGTAAGCTGACCTATGTAGTTAAATATAAAAGTTTAGCAGGGAAAATTGTAAGGATTTAGCAACCATCTAAACAAAAGCATCGTAACTTTTTAATGATTTATATCTGCACGCAGCCCACTAAAGTGGGTAGATGAAGCAACCATCGTCAAAGACAAGTCACTAACTATTAAGGCTTAAATAGTCAACATTAAAAGACGTCGTAGTTACATACGAGTGAAGTAAGTATCTCACTTGCAGTTGCAGGCGTGAAGCCGTGATCTCTTTTTTACTTACGCGCGTCTAATAAATTCGATCTGGCACTAAAACCAAAGGAAGGTTGAAATTTTAACATCAAATAAAGGATGCGATCACTTTGGCTAGAATCCATGATAATTCGTGGGTGGTCGTAATTTCATTCGACAACTTTTTAAACATCTCTGATAGCGATAGCGAGCACCTGGCGTCAGACTAGATCCCGCGACTTACAAGCATGACCTAATATTACTTACCTATCTAATATCACTCAATCCAGAATAGGACTACAAATTCCAATTTACAGCCACTAGAAGAGGTTGGAAATCTGACATAGCCATGCAATCGGATCAATCCACGAATCCAGAAATTATTAGATTTCGGCAGCGTTTCGTCCTGAATTCCACCATTCGTATCGGCACGCTAATGACATATCGGCGTTTGAGTGATTTGCTAAATCCGTTTCACAGTCTGTTTTGCTCATGCGACGTTGATTGAAGGTTGTATTGCTTTACCAACATTGCATCC
Source organism: Pandemis heparana (assembly GCA_963854515.1). Lineage (NCBI taxonomy): Eukaryota > Metazoa > Arthropoda > Insecta > Lepidoptera > Tortricidae > Pandemis > Pandemis heparana. The sequence goes on along the minus strand of OY978026.1, from coordinate 7,524,973 downwards.
GTGACAAACGGCCGCTATATTACCACAGTGCTTAATGCTGGGTCTAGCAAGGAATGTCCTTGGAACTTAAAGTTGACGCTTAGTGAGGGTTGCACCAAGTTTCTACATATCTATAACAATAGCATAACCAAATATATATCTAATTCTATAGTTATGGTTATTTCTACTTATAAATACTTAGTGCAACTGGCACTTAGGTAATATACGACTTTGTATAGTATGTACGCACTCTCTATCTAGATATACAAAATGATGCTATTTTTGCATAGTATATATTAAATACTAGCTGTTGCCAGCGACTTCGTCTGCAAAGAATTCGTTTATCGCTATCCCGCGGGAACTACGCAATTTTCCGGGATAAAAAGTAGCCTATGTGCTATTCCAGACTTTTCTCTATCTATGTGCCAAATTTCATCCAGATCCGTTGCGCCGTTCTGGCGTGATTGAATAACAAACAAACATACATCCATCCATCCATCCATCCATCCATACTTTCGCATTTATAATATTAGTTAGATTGTTGGAACGGAGTGAGTGTTACACTACTCAGGGATCTACTTTACATTCACTGATTTATTTAAAAATCCACCCATTTACAAGAAGATCTAAAAGTTGATATATGTATTAGTTTTCACTAACTTATTCTTTAAAATCACTTCAAAAATTTAAGAGACGCAACTTTATTAGGCTGTACTTTCAAACACAAAGAAAACTATCGTATTGCTAGATTAGCTTAAGTTCTCTGACAACATTATAGGGTTAATTCAAAAAAGTGCAGCGATTCATTTTGGTGAAGTGATTCTAATCCTATCTGGATTAGAATCAGCTTATGTTACGTCTTCAAATTCGTTCCGCAAAACGGCTATTGAGCGTTCCATCCACGGGGGTAATTTAGATATGTAAATGTAAAACACATTGATGTAAATCTGGTAATAACTTACGCTTATGGCCAGTTACGTTACGGCAAAAGAGCAAAATAATTCGTAGGTGGTCGCTTATGACCTCATACGTAGATCATTAAACGGTAACCGCATTGGGTAACACTGCACTTATTTTGGCATCACACGGAAACGTTTCACAATGCAGGCTAGTGCAAGTTGCAGTTGCAAAAACTAAATTGCACGTCGGAACTGTGATTGTCCCAGAGCAATTAACTTGCTCGTGGGTTGCACAATTTATGGATATGCCTGTCGATTCGTTGGAATTCTTGATCTCTATCGATTGTTGCAAAAGGTATGGTCGATATCGACTTGATACCGTCTTTTAGAATTACGCGATTCAATTTATGAAAGTATTAAGTAGTACGCTGTGAATATCTTAACGTTGTGACACCCTACGGTATTCTAGTGAACACCATAACCAGAAACTTTTGCTGCACTATTTTTTACCAAATACAACCACAATATCTATACTGCTGATGCGTTGCCAACCTAGAGGGTAAAGATAAAGAAAGAATTTCCACGACTGTTTCTTACTCTTCGTACCAGAATACAACGCGAAGTCTGGGGGTTAGGTGCCATCACGTCTTAATGCGAGTCAATTCCGATTCAGTTTAAGTTTGCTCGCTGTCAGATCCATACTAAAAATGACAGCTAAAAGCTGAACAGAGTCGGAATTGAGTAAGACCCCTAATAGCTGTTTAGTGGCACGATTTCGATTACTAAGTGAGAAGGAACAAATCGTGTACTTAGATACAGTACGAGTACAATTTATTGCTTGGAGTCCATAGCAAGTAATTATTGTATTTTTTTATAATGATAGTGGGAAAATGTGCAGGAAGGTAACATGTGTGAAGGAAAGCAATCACCGTTACCATACCAATAACCCGAGAGGTATTACAGATGCGCGCCTGCCCTTTGACAAAAAGCCATACTGGCAATGTATTTCGTATATTTTTTGTTTCGATCTATTCCGATGAAAGCCAATCGTGCCGTAACCACACTTTGAAAACGACAAAATGGACCACTAGATAAGGTCCCGAATGGGCTGGAGTAATTTCCTTTTTTTGTTGCTCTAGTTATATTTGGTTTCCTGGAAGGCGCCATCCATTTGGTCCCCCGTGGCGTATACAATAAGCCTCTTTGAGATCTCTTTGAAGATTTGTAATGCGCTAGGAGGACCCAACAAGCTATGACTGTGTCTCCGTATTATTTCGTTTTTCACATTATGAGGATACTAGTTATTATCACATTTCGGTAATCAACTTCAAATATGTCTTCAGTTACCCGTATTTGCATGGTTTTATTTACTTTTCATTTCTTACATCATGTAGGAATGTATAAGTAACCAATTTCAAGTCAGTGAGACTAGGCTTTGAAGAAGTCCTTCCTGCGTAGACGAACCTGGCCAAGCCACTAGAACCGGACTTAAAAAAAATACTACGAGTAGAAGTGGGGCAAAATTCACTGGCGAGATTTAATTACAAACAGATAGAGACTTTGAGAATTGTGGGGTCCTGTCTACCAGCTAGAATAAGAATGATTTAGAAAGATGCCCTCCGTCTTTCATGTGTTCAAATTGAGTCAATTATTGACGAGAAACGTTTTTCTAAGATAATCTTTTGATGAAAATAAATTGTATTCCACAAACACAGTCTAGCTTGAATAAATTGACCGCCTCGTTGCACAGGTCAATATCACAAAGCGTTTTGCTATCAAGTCTTGGCAGCCATCCATATATACTTTACTGATTCATAATGTAACAATATCTTAAAATGATAGTCGCAAACGTTAACTTCCCCTTATTCATAAACAATTACACGCTAAATGTATGTTTTGTCTGTGTTTAACAAAGGCCAGTGTTAAAATGATAGATAAAGACAAATGAACGCCAAGTTAAAGTGTACGTATCTATTAAGTACTAAAAATACTTGGTTTTTTGACAATATTACTAACATCATAAATATTCCACGTATAAGTTAACAATCAAAGGAAATCGCTGAAATAACAATATACAAAATAAACTATGATTTATTCGTGTCCATTGTTTTTCCAGAAAATCCCATATTTATTCAGGCGCACGCACTTTATAGCTTTGTAAATTATTAGTTAGCCTCCAGTTTATTTTAGAAAATAAATCAATGCTATCATATTATTTAAACTCTCGTGAGTGATGTTTATAAAAACACAACCCTTCCTTACTAGTCGGATAAAAACTACGAGATGGACTTAGGATTGTATTATGTAAAGTCTCGATCTTATCTAAAAAGACTTGTTCTTAACTGTCAAGTCAACGGAAATTAACTAAATTAATTTTAATCAACGCGTCACTAAACTATCGATAGGTACATATTGACATCAAGGTTCAGACGATTGTTTTACAAGAACTTAGGTACATGCTGATTTCTCAATCGTGTGCATATATCTAACAGATAAGTACCCATAGATTCGTCAAATAACGCCTATGTGACGATTGAAAAGCAACCCCTAGAATTATAATATCCTAAACGATTTAGAAAACATTTTCCTAGTCATTCCCACTATAATATTATATTGGAAAATTGTTAGGCAATCATCCGCTCAGGGTACCGGTAAGTCCCGATATCTTAATACAGGATATTACGTTCTAGTAGTCTCCGTCTAGACTGGTGGGCATAGTTTTAGTTCCTATATAGTGTTTGTTATATTTCCTTGATTTCCCGGTCTGTTTCTGAGTAGTTTAGCAAATTGCTGCCATATCAAAGTTATCGTAATTGATATAATTTCCGTTGACTCAGGAACGACCTTTTCAGTTGAAGTTAATGGCATGGATTAGACGTCAATATTATCATGTGATTCATGCATATCGCGATCTATACCACGAAATATTGATGCATATGGGTTGTTTTGAAATTCAAGATCACGATAATATAATGACCGTCTAATCTATGCCATTTATGTAGGCATTGAAAATTATATTAACTGTAAGAACCCAACCAGAAAATAAATAAGCTATGGAACTTTGATAAGATGGTAAGGTAGAAGGGTATATTTTAGTTTTGTATTAGTATTCAATTGATTAATTATAATCCTTTATTAATGTGTTTATTTAATGCTGTGTCGTAAGTTTAACAACAAATGTATTACGAGTAGGTACTTTCTTTTTCTCATCTTTATTGGACTGGTCACCGCAATCCCAAATGAATTCACAAACGCTCAAAACAAATATGAGGCGTAATACAAATGTGTGTACCAAATTAACATTCACGTCGCGACTAAACTCACCCTATATTCTAGTGAAAACAAAGATGGCTATCGGTAAATGTATGCGTTTTGCCTTGGGAGCCGTGATACGGCCAAGCCAGTATCTCTCTGAGTTTCTCTAGAGATGCGCCATTGCTGTGCTAATGAGTATGACCCGACCACCATAGTAATTACAACCAATTAACCAGCTGTCAACCGTCCGAGCAGTTTCCAATACAATTTCTTCTATAGTTCAAATTAGTTTCTGCCCGCGACTTCGTCCGCGTAGGATTACACTTAAGAACTGATGTTGGTGGTATATTTCTGCAATAATTATTTACGTTGAGACTAGGCAGCTTTGAGATGTTTATCGTTATCCTGCGGGAACTATGAATTTTTCCGGGGTAAAAAGTAACCTATGTTTTAATCTAGGGTACCAATTATCTTCGTTCCAAATTGTATCCAAATCCGTCAAGTCGTTTTAGCGTGAAGAAGGAACAAACATACACACTCACTCATTCACATCGTCACAAACTTTCGCATTTATAATATTTAGTTCTAATTAAAGCGAGTGGATTATTACGGGCTATATTGTGGCAGTAAAGTTGATTGGTGAAGTTAATCATGTTTTACGTTTATCAATCGCGTGCGACTGTGTTTGGAAAGACGAACGTCGTAATGTTTTATTTGGTTCCTTTAGAGCAATATATAACGTGTTTTGAATGGATGATCATTAAAATAATCAGTGTCTCAAACTATTCTGATCAGCTGGAACCAAATTCACCGAATCTTGTCAACGCCAAGTGGTAACACTTTACGTCACCAGAGACTATATCTCGATCGCATTCAATCTCTGTCACTTAAAATCAAAAGTCAAAGAATTTTGATTAAAATTGTCAGTTTAAAATAAAAATGTCGACAATTAATAATTTAAATTGATATAATAATCAGTGTATCTAGAACTCCACTCCGCTACTAAGAAGCGACTAAGAAGAGTGAAGTGGTAGCGGAGCAAGGTAAAGGTTTTTCGTTAATTGATGTGGACTGCCGCAAAGTAACGCCTCATTCATTTAAATAAAGAATTTCCTTCATTTTATTATAGTTTGTTTACATTGGTTGGCATTTCTATGCAGTACTTCTTTACTTCTCGTATATTCATATCAAGATGTCAAGTAAAAGTTGAATTACACGAGACCAGTATCTTAAACCATGGCCAGGAATAAGAATATGATTTCTCTTTAAAGCAAACCTTTAGTGGAACGTCATTTAAATATTCTACGGTACGGTAGGTACGCATAAATCCAACTAATGTTATCTAGCGGCCTTACTAAACCCGCTGCACTTTCACAGTACACAGTTTATAACTTTAACAAACTTAGCAATACAAATAGCCCAACGTTGTTAGCGTGGTGCCTATATAATTTTTACTGAAATTTTCCTTGTGCTGTGCCCGTACATTACCGACTCTACATCCGTAATACTCCGTGACACGTTATATTGCTTCTCTCGGAAACGTTTCGTGTAAAAGTCTGACAGTAGATTTATTATGCTAGTGTAAAACTGACTCCTATTCTAAATTATGATGTTACTCGCTGAAGTAGAAGAATAAAGACGTAATGTGCTTTGATGATCTGCGAATTCATCAAACTCGTGCGAGATCCTACTAATATTATAAATGCGAAAGTTTGTGACGATGTGACGATGTGACGATGTGATGATGTGACGATGTGAGTGAGTGAGTGTGTATGTTTGTTCCTTCTTCACGCTAAAACGACTGGACGGATTTGGATAAAATTTGGAACGAAGATAGCTGGTACCCTAGATTGAAACATAGGCTACGTTTTGTCCCGGAAAATTGCACAGTTCTCGAGGGATAGCGATAAACATGTCAATTGCTAATTCTACGCGGACGAAGTCGCAGAAGCTATAAGCAATAAAAATTACCGGTAAGAAACTTCGGCTAAGCAAAGCTTTTTTAAATGACTGTTAGGTATAAAACAAGGAGGTCAAGCAAACTAGCAAGGAAAAGAAGGTACTTTATTCTATCGGTGGATTTTTATAATCTTCTAAAGATCTGATAGTAATAATTAATTAATTTTAAAATGAACAGCAACAATTCATCGATTTCTACAAAAACTAGCCTCAAAATGCGAAAATATTGTAATTTATTCCCCTTATTCATACCCTTACCAAGCATTTTTGAATGAATTGGTAAGTTTTTGTCTACTGAAAATTTTACGTAGCTATCTATATAACTCATAGAAACTCGTAGATGTATATTTAGTTCACAGCAAACGTGAACCTGCAAACTCGAGCCCATTATTACGTAACGCAATCGGATATCACACGTCAGTTTTTCTTTAGATGAAGCAAACTGCCATAGATGTTGACTACCGCACGCAAAAACTCTGCTATGTATAGGCATAGACAGATTCGTATGTAACTTCTGTATGGCCTCCCACAACAATCACTAACGAAGGCCTTTCATGAGAAACAGAATTTATCTTGCTCATAATTGTTTGTCAGTACATTGTTTAATTCACACATGAGACAAACGGAAACATGGAGCTATTAATACCTATTTGCGTTCCCATTACATTATGATATTATTATTGTGAATTAATATTGGTCCTAAGCCATTGCGGACAGCTCTATACGCTTTACCATTCAAGGGGTGTTGATAGTTTTATCACTTTGTCATTACAAAAATTATGAATATTAATTAGCTCGAAGAGTATGTACGTTGAAGTGGCAATGGGCAGGCCACATTGCTCGCAGAACAGACAACCGTTGGGGGAGAAAAGTTCTCGAGTGGCGACCGCGAACCGGAAGATGCAGTGTTGGCAGGCCTCCCACAAGGTGGACTGACGACATCGTAAAAGTTGCGGGAAACCGGTGGATGCAGGTGGCGACTTGTCGTTCATTATGGTGGGCTAAGGGAGGCCTTTGTTCAACAGTGGACGTCTTCAGGCTGATGATGATGATGATGATGAATATTAATTATCGTACAAATCTAGACAAAAACAAAAATTGTTGACATTTCGTCTAATTATCATTGATTTAGGCTAATCATAACGTCTTGGCCTCCAACTTTTTGCTCGGTTCTGACGGCGTCACGCGCAGATATTAATTTATAGGCTAAAGTTATGATTAATTTCCCAGTAACCCCACAAATTTTCCTAAATAAACATTGAATAATTTATCACTTCAAGTAACTCTATTGTTTAATTTCGAATGAACACAAAATATTTTATATTTTGTGTTCATTGAAATGGACCTCCGCAAAATAACGCCTGATTCAATAAAATATTTAATTTCGAAATCGAACCGAAACACATTATTTAGGTATCTACGGCAGAAGTAATATCAAACTAATTAATTGAATAAAGAGGCGCCCGGAAACAAAGTTTGTTTCCTGAAACATGATATGTTTTCGATTTGATTGATAGAAGGAAGAAATTTGAGCTCAAGGAAGCAAATCTGTTTGTGCTTAAGTCTCTCAGTTCTTGGAATGATTGCTGTGAAAGTTGTTGGACGAATAAAAACGTTTGAACATTTTTATTTACGAATTTCGATTAACCTGCCATGGCCAGTGACAAATCAACAAAAATCTTATAATATGGTCAAGGAGGAAATTAGAAAACATTACTAAAAGGTATTTGAAAAATGGTGAACCTATTACCGACTTCTTAGAAAATCACATCGTCACCAAACATTTAGTGGCAGATATTCAGGTAAATATTTTTCGACGACGCAGCAGTCTTTGGAGCCATTGTACTTAACTACAGGGTCACAGCACTCTCAACTAACTGAAGTTTTTACGAATAGCTTTGTTACGCAGCTTTATGATAGTATAGTGAACATATAATAGTGATATTGACACACTAACGAATTCCCACGCCGCTCATAAATATGCACTCTTCAATGCTAAGACAAACGAGACCTGCAATTCAAGCAACATTGAACAACGCCATAAAAAGGCTGAAGTAATAAAAATATACTTAAAATTCTGTTCACATATATGTAAGTATAAAATCAGAGTTCAAACGACTCTGGAGCAAGTGTTGTGCAATTTAATAATTTGAGAAAAAGCGTTATGATGCGGTAAAAACACTTACGAATAATAATTAGTGTTTTTATATAATCAAATACTATTTCTCCAAAGCGTTTTTCCTTGCACCGGCAATAAGTTAACATTCTTGACTTGTTTTCTTTTAACTACCGCATTTGCTTGCGTGACAGCCCGGCAAAAGTGATATTACATTATAGTTGGTATAATGTCAAGAGTCAATGTGGGACGATTAATGAATGTTGAACATTTTTTACAGTCTGAGTCTCTAGTAGTACAAGTTTTAACCATAGAAAAATTGGCAGCTCCACTGGTGTATCGAAACGGCAAAAAACAGTTCTCTTTGTATTTGACATTAACGCAGCGTTAAAGACGTATTTTGTGACCGAAAACTTACACTTACACATTCAGATCGGTAAAATGTCTTAGATTAGGTTGACGTTAAAATTAATCTTTTTTTTAATTTTGTAGAGCGAATAAAAACACGCTCTATCCATTGAAACTGATAGCGTTAGCTGAATGTCCAGCGCCGAATAACAAGCTTTGGTTAATTGTTTGAATTGCAAATCGAAGCAATTTCGGTGTTTATAATTGTCCAGGGCTTAAAGGACTTCTGTTCGTACACAATAAGCGCGATAAATATAGTATTCATATTAGAACCGTTTGCATTTAAATTTCCGGCAATGTTAATTACCTGCAATTCCCACTCGATGTTGAATTAAGATTTCATTTCAGAATGCGGGCTACCGCAAACATTGCATGGAACGAAGCCAAGCACGCGAACTTTGTGGTATAATTTTATTTTATAGCATTAATGTGAAATTAAAAATGATAAAGTGTACAGTTATATTTTTCTAGTGGGTAGCGTTCAAGGTTTGTTTCAAAGGCTAAGGACATCGGTTTTGAGAAATTTCCTAAAAAGCAAAGTCGAATATTTTTTTCTCGAGTGATTCTTTCGTATAATTGTGACTCTACTGAAAGTATCGATTTTATAGGAAACTTAGTCATAACAGAAACCTAGTTACCTATTAAAATATTTTTCGGTTTCAATTAGAGAAATTATGCTAAAATGATAATTCAACCAAACACTATACATATATATGGACGAGAAATTATTCGACAACACATAAAGCACAGAGAAACATACTGAAAGCTTGTCAAAATACTACTTTAAAATCTACGTCTTCACTCATAAACGGTTTCAAGTCTACAAAATTAACCAAGCTTAGATCGCTACTAGGACTTTCGTTGATTAAAGCTATAAAAGTCGACATAAGCAGTTATCATTTCCATATCTGAGATTATAATTGTCCGCGTTATATCTTTTTTAATGAAGGCACGCATTTCACCGTCTCTACAGCAACGATATTCGTAAAATGTAACATCGCGGCAGAAATTGGTCCACTAATGAGGAAAGCGTTTGAGATATTTGAAAATAATTATCGAATTAGAGTGTCTTCTTTGTCGCATTAGCGGAATTCTGACTCCGTCACATAAATAGTATTTCATCACTAAATTAATACCTATCAGTCATTATTTTTCAACACGAATTTAACAATACAAGGTGTCTTAAAGTGATTCTGGAACAATTCAGCAGGTCCAACACTCCAATTGAGGTTTTTCATCAAAATTTTTGATTAAAAATTGATTAACTTCTTTGACGCCGTTCACTTTGAACATAGACCAATGGTATGGACATTTTGGTCAACCATAATTAAAAATCCAGTCAAGTCCGTCAAACTAACCTGTGTAATATTGTATTGTCTAAATTGACTTGGCGTCGTTTCGTGGAGCAAGAGATAGGTATGCTGGGGATGTTATGGAAGGAGACGACTTAAACTGCACATGACCAGAGTCGGTGGAGAGAAATGACACGAGCCCCACATCCTACTTGAAGGTAATAGGAAGAAGGAACTAAAGAAAAGTGAAGAGAGTGTAATGTAGTAGCTTATCCCTTGTTAACACTAGGCGTGTCTTTAAACAAAATATTAATATTACACAAGACAGTGTAACAAAGTTTCTGAGACAGAAAATTGTAGTAATCCTTTGGTATTCTGTAACCAATAGCTCGTTAGCGATGTCGCAATACCGATACAGATAATAACGAGGCATGTCATCATGTTAAAAATAATAAGGATAGCTGTTATCGAGAAATTGTGATCGTTAAAATAAGTACGAGATAATCGTATTCGTTACTAAGTCGAACGATTGCACGATTGACCCGAACTTGTTGCACAATGAGAAGAATATTCTACATTAAAACGGTCTCGATCTATTGCGATACGCTCGGATGGCACCCAGTTTTAATGATTTTTATAATCGAATGAATATAAGTTGCCGTTCGATTAGTCAATGCGTTTAATTGAATTACTAAGACGATGTAATCGTAGGATAATATACGCGTATCGGCGTTATTAACAGGTTTATAAGTCTATGGATCCTTTTACTGCTCTTGTCAAGTCTAGGTTTTAGACAGGCCTGGGCCTGAATGTCAGGGTTTTAATATTTATGATTTAATGAAGACATTTAAACACTACTATTCAAAATGAGACGGTACGATTCTGAGAAGATACCTGTAATTTAATCTTGACAATAAAGTAACATGAAGAAAGCATTTTCAACAAACTGTCAACGCGGGAAAGGTTGTAATTCAATTTTATTAAATTCTCTGCGAAACGCAATAAAAGGGACCTTACCAAATGTTGTCTCATGAAAATATTTCTGTGAAATTACCCGGCTGAGTTGGTAAACGAGTGGAAAATAGGGAAATTCAAATTTTAATTATGCATATTCATTTGCGTGCTACGATGCAAATTATGTTTATAATATAAACTAAGAAGTTCTGAAATACCCTAACCTACTAATTTCAAGTTAGCGACACAAAGCTTGACCTACTTTATGTTTTTACAAGCTTTTTAATACTGCGTATAATTTTTTATTTTTTATTTTTGTATTTGTTTGTTTGCTTTGAATTTGACCCAATGTAAAGTGATTAGATTGGCTTGGAATTATGTACATGTACAGAGCTCCTGTGACAATGTAATATTAATCACTAAAAGCTTGCGATAAACATTATTGTAGTGATTAAAATTGTAGTTAAGGTGAGTTTATCCTTAAGAAACCTTGACAAAGGATCATTCATGGTTCGAAACACGTTGGTCATACCTCGACTACTAACGCTGGTGCCTTTGCGATACTAAGTAAGATAAGTATATCGTATACCGAATCTCTTATGTCTGTTTCACGGCGGTTTTAAACAAAAAACTTAATATGAGCTTGCGTCAACTTAGCTTAGCTTAATGATTTAGGATTATATCATGTTATCTTAGATATTAACCCCGATGTGGTGACTTAATCGGTTTAATAAGGCGACGTAAGCGAACCTAAAAGCCTGCTCGAATATTTTTACATTTAATTATTTAAGATGTAACATAAAACAATGTAAAAAACACGTAGGTATGAACTATGTGACAAACTAAACGGATAAACTTACTTTGCCAAGTCAAGCAAATTAGCCTTGATTGCGTTAAGTTTTAATTATCCCTACATAGTATAAAACAAAGTCGCTTTCCGCTGTCTGTCTGTCACTATGTAAACTTAGATCATTAAAAACTACGCAATGAATTTTGATGCGGTTTTTTTAATAGATAGAGTTTGTTTATTTACATAGACATTTAATATATTCGAGAGGAAGGTTATATGTATAATACGCAGACGAAGTCGCGGGCAGAAGCTAGTTACAGTTAAAATTAAAAAAGAAATATACTTACTGGAATTATGTTTATGTAGGTACCTACTGTTGATTTGTTATTTTTAAAGTATGCGGGACTCTCGAGTTAATAGTACTATAGACTTATTTGCGCCTCCTTATTTCAAGTGAAATTTAGCTAAAAGAGGTCTATTTTTAAACGTTCTCAATAGCTTCCTTATCTTTAAACAATAGAGTTCGCATTCGAGTTCACACCACCGAGTTACCATACTGGGTTACCAGTAGTGCTTCTGTGTAGAGTTTCACTGCAGTTCTGATAATTTATAACTTTTCTCTGGTCTGTAATATTATATTTATAAAACGATATATGTACGTACCTAAAGAGAATTTTTTATTGTTAATATTTAAAAAAAACTGTGGTAAAAATTAGTATTCAGACCAATGACTTCATCATAAAACGGTGAATAATATTGTGTATATTATGCAAGATATTGCTAAGTTACCTCTGATTATTTTGTTAATTTATGTATAGGTGTAATATTGTGGTGACCATCCGTTTAGGTTTCTTTGGATCCAGAGATTTGTATGCTGATTGAAAGATTTTTAGACTACAAATTATAGTATTTTTTTTTCTGAGGAACACATCCCATTAAAAAATAGTGTTTATAAAGAACACGCTAACAGATTCGGAACTTGCGAATAGAGTTACCATCAGTTCTAACAATGTAAGCATTGTTACGTATGAATTCAGAAGGTCTTTTAGGTAATTTTTGACCTATTTTGGTTTCTCTGTGACTCTATGAAAAGACACAATGTAATTTATTCAACAAAGGTAGTTTTAAGCAGATCACTAACCTAAAACCTAAACAAAATGTTACTTCAAAATATCATCAGTCAAGCAAAGACAAAAAAATCTAAAAAGATTTCAGAAATAGAACAGAATTTAGGTAAATAGTGTAAAAAAATAACAATTTAAAAACATTTATTTCTTTAAATAATTTAAAACGAAATACAGATATCAGAAATTACTCCATTCCATTCCATTGACATACTTAAGTACATGCAGTGTACTCAGAAGATAATAATGTACAGAAGCAAAAGTAATGAGTAACCGCTTGTTAGATGTATTGTGGGGAATCCGTTTCTATACCCTACGGCGCTTTGCGGTACTCATGCGCAGTAATTTCATGCAGAATGGCGCTGACGAATTGCTAACGAGAAATTAGTACGAATTTAATAAACAATCGCGACACATTTTTACTGTCTTTATATTGAGAGTGATTTTTACGGAATTAAAAAAGAGGTTATGTTCTTTTTGTAAGCTTATTAATTACTTTTAATTAAATAAAATCAATGTCAATACGTCCCTTTAATTAATTTTCTTACTTACATGCGAATAATGTAGTGTAATTTAAATAAATTTTTAATTATTTATTTAGTCTTAATTTGGATGTCAATTTTGCTTTCAATTAATATTATTTCTAAAATGCAATTTTTATAGCAAAAAAAAAATATAATTTTACAATTTAATTTTATAATGAATGAAGTTCACTTACCGAGTACAATAAAAATCTTCATTTTCATGTTTCCAGCCAGCACTGCACAAAATCGGTATAGAAAAAAAAAAGAATAAAAAAAAAACAGACGATCGAAATTAGATATTAGAAATCGTAACGAGGCGGCGTTAGTCGCGCGTCACCGCCGGGCCGCGTGTGTCGGCGCAGGCGCCGGCCGGCGCACGTTCACTTTCTACGTAGTGGGGTCGCCCTACGGGAAGACAAGGGTTTGTTGACATGCGCATGACCATTCTATTACTAACACGCATAAACATTGTTAGAATATCCGTAACGTTATGATTTATGCGGTAACATGCTGTAAAATTATGCTGTTGGTTTTAATGTTAAGGTTGTTACCACTGGAAATAAAAATTGATGCGTGACGTTACTAATTAAATCGCATTCCACAATGACGTTTATTTTTTTCCTGAAATTGAAAATGTTATCAGTAGGTAGTTGATATAGGAATTCAAGCCAATAGACACAGGACAAGGGAAGTTGCCATAGGATTTTTTTTATTGGTAATTTAATTATTCGGAGCTAAAAAAAGCTTGTGACGCGACGTGCTGGAAAACTCTACCACAGTACATGTGTTACTTAAGATTTTTGTTTTGTAAAGTCACTATATTAATGAACTATTTAATTTTATTTAATTACAACTTATTAAATAAGATTTATCGGAACTCCCACACAGGCTATAGTTTCAAAAAGTCAAGTTTTCCTAGATAACACAATTTACAGTACTACCTACCTAATGAAAAACAAAAATGTTTTTTATGGAGCAAGCGTATTATTGTTAAACTTTTTTTGATTTGGCAGTTCTCTCATACAAATTTATTTTTAAAAATTCTACCAAGACAAAAGAACACGTAGGTGGGCATTTTCAAAAAAAGATGGTTCAATTTACTCGATCTTTCAGAATTTATAAATTTTACGTTATTCCTACTTAGAATCGAGAGCTCTATTCCTTCTAATAGGTGAAAAAAAGTGTCTCGTTTTTTTTCGATTTACTTAAGCAAACACTGCCAATTAATTAACATGGATGGTAGCGTAATGGAAATATTTTATTCATACAAAATTTCGGGTCATTTTTTTCTCCTATTAGAATTAATAGAGCTCTCGATTCTAAGTAGGAACAACGTAAAATTTTTAAATTCTGAAACATCAAGTGATTGAACAACTTTGCTTGAAAACGCCCAGGTAGATACATCAGATAAAACAGAAATTTAACACGGTTCCTACTTATTTATTCAGTGACGCGTGCATAGATATGCAAGTCGATTTATAAATAATAAATAAATAAATTTTTATGTTTTATGTTATAGTAATGTATAAATTCTTTTTGTTCTTTTTTTTTAAGTAAGTTAAGCAAATGTAATTTAATTAAGTTGGCACACTATTGCATTGGGTCTCCTGTAATGATAGTGTTATGTTTTTTAATAAATAAAAAATAAATAAGTATACACCATCCCGAGTTAACACATACGTTACTGAATTGAATACTTTCAATTGTGTTCAGACAAGGCACTAATTGCGCACATAAGACGTCTAGGTTTCAGGCCACAAAAACCACGCTTAATTGTGCCTACTTAGTACAGACATCACTCCTTAAGCTACAGATAGCACTAAATCCAGGAGATATATAGGGGGAAACGAGCCCGACTGGGATATTTCTCACAGACCCTACCCGTATTGCCTATACCGTTCATTTATTTCTTGCTAATTTATTACGGTGTTAGTTACGTGTCGTAGTGAAAAGGAATTTGGTTGAAGTGACTTATAATCCGCTAAGTTTTTTTTTATGCGAATAGGAAGGAAAACGAGCAAGTGGGTCACCTGATGGTAAGCGATCACCACTGCCCATAGACACCCGCAACCCCGGAGGGATTGCAGTTGCGTTGCCAACCTAGAGGGCTAAGATGAATTCCTCTTGTGCCCGTAATTTCCCCGGCTGTCAAACGTTTAATACAATTTGAGTTTTCAATGATTCGCGGTTTTACGTTGAAGAAAAAAATAGCTCAATAAAGGTAATTTCGGTTCATATCCTGTCTATAATATTTCGAAAATTTCGAATAAATAAATTTGTCTACAATCATAACGTTCAGCAGGGGTCTTACCATGACGTCTTAATGCGATTCAGTTTAGGTTCGCTCGCTGTCAGATTCATACTAAAAGTGACAGCTAAAACTTGAACTGAGTCGGAATTAGGACGTCATGGTAAGGCCCTAGTTCACTTTCTATGGCAAATGAAAATGCGTGTAAATCTAGAAAATCGAGAAAATTAACGAAGCGCGGCGCATCGCGCTGGCTTATGTTCGCACTATCTACTTACGTGTCTAGACTGCCCACGTACCTATATGTTACAGTCACACACACGATTTCAAACAACTATAAATACTAGCGTTTTGTAAATTAATTAACACTGATTAGTAGGCAGTAGGTAGCTAGTTGCCTAAACATCAGCGAACTTGACTAAAACGTTGAGCGTTCATATCCTCAATAGCAGCCCCCATAGTCTGATGAATTTAAATCTTTGTACCCTTATGTCGAATGTTTGGGTTGGTCTGAATAAAATTTACTATTCTTTGAAGGCATCGGGTTTCTATACCCCATTTCTAAATAGTTTTGCAAAGTTTTCATCCAAACAAAACAGAAGAATATCCGAAATCAAGAAGGAAAAGATAAATTACCCAATCCTGAAAGATAATTGGCTGTGACAATCTCTCGCGCGGATAAATGAGGGCTTAGAAACGAATATTAAAACGGGCAGACGGAGATATTATTCATACCTAATATTGCTTGGATGTTTATCAAAGCTGAGACGAGGGGCTATGACACTTACCGAGATATAACGTTAATTTAAAGTGAAATGTTCATAATAAACTTACTAAGATGTTTTTAATACTAATTAGAATTGAAAAATATTACAAAATTCTCTTATTGTGCGAAATCAATACCAATAAAGCGCCGTGCTTTATTTTATTTTATTCGTTGTTATAACGGAAATTACTGTATTTTACAACTTTGAGAAATCTAGTGTCTACCTTTTGAGACAGCACTCTGACGAATAGAAATATGGACCCGGATAGGGCAGTGGAGATAACCTTAGGAACCCTAAAATCAGAAGACAAAATACAACTAAAGGAAATAAGTACGAGCGAGTACGTACTATCGAACAAATTTATTCTTGACCCATTGTGGAACCTTTTCAAAATAATTGACATAGTCACGTTACTTTGAATTGGCAAGGAAGTTTGTGAGGTTTACTGTGCTAACTTTCTGCGGTGAGTAGGAATGAATCGCTTTGTTCTATAGTACACAGTTGTAATTGTGAAGATATATGCTGATTTTCACTATTTTTGAATGGTATTGTCAAGTGTGTGGTTTCAAAAATCGGCCCCCATGTGTCAGCGAAACATTTCACTGTAAATCCGCTGTTTATATAAAATGTTAGCTGTCGCACTGTCAGCTTAATTAAGACATCAAAGCCGCGCTCTATGTCTAAAAAAGTAACTGACTCAAGAAATCATTTTAATTATAAAATTATCTTCGTTTAGGTAATTAATAGCAGTGGTAATGGCGGGCATCCGGGACAGGCTGACCACATGCCAACCCGTCTCCAGCTTAATCGTTTAATCCCGGTATGGGCAAGTATTTACCCGCTTTCTTGTTTTCAAATGTCACAAATTTTCGCGCGGCAACTTTAGAAACACTGCCTGTTGTAGATAAATGACTTATCGAACCAGGCGTTACTTTGCAAAGGTCCATATCAAAGAACAAAACATGCCTTCCTACTGCACATGAGTAGCGGAGTAGTAAGGATTTTTTTTTTCGTAGATATTCATATATCCGTTAACTTACAGTTCTTCTATTTATAGTCATCTATAAATAGATGAACTGTAAGTTAACGGGACCTTACGTGTGTAGCGCTATCTTTCAAGACACTACTATCATCATCAGGCAAGAGATGTCTACTGTTGAACATAGGCCCCCTAAGAGCGCAAAAAAGACCGGTCTTGCGCTACGTAGGGTACCAAAGCGTACCCGTAAATTAACAGTGCTAGTGAATGAACAAAACCAGCTTATCTCTCAAAATAAGGATTCTGTAAAGTTTGCGAAGTTGTGTATTTTTTTTTTTAGCAACCTTGCTACCAATATTATGGTAACATTGACTTCAACTCGAGAGCGATAGTTAGGTACTAAATGGCAGCCATGTAGACGCGACGCATTTTTTTAAATTATATGGGACGGTATATAGCAGATTAATATAAGTAATATTGTTTCGTCGATGACCCACAGTGGCTTTGATTTGAAAACCTTGTAAAATTAAGGTTGAAACAAAAAAAAACAAGGTATATGAATTAAGTATAATTGTATGAATTATACTTTAAATTGTGACATGAAGGGTTAAAAAGCGAGAGTTGTTATCAATTGTTTGAACGTTTCATTAATTTCCAATGCTCCCTGAACATTGAACGTTTCAGTGCTCCCAGATTCACTGAATCGATCGACAACGAACAGCGCCTGGGCAGGAAATTGGCCGAAATCATTCAGCCTGATCAACCTGATTACGAAGATCAATCGGCCGAATTACTGTTTGTTTTACTCAAAATCAGTGGCGTATTTGTACGGTGCCACGACAAGCAAAATGCCATGGTCGGAACTGTAAGGCTTATTGTCTAACTCGCTCGCAAACGCCATCGTGTTCATTTTGACAGGTCTTGTATGAATGTGACAGCTAGCTGATTCCGATGCCAATTGTCAGCCCATACATGAACTGTCAAAATGAACACGACGGCGATAGCGAGCGAGTTAGACAATAAGCCTACTGGCTTGACCTAGAGCACAGAAAGGGACGATATGCACTTCTTTGAATGAATTGTCACGGGCCCCAGACGTTATAGTTACGTCACTGCTTATAATAAAATGAAAAGAGATGGGATTTGGATGCGTTTGTAAGGGATTGGCATTTCTTCAGCCCAGAGTTATGAAGGTCAAGAGGCTCTCAGGTCTCAGGCCTCTGCCTATGCCCAGTCGTGGAACACTAAACATCTACCCACTTTTAACTTTTACTGTATGGAAATTTAAGTACTTAGAGTCCTATTAGCATCCGGGTTAGCCTTGCCGGCTCACACAAACCCAAACCCGTAAGAGTGAGTGAGATGCAAGACTAAACCCGCGAATGACATTCTAATAGCTCACGAACTGTAATGAAATGAGAATTATTTGCTTTGACATGGAACTTCCTTTTCATTTTAACTAAAATATAGGAGCGTCGTTTTACGCGGATTACCAACTTTATACAGTCGCCACTTTATTGCGTTTAAAGCTCGGCAATTAAAAAATACCTCGTTGTTTCGTTAGTGAACAAACTAGAATTACAAAACAGATTCTACAGTCGAAATATTATAGACGGGATATGAACCGCGATTACCTTTACTGAGCTCCTGATATTTCGACGCAGTTGCATGCATCATGATCACGGGTAGACGGGTGAGAATATCGGGAGCTCAATAAAGGTAATCGCGGTTCATATCCCGTCTATAATATTTCGAATGAACGTAACTGTGAATCATTGAAGTTTTTATTGTTGGAGGTTCTAAATAATAAAACATAAATTATTTTACCATACAAGTTTGCAGTGTAAAACGTAATTTTTATGTTTGTCTGTCTATATTATAAGTAACCAATATAAAATGACCTCACACTGCCTACATTTTGCTTCAACAGTGGATTTTAACACTGGATTTTATATTCATTTGCCGAATTTGTACGGAAACCTCGGTGCGTGAGACCGAGTCGCACTTGGTCGTTTTTTTGTTAAATATTTGCCTTAAAGATCCTTCTATGAGTTCTTAGTACGGGAACAACACATAATGATATCGAAAGTAAACGTCACTAAAGAGCAAGGTCGAGAGATTGTCCATTGGAGGATGCATATTCTTGCAATCTCCCACAGCATTATTTAAATAAGGTAAGAAGCTACTTAGTATCTGTTTTGCATTCCTTAAAGTAAAGACGAGCAAGAAAGTGCTCTACTGGTTTATATGATTTCCGTCCATTAGGTGGTTTATATTGTAGTATAAAATTCCCCAAGTTTTAGAAATAGAAATTTCTATGAAAAGTAACCCGTTATTTTGCTCGTGAGTATAGATAGGTATACTAATTTCAATATAATAATTTTATTGCCTTTCATGGATATTAATGTGTGTTATCGAACTTCCATGCTGGTATGGGAGCAAAGGAAAAACATAGAATGTACCAGTTGCTTCTAGTCCCGCGCAGATGGTAAAAGCCCATCGAGGGAATGGGCGAAATTCAAAAATTTAGCAATCTTTTTATAGGAGATGGTGTGTGTGTGTTATTATACTAGCTGTTGCCAGCGACTTCGTCTGCAAAGAATTCGTTTATCGCTATCCCGCGGGAACTACGATGTTTTCCGGGATAAAAAGTAGCCTGTGTGCTATCCCAGACTTTTCTCTATCTATGTGCTGAATTTCATCCAGATGCATTGGGCCGTTCTGGCGTGATTGAGTAACAAACATCCATCCATCCATCCAGTCATCCATCCATACTTTCGCATTTATAATATTAGTTAGATTAGATTAGTTAGATTGGACTTTAGACAAAGATAACTATACTTATAGGTACCTAATATAGTTTTTGAATTGTAAAACCGTAATTGGCGGGATTAGTTCAGACTTATAGAATAAAGAAAAATCTGTAGGTATACGTAGAATGTCTAATTTTCTTGCTGTCTTACATTGTCGTTTTAATTTGTCCTTACATCTAGATTGTGAAATTAGATATCTACGTCAGTTTGTGGATTTGAGTGAAATAATACAATCTAGGCAAATTTATTTTCATTTTTATTACACAAAATAATTAAATTGCAGCCCTTCTCTTAATTTCGTTTCATTTAATTCTGGTTTATATACAAAAGCGACCCACCCCGGCCTCGCACGGTATATTTATTATGCATGTATCGTATAAACCTTCCTCTTGAATCACTCTATCTATAAAAAAAAAACCGCATCAAAATCCGTTGCGTAGTTTTAAAGATTTAAGCATACATAGGGATAGAGGGACAGAGAAAGCGACTTTGTTTTATACTATGTAGTGATTGACAACAAAATCAAAACACCTAACTCATACAAAATGACATCTAAAATCCAGCCAATGTCGCACTCTCACGTCAACCCTTATAATTTTGATTGATAAGGGAAATAATGTTCAAATGTAACGCTTATCGCTACATAGTATAAAACAAGGTCGCTTTCCGCTGTCTGTCCGTCTGTTTTGCAGCTACCCCTACAGCGATAATTCGAGTCATTGAAACTACCTGCGTTATTTCCAATTCTATCAATTATTCAGACACGCAGGATACTGCGCTCTTTCTCTATGGCTCGTTGGCAAACTTTGAGTTTGGACTTTTGAGCCTCAGTTAAAGACCAGGGGCCTTACCATGACGTCCTAATTCCGACTCAGTTCAAGTTTTAGCTGTCACTTTTAATATGAATCTGACAGCGAGCGAACCTAAACTGAATCGCATTAAGACGTCATGGTAAGGCCCCTTGCGTTTTTCTTTCGGATTGAAATGAATATAATTTTCAATAGGTACTTATTTTCCAAATTTTATTCGTATTTACTAACTAAAACGTTATGCTGCTTAATTCGTAATCATTTTACAAATAAGTCAGGTCCTTCTTTAAAAGTTATACCCATAAATACGTTAAAACGACATCAAATAACCAATCCACTTTACCGTTTCGCAAACAAACCCACCCACGACCCGTTCATTTCAAAATAAACTATTAATCTTATTAATAGCCAGTAATGAACGTATTTAATAGATTAATACAGGCTCTGATGAGTTGTAGGACGATTGAAAAGAAGCGGAAGGTCAGCAAAAGCAAATTCATTTATCCAACGCGCCTACTGCCTCGGGGTTACCAAAAGGCCTAATTTCATAATTATTTTTCGCAAGTAAATTAATTTTCACTAAGCCGTGTAGGTGGATTGAGATTGATTTGTGTTTGAGATAAATTCACGGAGATTTTGATACCTGTACTAAATGTGTGCTAAAGTTAACAACGGGTTTACCTTTGAAATCGAGTCAAAGCCTTTAGGCGTTCCCGCGTTATTACTGAAAGAGTTATTATAGTGCCTGGTGTAATCTGAAACTGTATTATCTATGCTAATAATTATAATTAATATAAGCACATGGAAATTGGAGCGAAAGCAGATCCAATAACAGATCTAAATTATATCGAGTAATCCTGGAAAATCACGCATTAATTTACGAAAATATAATTCACAGATCAACTCTCGTAACATTGATGCTAGAAACTTCCTAGGCATTAGAAGTGGATTGAATAGCCGTCTTAGATCATTACTAAAACAAATTAATCCATGTGTAGAAATAAGACTAGAGCGTCAAAACATCGTTGTTCTTTCATGTATATTTTGTTTAACAGTGACACTGTATCCTGCACGGGACAGAGTATGCGAAAGACAAAATATAACTTGTATAAAGATGATAGAAGGCGACTTTGGAGTATAGCACTTACATACTTTTGACTCATAAATATTAACCCCGTTTTTCTTACGTGGCACGTAGAACGTAAAACACAACCAAGCTAAGTTTGCACCTCGCTGGAATATGGCATCCCGCCTGCTTCCCTGCTCAACTTCCCACGATCACTCTGTCGCGTCAGTACGGTCTTACGAATTTACATATCTACATATATATACATAAATCACGTCTTTATCCCTTACTAGCTAGAGCCTAAGGTAACAATACCTAAAGGCCACGTTTAGCATGATTGTGGGCGGATAGGCAGAATAAAGGGGAATCAAAATAGTGATGGGTTGCTAGCCGCATCGCTTATAACAGGATCCCTAAGATTTTCGCCCATCTTACATATTTTCGCCTCCTATTTGTTGAAATTAAATTTTTGAAGTGTTCTTGTTAAAGCTCGATGTGCAAACTTAGGTCGGTGGAGTTGTAAGTAGGCGGAAACAGAGATTATTATTGTCTAACAAATTCGGAATCGCAATCGCTTTCGCCGTTTCTTTTTGCAACACGGCATATGAGGGTAGAAAGAGATCAGATTTCGGCGCCATTCTGTAGCAAGATAATCTTATTGAGTTAAGTATGCCGTCAATTAGATACAGTATGTACCTGGACAATTGAACTTTGTTCGGCATTTATAACATCGGAAAATCGCGTTTTCCCAAGAATGAGACCCAGTTAAATCGATTTTTTGCTCTCATAAACAATAAGCACCAATAGGTAAATCTATTCTTTCCGTTATTTTCTTTCAAACTATTTACTTTTTTATTAGTGTTTACTTTTTCTGCCATTGTGATAATCGCTGAAATTAAATAATATTAGGTGCAATATGTTCATCCTACAAAAAATCGGCGAAAAATGAGAACAAAGTTTCACGAACATGGCCACTAAATAACTAAAATGCTTTTTTTCCAGATAAAAACAATACTTTTTAAAAAGTAATACGTGTTAGGCATGCGTGGCCACGTTGACGAGTTTACCTTTGGATGAATATTTTAACGAAAAAATAAAATAAATCAACAAGCCGCATGTAGGCTCAAGATAAATCCTGTTAAAATTATTGACCTACCCCAGGCGGTGTTCATTTTTTAAATTTTATTCGCACCCAGTTGTTTTAAAAAATTAAAAAGTATTTTTTTTACGAAATCTCCAGCCAGCACTCTAGCATAAATAAAATGAGACTATTTCAGTCTAAATTATTTGAATTGAACTGAACTCTTTGGTTGGGGATTTTAGATTTAACCAGATTTATAGCCTCACTCTTAGAGTATTTTTCCCTGAGATACTTCAATTACTTACCTTTACCTTTTACCGCGCAAAAACATTACTTAATACGTACTTCTTAACTTTGTGACCTTTATATAAAGAATCGCACGCATAAAAACTATAAAGGGAACAACATAACCCGCTTTAGAGCAGTTGGGCAATAACAAAACTAATCTGAGTCACAGTCTACAATTAAGTTGAGAATGCCCGCATTCTTCACTTAGTTACTTCACCAGCAGCTTACAAAATACGATGAGTTGACAAATAAATGGGCTCAATTTATAAGACGCTGCTGTAAATGTACTTAAGCAAAATACCAAAACTCTTTTTCTCAAAACGATAGGAACTTACTTAAAACAGATAAGTGTTAATAAAAATTTTATTACAAGCAGATATTGTGACACAGAATCGCAGAAACGGTCAAGTTGGTATAAAATTTGAAGATATCTCTCGATTTCTCTGAGGTTCCTATCTTAAGACTTAAACCTGACTTATGACTAATTTTATGCTTTTAAATAAAGAGAAAATAACTGTTCACTGATTGCGAAGATATCAACGGGCATACAGGCTAAAACAAACAGTCAAATTACAGGAAAACTACAAATCTGTCAAAAGAAACGTTATGTATTCTGCGTTTGGCAAAGGCAAATGTCAAAATGACAAACAAAGAAATGGCTATTACCTACGTTAACAAACGCTCATGCATGAATAATTGTACCATTTTAAAAGACTGTTATAAATCAAAAGTCATCTCATAGGTGCTTTTCATTAGAGATACCCAATTTCATAATTATACACTGTTGGCAAAAAAATCGGGTCTCTTTTCTTGCAACTATGTATGGGAAGTGATCCTTTTATTTTTGCTCGTCAGTGTAGATTGTTCTAGAAATCTAGACCAAAATGGTGCTTCCGCCAGAGTTATTGCTATACATTAAAATTGGCGATGCTCCATTTGTAGTAGTTTAAGTAGTTTGCTCATTTATAGTCCAAGAAAGGTGTTTCCAAACAAATATTCGAATAAATACCGTGTTGGCGTAATAATGACGGAACAAAACAGTTTAAAACAGCGTCCACAAGAAACTACACTTAAAATATACAAACATACATACATAAATCACGGCTTTATCCCCTACGGGGTAGACAGAGCCTACGGACCGTTTAGCATGATTGTGGGCGTAGAGGTGGAAAGGGGATTGAAAATAGTGATTAATTGCTAGCCGCATCGCCATGACTTCTACGATTTTCACAGATAATACTGATAGCGATATAAAGCCATCTTAGATATCGCCGGCCTCACCGAATAAAGCCGCAAAGTGCTGTTACCATAGAATAGATAATAACAGGGTAGAAGGGAATCTCTTTTGACCGCGTCCAAAACGCCGCCATTTATATACCTACTTCCCCCTTCACGTCGTTACGCCCCTCTGTCGTCCAGGCGTATTCCTAGGGTTGCTTACCGTTAAAAATTATACTTACGTCTAAAGATAATATAAAAGAAAGAAAGAAAGAAAGAAAGGAAAAGGTTTATTTGGTGCAATATATATCGCTAAAATATAAGTTTTTATTTACTTTGAAATCATTAATTTTATTCTAGTTTTACAAATTATGAAATTTATAAATCATTAGGTACGTACGTACATATTATATTAAGGAAGAAGTTATTACAAGTGCCATACCAAATGAAGCCATTTAAGATGATTTAAGTAAGTACTACTTGACACCATTGTAATTATTGTTTCCAAGATGAGTACCTACGGGACGCCGGCCGTGGCAGCGTGACTGAGCCGCTCGTTTAACAAGTACTGTAAATCGTGACCTTGAGTCCGGCCGGAGCGGGAGATTCCGTTCTACTATGTTCTTACTTATTCTATGCTGTTACCTGCTTTTTAATGTTCACTCATTTTCGACATCTACGCGGCAAAATACATCACCTCAATTTTTTTCAGCGTTCTATAGCAAGTATTTACGAAGTTACAAAAAAATAATACATTATTCTTTTTCAAAAACACAATCTTTAAATTCAGCTATGTATTCTTGCTGAACAGAACTTTAGACGAAGATCTTGTAAAAAGTATCATACTGTGTTTTAGGGAAATAATTGGATTGCTATTGCCTTTACGGTTTTCTTCTGGTGCAGGTTTCATTATCAACATTCAGTAACATAAAACCGTAAAGTAGTGTTACCAATACAAGCAAACGCAAATAGTTTTGTAAGATGGTTCTTTTATCAATAACTTTAAAACGTTACCAAAATAATTCAAAACATTAATGAAAACAGCTGGAGAAAAAAATCTGCTTTAGAATGTTACTAAAATGAAACTCCTACTCTTTTTAATTTTAAAGTTATGGATCGATTTCGGTTTTTATTTTTTCCTGTAAAATTGACTTTTTGCACTTGCGGCTTTATTCGATGAGGCCGGCGATTTTAAGCTCTCCAAACGGTTGACCCACGTCCTGATTTACGTCCTTGTTGATTAAGAAAGGTACTATAGGCAAAAACTTAAGTAAATTGCCTATTATACCTTCCAAATTAGAAAAATGACTTGATGGTGCGACCACACCGCCGCGTATACGCAGTGATGTGTCGTATGCGTCACGTTTTCTCACCGTTTCTTCATACATTTTGTTGCGATTCCGTAACGTCACCGTTTTTTAAGCGGCGGTGTGGTCGCACCTTAAGTCCCATATCAGTTCTGTACACTAATACATACAAAAGGTCATTTACTTAAGTTTTGTCACCTATGCAAGTACTTATATAGTTTTTGTATGACAGCGGGCTTCAAATGGGTAGTGTACACTGACAAGCAAAAAATAATGGGACACTTTCCATAAAAAGTTGCATGAAACTGACCTGTTATTTTTGCTAGTTAGTATATCTCGTTCCTATTATAAGTGAAACTACGCTCTTTCACTTATTCGTGAATATAATGAGGATTTTATTACATTCAGGCAAAATATTCTGAATTTTGTAAGTAAACCATTACAACCGTGTCAAGTATCGCTTTATTTAAGTACCTAAATTTATGGTCATTAGCGAAAGCTTATAAATGGAAGAAGATAGTTATAAGGCCAATGCAATAGTGATAATGATTTTTAAAGTGTACCTAAACCAGTAGCGGGAGAATGGGTCTCGAGAAACACCCCCATACATTTTCAGGGATTACAGAGGAGTTGATTATTATATACTAGCTTCTGCCCCGGGAACTATGCTATTTTCCGGGATAAAAAGTAGCCTATGTTTTAATCTAGGGTACCAGCTATCTTCCTACCAAATTTTATCCAGATCCATCCAGTCGTTTTAGCGTGAAGAAGGAACAAGCATACACACTCACATCGTCACTCACAAACTTTCGCATTTATAATATTAGTAGGATTAAATGCATCTGTGTACTGGAATTTTTAAAATTTAATCTCCTAAGACCCAGAGTATTACGTTTTACTTTTGAAATCTAACTAACATTATAAATGTGAAAGTATGGATGGACGGATGGATGGATGGATGTTTGTTTGTTACTCAATCACGCCAGAACGGCCCAACGGATCTGGATGAAATTCAGCACTTAGATAGAGAAAAGTCTGGAATAGCACATAGGCTACTTTTTATCCCGGAAAATTGCGTAGTTGCGTAAACGAATTCTTTGCAGACGAAGTCGCTGGCAACAGCTAGTAGTACATACATACATACATAGATCACGCCTTTATCCCTTACGGGGTAGACAGAGCCCGGGGTAACTAGAACCAAAATTAGTAACTTTTTAAAATTCACATAAGTTTATAATTGGAATGGTGGAATATGTACAAAAATTTGTACGCGGGGACTGAAGAGGTTAAAATTCAAGTTTTTCATATATATATCAGGCCATTTACTTTAAATTTTGATTTATTTTGCAGGAACAGTGACGATTAGTTACAACATGTTTCTCCAGACATTATCTGAAGTAGACGAGAGTTCAATATGCAAAACAAAAGAAGATCTCACTCCAAATAATTCCACGTTCTGGCTGGTTCGCTTAAACGACCAATCACCAAAGACACATAATCCTTTCACGGCGTGGTACTACGATGTGCCCACTGTTATTGGTTATATAACAGTTTTATAGCGTAGCCATAACATTTTTATCTGTGTTATTAAACATCAAATCGGTAGCTGCCGTTACGCGATAGTGGACTTGTATAAAAAATCAAGCTAAATCTCTTACGTACATACACATACGTACCTACTGTTAATAATGAGGAAGTTCCGGTAAAGTTCCTGTTTAATATAACTTTTACGGAAATATAATACTTTATTAACCTGATAGATTGGCATGCCTAATAAGCTAGCGCGGCAGCGAAGACGGTAAGTGGTAACTAAGGTTTTTTCTTCAGGTTTTTTTATACATAAGGGTAAAAATACACTGTGTATCTACTTAATGCATGATATTAATTTTACTATTAATAACCAAGCTTTTTCAAAACTGACTCCGTTTGAAAACAAGTGAAGAAATTTTCAAATTTAGTGTCCAAATTTTTCATGATTCATTCATCACCTATATAGTAGGTAGAGTACCTAATTTGTTTTCGATTGTCGATGTACGTGTATGTATAGGTACGGTACCACTCTGTGGCTCGACAATTAATGGAAATATCTAAATAAAGCGTCAATCATTAAAATCATCTGCCAATGTAACCGTGTGTGTGTGTTGGTACTTGGAAACTTATATATTTCGTGTTTACCGATGACCCTACCTGTTGCATGGTCAAGATAAATTTTTCGTCTTGGCGGGGGCACTACTGTGCCCCCAGATGCAACCTATACAGTGGTGAAAAATTAGAAACAACATTATTGTAAAAACTGCCATCTATCTGAGCGCCCAGTAACTAACCGTAGAAGTGAAAGCCGAGTTTAATGTTTCAAGCAAGCGGAAAATCACATTGCCTCTACGCTTGAAGT
Source organism: Pandemis heparana (assembly GCA_963854515.1). Taxonomy (NCBI): domain Eukaryota; kingdom Metazoa; phylum Arthropoda; class Insecta; order Lepidoptera; family Tortricidae; genus Pandemis; species Pandemis heparana. The sequence goes on along the minus strand of OY978026.1, from coordinate 7,496,705 downwards.
GAAAGCTAAGTTAGCTCACTAGCTCGTTCATTGTTGCTGTAGGTACTAGATGGCGCTAATTGTGAACGAGTACCTACGAGTGAAAATCCAACCATTATGTCCAAGGAAAGCCTTACCTTACAACCTTCCGCTCTTCTTTATGTTCCGTAAGAAATAACACAAACAACCCCGCGATGTCGCTAGTGAGATCTAAAATGATTTGAATAACATTTTAGTGAAATTAGGGTTACGAACGAGTAGGTAGTAAGTTCCAATCCTGAATAGGTAGTACTTAGTTAGTTTTCATGGCGAAGTTTGATTGCACTTTTGGTTTACTTTGGCGTGCATACGACGAGGCGCAGCTTAAATCAGCCTTACTTTACCATTTGTAAAATTCCGCGTTTCATTTCATATTTATTTGGCCTAAAGCCACTTTATAAAAAAATTTATGATACAAAACTTGTTAGGGTTCCGTAGCCAAATGGCAAAAAACGGAACCCTTATAGATTCGTCATATCTGTCTGTCTGTCCGTCCGTATGTCACAGCTCTTTTTTCCGAAACTATAAGAGATATACTGTTGAAACTTGGTAAGTAGATGTATTCTGTGAACCGCATTAAGATTTTCACACAAAAATAAAAAATACATTTTGGGGGTTCCCAATACTTAGAACTGAAACTGAAAATTTTTTTTTTCATAAACCCGTACGTGTGGGGTATCTATGGATAGGTCTTCAGAAATGATATTGAGGTTCCGGATATATTTTTTTTCTAAACTTAATAGTTTGCGCGAGAGACACTTCTGAAGTCATAAAATGTGTGTCCCTCCCTGTAACTTCTAAAATAAGAGAATGTTAAAACTAAAAAAAATATATGATGTACATTACCATACAAACTTCCACCCAAAATTGGTTTGAACGAGATCTAGTAAGTAGTTTTTTTTTATTTAATACTAGCTGTTGCCAGCGACTTCGTCTGCAAAGAATTCGTTTATCGCTATCCCGCGGGAACTACGCAATTTTCCGGGATAAAAAGTAGCCTATGTGCTATTCCATACTTTTCTCTACCTATGTGCCAAATTTCATCCAGATCCATTGGGCCGTTCTGGCGTGATTGAGTAACAAACAAACATCCATCCATCCATCCATCCATACTTTCGCATTTATAATATTAGTTAGATTAGATTTGTCTGTCTATATAAATAACCAATATAAAGTGAACTCACACTGCCTACATTTTTTAATTATTAATTAACCTATACCACTGGGGCGTATATTCTCTAAAAGCTTGGCTCTGTGTATCCTGGCTCATAAAAAAACGAATTTATATCTTGTTCGATACACAATCGACTACTTTGCTGCTGATACTAGTAAAAGGAAATAAAAGTACCAGCTGAGATACTGAAACGTTGAATTTATTGTCGGAGAGGAAATGCGCTTGAAGTTTACTCGTAGGTCTTTGGTGGGTATTTGAATACAAACGTATTTACAGAGAATAAACAATAAACCATAACGCAATACTGCATTACATTAACGCGTTACTTTGCGGAGGCCCATGTTAAAATAAATGGATAAATTTACTTTTCTACTCCGCGATATTCCTAGTGAGGTCAAGTCATATAAAACAGATGCACTCCTGTTGTTTTTTTTAGTCAAGCGATTAATGATTTAGAAAATGAAACAAACAAAAATCATCCGGTTTTGATTGCGGAGTTGCAAAGTAAGGTTAGGTATTCATTTTTTTCACTATGCATCATCATCATCATCAGCCCGTGTCAGTCCACTGCTGGACATAGGCCTCTCCCATAGCACGCCATTGGGCTCGATCTTCAATGGAATCAAAATACAGAGAACGAAGGGTACCGCATTTTAAAACTATGACAATAGGAAACCCCAGAGCTAGGTACTTACTATAAATTACCAATATCTAATTGTATGCTAGGTATGGCTACGCTACTCTATTATACAAAATTAACTTGTAATTCTTAGTACACCTTTAGGTATTCATCCGCTACCTGCGCTTTGCTTGTCTTTTTGGGACCTATCCTAACCCTTCAACTTAACCGTCATCCCTTTCAATGCCTCCTACGTTCATTGTATTACAAACTAAAGGAAAACAAAACCTTTTCAGCTATTAAATACAACCAGGCACTTTAAAACTACTATTTCCTACTATTCAAAGTTTTTTAAACCCTTGAACCACCTCAAAATTGCTGTACATTCGCCATTAAATTATTGGGTTTGTCAGTTTAAAGATATTTATCAGCCAAACATCTGACAAAAGAGATATTAAGGTTTTAATGGACCCTAATTACCAAGCCTCCATGGTTCATCAATCTGACACAAGACTGTATCTTCTGAATCGTAATAGTTTGATAGTTTTCACAGAATGGGCTCTTAACAATTAATAATTAAAAAAAAAGGCAGACAAAAGGGTACAAGAAAATTAATGACATCGTTTTGAGGAATTGAATGGTGATACAGACAGAATCCTTACTGAACGAAACTGTCTCGACAATTTTGACTATCACACTCACTCCTATAATCAGTAATTAAATTACGGCTGTAAAGCCAACTGCCTGCATTGGGCCCAGAATTCTGAAGTCCAATTACCAAATCTCGACTAAATCGGTCCAACACATTTGGGGCGCATGACTGCAGCAGACGTGCAGTAGACACAAACACAGTAATCTTACAAGCTTTCCGCAATTCCTCTTAAAAATTTGACGACACTGATGATTTCTGAAAAAGTCAAACTTCTCTCTGAAATTTCCGGGTCTGCTTTTTCAAAGCTGCAACCCCTATTAAGCCCCGTAACATGGCTGGCCCTAAATTAAACCATAACAGGATACCACGTCGGGTCCGGAACCGCGCGAGCCTTCCGGCGCACTTGTAAATTCACGTAAAACAGAAAACAGATGGACTCATTTCGTATTTTATTGGGGTATTTGGGTGAAATGTTACGTCTACTGGGTATCAGATTTATTGTCTAAACAGACGTGCTGATTGAACGGTTGTGTTTTGTTTACAAGTAAATTTTTGACACTTTTTTGACGACTGTTTTACTTAGTAGTCAGTGACCTCAACTACGAAGTTTGAGGTTACGAATTCGAAGAGGGGTAGGCAATTGGTAGGCATAACTACACATCGTGAATACGAATATAAAACTGTTGTATCCAAGTCAAACTAATATGAATTGTCCAAAGTTATTTATTAACTTAGTTAAACTTGATTTCCTTGAACGGTAATTTTTGGGACTTCTTTTCCGATACCAACAGAAACACCAAAAAAACAAGGTCAAAATTGCAATCACAACAGAAAGCAGCGGTCATACTTACTCTAATTAATGTTTTAGAGTAAATTTAAATCTAAGTACCAATGGACAGACTGTTATAGAAATCGTCATTAGAAATATTGGATTTAATGTTATGTATGAAGAGATTGATGAATGTGGATGAAGCGAAAGAGGTATGTCAGCATCGTAGCAAGTGGAACAAAGTAGTTTCTGCCTACCCCTGTGGGAAAGAGGCGTGACGGTATGTATGTATTGTTTATTTGAACCAATTATGGACCAAGTGACATGGAATAGTAATCAGATACTAACAAACGAGGTCTGTTAAATAACAGAATGCGGACTAACAGTGTTAGTGTTAATCAATTCAAACACCACTTACCGCTAATACCTACTCCAAACTATATTATGCTGCCGGCCGAGTAGGATAAATCCATTTTGCTTCCACTACTAGAGCACTGTGTTGCTCGTTTCATTTGTGATAATATTCTCGTAAATCTCTACTGACAAATCCACTACTAGATCTCAAGTGTTGCTCGTTTCATTTGTGATAATATTCTCGTACATCTCTACTGTCAAATCCACTACTAGATCTCTAGTGTTGCTCGTTTCATTTGTGATAATATTCTCGTACGACTCTACTAACAATATAAATGCGAAAGTAAGTCTGTCTGTCTGTCCCGCTTACACGCCTAAACCACTGAAAAGATTCTATAATTATGTAACAACTACAAAATTAATTGTGATAAGATTTCTCATACAGATTTATAACCTGGATTACCACAAAGGATTGTCAACCCAGTAAATTGCATAATTCCCCCGGGATAGCGATAAAAGCAGTTCAGACTAAAGTTGATCTTTATTTATTTTACTGTTCTATCGCGAGGTAATGCATGTAGTACCTAATGTGTGATCGTTTTAGTGCTTGATGTTATTAGGGTTCCGTAACCAAAGTGGAAAAACGGAAACCCTAATCGTGAGGCTCCGCTGTCAGTCCGTCCACCAGGCTGTATCTCATGAACCGTGACAGCTAGACAGTTGAAAATTTCATAGATGATTATTTTTGTTGCCGCTATAACAACAAATGCTAAAAACCAGAATAATGTATGTACGTCTGTATATATCATTGACCAATATAAAGTGCCCCTACACTGCGTACATTTTGCTTTGAAGCGGGGCTCTGCTTACACTGGTTTATAGATATTTATCTATAGATTTGATAATGGTACGGAACCCCTCGTGCGCGAGTCCGACTCGCACATGGCTGGGTTTTTTTCTTTTTATTTGAATACCTACTTGATTTTGTGTTTATAATACCTAGGTATTTTTTAAATCTTGTTTGTTTTTGCGTTGTGCTTTGCTGAGCAAGTTTTTATGAATAAAATAAACAAATAAATAAGTGCCTTGATGTTACGTTCCATATTAAATAGAGCCTGGAGGATAGCAAGGTTGGAGACGTGGGTTTCGATAGAACATCCAGATTAGATAATAATAGATTTTCGTTTCATTCAAATAAAACACAGTGCAACAATAACCAACGAATCTTTATTTATGAAATGACTAGTTCTACTCTACCAGACGCTTAAAAAACAGAAGATCCATTTCTATCAAAACAGTCTTTACACTTTACCTACCGTTATCAAAAATATACTCTAATATCTATAACCAACTGCAGCCAAGTCAAAATAGGAATTTGTCTGCAGTTTTTATAACAAATTCAGAAAAGCTATAGAGGGTTCAGCAGTTGCATTATGTATTCGTGTACCAGCTAACCAATCAAACATATAACTCCTAATAATAATAACGAGTAGAACGATTGTTCGAAATATACCAGCTAAAGTTACGATAGAACATAAATGATATACGTATCTGATAGGCTTTTGTTTTGTATTAAAGCTCATTTAGACATAATACATTTAAGAATTGCATGCAATGCAAGTATACATTGCGAAGTTTGACAGATCGGTTGAATTGAGTATAGGGTACCTCGGCTACCCGTAATGTAATGAATTGAAACTGGCATGCAATGGGCCTTTAGGAGGGTGCATTCTTACTGAGCTGGCAACGTCGCATTTTTGGTGATTTTTATGATTATTTCACAGAAATTGAATGAAAGTTTCAAATGTGCGTCTGTAGTGCACTTCGTTTTTAATGTATCAATGTGTCCAATGCAATGATTAATCGTGATGGACTTTTATTTTCGTATTGAAGGGATAAAATGATATACCTATCTTGTAAAAAACACCAAAAATGCGACATTGCCAGCTCAGTAGGGATAAACGCTCGTAGGCTTGCGTTTGATCCTACGAATGTCTGATCATAGTCACGCCACTAGTAAGCGATGTGATCTACGATGGAAGACACTTACTTAGTAAACGTAAATTCTAGATTTATTGCATTAGGTACTATAGTGAAGAAATGATGATACCGAAATTACTACTAAATTAAAAATGAATAGACATCGAATTGGTAAATTTTCGTTATACTACAAAATGTGACAGTAACAAAGGGTCGTTTGACACATCAGCATCTCACTCCTGGGCACATACCTCTTATTGTAGAACAAGTCTTTACTACGTACTTTATTCTAGATTTAAAAATACATATTTTACTTTCACGGTTGGAAGTGCATACCCTAGATCCTTTTCATATTATCCAATCCCATATACTACTATTTTTATTTCTACTTTCTATCTTTCTGTAGGTACCCGTTTTCATGTAATAAATGAATTGTGATTTATACAGACTCTTATGTAGAGTTGGGCTCTTTTTCAAGGTCCGTCCAGATCGCTACCATCACCTTACTAGTTAATTAAGCCTCCAAGCAGCAGTACTTACACCGAACAGAGCAAGACAGCCGGGGTACTCGTAATTAAGGACACAAGAGGCATTTCATTATAGTCCTCTTTCACTTATTAAGAAATCCTCTTACTATTTTCCTTCCTTTTTCCATACCTAAATATTAATATCTTAACTGACGTACCTAAGTGTAAGGTACAAAATGTAGGTGCAAAATTTCTATATTTCGCTTATTCCGATATCGTATCGGCGTCACTCCGATATTGGATTGGATAACGTGAAAAAGCTCTTACTCTTCAACAGCACCCCTCGGTATACAGTCAACAACACAAGCTGGTGGCATCTATGTGGAAGAATTCACGGTATTTATAACCTACTGAAAGGTTATTTCATGATTATTAAAATATGCCGTTAGCAATTAGCGATTAGGTATTTATACGTCAGCAATACGTCATATGAATAGTATTAGTTTTTATTAGGATATTAGTTGCTATTAATCAGGGTATTAAAGTCATTTTCAAAACTATTAAATCCTACTTACACGAAAGCTAGTTAAATAAACTCAAATAATTTCCTAAACATAGTCTTGAAAGGACAATGTGGGTACAAAAATAATGTAAAAATAGGATTTAGGTAAGCTAGCTTAACTATTTTCTTAAATAATCATCACCTTTTGTTGATGTGGCTGTGGTATTCACATATTACACTAATTACACTTTACTTAACATAATAATATCGAAACTCAAAATATTTAAGTATACCCCTATGTATAAAACATGTAAAGCTAGTTCGTTATTTTCAACTTAATATTTCCACACGTTCTTGAATAAAGGGATCTTGAGAGAGAGATAGACAACGAAGATCCTATAAGAGTTATTTTTTCCTTTTAAGGTATTAAACCCTACAAACAAAATCAGCCTTAATTTACATAATATACATTACAATACATTTAATTAAATTCCCGGCATTGATTACATTGTTGATTTTTTATGTGTGACAGAAGGACAGTTAGAAAACGTATTTAAGAACCTTCCAGAAGACCTTCATCACAGCTTATTTTAGAGTTATTTTTCTTCTTTTAAGGTATTTTAAACAGCCTTAACTTACATAATATCTACACATTTCAATACACTTAATTATACTCCCGGCACTGATTACACTTGTTGATTTTTTATGTTGCAGAAGGACAGTTACAAAACGTATTTAAGAACCTTCCAGAAGACCTTCATCACAGCTTCGTCTCTTGCCCAGCTGGTGACATAATTGTGGAGAGCCGACGATGTCACCCAAGAACACGCTGAGGAGGTAGAAGTCCTTAGCTGAATCTGAAGACCGCTTGTAGTGACTGTTAACAAAGAAAAATAAGGTTTAAAATATCTCTACTAATACTATAAATGCTGAATACTATAAATGGGAATGGGCCGGCCACATTGCCAGAAAGCATGGCTCTTGGTGCAAACGCCTACTGGAGTGGAGGCCATGGGACCAGAAGAGACCACGCGGAAGGCCAAAAATGCGGTGGAAGGATGATATCCGGAAAGTGGCGGGCGGAAACTGAACGCTCACTGCCCAGAACAGAGAGAAATGGAGGAAATTGAAGGAGGCCTACACCAATTCAGGAAAGAAGAAGAAAGAACTATAAATGCGAAAGTAACTCTGTCTCTCTCTGTCTGTTACATTTTCACGTTTAAACCGCTGGACCGATTTAGTTGAAATTTGGTGTATAGATAGTTTAGTCCCGGGAAGGATATTAGGATAGTATTTATCCCGGAAAACTACATAGTTCCCGCGGGATAGCGATAAGCGAATTCTGCGCAGACGGAGTGTCGGGTAGTCTAGATAATAAAGTGAATAGGCATAGATAGCCATTCCGTCTCCTGATGAAAGCAATAATTTTCTTGAAAAGGTCCCAATCTTGTGCTATTCTTTGTTTTGAACAAGAAAGCCCAACGAGCAAGTGGGTTATCTGATAGTAGGTAATCACCATTGACAACGAACATTCGCAACACCGGAGCGTTACAGCGTTGCCAGCCCAGAGGGCTAAGATAAAATATCTCATGTTCCCAATAACTTCTTGAATACTGTTTATAGAATCAGCCATTACTTTTCGAAGTTCCATTTAAGTATATCGCGGAGTAGCAAAGTGTAACAAACTTGTTTCTTTTTTTTCTTTTTACAAAGGTACTAACAAGACAAACAAAATATCAGCTACTACAATGTTGTGAACGTGGTTATTGCATTGTGAGTGTTTTTATAAATAAATAAATAAATAAAATTTCGACGGACAAATCATATCACGAACAAAACTTATTTAGTCCAATAATGTTTATTGTAACCATAGTAGTGAACATACATCCTACACTATCGTTAAAAGGATGACAAACAAATAAATACCTCTACCCTTTTACATAAATGAGAAGCCAGAACAAACACTTCTATACTTATAACTCGCTCTGTTATCGCGTTTGTTTTGGCTCCTCGCTCGAATGCTGAAGACACAAGAAGAAGGATAAAGCAAATAGTCCCTCACACATTGATTATTTTTGATCATATTCATAAAAACTTTGCAAACAAGGCCTACCCAGATAAGTGTTACCTTGAGCAAAAAAGGCTACTTAACATAAATGCAACATACTGCGTGGTCTTAATTGTATTACTAGCTATCAAGATAACAAATAGATGAATGGAGCTATACAAAACTGAACCAAACAGCTTTGCAGTAAAGTTTAACATGAGGCGTTCGGATAGTGAAAGTGGTTGGCGGATTATTGCATAATACGGTTAGCCTCGGATGCAGTGTAACTAGCCATGCAGCGTTGAGATGGTTTACTCATCTCATTCAAGAATGTGAGTAATAAACGAAGTGGGTCAGACAAATGGGTGGTAAAAAAAAACTGTTACATACGACCCTTGAAGCCTTAGACAAACTGGGTCAAACAAACGGGTGGTAAAAAAACTATTTCATACGACCCTTGAAGCCTTAGACAAACTGGGTCAAACAAACGGGTGGTGAAAAAACTGTTTCATACGACCCTTGAAGCCTTAGACAAACTGGGTCAAACAAACGGGTGGTAAAAAAACTGTTTCATACGACCCTTGAAGCCTTAGACAAACTGGGTCAAACAAACGGGTGGTGAAAAAACTGTTTCATACGACCCTTGAAGCCTTAGACAAACTGGGTTAAACAAACGGGTGGTGAAAAAACTGTTACATACAACCCTTGAAGCCTTAGACAAACTGGGTCAAACAAACGGGTGGTGAAAAAACTGTTTCATACGACACTTCAAGTCTTAGCTTAGGTATATCTTACTTACCTGCTATGGAATATTGAAATTGAATTAGAAAAAGCTTAAAAGGCGTTGGATACTGGAATTAATGGATAAACAATGAGCAAAAAATTTTGGATGTCTACAAGAAGTCGACGTGTTCATTTTGAAAGAAAAAAAAATATAGTTTATGGAATCAGGCGTTACTCTGTGGACGTCTATTTATTTTATTTCGAGTCGCGGAGTAGAAAGGTAAATATTTTTTGTTCATGAAAAATATACTTTTTCAATAGGACAAAGAATGCTCCGCAATTGTTTCGACTGCAGAGGAATTTACTGCTGTATTTCCCAAGTTGTTATGATCACAATCGTGATCTTTGCAGAATCTTTAATAACCGGAAAATCTTCGCTTCAGGAAGTTTCAAAATTATGCAGTTTCTTTTCTGTGAATCATAACGGGCCTTCAATGCACGACCTTGGTTAGATTTCACAATATATGGGCATAACGACTGTTCTGTATACTGTGTAATTACTATTTATTACGGTTATATACGGCAACTAAAAGTTAGTAGTTTAAATGTTGTCGTCAAATCGACTATTTCCTGTTTATGCACAATCTTGTTATTTATCGATATCTCTACCTACTCACTTTAGCCAATTTTAAACTTTTTCACAATATATGATGATACCTAAATCGACTCGTTTAGTAAACGACATTAAGCCAATAATTATATTATTTAACTATGAAAGGGTTCCACATTGCAGTGGCATTATTCTACGGGGTGATCGACCTATGTGAACATTTTTTCACCATTTTCACCAATTTCCACCATTTTGAGTAATTTTAAGCTTGCTTACGGTCCTTTAAAACTAACTATCTTTTATTATAACACTGTTAATAATATCGCATTTTCTAGCAAAGTCTCTGTAACCGCATATCTGCGGGTAACCAGCCCCCGGCAACGTTGTTAGCCATATCTTTTGTTATAAAATACACTTTATAGCAAGAAAGATAATTGCTTGAAGCCATAATTACATTCCGTGTTTTACATTTGAACAGATTTTAGCATTATAAATTGCAAAAAACACAAAGCTTTACATTGTTTATTCCAACTTTTGGACGTCCACTATAATATCCCTCAGCATGTACACTGTATGCTTAGTGTAGGTTTTCGGTCACAAAATACGGCTCGAACGCGTTTGCGTTAAAATGTCAAATACTATGAGAACAGTTTGTTGCCGTTTCGATCCGCAAGTGGCGCTGCCAATTATTCCATAGTAATTGAGACGTTTACGTGAACACGTTCCAGACGTTTTTATAATGCGGAAACTTACACTAGTAGAGGCTCTGAAGAGCAAAAATAACGAGTAAATTGGCGTACAACTGTGTATAGAAAGTGAACCGTTATCTTTGCTCGTCAGTATACATTGTGAAAGTGATGTATACAGGGTGTATCAGACACCCCCTAACAATAATCCACTGGGGTATATAACCATAGCTATAGAAGCTAAAAAAAATATTTTTAAAAAATTGGAGTATTTTTTTTTATATTTCCCATAGGAATGGTAGTATTAACTGTAATCATTCCTATAGAAAATATAAAAAAAATACTCCATTTTTTTTTTTTTTTTTAGCTTCTATAGCTATGCTTATATACCCCAGTGGATTACTGTTAGGGGGCGTCTGATACACCCTGTATAAGTATATTTGCAGATTGCTATTTCGGATGTCAATAAAAAAAACTTACCCTGCAGTAACGTGTCGGTAAAAAGGTTAGGTTGATTGAATTTGATTTAACAAAATGATTGTATTAAAGACGACAAATTCAACATATAAGCTCCTCTTAACGAATAAGTAAATCTAAATATTACGGTTATGTGATTACGAAGTCCCTGGGCGATGGTGATTACTTTCCGTCTGCTCGTTTGCCCCCTCTTATATATAAAAAAACGAAGACATTAAAAAAAATAACATCCATTTTCTGCCCAACAGAAATCCCAACACCATTAGTAAGACATTGCAATAATTTAACCACCTGTTCGTTACATAACTAAGGTCACTAATTATAGTTTCCGAGTTCGTAACGCAGCCAAACGTCTCTGTGTGCGTGATTTGACGATGACCCGCGTTGCGTGGCGGGCGTTACGAATATGTCCTACTTGCGCAGGGTTGGCGACGTCAAGTTGACTCAATACTTACACATCGTTTTTTAATGAGGGGGCATTTGTTACGTCAACACGTAACAGCCAGAAGATTATGCACGGGGTCTAATCCATTCATTATGCCTAATAGCCAACCAACCACCTATGTAACTTTACTGGGTCATTGAAAATCAGCGTCACGAAATTATACCAAAATCTTTTCGTGACACAGCTGAGTGGCGGCCATTTTGGCTAATTTAGTCTTTGTTTTGTATGTGTTCTATTACAGAACAATTACTTATTTATTGACTAGGTAGGTACCTACTGTAAACGAAAATTGGTCACTACCTATATTTATTTTCTTCAGCTTATACGTCCCAGCTCTATACGAAGCCATTTCTTTGCTGCTAAATTCTGGATCATTAACTTACTTAACTCGTTACGCACATTACCTACTTATTTATCATATTTATTAAATAATGAGGTAAATTTTGTATACATATTTGTGTTTGTTTGTTACTGAAATGACTTTAAAAATTGACGAATGGAAAGCTACCACTATCTTTATTTGTAAAAATACATCCCTATTTTCCTTGGTCACGACATCACGCGCAAACGGCTAGAACGATTTCGCTAATCATTTTTTGTTGTGTTTGTTATTTTCAGGAGGTTCTTATAAAACAAGATTTTGAAAAAACTGGAACGGGGGCGAAGCCGCGGGCAACAGCTAGTCCTCATTAAAATAAGCCGCTAAGAACTACCTACCTATTTATGAAACTGCACATTTAGAAAGAACACCATTGCCAAGAAGAATATTATGCGCCGCAAGAAACTAAACAGAGAGTCAATTGTAGCAGACAACAATTCATTTAAAATGATTTTATTTTATTTTTCATATCAAATGCTACTAGCAACCCTGGCACACGAGTTTACTGGACACACTTAGCTGCATTCTTCGACCAGCAATTTGGCCGCTCGCTGGCCTGGTTTACGGAGTGGCATTGAACCGCCCAATTTGCATGGCGTTTTGTAAGACTTATGGTACCCAAGCAGCTGGGTCAAGGACGTTTTGAAATTTTATGGCCAAGTGTTTTGATTAGGTGTTGGTAAGCGAAAAAGGACGCGGTGTATTGTTGTATTATATGGGAAGGTAAATAGTAACAGCCTTATTCATAAAAAAAACCTTAATTGAGGTTTGATTAGTCGATTAGTTAACAGACTGATTAAGCTTATTTGACAGTTGTTAAAAACTATGATTCATAAACGCTTGCTAGCAGTCTGTTAGCTAATGAGCTGTTGATGAATGGATTAGACACGTTATGTTGTCACCTTGACAAATCATAGACCAAAAAAGGCCTTTTAGTGAATTGAAAAAAAATCGACAGCAGTGGCAGCGAATTAGCGGGAAACCAGCGAATTAACACGACAGAACAGACTAGGCAGTGTGGATCTAGTTTCCTTTACCTTTCCCGGAGGGGATAAAAACTTAAAACAAAAAAAAACTGTCTTGCGTATGGTTTTGCTGCCAAAATCAGCTGTTAACATTTGTGGGGCCAATTTGTGAGTTAGCAGAGAGATACGGTCCGATAACTTTCCGAAGACTTAACAGAGCCTTGATGAACTGATTAGCGCTAATGGACGTTTATGAATTATGTTTTTTGCATCGGTCCTATAGCGAAACTCTAACTTTTTATGAATAAGGCAAGTCTTTACTTTACTTCTATATTTCAGGTCTATGAGGTAGGAACAAAAGTTACGGGGGCGATAAATTGATCTCAAAAGATTTTCTTTTTAGAAAACGTACTAAATCGTAGTCTAGAGGCCTTACCATGACGTCTTAATGCGTTCCAGTTTAGGTTCGCTCGCTGTCAGATTCATACTAAAAGTAACAGCTAAAACTTGAACTGAGTCGGAATTAGGACGTTAAGGCCCCAGGTTACCGTATAATAGCAGACATGTTTTCAAACTGTCTTGTACTCGATATTATCAAAGTTTTAACTGCCTTTTTTATATTAAAACCGACAAACGGGCATGAGGTGCATCTGATTGTAAGTGATCACCACCGCCCATGGACAACCACAGCACCATTGGGACTGCTAATGTACAAAAGCAAAACAAGGAAGATAGTCTTTGCCTAGTACGTAGGTATAATTGTGTCTACCTACCTCACGAGCAAAAATAATGACAGGTCGCTTTTCATAGATCTTTGTATGAAAAGTGACCCATTATATTTGTTCGTCAGTATAATGGACATTTACCAGTCTTTAGTAAGTCCGTGACCTCTTAGAACGCCATTCGACTTTCGGATATCATCGGCCGACACAAGTATCAAACCCATAAGAGTGAGTGAGACATTAAGCCAAGCCCCAATGACATTCTGAGATCGCGGACTGTGTACTCTTATCAAGAAAGTATGGCATTTACCTGAAGACGTCAGACCAGTCCATCTGCGGCTTGGGCAGGACCTGCGCGCGCGCAGCGTAGTGCGCACACACGCGCTCGAACACGCAGGCGCGCGCGCCGAACTCTCCTACTATGTACTTCTCCACCTCAGCTGCGTCGAACGGGTCGGCGTCGTAGGCCAACTCACGCCGGTTACGGGAGCGATAGGTAGCTGAAATGACAGAAATAATAGTTGAGGGTACGTTAAAAAACCGGCCAAGTGCAAGTCGGACTCGCGCACGAGGGGTTCCGTACCAGAAAAAGCATAAAACGGTAAAAAAATACTTTTGTAGTATGGAAGCTCCCCTTAAATATTATTTTTATTTTATTTTTAGTATTTGTTATTATTGTGGCAATAAAAACGGTTCGATAAGCAAAAAACGCCAACTACTCTGGAGCCCCCCTTAATTATTATTATTACTTTGACTTTAGTATTTGTTGTTGTAGCCACAATAAAAATACATAATCTGTGAAAATTTCAACTGTCTAGCTATTACGGTTTTTTGAGATACAGCCTGGTGACAGACGGACGGACAGCGAAGTCTTAGTACCAATTTCCCGTTTTTACGCTTTGGGTACGGAACCCTAAAAAAGGCGGTAGGTGCTGCGCTGACAATTGCCTCTAAAGAACGACCGCTTGAAATAAGTCCTCGCCCGCGCGTTACAGGAGCGCTGAGTAGGACGACAAAGGGGGCTGAGAGAGGTACGGGCGACCGGCGGACTACCCGCCGGGTCTATAGCCGGGTCCACACTGAGCGAACTGCCTGCATTAAGGTGGAAACACATTATTAATACGCGACGCGACCCGATGCAACGAATGTATGCGCATGGCGTCGCGTCGGATGTTCATAGTGTGGTTCTGATCATAGAAAATAATACAATTTGATTCGACTCAACACGCGTCGCGTTCCATCGGGTCGCGTCGCGTGTTAATAATGTGTTTCCACCTTTAGGCATGGTATTGTTTGACACAAGATTCAAAACCTAAAGCGTCGCCTGGTCGCCGCAGAGCAGAGTGCAGATAAACTGACGTGTTTTTGACCCTGTTTCACCTCTCTCTAATGAGTTCCTGATATGTGTCAGAGACGATATCGATAGCTTGTCAGAAAATGGTAGAACAGGGCCTTTGAGTTTGTAAAATTGGCCAGGGTAAAACAGGGCCAGGGATCGAAGGAAATGTCTTTATAATAACAAGGTGTAAATACAAGGCATAGGTAATTAAATTAATTTCAGTTTTATCAGAACGATCTTCTGCCTTGTTAAGTTTTAGCGTCCCCGTGGGGTAAGCTAATTATAACTTAAACGTTGAGTTTGTCTTGAGGCTGGTATTTCATTCGAATCTCACTAAACAATACAAGTTCCTTTGAATATAAAATATTATACTTATTAAAAGTTGAACAAGATTGTCAAGTCTAAAAGTGTCCAAAAAAGATTAGAATCATGTTTGAAACTACAATTGCTGTCAGTTGTGTCTGTAGTTGTCAGGTCTAAGACTTCCTCAGGTGCCGCAAACGCATATTATGTGCATTAAAGTGCCTGCAAATTTGTGACATCGATATCGGCAACAAACAAATAAGCGTACCATAATGCTAACTGGTACTACCTATCATAGGCCTCGTAACCCAGAGGAATAAAACCGCTGTTACACAACAAAATTATTGATCTAGCAGCTAGCGTTTCATGATTACCTGACATAACTTTTGTATTTCCTTTCAAACTATTGTCAGTTATGACGAGGAAAGAATATCTGTTACGAGTATATTTATCTTAATCTCATAGGTATCTACTTCTGGTTATTATATTAGGTCATCGTCAAAATTTAAGAGCCCAGCTCTTGTCGGTGGAGTAATCGCCATTCACTCCTTCTCTCTGCCATTGCTTTCAGCTCCTGATACGACAGTACATTAACCTTCTCCTTTGCTTGGTCCATAAATGCACGTCTCGGCCTTCCTCTGCCTCTTCTTCCTTCTATTTTCCCTTCAATCAAAGTTTTTATGTAATCGTCGTGTCGTATCAGGTGCCCCAGCATACTTCCTCTTCTATTCTCAATCGTCCTCAGCAGGGATCTCTTTTCCCCCACCAAATCCAAATTATATTAGGTAGTGGAGATATTTTAAGGAATAATATACAAATGTTTATTAAAAAATTAAAGGAAGTGTGAAACGAAAATTGTAACTTTTTAAGACTATGATCGATTGTTGTTATAGCTAGTGCAAGTGAAACTTTTTTTTTTCTTTAAAAATATTTTTTCTCAATCTGATTGTAATTAGAATTCCAGGTTATAACTTTGAAGAAGCTGCAAAGTATAGCGGCCTGTTGCACAAAATTCATTTAATAGTTTTAATTACTCCTAACGAAGTTTAAAATGAAGTTCGACTTAAACTTCGAGCTATAAACCGCTACTTCTTCATTTTATCAGCTACCTACTGCAAATACTTAACTTTAACTACTTGGTACAGAATTACCCCCTTATTCATAAAGGCTCTATCTAGGGATCTAGTCTTCTGCTAACTTAGTAATCGTTTGTCCTTATCTGTGAAAGGTAAATGTCAAAGTGACAGATAAGGACAAACGATGGCTAAGTTAGCAGAAGCCTATAGAAGAGCGTTTATTAATAAGGGGGTTAGTATTTACGTCCGTAACGCAAAATTACATTTTTTTTTCAGTTGTATAACTTGACATATGTGTCAAATCAAAACAGAGAAGAGCAATATCAAATCAGCCTGTTTTTATCTGTCATTAATAAAGTAGGTAATGTATTCTTAAAAAAAAAATTATCTATCGAAAGTGAAATGAAACAAGTTAACTAGAGGACGTCGCAGTGAATTCATTATAACATGCTAAGTTGCAGTGGAATCAGTATGGTGGTTTATGGATGTGACAGACTGGCATACAGACGGCATCAGTAGGTAAATGACAGTAGTCCGATATGAGTACTTTAAATCATAACACCTGTAAAACCATTATGTGCAATAAAGTATTGAGTATTGAGTATTAGGCTGAGGGACTATTATGTGGCTTGTGGAAGTCTGAAGTGTTATAACATAATGATATTTATATGGCCAGCAATTTCAGCCATTTGAAACGATATCTTATCAATATCCATATGTTTCATAGTTGAATCGTTAGTTTTAACGTAGGTCATTCATTGCAGAGTATAGGAATATAACATGTCTACTATGTATAGTTAAATTATGCTTTTTAATATTACATTGAAACTCTACATTTTTTAAGTAAAATTATAATTTAAAAATCGTGTCTTGATAATGTTCTTACTCTGTACCTTTAAATAAAATCGTCGTCGTAATTTTCTTGGCAGTTAAACCAGTGTTCATAAGTTAACATGCGATACTAACATTCTAAATAGTTTCAGTTATTTACGAGTATCCCGAAGTCATTATGTCGTTTATGGATTCAAGACATTGCGTACCGGGGGAACCCATGTCAAAATCATCCAATGACAATTGCTATTAGCTATGAACCAAGAATCCAACTATTTCGTCACTAATAAAACCCACATCAATTTCAAAATGTCAAATATGATTGCGTTATACATATTACATTGGTCATCAAAAACACTTAATTCAATAACTTTTAGTGAGCATTTCTTAATCACATTAAAATATCATTATCGAGTGTTTTGAGTATGAAGATATAACATTATTATGACGAAATGTAATAAAGCAAATTGGCTATCAATAACGATTAAGTACATATTTGTAGCACATGATTGGTAATTTAATTATTTTGATTTTAAATGTAAGCATAATTGTAGTTATGTATGAACTAATTTAATTTAACAAACCATTCATAATGCTTGTCAACCACATTCGCCTATCTTTATCCAACACTTTGAATTATGTATTGTATGTATCTATTTTGTCTGTATGTGTGACTCTTTAAAATGTATACATCATGAAACGAAAAAAACCTACAAAATATTACTTTGTAGTAATTTCTTTCGAGAATTTTATTTTATGAACTGTGACGTAAAGCCAATCTAACTAATATTATAAATGCGAAAGTATGGATGGATGGATGGATGGATAGATGGATGTCTGTTTGTTACTCAATCACACCAGAACGGCCCAACGGATATGTATGAAATTTGGCACATAGATAGAGAAAAGTCTGGAATAGCACATAGGCCACTTTTTATCCCGGAAAATTCCCGCGGGATAGCGATAAACGAATTCTTTGCAGACGAAGCCGCAGGCAACAGCTAGTATTTTTATATTTTATGCAGTTTTACAAAGGCATAATAAATGATCGATCATTAGGTATAATTAATTAATACCTACGTAATTTTCAAGACAAAGAATGCAACATTTCCATGGCTGTTCGTGCTAAAACTACTTTCAGTAAATTTCCTCAGCCATTCGTGCTCCGCTTAAAACTGAAAGTAAAATCTTGATAGCAAAATGAAATGGAAATCAAAAAGCTTAGTACTTAAAGCTTTATTTAAGTAGTGGAAAGAACGATTGTGAAAATGTTTTCACATAAAAACTGATTCATTAACTTTCTTTCAGCTCTTCGAATGTTTATTATAACCGCTTACTTGCTGAGTAGGCAGTTCAAATTTAAATAGTTTATTTTAATGGCATTGCGCCTATTTTTTCACTGCCTTTTTGTTTACCTAAAAATAATTAAAATAATAGAGGAATTTAAGGAATTTCCATTATTTGACTAACGAATTATGTCGTACAGCTTAATAGATCTAGACCAACCGCTTAACCGAGTCCTTGCCCGCGTGAGTACAGTCACCAGCATAAATAAGTGATCACTTTTGTACCTATTCACTTTAAAGTCATGTTTGAATAACCATACGAAATCATGTAGCGACTGAAAGCGACAAGGTACAAAAATGATCACTTATTTATGCTGGTGACTGTACAGGGGCGCAGGGTAGGAAGACAAAGGGAACCGAGCGGTGCGGGCGGGGAGTGCGCCTGCCGCCCGCACCTCTCTCGGCCCCCTTTGTCGCCTACCCCGCGCCCCAGTGCCGCGCGGGCGAGGGCTCAGTTAAGCGGTCGGTCTATAGCACAAGGTTTACTGACAGAAGAATATTTATTTATGTAAGTAAATGTGCTACAACTATTTTGATTAAATACTTTTATGTAGGGCGTCACGTGATTGATTTGTGACAAGTGAGTAGCTATAGGGCACTATTTAGGGCATTTTGTCAGAACTTCTACACGAGCAGCTTGTGGGCAAAATGCACTAAAAAGACGCTAAAGTCCTTGCGGGTCCAATATAGCAATGGATTCAGGATGCTGATGGGACTGCCGCGCTGGTGCAGGTTCAGGTTCCAAAGAGCTTAACCACCTGGTCTAAGCGAGTAAGAGACAAAATTTTGATTTCAAACAATAACTAATATTTCGTATCATTCATAATTGAAACAAACTGTAACAATAGTACATTATTACATTCCGAGGGTGGTAAAATAGGTAAAGAATGTCTCAGATCACAGGAACTTGTCGAATTAGCCAAAGGCGAGGGCGATAAACATGCGACCTGAGGCTTTCTTTATCACCGCCCGAGATGTGTACACAATTTTACGCCTTCCCCTGGTCAAATAGTAAAAATTTCCGCTCGCGTAGCAGGCGGTAAATAGCTACTTACGGCCCGGGTCGACGTAAAATCCTGAACCATCTGAAAATACCTAATGATTAAACTTCATTTCATTTAATAGCCTATGGAAGTGTCCCACTGCTGGGCAAAGGTCTCTCGACCTCCACAACTCTCGGTCCGGCGCAATGTCAGGCCATTCCCCCATATACGCGTCCAATGATTAAACTTGCGTCATTAAATTAAATACGGAAATACAGCTTATAAACAATGTTACACAATATTTACACTAACCTGGACTTAGGGAATATGAGAGTTTCTTCAAAAAGTTCGTGAGGCGGACACTTAAAATTATAACAGGAAATCCCACCAACTGCACCGGCAGCTCGAACGCTGCATCCTGACTCATCACGTCATTATAACTCAATAACACAAACAACAAACAGCTGGTGTATAGGATTTTATTCCACTCCATCGCTAGAAGCTGTCAACTAATTCACTTGGACCTTTTACTACTTAGCTAGCGGTTTCAAAACACTTCGAATAGCAATTGTTTTAATGTTACAGGCACTCAAACGTTCGTTGATACGTAAAAAAAACGAAAGCCGAATAGAGTTCCAAAATCAAAATGCGTTCTAGATTCAAAACGTCCGCGCGCAAGGAGTCTGTTCCCGATTCCCTTTTTAATTCGCGCCTGAACACGACCAATGCATTGTGCCGAACTAACTCCGCGTACGGCTGACTTCGTACTGGAATACCAACTTGACAGCGTAACACCTTTCCCGCCAGTTTATGTTGGTCAATCGAACTCTTATGTCATAATGCCGGCTGATCCCCATTACAGCTGCGTTTCGTAAATAAAATATTGTTATTAAACGTGTTCTACTCTACTAAGTTCTGCACGCGTTGGGGTGCTTTATGGTTTCCTAGCTCGAAATGGCGGCTAGCTTGCGATATTGGACATTAGGTCATTAAGCCAATGTCATGTCGCCTTACTTAAGCGCATTTATTCCTACTGAGCTGACAACGTCGAATTTTTGGTGATTTTTACTTGATTTTTACGATTATTTCACAGAAATTGAACGTTTGAAATGTGTGTCTGTATTACGTTCTTCGTTTTTAGTGAATTCAATGTGTCCAATGCAATAATTAATCGTGATAGACTTTTAAATTCTTATTAAACGAGATACAATCATACATACATACTATATGTAATATTTATAACATCATTTTTGTACAACATTTACTGCGAATAAATAATTCATTCATTCATTCATAAATCATGAGATACCTATTTTCTTATATTATCCCTGTTTCGTGTATTAATTTAAACAACGTTCTACGCATTCATAAATCTCTTAAGTTCTTTGAACTATTATCGGTAAAGAAGGAAAATGTGGCGTACGTGGAAGCATCTACCTACCTACCAAAAAGTTGGTATCAGACTGCCTTATCACACGAAGTTAATAAATTAAAGTTTTTAAATTCCTTAATATTCATATGATTTAAAATTCACTCAAACTTACCCGGATTTAAAGCGTAATTCAGCTTCTTAACGAAGTTAGTCAATCTGACGGCCATGATGATAAATGGGAATCCTACTAATTGCACTGGTAGCTCGAACCCGGACTGTTGGCCCGAGCCTTCCAACACAAATTGGAACACCAAAAACGACACCACAGTCCAAAAGTAGCACAACTTACACAATTCCATTTTAAATATTTAATGAAAAGAGGTCAAATTAAAAAAATAAAATTGAGCCACTGCATAACTGGCCAGCAAGAATAAATACACTCAAACTTCGAACGCGCTGACACGCAGTTCGTGATCGACTCCAGTTTTCATCTGCACCTTTTAGTTTTAGCACATACGATTTAGCAACACAACACAACGACCTTAGTTCTGTATTCATGCGTCCGTGCTCAATCACCCGATACCATACAAGGCGTCTGAGTTTCGAAATGCAACGATTAACATTAAGGCCTGTTATTTAATCACTATGTCATTAAACTTAAATTTTAAACTAAAATATTTTTTGAACAGCTGTCCGCACGCTAGCTGTCATAGAGATCACTGCGCTTCACTCTCAACCACCATAGTGATATCTCCCCGCTTACGTCCTCTAATTACTAACTTGAGTAACATGTAATTACACTCAACATTTCAAAACTTTTGTTTAGCCATGATGATGGCAGGTACTGACCAGGCCCAAGCATTAAACATTTAACCGGTTTTGTGCTATTAGCGTCTTACCTATTATCGTTTAACCTATTTATCCAATTAAAAGCTGTGCCTAATTTTTGACGACGTCAATTTGTGTAAATTATGTCAAGGTTGAAATGTTACGTAAAGACGTAAAATTAATACATTTTCCAAGAAGCTTTTATGAATTGTACTGAAAAGAGACGTCTTATAATTGGAATATTAGGGACTTGTGCCGTCCCCAAGGGTCATGCACGTCTAACTTGTATAGAGTTTTCCGCCTTCAAATATAAAGGCTCTATTAAATAGAGCCCTCTTGACCCGCGAAGGAATGCGATACAAATCCTTGAAATCGCTTTTGAAAGATGGTTCGTACACGTTTGCCTTAAGCCTGAGCCTGGCTTGTTATTTTTCATTAGAAGCCTTTTATTTTATTAGGTGTCTGGATGCATGTGGCAGCTGGCTTTATTACTCTGAAGGTTTACCATACGCGTCGTTTTTAAACAATCTTTAACGTCCTCAAAAGGGTGTGATTCTTTTGAATGTATTTTATTAATAAACAGTAACATATTTATCTCGAAACTCCAGTCATTTTATAAATCAACTTGAAAAATATTCGTCAAAAGCGGTTCAATAGTTTCTTTTTTTTTTACCTGACTACGGCAAAGCCAAAGGAGGGTTATGATTTTTTGTTGTGTTTGAAGTGGCGTCCATTTTTTTTCGTTTGATAGGTACCCAATGCGTCTTCTTCCCACTGTCACTACTAAGACACGCACTAAATAGCGATACATTTCGCATGTTCTAGTCATCTCTAGATGGACCCACAGTAGGAAAAAGTAGGAAAACTATCGTGATTTCCCTCGTAATGCCCGCATGACATGCAGCCGCTAGCATTGCGCCATGCACCTACTTCTGTTAGTACTTAGATGACGTAAGAGCCAGAACTATGACAAACATCCAAAGGCTTCGGCACGTTTTGTGAGATGCCTCGGACGGCTATCGAATTGCGCTCTTAGAAAATCTATACATTGAAAGCAAATGCCTATTAATTTATTTTTGAAGTGAAAACCTCTTTAACGGCGTTGGGCACTTTTTTGGATGGGTAAAAATGTTAAACTCGCGTCAGACGTAAGACGGAGGGAGAGTATAAGTACCAGGATATCAGGATCATCTAAGAGCTTATTTTGTTGATTTCGTCGCTTTAACGTATGTACGTTTGGCCTAGTGGTTTCGAATCTCGTGTAGAAAAGGTTTTTTTTCTTTTTGCGTGAGTGTGCGTGTGTGAAGTTTTCACTTCTGCCGGCACTCCCGGAGTGCTACCCGGTGTTTTTTTATTCCTCAGATCGATTCAGATTTATATTTATGAAACTACTCATGGGGTTGATTCATACAAAAAAAAGGGAGTTAAACGAATCATAAGCGAAGTAATTTCTCGTATATAGGTATTTATATTTAGTACTCGCCAACCCATTTAAGTAAATCGTTGTTCTTTGCGATCATTTCTTTGCTTTCCCAGTAGAAGCTTTCATTGATGCAACGTTAATAACCCTACGGGATTTCAAGATATACATGTAGGACATTATACTTTTGAGGCAAAATACGTAGTAAATTTTCATACAAAAATTCATGTAAGTGACCCCTTATGTGTATTTGCCGACAGCGTAGTAAGAGAGAAGCGAACTAGCTGTGGGCAACACAGCGATTCAAGTTTAGCGAACAAGACTTTATCGATACTAGCAGGTATAATAAGTAGGTCACAATACATATTTCTGGGCATATTTTACTAGCTGCGGAACTAGCAATGAGTTTCTTTTTTGATACCGAACCAGTCTCAAAGTAATGAGTTTTATTAGTACCTACAATTTCGAACTGAGGTAGACATGGCATCTCTTTAATACGGCTTAGAAAGAAGAAAGTAAATTACTTTCCAGAAAAGATATAATTAAGAAAGCAAGCCGTGTACCAAGTAAAGCCCTTTGAAGAGAGAATTCATTTTATTTTATACGCTTCAAGATATTATACCGGTCGGCAAAACGTTGAAAATGAAATGAAACCAATTTTAGGTCCATTGGATTTATAGCAAATTCTGTTAGAAAAAAATACCCTTTTATCACGTAATGACAAAATGTCTAACTACGTAAAAAGGTTTGTTATTTTCTGCAGTATAATAAGCTGTATCGGTAATTTAAATGACAAGCGGATTCAAACAAAATTAATATGATTTTTTGTCATACAGTTACGTTCTATTCCTAATAAGATAAACGCAGCCTATTTTTCGAAAATCCATATATGATGAATTGATGCAGTATTGTTTGTTTTGAAAAATAAAGAAAAAATCCTTAGTGAAAAATTATCTATTTCCAAATTTAAATAAGATAGTTTCCCTCCACGTGGTGTTGACTTTACCACCATGTATCTATAGGTATGTACTTATCTTTCACAAAACTCACCACACATAGCATCTGTTCAGGAATATTACCATTGTCCTTTACAATGTATTTTTTCTTTTTTTTTTCTAAAACAGCATTAAATCTACGTATGTATAAAAATAAAGTAATGTAAATAAATTAATAAAAATAATATTTGACTAAATAGCGTTATAAAATTTATATTCATTATTACCTACTTAATTAAGAAAAAAATATGGATATGCCGTAATGCTTGGCTGAATGCGTATGTGTTTCATTAACAGCCAATGCCTTTATTTTTTTTAATTCATATCTACCCTTGGGAAGAAAATAATAGTTATCCTCCCGTATGTCAGATATGATTTGCCTCACTTTCCGAGTATGAGAGATGAAAAATTATTTAGCGACACTCTTATGCCGTAGGTATTGATCTTCATAAATACCTAATGATTATAAAATGTTATATTACATAATTTATAATACCTATTCGTAAATAAATACAGGCTAAGCGAGAAGATCGTTGTTTGCGTGTCGAATAAAGGGCACTGTAATAGTTTCAGTGACACACAGCAGTGTGATTCCAAACTTGGACAATGGAGCCGAAAGACTAGGAATGAGTGAAATGGACATGAAAACAACTGGATCACGTACATTCGATATTATCTAGGATAACTTAGCGAAAACAAGCTTTTATTGCTAAGCGTACCTGCATTTCTATATTATCTATCATAACAAATTTCAAATTTCATGTCGATCCGCCAGCTACCTACTTACTGGACCTGGTTCAAATTTTACTAGCAAGATTAGATAGAAGCACAAAAATACCCTGCCCCACCCCACCCACAATATATAGGAATGGGTGAAAGTAAACAAAAGCTTGTGAAATAAGTTTGAGTAGTCTTTGAGCTAGTAATTTATACAAGGTAAGTGTCCTAAAACACTAATCACCAATCTAAAAGGATCATAAACGCATTATAGGCTTCTGCTAACTTAGCAATCGCTTGTCCTTATCTGTGAAAGGTGAATGTCAATGTGACAGATAAGGACAAACGATTACTAAGTTAGCAGAGGCCTATAGAGCGTTTATGAATAAGGGGGTAGAACACTATCAATAGACTTGATCACAAAAGTGTGAACCTTATTATTTATCTTTTACTAGCTGTTGCCAGCGACTTCGTCTGCAAAGAATTCGTTTATCGCTATCCCGCGGGAACTACGCAATTTTCCGGGATAAAAAGTAGCCTATGTGCTATTCCAGACTCTTCTCTATCCATGTGCCAAATTTCATCTAGATCCGTTGGGCCGTTCTGGCGTGATTGAGTAACAAACAAACATCCATCCATTCATCCATACTTTCGCATTTATAATATTAGTTAGATTAACACTATAATGAATCAGGTAGTAATAGGAAGCAGTTGGGATACTCGTAGTTAAGCATCGTGTCTAGTAACTTGATTTATGTGGGTCAGGTGTATGACGTCATAGACCGGCTTGTGGTTTGTCGTACGAGAATAGAAATAGAATAGCACGTCACACTCTCGCCTGTATCTAAGTGCCGCAGGCTGTTCTATTCGGTTAAGCACAGGCTAACTGAAGTCGAATCGTAGTGGCAGTTTACAGTTTTTATTTCGTTGTCATTTGAATGAAAAGAAACAGAATCAAATAAAAATTACGAATATTTGTTTCTAATGCATATCAATCACGTCTTTATCCCTTAGGTATGGGGTAGACAGAGCCGGGGATAACAAGACCTAAAGGCCACGTTTATTGTTAGAATAAAATTGATACTTTGTTTCAAATTTCTCTTCACGCAACTCTTGTGGCGTGGCGAGGTGTATTAGGTTCCAACGCCCACGCCCGCCATATTCTTTTATTGTAAAGTGGAATCCTAACAACAATAATATACTGAACAAACTAATATAACTAAAATATACTGAACATACTGAATAATATGCTAATAATATACTGAACAAACAACAGTTTGTTCAGTATATTATTAGCACGGAGATTTTCTTTAGCGCGTCACCGCTCTTAATTATACGCAACAACGTCCTTTATTTACGTTAAACAAAAACTTTGCTCTTTTGGGTCAATTAAATTACTAAAAAGCTGCCACGGGCGAAATAAGTTTTGTTCCTTTTTTAATGTCCTGCAGGAGCCTGTTTCGACCTGGCACAATACACGAGATGAAAGTTTTCATTAAAAACTTCGTGAAGTTGTTCATGTTTTTGTTTTAAGAAGCCGCTCACTGATTGGCTTAAATTGGCAAATACCAAGAACTTTATGGATACCACGTCCATCAATAATACTCGTACGATGCGATAACTTCACGCCAAAATGTTTTCTTTTTTATTGTAAGTTTAAGTTTACCACTTTTCACTACTTGTTCTAAAGCTTGGTTTCTTTATCGATCCGATTTTTGAAGTCCCTTCATCACAAGATATAGACAACATTAATCTATATAGCTTGTAACGATGTGAGATATGTAGGTCGTTAACTTTTTGACTAACTCCTGCGTGCTAACGAGCCTGCGTATATTTGCGACCGGGAATAAATTTGTAATTTAAAAATCTCATACACCCGCGCGAACCAAAATCGAGATTAACCAACATCCGAATATGAAATCGCGTGTCGCCTCTCCAGTTCCGAATGGAATACGCATTGTGGCAAATAAAAACAGGCAGAGTAAACAGCGCGGAGGGAACCACAAAAGGCTTGGCGTTGAATGGACCATTACAGAGGCTGGGTTATAGCCTTGTTACTGCCAGATTACGCCTCTTTAACCAGGGCTCACACTTGGTGCATGGCGATTACGAGGACTTGTGCAGGTTTTGGGACGTTTTGAAGGCAGAGCTGCTTTGAGATCTAGCTAAGTATAAGATTTATTTAAGTAGGAAATTACCATTAATTTACTTAAACGGGTCAAAGGTAACTATTGTGTCGTTTTACTTTCATAGTATTTTAGGGTCACAAGATACATTATTTAAAAATAGGTTATTTCATTTGAAAAATCTCGTACACCCAATTGTAAAAGGAGGTAGCAGCTGACAGATTAATGAAATGTGCCAAAGACGTATACAAAAATCGACATGCTCGGGTCTGATGTGATACATTTTTTAATCATACTTGACTGTGCTCGTCAAACTAATTAAAGCTTGTATTAATTGGGATTGTACCTACCCCTTAATGCTGACGCTTAACTTTTTTGGCCCAATAAAAGGTTCTCCTGCACGATAGTTAAAAGTTTATGGCTGCCTGCAGTTGGAAGATAATTTCCCGAGAACTCGGTAAGCTCTAGTCAGCAAAGTCTGCGATTCACTACTGTGAGTTAAGTTAGATTTGGGTTTGTGATTAGTTTCCATTTAGGTATAGAGAGAAACAGGGGGGCTAGTTACTCCGAAATTCGATTTTCAAAGTTCGTATCACACCGTCCCTCTCACTCTCAAATTAATAACTATTAATGAGAGCGGAACGGCACGAAACGAACTTCGAAAATCGGATTTCTGAGTACTAGGCCTGGAAGGGGAATCGAATCGAATGCGGAAAATGCGAGGGGTACTTTGTCTGAGGAAGTTTGTATTAATAGGATTCTTTTAGAGGTAAAATTGGCTTGATTCTGATTTACAAGCTTGATTAATTTAAAATAAATCAAGCTTGAAAATATTAAAAGGTACTTATTAAAATTCACACATTTGTAGTGATCGGATTTATTTGAAGTTTGGATTCCAACAACAGCTAGCATATTTTCTTTCGACAAAAACTTTAAATTCTTGGGTAGTCGAATGTGCCTATAATCATACCTACTAATTAATGTTGTACAAAATCTTCTAAAGTCCGCATTTACTCTCTCCTATACGATAGTTTAATTCTAACGGCTGCCTGATATAAAATTATTAGTGTTGTTGACAACCCTATTATTTTAGTACTCCTTTCGCGCAATAGGCAAATACAACTGTCATTCTTGTGTTGCTTGTATTTTCATGAGCACCACCCGCTTGTTATTAATATTAAAATGAAATCGTGTGGCATTTGTTTATGATTTTTTTGGCACACAGAAAGCATGTGCTCATATTTTTTATGACTGGCGCAAACTTGCGTTATTTGGCACAGAATTTACGAATCTAAAGCTAGTTAGATAAGTCAGATAAATTAAAATCCAAATGTGTATTAAACTTTACGCCACAGAAAGCATATCTTGTTAAATAAATATGTTAATCTAAGCTAATTACAAACAATAACATTACCCGCTTCTCCCTGCAGCATCACAGCACACACAAAAACGAAAATCGCGCACTTGACTATCATTTCGAATAACGAACAGAAACTTTTTCAGAGTGAAAACTTTTACTGGCCAGTGACCACGATGGGATCTTGAGCGTGAATGGCAAATCCACGGCAAAACGAGTCGAGACGATATCGAAACTCGAAATTCACTGTGTAAAATTGAATGTTATGGCGCTTGCCTTTCTGGAGATAATGAACAGTTTACGAGACCAGGGCCGTTAAATTTAAGTATTTTTTAAATCTTTAGATATTAAGGGTCTGTTTCACTATTATCTGAGGTATTATTATTAAGTTCTTGATAGTATTATTTGGTATATCAATACTGATGTGCAATAATAACTGGTCGCTTTTCATACAACTTTTACCGATTATTTGCATGTCGCAGCCGTGATTTTCCCGGCAGGATATACTTGTACAATGTATCTTGAAATTAGTCCAACTTACTCCAACTTATTTCTTTGTCTTATAGTTGTCTGGTAGAGATCGCTATTAAGCGATAAGACCGCCTATTGTCTACTTTGTTCTTTGTTTTTGTACTGTTTTGTACTGATTTGTGGCGATCAATAAACAGTATTTTGTTTTAAGTATATTGTATTGTATTGTAGTCCGGAAAACTTGAGCAGGTGGTTGAGTTAGTTTCACTACACACATACATACATACATATAAGTCACGTGTTTATCCCTTACGGGATAAGCAGCGCCTGAGTTAACGCGACCCAAAAGCCACGTTTGGCATAACGTCTATATTGTAATATTTTAAGAACCTTTCTTGTATAAATACCGGACCATAATCTCTGTCAATATATTAATTATCATTAGCTACCAATACCAATATTGTCAAATTGATTATGACCATAACGAGTCTTTATACGTACCTACTGTTGTGCAAGTATAATGCCAGAACCTTAACAGAAGGTGACAAAGCAGGTGTTTAAAAGATATTAGGTAATTATTTGTGCAATCAGATGAATTCATCATGAAAATTAATTTATAATCCCGGGGTCACATTTTATGTTGCATTTGGTGTTAATCTAAGGCTTTTAAGGAAATCAGAAAAATGCATCGATTGGAGAACGAAATCATAAAGTTTTATATTTTGAGCTTTAGATCCGGATATAGAAATTTGATATTTTTTTAGTTTGTTTTTGTCTCCTTTTTTACTGAACCCTATAGAATTATATAAATTTCGTTACGTCACATGTATTAATACACTTTCTCACAGCTATTCTCGACTTTCATGTCACTAAAATTTCACTTTTGCATAATATCGAACAAGAGTTGTACGATTAAACAGATACTTAATGCATAAAATTA
This sequence comes from Pandemis heparana, assembly GCA_963854515.1. Classification (NCBI taxonomy): domain Eukaryota; kingdom Metazoa; phylum Arthropoda; class Insecta; order Lepidoptera; family Tortricidae; genus Pandemis; species Pandemis heparana. Next base: position 7,467,012 of record OY978026.1, on the reverse strand, counting down.
ACTTTTAACCGTTTGAAATGTTTAACGGTCGCACTGAGAGACTACAATTAGAAATAATGTAACTAATATTATAAATGCGAAAGTATGGATGGATGGATGGATGGATGTTTGTTTGTTTGTTACTCAATCACGCCATAACGGCCCAACGGATCTGGATGAAATTTGGCACATAGATAGAGAAAAGTCTGGAATAGCTAGCCTATGTGGCTAAATTTTATCCCGGAAAATTGCGTAGTTCCCGCGGGATAGCGATAAACGAATTCTTTGCAGACGAAGTCGCTGGCAATAGCTAGTTGATGATAAACGGGTGCAATTAGTATCTGGAAGTGTAATGGTTAGGTACTTTTTAGAACTGCGCTGCGCATTGCACATACCGCCGTACCTATCGGGTATAAAAAATTAATAAATATATTATGAATTTCCTCAATGAATCTTGGATTACATGAAATCTGAAAAGGGCTAAAAGCGTCAAGATTTCTAAAATCATCAGATACGCTATGATTAATTCCAACAAAATCACTCAATCAAGCTATGTCTAAATTTGTCATGAATAAATAAATAAATAAATAAATAAATTAGCAAGATAAATGTCGTTTTCAGAGTAGAATTAATAATTTCGGTTACTTACCTGACCGTGTTTAAATATTAAAGTACCATTGTACTTTAATATTTCAGAGTACGACTTTGAAACATATCAACCGCGTATCCTCTCATTATCAAAATCGACGTATAATATTATGTTACTCCGTGAACAGAAATAGTACATTACTGCCGAGGTCTGGAAAGTTGGGCATTGCCTGATAAGGTGGTTTGCAAGCCGAGGAACGCGAGGCCCGTCGATTATAATTATCGAATGGTACCTACAGTCGTAATCGAATACTCCTCATCACATTATAAGGGTGCTCAAAAATGTCTGACCATGCACTCCAACGCCCCCACAGACGCGCTTTTACATGAAATAATATGACGCAACATACGTTAGGTTAGGTTAGTATTGCGTTAAGGCGCGAAGCGCCTCAACTACGCGGGATAGGAGCTCCGCGAAGCGGAGCTCCGTCGACTTTATCTCGTAGCTATTCAAAGTTATTTTTGTTAATCACGCAATTTTCTTTGTCATACGCTATGCGGAGCTCCTATTCCGCCTAGCTCAGGCGCTTCGCGCCTTGACGCAATTCTAACCTTTTTTTTTTTTTTTATGGTGTGGAAAATGCGCCTTATGCATCCGCCCAGTACGGGGTTACCGGGGGTATGTGGGGCTCTCCCGCGACGGCAGGCATACCCACTAAAAACCACACGGATTCCCTCCTCGGTCGAATGTGAGGCGCTGCGGGAGAACAAGGTATCACCGCAAACGCCCCACGACCACCCCGGGATGGGGTTCCCTCTCCGCGGCACCTGTGCAATGCAGGTTTGGGAATTCCCGCCCTCCCCCGCTGGTGCCGCTTGGATTTTTTATAGAGGTTATCTCCTCGTGGCCCCAGTCTTGAAAAAGACAGCGGCCCACGTTCCCGGCGCCTGCGGGCCGGGGTTACGTGTTGACCGACGGTGGCCGGAGCCACGCCGCTCCGCGATCGCGTCCCTTACGGGGCGCACCGCTCCGACGGCAGGCTTATGCCCGCCGACCCTCACGTCAGCTCTCACACCCTCATGTACTACTCTGAAAGCAGAGTGGAACCGAAGGCATGATCGCGTCCGTCACCAAAAGCACCTGCGGGTGCGACCCTCTGGATTTTTTATAGAGGTTTACTCCTCACGGCCCCCTGTCTTGAAAAAGACAAGCGGCCCATGTTCCGACCCCATGGGCCGGGTTGCATGTTGATCCCTCCCCCCCAGTCGGATATTAGCCAACAGTTAACTAACTTACTAAATAAATTAATTAACCGTTGTTGCCCAGGGTGCCCCGGCCTAAGCGTTACCCTTCCCCCCCCCCGTGAGGCCAAGAGCCTCTGTTAGAAGGGAACTGTAACACTAGAGCTCTCGAGGAGGTTTCCGACTTCGCACCCCAACCTAACCTAACCTATGTTAAGCCTGCGCTTTCTTACAGATAATAGGGATTATTCAGCATTTGAGCTGTAGGAATGTGAGCCGTCAATATAATAGCAGTAGATGTTAAGATCTTTCGCTATTTCAATTTTCGATATTTTATACGTTGGGTTTTTGATGGTCGATATTTTGTGTTCCGATTTTAACATATTATATCGAGCATTTGACTGTAGATATTTTGAACTTTCGATATTTTAACCGTTCGGTATTTGAATTTTAGGTATTTCAGACGTTGATATAATGATAGTAGATATTTAGATCGTTCGATATTTTAATTTTCGATATTTTGACCGTCGACTTTTTATCCTTAAATATTTTAAATTTCGATATTCAAATACGTGCCCATTCTGTGACCGAAAACTTACACTAAACATACTGACCGTTAAAAAATAACTTCCACACGCATTGCAATGAAAACCGAGCGGTTGGCCTGGCTGTATGGAATTATTCTATCGTCCTCTCAATTTAATTACAAAATAGATTACTTCTATAGTACCAATGAAGGTAATTACATGCCAAAATTGACGGTTATGGTTAGAGATAGGTACTATTAAAACTAACTTGATGGCACTCACACTTGGTGACCAGAGTACAACAGGGGCCTTACCATGATGTCTTAAAGCGATTCAATCCCGAACCAAAGTTCGATCGCTCGCTGTCAGATCCATACTAGAAGTGTCAAAAATGACAGCTAAATAATCGGAATTGAATATCATTAAGACGTCATGGTAAGGCCCCTGATACTCGTCAAGCAATTGCGTGAGTTACGGTAACACTAACAGTGCGCCGACCGTTACGTAGAACACGTAACAATGCATAAAAATTAGGTCACTAATGTTGTTGGTTTTTTCTAATCATTCCATTATGCAAGAATGCCGGCTTGTTAAATTACTTTGAGGGGCGAATTTAAGGGATGCCATTGTGATTATGTAAAATGACAAAGTTTTTTTGCTTTAGAACGAACAGAAAACAATACTGCCAATTTTCTTAAACAGACGAATGTTTAAAGAAAGATTTCAATCAATAGGTATATATAGATACCGGGCCCGATTTTTGAAATCACATATGTGAAAATACCACTCGAAAGTGGTGAAAAATTGTGCTGTATTTGAAATACGAGGAGCTTAGAAGATACTAACGGATCTCGTTCATGTGAACTAGTCAAAAATTTGATTAGAGCCGTGGTTTTGAAGATATAAACAGATTTATACCACTTTCGAGTGATGTGCTTTCAAAAATCGGGGCCCTGAAGAAGTGTTGTAATAGGATTCATGGAATAAGTAAAATTGATCACTGTCTTTTTTTACTTTGATAAGATTGGATCTTATCTCCATATTCTCAGAGGGCGCCAGCAAAATTGCGTGCCACAGCTAGTTTTTTTTAATATTCAAAAGTTTTATGTTTTTGAATATTAAATTAACTCGCTCAAGTATTGTTTAGCTTTATTTGTTTTTGATGAAATATTATCAAATGTGACGATCTATTTCCTCTGTTTATTAATTTATTTGATTATTGTATTGTATTCTATTTTGACGATCTCAACATAAATTATTGTACACAACACTAAATTCATTTATACTGTAATTTTATGCTGAGAGAATAAATAAACTAATCTAATCTAAACTAATAGCTTTTACTTAGCTTTTACTTCTTATTTCTTAATTTTTACACGGAAGAGATCTCTTTTATTAGTATAAAATTGTAACACACATTTTGATGCTGATTGCAATCATATCATATCACCATGAAAACAATCTTCCCCAAGCAGGTTTCGATCACACAATTACGTTTGTAAGGATCACTGACCAGTAGGCTTATTGCCTAACTCGCTCGCAATCGTGTTCATTTTGACAGTTCATGTATGGGTTGACAATTGGCATCGGAATCAGCTAGCTGTCACATTCATACAAGAACTGTCAAAATGAACACGATGGCGATTGCGAGCGAATTAGACAATGCCTACTGGACCACTAGAGTATTCAGTCGTAAAAGCTTAACCCCCGCCCCGACCACAATTCCCTGTCCACAGTTATTACATAACCGGAACAAGACGCAACAGTTAAGATATCCTATTAACTTACCCTCTAATTGCTTTCCGCTGTTAATTGTCCGAAGTTGACTCCAGGCTAATCCCGTTTAGACTTCTTAAGTGTCTAACCGGGTCACTGAGACTTAGTAGAGTAGGTTCAATAAGGAGTAAAAAACGGATAGAAGAGCGAAAAAAAAATTGATTTTTCTGATTAATAAAATACCTATCATGTTGCAAAGGTCCGTTTGATGGAATGTCTAAATAATTGTAAGGTATAATGTATTGTTTGGTCGAATGATATCGTTTGGTCTTTACTGGATTTATTCTGAATCCATCAACTTTTCAGGAATTATAAAATAGGTAAATGTAACCAAGGTACTAATGTATTGTAGGTATCTCTTGCTTTTACATATCCATGTGTATCGAATGTGTGTAAATAAATGGTTCTCTCTCTCTCTCTCTCTCTCTCTCTCTCTCTCTCTTTAATTATATTCAGCCTCTCTCTCTATCATAGTACCTACTCTATCATATTTAGCTTTCGTAAAATATTTTCCGAAAAATTTCAGTTACTGCTGGAGAAATTTTCATTAAGCGTTCATTCGACATTCGACTTATGAACAGACATACGTATTTGTAAACTAGTGTTTGTAAATGACTTCTGCTACTTTATTGGTCGTATGGAGATTGTACATTGTGTTTCTATAAAGAGGTAAAATCGAATTAATACCTTGCTAAGGTGGATATTGAAACAGTCAGAGCATCTAAGGTATTTTCATTCTTACCTGTCCTATTTGGTAAACAAAATTCTAACCTCAATGTGCAAATTTTTGTAAAGAATTATGTTATCAAATAAACCTGACGCAATATTTTATACATAATTTTGGTGATATTTCATCTCCAGTTCCTTTATTTACGATGCAATAGTTAAAAAATAATAAAAATGAGACGTTTTGAGGTTAGAATTTTGTTCACCAAATAGGACAGCTAAGAATGAAAATCGTATAAATAGCAACGGATCAAGAAGATTAAATACGTTAAAGCTTACATAGTGAGAAGAAATGTTAAGAAATTCAATTACTGTAAGATTAAGTAAGTAACTAAATGTATTTGACTATTTAAGAATTCAATAAAGCTCAATAAAGGTAATCGCGGTTCACATCCCGTTTATAATATTTCGAATGAACTTAACCGTGAATCATTAAAAACTCTTATTTAAGAATTTTCCAGGGGCATCATTTTATTACAACAAAGGGTATGTTTTTAATAGAAGATGTAGGCTGTGTAATCGTACAAATTTGTAGTAGAATTTACAAACCCCGCAACATGGTTTAGTTCTCAAAGTTTAGCTTGTGTCCCCATCATACAAGAACCAAGAACGTCAAGTTTCCAGTGTGCAAACCGCGAAATTTATCTCATTTCCTTAGTCTAAAACTATTAATATAATTTGCTTTGCGGAGGCAACAATCAAGACCGAGTTTCCAACTGCTTAGAAACATCAACACAACGCTGAAGTCTCCGAGCTGCGAGAGACAAACAAACGTCGCAGGAATGCAAACGCGCTGATGTACCAAGTTAAATAAATAAATAAATTTTCATTTCATTTCATTTCATTTCATTTCATTTGTATTTTAAACGTAATTAAAAGCTAGGGATTTTTTTCTGTTTTACGAGTATATGCTGTGTTGAGAAAAAAGAATCGGGAGTTATGGGTTCGTGTCGATTTGAAGCGTACCTTTCAGCATTATAACGATGTTACTGCGTTGTAGGTTCGAGTTAATTTGAATCAATTTACATGAAAATTCAAATTTACTATCTCTTTTAACGGATATACTAATCACTAATTTATTTGTATGGTCAGATAATGCAAATAGGTAACCGATAATGTAGTCATAGCAGGTACAATCATAAATTTTAATTAAATTTTCAACTTAAAAATCTAACGGACGTTAATTTCTAAACGACACTGAAAATTAGAACACATAGAAAAATCCGAAAAGTAAAGCTATGGCCGGGAATCGAACCCGGGTCCTCGTCATTCCGTGACGCGTGCTATACCCCTACACCACCCATAGCAGGTAACGTACGTTATTAAAGTGTAGGTTTTGCGGGTGGTAGGGCCTTGTGCAAGGTCTGTCCGGATCGCTACCACCATCTTACTCGCTAATCCTGCCGCTAACTGCTGTGTTCCGGTGTGGAGAGTAAGACAGCCGGGGAAATTACGGGCACAAGAGGCATTTCATCTAAGTCCTCTAGGTTGGCAACGCATCTGCAATCCCTCCGGGGTTGTGGGTGTCTATGGGCAGTGGTGATCGCTTACCATCAGGTGACCCACTTGCTCGTTTGCCTTCCTATTCACATAAAAAAAAAAAAAAGTACCTAAATTGTAAACCACCACTCAATTTTCTCCGTATTTTTTTTTACTGGCGTATAATCATTATTCACTCTGGGCGCGCGTGGGAACTATAGCCCAAACCCTCCAATACACGGAGGAGGCCTATGCCATGAGGCACGCCGAATTTCGCGACAATTTAATAAAATAAATACAAAAATAAACGACAATAACAACAACAACAACAACATGTATTTACTGAAATTGAAGCGAATTCGGAATAAAAAGGCTTATAAATAAATAAATAAATCATTATTCACGGGTAAATTAGGAAATGTGAGCCATAATCCATTTGAAATGGGCCGCGACACCCGTATACACCGTGATGCACTTTTCTACTTCTTTCACATCAGCACTGGTGCAACTCGCGGAAGTGACTCCCACAAGTCTTCGTCTCGAGGTTAGGGCTCCTCCAGAATCTCCATCTCCGGCTCGAATTTTGTGCCAAGAACACACCAAGTCGTCAACGTCATAAGAACATTGCGTTACTTCAACTGCGCCTTCACGTGGCAATAACTGTTTTAGCTCCGTGTCTCCGTATCCAGCTATAATTGCAGATTGACCAATTTTTGGTGATAACTTAGCTATCTTAATTGGCCAAGCATACTTATCGAATTTTATTGCCTTTGATGTCTTTATTACTGCAATATCATGTTGCCGATTTTCAACAGATTCGTCTTCTTCAATATAAGCTGAATGTTTAAAAATATTAGATGGTTTTACTGTTCCAAGAATTCTTCTTCCACCCTTCGTAGTCTTTTGTTGTACAGTAACAAATTCAGTGTATCGTGGAAAGCAATGTGCAGAAGATAAAATCCATTTTGTAGTAAGGATGGATCCGCTGCACAGTCCTTCATAAGAAGCTGTTCGTAATTTAAGTTCCACCAAGTATCCATGGACTTCTGGACGCAGATCATGTCCATTGAAAACACGGGTTTCTAAAGCACTTGTCATTGCAAAGTTAGCTATTAATATAAACGAAAACATAGTCATTGTACCTGCTTGTTTCAACTAATGCCCATTAAGGTAACCATGCCCGGTAATAATTGAGTACTACCTATTTATACATATTTTGTTTTTATAGTATAATACGCAAGTAATGTGAGAATGCAAGATATTCTTGAACGTCAAAATTTTATACTTGAAGATAGTAAATGGTTTTGTTTTATGATGACATTGATGACATATTAATGAATGCACGTGTATGAAACTCACGTAAACTGAAAGTTATGTTGTCAGACGAATAATGTTTGACATCTATGACGCTATTAACTAGTTAGCTTTACGAATGCCATAATGCAGCTGTTAAACATTGATACATGAATAGAAAAAATTAAATTACAAACCAGTGACGATGTATTGGATTTAGGACTTTACTACCTTTGTGACATAGTTCGACCATCAGAAATCATACTGGTTTGCAAGAGAAAATAGACTTTGATGTTATAATCCGCAAAAATGATATAGAACCTCAGGGTTGACAAAGGAATTTCTTAGTCGACTATACTATCAATAGTCTGTAACAGTGCAAAAAGGAAGTCAAATATGCTGCCGACCGGTATCGGTGAAGAAGAGGGTCCCTTATCTTAACGCATACATACAGTTAACTTAAACCTCAACAGATTAACATTAACAATTGATACACGGAAGCAGAGGCCTCTCTACATGCATTGAATATATGAGAATATAGCGAGGATATAGTCCGGCCCCTCGCCACGGCCGGTCTTCCCGACAGCATCGGACTCCCCGAGCTACATCTCGCCACAATCATTATATACTAAACATTTTAAAAACTCCGTAAGCGCGATGCAGACCAGCTCTTCTCATTGGTCGAGCCGAAACGTAATTTGATTTCGTGCTGTTCCAGTCAGTAAATCCGTGCAGCAAAAAATGTTACGTGCGAGGCCGTGGAGTACGACCGGTGTAGCGGTACTTATCTATTTAAAGCGATCTTACTTGATACAAAAAATATTCTTAATGACTCTCGGCATCATCGGACTTCCAAATGTTTTCAGTCGTATTTGAATCCGAATGGTACATGCTGCAGTGGCAATGGGAAAATTGTAGCGCTATGCCCTTGTATTGTGCGGTGACTAGCAACTGTGCAACTGATCGCAACCCGACAACAGTCGAAACACGAAGTTCGACGCACTTTAAGAAAATAGATGCACTGTACCAAATGTCGTGTAGGTAAGGTACTTAAAAAAATTATAGAATTTAAATAATTGTATTTTTTTAACATTAAGTTTCTAATTTACAGGAATCTAAAAATATAAACGGTACATTGACGATTTGTTCCTATTTAGCTTACTTAAATAGTCCACAATAGTAGTTTGTCGGTTTTTTTAATGTTTTATGCTGTATAAGTAGAATTCGTAAAACCATCCACTTAATTGAAATAACATTATCACGTTAAATAACTTAACTCTAACTTAAGCGCCTGTTGTTAAATTGTCAGTCTTAACTTCATCGAGTAAGTTGAGAGTCGAACTACCGCAGGAGCTTAAATAGGCTCATAGTTTGTTGCAGCAACAATGTAATTTTATTACAGTAACGATGGCGATCAGCAGGGTTTGTCAAAAACTAAATTCTACTGAAACCCTTCTTATAAAACAACGTGATGGTTATTGTTAAAAACAAAAACTTTGTGTGAGAAATGGCTCTAACCATGTTGCGCCGACATTTTGTGGTTTTATTACCTTCATAATGTAGAGCAAAAGATAATCAATCAATTACTCCCCAACTTCAAATATTCTGTCTGGACCATGTCTTCAGGTAGGTACTCGAGTGATAAGTAATATCTGAGGCGCCCGTTAAAAATGGTCCTTCGTACAACATTTTCCGAACATTTCATTTAGATCTGACGGCTATTTCATGGCAGACCTAATACTTAATACCTCGAAGCCAAACGCCTTCACAAAAAGATACGCCCCAAGCCTTCCTATACGTACACCTACAACTCCGCGGGTCAGTTGTACTGTGCGCCGTGCAATCGCACCTTTAAAACCAAATTTGGTTTTGCCAGCCATTCTCGCTCTCACCTCCGGAGCTAGCAGGATTCGCCGTTGACGGATACGTCAAGGAGGACATCATCATCATCATCAATACTTAATATTAGTATTTTTTTTTTAATAGCCTGTAATGTTGTACCACTGCTGGGCAAAGGCCTCTCCCTCAGATTTCCAACGCACCCTGTCCGCACTTATTTCTTGCCAGTCGCTCAAGAACATGTCGTGTGTGTGTGTAGTAATTATTATTCGTCTAATATTCGTGTTATTGAAATAGAGGCCACTTCCATTATTCTCTTAAAAAGGGAGATGCAACGACCAAAACACGAATACGAAACAAGAAGTGAAGTGCCACCATAAAGATCTAAATCTTAGACTTTATCGGCAAATTCAACGCTGAATATGATTGACGATTTCCGAAATGTGTTCGTATTCCTATTCCAAGCACGTCCTAAACATATAGGAAGATGGGAACTTGGAGAAGCAAATGGTAATTGCACAGTAAGATCCATTTGAAGTAGTTTCTACCGAAGTTTTTGACGACACGAACCGTTACCAAGAAGTTTAGCAGAATAAAAATAAGTATTATTGAGCCTTCAAAGATCGTTGGAGCTCTACTTATATTATCTATTATTCATATAAGTAGGCCTTCGTAGTTACAGTAGGTACTAAAGTGGCCAATCATTTCTAACTACCTATCAACTTTTATTTACCTAGTACAAAGCCTTGCTTACATCGTAGGTAAGTAACTGCTAACCCCGTTAATAATTATTTTGGTGGAAATATTTTGTGGAGTGGGTATTCGAGTCACGCAAATATTTCCCTCAAAATTCGTATAATTTCACAGAATTTCACCTATCTTCGCAATGAGCCGCGGAGACATTAAAACTAATTTGACGTAATTCAGGTAGTAAAGCATGCTCGTGCGTGACGTCACACGAGTAAATAACTCGTTGCACACATTGTGGAATGTGTTGCCACAGTTAAAAAAGATCACAAAAATAAATCGTTGAGTATTGCGTGAACTGTTAGTTTGTGTAAATTTTGGGCACAACTAGGAACACTTTTTCATTCCGTTGACGGATACCTCAAAGAGGACATGATGATGATGATGAAACCTACCGCTGATCATAAAGTAATTCGCATACTTACTTCACGGTTCTCAAGAAAAAAGGAATTCTTCACAATTTTACATAAACAAAAAGCTACATTTTTTATGGAAGTCTATCTTCTTCGTTATCTTGGACAGATGGACGAAATATTCGTCCCAAAGGGTTGAAACATTAATCAAATGTGATAGTGACCCGCTCCGGTCGCTGTGTCGTTTCGAACTTCCTGCGCTCATAAAAAATAGCATTTTCCCAGTTCTTGTTGAGTCTTTATTATCTTGGTAAAGCCCTAAAAAGAAGACTGTGTTTCGTGTAACTTTGGACCTTGCAGTTTGCATAAATAAGAAACTGGAAGAGAATTCGTCATGGTTCAATGAAAATTAACTTTGGACTTTTTGAAACGATGGAAAAGAACATTCGGGAGCTAGAGTAATGGCGATGTGAGGTGCAGTAAGCAAATACTTGAAAAAAAATTTTTCTCATGATACTGTCATCAATATTTTACTTAGGTACATAATTCTTTTATTAGAGTTTATTTTGTTGGTTCTTTTGTTTTCTTATGTCTAAGTAATTTATTCCGAAGTGACCACACATTTACCTTTTATATTACCTAGGTAAGCACTAGGTAGCTAGGTAGGTATTGATAGTGTTGTTAACCAGTTACCTACACTTCGTAAAAAGTTTCTGTACACCATTTATGCAATAAAATTGTTGTTTGGTTATACTTTACGTCATAAACATGAAATAATTCAATGAACATGATCAATTTATACTCCCGAGTTGCAATAAAAATTAAATTAAGGCAACGATCGAGCGTAAACCAGTGCATTGGATTCCGAATTAAGTTAAATATCCTAAAGGATTTTTGTTTCCAAATTGGTCTCATGAAAAAAGCACTCCTCCGTCAAGATGCATAATTTATGCATGCTTACTAAAACCTCAGGTACTGATGAGCAATACCTATGTCACCTTTAACACGACTTTGTATGCAGTTGCACGATGTGAGAAATACCGTGTGGTTGCGGTACATTGCCGTCAATGATGACTTTACAATTTGTAGTAACCTTGTAACCCTGCAATGTAACGACTATTCACTCGATATTTATTGTGCCGTCTGCATATGGCTAGAATTTTGTTCACGTCTTCCGGTGATATCGTTTGTCCGCGTTTACGATATAGAGCTTTACCAAGATTCTACAAAAAATATTATCGCGCTTACATAACTGCTCATATTCAGCTCGCTCGCCGCGATGGTAATATGTCCGACGGCTTTTACTGGTCATGTTGATTAACAACGAACGAGAAAGGAAACATCAAGCATTATACCAAACGAGATAGTCTAAAATTAGTATGCGCGTGACTTTAGGTTTGGGAGATCGCACGATGTTATTCCTGAAGTAAATCCTTGTCACACCATATATCAGCCTATACCTGAATAAAAACACTGCCACTTTGTCTTTTTTGATATTATGGTGAAAAAGAAACATAAGGGTCACCTGATGCTATGTAACCACCACCACCCATGGACATCCGCAGTACTAGAAGATTGCAGATATGTTTTCAGCCTAGAGGGCTACGAGGAATACCTCATATGACTTCACCGATTGCTTTACTCTCCACGAGGGAACACAGGCAGCGCAAGTAAAGTAGATCGGTGACAGGGTTAGGGAGTAAGATGATGGTAGCGATCTTCTTGTAAGTAGGTACACTCTTGACAAATTGTCATCGATTGATGATCTAAAACTTTGTGACGTGACGACTTTGTCACAGTGATACGCACTTGCCTTCCACACTGCATTGCTGGAGTCCAGAGTTTATAGTTGGCAATGAGCACCATGGGTGTGAGCATGGCTTACACCTTTCGTTCCTTTAGTTGCTTTTTAGGACGCCTTCGGGATGCGAGGGTTCAAGCCCTTTACGAAACTAGGCACGGCCTCACACTATTCTGTTTGAAATCTTAATAATAGCAAAAACTGATTTAGTTTTTGAACCCTTGATGTTAACTTGTTCGTGTTTGTTAAAGGCGAGGTTATCTCAATTTATCCCGAGCTTTACTTACTACCAGGAAGTCGAAACGTCGTCAGAATATTTTCAGAGGGCAAAATCGGAACGATTGCAAACACAATATGGGGACAGCAACCTCCTGCCCCCTTCAATTACCATAAAACCTAGTCAAGCGAAAAGAAAATGTTAAACAAAGCGAAAGTAATTGATATTCTGTGCCGTCTGTGATTTGCAATTAGATTTTTGTGTGCGAAGGTAAATCTTTTGGCAAGGTCTGTTGTTCGTCGAGTATTAAATAGTTTAAATATTAATAGTTCCACAATCTATTTTGTATAAGTATTTGAATACTGAGTGGCACAACATTTGGCCCATTCTCCATACAAAATTAAATTATCTAGTATTTTATACATGCGAGGCCCACATTTTTTGCCTCTGAGTATACTTATCCACAGGTGTGTTTTTTAAGTGACATGTAAATAGTTATATTTGGTTTAGTTTTAAGTGACAATATTAATAATTTAAAGTCTCGTGAAACACCACTAGGAAGGTACATAATTATTAAAAACAAAGTTTTAGACTGCGTCTGACAAATGACCGATGATTATTAACTCAAAATCTACTGGACGGATTTTCATGCGGTTTTTACCAAATATATTATTAAGGTTTTTTTTAAAATTCATTGAAATATAACGATAATCGTGTCAGCACTCAGCACCGTGTTAGTATCTAGGTACATGCACCCGTGCAAAGCCGGGGCAGGTCGCTAGTGACTTGTAAATTAAACGCAATGCGGGGTTCGCCTTCGTTGTGAACGTACTCACGCTTGAAGAAGATCTTCTGAAAGTATCGTACTTAATTTATTTTTGCAGGCAGTTTTTATAGTTCTTAGTAATAATTGCAGCCCAAGTTAGTTTTAAACATTTACTTAAACATTTTACTTAGAGTTATTCTTCTTCTACTGTTCATATTTTAATTATTGAAAAAATAATACTCAAAAGCTCCACCAGAGAATAATAATTAGTTATGTATGTGTCCACGTCGTCCATCTTATTATAGAAGAATGTACCTACATAATTATGTCTAGTATAAACTATGTAATTACATGAAATCTCTCACAAATTAGTTACATTTTGAAACTATTAACATTATCCGATCACGGAATTTCAACCGCAACCCCTGTAATTTAAATTAACTTCCCTCCTTCCAAGCGTATCATTTCCATTTGAGAGCCGTTGAAAAATTAATTGAATATTCGCATGACGCCACCGTTTCCATCGAGGTCAAAAGGCATGGCTATCAGATCTATGGCAGATAGTTAATTTACATTTTAATTGAATGCGGTCAATGGAAACGGTATTAAAAATCTCCACTTTGAAATATTAAAATGTTCATGACGTTGCTTTTATGGGTTACTTAATCTACGCTTTGTGAATTTATCTCTCAGCTGAAGCGTTTATTGTGTGCTAAAGAAATGCTTGCGTATGTTTGCACATGAAAAGGAATGAGTGGATCAGACGAGTCACAAAAGTTCGAGACGTGGTGGAAGAGATCGAGAGGAATAAGTGGAGATGGGCAGGGCACATTGCCAGGATGAACCACGATCGTTGGGCGAGGAGAACACTCGAGTGGAGACCTCGTGAAAACACTCGTAGTAGAGGGAGACCACCAATGAGGTGGAAGGACGATATCTGCCGACAGGCTGGTGGAGGATGGATGCGTATGGCTGTCGATCGCCAGGCGTGGAGAAGTGGAGAGGAGGCCTATGTCCGAAGACGGACGAACTAAGGGCTGCTATGGATGGTGGATGGATGGATGGATGTTTGCACAATGAAAAGCTTTTGAAACTTTAATACGTTCGTGTAAACATAATCTTGGTCATTAGAGTAGTCATCTCTTTCGGGAAGAACTCCCATTTAAGGTAAGTATTTGAATTTCATTCTAACCTGTCCTATTTGGTAAACCAAATTCTAACCTCAAAACGTCTCATTTTTGTTATTTTTTAACTACCTATTTCATCGTAAATAAAGGAACTGGAGATAAAATATCAGCAAAATTATGTACAAAATATTGCCTTAGGTTTATTTGATAACATAAAAAACCTTATTCTTTACAAAAATTTGCACATTGAGGTTAGAATTTTTTACCAAATAAGACAGGTAAGAATGAAAACACCTTAGACTATTTTAAACCATCTTCGCTACTGGGCATTAGGACAAGTGTTTTATCTCAATTTTCATTAGTCACCTTAATAAAATGGATACTATTAATAAAACGTCCAAATTATAGTTTATTCATTTGTATAATGTAGGTTAGGGCGCGAATGAATAAATATCTGTTCATTTTCAAATGATCCAAGCTCATAAAATAAAGATTGGAAAAAAATTGCATTGTTTTAAGTGATGTTAACGTAATAATTAATGCAGCAATATCGGCTAACGGCGGAAACGTGTGTTTACATTGTCCATAATTGTCATCTGCACAGACCTTAGTTGTATTAACTAAGCTAATTACCCCAAAAAGTATTCATTTCTAGCCCTCTAGGTTAGCACTCTTTCACGTCTAGAGAGCTACACGCGACAAGCGTCCAACCAACTGGACCACACAGACTGCCGACCAACTCACCGAATAACTTGATCGCTTGTGTATACTTCAATTAGTGGCGTGTGACGTGCCATCTGAGTGATCAGCTGGATTGTTTTTTTTTTATTTATGATAAAATATTTAGCACACTTGCAATGATCGAAAATAAACGCAGCTGAGGTCTTACAAAATGTTCCTTACCGATTTCCATTTCGCTGCGTTGTGCTCTACCCCCTTTTGGAGGAACTGTTACTGCATAATTATGATAATCATTTCTTACAGGTCGTTAGGTCGTTACCGTGATGGGGTTCAAGCCACTAGCATTATACTATTAAAGCTATTAGCATAAATAGCTTCTACAACGGCTATTGATGGACATCGACATAAATGTTTAACAACGGACTCAATTGACAGTTAAATATCTGTAGCAATTTGAGTAATTGCTAACATAATATTCATGTACAAAATTAATCTCGGACTAGTTCGAATATGTAGGAAAAGCTTTTTTTTCCTGTTTTTTTTTTTTGATCAGGAAAAACTTGTTGATGCAGGATTTGTATACATTTACCTATGTTTATGTCAGACATAAAATTTATCGAAGATGTGTTGTTAAAGCCATATTTAATCTTAACAGTAGCACAACAGTGTCACATGCCATACTACGAAAAATGATACCACCAACCTTGAACCACATGGGCTGGTTCTTAAACCAGTGACCTTTTCATTTACAGTTCTAAGGAACCTGCCTCACCGGGATGCCATGGCGATGTCTCCAGCAACCATAGCCAAACAATTTCATGTAGAAATGTATCGGCTGTCTGTCACTCACCAAGTGACGCTTCTGCGACGTCTGATTTGTGTAGGATACCTAGATGTACCACAAATCAGACTGTCGCTATCGCGTCCCGGTGAGGCAGGGCTCTAACTTCAAAAAGTGTAATGAGAAACGAACAAGAAAAAATAAAAACGCCTTCATTTCAAGCCCTGAATTTGTCCGTGGATAAGTTATTCTAGTAATTCTGAAAACAAAAGCGGTCTTATCAACGGATTTGGAGCCTCCAGATTTACATAGAAACATTTATTCCACCGCGGGTTGAGACGTGCGCTCGTTTACTGCGCACCCTAAACAATACTATACGACTAAGGTGATATATGTTGAGTTAATCCGGATCCTAAATTCCTAACCCGCATTATTAATTTACAAAGGAAGACCTTAAAGTAGGATTTAAATTGGTTTCTGTTGTGTTCGTTAATTATTCAGAAATCTATTCACCTCTCAGCGTTTTAGCTAGACTTATAAACTACTCGGTGTACCAATACTAAGGATCTATTTATCTGAACATTAGCCAAGCATAAAATATGTTTGTTAAGTTCATTATTGTTCAAAGAATCATGCAGCTGTAAATTTAACACTTAGCTATGTCAGAATTTGTGACGTTCCTACAAATTCATACCAAAACAAAACTGATACAAATGCGAAACAAGTAGGTACATAGGTACGCAACTAAACATTTCACAAGACCAATGACCGATGTGATAGTGTCTGGCGCACTTTTGTTAGTACGACCATCCCCTGTCATAAAAACTTCCCTAGTGAGTCTGGTTGTTTAGAATATTGATCTAAAATGTTCCAAAAAAAACAGTAACATGGCTAAATTTAGAAACACAGGGATATTAATTAGAGGCACCGCCATTTGTTCGTTCCCATCGTACCATTAATTCCAATGATTTTTCGTTTCGTTGACTCTTGCTCAATGTCCCTTAAGTTCTGCATCGTTACACAGTGTAATTTTTCTTACGTAAACTTTTGGCTTATCAAAGCTTAACATAGACTTTATTTATACGATAAATGTAGATGATTGTTTTAAATTTAATCTTTACGATTCATATCCATGGAAGTAGCTGTAGATGGGCCACCAGAATTCTACTAAGCGATTATTGTATTGTATTGTCATTCGACTTGCACAACTATGCAAAATTTCAGCTCAATAGAAAACCGGGAAGTTGGTGATAAACTTGTAAGATTTGATGACAGACACCGGACATGTGAAACTAAATTAAAGCTTGTAAAAACACTTAACAAGTTAGCATCATGAGCAATTGTTGATCCGCCGCGAATTTACACGCTTCTTGAGCCAAAAACCCTTTCAGTAATAACCGCAAAGCTGCTTACACGCGTCAAAGCCTGCGGAAACCTACAGCCTAACTTGCGGTAGGTAGTACGCGATAGCACCCCGTCGCGGCCGCACGTACAACCCCGCACGGAAAACATCGCAACTTTCGAAAAGTCAATAAAACAGTCAATAAGAAACTGTGTTCACAAAATGATAGCATTTAAAAGTTAACAGTATTTAATAATGAAGTATATAATTAAGTGATTAGCTTTAATAATGCTATGAGAATTTACGTTCATGTGACAGGTGTGAATAATTTCAACTGTAAGTTGGGTAAGTGATGCTTTCAACTTAGTTCCGTGAAAACGTGCGAAGTTTGTTTATTGCGTGGTTTCTGTGTGCATGAGTTAGTTTTTACTTTGACGCATGCCTATTTAAACAAGGCAGTAAGTTTATACGAAACTCATTTCAGGTGATAAAGTTAAAGGAAAATTTCTCAATGCCTCTAAAGTTAAGCAATTTCTCATACCAAATAAAAAGTAAAGACGGAGTCAAATGAGGAGTGAGGCCAGTTTCAACGACGCCTTGATCTGTGCATTCAGTTGCGGCACTTAGAATTCCTAGCAGACTAATCGTACTACGCATACATGCACAAGGCGAGGCGTAGTTAGAACCAGCCTCAATTTTCCGCAGAACTTTTTACATTCCATTTGGTCTAAGTACGCAGACAGAAACTACGAACTGCACTTTTCATTAACCCCGTACCAACATAACGTTTCTTTAAGAACATTCTTGCAGAGTCTAGTGAAGAGTTAGCTATAGTTGTAGAGTTACTTAAGTATGTAGGTATATACCAATTCATTTTAACGCCTTGGTAAACAAACCAATTTCATCTAAATCCCCACACAATAACTCATTTTAGCATCAAATCCATTGGAATGTTGAAGAACCATACGAGAATTTAGGTACATATAAGGTGACGGCACCAGTGTTGGACACTTTAAGCTGACAAGCACTAGTAATGGACACTTCATTATTAATTTAAAGATGATATTGTTTTAAATTGACTGTTGTAAAATAAATGACTGGCCTTAGTGTCTTGATATCTCACGAAATTTTATAAAAATTATGCTATGATTATACCTACCTATTTAAATTTTATATGAATTTGGGTGGCTTTGTTTGTTTACAAAAGCATTAAAATAGATTGGAATGGACTATAGTAGTGTTTTCTTAAAACCTAATGATAAAGGATAAAAGAAAAAACCCTTATCTAACTAATATTATAAATGCGAAAGTATGGATGGATGGATGGATGGATGTTTGTTTGTTACTCAATCACGCCAGCACGGCCCAACGGATCTGGATGAAATTTGGCACATAGATAGAGAAAAGTCTGGAATAGCACATAGGCTACTTTTTATCCCGGAAAATATCGTAGTTCCCGCGGGATAGCGATAAACGAATTCTTTGCACACGAAGTCGCTGGCAACAGCTAGTATTAAATAAAAGTAATTGAAATCTGTTTCTATGAGAAATTCTCTAATAACGCGTCAAAGAAAACCGCAGTAAGCGTTAAAGGAAGCTCAGTGGATCCTACGCGATGGGAATACAGTCTAAAATAGTTTGTATGGACCTATTCTTTCGTAGAATACCGTTATATTTTATTAGGAGCGTATAATAAAAGGCTCCTTTTTGCGTTTTATTAATAGGCATGTGTGACATAGAGGTAGGTTTAGTGTAGCTATGGTTATGGTATAATACACACACAGTAACGATTCTGCGGATCATAGACGCGAACATGAGCTAGACAGAATAAAGCCAAGACGAGAAGGAGTTCAAATGATTTTTAACGCCCCTTTATAGCTTCATCTGTAACTAACAATGTAGTCGTTATATCTTCTACCAAACTAACTACTAACTATACTGACAACCCGTACCCGTAACCGTGAATAACCGTAAATCATTTAAAAGTAAACATATTTTACAGGCTCACAATTCGATTTCATTCATTGTTTTAACTTTTAACTAACCATGTTTCGCCAACTATGTGTATTGGTACAACAGTAGGTAGGTATATGTACAGTTTTTTACCCCGCCACTACTAAATTCGCGTATTTAAAAAAACAAATCAATTAAGAGGGACCGTTTCCGTTCCACAACATTACGATATTATTGTACTATTTTGATTTCCCCCGAGAAATATGTGTCACTCAGGAAATGCCCAATATGTTAGGCATCGATTTATCTCATCTATCTAAGTGGTTTTGATATAAACCGAACATATAAGCAAACTTTGTTTGCGTCTGTGGGTACTTTAGATAATATTGTTATCTATGAGTGTGAAAACAAAGGGATAGGGATCTTAACAGTTAATAGCCATTCAGGGTAGACAATGGGTTCTATAACTAATAAATCCTTCCGCTCTGCTTTCCAAAACTTGCAATGAGCACCATATAAACATTTAATTTTAAGTTAGAAACGGTCTTAACATGATAATGGCAAAAGTTTCGGTCGGAAACTACCCTTTTGTTCTTTTGAACAGCCATTTGCATGTTCTTATTAATTATTATGACTCGAACAAACCTTCGAGTATGTTTAAATTATGTGTAAATACGGTGTTCTGTGCCCGTGTGGGAATTGGATCTCAAGCCCTCTCATACTGAGAGGAGACCTGTGCCCAGCCACCGATTTCTACATACATATGAAAAGACAATGACTAAATAATTACCTAGTAAGTAAGAAAGTAAGTAAGTAAATGCTCTATTGTACAAATATAAAGAAATACATTAAATATTTGCACAAAGGCGAACTTATCCCTATAAGGGATCTCCACCAGTTAACAAACTAGTGTTTTTAATTTATTTTTGTGGTAAAACTTGGCTTTACGTTGATGACGGTAGTATACCTACCCTGAGGTAGTGTGTAGTCGTTAATCAGGATCAATTTCCGTTTTCAATGTAATCGGAACTAATTAAAACGGGTCAATAACTCAGGAAATTGTATAAATTCAAATTCGTTTTTATGATTTGAGTTGTGATTATAATATAGATGCCTTGTTAAATGCAACAATTCCCCATAAAATACGAAAAATGGAGCTGAGTATTTTGAAGGAATTGCTTACAAAGTACGAAACGTATTTATGTATACTAAATTACCCTGTCTGAGGCAGCGGAATAACATGATTGATCAATCCCTTCCCGAACTTATGTCGAAATGTAATCAATCGCTAATCGATTGAGCTACGGTTTCTCGAAATCTGATAGTTTCTTGTTCCTTTGTAAGTTGGATGGGGTTTGGCAAAGCCCTTTGTCCAATGAGATACTGTTACAGTAGGTATTGTGTGTCCTATGTTGTTGAATAGACGCCCAAATCTTGAATGGCATCTTTAGTGTGGTTAATTTAAGTTGCAGACCTCCTTCAGACCAAAGATCCTGTATACATTCTTCTTAAGATAAGAGGTTTTTTAAAAACTTGCACTAGAGGGTCTGTAGACATGTAGGTACATCTAAGTAAAAATCAGAGCAAATTCTACGAATAAACTGAGTTAAACTTACTGTAATAGCTACAAAATATCGCATTACTTTCTCCTATAATTTAGAGAACTTAACGATGTGCGACGTGCAAAGACCCGCTTCTTCTAAAGCGCAATGCGTCGTTTCGTGTACCAGAAATACACAAGTGTCTGAATTTAATAAAGAGCCTGGTATGTACCTGTAACTCTTTGTTGTTAAAACACAGGAAATTTACAAGTTACGAATAATAAATTTTTTACTAATTCAAAATTAATTCCATAAAAATAAATTACAACTAATTTCAACTTACTCGTAGTGAAGTTAGAGAAGATAGACGCGAGTTCCTGAAAAGAAATGAGTGACAAACGGACAGACAGACAGAAAAACAGATGACGAATCCTACACTGGTTCTAGGTATTTTTCTTTTTGAGGTACGAAACCGGGAAGGCATTTTAATGGCCAATAGCATCAGGTTTCATGTCGCATGGCTCTTAATCGTGGATATCAAACCAGTGGTATCGATCGTCCGTGCCACTCGGTCACTAGCCTCTTGTATCGATTAAACACAACATTTTAATGCCCTTTACGACTGTAGAAAATAAAATAGACATGCGACGAAAAATAATAGATTTTTTAATAGCTATGAATACTGGAAAGAATGTTGGCAGTTTACAGTTAATCTTCTTAATAGCGTTTTCCTTTTAATTCAACATTCCGCGTGTGTGCCTTCATATTGCTAGCACGCGAATCGCTTCCACACTCCAGAGCCAAGTCCGTTGAAATCATACTTATAAGTTTTAGTACTCAGTTAGTTGCTCTCTATTAAATCTATAGGCATACATTTTGAAAACACAACATTCAAAATGCTAATCAAAAGTTGTGAAAATCTGTGCGTAACCAACCAAACCATAACACTATAACTACAAACTAAAGCGACTAACTAGTTGACAAGATGAATTAAAGCTGTAATATTCTTCTACGATACTTGTATTTGTAATTTAGCACTTGCAACGAGTGATACTTCATGGGATTTGCTTTCAAGAATTGGACCCTGGACCTGATCAATGACCGGATATCGATTTACGTGATCATGGGCAATAATGAAATACCTAACGGTGCAAGATTATCTATGTAGAGCATTTTTCTAACTTATCGTCCGCTTTGTTTGAAATTGATTGTCGTAGTCTACTCTACCTAGTATTACTAACTAATACACAGTCAATAACTCCGAAAGCTTATAAGCATATACAATTGAGGAATACAATTACATAACTACATTTTCAATCACTTGTCTACATCACATTCCCTTTACTACGCTTTATCGGTGTCCAAAAAATCAAAAGGCAAAGTGACAAATGGCAAATGTATGTTAAGTTAACAAAAGCGTAACAAGCGTTTATGAATAAGGGGATCTGTATATTCCGTAAGGGCTTTCGTAAATCCCGTTAAAACGCTGACAGCAAACGGAACAAGCAATACTGCTCGACTGAATCCCGTACATCTTCGTAAACATGTTGCGGTGTTTGCGAAATCATTGGCTTCAGAGTCGACAAGTTTCCGCCCCACTAGACTAGCATGCGTCCCTTTTATATACGCTTACTTAGAGAAGGACATATGCTTTAAGTCACACTGAAATCAGGGACACGCCTTTCCATAGCAGCTCTCTTTTTGAGCTTGACAACAGGTGTAGCGAATTGAAATGCCAACTACCAGCAGCAATCAATTATGAGCATAAATTCTGACTGTTCCCACGAGCCTGCCGCGCAGACCTTTTTGAATTCTGCAAATGGTTGCCTAAATAGGCTACATGCAATAAGACATGGATAAAACACAAAAACAAGCGTGTTAAAGCAGTAGCTGTAATAGTATTCGGCTAGGCATTTGTATACAAAGAAATTCCGCATACCTACTTATATTGTATATACGTATGTACTTCCTACCAACCAATGTTATAAATGCGAAAGTAAATGAGTATGGATCTGAATGAAACATATAGGGAACATAGATACATAGATTATAATAGTCTGGAATAACACTATCCATGTCGAACTATGACCAATCCTTTGCATTCCTAACCAAATAATTACACTTCGCATCTTGGCTCAGAGCAGAGAGAGCTTGGCCCATCGATGAAGTTTTAGCTTTGGGAGCACAATACCACTAGACCTCTGATTAATTTCTCATAAATGGTTATTGTATCCTTCGAGGTATGGTTCAGACTGCCCCAACACTAATTGGCCGGTGGGTAGGATACACCCATTAATAACAGTAATTATTAAAGCTATAGTTAAAATAGTTTTTAGAGTCCCGCTCGCTGTATAGGAAATCCGATTAATCGTTGTGGTTGCGTCGTATCCATCCATCCATAACTTTAAGTGTATCGCCCTTATTTCCTCCTTATTTCATAAACATTACAGTTGACAAGTGAGTATGACCAATAGAAATAAGAATCCCCTGTCGCTAAGGATAATAAATAATAGATTCATATAATGTATCATGTAAAAGACCCTAAAACAGAAGTGTAAACCCAAACCGTTTTCACAGATGAAAGAAGTGTTATCATTTTAGCGCAGTCAGTAACTAGGTGCGGAATATTGACGTCATTTGAGATTATTTTAACTATCTCATCTGTCACTCCATTTTATGACACGGATTATCACCCCTTTTATTATACAGATAGCCGTAGTTAATGAAATTTAGGCCGGTCCTTTATTAAATTAACTGGACAGCGACACATTAGGTATGCAACCTGATTTTTACATGTCACGAGATTTCTTCTAATGTAAGTCTAGTCTGTTCATATTTCGAAATTAGGAACTCAAATTTTGAATTGTGCAATCGCACTTCCACATACAATGTTAATAGGAGACCGAAAGAGAAACGGTATAATACAAACTTCTAATTTCAAACTTGGTGGTAGACCTCCAATACTTTTTTTTTTGGTACGGTGCTTATCACTTACACATAGTTAATTGCTACGCTAATAGGTTATTTTCAAAAAAAAATGCTTAGCCCGTGTAGCCGTAGTAACTCTATTTATATTTATTTTACAGACCACGCAATTTTGGTGATAAAAAGTGTAATTTTAGGACTACAAGGAAGGATCGATTGATATAAGCCCCTCAAGGCTTGTAGTGTTTCGAGTTAAAATCTCGGAGGTTAAGATGTATTTTCACGTACTTATAAG
The DNA here is from genome assembly GCA_963854515.1 of Pandemis heparana. NCBI lineage: Eukaryota > Metazoa > Arthropoda > Insecta > Lepidoptera > Tortricidae > Pandemis > Pandemis heparana. The sequence goes on along the minus strand of OY978026.1, from coordinate 7,443,034 downwards.
CTCGTAGCCACACACGTGTACATATACAAAAGCTTAAGATAAAGTGAATATACCTACTGACGCCTCGTCTTAAACCGTACCTAATACCTAAACTTAGTTTTGTCGTGGCTATACTCGTAAAGAATGATATCCTTTACTAACCAGTGACCTGTAGACTAGCCGGGACACTAGGCTATCCCTTGGACTACGGCCTCTCAACCCTTTGATCGTGGGTTCGAGCCTGAGCGCGCACCTTAGAGCTTATTGAAATTTATGGGAGAAAGAACTTCTGAAATTTACCAAGAGCTATTCGATGAAGAAAACAATGCCAAGCAATTTAATGTTGTGGGTGTTATGTGTGTTTAGTTCCCAATGCGCATTTTTCCGACGATTAGGCACGTGTGGGAACTAAAGACTAAGCTCTGTCATTCTGGGAGGTGGAATGCTCAGTAGGACGTATACAGGCTTGAGATGAAATGATGTGGATCTAGTATGTGTGCGAAAGGGATGTACGTTTTGTGCCGAAATGAATCCTTTGATGACTATGTAGCCAACAATTCCATGTGCATGATACAATAATGAATTGACCTTATTCGCCCTAAGCTTTCTGCGGTTCTAACTAAATAAACACCGCCTCTTCACATCGGGTTAACAAGTAACAAATGGCCGCTGTGGGCAACGCGCGATCCATCATGGCCGCCCGACACTGAAAGAAACCTTGATTTATTTAGCGAAATGCACCGGAAAATCAAGTCGGCCCAACTTATTAGGTACTTTGCTGACTGAAGGCTTGGGAAAACCTTTGAAAGGCTAAACAAATTGTAGTGTAAATAATAATGCACATAATTATAGTAAAAAAAATAATAGTATTAATTACCGCCCAAAAAAACGGAAATTTAAGGGGAAAATGTGTTAAGTTCAAATTAGTTGTGTGATCTCATCTCAATTAATTATAATTACACAAAAGGATAACTCACGTAAATTCGAGTAATGTCGCGAGTTATCTGTTTGTGTAATTATGATCGAGCCTCACGGTATTTTCATATTGAAAATCTCATTTAATTATTAGAATATTTTATTGCAACAGGCGTTACTTTGCGGAGGTCAATTTCAATGAACAAAAATCATGTTTTATTTTGTTCTTACTTACCGCAAAATCTAAGTGTTTCACCATCGTCTCCAGCCTAATGTCTGCATCTACGTCCTACTACTGAACACTGGCTTTCAGTTTAATACTTTCAAAAACCATAAATTTAGTAAGCGCTGGCTTTAGCTACTCGACCAAAATTGATGGGAGGAAAAGCAACTTGCAATATTTCAGATTCGTGATCAGGCATTGAATAACCATAGGGTCGTAAACGAGTTTATAACAGCCTTTATGTGACTAGTTACAAAGATCGGTCCCTTTATGAGGGCAGTGAATATTTACACGCGCTATCGCTTGTCCCGGGCACATTCAAAGGCCTTATTACAGCTTTACCCTGGACGTGAAAGCTTGATGGCGCATTGTTGTTTAATGTGAATATCCATTACTTTTATTTTGCACGCTGTCATAAGTTGCTGCCAGAAATGGATGGACAGAAACAGACACCTGAAACTATTGGTCTATGAAACATAGGCTTATAATAATAGTAAAAACTAAGATTTTCTTACAATTGAGTCAGATGTTAGTGGGTAGTAGTTAAATTGGTTTTTATTTTATTTTTCATTAACCTATCATGGGGTCCCACTGCTGGACAAAGGCCCTCCTCTCGACCTTCACAACTCTCGGTTCGATACAATGTCAGGCCAGTCCTCCACATACGCGTCCATTTCTCGCCATCTCCTTGGTTTGCCTCGTCGTTGGCCATTCTCCGGCACCCACCAAGTGGCTGAGTGGGCCCACCTCTGTAGGTGCATGCGGCAGACATGTCCAACCCAGTCCCATTAGCTAAACAGGCTTTTTCCAACGACAGCATTACAACAACGGCGTTTTTTTAACGCAGCGTCGTGTTTCGGATTCTATCTATCTATCTTTTTCACGCCTAATATGCTACGCTCTATCGCTCTTTGGCAAAAACAAAATACTTATTAGAAATGTCAAAATACACGTATTCATTCATAAAATTCACATGCCAGTTGTCTCGTCTCACTTTCTGGCAAAGATCCTACGTGGCGTTGAATTCAATTTCAGAAAACGCGAACTCAACAGACACTGTACGTCGATCAAGTACTGTAACTACATTTGCATTCAACATTTTCGACTGTCACGAAATGGAAATTTCATTTCGAGAAGTATTCTTGAACTAGCCTTTGGCTTTAGAAATGGACGAAGTGAACTGCATGTACCTACTTATATGAAGTACTTTCAAATAAGTAATATGATACGAGGGTATGAAATTGGAAGTAAGTTCATTTACACTTGAAGAATTGTTGCTAAGAAGTAGGCACTCGATAGCTAATCCGTTTATATTATTGTTATTACGTGCGTTAATAGGGAAATGCTTATAATACCATTGCTCCGTCTCTCCATACCACAGACTATTTTTGCACCACTAGCATTACATTATCGTTATGTATAAGTACACTACCCCTACTAAAACTGTTGCCTGCCTATAATATGGTCATTGTAGCAAGATTCATTGGCAATATTTTACCAAACCGGCTCGGCAAACTCAATTCAATACCTAAACGAGTTTCAACGTAGCGCTTCCTTTCAAACATCTTGGTGCTCCCAGAAAATAACGTTAACGTAGGAAACCAATAATATTATGTCCATACGGTTGGAATCATTCAAAATTGAATTTAATACTACAGCGGATTATTTTCAACTAACTTCTGCCCGCGAAGAATTAGACTTAAGAATGTTGTTGATAGTATATTCTGCAATAATTATTAACGTCGCGACTCTAGGCAGCTACCTTTAACAAGTTTATCCGCGGGATAGTTCCCGGGCAATTTTCCGGGATAAAAAGTAGCCTAATGTTAATCTAGAGTACCAGCTATCTGCGTTCCAAATTTTCTCCAAATCCATCCAGTCGTTTCAGCGTGAAGAAGGAACAAACATAATACACACTCACATCGTCACATCCATCCATCCATCCATTCTCACAAACTTTCGCATTTATAATAGTAGTAGGATTTTAAGTGCTCGAAACTTTGTTCTATGAAAGTAGGTAGCAAAGAGTGGTAAGTAAGTACAACCACCCATGGTAGTCAGCCAGAGGATTGCAGGATACGTTGTCAGCCAAGAATACCTTACTTAAGTACCCGTTAATTTTACCGGCCGTCTTACTCTTCACGCTGGAACAGAGCCGCAAGCACTGCTGCTTGGCGTCAGGATTAGATAGTAAACCGGAGCGAAATAAGTCGACTATTCCATTGCGTTACGACCTAAACATTTACTGCACCCATGGGAGCCACATCATATCAATGTCATGACATTGCATCATAATTCGTAATGTATTGTAACGCGCTTCTTGCATCAGCACCTGAATGTGATATATTTGCTAGTAGCTGGAGTTTTATATGCAGTGAGTGTATGAAGTACTGTGAGGCGAAGGATGACCGTCCGTCTTCACTTAATTGTTTGTAAATGTTAATGCTGTTTCCTGTTTATTTTCTATACTACGTGTTATACATGTTGTTCTGCTATTATTAAGTTATGTGTATGAATTTCACAGTGCCTTGGCTTGTCTGTTATGCTGTGTAATTATTTCAATAAATAAATAAATAAATAAATAAATTGTCATCTCATCACAAATACATAACCCCATAACATAAGCTTGGCTTAATTCTGATCATCGTTGTTAATTATCGCACAGTTTTTTTGCAAAATAAATTTTCGTAATTTGCTAAGTAGATTTGACTTCGCGACAATATTCCTGCATAGCAAATCAACTTACCCAATCCACAGTTGACGCCGTCATGGTTATTCATGAAATTAGAGTTTACAGTACAAGTAAACGCGCGCTCTAGGCACTAAGTTTGGAAAATCCCTATAAGTTATGCAGCCTCTTATGAATAAGATATCGAGTACAGGTCCCTCCATACCGTGACATAATATTAAGTTCATAGCATATTAGGTACTGCTAACATTTGATCTGATTAAGGTTAACGTTCTCTATGGATTGGCGATATGGGATAGTTGCACTGAAATCCATCGGTTGTTTAAAGTACAAAAGAGATGTGTACGTATTTTAAACGGCATCCAGTCAAACCGAGAGTCATTCAGAGCCTCTTTTAAAAAACTAGGTTTGCCCACTCTTACAGCACTGTATATTATAGAGCTCTGCAAGCTAGTTAGTCGCAATGTAAATAAATTTCCTGCAAAAAATAATTTCAATAGTAACAGACTTTATTTAAGGTTTGCTCATGATGTTCGGGCCCCTACTGCTACGACAGCAATCTATCAGCGCAGCACTACCCATGTGGCTGCAAAATTGTATTACCAATTGCCTCTGGAGATTAAGTTACTAAAACACTCAAATTTTATGTCAGCGCTGATATACTTTGTCATCGAGTTATGTCCCTATAGCTTAAATGAATATTTTAATTTTAACTGTTAGTCATTAAGGAAACTATGTAGCTACACCCACTGGGTAAAATTGTATTGATACAATCTGTATTGCACAACATCACCATGTACCTTTTATACATACAATTTATGGCTTCAAAATAAAATAAATAAATAACCTTATCGTGTCGTCTTAATACGATTCAATTCCGACTCAGTTTAGGTTTAAGCTGTCATTTTTAATATGGATCTGACAGCGAGCAAACCTAATTTGCATCGCATCTTAATGCACGTCTTAACGTCACGGTCTCACGGTAATGCCCCTGAACAACATTATTACAGTGTTGAAAAACATGTAGCTGAGTCTGAATTTCTTTTTGACCATTTTTGAGTGGCAAGTATTTTTCATAGATGTAATTTTTATAATTGAACCTAGACTACAACGATACATACCAAAAGAGACATTATTATATTAAGTACTGTATAGATTCAGGCGTTACTTTGAATAGAATAGAATAGAATAGAATCATTTATTGCAATCATATATTTGCAGAGGTTCATGTTAAAATGACAGCTAACCAATAACTCGACGCAGACGAAATACCAAGTAGTTGTTTAACGCGTTTAAATTATTTAAATATGTATCGTCAAATACTTATTACATAACTAAAACTCGAAATTGCTAAAAGCTGTTTTAAAAAAGAAAAAGTCGTTTTAATAGTCCAGAAAAGCACTTTGAATCCCGCGGGAGTAACAAATTTAGAAAGTTGTAGGTTCAAGTAGGTCGGGCTAGGGTAGGGTAGAGCACATTAAATAGTCCAACCAGTAAATCATCATATAAAAGATGAAGTGATGAATCTTAACGGCCTTAGAAATTGCCACAGAAGGGTGCAAACTACCCTATTAATATAATTCAAAGTCAAGGTGATATATTAAGGATTTGCGACTCATGCCTTATGCTCTTATATACTTCTAGGTTTAGGAGAATGATGAATTCATATTTTTTATGGGTATTTTTTTACCCGGCATCCGATTTTAATGAAACAAAATGTTTTATAAGATGTATGTATAAGCTTACATTATATCAAATGTGTCATTATGTTAAATGTGGTGTTCAATAAAGAGTTATTGTATTGTATCAAATAAAATGCTGGCTTATATCAGTTCGCTTAGTAATTAATTGGTAGTGATGTTAATGATTGAGGCGCTCCACCCATTAAATAATCGTAATGGTGCGTAAAGTGATATATTCGTAATTCCACACCAATGTTATAACTTTAATCACTGCATAAAAGCAATTAATGACCGATTTATTATGGTGCTTTAATGGCTACGTATTTTATATATAATTACTTGTATACATAACGTTATTTTCGTAAAATAACTTAAGTAAGTATAACAAAGTGAAGTTCTCACTTAAGCGGTGATCTTGATACGTCTAAATATTTTATTTTTCTGCAAAATAGAGTTCAATTTATTTCAAAGCGCAAGTTTATCATTATAAAATTGTTGAATCATATTAAACCTTAATATTGTAGCATAATTCTCCAACGCGATCAATTTTTTAAAGCTTTCTTATATTTAAACACGTGAAAAACATAAACCAAGGTTTAAATCGCGGGTGGTAGGGCCTTGTGCAAGGTCCGTCCGGATCGCTACCACCATCTTACTCGCTAATCCTGCCGCTAAGCAGCAGTGCTTGCACTGCTGTGTTCCGGTGTGGAGAGTAAGACAGCCGGGGAAATTACGGGCACAAGAGGCATTTCATCTAAGTCCTCTAGGTTGGCAACGCATTTGCAATCTCTCCGGGGTTGCGGGTATCTATGGGCAGTGGTGATCGCTTACCATCAGGTGACCCACTTGCTCGTTTGCCTTCCTATTGTACAAAACCCCCCCCATATCTATAAATTAAACCCCTTATACTAGCTTACATCTAAGGTCTTATATCTAATTTTCTTATAATTAATTGAATATGGGCTAAATATACCTTATACCTAGACTAGACTACACTACAAGCAGCACCCAGGCACCAATCTAGACTATTTTTTATTTATTTATTTATAAGCCTTTTTTTATTCCGAACTCGCTACAATTGTTGTAGTTGTTCTTATTGTCGTTTTATTTATTAAATTGTCGCGTAATTCGGCGTGCCTCATGGCATAGGCCTCCTCCGTGTATTGGAGAGGGTTTGGGCTATAGTTCCCACGCGCGCCCAGTGCGGATTGGGAACTTAACACACACCATTGAATTTCTTCGCAGATGTGTGCAGGTTTCCTCACGATGTTTTCCTTCACCGAAAAGCTCATGGCAAATTACAAATGTAATTTTCGCACATAAATTCCGAAAAACTCAGAGGTGCGAGCCCGGGATTTGAACCCACGACGCTCTGCTTGAGAGGCCACAGGTCAAACCACTAGGCTACCACGGCTTTTTTCTAATCTAGACTATTATCTAAAGCTAATTATCTACTCATACTATGCAATACCTAGCCTTAATTAATTAGTACTATGAGAAGCTATTTGGATTGAACGGACAGTATGAAATGTGGCCAGCATGATCGTCTATTTCCTACGTTGTGATAGTAACTCAAATTCGTTTAGTGGAGGCAAGAGATGCTAACCCTAGAAGTAAACTATGCCCTAAGAATTAACACTGAAATGCCCTACTCCTATCTGAACCCTTCCGCTCACACAAAACTCAGCTTCTACAAATCACTACTAAAGAACATCAATGAGAGATGAGTAATTATAATTAAAAGGTAATAACTGGGAGTCTTTATATATATCTTAGGGTAAGTATAATGTACATGGATGTAATGTAGGTATTGCCCTAGTACTGTTAAATGGTTAAACTAAATTATAACAAGAGCATTTTTGTAGGAAAGTGAGTAATTGTCTTTTGTGCTAAAGTCAGGGCCCCGCCATTCGCCCTTGAGATTTTTCTCAACTGATCTTTGCCAGTGACCATGTTCCTCGTCCAGCGACCCTACAGGAACTCCGGCACAAGACTTGTGATTTTACTTGTCTTTAGTCTGTATGTCATGTTATTGTACCACAATGGGTAAGAGGTGACTAGAACCAGATTCCTACCTGATACTAATCCTATTATGCTATGCTGTCCTGTCATTCAGGTACAGGAGGGAAACTAATTCACTTAAATAGTACCTAGTATTTTAAAATGGGAGTTTCTTTGATTCACTTTGTTGTTTATTAAATGATAAAATATTATAATTATTTACTCTATTTCTGGTTCTGATTTAATTGGATCTAAATGCAACAATAAAACTCTCCCAAAAAGCTATAGAAATTAGTAATGCTTTATTTGAACATTCTATCTTAAACATGGTAAGTAAATAGGTATAATAACAAGCGTCAACGTTACGAGTTAAATTAGATATTGAAGTAAGTAAAAGCCTAACCTAATAGGTATAAATAAAAACCTCCCTATTCATGCCTAAAATAATATTCCTATTCTAGGTCAGCTGTGTAGTGAAATCTAGAGGAAGAACCTCACATTTACAGTTAAACGTGCGTTGTGTTATGTAGTTTCCAGAAGTGCAATGGAAACTCCTAAACTACTCTAAAAAAGGGATTGGAGTGGCATCTCCGAGTGTACCTAGGTCCTACGCCATGTGTATTGACATCGCCCACGGCCGAAGCCAGGGTTGCAGGCGACATCCTAACCAAAGGATATAAGGGTAGTGTGAATATATAAATAATTAGATAAGAGACCAACGCCACCAGTTCCCACGTTCCGACTAGCAGAACGCGGAAGCCTGGGTACACGCTAGGAGGAGTTTACCCTACCCAGATATTTCGCTGGGAGTCGGGTGCTGAGTCGACCTCACGCATCAGCTCACACTGAAACAGTGTGTTGAAATTTCAAGACCTTGTTATCACCGTTAGGTAGCCAGACTTGAAACCCGAAAACCGTGTTTCGTATATTCCCTACTTCAAGCACACAAAGTAATTAATCAAGCTAATTAGTATTCTATAATCGCAAATCCAGTTAGGCTCTAAAGAATGAGAAAGATGAGGTTAGGCGCCGGAGAGTAGCCCCGAGCCGCCAAGGATAAGGTTAGGGAAGATCACCGGCATTCGCGACCACAGAACACTATTTCACACAACAATAATATCGATACAATTAATTCAATCAATTAATGTAAAACGTAAACCAGTTGCGACCCGATCTCGCATATTTTTTCTTATATCAGTGTGCTTGCAAGAACCGCGCTTACGAACCGAACCGACCGTGGCGAGCCGCGAAGCCAAAAAAAAAAGCGCCCTGATTATTCGTAAATATTTTTTGTAGTGCATTTTGGTTTTTTATGTTGGTATCTTTTTTCTTAGATGGTCATGTGTAATCCATTTAATACTTTCTTTTTTATTGATAGTTGTTAAAGATTGATCTTAATAGAATAATTTGTCTTCATAATTAGCTAATGGGATTGTTGATTATTTTCAACTTTGGTTGTAATGAAATACTATGATTTCAGTATATTGTACATGTGTGAGACCCGCACTTAGTGTGACGTCTTGTGAATCTATTGTTTATGGACAACCTGTTTTATAGGTGTGGTATTTGCTTAACGATAATGCATACTTTTGACAATGAATTAATGTTGCTTGAAGCCCTTTTGTCCATAAAAAGTAAGAATTAAGGTGTTTTATATTTTATTTGGACATTAAGATGCTCCTACACTTTGTACATTAAATCATTTGCTTCGCATTAACTAAAATCGTAAGCATTCCCCAAAGCTTGACCAAGGTGGTTCGTAAATAACATTGCTTTATTGATGTTCTTATATTTATTTACCAAAATATTTTAATACTTGAGACTATTTTGTCTATGGTGGTGGAAGGTTTAACTTCACAATTTACAAGAGTTCAAATGTGTGTGAACCTGCCTTACAGATTTTCACTGTGGCAACACCTAGAGATATTCCTCTAATCTTTACCTTGTTTGTGGGACGACTATTTGTTAGTCTGAGATTCTTTCGCAAATAACTTGACAAATATTGCACAGAATATGTAATGGTATTTTTACCTGATGTAATTATTTCATCAATTTAAATACGTTTCCATTTTTGTGGAAACAATTCGTATTTTATTAGTAGGTATTTATATTATTTAATTTCACATTTATTTCATAAAATGTATATGGAATATTATTCCATAAGAGAGTATTAATATTTTATTTGTGAATTTTGACCGATGCGAGGGCCCGGATCGGTACACTATTCACATAAAAAAAAAAAAAAAAAAAAAAAAAAAACATTGCTTATGTCAAGAAATCAAAATCAAGAACTACGGAAGTCTAAGCAGATTGAGACCAGCTCTGCATTAGATTGTCACAGGAGCCATTTCAATTATTTTCTATCCAGGCTTCTCTGTAAACTGAGTCAAGTATAGTCGACTCAAAAAATGCTTTACTTACCGCGCTAAAGCAGACTTAAGTTTATAATAAAATTGCAATTTTAAAGGTGATTCTATTTGCGCTTAAGTATTGTTTAAGTATTTTTAATAATGTATAAGTTTTTAATTTTGCCCGTGATCATGATTTCCTGATGCATAATATTAGATTTAGAGGCGACAGTTGGATTAACATGACCTATTCTAAATAGGTACATTTAATGAACGCACCAATTTTATACATACTTAATTGCTTTCGTTTTCAAGTGAGCCATCCTAACGATAGTTTAGTCAATCCATCTTCGCATCATATAGTACCTACATCGTGAATTCGTTCGCAGTCTACATCCCATAGAAAATTATGTCTAGTGTTATAAATGTTATAATGCAGCATCACACTAAAAAAAAATTCTAAATGAAACCGAACTTTCGTCAGCCTGTAACTTAAAAAAGTGACTTCATACCTAACTAAGGCAATATCTTACCAAAATCAGTTTGGTAATGTTTTGTTCTTTAAATTAGTTAAACCTGTTTGTTGAATCAAATTAACTTTAATAACGCCTTACCGAATTATGGTTATTGATGAAATAGCCGGAGTAGATTGGTTATTTTTTTTTTCAATGCACGTCGCGGTGGCAGTGTCACTTAGCGAACAATTTTTTACTTTTTCCGAACTACTTCCTTTAGCATTATTTTATTTTGTCTGACTTTACATACCTGCGCTTGCCTTTTTGCAGCGATAAAGATATTTAGTATCGTACTCGGGGCCTCTGCAAATATTTAGCGCTGAGCGTGAAATACGGATACGGCTTTACTGTGCTCGGCGCCATACTTTATGAGTTTACATCTTAAATCTAACGTTGCTTGTATGAAGCTGTGTACTCACAAAATGAGGTTTGCCGTTTGCCCTAAATAACATAAGCGTTAATGTTTTTTGCCATAATTAAAAAGAAAATAAAGAAAGAAAAAAAAAGTTTATTTATGACAATCACAACACATCAAATAAAAAAACACATAAAACAGCAGATAAATAAATAAATTAGGTATTTAGGCTCAATATTTTTTTATTTCAATCCGCTAACTTAACTAGGTATTCGGGAATTATTAGTAGGTACTATCTAGTAGGTGCAGGTAATCGGGTTAAAGTAATTAAAGTTAATAATTTTATTTTGACAAAAATAATACTGAAATCGTGAGTAAATAGTTTGAACTTAGTTTTTCTTCAACATCGAATTCAAAATGTTTTAGATACTACTTTCATACAAATTTCTACGTCTATTAGCACTGCGAAATGCTTAAAAAGATGTTAACGAATACCAACTAAGATTTTCCTTAACACGATTAGTACCTATGTATAGACTCAGTCACACAAAGTTATGAAAAAAATTGGTAAAAAGTTTCTCCGTCAGCAGGCGAAAATTTAAAACAACAAAGAAAACACATTTTTCTCACTTCCTAAAAATTTTATGCGAAACTCTTCATGTTTTCTCGCTGTATCTGAAGTAAATTTAAAGAGCCAAAATCCGCAGAAAAACTAAAAACTGAAATTTTTATTTCCCGTGCCGTGCCTGGAACTTTGTTAAAATTACATTTATTAAAGAGGTCACGCTAAAAAGCTCTTAGTAAGCTTTTAAATTCGTGGCCATAACATGTCCTTGTGGTTTCAAAAGTACCTAAACATTTGACATTATTTAACCATTTTAATCTTTGTGAACTCCGCAATTTTTTAATTAAGTTTGTTTGAATCACAAGGGCTACCTGGCAATTCGTAAATAATGAATGTCATTTTCTTTATGGAGCTTTCGACCTACTTTTCAAGATATCCGAATTCCTTCAGCTTCAGGTTGGTTTGGGACGAATTAATTAATATCCTTGAATGACTTTTAAGATCCCGCGAAGGTAACATTCAGTTAAGTTAACCAAATTCCTAGCATTCGGACGTCTTACAAATTAGGTACAGGTACACCATATCAGTAAACTTGGTCTTAGTAAAATTGCTTACAGTTTCTCATTATTATTGATATACCATTATTAAAAAACATACATTTGAGATCAGTAACAATGGTTTATTGACAGTGTGCAGAGCGTGAAACACTTTAATTATTATTTTACACTTATGTTTATTTCTTTAAATGTTGATGGGTAGTCACTATATACTCAAGAGCCAAAATAAAGGGTCGCTTTTCATAGAACTTTGTATGAAAAGTGAACCGATATTTTTGCTCGTGAGTGTATTAGTAAAAAACTTTGATAACCAGAAAACCGAAAAACTTTAAAAAAAAGCAGAAACGCCCAGCAGCAACAATGAATATTTTTGTGCAATTATTTTGGCCTAATACATCATTAACTATATGTGCTTTTACGAAAATCCTACGAAACAATCAAAAAAGGACATAAAGGTAACGTTTAAATCAGTGATGGGCGCCTTCGATTATTTTGCTGATTCGAATGATTATTCATTACTAATATCATAATTCGAATTTGAAATTAGTAATATACATAATAATCGAATAAAAACTACTACATATATAATCGAATAAAAACTACTAATAATAGTAAGTACTACTAATACTACTAATATTAGTAACGTAATATTAGTAAGAAGTAGTCGGACCGAATCGGGAATCTTCGTGTCGACTCGGCGCGGTGCTCGCGTTAGTTGTTGGCTTGTTAGTTATATCAACGTCAACTCGACTGGACTGGATGGAGGGGATTTTGAGTACTACTAATATTCGAATGATTTTCGAATTAGTCGACTAAGTCGAATAATTACGATAATCGACTAATCGAATTAGTATTATTCAAAGTCGCCCATCATTAGTTTAAATATGCACGGCCGCAGATCGAGAACACAACAAAATGCTCAAGTTAACTATAACAAGTCAGCTTGTCTGAGTCCGAGGCACTCAAATTAGTAGACGACCTGGTTCCGAAACTAAAATAAAGTTAGATATCAAAGACCGGCGGGGCGGCTGTGACCTTTGAGGTTTCATGGGTTTCAGGCTAGAATGTGCATAGCTGTATTAAATTAGGGAAACTAATTTTGTTAAAAGGTGACCGACCACTGACATATTTAACTACTAAATTTAATATGTTAGTTAAGATCATGTGAAAGGAGCTTCAATGAAGGTAAAAGTAGATTTTTTTAGTTAGTACTAGCTGTTGCCAGCGACTTCGTCTGCAAAGAATTCGTTTATCGCTATCCCGCGGGAACTACGCAAATTTCAGGGATAAAAAGTAGCAGTTGGGCCGTTCTGGCGTGATTGAGAAACAAACAAACATCCATCCATCCATCCATCCATCCATACTTTCGCATTTATAATATTAGTTAGATTTGTATGCTTATTTTTGAGTAGGCATATAGTAGGTATACAAAAATATTATCTACTAATCTAATCTAAAATCCAAATTTTCCAAAATCAGAAAAAAATGCAAGTATTTTTTTTTATTCCACTAAAACGCGTGTAATACAGGATGAAACCCATCAATGATGCAAAAGAAAGAACAAAGCCGTCTACTCTGTTATTTTTAAATTTGGAAAGCCTCACATGTCAGCTGCTAATGGGTTATCCATTTATTAACCAACACTCTGCAAATCCATTATTTTTTCCGTAAAACAGGAACAATCGTAACATTGCCTACCTCCTTTTTCATACATAACAACCTATCTGTTGTTTTGTTGTATTAGATGGCGCTGCGCGAGACATTTATTTTTTATCGGATTTGAAACTGTGATTGATTAATGTGGATCAGTTTTTTCGAAAGCATATTATTTTTGGAAGAATCGTGTTTTTACTTGGTCTAATCTTTTCCTTCAATCCTAAAATTGATTTTATACGATGTTTTGCTTTCATTCCCGCGAAAACTCACGTCTGGTTTCATGGTGACGGGCAACGAATTGGGTTTACAGTATGCGGATTCCTAAAATTCCGCTTTGGGAGTTCCACGTCTTAAGGCGAGGTATCAAAACGAGATAAGTGTGTACTTATCGTTCGCGGACGTGACGCGTTTGTCCCTTTAAGTGGTAAATTCAAATAAAAATCCCGACGTATGAATAAAACTCTATATAGTCTATTTATTTTAGCTAGTTGTTGCCTGTGTTGCCTGTTTTTGCAATTCAAAAATAGTGATGTGCCACCACTATCGAAAGTTGACGATAAATTAAATTTAGTATAGATTTTTGTATGTATAAGCTAATGTAGTAAACTAATAAACCTTTAAATTTGCTTGATTATGATACAATCGTATTTCTTTCTTAAAATATTAACATGACCAAACCTCTTTTTATTCAGACCACAAACGTTATCGATGGTTTCGAGTACACCACTAAACAATAAAAAATAAAAGCTGGTATCATTATTTCACAATTTGACATTTGCAATTGTCAATTTAGTATCTAGCTAAAACACTAGCTAGGACATGTCTGCCGAATGAATCCGGAGCGTTGGGCTAAAATTGCCACAGAGTGGGTCCCTGACAACGGATATAGGAACAAAGGCAGACCAAAACGGAGATGGCGGGACGACCTGGATCTAAGGAAATGGCAGGAACACGCGGACCATAGGGAAGATTGGCGAAGAAGAGGAGAGGCCTTTGCCCAGCAGTGGGACACGAATTAGGCTATTAAGAACACTAGATTTTGCACGAATATTTTGCACTTAATCGTTATCATTATCTTGCTTGCTGATCCTACCGCCTAGCAACAGTGCTTGCGCTTTATATATTCTAGCGTGTAAGACAACCGGTGACACATTATGTTTCGATCTTAGCCTTCAAGGCTGGCAATGTATTTGTAAACCTTTGGTGTTACGGGTGTCTATGGGTGGTGATTTTTCTACCATCAGGTGAACTACCAGTAAGGTTCAAAAGTTCCTGGCCGTATATATTTAAAAGAAGAAAACAAGAAACAAATGAATGTCATTTTATTTGTCATTTATTCAGCTATTGTGTGGATAATTTCGTGGTTTGTAACTTTCGTTTTCATAAAATTTTCTTTGATTTAAATATAAAAAGCGGTGTAATTTGTACAATGTTCAAATTGGAGTATCGATCAGTGATAAAATTTCTGACAAAGGAAGGCATAAGTCCAACTATAATCAAAGAAAGGTTAGATAACGTGTACGGGAATTCCTCCCCTTCGTTTTCGACTGTTAAGGATTGGTGTAAGCAGTTTCGTTTAGGGCGTGAGTCCATCGATGACGAACCCCGACCAGGCCGCCCTGTTGAGGTTCTTACGCAAGATAACGTCGATTTAGTCGAACAAGAGGTACTGAAGGACAGAAGACTAAAGACGAAGGAAATAGCGTCAAGAACGGGACTTACGAAAATAACAGTCCTTAGGATTCTACACGACCATCTAAACATGAATAAGGTTAGTGCAAGATGGGTCCCGAAACTTCTCTCGAGTGCTCAGCGAGCTGAACGAGTGGCGTGCTCCAAGGAACTTTTAGAGGAGTTCAAGTCATGTGAGAGTGAATTTATCCAGTCCATTGTTACCGGAGACGAAACTATGGTCTTATACTATGATCCTCTTTCGAAAAGAGAGTCGATGGAGTGGCGTCGTTCTGGGGAAGCACCCCCTCGAAAGGCAAAGGTGTGCCAATCTACCAAAAAGATAATGGCCACAATATTTTGGGATTGCGAAGGGATATTGCTTATAGATATCAAAGAACGCAATCAGACAGTAAACGGCAGTTACTATGCTTGCCTTATAGACCAGTTGCGAGAAGCAATAAAGCTTAAACGTCGAGGAAAACTCAGCAGGGGTGTCCATCTTCTTCATGACAATGCGCCTGTCCACACGGCTGCAGTTGTAAAGGCGGCTATATCTAAATGTGGATTTAAAACAATCCGTCACCCACCTTACAGCCCTGATCTAGCCCCAAGCGACTATTTTTTATTTTCTAAACTTAAATCGGACTTAAGGGGGAGAAAATTTTCGTCCGATGATGAGGTCGCTGCTGCAGTTTTCGAGCATTTCGAAGACAAAACTTCCGAATATTATTTTAAAGGCATAGAAATGTTAATCAAACGATCTGAAAAATGTATAACAATAGGAGGAGACTACATTGAAAAATAAAAATATTTTTTTTAACCTAAACGTTAATTTTCATTATTAGGCCGGAAACTTTTGAACCTTACCACGTAGGTGCTCGTTTACCATCCTATATTTCACCAAAAAAAGTTACCGGGATAAAAGTAGGAACTTATTTTTTAATTTTAATCGAAAATGGATTAAGAGGTTCTAGGGAGCATCCCTTATACACAACACAATAAAATGAGTTTTTGTTACAAATTACATTTTTATTAGGTAAGGACAAGCTATTGCTGATTGTAGTTTTTGTTGACTATACATACACTATACTTGTATTATTATAATCTATCCTAAAGTACATAGGTGCGCTACATTTCAAGGCAATCCGAGCACTGGAAGTGGGTCAAATTTGGCTTACAAAATTTGAACCAAACAAAAAAAACAAGGTCAAGTTAAATAAAAGCTTTTATCAACAAAGTCATTTTAACTTATATCAAGCACTGAGATTAAACATAGATTTCCTTGTTTGTAACATATTTTTGTTCTCTTCCGTTGTTTTTGTTTTATTACGCAATCTTAGATGTGTAAACAGAAAACAAGGAACACATTTCCTCGTTCCTATTATAAAAGAAACCAAGTTAAAGCACAAAACGTCCCGCCAAGTGTGAAACCAACGTATATATAATGAATAATTTTTATCCATTTTTTGTAGCGTTATAAAATAAAGAACCAACACAATAAGACGGTTCAACAATATTTCATTTACAATGTTATGCACCGTACCTACGCAGCCTGCGTGAGGTAAGGAAATGAAAAACCGTCGTTTTCCCCACGCCGTAAACCCGAAGGAACAACTCGGGGTAAATTATTGCGTTTAAAAAGAAACTGAAAGACTGTTGAACGTGAAACTTTTACAAGTAGCTGTATACGGTAAGCGGCGAAATCGGGGGACTTGAAATGGGCTATTAAATAAATCCTATGGTAAAATTTATCTTGAAATCAGAGGTGAGCTGAATAGAAACCCCGCTAGTTCGGGATCGTTTATCAACAGCATTAACGCAGGCCGTAATTACATCGACGTTCACAAGGAAGAATCGCTTTATCACCTCCAGTTATATAGCCTTCTACAAGCGCCTTTTGCTGTCGTCTGTAATCGCTAAAAAGTTTTCTAATGACGACGCCATGTTTGCCGACTATGGCTGGTTTTAAGCAGTCGCGACTTCGTATTATTAAATCGTTACTATATTTTTTTTGTGACAAATCATTTTTTCATGTCATCCGATTTTGGTTATAAAAGCCTACATATTATGTTGATCCAAGCTAAGTTTAATCTACCTATGGAAACACTACGAAAATACATACGTCAGTAATTTCCAAGAAGATCACTATGGTCAGATGTTATGATTAGTGTAACATATTTTTATGAATTTACCCAACTATCGTTATAAATCACAGTAACACCAAAAATCCAACCCTTTTTTGACAATGTCATACCAAAATCAACGAACAATGACGTGCATCGCCTCGATAAATCAAATAAATGTACTTAAGTGAAATAGTACAAGCGGCATTTGTTAAATTTATGTAAAAGCTGGCATTAAACCCGCAGCAGGCCTATCTACCGCCTTCCTCGATTCAACTTCCATTATAAGCCGATCAAGCCTGAAATTGTTTTTCACGTGGGCTCGTACACATTCGCCGGGAAATATTACGGTGCTCACCGACCTTCCAATAAAACTTAATGTTCCTTAAATGTCTTAATAGAAATCAGCCGCGCCGTGATGGCAGATGTTGCTTCCTTGAGAGCTGTTAAACTGGATCATAACTTATGACGTTTTTGCTTTGCTCATTTATAGGTGCTCAATACAATAAGCCGCTCGAAAATGTGCAGGCAAAACAGATCTTAAAATCATTATGAGAAATGTTTTCTGCGCCGTATAAAGCGATAATTGTTACACTTTTGGCAAATTATTACACTCTGGGGGTCGGGTACGACATCTACTACTAAAATGATAATGTTAATGTTACACAAACAATACTAATCAAGATAAAAACCGCATCTTTTCAACTTAGCGTCGGTTATTCCAAAGCCATAACAATACATTTCCATAGCTGATATTGTTCGAAAATGACAAGCTATTCTAGAAACGGGCGCAAAAGTACAACCTTTATATTCCAAATAAAAAGGCTTGTGTAAAGCTGATACCCGGCGCGTTCGTTGAAAAGTTCATGTCTCGTTATTTGAAAACACTCGCTAACATAGCGGTCCAATAAGTCCGATGCAAACGAACTGTATTCATGTGCGAATGCAGACTAAATCCATCGCAATATTCTCGATTCACCGCCTCAATAAATTAAAAACTACAAGTATTGGCCTGTAGCCGTAAATACAACCGGCGTATCAGCCGACCTAGCACGAAGTTCATTTCGTGCAGTTCTGCTCGCTCTGATAGTCATTAATAAGAGAGTAAGAGGGACGGTACGATACGAACTTGGATTTTCGAATTTCGGAGTAACCCCTTAAACAGGAATGAAGAATGTTTGCAAACTAGCTTTCGACCTTTTGCAAACTACCTGGAAAATGGCGGAAAGTGGAAGACAGAATTTAAATGAACTTGGAGAGAGACGACGGGACGGAAGGGATAGTTTTGATGCGGATGGAAGGCTATTTGAAACTCTTTCTACGATCCGAATGAGAACTTATTATTCTGTATTCGTAGGTATTATAATGCGACTATTCGAACATAAAATGTCAAAGCTGATTCACATTTTTCCGCTTCTTCTCCTGAACTAAAAAACTTTATAACTTTAGAAGTTTTTTGTTGAAAACATTATTATTAATACAAGCTTTTATAGTTTTTATTGGCTGTACTGTTATTTATTTTGTAAATGGTTACAAAATTATTGATACAAATATAAACTAAAGTTTCCTTAAAAATAACTTAGTAAAAATAAAACTTATGCAAAAAATCTAAAATTTAAATAAATTTGAACCCTTAGGTAGAGTCCCCACTACGCAGGCAGCATTCTCGCGCTGTATCGCAATTGGGAGTCTTTGTGCAAGTCTTAAATTGCATCCTAAACAGTCCTACTCCAGGTTATCACATCACATCGCTATTAAGGTATTCAATACAAATACTCTTTATTGAACACCACAAATCAGTACAAAACAATACAGAAACAGAGAACAAAGTATACAATAGGCATTCCTATGTATTCGTTAGTTATAAGTCCTAAAATTAATCAAACACTGCTAACAGGAGAATATTAATTAACGTGTTTATCAAATGTTTTAAATTGAGTTTATTATGAAAACGTATCCATTACGTTCATAAGAACTCGAATCCATTCTGACGTTTTACAAGCAAAATAGCGTAACTTTATTTAACTTCTCTTGATTTTAATGGCAAAAGTTTGGCAGACCTTTGTTCCAGCTGAGCATTCAGCAAAAATATTTCAGGGTTTTAGATTGACTGTGTACTTTAACTTCGTTAGAGTGAGGACGGAAGCGTTTCGTGTATTTCGACTGAAGAAATAACCGTCGTGGCAGCTAGCTGAATGGAATTGCTCAGCTCGACTCCACACTTCTGCCATAGATTGGCTTTGTTATTCTGATGAGAGCTCCATTCATTAGACTCCAGGAGGAATTTCGTGGCTTATTTTCAATAAATGTTCTACCGTTTTTGGATTTTTTTGAGGAAGCTACGTTCGTTATTTTATGTTTATGTCGGATTATCATGATTTACCTTTATGATGATGTTCGTTTAAATATTAAAATTGAAACATTTCACTGTGACATACAAATTACAGTCTGGATATCCTTTTATTGAGTACTTACGGACTTATATTACTACTTTGTAAATTTTCCATATTTGATTTCTTTTCATTTATAGAGACCCACACTACTTGACTCATCCAAAAGATATTACTCCTGATATCAACACTCAAGTTCTCACTTCGAACCGTAATCTGCAATCAAGACTTTATCATCAAAGGCCATTTATCTTAAAGCTTGGAAAACACCAGTAACCGAGTAAGAGATTTTCCTGTCAAATCGGATTTAACCCCAGAGAGCCGCAGCAAAGGATCATTTATCTCGGCAAAGCGCGATCTAGTACCCTACGACGTAATTTCCGGCGGAGGGGGGCTGCCCTAAACGACCTGCCTCAACTGAATAGCGCTTCGATAATGCGCCGTATCAGGCACAGATGCGAAGCGACGGGCTCTTCGTGTGGGAAACGTGTTAAGTCTCGATAACAACCGTCAGCACCACTCTGCCGCAAAAACAGCAAAGGGGGATTGAAATTGCGCCGAATCGGTTCAAGTTAAAGTAGCAAAACAGTGTTTAGTGCGTCAATTTCATTTTGGTTAGGATAGGCGAAATATGTGCCTTGCTTCAAGATAGGTACATGTTTTGATGAAAATTATGTCTACCGCGGCACACAGGTAGACCCTTTTTAGAAAGATAATTGATAAGAAATTTATTCACGTAACATATTAATCCCACGTGATTAAAGTTTGTATTCCCACTGTTCATTTCATAAATCCCACAAAATACACTTGAAATTCCGGTCCCTCGGTATAAGCAGAACAAAATAAATAGCAGTTTTGAATTAGACAGAGGTCATCTAACCAAGTAGGTAGAGTTGTGAACCAAAATAGTAATTCTAAATTGTAAATAATAGTTCTGGGACAAAGAAAAACGGCATGAATTCGCCTGGTGTGTTTACTTACGTTTAGTTGTGATCATAAATAATTTCAGTTTGTTTTTTGTTGGTATCATATTCTACGTTTTTGTAATAGTTCTTACTGCGTGTTTATCTAGGCGATGATGTTCTTTTTGAAGGCTCTGGTAGAATAAAAACAGA
This sequence comes from Pandemis heparana, assembly GCA_963854515.1. Taxonomy (NCBI): domain Eukaryota; kingdom Metazoa; phylum Arthropoda; class Insecta; order Lepidoptera; family Tortricidae; genus Pandemis; species Pandemis heparana. The sequence goes on along the minus strand of OY978026.1, from coordinate 7,422,247 downwards.
TAAATAGATACACAGGACAACAAAGTAATACTGTAAAAATCCCTTTTTCCTTTTCAGGTAAAGAAACCAAAAAAGGCTAGGTAAAAATACCCTTCGCGATCTATTTAAGTACATAATAAATAGGAAATATCAAATTAATCAAGAAATTTACTTCTTGATTTTTAATGTTTACTTTTTACGTTTTACCGTTAGAAATTTAATTTCTAAACGACACTGAAAATTAGAACACATAGAAAAATCCGAAAAGTAAAGCTATGGCCGGGAATCGAACCCGGGTCCTCGTCATTCTGTGACGCGTGCTATACCCCTACACCACCCATAGCAGGTGAGTAAGCCTCCGAATTTTTCTATCTGTTTCCAACTGTCACGTGACCTTGTTACTATGCGAATATTTGTCGCTAAGCGTCATCTGTTTGAATGATGTGTCTGTACGACACAATTACAAACTCCCGTGGAACATGTACTGCTCACCAGGGACGAGAGATGGCGCTGTTTTTCAAATGATAGGAAATATCAAATTAATCAAGAAATTTACTTCTTGATTTTTAATGTTTACTTTTTACGTTTTACCGTTAGAAATTTAATTTCTAAACGACACTGAAAATTAGAACACATAGAAAAATCCGAAAAGTAAAGCTATGGCCGGGAATCGAACCCGGGTCCTCGTCATTCCGTGACGCGTGCTATACCCCTACACCACCCATAGCAGGTCATTTCCAGTGTCGTTTAGAAATTAAATTTCTAACGGTAAAACGTAAAAAGTAAACATTAAAAATCAAGAAGTAAATTTCTTGATTAATTTTATATTTCCTATCATTTGAAAAACAGCGCCATCTCTCGTCCCTGGTGAGCAGTACATGTTCCACGGGAGTTTGTAATTGTGTCGTACTGACACATCATTCAAACAGATGACGCTTAGCGACAAATATTCGCATAGTAACAAGGTCACGTGACAGTTGGAAACAGATAGAAAAATTCGGAGGCTTACTCACCTGCTATGGGTGGTGTAGGGGTATAGCACGCGTCACGGAATGACGAGGACCCGGGTTCGATTCCCGGCCATAGCTTTACTTTTACCTGCTATGGGTGGTGTAGGGGTATAGCACGCGTCACGGAATGACGAGGACCCGGGTTCGATTCCCGGCCATAGCTTTACTTTTCGGATTTTTCTATGTGTTCTAATTTTCAGTGTCGTTTAGAAATTAAATTTCTAACGGTAAAACGTAAAAAGTAAACATTAAAAATCAAGAAGTAAATTTCTTGATTAATTTGATATTTCCTATCATTTGAAAAACAGCGCCATCTCTCGTCCCTGGTGAGCAGTACATGTTCCACGAGAGTTTGTAATTGTGTCGTACAGACACATCATTCAAACAGATGACGCTTAGCGACAAATATTCGCATAGTAACAAGGTCACGTGACAGTTGGAAACAGATAGAAAAATTCGGAGGCTTACTCACCTGCTATGGGTGGTGTAGGGGTATAGCACGCGTCACGGAATGACGAGGACCCGGGTTCGATTCCCGGCCATAGCTTTACTTTTACCTGCTATGGGTGGTGTAGGGGTATAGCACGCGTCACGGAATGACGAGGACCCGGGTTCGATTCCCGGCCATAGCTTTACTTTTCGGATTTTTCTATGTGTTCTAATTTTCAGTGTCGTTTAGAAATTACATAATAAATATCTGATTTTAATTTTACAAATCTTGTCCATGGAGTTTCATCCAACAGTATCTTCATAAAAGATTGTTAGTAACCAATGGGTATTCAAATAACGTGACTGCATTCGTGAATTCTTTGTACATTTAGTTAAACAAGTAAGTTTCCGAAGTCTTACGAACCACTTATAGCTAGGTACACTACTGAAATAATACTCACAGGAATGCTGTTAGTTTAGTACTCAGCTTCTATGCAGATTTTACGAAAACTAATTTGGAATGAGAAGCGAATGCTAAGCGGTTTCGCCCGTTGGTATAAGTATGAATACAATTTGTTTAATTGCTACTGTCAAGCTTATCGCCATTGTAACACTTACGAGGAAAAATAAAGAGTCTTCTATACAAAGTTGTACGGAAAGTGACTCATTTTTGCTCGTCAGTAGGTTCGTAGTTTTAAACTTTTATTATTCTTAATTGGTTTTATTTTCCTTATATGAATAAGTAATATATACGTAAATTTGAATAAAAGTGACTTTAAACGGACGAAACTTTTAGCTTGCAGAGTCTTTCCAGAAGGCTGGCGCTCGAAGTTGTAGCCTAAACTATAAACATCCAAACTTATGCATATTTAAATTGACTTTTGAGACTTTTGAAACTAAATTAGCATAAGTCTAATGTGGTTATGCATTTCCTGATTCTGTTCCACGTATTTTAATGAATCCATTAGTGTTGCTGCACGATAGTCCACTACAGCATCGATAGTTATCGATAGTATCGATAGTTTTGGTAGTCTACAATACTGATCCTTAACGTCGAATAACCTCTCGATAATACCGAAAAAAATTCTTTGCAATATTACATAAACAGAACAATCAGTACAACGTACTTTTATTTCCGTAGTATCAATAGTATCGATACTATCGATAGTGTACCTGTCAATAGTTTTCGGAATTTCCTGTACAACATCCCTATCGATAAAATGGTATTTTTCGATTAAAACTATCTATTTTTCGGCAACGCTAGAGCCCACACAAAACTACGTTTACCTACAAACATGGTTTTAGAGCAGCCATTAGTGAACAATTATGCCTATCTTAATTCCAATTACTAAAATGTTAAAATTAAATTTTGCGAGCAGCTAGAGAAAATTATTACAGTATTATGAAGGGTGATACCCTTTGCTATCATGACACTAAATTTCTTGGTACGACGTCGTTTAAAACCTAGCCTCATGTGCAATAGAAGCAATTCCATGGGTAGAATCTTCGTGATGCCGCCGTAATGAGGAATGAAATGACCCATTACGCGATATGTTCAAAGTAATGGGATTTGGAAAATGTATTATTTTATTATACTAATAGCTTTTGCCTGCAACTTCGTACGTATGCGTGCTGGAATTAGAATTTTAGATAGCTTAATTTTAGTGGCGAACATTCAGTTAGAGCACAAATTATATTACCCTGAGGATATCGCATCTTTGTAATAAATTTCAACCCCCTTTTCTCATCCTTCAAGTATGATTTCTGTAATCAAAAACTATGCATTCTATGTCTTTCACCGGGAGCATAACTAGTAACTACATCCATACCAAATTTCGTTCCAATCGATTCAGCGATTTAGGCGTGAAATAGTAATAGATACCCAGACGCAATTTAATATTTATAATTTTGTATTATAGAAAGAGTAACCTTTCTTTGTTATGCTGTTAAAGATTTTCTTTTGTTGGGAATTTGCCAGGTGGGGAATTGATCTTTAAGCTATTGGTCTGTAAATCATCAGAGCACCCAAGCCGTATTCATTTTGTCTCTAGAGGAATGTCGGGAATGCTGCTGCCAGCTCCTTACATATCAGTACGTACTGTATCCATATGATGGCAGTAACTCAAAGCCAAACGGTAATGGAATAGATTAAATCATTCAGTCAATTCGTTGACTAATTCAATTTACTTTTGCAAGCCAAGGCTAATATTTTATATTCTGCTTTTTTTTCAATGGAATATCGGCTGTTTAGACTGGTTAAAAATAAATACCTTAAATATTTAGATTATATTCGGTTTTCGGACGAAGATATCGTACTCTCATTTCCTTTAAAAATTTTATCGGATATTTGGCATCGAAACCTAAATGATTTTACAAATGTTACCTATTTAAGAGGTTTGAACTGTCAAATTAACAAGGGAATTGAAGAGGCATCAAAGATATCTTCGCCTCTTCTTTACGACACGACTTTGGCAGAAAATTAGTGAAACCTACTAGTTCCAGCAAAATAAACTCATTTCATTTCATTTCAGTTCCGAGTTTTAAGAAGCAGATTTTTGTTTTTTTACCAAATTTTGAATCGTATTCTCTATGTAAATTATATTTCAAAAAAAAATGATCTTCGTAGTCCACCTCTTGCTTTACCTACAATTCTCTTTTTATCATTTATTCACGCACATAACTATCCTAACTTACTGGCACTTCTTTATAGGATACGCTCTTAAAAGACGTCGATAAATGGTGCTGCCCACAAGAGCCCTCGCCAAAAGGTTTAGCATTCGACAACCTTTTTCAATTTCAAAGCAAATTTCAATAATACAAGAAAAAGCTGCTACATTCAAAGCTGACAACAAAGTAGACCCACTGAATGTATATTCTATGCTGCGGAATCAATAAGACTTGCTTTTACCTATGACCTATATAGTATTCCACGCGAAGAAGGTGCCCTTAAAGGTTCCCCTCCATTTATTTTTATTGCCCCTATTAGGGGTATAAGTAGCCACGCGGAGGAATGTGGGGTTTTCCCACGGGCTGCGTTACTACGCGGGTCAGGTGTGTCTGACCCCATTTGTTTCTATAGATATTCATACTACACGGATTTCAATTTAAAATTCCATTTGATAAACATATTCCTTGTAGTTTTTCTGTATATTGCTATAATAGTTTTTATTTTCAATATTTCATTTAACCGTTTCACAGCCATTGACGTGAAACGAAGTCAGTACAAGCACTGTAAAATGAACCTTCATTCGACAAAATAAAGATGACTGTGCGAGTGACACTACCTAGATGCTTGGCGGCGAAGATTAAAGATTTCTTCAAATTTCGTAGCACAAATAAATGCCAAACCGACTCGCTGTCGGTCTTTAGCTTGTGTTTGATACTTGTCTTATTTCACTTTAGAATAAAACTTTCCCGCGCAAACAAAATAATACAAACATTGCCTCACTTAAATTATCCCATTTATTTCTACAGATGGCGTAACACAAGCAGGGATGAGATCCAGTAATAAGTAGAGTGATAAAGCGAAACATTACTTGCAAGAGTGGCAAGTTGCATGTGTTGCCAGTTTGGTGTCCTTCCATTTGACCTAAAAATTATTGACAAAAGCATCATTTTACAAAATGGTCATTTAACAAAATTTAAACATCTGATAAACCGTGAACTTTTTTAAAAATTGAAAACCTTTATGCGTGGCTCACATTAGTTTAGGTTAGGTTTGTTTTATAAGTTTTTAAAAAAGTTTACGGTTTATCAGATATTTCAAGTTTGTCAAATGATCATTTTGTCAATAATTTTTAGGTCAAATGTTAGTGAACCTGCCAGTTTACTTGTATTTCCAACTAACGCGGTCCTTATTTGAGGCCCCTATTTCCAAATCGGCAATTGCCTTGTGACAAGTGACAATATTCGAAATGGAATGCGTATTCAAATGAAGCCAGCGTAGATTATCGTCCAGTTAGTAATGTAAGCAGAATTGTAACTTGTCACCGATAATTGTCGCTTTGGTGAAATAGGGGCTAGTCAGCAGGGACATTTCGTGTCCCGTACATTAAGTATGCGTGGCCTAACGGGAGCATCCGTTGGTTGGAGCAAAATAAACAATCGGCATTAAACTTAAATGAGCTCGCGAGCTCAACTTCGCCGGTTCGGCCGAGAGGTTCGGCGATTCATAAATTTACTGGAGAAACGCTAAAATGTCACTTAAGAAGTTTAAATAAAAAATAAAAATAGACAGACCAGAAAATATACTTGAACAGCAATGGTAAAAGTTGGAAATAGAATGACTCTTGCCACGGCACTGAACTTAAAACAAGTGATAGTTCATTTTTAAATTAAGCTTAATGTACCTATAACAGAACAATGCCTACCTTACCTAACATTTTCAATATGAAACTACCATGAGACTCACATGTATCGTGGCGAGCGCTCCAACAGGAAGGACTACGAACTAGTCCGAAACATGTCGAGCTTCACTCGACTTTTATACGTGAGTTATCCGTTTGTGTTACTTTAGTACCTAACACTATTATAAATGTATCATAACAAAATAATTTTAGTTTTCTGTTATATCGACTCTACGTACAAGACCATAAAATCTGTAGTATGGAAAGTTACAAATTGTCATTAAAAATAATTCAATCAAATGACCCACTTACTAGATCCGTAGATACTGAATACAACAAATAAATAAACTATTTAACACTACGTGTTATCTCTTAGCCTGCATAGTATAATATGCTACAACTAATAGTCAGCAAAATTTGCACTACAAAGTACAGCTTGCTTAGTGTTTCCCGTATAAGCACAGTCACTTAGCTTGATGACTGTGCACGTTGTTTCGGTAGCCGTCCCTCTAACTCTAGTAAGAGCAACCACTACAGATATAATCCATTACAGGCTGACTAATTAAGGACATACCGTACTTGCATAGTCACTTCCCGTAATCTGCCATGCAGCCTATTATTAGGTTAGATGACGACAGCAAAGCTAGAGTTTACTCGGCACAGGTATAGTATCCTAGATCTCGTGAATAACGTAGTAGACACACTCAAGAGGTTGTTGAACCCGTGTGAAGTACCTAAGCAAGAATAGACAATGAGTAACTAATGTCGATAGATTTTGGCAATTCTAAGACATAGTACCTTAAGGTGTCATCCAGGGGCGTAGCTACCGCCGTATCTGCCGTATCAATTATACGGGGCCCCCGGGCCATGGGGGCCCCCGACATGCGTAAGTAAAAATTAATGCACACATTTTTTTTCTTTTGTGAGAAATCTTTATTCTTCATAAGGGCCCCCAAATAAATTTTTATACGGGGCCCCACCAAGGCACGCTACGCCCCTGGTGTCATCGCGTTTCTCTACTTAGTACCTTGGATAAACATAAAAGCTTGGCACATGGCCCATTCGTATCAGATCTCACCGCTTATTTCACATTCAAAACGTGCCCGTATTTTTGTGCCTGCCACTACCATGTCAGTTGATATTCTGGCGACGAATCCCAATAAAAATTGAGTTACGGCATCATATAAACATCCAATATGTTTGTATTATACCTAGTGTTATGTTATTATTATTATGCAGTGCTTGTGTATAATATATTTTTATTAATACCACTTGCATAGGATTCATTGATCTGTTCGAGGAAAAAACTCAATAATTGACAACATTTCATATTTCTGAGCCTATAATTTTAATGGTTCTCTGTATTTTGTTTGAAAAGATGAACATGCTGACAGTTAAATTTTTTCGCTAGGGCTTGTATTTAATTTATAATTAATTTATTAATTTGTGCTTATTCTAAAAGGGCGTAACTCCGGTACTATCACAGAATACACACTTATCCCTTTGTCTTTTCTCTATAGAAAAAGAAACTGACGTTAATTTCAAATTGTCAATGTCAGGTCCTATTCTCCAATATTCGATTTTCGGGGTTCGTTTCGTGCTGTTCCGCTCATACTAATAGTCATTATCTTGAGAGTGAGAGAGAAGGTATGCAACGAACTTCGAAAATAGAATTTCAGAGTTGCCCCCCTTGTACTTCGAAGTTGTCAAAAATACAAAATTATGATCGCTTATTTTTTCTCGTGAAAAAAGCAAAGGCGTTTCACCTATCCTGTGGTAGTATTGGTAAAATTAGGACATATTTTTAATTATTTTTTATAATAAGCGAGATTAAAATTATATAAACATATTGCAATGATCAGGAGCCAAAATGCTTTCGAACCATATATACATTTTCAGGTGTTATAAAAATGAAATGTTGTCAATTGTTATGCCCCCTACCCCCTACTTCCCTACCAATATTATAAATGCGTAAGTAACTTTGTCTGTCTGTCTGTCTGTTACCTTTACACACTTAAGCCGCTGGACCGATTTTGTTGAAATTTGTTATATAGATAGGTTTAGTCCCAAGGAGGGACAGGATAGTTTTTATCCCGGAAAATTGCATAGTTCCCGCGGGATAGCGATGAAGCTAGTACCAAATAATACCAATGCATAAATGTTAACATAAATATGTTAAATCTTTTTAAAGAAAACCCAGTGAATGGCTCGCTAATGGACACTTCCTTTATAAATATGGACCCCATTTAGAAGCTCAGTTGATGAGTTAATCCATTTAGTTGCGTTGCAGCGGCTGTTTGCCTAACAGCTCCCGTTGACGATGCGGTTACGTGATATGACGTGAAACAGGGTCCTAATAGATTGGATTGTAAATTCATTAAGTTGAAAAGGTATTCAATGGACATTGGTGTCAATGGGTCCATGTGGACATAGAGAAGAATTTGGCTGTATGTTAACATTAATTTATTGAATAAGGCGTTACTTTGCCGCGGTCCATTTCGATGAATAAAAACCATGTACTATGCTGCTGCTGTTTTTGTTCGATGTTAACGCTACTTAATGTAGGTAATCTAAAAAAATAATGGAAATATTTTAAGGATCCTACTCGGATTATAAAGGTGCTAATTATGTTTTTGCTTCAAGCTCACAAAAAATGTTGTCTGCGGGCATAAAATTAACGATTTGGATTGGAGTGAAAAAACCTATATTTTCTTCGAATATGATAAAAAAAAGCAAAATAATATTGACCGTAAAGCTATTTTTGTCATCCAAAAAGAACATGCGAAAAAAAAACTATGGTTCTTTTACATTGTTGTAGACGGAAAGTTAGTTTAAAAACGCATCGTTACTTGTAATAGGCAGATATTTTGAATTCATCATTCCATCAATTATTTATTTTCGTTAGGTCGTCCGTATTTAATAAATGCGTTGTAGTTTGCTGACAAATGAAGCTTGCCAGTGCAAAGTTCATCGACCTTAATTCAATTGTTTTTAGTCGAGGCTGAATTTGTGGCAAACACCGTCGCTATCTATTGGTCCATTTGCAATGCAACAGCGGGGAGCCGTTGATTACATTTCCACAAAACAAACTGAGTAGGTGGTACTGTTAACAGCTGTTTGCATTTATATTCCAATATTTAGGAGTAGGATTGAGAAATATCCTTTTGATTTCCTTTCATACAAAGTTTAAACAGTTGTAGTATAATCATAACTCATAACATAATTATTACCTAACAAAATACATAATTCGTTAACTACTTGTATTTACCCGGCTTTTAAATCTTTGTTTTAATATTGAGAATATTGAATATGTTTGATTTACTTAGTTATATTAAAGTTGCAGAGCTTAAAATTGTCTAGATATTGGTAGGGAAGTAGGTACCTATATAGTAGGCAAATCGACTTCTGCGGCTAACAATAGGTTCCTTCAAGTCAATTTTTAATATCATCTTGTCCCGTTTCTATTTTTTCAATACATTTGCTCGAAAAATTCACTTTCAAAGGATGTATACATGGCTCGTAAGTTAATTTTACCGCACTAGTGCGATTTTTTTTACAGTTTTTTTTAATTTTCCATCTTAAAAGTTTACAAGCAAAGAGTATTAAATGACAAAAATAAAAAATATCGACTTATACGCAGAAAAATGTATAAATAAACAAAACTAAGTAATGAATTTGCAAAATTTATTGTAATTAGTATAAACTGTAATTTAATTACCTCAGATTTTAATGATTTCCACCTTTTATTTATTCGAAAAAATCGCAGTGGCTGAACGCGTCGAACCTTTTGCCTGATAATTTTAGTTAACCTAATAAAAATAAAACTTACGCATGCGCATTACGGTACACGGACGCGCCATTTTTGTAAAACTTTGCGTTGTTTTGTGTTGTTGATTATAGTGTACAAAAACCAAACAAAATGAGTTCTTCAAGTGATGAAGTCAACAATAACATGGAGTAACTCCGCCCGATATTTTAAGTAAGGCGCAAATCGCGCAAAATAGTCTTTTGCCATCAAAATCTCGGGAAAGGTATTTATTCTTCAATTTTGTGTTAAGTGTATAAGTGCCTATTTTCTCACAAATGTATTGAAAAACGTCGTATGATACACGGTTGGCAAGGTTTTACAAATTCGTGACCATGAAAACCCTCGCCTGACGGCTCGGGTTTATCAACTGGTCAGCTCATTTGTAAAACCTTACTTACCAACCTTGTATCACAAATAACTATTCTTCGTCTTACTCGTTCCCCAACCTTTCTCGCTATGGAATCCACATATTTTAGACCTCAGATTTCTCAGCTGTTAAACTCTCGACCGATTGTATTACACAAAGACGCCAAATATAAATGTTACTTCCTTGATTCAAATGTTTGAGAAAACATTTGCGACGAACACAGTCATCAGCTGGAAAAAGGCACGACCCACAATCCTACGCCTATCGGCGTCTTTGGGGAATACAACCTGCTTGATACGTGCCACGATATTTACCTGCAAAAGCGAGTTTTGAAGTTTGTAAGAACAACCGTACGATATTTCTATGTCAATTATGATAAAGTCTTTCTCTCTTCAAAGTCCCGCGGGTATTTCCCGTGGTTCTTTTTATTGAAATTCTTAAATTTCTTTGGGAAACAATTTCTTTCAGGTCTCATCAATCTCCATTCTTAATTCTACTTGACAGCATAATCAGGACAACGTCCATTAACATTAGCGTGAGTAGCATTGTTGTGAGTGATGGGTTTTAAAATGTCTCAATTAATAAAGTTGAATGTTTCTACTCCACTTATTATTCTTTTAACCTCAAGGATTATAAATCGTATTTTATCATGCGCCGCTAAAAAGTCACGCTCTTTGTTTTTATTCAAATGTGCAAAAGCTTCGCATTCGTCGATAAAAACCATAAATCTTTGTAAGCTTATGAATATTTATAAAATTATACAGTCTTTAATGTCTCATTAATTGGCAAGCTATAAGACTGTATTTGCTACCATCACCTTACTCTCTAATTCTGACAACAAGCAGCAGCGCTGCTGCGTTTGAAGCTCGGAGAGTCCGAGTAAGACAATCGGGAAAATTAATGTCACATGAGGTAAATATAATGTATATACCATCTTAGCTCTTTAGTCTGGTGAAAACCTGCACTAGAGGCTCAGTAAAATAGTTTTAACCTACGTTTTAACCTTTTATTTCTAAGTGGTCAAAGTCACAAAGCTATCAACAGTCAGCACACAATTTCAATTTTAATCCGCTACAAAATGTGAAATGTCAACGAAGCGGCAAAAGTCCCTTTGACCCCACGTGTCGTGACAAAATATACCGTGACTAGTAAGCCGGAGTAAACAATGAGCATAAATGCTGAATGAGGCAGGTCAAGCGTCTGACCTACATTTGCCTAATTAAGGCGTTTACAAGCTATTATTTCGCTTAGGCCCGCGACGTGCATAGAATGCTTTTCCTTATTGCATTTCGACTTTCCCATGCACGCTCCTTATGACCTTACTTTCCCTGAGCTGGACGTATTAAAGTTACAAATAGCTACTATAATATATTATTTTGTATTATTGGTTGCGTTAAAGTTCACTAATACTTTCTGCTTGTATTTAGTTTAGGCAATTGAACCCTGTTAAAACGACCAACCTGTGTTAACAGTCTCGACTAGAATGTTCATGTGAAAGATAATGAGTGGGTATGTCTTTGGTAAATAAAGAAGCAAGACGTCCATGATACACGAAACAGGGTATCATGTACACTAAAAAACCTTTGCAAAAGCTACATGAATAATGCATACGCTAAGCGACAGTAGCTTCAACAATATTGATCAAGCTTTTTGTCACAGATGCTTTTTTTACGGTGCTCTCCAGTGATTCTTTATTCTTTTATGAGCTCCTAATTACCATCAGCCTCTGTTCGTGTCAGGAATTGACGCTCGACTTAATTTATTTCGTCAAAAATGGGGTCGTACCCAAGAAGATTTTAGGATTAGGAGAATATTAATATTAAAGCCGTATTCCATGCTTGTGTTTGTGTACAGGCATGAGAGTCTAGGGCATGCGAAACAATATGAACAACTAAATGGTGTACGCATTATACATATAACGTTGCAGGCGACGAAACGCTTTCGTATTAACCACAAAAAACTTACATACGTTAAAATTACTGTTTTCTCTGTCCTTATACGTTAAAAACACGTTTAACCGTTGTCTAAGTTTTTTTAGTACCTAACACGGATATTGCAAAGAATATGGACAGTTGTAATTAGTATGCTAAGGCAACCCGGGAAAACATACGACTCAGGGGAGTTTTCTCAGCTCCTACTATTTGTGCACAGTGCTTTAAGTCTTACTTCCCTTTAGTGGGCTGTATTTTTAATGAGCGTTTTACGTGTTCTCGTGAAAACATGTTTAAATAACCGTGGCGTTACATAATGCACAGTTGCGAGAAAATTCGAACAAGCGTTTTTAGGGATTAGTGGTTGTTATTTTTATTTTTATTTATTTATAAGCCTTTTTATTCCGAATTCGCTATAATTTCAGTAAGTACATGTTGTTGTTATTGTCGTTTATTTATTAAATTATCGCGTAATTCGGCGTGCCTCATGGCATAGGCCTCCTCCGTGTATTGGAGGGTTTGGGCTATAGTTCCCACGCGCGCCCAGTGCGGATTGGGAACTTAACACACACCATTGAATTTCTTCGCAGATGTGTGCAGGTTTCCTCACGATGTTTTCCTTCACCGAAAAGCTCATGGCAAATTACAAATGTAATTTTTGCACATAAATTCCGAAAAACTCAGAGGTGCGAGCCCGGGATTTGAACCCACTACGACGCTCTGCTTGAGAGGCCACAGGTCAAACCACTAGGCTACTACGGCTTTTTTTACATAATGCACAGTTGCGAGAAAATTCGAACTAGCGTTTTTAGGGATTAGTGGTTATGTTATGGCATGTTTTATATTTTTTTTAGAGAAATACACAGTTTAATTTTTTTTTTATTGCTGCGCTTAATCGATGTTATTAGGTCTAACCTTTCACGACCATGCAATGTATGTAGTACTGCGGAGCGGGATGTTTTACTTGGAATGCGTGATATACAATTAATAACATTATTATAATACAATGAATTTAAATCAAGATACCTAGAGCTAAGCCATAGTGGGTTTCAATCTAAAAACTTCAGTCAAGTCGGTTATAATATTAGTAAATCTGAAATAACTGTTGGGATCATAGTTCAATCAAAGTAAGATTAAAGCTAAATTTTCAGGTATCAGCGAATAAAAGGGATTTGGCGGCTGAAGAGATCAGTCTTTAATTTCAGTTGTTACAAAGTCGGGCTCGTAAAGGTTAGATTATGCTTAGGTACTTACTTAATGTTCTTTTAAAACAGTCCAGGAAACTTCTTAGTAAGTTAACAGCTGGTGAAGAATAACTGGAAGTACCTATGTACTTTGTAAATGCTTTTTGTTCAAGTTGAGGACAACAAGTATTATTTAATTAAATTTTTAGATTCTATGTAGGTACTCGGTTAAAAGAAGTTTAAGATTAATTACTCTCAATGACTTTCTTCAATTACAATCTGGTCCTCGGTTTTCGATACAATATCCTCATAACTCTATATAAATCAACTGAGAAAAGATACATTTCATAACACACGACATAACATGAAGAAGAAATTCATACAAGGAAATAAATTGAAATGAAATGAATTGAAATGAAATGTTTTATTGCCAGACTTACGTCCATATTATAACAGAATAGAAAAAAATCAAAGTTTCGGGAGTAATCAGTATTTTTGTAAGCCTCTTGAATGACCCATTTCCTGGACCATCACAGAACGACGCAAATTATCTCATGACAAATGAAAACTCACCAAATAACAGGCGGACATTCCAAATTCATAAAGCTAAAAACAAACAAATTACTTCGGATATTGAATTCAGCATCATGACGAGCTTTAATTAATAAACGTAACCGTATCCAACATTTGCTATCATGACAGGAAAATTGAACTTTAATTTTTAATGCAGCTTGTTACAAATTTTACAAGCCGTGTCTACACTAGCGCGAATAAGTCGTCAGGCTGTCTCTTAAGAATTCTACGACTGTTAAAATTCACGGTTAAAAATCTAGACTTGAGAGAATTTTATGTGCGCTCTCCCAGACAATGTATCCACTATGAAAGAGTCTTTCTTCGGCTCGGACACCGGCTCTTGGGATTTGAGCTATAAATAGTCTCTCAATTAGTTCTGTAATACAGATTACTCAGTGTACGTAGTACCTATTTATTCTTTTGGAGAATCCCTTGAGATGTTATAAAGATACTTAGTGAAGTTTATCGTTGTGAAATACCCAGGTTTTCTTTGTTCAGTGACGTCATTAACTTTTTGTTGCAGTCCCCGCTACAATGACAGTTAACATCATAAAATTGAGATGAAGAAACAGGAGAAGCCCGGCAGCCTATCCCCAGTGAAGCCGGCACTTAGAGTAGACAGCGAAGAGCGGGCCTCTCGCTCTGGCAGCAGGGCGGAGAAGGAGATAAAGCTACCGCCGGAGAAGTCACCCTGCGACGAAGGTGGCGGTAAGAAGGAACGACGCCCTTCCAAGGCTAGTGACAGTTCGAGAGAGACGTTTGAAAGGTATATTATTTATTAAGTTACCTACTATTGTTATGCTCGCAGCTTTGCTCCCTTAAGGGCTTGTTTCACAACTCCTTAACTGTCAGTTATCTATGATGACGTCTCTGTGTGTTTCGTAGTAATAAATAGAGACGGAAACAGGCCCTAAGTGAATTTTCTATCCCGTAGGAATTGACAACATTTCATTTTTATAACACCTGAAAATGTATATATGGTTCGAAAGCATTTTGCCTCCTTACCACTGCAATATGTTTGTGTAATTTTAATATCGCTTATTATAAAAATGAAAAAATAATTAAAAATATGTCCTAATTTTACCAATACTACCACAGGATAGGTGAAACGCCTTTACTTTTTTCACGAGAAATAATTTCTAGGCCTAAAGGTTTCGACTGGACGTTACTGAGGCAGTCAGTCAGGGCACTTCTTTTTTTAATCAATGTTGAGAATATGTTTTGAACCCACTTTTATAAGCGCTAAATACATATACAAGGGAAATTCTGCCCTTTTATGTTTCTGTATTCCATGGACATGCACACCTATTATGCAATGGTGGGTGTTGCCATTGTAAACCATGGACATCCACAATACCAGAGAATCGCGTACAATAATGAATATTTGTATTTATTGTAAGTAGTAACAGTTAATACGGTCAGTCTGCAAAATTATGGCGCATTCCGCTAATTCCCCATTTAGTTTTCCGTGAAACTGAGACCTTTGGCACGGGTTTTTAGCTTAATTACATTACGCTTTCACAGTTGAAACAAATGAGAATTAACTGCGCGTTCCAGTGTTTTCTATAAAACGAAGTCGAAAGGTCGAAGAGGAGTCAATGTATTACTGGGAATACATGGTCTGGAATGGACGACCGATTAGTGCACGACCAGACAGTTCGTGTCCCCCAATACAGTACAGGAATGATCAAGACGTGTATTAGTGTATCATTGATTCCAGGCCGATTCCGAGTCGTTCATATAGGTACTGCACCTATGACACTGACTATGTCAATGTAATTCGTAATGTCAGTAACTACAAATGGTTATTTTTACGTGATTTATCGCATCTATTGCTTATCTAAAAAGTAGTTTAACAAATCCTATTTTTGGGCATAAGCTGATACAAATTTAATGTTTGTTAATACGATCTTGTTGGCCAACAATATCTTTCAGACTAACTACAATACGTTGTCCGGAGAGCTTGGTAAACTGCAAGACCCTATAACTGTTACTTGGTTGAGAAAACTTTGAAAGAGGTTGTTACATTCTTAAAACTGTTTTGTCTTCGAGCAAATGTAAGTAAAATGCATTTTACTGTACGCCGCGCTGTGTATTTTGTAGCTTTGTTAAACATACCTATTGGGTTATGTTTACGTTTATTTAAATTTATCATCTGGTTCATCTTCCCTTTTTAGGGTTGTGTACCCAATGGGTAAAAACGGGACCCTATTACTAAGACTTCGCTGTCCTTCCGTCTGTGATCAGGCTGTATCTCAAGGACCGAAATAGCTAGACAGTTGAAATTTTCACAGATTGTGTATTTCTGTTGCCGCTATAACAACAAATACTAAAACAAAATAATAACAATAATTAAGGGGGGCTCCCATCCATACAACAGAGTAGTTGTTGGCGTTTTTTGCTGTATCTCATGAACCGTATTAGCAAGGAGGTTAAAATTTTCACAGATTTTATTGCCACAGTAATAACAAATACTAAAAATAAAATAAAAATAAATTTTATGGGGGGCTTCCATACAACAAAAGTATTTTTTTTACCGTTATTTGCTCGATATTTATAAGGGCTATTACACGTAGACGCTAGAAATAATTACAAATTATTAAGGTTATTTCTGGTACGGAACCCTTCGTGCGCGAGTCCGACTCGCACTTGGCCGGTTTTTTCTTTCATCTAATATCAAAGCTTCTGGAAAGCATAATCAGCCTGTAATTAAATACTATTACTAAAGTGGTCCTAATGTACAAAGTTGTGTAGTGTTATGCTATTTAACGGACAGAAGAATATTTATGTTGCGTGTCCATAATGCCAGATTTAGTAGACGGTCGGTCATAAAAAGAAGAAACAACAAACATTAGTAACTTGTATTATTAAGAGTATGCCTTATTTCATGCCAAAGTCGGCGGCGCGTCCGGTCAACCCGATTCCGGCCATGTTTATAAAGACTAAGGCGTCTCGTATCGGCCATTTATCCACGACAATATTCCGGACAGAGTTCCAAATGAAGTAACGGTAATCATGTGTCTACAGGTATATATGGTTAACCATTAACATAAGATACAGGTAACCACTTAAGTTCTTAAGTACATGAGATACAGCCACAAATTTATATATACTTAAGGGGTTTTGGGCTGCTGTTAACAAAAATTAGAGTCAGCAAAAAGGTACCTATTCAAAATAAAACACACAAACCCACGGTACGCTACGCCTGCGATGAAATATCATAATTTTGTAGTAAGAACGTTTTTCTTTATGAATAAAAACCTGTAGTGTCGACTTGCGGGTGCAAGCTGTTTCTACAGGCAGTTTGTGAAGAAAACGTTTTGTACGTGATGCAATTGAAAGCACTTCTGTTTGTGCGAGGCGCTTAATAAGAAGGGATCTTTTAGAGTACTGTTGAAGAAGACTCGACGAAATCTTGTTTAGCTTTAGCAAGGAACGAATGCCACTGGCATATGTAGTGAGTTAGTTTTGTGTGATAAAAAACACTATAATCTACCTTTACGAGTATTTTTAGGTTAGTTTTTTTCGTTACTAATTTTGCGGATAGGTATTTGGATCATAGTAATGCCTTTGTTTCAAATTGATACTTTTGGTTTAATAAATTTGTAGCAAATTGGCTGAGACACACAGACGAATGGATAGGAGCATGATGAGTATATAAGGTTCCGGTTTTTCATTTTGAGGTCCAGAACCGTGATGAATATTTTTGACTCTCGTCTGTGTTCTCTGATCTCTTTAAGGTTAAGTTCGCCTTTGTACATCTTTTTATCCTGAAATAATGACTCAAAAGTTATACATAGTAACATAGTACATACATAATTAAAATACCTATTGTTGTGCAAAAGGTTTTAAAAACACATTGAAGTTGAATTATCATGGCTAATCATTTATTATTATTTGTGTATTGTTTTGAAACTTAAAAAAAAACGAACGTAATCAAAAAGTGTACTTTTCGTTTTCAATATTACGGTTCGTAATTCATTCGTAAATGCCAATTTTATAATAACACCGAGTCCCAGTTCTCACTCAAGCCCATGATGGATCGGCTTCCAAATCGATCATGTTGCATAATTACGCGTCCCGTTTAACTCAGGCATAGTTGCTTGCAATTATGATGTTATTGGATGCCTCACTAAAAGGGGGTTAGGTATTACGCGAAGGAGATGGTTAGGTTTCAGTAGCTTCGTACTCGTTGGTATGTGTAGGAGCGTTGTAATTACGGTCGGTGATGGTCCACACTTTTAGTAGGCGAATCTATACATAGGTTACTATAAATAAAAATGAAACGCAAAACTTGAGAACGGCCTAGTTGGTTTTTTTTTCATATGTTCCTTAAGTTCCACGGAATGTTTATATAGAGAAAAAAAAACGAATGAAACGGGAATGGGCAAAAGTCTTAGGAACCGTTTCATCTACTGTTATCCTAGGCTCTGTTTACCCCGTATGGGATAAAGACGTGATTTATGTATGTGTATGCATTTATATAGCAAATTTAATAATAGATTTATATTTAAGTTGTATTTTAGGAGTTTTGTTAAATAAATATATTATTAATATCATAATAGATTTTTAAATTATAACCATTAAGCTAAAAATTACCAAATAGAGCCCAACACGCACTTGGACAGTTTTTAAAATCTAATGCCATTTTTTACTTGGTTTAGGTTTTATGCATAAAAAGGAAAACAAAAAGATTTATTATCTTTCCATAGTTTGAAAAAAATGCTAATAAAATTGCACCATAAATAAAAAAACAAAGTGCAGTCGGCAAGAGTTAGTGGTACGCGTGGCCATTATGAAAGTTACGAACTCGGAACAGTCGAACCAAGCGAGTTGAATTATCGCTTCAGCAGCACTTCAAACTGCATGATACCTAAACGAGGACTAACTTCTATAATTTAAGCTCACATTCTAACTCTTCGTTATTAAAAAGTAGAATACAGACCTGTTGAAAGAAAAAAAACAATGGTTAATAATTAATTTGTCAACGTGACCAATTAAGACAAACAAAATGTTAGATTACTTAACAGAAACTTAGTTACTTATTAATAATAAGTCTCGGTTATTAAGACAAAGTAGGTGGTTATCACCTTATTTATAAAAAGTTGCAGATTTTTATATCTTACTTATAATAAACCAGAAACTTTGTTTCGCCTTAGTATCAGTTTCTGTCATCTGTATTCGAAGTAGTATTTCTCTTTTTTTCATTTCTTTTGAGTTATTCTGCTATTGGGTAGAGACAAATACCACAAATCGACGCTCACAAAAATCTAAGCAGCCGCTCTGGAATAAAAAATAGTGTTTTATACTTTCACCCGTACATCCTATTATTTTAGTTAAAATGGTAACTTTAGTGATCGAATTTAAATAGAAATACGAATACAATACATAGCGAAGACTTTTCACACTACATACAATGAAAGCTACAAATAGTGCTGGCTTTTGTATTCCCAGAGCATACGTAGTTTGTTCCAATTAGTTCCTTTATTAGCATTAGAAATTGACGTATTTTCATGCAAGCAATGAAGCTCGTAGAATAAGAACCAAAGGGATTTGCAAGAAATTTGCTAAAGTTGATAATAATCCAGAGACGCTCAATCCTTTGTTACACCATTAAGGGGAGAAAAAGACGTTTCCAGTGACCCGTTGAGTAACGACGAGATTGACAACTGGACAAAGGACGATTGAGATCGAGATCATTGATGGAGGACAGCGGGCGTGAGACGAATGACAAATTAGGAAAAGACTGCTGAGTGTCTCGTCTCTGCTGTGTAAAAGTCGCATGGCTGACACTTCTTTGATTTTAATCTCGCTAGAATCAGTAAAAAAAGTTATGAGAACGCGCTGTTAACGTTCAAATTATGTAACTAGGGTAAAGTCACCAAAAATTGAACGATTAAGCGACTACCTCTCCTTTGAACCCTTTTTTCGAAGTGTTGTAAGCCATGTATGATAGTGATTTTTTTCTGTAACGCTAAGCACATAGTCGACTTTGCATTTCACGACTTCAAACCCTTATATTACAAACGGATGTATAAAAAAAAAAATTTTTTTGCCAAAATAAGGCAAATTGCCCCAAAGTTGAACGATGTGCCCTATTTATGAACGAATTGACCCCAAAAGATGAACTAATATATTGATAATAAAGTAATAGTGGATAGGTGGTCAACTTTTCCCGTAATTGAACATTGCCCACTAAACAAATATACACGAATATACGTGTAGTTATGTGTATTTCTGAAACAAATGAAAATAAATAAAAAATAACAATGTTCACTTAGATACCCTACCCCAAACATGAACGACAAAATGTTGTTAGTTCAAGTTTTGGGCAAGAAATCTATAAGATGAACCAATTAAATCAATTCAATGTTCATGTACTGAAATAGAAACCAAAAGTTGAACTATAACATTTCTTGGTTCAAGTTTTGGGCATGAAATAATAGTTGAACAGTAGCGATTCCCATACAACAAAAATATCAAAAATCTTCGCCTTAGGACCAAAATAATTTGTTCAACTTTTAGTTAAAAAATCTGCGATAGGTATACAATTAATTTGAGTCATAAACAGTGTGTCTATCATTTTTATGAGATTTTATAAATGCATTTGAAAAAATACCACTTTGCCCAATAGTTGAAGACCGTTCAACTATTAGCTCATACCTCTGATTTTGCAACCATTACTTGAACAGCGATTTTATCATTAAATAATATAAAAAACAAAGTTATTTATTTACGTAAATATTAGAGACATAGTCATGAATACATACCAAGCATAAAAATGTTAATCAATGCATTATTCAATTTTATATGCAATTAAAAGCTTAAAATGTGAAGGTCTTGTCTTAAGAAGGATTCCATATAACCGGCACTTTTGCCGGGAAGCCGAGACGCGGCGGCCGTTCACGTTCGCATGCGTGACGCAATTGACATGGAATTATATTTTTCACCTCGGTGAAGTGTTGTCGCATTATGAAAAAATATTCCCAAGCGTCTCAAATGTGCCACGATTTAATTATTACGGTTTTTAGGCCAAACGTTCAACTTCTGGGTGTTGTTCATCTTTTGGTTCCACTACCCTAGTCCTTGTGATCAAAATTCAAAAGGATCTACCTATTTATCCATGCTTACGTGTTACAAAAATAATAACAATCAGGTTTATTATTTTCATACCTACAATACAATTTATGTACTGTATTATGATCTTGCCATCGAAATCTGGTTTGATTTAATTTTAATCAACCGTAAGTAACTGAAATAAAGCTTAAACGTTTCGAAATGAATAAAACTACTCGCCTCATAGCTTGTCGCCTGTGTTCAGATACGCCTTTATAACAGCTATAAGCCTCATTAACCTCATTAGTTCCAGAATATCGATCAAATTAATAACTTGCCTAACCTAACGTCAATCAAAGCAAGAGATCTATTCCAAACTAGGTACTTTATCAAGGTTATGTCAGCGAGTAATACCATTATAGGTCGCTAGGGGCGCGTTACGGATAGAAAACACGTAGACGGTAAAGGAGAAACACTGTCCCGTAAAGGGTTACCAGGTGGTAAGAGTTTCCAAACATGTCTGAAATGTTGTTTAATTTTCATGTCTGCGTTTTTTGTTGTTTCTTTTCTATAAAATTGTGTGTTTACTCTTATATTTGTAAGTATGTCTTGCAAAATGAATTTCATGTGGCAAGAAGAATCTATAGGTAGGTAATTATATATAATTTTTATTAACTACTAGCTCCTGCCTTCCTCGTGAATTACTCTATCTATTAAAAAACTGCATCAAAATCCGTCGCGTAGTTTTAAAGATTATAAGCATACATAGGGACCGACAGACAGCGGAAATACTAGAGTCCGGGAACGGAAAAAAATGACAATCATTTTTTATATTTGGCCTGGTAACCCTACTTTCATCGACATGTTTACGAACTTGACCTGCACGCTGGCTCCATAGGAAGAGTGGGTTAATCAGCTAGAGTGCATGATTGGGTTTAGGCTTATTATTGGACCATCAAAGAGACGATCACGTACCATTGTGGGACCTTTTCATGATAAATAGAGTAGCCTTACGAATGGCTGCAAAGCACCTGCGGAGGACGTTAAGTTATTGGTAATAGTAATATGTTGGTATTAAAAATTGTATAATGTTTAAAAATTCCGCGATTTTCACTCATATTTATTTAAAGTATTTCGGAACTTAACCGCGTAAAAACTGATATTAATGACCTCGACGTTTCGGCCACAATGCAGTGGCCTTGATCACGAGCAGATTAGACGAGACTAGATTAGTATCAATTTTTAAGCGGGTAAGTCCCGAAATACTTTAAATAAATATTAAAAATTGTGACATTCAGTTGATGTTTTTGTAAATCCACAACTAATACGCTAAGCTAAATCACTATTTAATCTTAATAAAAAAAAAAAAAAAAAACATTTATTTCGGACATCAAGGTCCATATCGGGTTAGTAATACAACTTAGAGCACTATGTTAGTTAATTAAAATTAAAATGGAAATAAAAAATAAAATAAAAATATAAAAACAAATTATACAAATTTAATTTAATACTACTAGCACAAATTACATATAAAGCAACATACACCCCCTCGCAAAAAAAACGGGCACACATGGTTTTTGTATTTTATGTGCATAAAAGCTTACTTTCTAAGCTTTAAAGTCCAAAAATCTGAAGAACCATTGTATTTCTTTAAAAGTGAGAATTTAGTTTTTAATACTATAGAACTAATCAGGTTCTTAAATTAGTACAGTCGCCATCAGATATATCGTAGCGGGCGAGGTCCTCAAATATTTCGGAGCAGCATTAAATTTCAATAAATTCGTTACACTAGATATGGTTAATAACATCGGAACACGCAATCCGTCATAAACATTAGAACAGCGATTTTTCAATAAATTCGGGACGTTCAATGAGCTAAAAATATTAGGAAGCACATATCGTCAAAGGTATCGACACAGTCAGGCTGATCACAAATATCGGAACATATGTGGAAAATAAACCTAACGCATATAATAATAGATTCGAATTTCAAATAAAATACAAATAAGGCTCAAACGTCATGCCAAAATGAAAGATATGTCACCTAAATAGTGTACGCGTCTGCATACATAATTCACTGTGTTAGTAACATAAAACCTTTTTTTGTTGTATAAAGTGTAAATTGTTACTGGCCACTAAATTGCCATATACTTTTTTTACGAATAAAATTTGTCCTCTTCTGCTGTTATAAGTCAAAGCATGTAGTTCTATTTTATAATAGTAGATTGTACACCGAGGGGATAAAGCACTGCATTATGTCACGGGCGCGATATTGAATCCTGAGCGCAGCGAAGGACTCTAGATTTAACTCCCGAGCGTAGCGAGGGGGTTATGAGTTAATTCCTGAGCGCAGCGAGGGAATTAAGATTGAGTCCTGAGAGGAGCGAAGAATTTAAGCGCTCCCAAGACATATACAGTTTTATCTCCGAGGAGTATACTCTACTTTTCTCACCTTTTGCGAGACAATAAAAACCAAGGAAACTAGAAAAAGAATTTCATTTAAACAACAGTAAGTAAAAACAAAATTAAAAGTAAAAAATTATATTTGAGACATTGGTCCAGTTGTAATATTTTTATTTGGAATATTTGCAGTTCTAACGCGTGACTATATTACAGCGTTCAGCAAACACTCGCGGCTTTTGTTTTATTTGAAATTTGTTTCATTCGTTTGAAAATCGAACGCCGCCGCATGCCGTGGCATGGCCATCTCGATTTTCGGAGCCGTGCGATTTTTACGAAATTAGTCTTTAAGAGTATGACAATAAGAACTAAGAGAAGTGAGATTCATATTACTAACCGGCGGGTTATAATGAAATTCAGTACAATATTACTGCCCGGCTGAAGCCAAGGGCTATAATGAGTTACTTTGAGTTAGGTTTACATGATATATAATTAGCCATTGTCGAGCAGGTGGTGTGAAAAACTAATTTTGTTATAAAAACACTGTAATTTAAACTGTTTGTCACAAAGTT
Source organism: Pandemis heparana (assembly GCA_963854515.1). Taxonomy (NCBI): domain Eukaryota; kingdom Metazoa; phylum Arthropoda; class Insecta; order Lepidoptera; family Tortricidae; genus Pandemis; species Pandemis heparana. The sequence continues at coordinate 7,398,592 of OY978026.1, read as the reverse complement.
AAGGTATATTTTCCAAAAATGTTCCGATCTTTATGGTCAGCCTGTCTGCATCGATACCTTTGACGATCTGTGACGTCACGATTTTATTGAAAAGTCGGTGCTACTTTATTTATGACTAATTGCGTGTTCTGATGTTATTAACCTTACAGTGTAACGAATTTATTGAAATTTAAGGCTGTTCCGAATTATTTGAGGACCTCGCCCGCTACGATATATCTGATGGCGACTGTACCAATTTGGTATAATAATATCAACTACAAACGTCGCTTACTCAATACTAACATTCAATTTTTATATTTATTTTAAAACCAAAGAAACCCATCGAAATTTCAACCAAACACAAATTTGACATTTCCAAATCCGTCTATTAGTCAAATAGCTGTGAACAAGTTTATTCCGATTACGCTGGCCTCAATCGCGAGCGCGTTATCCCTATCCCGAAGACTGGGTCAGAAAAGGACGGCATGTCAAATACAAGAACGAAGTGTGTTAGAGCAGGCACGATGGAGCATGATCGATGAGAGGACTGACTAATGACTCGTAATGAATCGGCTAATTTCGTGGCAAGAGTCGAATACTTTGGCGGAAGTTTCGAACAGAACTGTCAAGCGGTGTTGAGACTTATCTTGATTCTACGAAGAGGGTGAGAAAAACAGTCCTAACTTAATTTTATCATCAACATCTCCAGCCTGTATACGTCCCACTGCTGGGCACAGGCCTCCTCTCAGAATGAAAGGGCTTGAGCTATATTGTTTCCGATGGCGCTCAGTGCGGATTCCGAACTTCACACCGTACACAATTGAATTGCTTCGCAGATGTGCTGCTTTTCTCACGATGTTTTCCTTCGCCGAAAACATCGTGAATAATCGTGAACTTAATTTTATAGTTGAGTGTTATAATTTTTTTTTTTTGTTGGTCCTACTCGACTCTTTAATCAAACAATTTTGACGAACTCTACCTTTTATCCCGACTCCTGAAGTAATTCTCTGTGGTAATTATTGTGGGGCGTAATAAACACATCAAAAAAGCCTTGGGATAATCATTATCCTTAGACAAATTTGATGTTTTGACTCGGTAGTAATATGCCTATATTGAAATGCTCAAAACTGTCTAGGGAAAAAAAATATCCCTAGGCATTTTTGATGAGTGTATATGAATTTGAAAATTTGCGAATATGTGTTAAGTAATTAAGTTTAGTATGCTTGATACTTGTTCTTGCTAAAATTAGTGGACTAATTTGAAGGACAGTGAAGCATATGAAAACCAAACGCGCGAATTTTTTAATACGTTATCGGTACATTTCAGACGAAAATAAGTAAAAACACACCAGAAAAGAAAACAGTTTAAGCGAAAACTCTACCTTTAATATTTTTGTAGCAAATTGAAACTGGACGATATTAAAAAGTTTCAACAAAACTGCCGCGTTGCTACTAATACCGAAATGAAACAATGCGTTAGACAGTTAAGCTATTGATACACATTGCACCGATACGTGGTATGTAGGTCAGGTCAAACCACAACTAGGTGCCTTGTCGCTTGTAAAGTATGGTTCGGAACATCCCAAACTAATCAGGATCAAAGTTTTGGGGTATAAGCTCGACAGCTGGTTATGCTGATCACCAGACCCCGTTATCAGAGGTGAAAATACATTGAAATATAATCATAGGGTTGTCACACAAAATTCATTTGATTCGTGTACATTTGACATACTGGTATAAATGTCAATCAATAACTATTGGAGAAAAAAAATCGTCTATTGCACAGTTTTACTAAAATTACAAACCATTTTTTCCACGTTGCATTCGGTTTATTTCCAGTTTTGCCATTAGCTCCATTTTAAACTGAGAGAATTCAGCACGATTATCCAGGAAGTTCATATTTTTACCGAACATAAAATTAAGTAAGTATATGACATCAGACATATTTTGACAAATAAATGTCAATTTAGTATCTAAGTATTATTATAGAGTTCAACCACCAAATGAAACCTTTGGCTTCACATTATATATACCTATGAATGGTATATTATTTTCATGAAATATTACGTATATCAAATTATACACATGTAAATATTAATGTGTAGTGCCAGCCCTAGTATTTTCAATGTTTTTTCACCACTGATAATGGGGTCTGCTGATCACATCCCCGTTGTAATTAAACCTTTGCCGATGCTTTAACACTTAACATGAAATAAACACGGACAAAACATTTTGTTCTAATAAAAAAATTGTCGAAAAGAGTACGTATTTATAAAAGTCGAACAAAATAAACGATTTGCCTATTGGTCTATTCCTAATATAAAAGGGACAGCTTAAGAATAGCGCAAGAAAAGTGAATGAAGCGAATCATTTGGGCGGCTCTTTGCAGCCCAGTTTTATGATTAAAGTCAAAAAGCTACGCAGCCGTAGATGGGTTTAAAATAATTCTGTTTTTTTAATGGTGGACAAAAGTAAAATAATAGACCTTTATTTCCGGCGGACCTTTTTAGGGTTCCGTACCTCAAAAGGAAAAAACGGAACCCTTATAGGATCACTTTCTTGTCCGTTCGTCCGTCCGTCCGTCTGTCAAGACCCTTTTTCTCAGGAACGCGTGGAGGTATCATGCTGAAATTTATATCAAAGACTCAAGTCTACTGTCCCTTCTTGGAGCTGTGAAAAAAATCAAACTTCTAAGCCAACGCAATCAAAAGATACTCGTACAGCCGCAAATTTCCGCAAATTTTCGAAACTCGTAAGGGAATCAAAACCTACAGGGTACCTACTTCCCGTCAACTCAGAATCTTGAAATTTGGTACGAAGCAACGTCTCATAGCATAGATCAAGGAAAAATTGCGGAAACCGTAAATATGTATGTATGTCTGTATATATCAATGACCAAAATTAAGTGACCCCACACTGCGTTCATTTTGCTTTGGAGTAGGCTCTGCTTTACTGGATTATAGATATTTATAGATAATGGTACGGATCCCTTGGTGCGCGAGTCCGACTTGCACTTGGCCGGTTTTTTTTTATTAAATTTAATAAATTTCCAAGTATCACAATACAGCCCCACATGTTTAAAACGTCTTGTTTTATTAGGACACATTTTCTGCCGCCTCGTCCCCTGTTATCCTCTGTAATGTATTCATCTCACAGCATTAAAGTCCTCCTCTGGGAATGACTTTAACTTACATTTCATAATTAATTTCTACCTTTTACTAGCAACACTCCCTTACAGCCAGCGCCTCTACATAATTGAGTTCATACAAATGCAAAGTTACCCAGGGATAATCTTTTAGTTGATGGTTAATAATATACTTACTCGTAACTCTACAGAGTTAGAAACACATAGCGCAGTGTCAATGGCGGCGTCGGTCGATGCAAAATATAGCACTTGCCCCTACTTGCCCAAGCTACAGGCTTGCAGCAACTACTGTCTGCACTGCAAAACGTGGCTCGATAAAATAATGCTTGCAAAAACGAATTGAAGCTGCATACGACGCTATAGTTCGACCAAAAAGTTTAAAAGACAGACAAAAGAGAAACCAAACTTTCTCTTAAAACTAGGGTACAAAATTGTTCCCACATTCGAGAAATTTTCATTAAAGTTCTGACAGTACGAAGGCAGTGTCCCAAGCGTTCCATTCTATTCTCTTTGCTTGGGCTCCACAGACAACGAAGTCTGTAGACACAAATGCATACGTCAAGACAAGAGCATGGAGTTACTTTTCATACACGACAAGACACAATTTTCTACGAGACGCTCCCAATATTTAATTTGACGCCGTTGATCATGAATACAGGGAGACTGAAGAAAATGTGGGTGAATGTGAGCGTTGTGGGTTTGGATACCTGAGCGAGAAAGCGTCCAGTGGTAAGTAACGAAATTGCATGCTTTTGGCGCAAAAAAATGAGAGTAGACCGTGCTCGGCCTACGCAACATCTACCCGCAATTTCGTCAGTCTACTCGCCATCATGCATGCAACTGTGTCAGCACAATCGTGGTTTACATCCCCTGGAAAACATATTATGTCTTGTGGTTATTAACCGTGAATCCTTTAAAACTACTTGCATACTTTACTTTATCCATGCTGGTCTGAGAGCAAGAGAAAACATAGAATGTACTAGTTGTTTCTCGACTTGCGCAGATGGTAAAAGCCCCCATCAAGGGAATGGGCGAAAATCTTAAGAAGCAACTTATGATGGCGATGCGGCTAGCAAACCATCACTATTTTGATTTCCCTTTCCAGCTATACTCCCACAATCATGCTAAATGTGTAATGCGTGACTTTGGGCTCTGTCAACCCCGTAAGGAATATTGACGTGATTTGTGTACCTATGTATTCTCACAAATATCTCTCCTCATTGTCCACAGACAAGACTCAAAGCAATCCTCGATAACAAGTCCAAAAGTATCGCGCAAGTATTTTACAAATTGGAAGCAAGCCTGCGACAAAACGAAGGACAAGACGAAAGAGCTCCTGAAAAGGTGGAGGACGCTGCCAGAGTCCGAGGTGGCCGAGGACCAGATGCAGGCGGCGGCCAGTCTTGGTCTCGAGGAAGAAAATCATCATGGCTGGAGCGTGCACGTTTGGAGTAAGTATTTCGACATTAAGACAAGCGAATGTTAATCTATCGGCTGCAATGTGTTTACTATGGCCTTACCATGACGTCCTAATTCCGACTCAGTTCAAGTTTTAGCTGTCACTTTTAGTATGAATCTGACAGCGAGCGAACCTAAACTGAATTGCATTAAGACATCACGGTAAGGCCTCTGTTCTGATTTTTAACCTGTAGCTGTTTTTAGCACAAATTACATGTCAAGCTTCTAACGTAGGTACGGGAACAACGGCAAGCGTGACGGAAAAGCGACGATGCTTGTTTATTACGAATAACTGTCGGATAGCGCTCAACTAGTCACGTTTGCTGGTTCTCTCGTGCATTATACGCCTGTTGTATTTATTTACATACAGAGCCTTCAGTGTAAGCTTGTCGCCGCAGCAAATTTCTCGCACATTCGTATTAAAGTGTCAAATGTGATAAAGGGACAATTTGTTGCCGTTAAGCACCGCTAGTAGCGCCGCCAATTTCCTTATTGTTCAACTGTTCAAGCGTTTTGTTGTGTCAAAACATATACTAAGTACAAGCTGAGATAGCCAAAATCCTAACGTACCAAACCGCACTCACTGTTACAAGATACGGACTAGACTAAATTAAAACCATTTCATTCAATATCACCAGATGTTCTTAGTAATAAATCACCCAGCCAAAACTAATAATCGATGACTAATGTTTCCGTTTTGCTGTGTTGGGTAGAGGTTCCTTTTGTTTGGCACGTTGGATACAGAATGGTCGTTATCATTACCGTCTCCGCTTAATATTAGGTATAATACTTTAATACGTAAGTAACAAAGCGGGACAATCTAAATTGGGAGCTAGCGAAAGGTTACGTCAGTTGAGCGAAAATGTCTTTAGCACTTAGAGGTAGCTAAGTATTTGTAAAGCGTTTGCTGTTTTATTTTTAACCCAATTCAAAAAAAGAAGGAGGATCTTTGGCTCAGCCTTACTTATAAAATCTATCGTAGGAGTAAGTTTAAGGTAGGTATGAGTATCTACTCGTAGTCATCGAAGGCTATAAATTTCAAACAGCAAAGTTATGATTCAATAAAACCCGCGAATACCTACTGCAAACTCATTGAATTCCCATTTCAAAGTTTATCGACGCTGGATTCGATGAAGTGCTTAAATTCTTCGAAGCAGGATTCCTCAACTTGTGTAAGGGAATTCCTTTTGTTAGCGTGTGTTGTGAGAATCGCGGCATATCGCATTCTCGGCGCAGGCCCTAATGTCGCCTATTGTTTAAAACGTGCTCGGTAAGCACCAACCACTTGAAGTTAATAGGATCTTTATCGCCCCAAAGTAGAGCATAAGCAAAAAATGTTTCATATCTAAGCTTACTAGTCTACTTTTCCTCATATTTTCATTTTTTTTAACTTTGTACTTAAAGAACAGAAGGCTTGTAGTGTTAGTACATAATAAAAAGCAAAGTTATTTCTTCTTCCTTCTCCTGTTGTATTAAGGTATCGTTATGATCAAATTTATAACAAAAACAAAAGTCAACACTGACATAATACGGCGCCCCGAGGAACTTTGCCATTTTTGATTCGCAATTTTCTTTTTATTACTATTCACGTCATTCCTGGCCCCATATTTCAAGGCATCAACGGCGTAACTTGTTGGGAGGGAGACCTCGCTTACTCTTTCCAAACTTTCTCGGGAAAAATATAATAATTTCCGTGAAACTTTCGGTGTGGAAATTACTTTCGTGTAGTGCGAGAAAATTCAGGTGCTTCTAATAGCCAGCACGGGCCAGCAGCTGCTACATTGTTGAATAAGTAAAACGTGGGATTGAAATTACTATGACCTACTTAATACTCTCGAAAGTCAAAGAGCAATTAAGTACCCAACCTTTTAAATATTTCACGTCATTCGTGACTTGTAAAAGTTAACGCAAGAACGCTTAGATTAGAAGATTGTATCATTGACTTTGGCACGAGAAATTAGATGGATGAGGTAGGTATAGTTTACCAAACAAATCTTGAAACTATTATTCATTTACGCCTCTGTAAATACAGAAACTATAATTTCGCTCAACACGCTGACCAGATATGAAAATAAAGTGGAATATTTCACGCTAATTAGCATATTAAATTTGCAAGGGAGTTCGGATTCAGTCGCCAAATCCTTACTGTTGCATAAATAATTATAATACCTACATGCTAGCGTATAATCGGGCCCCCAGAATAATCTATCGGTGACATAGCCGCTTCATGATTAGCTAATGTTGTTCCCAAAAACGACGAATCTGTAACGACGGGGCTGAATTAATTAAGAGCTGTTTAATGAAACCCAGAACATAACATATTAGTTTGAGTTTGAGCATTAAGTATTCAGTGGTTTTAGTTTAAGGGCAGACTTGTTGGATGTAATTTATCGAACCACTTTCCATTTCAGATAAAGCTTTAACACTATGTATAAGTGCCGGCACGTAAGACTAGCGATGACTTTGTATGCGCAGAAGTATAAAATACGGTATCGGTGGGTGCGCAGATCCCCTCCACGTGACTCGTCATTGCTAGACTTACGTGCCGGCGCGTATACGCATAGTATTGATTTTAATACTTACCTTATGTATACCCTACAAATCAGAGTCACTAAATAAAATTCGATTCAAATATAATTAGCTTATCATTTCTCACGAAGGCCGCACTTTATAACTAACAAAATATGGATTTTGATGTATGAAATAAACAATTTTTATTTTTATTTTTTCATTTAATTTTTTATACGTATAATGGTATAGAGTAGTTTAACTTTGTAATACGACTCCGAGTCGTCTTTTACGTGTCGTTCATCAATATTTTCCTAGTGGAAACCTTTCTATTTGACTACCAAAATAACCGCGTTCAGCCAAACCGTCAGCCGACACCCGCGTATTTGTGGGAACAATGTCTCTGTCGACGCACAATTTATTCTATCGGCATCAATTTTCGTGCAACCATATTTCATTGTAGAAAATGGTTCTTTACCAAAACGAGCAAGTTTGTCTGTACGGTAGGGACAAAATAATGTACAGTTTTGTTCTGCGCGTTGCGGTGCCGACAGACAACAGCTGGTGCTTGCTGTCTCTCCACTATCTTTGCACTAATAAGTAGGTATATGTGCCTTAAAACAAGTATCACTAATATCTAGTGTTTAGGTTTTTTTTACTAACTCTATATGGATTCTTTGAGTCTGAAATAAATGTTTTTTTTTTTGTACTTACGGGTTGTAACAAACACCCCCTAACAATAATTCACTGGGGTAGCCATAGCTAAGGAATGGTAGTACTAACTATAACCATTCCTATAGAAAATATAAAAAATATTGTTACACCCTGTATATCAGAGCGTACAGTTTTCGTCTAGCCAACATGCTATTGCCGTAGGTGTTAACGATGTTGATTTAGTTCTGAGAACTACTCTTCGTTTCATAGTTTTGTCTCCTCCAAGTACGGTATTACGTTATGGATTCTTTTTTTTTTTTTCGTTGACAATAAATCATTTATTCCACTACAATATTCACAATCAAAAGTTACAAATTAATCGGTAGAGAAAAAAAATACAAAAAAAAATATCCGCACCAGGCTTCGTGTCTTATTTTTTTATTTGTGAATTTAGCTGACGGTAATCGCCATTGACAGTGCTGCTCGACCCGAAATCCGCTCAACGTTTTCGTAAATTAGCAGTACTTACTTCTCTGCTGGGTGTTGTACAGTAAATGAGAGTCGCGGAGGTCCCGTTTCCCACTCGTACTTTCAATTTAATTATACGTCATTAATTATTCTCAAATAATAAAAAAAGAAGCTTCCTCTTGGAGTCACTTTAATCATACGCGTGTTTTTACTCCTTTGGTTTCAATCAATTTACTTTTAAAATTACCCACTTAGCCAATCAAATCAAGTAGCAGTGCGAAGATCACCTGCCCAATAGAACAGAATGGCAATTGGGTTGACATAAGTTAAACGTGCTAGATGGGGCAATGATATTCGCAAGGGATTGGAGGAGAAGAGCTGATAGACTAATATTGTATGATGCAAGAAGGTTATGGCCAGCAGTGCATTGGACTGATGATGTCATCTAACTTTGTACCAGTCATTTTGGTTTATGTGACAGTGAAGCAAACGTCTCCAACCGAGCGTATTAGTTACTCAAATTGTTCATAGTGTTGAATCAAGCCCAGTAGTCACGTCACGGATCGATTTCCACCTATTTCTGTCGCAGCCTAATCGCTCTCAACCAAATATTTGTTGTCACGCCATGACGCATACACTATGTACCTAATGAAAATAATACGTTTGACCCATTATTTAAGTTTGATAAAATTTGGTTGCAGGAATTAAATTAACATTTGGGAAACGTTTGCCCTAGATTTCGTTTTAGATATTTTCCATACAAAATGACAATGTTTAAATGTTATCAGGCTTGCATTATTATTAGTAATTTTAAAAATATATAAGCTAAAATGTGATTTTTTTACGACAAGGAAGGAACAAGCAAATGTGTGTTTTATTTAGTTACATAAGTTTAGTATAGTATTGCCACAGTATTACAGATAAAAACCGCTCTACATCAGATCAACCAACTATCTGAAACTTAGCTTTATGTAAGCATTAATTCTGTCTCAATGTCGTGAACTATGATTTCAATAGCTTGTCTTTTTTGCCGATAATGGGTCTTATTGCCTTGCCGACAAGGAAATTTTATGAGTCGATTTGATTGTTCTTTTCCTTCTCCTAAGTACATATATGACATTTTCTTCCGCGTGTGCTGAATGCTAAACAAGCCCACGCCCACTGCAGCCGCAACAAAGGAGTCTCGGATGGTCGATGCATTCTCAATGAGACCTAGCAGAGCATTAAATATTTACATAACTATCGTAGGTAGTGAAGCACGGGCTCACGGAAATGACCTGAAATTTTTAAAACCATAATATCACTACGTCTGAGATAGAAATCTGTTTAATCAGAGTTCCATAAATTATAATGGAAGAGTCGGAAAGTGAATTCTACCTTTTCGCCGTTTGACACATCTTGGTCGGCTAGATTAAAAAAAATCAAACGTCAGATTTAAAAATGTCAAACAAAAACATTTTATAGAATCTCGATGGCTTGCTTATTCGTTTAAGGCTAAATGTTAGTTAAAGTGCATAAAGTACTTTGATAATGACTAAGGAAACGAAGGAGAAGGAAAATATAAAGCCGAAGCAAAATAAACGAAACGAATCCAAGCCAAAGATAGAACTGGAACCGGCGACGTCTGCGGCGTCAGTAAAGCGCACCACCCGACAGAGCAACGTTAAAGAGATCGGGTTCTACAAATTCAAGAGTATGCTGGACCGAAATGTTACTGCGCAGCCGACGACGCCCGACGCGCGCCTTGTATCTAGTCGGAATAAAAAGCGGGTGAAAACCAAGAGGCCCCAAAAGTAATCTCCATCTATCACACCAAAGGTTTGGGCCCCGAAGATCCCTTTTCAGTGAATCCTAACATGATACGCTTTTATTTATATGTTAGAGTATTTCAATAAATTTTGTCATTCACCACCCGTGTTTAAAAGATTCTTTGGATCACCGTTTGAATGGTTCCAGCGTAGTCATCATAAATTCAGTGAGTGCGGTCTGCTTCAGATGTTGCAATAAATTTTAATCCGATTAAGTAAAACACGAGTAAATCCGACAACAAAGCCGAGACGCCGATAAAACGGCGGCCATGTTTTATTCCTACCTAGGATAAAAGAATATTTTGAACTGAAGTTCCATTCGAATCGTTCACTTGCCTCATGAAATATTAATCCTACATACTCGGTGCTCTTACGAAGCTGAGTTAAATGCACTCAGTTCCGTTGTATTTCTCTTATCGTCACCGAGGTTGATCCTTGGCCACAAAGTGGCTCGATTGTAGACCAATGAAGCAGTTATTTATTTCTTAAAAAGTCTGTGAAGAAGACTACAAGTTTTAAACAAGTTCGTAAGTAGGTATGTTAAGTATCACGCTGTGGAATCAACGCCATCGAGATTAGAAAATATTGTGAAGATAAAAATCGGCATACTTAATTACGACTGCAGGCGTTTTGCAATTTTGTATTGCTATTAGTTGAGAGCAAGTTGATTATAACTAAGTATACCCACTTGCAAAAAAAACGGGTACCCATGGTTTTTGAATTTTATGTGCATAAAAGCTTACTTTCTAAGCTTTAATGCCTAAAAATCTGAAAAACCGTAGGTGCCCGATTTTTTGCAAGGGAGTGTATATTTATTTGTATAGATACTTTTTAAACTATTCATATCATCTAACTCATTGGCTATTATTTAGTTCTTAACAAAATGAACAAGGTATTAATTGTAAGCGAATCAATAGGGAAGTTTAAAACGCAATGTTCTTTTTTAACAATGTTAACATTCTTAACAAGATGGTCTGAGAAAAAATTAACAATAGGGCGGAAAATCTCTCTTTTTTTCCTATCGGTCATATTTTTCCGCAACTTTTTTCAGCGCCTACGCGGATGAAACCTTATTTTGATATATCAAGTACACACCTGTCCATCGGGTAAAAGAACTGCGTGCCGGGAACTTTATTGAAACCCTGTCTCGCCCTGAATTTACGAGGGGCCCGGCACACCTCTGTTTTACGACTACAAATTATATAATTGTACCGCAGGCTTACAGCAGCGGAAAACGATTGAACGAATCTTGAATTCAGTTACAAAGTAAACAAAAAGTATTTATTTTGCAGCCTTCGGGGTACCATAGAAGAGGTTTCATTTTACGCTCGCCAAACAAATTTGCGATTACGGCACCCAAAGTGAATTTTTTGCTTTGCAAGTAGAGTTTCAAAGAGGGTGAGGCCTAGAATCTGCTTTGTTATTTATTGAGTTTTCATTGCCTATTTTGCAAGTTTATCACGTGATTGAATGAGGGCAGATATAAGGGTCCGAATATTTACTATGGGGATTAATAGATAGAGGTAATAATTTATCCTCATGGCCAATTATGCCTTCGTGCCTTACTGTGCTTGGATCGTATGTTTGATCAGTGGAAATCAAAATACGTCGGGCACGCGATTTGTTCGTTTGCTTAATGATTATTGGGTTGTTATTGAAAACGGGATTAACTAACGTTAGCAGAAAATTAACCGTCTGTTTAATTTATTTTACCGGATATTTTAAGGTATGTATGTTTGGCTAATGCCGTGTTATGTTATGTTATGTTGTTTTGCTTAAGTAGGTACTCAGTGAAAAAGTTTTTGGTGTATAAACTGTAAATTAATTGAGCCCAGGTAGGTTCTAAATGAATACCTAAAAATACTTAAGTGATCTTATTTATTACGTCCAAGTATCAAGTTTTGTACGAAACGAAACACTTGTTGGAATACAAGACCCTCAATTGATACGACATAAGCAAGACGGCATTTAACTCTCTCTCGTTTGCCTAATTGCTCGCTCTGCCCGTAGCCGGTCCGACATCAGATTTACTGAGAAAGCTTTACGTTCTCAGGTAATCTCCAGGATCTAGTACAAACTTAGCGGGCAATTTAACCAAGATTGTTCCAATTCCAGATTGAGACAACAACGGTTCCGCAGTGCGACGCAATAATTCGGTCACCCTTAGGGCGAGCCCAAACCCTGCGTTTAATAAGTAAATTCCACGCCCTTTCCGCGTACGGGAACGCGCTGTATGTTTTGAATTTAAGTTGACGTTAATTACTGGCACCTTTCAATCAAGAACTCGGTAAATGCTGAGGAGGTTAAGTTGCTTTTTTGATTACAGTATGGACCATGTGGCTGTGGATAATATCGCCGTTAACACTTAGAAACAGCTTTTTTCCCGAACCTTGTTCGGTTATAATGATAGCTCTGAATAAGTCATTACGTAGGTTTACAGATAGATTTTACTTGTTATTTATTTGGTTTTCAGTGATGTATACCATTTTCATTCTTACCTGTCCTATTTGGTAAACAAAATTCTAACCTCAATATGCAATTTTTTGTAAAGAATAAGGTGTATTATGTTATCAAATAAACCTGAGGTAATATTTTGTACATAATTTTGCTGAGATTTTATCTCTAGTTCCTTTATTTATGATGAAATAGTCAAAAAATAACAAAAATGAGACGTTTGGAGGTTAGAATTTTGTTTACCAAATAGGACAGGTAAGAATGAAAATGGTATAGACTGTCTGATTAGTTCCCGATTCGCCGGATTCCTGTTTGACCGGATTTTGATTAAGGAAAACTATAGAAATATCAGGAATCCGGCGAATTCTCGGTGATTCGGGAAGTAATCTGCTAATTGACCTATGTGTTAAACTAGAGATTTACTTACTGGGTTTAGTTATATTAATAAGAAAGAGACTGTATAACCATCTCAGTTTTGTACAAGGCAGAATACTACTGAATTAAAAAAATAATAATAAAAAGATTTATCAGAATTAATCATACATAAATACGTTTCACACAATGGAATTTAAAAACGCATAATTCGAACTATGTTCATATACTTAACCATGTTTTACTCCTCACGTACACCGTGTATAAGTCATCATTTAATGATATAGTTTTAAGAAAAGCGTACCTACCTAAGTCGTTCCAAGTCAGAAAGTAGGTATTCAAATTGTGTGTCAAACCCATTTGCCTCCGCTTCACTGGCGGGGCATGAATAAACATTACATGCACGACGCTATGGTTGACACGATTCAAATGCTTTATATCCATGACCACGTCAACAAGACCAGCAAATCACGGGATCCTTGAACCACCACATAACCGAGTGTCGGAAAAACGAGTGTTAATAAGAGGTTATTTGCAAGTGTTCACGGCAGGTAGTACCTTACCTTCTCCCATCATAACTCACTTACTATTATTCGTTATCTCCACTTGCTTAGCTGAAGTAAATCCGGATCAGGCAGGTGCCCAAAAAACAACAATATCTCACAGTTTTACGAGATCTACGCGCGAAATTACATTTGGAAATTTAAATACCATTTTTAGCTTTTCGGTGAAAAGTTAGTGAGAAAAAACCTTCAATGATGTGTGTAAAGTTTCCAATTCGCGCAAGGCTCGCGTGGGACCTCAATCCCTCTCATTTTGCAAATCTACCACAACTGTGTGAGGGAATTCCGCCAATAGCACTTAGTGAAGCTAGGAAACTGTAATAATAATAATAATCATTTATTGACTTTCTCCACCACCAAGTACAAGATACATTTAAAAACAGTTTAAAAGATTATAAAACTATCAGTCCTGTATGGAGGAGACTGGTGCCCGAACTAGGAATGCCCTGTGTGTCAGGTCACCAGGCCTCCGACCCTCAGATGCGCGTAATTATGGGGTATAGAACCCGTACAATAGTGATTCTACATAAGAAGTTTTTAAAGCACTTGTTTTTCATAAGAATAATAATAAGAAAATTACAACTATTGCAGTGTGTGTGTGTGTGTGTGTGCGTGTGTATGGGAATATGTAACGATGTGGTAACGATACATCAAATTAAGTTTAAATTGTAATTTGTCCTGCTTCAGTTTAGGTAAGGCTAAGAAATAGTCGCTAACAATTTTTCAGTTTCGGCGTAATTTAGTTTTTGTAGCCATTCTGAAACAAATTTCTTGCAGCGATTTCTTGTTAGGGGGTATAAATTCAGAGTGGTGTTAAGCTGATTGTAGAGAAAACCCCCCAGAAAGCAAAAGAATCTTTGTGAAAATCGAGAATTTTGTTTATTAGGGGGACAGGTCACACCGTTTCTTCGTCTTCCATTGGTGTACGAGGGTTCATAGTGGAGAAGAGAATGTTTTTTAAGGATTGTTTGTTGTATGAATAATTGCCGTACTGTCAAAACCTTGCATCGAACGTATAATTCCGGGCACGTATTTGAATATCGAAATTTAAAATATCTAAGGTTAAATAGTCGACGGTCAAAAGATCGAAAATTAAAATATCGAACGATCTAAATATCTACTATTATTATATCGACGTCTGAAATTCAAATACCGAACGGCTAAAATATCGAAAGTTCAAAATATCTACAGTCGAATGCTCGATATTATGTTAAAATCGAAACACAAAATATCGACCATCGAAAACCCAACGTTTAAAATATCGAAAATTGAAATAGCGAACGATTTTAACATCTACTGCTATTATATCGACGGTTCACATTCCTACAGCTCAAATGCCAAATAATCCCTATTCTCTGTAAGAAAGCGCAGGCATCATAGGTTAGGTTAGGTTAGTATTGCGTCAAGGCGCGAAGCGCCTGAACTAGGCGGAATAGGAGCTCCGTCGACTTTTTCTCGTCGCTATTCAATTCTCATGCAACTAAATGTTACGTATGACAAAGTAAAATGTGTGATTAACAAAATAACTTTGAATAGCTACGAAAAAAAGTCGACGGAGCTCCGCGAAGCGCTATTCCGCCTAGTCCAGGCGCTTCGCGCCTTGACGCAATACTAACCTAACCTAACCTATGTTGCCGGCGCTTTCTGTGAGGGCGTTGGAGTGCATGTTCAGACATTTTTTAGCACCCTTATGTAATCAGATATATTATATTCAATGACGACTGTAGGTACCATTCAATAATATAATTTCAATATTTTGAATTTCAACTTTATGATCGTTCGACATTCTGATTTTCGATATTTAAGCATTCGATAATTGTACTATTCGATAATATGTACTGTATGTACGATATTCCTACGGCTCCAAACGACTTACCGCTACTGTCCATCCACCGCCTCGGGTTCCAAGGGCTTAGCAAAGGGTCCAGGGGCTGTCGTCGGGCTGAATATAGCGTACACAGCAGGGTTCCTAGGGCACTGGTACACGTATCCTCCAAGGGGAACTCTTTCTCACAACGCACACACGGCACAGGTGAAAAAAATGACTTGATGTGCTTGCCACGCTTGCAGCTAACAGATTGCTTTTTTCGAAGAGAGAGAACTCGCTCCGTATTTCCGCCGGAGGGCGCTGTAGGCGCGCTGGTGTTTCCATACCCAGAGGAATGGCGGCCTCCGAACAGGAAGCAGAAAATCGCTAGAAGACCGTAGGGATACCATACATAAAAAAAAAAACGATCTTCCAACTTGTGTCATTGTCTCATCCCACAAACTTACACATTAAATTATTAACAAAAAAAAGTGTTCCGGTACGGAACATGTACTTTCGACATTATGAATTTCGACTTTATGATCGTTCGACATTCTGATTTTCAATAATGTAGCTGTCGATATTCAGATTTTCGAAATTTAAGCATTCGATAATTGTACCATTCGATAATATATACTTTCGACATTTTGAATTTCGATCTTATGATCATTCGACATTCTGATTTTCGATATTTTGACCGTCGACTTTTTAATTTTAGATATTTTAACTTTCGATATTTAAATACGTGCCCATAATTTCGCGGTAGGGAATAAAAATGGGAGTGAGTGGCTGACTTTAAGAATAGCTCTTTGAGCTCTTTCGAGTTTCAGGATATGAGATTAATTATTAAAGTAATCCTACTGTTGATTTTTTTGTGCGCTTTTCTCGCTTCCGTGCACATCTCTGGCGGTGCGTAGCCATTAGGCTCAAGCAGACTATCCAATTTTCCGAGATAAAAAATATCTTGTTTTAATCCAACTAGTATGTGCCGAATTTCATCTAAAACCGTCGAACCATTTCAACGTAAAAGAATGACAAACGTACACACAGATATACACACAAACAATCTTACAAATTATTAAGTAAGCGTATGCTCACATTAAAAGTAGTTTAAGTAAGCAATAAATCGCAAAATGCACGGAATCAAAAAATGTTCGAAAAAGTATTCACCGAACGTAAGAAATATGTACTATTTCCGGCAAAATACCCATAAATCTTAGATTGGTTCGCTGTGACCTTTTTTTAGTGGACATTTAGAATCGTGGAGACGAGTTGTAAAATAAAGATATCCCAATTTTATTACAGCAATCTACAGAAATACGACCTCAAATCGAAGGCTCATATTTCCGCTTAAATTCAGAGCTTTACCTATCTTTGTTAAACCTAAGTCAGAAAAAACCGCAAAAATAATTAATTTAAAGTGTTTAAACTGATGGATAAAATGACAAATGAAACTTACCTATTGACTCTCCCAAAATGATATGAACCTGCAACATTGACATTTCATGCTGTGGTCAAAGTCAAAGTCTAAGTCAATGTGATTTATTTGTAAACATAGGTATAACTGGATTACAGTGGTGGATAAGTTTGGCAAGCAACACTATGTTTATTTGGTTTATTTGTTTATGTGGTCTAACCAATGTTTAGTTTTTCCAAATGTGTGTAAAGTACTGTTTATTTCCTATTCTTTGCAAAAACGTTCTTATACTTTTACAATTTCTCTCTTGACACGCGATGAAAACTAAAGTTAGTAAAGGATACTGGTAGAAGATAACCATATTATTCCACGTAAGTTTTTATTTGTTCTTATTTGCGACGCGAAGATAAACTTCAATAGCCTGCGTCATTCCCACTAACTACACTGACGAGCAAATACATCTGATCACTTTGTATGGATCCAAACGTACAAAGCGGCCTGTTATTTTTGATGGTCAGTGTACAAACATCGCGCCTGAAAGGATGCAATAAACACTTCACTGCGAATATTCCACGACATTACGTACAGTCGCCATCAGATATATCGTAGCGGGCGAGGTCCTCAAATATTTCGGAGCAGCATTAAATTTCAATAAATTCGTTACACTAGATATGGTTAATAACATCGGAACACGCAATCCGTCATAAATATAATAACAGCGACTTTTCAATAAATTCGGGACGTTCAATGAGCTAAAAATATCAGGAAGCACATATCGTCAAAGGTATCGAAACAGTCAGGCTGACCACAAATATCGGAACATATGTGGAAAATAAACCTTACGTAAGTATATAATAATAGATTCGAATTTCAAACAAAATACAAATAAGGCTCAAACGTCATGCCAAATTGAAATATATGTCACCTATATAGTTTACGCGTCTGCATGCATAATTCACTGTGTTAGTAACATAAAACCTTTTTTGTTGTATAATGTGTAAATTGTTACTGGCCACTAAATTGCCAAATACTTTTTTTACGAATAAAATTTCTCTTCTTCTGCTGTTATAAGTCAAAGCATGTAGTTCTATTTTATAAAACTAATTTCATTATAAACACACTGTAATTTAAACTGTTTGTCACAAAGTTAAGGTATATTTTCAAAAAATGTTCCGATCTTTATGGTCAGCCTGTCTGCATCGATACCTTTGACGATCTGTGACGTCCCGATTTTATTGAAAAGTCGCTGCTACTTTATTTATGACTAATTGCGTGTTCTGATGTTATTAACCTTAGAGTGTAACGAATTTATTGAAATTTAAGGCTGCTCCGAATTATTTGAGGACCTCGCCCGCTACGATATATCTGATGGCGACTGTACAAGCGTCAAACGGCTCAGAAATAACTAACAGTGACGCTTTCAAAATTGTATTTTCGTTTCATTTCTGTTCAACGGTTTCATTTCGTCTCTATTTCCAGTATGGCGCGCTAGATTTCTAGTCTGCTGCGTCCAAGTTGATTTTACTTTTTAGTTTGTACTCTGGGGAGATTCCTCGCGCCTTTACTTTTTCTGTTGCGACACAGGTCGCAGATGGATTTGGAAAAACATCAATTTTCATTAGCGTCAGCTGCTGTGCCCATTACTGGGGTAGACCTTCATAAAAAATTCGCGAGGATTTGCGTCGTCGGTCCACGCGTGCTTGCTAAAATATACTACTTATACCTACTCATCTAATATGCTTCAGTACGACGTCCAAAATGCCTGCAGAACGTGAAAAAGTAAAAGGTAGTCCCCTGATCACGCTCCAGAATTAAAAATGCAAGAACTGTAGAAAGAGAACTTCGCAACTGTTTTTACCTTTCTTAGGACTCTTTCACGAGATTCAGCTAATTACGACAATTACAGTTGCCGGCAAAAACTTCTTGAGCGTTAGTAGACGTGGTCGAGGTAAATTGCTCATGAACTTTGGTTCCAAAGTGACGTTAAATTCTCTTCAGCGCATTTAAGAAATTTGTTGACAACTATACAATACTTGAAACCTCAGACCTTTACAAATCGTAAACCATTTCATTGTTGCCGAAAATGATCAGATGCGGTACCAAGATCTACCTATTTCTGTTTAATGAACGACTATCAAAACAAAATGTTTCATATTGCAACACGCAGGACGGAGCTAAAGCCATATGCCTGCGCCACAAACTCAACGAGTGGCAAGGGAAGTGGCGAAGAAAGGACTCAGAGTCTTAGTGTAGCTCCGTCACCCCTCATGGCGCACGTAATGCTACTCGTTGTGCCCACCTCGCTGTTGGTCTGACTGGTGAGAGAGACAGGGAACAGTTGAAAGCGAGAACAGTGTGTGGTTGCTTCATAACACAACATGGTGAGCAAAGCGATGAGACGAGCGTACCAGATTGTATACTTAATGTGGCACAGGGGTAAGACTGAGGAATTCACATTCTTCATTTCGTATCAAACGTTAAACGGCGACGTTAAAGACCACCAAAACACGACGAAAACCAAGTAATGTTGGCAAAATAGATATTCGCCCCTGATTTTAAAATTAACTGGCAACTTTAGATCCAAACTGTTGCAATTTCGGAGGCTACTCATCCAGTTTGTCGCAGTGTAATATCCCAGCAAAATTTTAATATACCAAAGGGATCGTGCGTAGTTGGCAGCGTGGCTGTGATCCTAACAAACTTGTTGGCAAAGCGGTGACAGGCTAACAAGGGTCGTAATTCCCGTATAGGACGTCAGTCTGCAAACACAATTTATATTGGACGCGGTGAAATTTTAACTGCCCGCAACTTTTGTAATCAGAAGCGATCTTTTAATTAATTTTTAACAGGTCTTTGTAGGGATATAATAATAAGTAATACAGCCTTACTTACTGCGATAGGGGTTACGAAAATGTTGAGCATTTTTGGCTCGGTCGTACAGTCCGAGTAGCAGTAACTTAGAGTCCTTATTTATCTGAGAGCAGTAACGTTTACAACGGCAACTTTGTAACTAAGAACTTTACGATTTAATTGGCCAACTGTACTGTCCATTTGGTGGATTGGAACTGGAACTGACGATGCTACATATTTCTACATGCTACATATTATGCTCTTTCCCACAAGGGTAGGCAGAGACTACTTTGTTCCACTTGCTACGATTCTGACATACCTTTCGTTTCATCCACATTCATCAATCTCTTCATACATGCTCGTCGGTTTCGGATACTCTTGACCTGACCTTTGACGATGCTATTATCCAAGATATCTTCTGTCCTTTTTACTCGACTGTGACGTAGCCCAAAAGGAGCGTTATGTCTTTGCCGCGTCTGGTATTTCGTAATATTTCTATTCGCTCAATTGAATCGTACCACCTACGCTTCAAAAACCGTCCAAGTGCGTGTCGGGCCATGCGCGGTGCAGGGTTTCGCAGGTTTCCTTCGCAATTTGCGGATTACATATTGAATTAGTCGACTATGGCTGTTTAGCTTAAAGGCTACTTAGATAAGGACGCGAAGAGTCTTTACTATGAGAATGGACCCGTAGAGGGTCTACTAACACGTCAATATTTTGTGTGGCGTAGGGGATAGTTAGTTTAGTTAGGTTAGTGGGATTTATGTAAGGTATTTTCATTCTTAACTGTCCTATTTGGTAAACAAAATTCTAACCTCAATGTACAAATTTTTGTAAAGATTGTGTATTATTGTTATCAAATAAACCTGGGGCAATATTTTGTACATAATTTTGATGATAATTTTATCTCCAGTTCCTTTATTTACGATGAAATAGTTAAAAAATAACAAAAATGAGACGTTTTGAGGTTAGAATTTTGTTTACCAAAAAGGACACTTAAGAATGAAAATACCTTACTTTTATGTAGCAGCAGAGGGGGTGGGCTTGCATAATAAACATATACATATACTTGGGCTTATCATGCTTATTCGTTAATCTTTCCGCCAGCGACGTGGGTCAACCGGTTCAGCGAAGACCTGGGATGCCTGGACCTGGAGGAGGAGCAGCCCCTAGCGCAGCTCAGCTCGGTGCAGATGGAGAAGATGACGCTGTTCTTCACCGAGCTGCTGGACCACGACCGGGATGACGTCATCTGTGATCAGGACTTCGATCCGTTCTTTGAGGTAAGAAGTAATAAAAGGTACCTATCACAGACCACCTACCCCATTAGACTAATAATAATACACAGGGCGGCATTTTCTGGATCCTATTTGCGCAATTGCGCCTATAACTTCGAACGCAAACGCGCGCTCATTCAGTAGTGACCAGGAAACAGACCCGTAAGCAGCGTGTTACTGTGACCTAAAAACTACAATAGTAAAATACAAAAAAATGCCAGTTTGCACTGTAAGTTGGTGTGAAAGCGACTGTCGCAAAAATAATTACAAGAAGGATAATATTATTATTACGTTTCATCGGTAAGTTCAAAGTATAATAATATAATACCTTAATAACAAAAAATCACGGAGCTCTAATAACACTGGTCGCTAATAAGTACCAAGTCTATGTTTGTCCTTGTTTAGCACGCTGTGCGTCGCATTACATCTCTTTCTTGCATTTCAACGTCATGCGTAAGTAGAGATGCTACCAAACCGCATCGATATTATTCATTCATTCAATTTGATTATCTTTCAAGTTATAACAAAATCTTGTTTACTAATTACTTTTACAATCATTTCATTAAGTGATTGATTTAATTCACGTAAAACTTATTACTAGACAGTATGAAGTTATTAAAATGATTTCGTTCGTCAATTTGTCTATTTAATAGCTTTTGACACTGAAACTTCGGAACAGATTGTCATGTAATTTTTTCGCTCGTGTTAAGCGACGTGAATCAACTATGATAATAAGACCAATGATAGTTAACAGAGTGAAGATATGTTACGTTCCTAGTAAATTGTGTTTGAAAATAGTCGCGGTTGGATAGTTGTTTGTCACATCACTGGTGGAGTTGTTTGAACAAAGCGGTTTACCCTCCCAAGTTATCACTTCACCAGCGCACATTGCTCCCAAAATCTAACCGGCCAGTAACTTATCGATATACAATATCGACATGCCCTCATCTCTTCCGTGACGTCACCCCTACCGCCCGCTTACGTCGCATTCCGCCAACGTCGGCAGAAGTGTTTGCTTAGAAATTCGTAAAGATGGCATGTCTCTGGGGTAGGTGGTCTGTGGTACCTATAGACCGACAAAGGCGACCGAGAGAGGTGCGGGCGGGTAGTGCGCCTGCCGCCCGCACCTCTCACGGCCCCCGCGGTCGGTTCTATAGTACCTAGTACGTGCTAGTATATTGTAGGTTTTCTTGTAAGACATTTGTAAAGAACACACACATTTATAATGAAGTTTTTTTTTGTGCTTGATGTAGACTAAGGATGTAGACGTTAGCGTTGAGATTGGCCTCGCATCAAGATTGAAACGCGTTAACGTCTAGTGTTGTTATAGTTGAGTAATATGTCAATTAAACTTAAACTTAAACAGACAAGCTTCGGACGTAGTTATAATTACCTATAACGCCGACACATAAAATAAAGAAACAAATTGATTCCTGACCCACTATGCAACCGTCTCACAGTAATTCCATAACGGTGAACTTAAGGTGGTATCCAGTTTACTTTTGAGTGATCTAGGCGACGTTTTACATTTAATTTTGCAGCTTTGCTTTGTATTATTATATTAGAAATGTGATCGTAAATTGTAATTCAGTTTACATGAAGACCAAAATGAGGATCAATTCATTTGATCATAATAAAGCTTTGCAACTGAAAACCAACGTTGTGACTCTTGTCGTAGCTTAATATTATGCTGAGTTGCAACCTTCTTGACGTCGGGCAGCAACATTTTGTCTTCTCTTGTGGCAAATTTCATTTTTACTTTGTAATTTGAGAAAAGGAAGGAAAAGGGGTTGCCAGCCTCAAATATCCAGGCTCGCTCACGCTCGGCCGTCTATATATGTTCGGCCGGCAACCGCTTACTTCCCCGCCTCTATAGTACCTAATAACTATACTATTATTTTTGGTTCCTTTCTAAAATTTTGTCTGCTTTGAACAAGCTTTGAGACGATGACTTAATATTTTGTATCATCGTCGCTCAAAGAAAATTAATCGCGGCGCGGTGCTTTCGTGTAATTTAACTCCTTCCACATACACTCACTACTCAGACGTGTTACAAATAGCTCGCAGGCGAAGTAATTGAGACGTTTACATGAACGCGTTATAGACGATTTTTGTGTGAAAACTTACACTAGACGCTTTGTTCTCATACTATTTTATACTTTGACGTGAACGCGTTCGAAAAGTTTGTTGCGACAAAAAACTTAGACAAAGGCCCAAGTACGGGCCTCAAATAGGTACGTTTACGTGCCGGCACGTAAGTCTAACGATGACGAGTCACGCGGAGGGGATCTGCGCACCCACGGATACCGTATTTTATACTTCTGCGCATACTGCGCAAGTGCGTATGAAACCGTGAGTGCAGACAGACGTCGGTACCGGGACAGTTACGGTCCTAGTAGGTATGGCAGAAACCTATTCATGGTGGGAGAATTATGTGAGTTTCGATACATCGACTCGATACTCTACTCAATAGCCTTACAGTCCCACAATAACGCAACTCGCGCGATATCGTTCGCACCGTATGAATAAGGGTATGAATGAATAAGGGTTAGTGCACTTCGTTTTTAGTGTATTAATGAGTCTAATGCAATAATTGATCATGATGGGCTTTTATTTTCTTATTAAACGAGATATAGTATTTTATTCCTTTAACACGAAAATGAAAGTCCATCACGATTAATCATTGCATTGGACACATTAATACACTAAAAACGAAATGCACTACAGACGCACATTTGGAACTTTCATTCAATTTCTGTGAAATAATCGCAAAAATCACCAAAAATACGACGTTGCCAGCTCAGTAGGGATGCACGCTCTTAATGCACTCGACGACCTATTAACCACATAGATTAACTTAGTAATAAAAGAGAATAATTAAATCTGTTTGATGTAATTTACAGAAGCTGGCGCATTTCGCAGACTGGTCGGCCGACTCGTCCGAGTTCCACATAATGCTGGAGGTGAAGCGGGAATTCATCGAGCAGTTCATCAACCCCCTGCCTCCCAAGTGAGCCGACTCGGTTGACTCGAATAATTAATGGCGCGTACTAATGAATTATCATTATTCATCAAGATTAAGGTTCGCTTCCACGAATTAAGAGATACAAAATGCCCTGAGACGGGGGAGAATGAGCGGAACAAATGGAAACGCTCAGATTTTTAATCAAACAGCTAGAATGTTTGACTGATAATAGGTTTAAATTTTAAATCGCAACATCGACATTTTATTTTGATTTTTGTGCCATTTTGAGGGTATTTCCGTTTGAAATTAACTACATTAATCCGAGTACCTATACACTTTCATATACGTGTGCTTATACATATAACGCGACTCAGAATAGCAAAGATTAAAATTCAGATTTCAGTTGCAGCATCATTTATCTGTTATTTTCTGTGCATTCTCCCCTCAGTGTAAATTTAAAACACAAGGATAAGTTTAACTTTGTTTGACAGAATCTCGGGCTGGAACAATGTTCAGATAGCATTGAAATCTTTCTGGAAACAATGTTGACATTTTGTTGTGTCGTAAAACATCCGACCGCGAAATTGCGAAATTGCGAGAGTCATTAGCAAGCGGCGCTCTTACCGTAGGCTTGCTGCATAGATATATATAGAATAGGTATAGTAACACTCGTATATGTCAAGAAGGAATAGATGCACTAGTCCATTTTGCTCACAAACTGTGAGCCTGAGTGACCCCAGTGACACTCTTGATTGGAACCGTAGTGAAAACTTCTTTAACGGCGTTGGGCACTTTTTGGGATGGGTAAAAAATGTTAAACTCGCGTCAGGCCTAAGACGGAGGGAGAGTTTAAATACCAGAATATCAGATCCTCTAAGAGCTTATTTTGAAATACGAATGAATAGCGTTCGATTTTTGAAATGTTTTTTTGTCGAGTCGTTGAGCAAACGTACTCACTAGGGCATCCGCACGTAGTTAGAGGTCTGTCAATATAGATAATACGTACGTTTTTTTTGTAAGCGGCCAGTACGCTACACGTCTTGAGCGTCATGGAGGTTACAACATTAAAATCTAAGCTGCTGTTTTCACTTCTCCCAGCACTCCAGGAGTGCTACCCGTCGATTTTTTTCCAAATCTAATCTGATCTTTGCTTTGTTATCTTTTGTTAGTCATTTATATTTATCTTTATTTTTGTCTTCACTAAGTTCACTTCAACTCAACAGATAGACATCTCATTAAGTCTACGCCGTAGCACTCGTAGACATGCTACGAATTGACGATCTCATACGCCATAGTGATCATAAGTACCGCTACTAGCTAACCGCGTTACAATTTCATTTGTCATAATCTTGTCATAATCATAAAGGGGCCGGATATTATGACAAAATATTAAATTGGCGACTTGATTGCCCCTCCACATGACGTTTAGTTCTGTAAGCCGGCTGTCTATTTGTACATGTGTAGTTGTTTTAAGGTAGATACATGCATAGATTAGATAGCTCCACATAAAGGTGCGACCACACCGCCGCTTAAAAAACGGTGACGTTACGGAATCGCAACAAAATGTATGAAGAAACGGTGTGTCACTGCGTATACGCGGCGGTTTGGTCGCACCCTAATACCTATAATTATGGTCACACTGTGTCCGCGACTTTCCGAATTAATGATATGGCGTACACCATAATATATGAACACATACACTATTCTACCAAACCTTATAAATTACAATTTTATAATACTTCTAATTTAGGTACACAGTCAGCGTCATCAATCAATCAAGTAATATTATAAATGCTAAAGTTTGGATGGATTGGATGTATGTTTGTTACTCAATCACGACAGAACGGCCCACCGAATCTGGTTGAATTTCGGCACATAGATAGAGAAAAATCTGGAATAGCACATAGCTACTTCTTATCCCGGAAAATTCCTGCGGGATAGCGATAAACGAATTCTTTGCACTTTGAGATATAGGCGGTACCTATAGAGTTTCAAATGCATTAGCGTTTTGTGTAATGTTTGTGTTTATTTCACAATTTGACATTTGCAATTGTCAATTTAGTGTCTAGTATGGATAAATGGACTATAGAGGTAAATGTTTCTGTCCGTTGACCAGATACGGTGAGTTGCCGTACTACAAGCGCGTGTGCGGGCCGGAGGCCGGCGGCTACCCGGGGCGGACCACGCTGGACGGGTGGCTGGCGCGCTGGGCGCTGCTGCTCAACGAACACCGCCGCTTCGCCGACCTGCCGCTGTATCTACAGTACCTCTGCAAGATACTGTTCCATGTCGTTGATAGAACTAGTAAGTATTCAAGTGACTTTTGTCTTTAACGCATTCGCTGCCAACTGCCAAACCTGCGACTTCTTCAGGTGCAACATCATCATCATCCTAGCGTTTTTTCCTAGCATTTGCCACGGCTCAGTGAGCCTGGGGTCCGCTTTGACAAGCTAATCCCAAGATTTGGCGTAGGCACTAGTTTTTAGAGAAGCGACTGCCATCTGACCTTCCAATCCAAAAGGGTAACTAAGCCTTATTTGGGATTGTTCCGGTTTCCTCACGATGTTTTCCTTCACCGAAAAGCTAAAGTAAAAGTAAATTTCAAATGTAATTTCGCACATAAATTCCGAAAAACTCAGAGGTGCGAGCCCGGGATTCGAATCTGCGACCCTCTGCTTGAGGAGAGGCCACAGGTCAAACCACTAGGCTACCACGGCTATTTTCTTCAGGTGCAACAGATCTATTTAAAATGTACAAATTATTTTGGAATAACGTATTATTATTATTATTTAATTAGATACGCAGGAACAAAGCTCTTTGCACGAAAAGCGGTTTTGTGTTGCTTTTTTTTTTAATGTAGGTACTACTAATACTAATGTACCTTGCTTTTGACCACAATCACGCTTAATGGTAAGCAAGGCAAGCATTGAAAATAGACTTTGAGATCAGGGGCCGTACCATGACGTCTTAATGTGTTTTAGTTTAGGTCCGCTCGCTGTCAGATTCATACTAAAAGTGACAGCTAAAACTTGAACTGAGTCGGAATTAGGACGTCATGGTACGGCCCCAGGGGCCTTACCATGACGTCTTAAATCCGACTCAGTTCAGGTTTTAGCTGTCATTTTTAGTATGGATCTGACAGCGAGTGAACCTGAACTGAATCGCATTAAGACGTCATGGTAACCCCGCTGATCTTAACAATACGTTTGTCATTTCGTTGCATCACGCGTCAGTTACCCTACTAATGTTTATCAACACAAAAACCAATACAATGTAATCCCTTGTCCAATTTTTACCATAGCATTTTACATGACACGTAGACTCTCTTATTCCTCAAGAGGGTTGTAGGGCTTTTATGAACACTTTGCGCTTGGGACGAAATTGAGCCCTAAATTTTTCGCCTCACTCGCTATTAAATTGTTTTCGGCCCAAGACCCATTATCTACGTCCAGTTACGTTACTTTTTAGTTTGGACACTGCGGGTTCCGCGAAACTACTTACCTACACAGATATTACGTAAAAAAAAGACTTATCTTATCTTATCTTAAACTTAAACAAAAGGCTAGGTACCTATATCGTTGTAACTTTGACTGATGCGTATGATGCGTAAATACATTACGAATATATATTTTGCGGCTATATTAAACTAAACAGCGCATCCGGCTACAAGCAATGTGGCGTGCAAAGCACAGGGTTTTGATCCGCCCCGATTGGCTGATTGCAGGAAGTGGCCATTTCCAAAATTGCCTATAGGAAACAACAACAGATAAAATGCCGTCCAGTTTGATGTCCACCGAATAGGAGTAGTACCTACGCGTCCATATTTTTGAAGAGGCAAAAAAGTTTGGACCTCTCGTCGTTAAAAGTGAAACACGGGGTCAAGTGCGGCTTAGATCACCTTCTTACCTAATAGGCACAATTTTAGAACTTTTAGAATACAGAAAACGGGTAAATTTGTGATCAAAATCAAAATGAGTTTTGGTGATGATAATGATAGTATTTCTGAATTTTATACGGGACAGCACAGTGATTATACTTGACGGCGCGTTGATTAACCGATCATTTATTAGAGGGTATACGACAGATAGATGTGACATCTGTCGGACTCCCTCTGACGTAATGCAGAACACTGATGCTTTTGGGAGGTAGTTGGTAGGTGATTAAAGAGAAGGTAGATTGTAAAGCTCATTCGATTATAATAACGATCTCTGGCATCACGTGTTCTGCAGAACGTCTGATTACATTTTGAAAGACGATAATTAATTCAAGTGATATTGTTAATTTACATCCGTGTGCTTACTGTGTTCGAATTAAAGTTTGGTATACTGTAAATTCAGTGTTTTAACTCCTCGCCCGATAACCTACGCCATCGATGTCATCATGGAGGAAACAGGCAAGTCCAATAATGACTATGTGCCTTTATCAGAGGTGGGAAACGAAGGGCCTCTTCCTGAGGAAGTTAGAAACACCAGTGCATCAACATCTACGCCAAACTTTTTGCTTAACATGGAGACATTGCTCACACGTTTGTTGGCCGCACCGCCACCGCAAGCAACGCAGGCAAGTGCAGTAACAACACAGTTAGTCAAATTTGACCCTGACAGCGTTGAAGCGGATGTAGAAGGTTGGTGCAACGTTACCGAAATAATTGTCAACAGCAGACGGCTCGAGGGCGCGGAACTGTTATTAGCGCTTACACATGCACTCCAGGGCAGAGCAGCTACATGCTTAACGAAACTACAACCTTCACAGTTGACATGGCCACAAATCAAGGAAATACTGATAGCGAAGTTTGCAAAACCTATGTTGCCTCCAGATTATTTCGACGAAATTCTTCGATTTCAAATTGGAGCGAAAGAAACGGCTTGTGAAGCAGCTATGCGTTTGTGGGGCTACATCGAGCGCATGCCAAGGGTTCGAATGGAAGAGGATATGGTGACGGGCCTAGTGACAGCCGTGTTATCACAAAAAGATAGCACTATACGCAGAGAGCTTCACTCCCACATCTTACAAACCAGATCGCAGTTGTGTCGTGTGCTCAATAGTATATCTATTAAAAGAAAAGGCGAAGATTATGACAGCCGCGAACCCGATGCAAAAAGACCACGCATCAACGAGCCACGTTCCATGAATTTCACAGGAGCTTGTCATCGCTGCGGTATCACCGGACACAAAGCGATCAATTGCCGCAAGCGACGCGACGAATCGGAGGCGCCGAAGAAATTCAGCGACAAGACACAGAAGACCTTTGAGAAAACGCTACCCTCGACCGTCATCTGCTTTGTATGCGGTCGCTCGGGACACGTCGCTTCTGCGTGTGCGGAACGAAAGGGCGGTAGCAACGGCGGAACACCTGCGACTACCAAAGAAGTGCAAGTCTGCGAGCGAAGAGCGGCCAAGGGGACCCTAACTACATCACTGGGTGAGACCGTTTCCTTTCTTTTTGATAGTGGATCTGCTTGTTCGTTAGTAAAACAAACCATATCCGAGAAGTTGCTGGGTACAATGAATGCACAACGATTTAGTCCACCTGACGGGCATAGGTAGTGAGGGTATAAAGTGTGTGTCACAAACCTTAAGTGTTGTTGATATTCAAGGCATTAAATTATCGATCCTATTTCACATTGTCCCGGACGATGCTATATCGGAGCCGGTACTAATAGGAAGAGACTTGCTAGACTTGGGAGTTGATATCAATATTAGCAGAGATCTAATTTCGTTTTCATTACATCAGGAGGCAAACGCCAATGATACATTCGACTTTGCTAATATTGATACTGATTTGGAGGGTGATGAAAGAACCGCGCTTATCGATTTAATTGCGAAATACAGCGATTATTTCATAGATGGTGTACCAACTCGGCGAGTGACAACGGGAGTGCTTCGTATTGATCCTATTGATCCTCATAAAACCGTGCAAAGGCGCCCGTATAGATTGTCTCCTTCTGAAAAGGACGTAGTGAAAGAAAAAGTGCAGTCCCTTCTGGACGCGGGTGTTATACGGGAAAGCTCGTCGCCTTTTGCTAGTCCAATCTTACTAGTCAAAAAAAAGGACAACACAGATAGGTTGTGCGTTGACTATAGGGAGTTGAACGCTAACACGAAACCCGAACATTATCCACTGCCAAGGATTGACGAGCAGGTAGACCGTCTTAATGGTGCTTGCTATTTCTCCTCCCTGGACATGGCTTCGGGCTATCACCAGATTTTAGTAGACCCTAGTGGTGATAGCATAGCACGGACAGCATTTGTAACGCCAGATGGGCAGTATGAGTACTTGGCAATGCCCTTTGGTTTGCGGAACGCGGCGTCAGTCTACCAAAGGTGCATTAATAAGGCTCTAGGAGCATTAAAAGACGTAGCAGCCCTGGCGTATATGGATGATGTCCTCTGCTTTTCTAAAGACGTTTCTCAGGGGTTGCATAGACTTGACCTTACACTTAAAGCGCTCTCGGAAGCTGGTTTTTCACTTAATATCCGCAAGTGCAAGTTCATGAAAAAGCAAATAGACTATCTAGGATATGTCATCAAAGCCGGCGAAGTTACGCCAAACCCCCGAAAAGTACAAGCTTTGATAGACGCGCCTACACCCCGTACGGCTACTCAGGTTAGGCAGTTTCTAGGTCTCGCTTCATACTTTAGGCGATTTATACCTGGCTTCACTCGTATTGTAGGACCGCTCTACCCTCTTACAAAATTGAAAGGCCCCATAAAATGGACTGAGACTCACGATGGAATCCATAAGAAAATTGTAAACATTCTCACATCAGCCCCGGTTCTTACTATCTTTGATCCTGAGTCTCCCATAGAGCTTCACACGGACGCTAGTGCCGACGGTTACGGAGCCATATTAATGCAGAGAAAAGATAACGTTCCTCATGTGGTTTCTTATTTCAGCCGTCGAACCACCGACACAGAGTCGCGATATCACTCTTACGAGTTAGAGACCATGGCGGTGGTTCGAGCGGTAGAAAATTTCCGCCATTATTTATATGGGCAACACTTCACAGTATTCACAGACTGTAACTCACTCAAAGCCTCCAAATCTAAAACAGATTTGACGCCCCGTGTTCATCGTTGGTGGGCTTTCTTACAAGCCTACGATTTCGACATTATTCATAAGCAAGGAAGTAGTATGGGACATGCTGACTTTCTGTCGAGGAACCCGCCACTTGATTTCCAACAAAATAACTTCCCGTGTAAAGCATCCAGCCCAGCGGCGCATGCTAGTAAAAATGTCCAATTTGTAGAGCTACATGAGGGTTGGCTTAGTGTAGAACAAAAACGTGACAGTGAGATCCAGGATCTTATTGCTAAACACAGTAAGGGTGAACTTCCCGAAGCAACTGCTCATACGTATGACGTGCGCGATAATATTCTCTACAGGAAAATTGAACGAAAAGGTGTTAGTTCTTGGCTCCCTATCGTACCACGCTCTCTAATCTGGACTCTAATCAATCATGTTCATAATGAGCTTCAACATTTAGGCACAGAAAAGACTCTTGATAAAATCTACGAGCAATATTGGTTTCCACAAATGTCTAAGCAGGTTCGCATTTTTGTCGACTCTTGTATAGTGTGCAAGGCATCCAAAGGTTGCTCAGGGGCCCAGCAAGTTAGGCTTCATCCTATTCCAAAGGTATCAACACCTTGGGACACAATTCATATTGACATAACGGGGAAACTAAGCGGTAAAAGTGACAGAAAAGAATACGCATCTGTCATAATAGACGCATTCACGAAGTTTGTTCTGCTGGAGCATACTTCATCGCTTGATGCCGCAAGTGCTGTAAAAGCCCTAAAGTCTGCTGTTTGTCTATTTGGAGCTCCCAAAAGGATTATAGCCGACCAGGGACGTTGCTATGTTAGTGCAGAATTTAAACAGTTTTGTTCAGATCATAACATAGAACTGCATCTTATTGCCACTGGTTCCAGCAGAGCGAATGGCCAAGTAGAACGTGTGATGCGCACGTTAAAATGCCTTCTCACAATCATCGAGAACGATCCTAACAGGGTGTGGCGTGATGAGCTTCCCAATGTACAGTTAGCGCTTAATAGTACTACTTCTAGGGTCACTGGTTATGCACCATCAGAATTAATGTTCGGAATACGCTCTAGATCTGCAGGTTTAGCACGAATATCTCCTAATTCAAATCCAGAAACCCGTCTAGATCTCGATAGCATTCGCGAAAATGCGTCAAAAAATATTGCAAAGGCAGCTTCATCTGAAGTAAAAAGGTTTAATCGCGGTAGAGCTAACGTTAAGCCATTTTCCAAAGGTGACTTTGTGTTCATTAAGTGTAGTGAGCGTAATCAAACAAAATTGCAAAGAAAATTCAAGGGTCCTTACGTAATAAATCGTATTTTAGACAATGATAGATACGAACTCAAAAGCATGACTGGTACAAAACGTCTTTATAAATATGCTCACGAAAATCTGCGTGCAGTACCCAGTGGCGTTGAGGGTCTAGTCGAAGTAACATCTAGCTTAATTGATGATGAGGATGCCGAGACGGCGGTCCACAGTCAAGGGACTGGAGATATTTCATGTGATGATGAAAGTGATACTCTCTCTGACGCACAGTCTTGCACTTATACCGCCTGCTCGGAAACCTTTACTGATTCTGATGACGGAGAACCTTAATTTAATCAACACGTGAGTTATTAAGCACTCAATATTGTCTATTGCTATGCTGTGTGTTTATTAGTCCTAAGCTTTGGACTGGTGTTGCTATAGCGTTAGTAGATACGTGTTCAGTATCATTAACTAATGTGAGTGAGTGACGAGACTGGCTCACCGGGTCGACGTCTCATTCACATCACACATTAGTGAAAAGTCAAGTTGTGGAAGATGCCAATGAGTGGTAGTCTTCTTCAGTTGATGAAGCAGTTTATCGAAGGGCGTCAATGAGTAGTCGCCGGGCCGATAGTTGGACAAATAGCCTATAGTATGTGCAACCAATGAGTGGTTGGGAGGCATTATCAACGGTGTTGGAACGTGTACGTTTGTTTGTAAATATCAGTGATGGGCGAGCGTGTTCATGAGGAACCTAAAGTCGTGCATTTTTATTTCAGATTAACAACATACATGAAGTCGCACGAGGACGAGCGAAGTGTCAGTCTGGCCGTGACGGCGCGTTGATTAACCGATCATTTATTAGAGGGTATACGACAGATAGATGTGACATCTGTCGGACTCCCTCTGACGTAATGCAGAACACTGATGCTTTTGGGAGGTAGTTGGTAGGTGATTAAAGAGAAGGTAGATTGTAAAGCTCATTCGATTATAATAACGATCTCTGGCATCACGTGTTCTGCAGAACGTCTGATTACATTTTGAAAGACGATAATTAATTCAAGTGATATTGTTAATTTACATCCGTGTGCTTACTGTGTTCGAATTAAAGTTTGGTATACTGTAAATTCAGTGTTTTAACTCCTCGCCCGATAACCTACGCCATCGATGTCATCATGGAGGAAACAGGCAAGTCCAATAATGACTATGTGCCTTTATACTTCATTTAATTTAGGATGAGAAACCACAAAAACATTATATTGCGGCTCGTGAACTGTAATCTCTTTACGATTTGTACCAGAGTAACAATTGACGCAACGCAAATAAAGTGGCATTAAAACAATTTTATTTTGCGGCTGCCAAACTATTGCACTGTACTGTTTGCTAGGTAAGAAATAGTTGACCAGCCGCAATATAATGTTATTGTGGTTTCTCATTCTAAATTAAATGAAGTATAGTTACGTACCTACCCAAATTACCCAGTAAAAAGTAGACTACATAATAACGCCGATGCTGCGGTTAAGTATAATGGAAAATAAACTCGGTCAATGTAAAATTGACGAGCTTAACGCGTCTTTATCTAGGTTTATATCGCTTTATCAGAAAAAGCATTGTTCCGGTCGAAGTTGGGCGAGTGGGCGGCGGATTTACAAGCGGGCAGGTTGATCGACAGGATTAATTCGACGAGCGAACCTTCTGACGGCGCAGTACCTACCACCGGCTCACGGTGACAGCTTGCTTTAATAATTTAATACCAAAAATACGACCCACAAATTTACTTTCAACCAATGACATTATACAACTTACAACGCTGAAATCACACTTATCTAACTAATATTATATTTAAATGCGAAAGGATGGATGGATGTTTGTTTGTTACTCAATCACGCCAGAAGGGCCAAACGAATCTGGATGAAATTCGCCACATGGATAGATAAAAGTTTGGAATAGCACATAGGCTACTTTTTATCCCGTAAAATTGCATAGTTCCCGCGGGATAGCGATAAACATGTCAGAGGTCGTAGATGCGTAGAGTTGAAACGTAGGTAAATAATTTTTGCAGAATATAACTATCAGCATCAGTTCTTCAAGCTAATTCTACGCGGAGGAAGTCGCGGGCAGAAGCTAGTAGGTACTCTCATAAAAATCTCTATCTACGTTTTCATGAAAACCAAAAGTATAAAAATTCAATTAAAATAATACAATTTGTAGCAGTTTCGGTTATTGACGGCAATGACAGTCGAAATTAGTAGCGGCTGTGAGCGAGAATCGACTTTTTGACATAAAACCGTCGGCCGGGCGACCTCGTGAATCACACTAATTGCCCCAAACATAAAATATTTGTTCTCTTCGCGTGAGAACGGAATATAAAACTGGAGCCGGCGATTGATTACAGATTAATGGTACCTATTTTTCCAGTTTTCCCCTCTTTTGTGTGAAAGAAAACCAAATGGGAGTGCTGCCATTTGATTTGTTGTCTTTAACAGAAGCCTAGGAACCGGAAAAGGACGTCAACAAAATTTATGAGACGAATTCCAGTATGCGTAGCGTAACTATTACGTAAAAGTATTCGGTAATAACCTTTATTTGGAGCATAAGAATAACCAAATACTAAATTCTTATACACATAGAAGCCCTCGCATAAGTCGAGTAGAATTTCATTTATTGCATTGCATGGATCTTTTTATGTGTGTTCAAGGTTTATATTATTCCGGAGATTTGGGTACATTCCAAGTTTTGGCACTTCGCGCAGCGTCTGCAGCCAAAATGCAGTGGCATTGCATCGAAGCAGCTTCCTGTTTCGTTCAAGTTTTATATGAATGCCTCTCTCGCCTCGCCAACTCTTTGTCTTCGGTTCACTCGTCTGACTTTCATCTTAATTCAAAGCTGGCTGCTGTAAATTTTCACTGAGGCACATCTAAATTTTGCCGACGAACACGATACTGAACACATAAAGTACTATTACAGTCATTCAATGTTTCATACGTTCACGAATAGTAATTTGTTAATGAAATTATATACCTATTCAGAATTCTGCGAAAACGAGCAAGAGGAACACCTGATGGCCAGTAATTTTTTCTAAACTAATATTACCAAATTTTAATGGGTATTTAGTCGAAGATTCGGAGCAAATTGGCGGTGGCAGACAGGTTGCGTTTATCCCTTTGGCGTTTTGAACCTTAAAACCTACCTACGCCAAACAACTCAACATATACGTTGAGTTGTTTTAAAATACGGCTGAATCTTTTTATTTCCGTCCGTACCTACCGAAGCGTCCGCAGCGATGTAATGAAAATAATATTCGTTACCCAAATTCGTATGTCCCTATTAAAATCGTTACTAAGTACCGGCAAGGCACATGAATAATTTCAGTTAAAATATATTCGCGTTTCGCAGGTAGTGGCGAGATAACGAAGGCGGCGCTCGCGGCGTTCTACCGTTCCGTCATCGGCCTCAGTGGGCAGCGAGTCGACGAAATTATCGACACTGCCCACGACCGGCTAACTAGTGTGAGTTGCGTTATATTTAACGGTGTTATCTTTACAATAAACTAAACAAAAAAATATTTCTAACACCTACCTACAAGCATCTTTGCTGACTTGCATTGTCATTTATCCTGCATAGGTATGTAGGTACTTACTTACACCAAATTTCAAGTCGATCAGGGCCCCGATTTTTGAACACTCGAAAGTGGTATAAATCTGTGTATATCTTCAAAACTACGGCTCTAATCGAATTTTTGCCTAGTCCACATGATTAATGAGAGCCGTATGTATGTTCTAAGCTACTCGTATTTCAAATTCAGCACAATTTTTCACCACTTTCGAGTGGTATTTTCACACATGTGCTTTCAAAAATCGGGCCCCAGATCAATGTTTGAAGAGTGCCCTTCTATGGAAAAGGTCCTGTCTGGGTCACCAAAATTTCACTTCAAGATTATTGTATTGTCACCGGACTTACGATACCTACCTAACCATGCCAAATTTCACTTCAATCCGACCACTGTAAGTGGGTCACAATTCGCTTGCAAAATTTGATTACCGACACCGGGACAGGTGAAACTAAATAAAAGCTTGTGAAAAGTGCTTTATCGAGAAATAAGGCGAGATAAATTAATTTTGAACTGTAGTTTTATAAAAATACACAGATTTCTGATTCTGACGCTGTCGATGTTTCTAGTTTCTTCTTGGTTTCTTGGTATTTCGGGGTTATGTGCTCGGAAATCGGGTCTTAGAATGGTGTAGGTACTTAATAATTTTCGCAACGGGATTTAATAGCCTAATCAGTCTAATATGACATTTGCTTAAGGCAGCATGTTCAGCAATTTACGTTGGTAATTTAGGTACTACTTAAGTGGGCATTTTTCAGAAAAGAAATACACTCTCCCTTTTTCACGAATTCACAACTTCGACGGCAGTTCTGCTCAGAATCACGAGCACTATTGATTAAGTATAAGATTAGTACATATAAGGCAAAACGTGTCCCAAAGTTTACATACAATTTTCAACTTTCCATTTTGTTAGTCTCATGCAGAAGATGTCTATGGAGAAGTAACTGAAAAGGAATGAAAAAAAGGACACTCTTATTTACCTATTAAAATCAATAGAGCTCGTAATTTAGAGCAGAACCACCATCGAAGTTGTATAATTCGAAAAAAAAGTGTATGGATGGATCCCTTTTCAGAAAAACGCCCCAAGTAACTACCTGGACATTATCAAAAAACGTGTACCCCTTTTTCCAGCAAAATT
Source organism: Pandemis heparana (assembly GCA_963854515.1). Lineage (NCBI taxonomy): Eukaryota > Metazoa > Arthropoda > Insecta > Lepidoptera > Tortricidae > Pandemis > Pandemis heparana. The sequence goes on along the minus strand of OY978026.1, from coordinate 7,361,824 downwards.
ACCTTAATTTCCCATACAACTTTTTCGTGTCAGTTTTGTGACGACCCATGTGAATCGCATGAAAATAGTGCCACGAAACTGTTAAAAAAACCGATGGACACTTTTTTCTTTACAGAAATGAATAGTGCTAATAATTCTGATTCCGAATAACCTAAAATGTATTTATTTTGAAAAAAAAAAAGTCAAAGGTACGCTTTTTTTTTTAAATGCCCACCTACGTTTTAGATACATTATAATCCGTGCCCACGCCGAACATTTCTTCGGTATTAAAATAGGTCCAATATTCTCTTATTTTCCAGAACGGCTACCTAATCCTGGATTACGGCACTTACGTCCACTGTTTCACCAACTGGCTGATGGGGAAGAACCCCAACGGCCCAGGGCAGTGGGTCCTCGTCCCCTCCAAGGATACTCTCCCCCAACCCCCTTTCCCCGTCGACTACAGCGCTTTGAACACCGAACCGGCAAAACTAGAGCCTTACGTGCCAGACAAGAAGACAAACAGACATTCCGTTATTGTGTAACACTGAAATATTAGCGTTTATATCTCACCAGTGGGAAAGATTGTTTTCGCGCAGTAGATACCCGAGGAAGATAACGTTCATTGACCTTTAATTACTTTTCCGTCACCCGATAAAAACATGGAGCTGGCTGACTTCTTAAAGTACTTAATATGTACGTTTTTCTAACGGTAAAACGTAAAAAGTAAACATTAAAAATCAAGAAGTAAATTTCTTGATTAATTTGATATTTCCTATCATTTGAAAAACAGCGCCTTCTCTCGTCCCTGGTGAGCAGTAGGTACATGTTCCACGGGAGTTTGTAATTGTGTCGTACAGACACATCATTCAAACAGATGACGCTTAGCGACAAATATTCGCATAGTAACAAGGTCACGTGATAGTTGGTAACAGATAGAAAAAATCGGAGGCTTACTCACCTGCTATGGGGTGTAGGGGTACCTATAGCACGCGTCACGGAATGACGAGGACCCGGGTTCGATTCCCGGCCATAGCTTTACTTTTCGGATTTTTCTATGTGTTCTAATTTTCAGTGTCGTTTAGAAATTACTTAATAAGTGGGCACAAGAGTCCCAGTGGCAGTGGTTGTCAATTTGTATTGTGTACCATGAGACCTAACAGAAGTAAACATCTTTTGAATTCGCTATAATATAATTGTGCTGTGGTTTTTTTCCACCTATTGGTGAGATATATTTAGATATCTATGCCGTGGTATCAACTAGAGGTAGGTATTGTATTTTACAAACTGTAAATCACCTAATCCTTATACTTATTGCAATAAAATAACTAATATACCTACGAACTTAATATTGTATAAGAGACAAAACGTATTTCTAGACGATAGGCAGTTCTCGAGTTAGGGTTAATCGTAGGTATTACACTGCCTTAGTGATCTAGTTTTAATTATCATTTAAGTATCAAAATCTAGACGAGTTTTCGCTTATGATTGCAAAAATTAAACGCTTTATCTAAATTGTACATGAGTGCAACTCGACCAAGTCTATTATCTCTATACAATGTACTTAAAAGAAAATTATTTATAAGTCGATGTAAATAGTAGAAATAATGCACTACACAAAAGCAAAAACTGCCTTAAGTAAGCGTATTCACATCTCACGATATAGCCTTATTTTGTACCTTAGTATAACGAAATATTAATGTTACATAAAGGTAGAAATAAAATATCACTTTAAAACTGTTTTATTGCTTATTCAAAACTTTCTTGTGATATTTATCAACTTCCCGTAGCGATCCGTTGTGATTGTAACAGCCACTTCGTACGCAAGGCTATAATTTTGGACTCTAAGCGACTACCGTAGTACAAATACATTGAGCTCCGTACACAGGTACGCTTGTCGGCGACGCATAAGATGCATTATAGCTGCTTGGGTTCATATATTATGATTATCAATCACATAAAGTAAAGCGCGTGTAAAAATATTTTTGAACACCTAGTCAGCTCCAATGGATCTAACTTGGCTACATTGCCTACATTCAATCAATTTGATTCCTAGGCCACCAAAGAACCTTTTCATAAATGTCATTTACCTACGTCATTCAATAAGCATTTTCATAAATGATTTAGTATGATAAGGTTCTATATTGGAACAGAAATTAAATGGATTGAATGGCGCCGATGCGCTTCCCCGTTGAAAATTAAAGGATTGTATTTTAAAAAGCTTTATGATTGATGATCGGTTAAAAATACGATAAGGACTAAACATGGCTAATCATCATCACTACATAGTATAAAACAAAGTCGCTTTCGCTGTCCCTATGTCCCTCCCTATGTCCCAATGTATGCTTAAATCTTTAAAAGTACGCAACGGATTTTGATGCGGTTTTTTTTAATAGATAGAGTGAATCAAGAGGAAGGTTTACAATACAATACAATACAATAACTCTTTATTGAACACCACATATAACAATCAAAACAGAAAAAGGAATAGTTTATATGTATAATACATGCATGATATAACCATGCGAAGCCGGGGCGGGTCGCTAGTATGGCTATACAATACACTTGTTGTGGATTATGTAAAATGTGTAAAAGGGCCTTAATAAGAAACTGTGTGCAGGAGGCTTAAGAAAAGGTTCTGTCTGTCATTGGGATTACTGTGAACTCTCGTTGAATTGTTTAGATGATGCTAATTATGTTTTAACCACAATAGAACCGTGAAATTAGTGACTGAGTTTTATTTATGAACAATATTATAGCGGATGCGAAGTTTGCATCCGTAACAAGTGGCGACCGTGTGGATATTTGAGTGGTTTTACAAAGATAGCATCAAGATAACCTCATCTTTCGTAATGTCTAAATTATCGGCTACAGAATTGTTAAAAGTAAATAGAGAAAGACAACAGGTACGAAGATTATTTACTCGAACCGCGACATCCATAGAAAATGTTTTAAAGGATAAGAATGAAGATTTTAGCGCGGTGGAAGTAGATTACCTTTATCTTTTAGAGAAAATGACCCGCCTCAGTGTGTTGGATGAGACAATTCAAACAGATCTTTTAACGAGGGATAACTACGACGTCGAGCTGTTGACAAAAGAGGTTGACGACGCAGAAGAAATAAAATGCAGGTTTATCAGACTACAACATAAATATAACGAATTTAAACCCAAAGAGCAACCAAAAGAAGAGCAAACTTCGAGGACGGTGCAGCAAGAGGAAAAACGAAACTATAAATTGCCCCAAATTGAAATCAAGAAATATGACGACGACCCGAAAAAATGGATACAGTTTTGGGGGCAATTTAAGAAAATCGATGAGGATAAAAATATTAATGAAGAAGACAAATTCCAGTACCTCTTGCAGTGCTTAAAAGAAGATTCAAACTCGCGGGCGCTGGTCGAGAGCTATCCTCCGTCTGCAGAAAACTACAAGAAGGCAGTGACACAGTTAAAAAGTAGATATGGGCGTGAGGAAATGCTGGTCGAAGTGTACATCCGGGAGTTGCTAGGAATGGTGCTTTCCCAAGCTCGGGGAGAACTAGTATTGGACTTAAGATCGTTATATGATAAGATTAGTACTTACTTGCATGCACTAGAAACATTGAAGGTAACGAAAGATAGGTATGATGCAATGTTATTTCCGTTGATAGAATCTGCTCTACCCGAGCACATTCTAATTGCTTGGAGTAGGTCACAACTTCGAGACAAACAACAACAGCAGGGCTCAGACCGGTTGGCACAACTATTAAGATTCCTGTGTAACGAAGTAGAAGCAGAGGAAAGAATTAGGCTAGCTAGGTCTGAGTTTAATACTAACCCATTTCCCAATATAGAATCCCACAGCCACAGATCAGACATTTACCCGACAGCAACGTGCCTTGCAACGAAAATGACTATGGAAAAAGGTAAGGAAAGTTGTTACTTTTGTGATAGGGACAATCATACGGTAAATGAATGTGTAAAAGGGGGAGAGTTGAACTTAGAAGAAAAGAAGGAATTAATTAAAAAGAAAGGTGGTTGCTATATATGTTTGAAGAAAGGTCACATGGCTAAACAATGCAAAACCTTTTTAAAATGCCTAGTATGTAAAAGAAGGCATTTAGTGGTCATGTGTCCAGAAATACATAATTATTATTATTATCAGCCTATTGTGTCCCACTGCTGAGCAAAGGCCTCTCCCCAACTCTTCCACTGCTCCCGGTCTGCTGCGGTAAGTATCCAGTCGTTCAAGAAGGCGTCCAACTCGTCCCGCCATCGCCGTCTAGGTCTACCGGGCCGCCGGTTTGAGTTAGTGGGACTCCACTTGGTGGTTATCTTGGCCCATAACTCATCCGGCATACGGCAAACATGACCAGCCCAGTCCCACTTCAGCTTTGCCGCCTTTCGACCAACGTCTGTGACTTGAGTCATGGAGCGCAGGTCGGTGTTCCGGATTCGATCCACTAGTTTTACACCTAGCATGCTGCGTTCCATGGCTCGTTGGCAAACCCCGATCTTGGACTTGAGAGCCTCTGTCAAAGACCAAGTTTGAGCACCGTAGGTGAGAATTGGAAGTACGCACATGTCCATAAGCTTCTTTTTTAAAGAAAGTGGAAAGTTGCCTTTCATCAGGTGTTTCATGGACCAATAGCTCCTCCAGGCGTTTTCTGTCCGTCTTTCGACTTCTTTTTGCTGTCGAGCCTGGAAGGAAACTAATTGACCCAAGTAAATGTACTCCTGGACATATGCGATATGTTCTCCGTTTATCTCGATCCTACGTTTGATGCTATTTGTCATTAGCTTGGTCTTTGACATATTCATCTCAAGTCCAATTTCGATGCTTGCTTTGCTTAGGTCTTTTAGCATGTGGTCTAAGTCGGCAGCTGATGAAGAGAAGAGAACTATATCATCGGCGAAACGAAGGTTCGTCAACCATCTATCCCCGACCACCAGTCCCCTTCCCTCCCAGCCCGGTGCTAGCTTTCGGAAAACTTCCTCTAATGTGCTGGTGAATAGTTTCGGCGATAGCGGGTCTCCCTGTTTAACCCCTCTCTGAATAGGAAAAGATGGTCCAGCTGTGTGCAACTTCACTGCGGCTGTGCTGTTGCTATAAATAGATTGGAGAAGGTTGATGTAGCCAGTTTCTATACCCTGGTTATGTAGAGCTTGAAATATGGAGGAATGAGTGATACTGTCGAAAGCTTTGGAATAATCAATGAAGGCAAGGTAAAGGGGGCAATTGTGTTCGTGACATTTTTCAATAACTTGGTTTAAGGCCTGAAGATGGTCAGTAGTGGAGAGTCCAGGTCGAAATCCCGCCTGCTCAGGTGGTTGATGACGGTCAAGTTTTCCCGATATGCGCCTTTCAATGATTTTTATGAAAGCCTTGTACAGATGGGAGACAAGACTGATGGGGCGATAATTTCCAATATCAGTTTTGTCGCCCTTCTTGTGTAACAGAATGATATTGGAGTGGCACATATCTCTTGGGAAACAACCTGACTTCAAGATACTATTGAAGAGTTCTGTAATATGGGGAATCAATGCTGACTCGCCAGCTCTTAAAGCTTCGGTAGTGATGCCATCCTCGCCTGGACTTTTACAGTATTTCATCTTACGAAGTGTAAAATGTACTTCGTCGTCTGTTACAGGCGGGATGTCATCAAAACTTCTTTTTATTGTACCGGTATTGAGCAAAGAAGAGTCAGAGTATAGTTCTTTATAGTATTTAGTTACAATGTTTAAAACTCTGCCTCTGTCGCCCTGCTCCACACCATTCTCATCCTTCAAACGTGATATCCAAACTTTGCCAGAAGAGGCTCCATGTTTAGCAGTTCTAAGGGATCTATTTTTTGTTAAAGCTATTTCTACCAGTCTTACTTTGTAATTTCTTAAATCAGTCCGAATCATTTTTTTAACTGTTTTATCAATTTTTATATATTCTGTGTTACTATTTACTCTATCTATTGTTTGTCTTTTCTCTATTAACTTTATAGTATCTTCGGTTAATTTCTTGTACTTGTTCTTTGTTGTTTTTATCCTGTTACTAGCCCGCCTAATACCCTCCTTCATGTGTTCATACTGGTCATCTGTGCTTCGATCTTGGATTTTGTCTAAAAGACTGAAGTAATTATTAATTTCCTGGTTAAATTCCTGTTTTTGGTTTATCAAAGAGTTTTTGTCATGATTTTTAATGCAATTCTCAGTATGGTACCGTCAATTTTTAATGCAATACATAAAACTCAGGAAAAAGAAATAACTAAAGGGCCTAATGAAAATGTTAATTTGTGCCAGAATACACTAACCACTTTGTTACAGACATTGATTGCGGTGATAGAATGCCAGGGCAAGAAGAAAAAGGTGAGAATTCTCCTGGATAGCGGATCTCAAAGATCATACATAAAGAAGAGTTTGGCTGATGAACTCAAGTTGAAGGTAATTGGTCAAGAAGAATTGGGACATACACTATTTGGAAATGTAGAGACAAAACCAGAAAATTACAGCAAACGTGAATTCAAGGTAAGTTCACTTGACAATTCTTTTGAAATGACAATAGAAGCTCTTGCTGTCAACAATAATCTCTGTGGCACTTTGCCTAAGGTTCAAGATACAAGCCTACTACAAAATCTACAAAAACACAATATTCACTTAACAGATGCTGAAAAAAGTGTGGCCACTATAAGAGACATAGACTTACTCATAGGCTCAGACTACCTAGGCTCCATCTTGGATAACAACCTCGTTCATGTCACAGACAAGCTCGTGGCTGTTAAAACAAAGCTTGGGTGGACACTACAAGGTCCAATTCAATCACCTCATGGAGTATGTAATAATGTGGTCCACACAAACTTTGTGACAGCAACACCAGGAATGGATAATTCACTAGAGTTTTTGTGGAGTATTGAAACTTTAGGCATTAAAGATCCCTATAGCCGGGAAGAAATTGATACTGGTTTGGAAATTTCAGTAAATAACAGCGGACGCTACGAGGTGCCATTGCTGTGGAAGAATGGGTATCCAGAAATTGAACCCAACTATGAAGCGGCGAGAAGACGATTAGACAGTACTACCAAAAGATTATCTACAACCGGAAAGCTTGAGGACTACCACAAAATATTCAAAGAATGGGAAAAGGAAGGTATTATAGAAAAGGTGAAGAAAGATAACAGTGGTGATGGACACTACCTACCTCACCATGCAGTAATCAAGCTGGACAGTATTACAACAAAATTAAGACCCGTCTTCGACGCATCATCCAAAGATAAGAAAGGATTATCACTGAATATGTGTATTGAGAAAGGTGTAAACCTTATAGAAGTCATCCCGAAACTTATAATGCGGTTCAGAGCCGGTACTTATGGAGTTATATCTGACATAAGAAAGGCATTCCTGCAAATATCGGTAGCACCAGAGGATCGTAAGTACTTAAAGTTATTATGGTGGAATAACCCTGATGCAAAAGACGAAGTACTTACGTATCAACATGCCCGAGTACCATTTGGTGTTGCATGCAGCCCATTTCTTTTGGCAAAAACGATCAACCACCATCTGGAACAGCATGCCCATACTTACCCAGAAACAGCTGCGAGACTAAGAGAGTCCTTTTATGTGGATAACTGTGTTACCAGCTTTGAAACGAAACCGGAGGTTGAGAAATTCATTAAAGAAGCTACAGAACTTATGAATATTGGTAAATTTGATCTAAGAGGATGGATGACGAATCCAATACAAGGAGAAGGCTCTCTTTCAGTATTGGGAGTACAGTGGGACAGAAAAGGAGATAACTTCTTTCCAAAGATAATTCCAGAGTTGAAGGTCATAGGCCCATTGCTGTTCTCTCGACTCTAGCGAAATTGTTCGAATCCATACTGTTTCGGGCAATATCCACTCAGGTTAAGCCATTTCTATGCGAGTCGCAGCATGGATTTAGAGCCGGTCGTTCTGTTGATACCAATCTTCTAGTTTTGACTGATGCCATCTCTGAGTGCCTGGATAAGGGTATCCAGGTCGACGTCATTTATTTTGACTTTGAGAAAGCTTTCGATCGCGTAGATAATGATGTCCTGTTAGGAAAGCTTGATGACATTGGCTTCTCTCCTAAGCTGCTCGCTCTGTTTGCCAGTTATCTGCGCGACCGTCAACAATATGTTCGACATGGATGCTTCGTTTCGGATCGATATCACACTCGTTCTGGCGTCAGTCAGGGCTCCGTATTGGGACCTCTGTTATTTGGTCTGATGGTTAACGACCTGGAATCTGTGGTTCATAATGCTAAGTGTCTTCTGTACGCTGATGACCTCAAGCTTATTTATGGTGTCAAAGATGCAGCGGACTGCGTCTCCTTGCAGGAGGATATTGTCTCCGTGTTGAAATGGAGTATGGACAACAAACTGTCGTTTAATGCAGCGAAGTGTTGCGTTTGTACTTTTGGACGAGGTTCTGCACCTATACATGCTCAATACTTCCTGGGCAGCAATGTCATAAATCGTGTCTTCTCTATGAAGGATTTAGGTGTGGTCTTTGATACGCGCCTTACCTTCCATGAGCATATCCGTACACTTGCCAGTAGTTGCTATCAAAGACTTGGTTTCGTGCTCCGTAATTGTAAGGATTTCCATGACCTTGGAGTTATAAAGTTACTTTTTAATGCCTTAGTGCGGAGCAAATTGGAGGCGTCGTCCCTTATTTGGAATCCATACGAATCCACGTATGCCTTACTCCTGGAGAAAATACAGAAGTCTTTCCTTAGGTTTCTATATAAGAAAAGGTTTGGATACTACCCGTATTTATATCCCACCAAATTTTTATTAGGTTGCCTGGATTTTAGTTCCCTAGAAGTGAGGCGAAATAACAATCTTCTCATCACAGTCTGCAGGTGTTTGCGCGGGGAGTCCGACGTTATCCAGCTGGTGAATAGCGTATTACGGCTAAGCGTCCATGACGTCCCCCGCGTCAACCTACGGCCGCGAGCGCGTGCGCTACTAGCGGTGCCGGCGGCACGCACCGTGTCGCGCCGAAGCGCGCCGCTGCCGCGCGCGCTTACTCTACTCAATGCGCTCTTGGCATCTGTGCCTGAATGTGACCTGTTTGCGTGGAAATGGGTAGCTGTGTGCCGGGAATGTTTGAGGTTCTGTGAGATGATGGACAATAGGCAGACTACTGTATATGTATAAAGTGAGTCATTTATAAGTTTAGGTAGTTATTTTGGATATGTTTTTGTTTATTTTTATTTTTTATGTTGTTTTTCTCTCATATTTTTTCTTGTATTTGTTAATTAATTGTGTTGTTGTTAATTAAGGAATCTGGTTTCAAGGCGTATTGGTTCGCTGTAATGCCGTGTAAACTAATTGAATAATAAATAAATAAATAAATAAATAAATAAATAACTTGCAATGCAGTTTAAATCTGAAAACTATACCGGAAAATATTACAAAAAGAGACCTATTATCAATTACACAACAGATATTCGATCCCATAGGCTCATTGTGCCCGGTTACACTAATCCCAAAACTTATCATACAGAAAGCATGGTTATTAAAAACTGGATGGGATGAAAAGATTCCTGAGGAGCTAGAGAAAGAATACAAGAATTGGATACATACCATTGATTGTCTTCAAGAGTGCAGAATACCAAGACGCCTTACAGAATTCCCGTTATCCGACTGCAAAACGATGGTGCACGTATTCTGTGATGCTAGCAAAGATGCATATTCAGGCTGTGTATTTCTACGAACAGAACACCGAGAACAGGTAACTGTACGACTTATAATAGCAAAAAGCAGAGTTGCACCAATCAAAAGGCAGATGACGCTACCAAGACTAGAGCTAATGGGGGCAGTCATAGCTTCTAGATTATACAAAGAAGTTGTAGCATCAAATCTGCTTGCGGCAAACAAGAACCACAAAGTCTATTGCTGGACAGACTCGGCGGTAGTACTGGCGTGGCTACAGAGACAAGATACCTGGAAAGTATTCGTAACAAACAGGGTAAAAGAAATTTGCACTATCACAGATAAAAATTACTGGAACCACTTACCTGGTACTCATAATCCTGCAGACTTACCATCACGTGGTTGCAACTCGAAGACTCTGCTAGAATCACAATGGTGGACAGGGCCTCAGTGGCTGTACCTAAAGGAAGAGGAGTGGCCAAAATCAAACATCACCAGCCTTGACATTGATGAGGATGCTGTGTGTAATGAAAAAATAAAAAGAACGGCAACATATGTTGAAACAAATACTCCTGTTTTTAGTACAAGACTACTACATTTTTCAAAGTATAACCAAATAGTGAGACTTGTTGCATGGATCTTAAGAATGTCACCGTTGATAAGACGAAGATTTCCCTTAAGAAAATCAAACATAGGAAATGAAGAGTATAAAAATGCTGAATCAGTATTAATAAGATTGCTGCAAAACGAAAACTTCAAAAATAAAGGAGATATACCAAACCATTTATGTACAATAACAGATGAAGAGGGTGTAATGAGAGTAAAGACGAGGTTAGACTTGAGCAATGAGACTAAAGACTTTATTTGTCCAACATTGTTACCTGGAAGGAATGAAATCGTTCAACGATTAGTCTCACACAGACACCTGATGCTAAGGCATGCTGGCACTCAAATAATGATGACAGATTTGAGAAATACCTATTGGATACTGAATATAAGACGTCTGTGCAAGAAAGTTGTAGCACACTGCATCATATGCAAGAGATTTAAAAGTAAAAGTTATAGTGTGCCGGAAGCTCCATTGCCTACAGAACGAACAGAAGGTGGGACGGTGTTCCAAACCACAGGAATAGATCTGGCAGGGCCGTTACTACTACTAGACAAACGAAAATGTTGGATTGTGTTGTTTACGTGTGCAACATACAGAGCAATACATCTTGAGCTTGTGGAATCATTGTCAACTGCTAGCTTCATTATGGCATTAAGAAGATTTTTAGCAAGGAGAGGAAGAGTAAATGTAATTTACACTGACAATGGAACTAACTTCCAAGGTACAGCGAATTTATTGAGAAACATTGACTGGACTACTGTTGAAACTACCACTGCCACACAAGCCATTCAGTGGAAGTTTATACCACCAGGATCTCCGTGGTGGGGAGGTTGGTGGGAGAGACTCGTTCGTGTGCTGAAAGAAATGTTAAGGAGAATTTTAGGGAAGTCATCAGTCAATTGGATCGAACTGTCTACTATATTATGTGACTGCGAAGCAATTATAAACAGCAGGCCATTGACATATCTGGCAACAGATGATGATTCACTGAGACCACTAACACCACAAATGTTTCTACATGGCTTAGCTAGTAGTGAAACCCCTGATCTAGATCAGATTGATGCAGAAAATATGGGACTACGCTATCGCTACTTGCAGAAGTTAAGACAAGATTTTAGACAACGGTTCAGAAACGAGTACTTATCGCTGCTTTCAAGTAAAAATCTTAGGAACAAAATAAAAGAGCCACAAATAGGAGATATTGTATTAATCGAGGTAAACACGAGTAAACTGCACTGGCCATTAGGTGTTATAAACGAAGTATATGTGGGCAATGATGGTTATACTCGTGTTGCCAAAGTTCGAACAGCAACTGGAGAAAGGGTTCGAGCTTGCCAAAAATTATACCCATTAGAGTTGTCATCAACATCGTTGGAGGGTCAACTGTTTGCGGAAGGTACAAGGAGCGTCAACAGGGAGACTGGGGTGAATCCAGACAATTCAGAATCAGCCACCAGCAAGCAGGATCCTGCATCTGGGGAAACTCGAGACGTTGAGTTATCTACAGAATCGCACGTAAGTGATAAACTCAGTCCTATTGCAACCAGACGAGGTCGCGTTGTAAGAGTACCGCATAGGTACTTAATTTAATTCGGGTTTTAGTGGATGTGCCAATCGGTCTGAATCCGGAATATGTCTTTATTATGCTATTTTAATTGTTTGTTAATGTTTTATGTGTAAAGGTAACTTGGTTCATCTTGTTTGTACTGATCTCTGAAATAGTTTAAGATATCTTATCGTTGATTATTTGAAAGTGTTAAACTAGACATGTTTAATTGATGGATGCCAGATAATTATGTGTATTCTAAAGATTATGATTAATATTGTTTATCTTTTTAATTGAGAGCTAGAACTTGTATATTTTGAATCATATTAAATTACCTAAGCATTGTTATTAAGTACTAATACCAGTTAGCTCTCTCTCTCGTTTTATAGTTTTATGCTATTAATTTTGCCCCCGGGAGGATGTTGTGGATTATGTAAAATGTGTAAAAGGGCCTTAATAAGAAACTGTGTGCAGGAGGCTTAAGAAAAGGTTCTGTCTGTCATTGGGATTACTGTGAACTCTCGTTGAGTTGTTTAGATGATGCTAATTATGTTTTAACCACAATAGAACCGTGAAATTAGTGACTGAGTTTTATTTATGAACAATATTATAGCGGATGCGAAGTTTGCATCCGTAACAACACTTCTTGCCCGCCATTCGAGAGTTTCGCCCAAACCGACATTAATCATTTGACGCTTAAGTGACAAATTGTGCGTATTTTTATATTGCTCGCATAGCAAGCAATACTTAATGCAGCATGTATTTAGAATTCGGGAAGTGCTCTAGAGTGGTTCATATTCAGAATTCGTTATTATTATTATTTTTTATGGTATAGGAGGCAAACGTGCAGACGGATGGCCTGGGCCCCGTTTCTCGAAGCTTATTAGACTAATAATATTAGTGTTTTGTCTCGTAAATTAAACGAAAGAATGAAACAAAACACTAATATTATTAGTCTAATAATCTTCGAGAAACTTCGGCAATGATGGTAAACGATTACCATCGTCGTTAATCTCATTCATTGCAATATGCAGTGTTCTAATGGCGCCTATTTACTGTGGGTATGTTATATGATACATTATTATACGTAGTTTACAGTAGTTCATTGTTTGGTAGGTTTTATGAATTTAGGTATGTAATTATTATATCCGGTAAAGTTATGTATTGTGGCTCACAGTATTTGTAATTTTTAAACTCACTCGTCCATCCTTAATGTAATACCTACCTACTCCTCTCATCCACTCAAAGGTTGACTGGAAGAGATCTTTGTGCATGTATCTCAGTGTTTGTCAATTGTATAGGTTACTATAGCTTCTGCCCGCGACTTCGTCTGCGTAGAATTATAATATACTAGCTGTTGCCAGCGACTTCGTCTGCAAAGAATTCGTTTATCGCTATCCCGCGGGAACTTCGCAATTTTCCGGGATAAAAAGTAGCCTATGTGCTATTCCAGACTTTTCTCTATCTATGTGCCGAATTTCATCCAGATCCGTTGCGCCGTTCTGGCGTGATTGAGTAACAAACAAACAAACATCCATCCATCCATACATACATTCGCATTTATAATACTAGCTGATGCCAGCGACTTCGTCTGCAAAGAATTCGTTTATCGCTATCCCGCGGGAACTACGCAATTTTCCGGGATAAAAAGAAGCCTATGTGCTATTCCAGGCTTTTCTCTATGTATGTGCCAAATTTCATCACGATCCGTTGGGCCGTTTTGGCGTGATTGAGTAACAAACAAACAAACAAACATCCATCCATCCATCCATCCATCCATACTTTCGCATTTATAATATTAGTTAGATTAGTTAGATTAGATATAAAACCTGCCTCTTAAATTAGGTACTCTCTATTAAAAAAAACCACATCAAAATCCGTTGCGTAGTTTTAAAGATATAAGCATACATAGGGATACATACTTTGTTTTATTTATACTATGTATGTAGTGATGTTTATTTTTCACAGTAAAAGTTTCCAGTAATTTTTTCCGTGTTAAGTACTTACTTAAGTTCCACGTCTCCACGGAATGTTTTTTATGGAGAAAAAAATCATAAAAAATGCAACGGAGGCGAAGCCGCGGGGAACAGCTAGTGTTAAATAAATCCCTTTACATGGAACTTGGCACGCTCTCATCTGGTCCCATGATCACTAAAATCGGCATTTCCCGGTAAAATCTTTCGGAATACCTATTACGCTAAAATGCATGCTTACTTGCACCAGTTGCACCTAACAAAGTAACTGTATGAAAAATAACAAAACAACTTTCCTGTTTGCCAAGTGAAAAAAATGAGGAAACAAATTGGTTATTAACCAAATCAGTTCGCGAAATGCTAAAAAGGAACAACGCTAACGGTCAAATCCGGCGAAAATGCACCCCGAAATGGCCAAATGATAGACGCTGATTACAAGCAGTCGCAGCAATCTACTCTATAGGAGGCCACAGTCTCGTACCGATATTGTTTCCCGAGGCTGCGGTAATAGGATCATTAAACGGGCGCGGGCGGACATTTTTGTGCCAGAATATGGCCCATGATAAATGGGCCACAATATCTACCGATGTTTTCAGGAAGCACTCGCTTCTGCGACCTTTTTTTCCTATTACAGCCTGAACATAATAACTGTAGTGTCGCCAAATGATTCTCATTTCAGTCATTAAGTGCGTGATTCTTGAATCTTAATGCCATATTGATTACTCGACGACCTTCATTATGGTTCAGTGTTTATTTATTTAAGTTCAGCCTCCTAGTCGTTAAAAGCTCATAAAAATAAATGAATTAATGCAATAGGTACAACGGTACCTAGAGCGCTCTCTGATGAAGGACGACGGAATAGTCCGAAACAATTGTCGGAGCATTCTTTCGGCTTTTTATACGTGAGGTATCTGGTTTGTTGTAATTAAGAATAATTAAGTTTACTATAGGTAAATTATTTCCGCTATTCATTAGTTAATAGATGTCGCTACGCCAAATGAATGAAATCTTTCCTATATTATCTTTCTTTTTTCAAGGTTCCGTAAAGGAAAAAAAGGAACCCAGGATCACCTTAGTTGTCCGTCTGGCCGTCCGTCCCTCTGTCTGGCCAATTCCTTTTCCTCGAGACACGTATAGGTATAAAGTTGAAATTATAGTAGGCGGCAAATTAGTAAAACGTGGAGGGGATATGCGCAGTATGAAAAACAACATCATTTTCGTACTGCGCATATCCCTTCCGTTTTACTTATTTGCCGCCTACTATAATACCCTATACTTAGATCTGCGTTCCATTGGAGTTGTGAATAGATCAACCCTCAAATTGACAACATTTCATTTTTATAACACCTGAAAATGTATATATGGTTCGAAAGCGTTTTGCCTCCTGATCACTGCAATATGTTTATATTATTTTAATATCGCTTATTATAACAAATTCAAATTAATTAAAAATATGTCCTAATTTTACCAAAACTACCACAGGATAGGTGAAACGCCTTTGCCTTTTTCACGAGAAAAAATAAGCGATCATAATTTTGTATTTTTGACAACTTCAAAGTACAAGGGGGGCAACTCTGAAATTCTATTTTCGAAATTCGTTGCATACCTTCACTCTCACTCTCAAGATAATGACTATTTGTATGAGTGGAACAGCACGAAGCGAACCTCGAAAATCGAATATTGAAAAATAGGGCCTGACATTGACAATTTGAAATTAACGTCAGTTTTTTTTCTATAGAGAAAAGACAAAAGGATAAGTGTCTATTCTGTGATAGTATCGGAGTTACGCCCTTTTAGAATAAGCACAAATTAATAAATTAACTACAAATTAAATACAAACCCTAGCGAAAAAATTAAACTGTCAGCATGTTCATCTTTTCAAACAAAATACAGAGAACCATTAATATTATAGGCTCAGAAATATGAAATGTTGTCAGCCATCTCTTTCGCATATGCACTGCCTTATGGAGCGGGCTGTGCAACAATCAATGGTGCAGTTAGCGTGTGGCATCAAAAAGAATGGAACTGACGTTTATTGCCTGACTCGCCACTTGGGTTTGCGGATACTATAGTCTATAGAGAGACATACAATGATGAAAAACCATGTGGCTGTATGTTTGTCTTTCGTATGACAACATTTCATTTTTATAACACCTGAAAATGTATATATGGTTCGAAAGCATTTTGCCTCCTGATCACTGCAATATGTTTATATAATTTTAATATCGCTTATTATAAAAAATAAAAATTAATTAAAAATATGTCGTAATTTTACCAAAACTACCACAGGATGGGTGAAATGCCTTTGCCTTTTTCAAATTGGCATTGTTCATTTTTTTTAGTATGCTCCAATTCGAAAACCATTTGGAGGAAAACAATCAATTATCCGATTTATCTTGTTCGATTTCAAAAATACTTTATAATTGCAGATATTTTTGTAAAAGTACTTTTGACCTTTGTTTAACCTAACGACCGGGTTTTCCGGCACAATCCGGCATTGAATGTTTGCCATAAAAATTTAAAAAAAAAGTTTGGCTATGGCAGCTGTCACCTGTCACTGTCACATCTACAAACAGCGGTGCCAGATTAGGCGACTTAACGCCATTTAGGCTACCTTAGGGGGTCAAATGGCGACCGAAAAATCCGATCGGCTACCAGTAGCCATTTAGGCTACCTAGGAAAAAATTTACGGGCGATTTAGGCTATCTGAGGATTACCCAAATTTATGGAATCATTCCTTCATAATTCCAAAAATGCGGATGCTGATACAAGATTATTTGTAAAAAAGTAAGAAATAATAACGTGATCTCGCTCCCATTTTTATTCCTTTACAAAATCATATTATATAACCTCATGTATGCTTAGTTAAGTTCTCGGTCACAAAATACGTCTCGAACGCGTTCGTTTGCGTTAAAGTATCAAATACTATGAGAACAGTATGCTTAGTCTAAGTTTTCGGTCACAAAATACGTTTCGAACGCGTTTGCGTTAAAATGTCAAATACTATGGGAACAGTATGCTTAGTGTAAGTTTTCGGTCACAGAACACGTCTCGACCGCGTTTGCGTTAAAATGTCAAATAATATGGGAACAGTTTGTTGCCGTTTCGATCCACAAGTGGCGCTGCCAATTATTCCATAGTAATTGAGACGTTTACATGAACGCGTTCGAGACGTTTGTTCGTGTGAAAACTTACACTAGAGGCTCAGTTTGTTGCCGTTTCAATCCGCAAGTAGCGCTGCCAATTTTTCCATAGTAATTGAGACGTTTACGTGAACGCGTTCGAGACGTTTGTTCGTGTGAAAACTTACACTAGAGGCTCAGTTTGTTGCCGTTTCAATCCGCAAGTAGCGCTGCCAATTTTTCCATAGTAATTGAGACGTTTACGTGAACGCGTTCGAGACGTTTGTTCGTGTGAAAACTTACACTAGAGGCTCTGTTGGTTGCCGTTTTGATGCGCAAGTGGCGCTGCCAATTATTCCATAATAGGTAAACGTGTCCAAGACGTTCTTATATATATGCGAAAACCTACACTGGAGGCTCTGCAGAAGCTCACCATCACCATGGTCTAAGACGATGAGAAGTATTTTATTATACCATGACCATCATTAAATGGTATCTACTATTACTTACTATATCACTATCATTAAACGATAATTTTAAAATATAAATATTGATTGCTTTACGTTGTATTTTTTTTACGTTTCTTCTTTATCTGCTTAGCTCAAAATTTTAGGCGAATTAGGCTACTTGAAAAAAAAAAACATATAAGGCGATTTAGGCTACTCGGTAGTCAAAATTTGGCGAATTGAGTTAGCTGACATCTGGCAACCCTGTCTACAAACGTTAGATAAGAAATTAAAACTTAAATAAAACCACTTTTTCCAAAATTTTTAATCATCCACAATGGATATTTATAAAAGATGTTTTGTGCCGGGATGCAACAATGACTCGATCAATAGCCCCGACAAAATCATTGTGAGAATCAGAGAAGATTTGCGCAAAGAATGGTGTACTCTAGCTAATGTGGAATATTTCAACATTTACACGATGTATTGCTGTGAAGACCACTTTAATGTATGTTTTAACATTTATTTATAATTAAACATTGCTACTTTTTGCTTGTGGAAGCATTGGTCTTTTAAAGTATACAATTTAATGTGCATTATTTTTGTAGCCAAGAGAAGACTTGAGGAACTATAACACGTTTAGAGTGACAAAACACAGGCCCATACTTAAGCCTACTGCAAAACTTCGATATATATCGGTTAATCAGGTAAGAGTCTATTTATGTTTTTGAATAGGTACTGTGATTGCATGTATGCCAAACTGATAATAACATAAATAAGTGTAGTAACTAGGTACTTATTAGGTAATATTTTTCAAATTAATGTGTGTTATTTCCAGGTTTCAAGTGAATCACATACAGACCATTCTGAATTGGCTAATATATTACGACAAGACCAGCCTACGGCATCCTTTGAACATAGTATGCTGGAACCTGTTTCCACTCATCCATTTCAGGTACACAATCTTATAATAACCCTCAAGCAATTTGTATAAAGTCATACACACAAACATCATGCAAAAAAGTTTGTGCTTGTTTTAAGGTATCTGCATGATTTGGTGGGCTAGGCTAGAAGCTGTAAAATGTTGTGTAACTATGTTAAAAACATAGAATGTACCAGTTGCTTCTCTTCCCACGCAGATGGTAAAAGGTCATCAAAGGAATGGGCGTAGGAATCATGTTATAGGTGATGCGGCTAGCAACTCATCACTAATTTGATACCCCTTTCCACGCCCACAATCATACTAAACATGGCCTTTAGGTTTTGTTACTTTAGGCTCTGTCTACCACGTCAGGGATAAAGACGTGATTTATATGTGTGTGTGTGTGTGTGTGTGTGTGTGTGTGTGTGTGTGTGTGTGTGTGTGTGTGTGTGTGTGTGTGTGTATACATATATCTCGAATATTACTTATTACTTGTTGTTGGTTTCAGGTAGAGGTAGCCATTCAGGCTAGTGTAAAAATGACAGATAAAGCTACCAATGTAAAGTTTAAAACAGCCGGCAAAATACGTGATATTGTTCCTGAAGCAGAAATAGAAGAGGGCACCTCGTCTCCTTCCTTGAGATCTCCTTCTTTGTTTGGTTGTACTTCAGAAACAGAGGAGACAACAGAAGCAGCAACAAAGAAAGAACATCACAAGAGGAAGTTAATGTTGGAAATGATATATAAAAAACCTAAAATGTATTTAGGATTACCAAAGCCTTATCTTTGGCTGTTAGATCACATAGTAACAGCAAGCTCCTTGAAAATAAATTCTCTTTACCTCACAGCAACTTTGTTAAAAATTAAACAGAATGATTCAATTGTGAGAATAAGTGATGAGTTGGAACTATCTCGATCTAATCTGTCAACAATGATTTTGATGGGAATTGAAGCATTAAGCGAGTTTTTCCAAAATCTTGTATTTTGTCCAGAACCAATAGACATTAAGAAAAACCTTCCATTAGCATTTAAAATTAGATACAGCAATGTAACAATGATTATTGATTGCTTTGAAATTCAAATTTCAAAACCCTCAGATCCATTAAAACAGTCTCAATCTTGGTCACAATATAAACACTGTAATACAGTAAAATTCTTGTTGGGTTGTACCCCAAAAGGTCACATCAGTTTTATTTCCAAAAGTTATGGTGGAAGAATATCCGATTAAGCGATTGTATTAAAAAGTAATTTAGTTGACTGTTTACCGCCTAACGCTGTTGTCTTAGCTGACAGAGGTTTTAAGGAAATTGAAAGCCTTTTAAATTCTCGTGGTATGAAACTTTTAAGGCCTCCAACTGTATATGCTGGAGTCAAGCAGTCAAAAATGGAATCAATGCAAAGTAAGGTAATAGCTAGCCTACGGGTTCATGTCGAAAGAGTCATCAGACGTGTTAGAGAGTTCTTGATTCTAAAGCCACATTCAACAGTACCTTATCAATATGTACCCTATTTAGACGAAATTGCTGTAATAGCTTGTGGGTTGATTAATCTACAAGGAGAAATAATAAAAAATAATTAAATTTAATGTATGTTTTATTTCACGTTTGGAAAAAATGCTTTTAACATATTATTTAAATTAGGGATCTCTTTCAGTTTTAACCTTCGAACGATTGACAGGATTCAGTAATTAATTTTTTCTCAAAGATGCAATGAAATGTCAACCTTACGTTCCAAATAATAGGCCGGGACGTATCACGTTGCGGGCGCGGTTGGACAAGTGGTATGTAATGGATTTTCATACAAAATGGCTGGCCTTGGCCTGCAAAGCGATCGTGTTTTGTTTTGTGGTGGTCGTCGTAGTGCGCTGCGCAGGCGCGGGGCGCGCTGCTGGAGGACACGCACGTGGAGGATACGCACCTGCTGCTGCTCGGCCGCTGCCTAATGCACGCGCTAGCGGCAACATTCTAAGGGTTTTTTGGAGTTTTTTTTATTTATTTCATTGCATGTTTGAGAAAAGCACTATACAAGACTCGGCGTGAAAGAACTTGCAGGCTTCGTACTCCTATCCGGCCTCGCAGAGCTCGGCCGTCTATATACATTACTCAGCCTGCAAGCCTTTCTTTCCCGGCCTCTGCAGTAATGTACTATTCTCTTTTTGAATCATGTGACTTTATCAAGACATTAAAAAGTGGTATGGCTGTTATGGCAAATGAGAGGATTTAAACATCTAGAGCAATATCCACAAAAATATAGTATACACTAGTAAGGCCTCCAAGTGTTGAAACAGGAGTGAAAATGATCAAGTCAAGCGAAGCAAGGTAACGAAACAGATAGCCAGCTTGATAATACACATTGAAAGAGTTATTCATTACCACATGCATGTATTGATTTTAATCAGGATGATTTTGTCAGGACGTGCCTCGCCCGCACGTCTCGCTTCGGGCGAGCGTGCCTCGACCCGAGCCGCGCGGTGTCGGTTTTTGTCCATGCTCAAAAGCGCCTCAGCACGTTTGCCGCGCTCACTCAGGACGGTTGTGTTTTGCCTCGCTTGTTCGTCGCGTGTTAGCGTCATGGATAAATAGTGGTGTCTTAAATTAATACAACTATATGGTGAATATAGACGATTATGGGATGCGCAATGTCCCGATTATACAAATAGAGGACTAAGAGAAGATGCGTGGAGAATTATTAGCGCGCAATGCTGCCTCAGCCTCACCGCGGCTCGGCTTTGCCGCGCGAGGCAGCCTCGATCAGTACGATTTCTTGCATGAGGCTGCCTCGCGCGGCGGCTCGCTCAGTGAATACGCGGCTATTTGTTAATTAAATTAATATTTGGCACTTTTTAACAGTTTAGGGAATATATATATTTCCCAAAAATGCTCCGCCTTTGTAATAATGTTCTTGATGTAACTTTCATCAAAGTTCTCCCATACCATTGTTACATTCTTTGTTGTTTCGAAGTCAGGCGCCGCAACACAGAAAAGCCCTTTACTTTTTTTGCAAGCCAGCATTTGACATTGCACCTGAGCTTTAAACTTTTTTTGAATAGTGTTGTTTTTAATGTATGTTTGAACCGCTTTCTCTGATGCAGGACATTTAATTTCTATTATATAATCCTCACAGATGCCATCTGGCGAAGCTCCCAGGATTCCATTAATTAGCATAAAACCTGATTTGTTAATCGTTATTTTCAATTTGTTTTCTACTTCCTTTATTACTCTTTGTTCCAAACTTCTACCACGTTGGATTGCATTGGTTTCGGGTACTTTATACCCACCTAATATTTGTTCCACCAATGATCCCTCTGTCTTGCATTGAGCTGCTTCATGAAGCTTGGAAGCCGTTAACCTTCCCTGTCTTACGGTATGCCAGTATTTGTTATCTACTTGACCTTCAGTCTTTTTATTTATGGTATCTATTTCGTCTTGGCATATAACTTCATTTAAATATTTTTTTAAATTTTCGTAACTGTGGACTGCAGATTTGTTAACAAATTCGAGCATTAAATCGAATATGTTCATGCCCAATTTTTTTTGTGTCAGGGGATTAAAATCCAAAATCAATGAATTTTTCATTTGCCGTTTCTCGCATTCTTCATAAAATTTCAACAAAACAGCTGGATCTTTGGGCACTAGTCGTGGTTTTTTCGCTTTCGGGAAAATGTCTTTGCTAGCTACATGTTCAGTCCGAGCTGCAGTCAAAGATGGCTTATTCCAGTAACACTCTACTTCTGTAGAAGCCGGCTCAGCACTTTTATTTGCCAGCCAAAATAAAAGTAGCAAAGAATGCTTGCACCCACCTGAAAAGAAATATAAGTTGCATAGTTAGTTAGGTATTTATAAATGTTTCTTATACTTTGTTGGTGGAAAACAAGCATGAAATCTAGCGGTTGGTAAGCAAATACCGCCTACTATGAACATTTGCAACACCACACGTAAACATGCTTATTGGTAGGTAGTGGATAAACTCTTAAAGCTGGTCATATATTAAAACCATTGAAGAGTTCTCTCTTGTGAAGACAATCCTGGCTGGGCCAGCAGAAATCCACTACCAATTATTGTATAGTTACCAGACTTACAT
Source organism: Pandemis heparana (assembly GCA_963854515.1). NCBI lineage: Eukaryota > Metazoa > Arthropoda > Insecta > Lepidoptera > Tortricidae > Pandemis > Pandemis heparana. The sequence continues at coordinate 7,339,495 of OY978026.1, read as the reverse complement.
AAGTATGCCATGTATCAAGTCAATCCGATTACTGAAAGTGGGTCAAATTTGACTTCTAAGATTTCACCCGAACAACCAATTACATACATACATACTTTGCAAGTTAATAAAAAAAAGCTTGTAGAATATGGTTGTTTATTACATATCTTAAAATGTGATGTGTTGTTTTCAGTCTATATTATTCAACTACCTACTATAATAAACAGCACCAAACAGAGACATTAAAAAGTTTTTTTGCTTCAACCTATTGCTATTGCTACTAATTTTGATGTATAACATGTTTACAGATAAACATACTAGGTATATAATAATAAGAGGCAATGGGTTCTACCACTAGGCTACCATGGTTGCAAGAAACAGTTGGCAATGCACACTAGGCCGGTGTGTCAACTAATGCCCAGGCCCTCTCATTACAAGAAGATGTTTGTGCCCAGCAGTGGGACATAGTCATATATGCTGGTGATAACACTTAGGTATATCATAATTCATAGAACTAACAATGAACTTTACTGTACAGTGTGTCATGTCAAATGAAAGATATATGTACAGTACCTAGGTACAAATTTAATCTTAATCGGTTCAGTATACACAAGTGATCCTATAAAGGTTTTGGATATGTCATTCTGATGTATGGAAGGAACCCTAGAAATATGAAGTACTTATACTAGGATTGTGACTAATCTAATAACTATATGCAGAAGAGGCTATCCGACTTTATAACTAAGAAATAAACAACATTTGATTATAATATTACCTGCAGCTGCAGCACAATCAGCACAGGTTGAATCCTTTATATTATTATTCAATTCATCAACTGTACAAACCACGGTGTATGGCTTGCTGCTAACTTTGTGTTCTGGCACAACTCGAGCTTTCACAACACATTCACCGGCAGTTCTTCTTATTTGGACATACCCTACAGCAGCATTCAGGTATGATTCGCGGGAGGACCTAAAATAATGATTGAAACATTAGGGGATAGGTATAGGTATGCTAACGCTAATCTATCACTACATGGTATAAAACAAAGTCGCTTTCCACTATCTGTCTGTCTGTCTCTATGTATGCTTACTAGATGAAAACCCGGCTTCGCTCGGGTGAAATTTGAATCATAATACACTTGTAGGTACAAAATGTAGGTAGAATGTGTAGCCATTATTTCGAATCACTGTTTATTATTTTAATACAAAAATAGGTAGATGTGATAGCATTCACAATAACTGAAATTATCTGCAAGAATATATCCGTGCATGGCGTGAACAACTTGATGAGTCCAAAATGGCAATTTTTTAGGGCGGCCATTTTAAAGTTTGAAAATCCGTTTTTATTTTGAATTGGGAATGCATGATTATTTCAAAAGTGTGTTTGGTGATTTTTCTATTGATACGAATAACCATCCTTAGCTACGGAAAAAAGTTTCAGATTTGACGACCGGATAGTCTAGTGGTTAGTGACCCTGACTATGAAGCTAGAGGTCCCGGGTTCGAATCCCGGTAGGGGCAGACATTTGTATGATGAATACGAATGTTTGTGCCCGAGTCATGGATGTTGTATGTATTTAAGCATATATTTATCTAAATTATATAAGTATTCTTATCCGTTTCTTGGTACCCATAGCACAAAGCTTTGCTTAGTTGGGGACTGGGTCAGTTGGTGTAATTTGTCCCATGATATCTATTTCTTTATTATTATTTATTTTTCCGTCGAGCCATATATTTTATAAAAATAAAAACATTTTACTCAGTCACTCGGCGGCCTCTATACGGCTGATAAGCACTACGCCAATGACATATCATTTTTTTTTAAATTGCTGCTTGAATCTGTGGTAAACGATGACATTTGTAGCTAAAAAAAGCAACGGCTAAGTGGCGCCGCCTGTAGATTGTTTGTGTTACTACCATACATGGGGAATTGACATTGTTCATTTTTTTTAGTATGCTCCAATCCGAAAACCATTTGGAGGAAAACCATCAAATAACCGATTTATCTTGTCCGATTTCAAAAATACTTTACGATTGCAGATATTTTTGTAAAAGTACGTAGTAAGTTTTGACCTTTGTTTGATCTAACGACCGGGTTTTATGTTTTATGTAAGAATCGGCCATTAAATGTTTGCCACAAAAATGAAAAAAAAAAAGTTTAGCTACGGTATCTGTCACGCTATCACTGTCACGTCTACATCATAACATTACATTTTGACTTAACCTACAAACATTAGAAATAAAAGCAAATTCAAAGTATAAAACTGTAACAAACAATGGATATTTAAAAAAAAATGCCCCAACAAAATCATTGTGAAAATCAGAGAAGGTTTGCAGAAGAAATGGTGTACGCAAGCTAATGTGGAATATTTCAAAGTTTACACGATGCATTGTTGCGAAGACCATTTTAATGTAAGTAGAAGTCAGGAAAGATGTGCAGGGGTGAAACGAAAAAGCAAAAACAGCACGGAAAACAATAACAACGCCAACGAACGGAAATAATTTCGAACACGCGAACATTGTTGACATTAAACGTGAGTTTGCCGTTAAATTCACACACATCTACAGATCTATGACGTTGACATATAGACAAAACCTTTTTTTATATTTCTGTACGAAGGCGATTGGGATCTTGTCAAAATTAACAAATTATCAAACAGCGAAAAATATTTATATTTATTATTAATAAACAAAGATACGTAGAAGCATAATATTCAAGTCAGTTTCTTAAAAAAGTCCATTCTATCAAATAAAGGTGTTAAAAGCACAGCTTAAAAAAAATGAACAATGCCAATTTCAATAAAAATTACCATAGTGGTTTAGTAACACGAACAATCTACAGACGGCGCCACTTAGCCGTTGCTTCTTTTAGCTAGAAATGTGATGACATTTCTACTACAGATTCAAGCAGTTTTTTTTTTAATTTGATATGCATTGGCGTACTGCTTAACTGCCGTATAAAGGCCCAGTAGTGATGTAACGAATATTCGAATTCGAATTTGCATTCGCGAATATTCGCATATTTCTGGAATATTCGCATTCGCATTCCCATTCGCAAAATTACTGCGAATGTTATGCGAATTAAAAAAAAAAATTAGGGTATCTAGTAGTTGTTTAATTAGGTATATAATTTTCGCCGCCCGGTAAGGGAGATAGCCCCATTGGCTTGGCGCTAAATTAAATAGCCCATCTGGCAACATAGAGTGGAATGACATTTCAATCAGATGCGTTCGTTCGTCTCAACTCGGCTATTCTAGGAACAAAAAACAAACGGAACGTACTTCGTATGTACGGGACTGCCACCAAAGTCACCAAGCTATAGACAAATGGTGCCAAATTTTAACAAAAACTGAATATTCGCATTCGCATTTGCATTCGCTAATGTCGAAAATATGACATTCATTACATCACTACCGCCGAGTGACTGAATAAAATGTTTTTATTTTTATAAAATATATGGCTGGACGGAAAAAATCGGAAACTTTTTTCCGTAGCTGAGGATGGTTATTCCTATCAAAAGAAAAATCACCAAGCACTTTTAAAATAATCATCCATTCCCAATTATTCTATTTTTTCTATGGTTATGTTGGCCAATCTCAGGTTTAAGAAAAATCGCACGGCGTATGTGCGCTAGCATGAAACGGAACGTTTGTCGTCCTCCGGTGTCAGTTTCGCGCTAGTCTGTGGTGTCCAATATGGCGACTGCGATTTGTCCGTCAGCACCGTTAGAATTTTACAAAATACTCGACAATCCGAATTTTGCGGATACATGTTGTCGACTCGAAAATTTTATTTTTTCATGTTCTATCATTCAGGCAACGTTTCGATCGAGTCTACCGTAGCCGGTCACGAAATTATTAATATAGACTAGATGAAAACCCGGCTTCGCTCGGGTGAAATTTGAATCATAATACACTTGTAGGTACAAAATGTTGGTAGAATGTGTAGCCATTATTTCGAATCACTGTTTATTATTTTAATACAAAAATAGGTAGATGTGATAGCATTCACAATAACTGAAATTATCTGCAAGAATATATCCGTGCATGGCGTGAACAACTTGATGAGTCCAAAATGGCAATTTTACAGGGCGGCCATTTTAAAGTTTGAAAATCCGTTTTTATTTTGAATTGGGAATGCATGATTATTTTAAAAGTGTGTTTGGTGATTTTTCTATTGATACGAATAACCATCCTTAGCTACGGAAAAAAGTTTCAGATTTGACGACCGGATAGTCTAGTGGTTAGTGACCCTGACTATGAAGCTAGAGGTCCCGGGTTCGAATCCCGGTAGGGGCAAACATTTGTATGATGAATACGAATGTTTGTGCCCGAGTCATGGATGTTGTATGTATTTAAGCATGTATTTATTAATAAATAAATTATATAAGTATTCTTATCCGTTGCTTGGTACCCATAGCACAAAGCTTTGCTTAGTTGGGGACTGGGTCAGTTGGTGTAATTTGTCCCATGATATTTATTTGTTTATTATTATTTATTTTTCCGTCGAGCCATATATTTTATAAAAATAAAAACATTTTACTCAGTCACTCAGCGGCCTCTATACGGCTGATAAGCACTACGCCAATGACATATCATTTTTTTTTAAATTGCTGCTTGAATCTGTGGTAAACGATGACATTTGTAGCTAAAAAAAGCAACGGCTAAGTGGCGCCGCCTGTAGATTGTTTGTGTTACTACCATACATGGGGAATTGACATTGTTAATTTTTTTTGTATGCTCCAATTCGAAAACCATTTGGAGGAAAACCATCAAATAACCGATTTATCTTGTCCGATTTCAAAAATACTTTACGATTTCAGATATTTTTGTAAAAGTACGTAGTAAGTTTTGACCTTTGTTTGATCTAACGACCGGTAGGCTTATTGTCTAACTCGCTCGCAATCGCCATCGTGTTCATTTTGACAGTTCTTGTATGAATGTGACAGCTAGCTGATTCCGATGCCAATTGTCAGCCCATACATGAACTGTCAAAATGAAGACGATGGCGATTGCGAGCGAGTTAGACAATAAGCCTACGGGTTTTATGTAAGAATCGGCCATTAAATGTTTGCCACAAAAATAAAAAATAAAAGTTTAGCTACGGTATCTGTCACGCTATCACTGTCACGTCTACATCATAACATTACATTCAGACTTAACCTACAAACATTAGAACTAAAAGCAAATTCAAAGTATAAAACTGTAACAAACAATGGATATTTATAAAAAAATGTTTTCTGCCGGGATGCAACAATGACTCGAACTATAGCCCCAACAAAATCATTGTGCAAATCAGAGAAGGTTTGCAGAAGAAATGGTGTACGCAAGCTAATGTGGAATATTTCAAAGTTTACACGATGCATTGTTGCGAAGACCATTTTAATGTAAGTAGAAGTCAGGAAAGATGTGCAGGGGTGAAACGAAAAAGCAAAAACAGCACGGAAAACAATAACAACGCCAACGAACGGAAATAATTTCGAACACGCAAACATTGTTGACATTAAACGTGAATTTGCCGTTAAATTCACACACATCTACAGATCTATGACGTTGACATATAGACAAAACCTTTTTTTATATTTCTGTACGAAGGCGATTGGGATCCTGCCAAAATTAACAAATTATCAAACAGCGAAAAATATTTATATTTATTATTAATAAACAAAGATACGTAGAAGCATAATATTCAAGTTAGTTTCTTACAAAAAGTCCATTCTATCAAATAAAGGTGTTAAAAGCACAGCTTAAAAAAATGAACAATGCCAATTTCAATAAAAATTACCATAGTGGTTTTGTAACACGAACAATCTACAGACGGCGCCACTTAGCCGTTGCTTCTTTTAGCTAGAAATGTGATGACATTTCTACTACAGATTCAAGCAGTTTTTTTTAATTTGATATGCATTGGCGTACTGCTTAACTGCCGTATAAGGGCCGAGTAGTGATGTAACGAATATTCGCATATTTCTAGAATATTCGCATTCCCATTCGCAAAATTACTGCGAATGTTATGCGAATATAAAAAAAAAATTTAGGGTATCTAGTAGTTGTTTAATTATATAATTTTCGCCGCCCGGTAAGGGAGATAGCCCCATTGGCTTGGCGCTAAATTAAATATCGCATTTGTATTCGCATTCGCATTTGCATTCACTAATGTCGAAAATATGACATTCATTACATCACTACCGCCGAGTGACTGAATAAAATGTTTTTATTTTTATAAAATATATGGCTGCTGAGCTGAGGATGGTTATTCCTATCAAAAGAAAAATCACCAAGCACTTTTAAAATAATCATCCATTCCCAATTATTCTATTTTTTCTATGGTTATGTTGGCCAATCTCAGGTTTAAGAGAAATCGCACGGCGTATGTGCGCTAGCATGAAACGGAACGTTTGTCGTCCTCGGGTGTCAGTCTCGCGCTAGTCTGTGGTGTCCAATATGGCGACTGCGATTTGTCCATCAGCACCGTTAGAATTTTACAAAATACTCGACAATCCGAATTTTGCGGATACATGTTGTCGACTCGAAATCTTTATTTTTTCACGTTCTATCATTCAGGCAACGTTTCGATCGAGTCTACCGTAGCCGGTCACGAAATTATTAATATAGATATCTTTAAAACTATGCAACGGATTTTGATGCGTTTTTTTATAGATAGTGATTCAAGAGGAAGGTTTTAATATTATGTATAATTCTACGCAGACGAAGTCGCGGGCAGAAGCTAGTATACTATGTATAAAACACGATGCGAGCTGCATTAGCTTCAGGCAGACTTTAGGACTTTTAATGCATTTAGTATTACTAGTATGTTAGCTTATTAAACTTTATTATAATAATTCAGCTTTATATATAATAATAGTACTCACATAAGCATCTTCGCTCCTCTAATTTCGGCTATGTTGTGGTTTTCGTTAGTAACCAGGTACTCCACTATACTGACAGTCTGTACGTTTGGCAAATTACGCGAGTCTGCCTTTTCGAAACCTGTTAAAATGTGTAAGTGTGTACCATTCTTATTAGCTCTACATTGTCTTTGCCTGTTTAGTTTTATGACAACACTAGGTTTGTCCGTGGTCTTTGTCTTCCTCCCGTCACCGATCCTATGCGATGCGTGTGCATTTACATCTAATTAAATTAATGTTGATTGTATATAAAGTTCCACATTTGAATATTGTATTTGTGAAGAATACAGCGTCAAATACTATCTGGATTATTATTTCGCCGCCACATTACTTCGAAGTCATCTCCTGCTTCCATGCGCTCGCCACCTCATTCTGCACTTCAGGTTATGTTCGCCCAGATATACGACGAGGTATGTGCTTTGCTGTAATACCAGATTACCACGCCTTGATCCGTTTGATGAGAAGAAAATTTGATTGCGCATTGACCATCGTAGAAAATTATCATCGTCTCATCGTGTCACATTCGGTTAATAACCTACAAAAATGCCGAATAGCGAGACATCTCCTCGCGCTGAAACTGCTGCGCAGGGTATTTCTTCGTCATCCACCTACGTGATCGGCGGAGGTTTCAATATAGAAAAATTAGAAGGAGTGTCTAATTACAACTCCTGGAAATTCGCTGTCAAAAATTCCCTTATTTTGGAAGGTTTATGGGATTGCATAAATGGAACAGAATCAGATCAAATTAAGATTGCGAAGGCACTTGCTCGCATTTCCCTTAGTATTAAACCCTCACTTTATCAGTTGTTATACAGCTGTAATACTGCTAAAGAAGCATGGGACAAACTCAAGTCAGTTTTTGAAGATAATGGTTTATTTAGACGAGTGACATTACTTCGTCAACTTCATCGAATGGACTACGCTAGGTCTGAAAGTATGACCTCGTACATCGACACTGTATTTACCATTGTTCAACAACTGGCGGACATCGGAAAAGTTATAGAGGATGCTGAGGTAGCAGAGATACTGCTGTCTGGTCTCCCCCAGGAATTTGACACACTTGTATCAGCCTTAGAGACAGCATCCATGACTAAGGAATTATCATCAGAACTTGTGCGTGCTCGATTAATCCAAGAAGAGTTCAGAAAGACTAACACCAACACAGAAGAAAATTCATCAAGCGCACTTGCTGCTGGAAACTATAAAAAGAAGGTTGTCTGTCATTTTTGCAAGAAACCTGGCCATATGAAGTCTCGCTGCTTTAAACTCAAAAATCTGAAGAAAGGAAATAAAGAGGAACAGACTGTGTTCGCTTCTTCTTTTTTGGCAACTGTGCAGAGTAAAGATTTCATTGTGGACAGTGGATCTTCATCACATATGTGTAATGACATTGATTTAATGACTAATTTAAAAAAATAGTAATGTGTTAATAACCTGTGCTGATAAGAAAACTAAGTTAGAGAGTTCTGGTGTTGGTGATATACAAGTTGGCATTAATAATTGTAGTAAAACTTTAAAAAATGTAATGTATGTCCCAGAATTAAGTGAAAATTTGCTTTCTGTTAGTAAAATGTGTGAGAGGGGAATGATCGTGGTGTTCAAGGATGATGGGTGTTTTATTTTTGATAAATGTCATATTAAAGGCAAGCCCATTATGTCTGCATGTCTGAGTAAGGGTATTTACAAATTAAATGTTACTGTTGCAAAGGAGCAGTCGATGGCTGTCCTACATCAAGTGCAGGAAGCACAGACTGCAAAGTTAGTTGGTTCTCATTGTTCGAATGCTGATTTATGGCATTGTAGGCTAGGGCACTTAGGTCTGAAAGGTATGTGTGCACTGAAGGAGTGTGCTGCGCGTAACGTATCATTTCAGGTTGACAAAGGTGTTATCAACCCGTGTGTCGCCTGTCTTCAGGGAAAGCCTGTGGCCAAGGCTTATCCGAAGAAGTCTACGGGACGCGCGAGCCAGCTTTTGGAGCTTATACACAGCGACGTGTTTGGCCCTGTGAAGGAGACCAGCTGGGGTGGTGCAAGGTATTTATTGACCCTTACTGACGATTTTTCTCGAAAAAGTTTTGTATATTTATTGAAAAGAAAGTCTGATGTACTAGCATCTTTTATTAATTTCAAAAATTTCGTTGAAAAGCAGACTGGGTTGCATATTAAGTGCCTGCGTTCTGACTGTGGTGGTGAATATGTCAACAATGACTTTAAGGCTTTCCTGGAGAAGGAAGGTATTGCGCACCAGTTAACCGTACCATATTGTGCTCCTCAAAATGGTACTTGTGAACGTTTGAATAGGAGTCTAATGGAAAAAGCTAGATGTATGATGATTCATGCAGGTCTCTGTAACCGTTTTTGGGGTGAGGCTGTTCAAACAGCCATCTATTTAAAGAATAGGAGCCCCACCGCGGCGTTAGCAGGACAGCTGCCCGAGGAGGTCTGGTCCGGACATACAATTAGTCTTGGACACCTTCGTGTTTTTGGGTGCATTGCATATCCATTGATTCCTAAGTCTATTCGTACAAGTAAGTTGAACGCTAAGGCAAAATTATGTATTTTTGTCGGTTATTCAGAATTAACTAAAGGTTACCGACTTTTAGACCCATCTAATCCCAGGAAGACAATTTTATCTAGAAATGTAAACTTTATTGAAGACAAGTTTTATAAGAATTTTAAATGTATTGACATGGATAATAATTTTGACATAAATAATAATAATGGATTGTTGATCTCATTTAGTGAATATAATGATGAATTGAATAGTATTACTAATCATTATAATGATGAATTAATTGGTAAGAATGTTGTCAATTCTGGTCAGTCTGATCACAATTCTAGTCAAAGTTTAAATTGTACATTGAATTCTAATAAAGATATGAATCATACTTATGAATTTTCGTATGAATTTTCAGATGCTGAGTCTGGCGAGGAGAGCGACGAGCACAGCGGGGCAGTGCAGGCCTCTGCTGATTGTCAGTCTTCTGCTGAGGAACTGGAAGTGCAGCCGGCGACTCGCAGCGACGTAGCTCAAATGGAAGGTGCCACTAGTACAGGTGATCCTGTGACTGTCGGCGACCGCCCTATTCGCAGTAATCGCGGCAAACCGCCGCCTAGGTATGGCGATTATGAAATGGGTATGTACGCCAGCTCTATATTTGAAGAGCCTCAAACGTATGAAGAGGCTATTGCGTCATCAAATTCATCTGAATGGCAAAATGCTATGAGAGCAGAGTATGAGTCGCTCATTCAAAACAAGGTTTGGGTGTTAGTGGATAGACCACCTGACACCAATATTATTAAGTGCAAATGGGTGTACAAATTGAAGCACGATACGTCTGGAAACTTCGATAAGTATAAAGCTCGCTTAGTTGCTCGCGGCTTTAGCCAGAGAGAAGGTATAGATTTTTCAGATACTTTTTCGCCAGTCGTGCGTCATTCGACTTTACGTATACTTTTTTCACTAGCACATCAATTAGATATGACAATAGAACATATTGATGTTACAACAGCATTTTTGAATGGTGACCTAAATGAAAGGATTCATATGGAACAGCCAAAAGGTTTTATCAGTGATGACAGTAAAGTATGCATGCTGTTAAAAAGTCTTTATGGATTAAAGCAAGCTAGTCGCATGTGGAATCTGAAAGTGAGTGATTTGTTGTGTAAGAATGGGTATGTACAGAGTAAGTGTGAGCCCTGTGTTTACATTAATAAAAGGGCCAAAGATCTCACTATCATAGCTCTCTACGTAGACGATTTCTATATCTTCTCTACATGTGATACCAAAGACTTGTTTAATTTGTTAAATACTAATTTCTGTGTCAAGCATCTTGGTTCACTTTCTAGTTGTTTAGGCATGCGTGTAACTAGAAATAATAATGTTTTAATCCTAGACCAGTCTGAGTATGTAAAAAGGCTCCTAAACCGATTTAATATGTCTGATTGTAAGCATGTGTCAACACCAATGGTGGTTAATAGTAAGCTTGAAAAATCAGATGATGAACCTTTGGATGAAAATATGTATCAATACAGACAACTGATAGGCTGTCTTATGTATTTATCGGTTTGCACAAGGCCTGATATAGCTTTTAGCTGCAGTCAGCTTAGTCAATATTTAACTAACTTTAACAAGAGCCACTGGGTAGCTGCAAAACGTGTACTGAGATATTTAGCAGGTACCATAGATTTGGGTCTTTGTTTTTATAAAAGTAATAATGTAAATATAACTGCCTATGCAGATGCTGACTGGGGAAACGATTTAAGTGATAGAAAGTCGTTTACAGGTTTTGTTGTGAAACTGGGTAGCAGTGTAGTTAGCTGGGAAGCTAGGAAACAGCGTTGCGTGGCTTTGTCTAGCACTGAGGCAGAATATTTGGCCATAAGTGATGTCGCTAAAGAGTTGTGTTTTATTAAAAATTTCTTGAGGGAATTTATTGATAAACGCTTGGATATTGTTATCTTTAATGATAACCAAAGCGCACATAAATTGTTGCTAGCAAAAGAATATTCGCATAAGCGGACCAAGCACATTGACCTACGATATCACTTTGTTAAGGATCTTGTATCGAAACGTAGTGTTAATGTTAAATACTTGCCCACTGATAAAATGACAGCCGATGTACTTACTAAACCTTTGTGCAAAAATAAACATTGTTGTTTTGTTAAAGATCTAAATTTAAAAGATTTGAACATGTCTGTATAGTTATAGAGCATTTATCATGAGACTATTGGTGTTGTAAAATTGTATGTAGTCTCATTGTAGAGCACGTTATCTAGATTATAATTCTAATATTATAAGTACTTGTTATGCCTTGATAAGATGTTTGTAATACTTGTAATGTAGAGTCTTATTGCATTGTAGAGCATGTTGTTTAGATTATTATTCTAATACTGTAAGTACTTGTTATACCTTAATAAGAATGAGGGCTGGTGTTAAAATGTGTAAGTGTGTACCATTCTTATTAGCTCTACATTGTCTTTGCCTGTTTAGTTTTATGACAACACTAGGTTTGTCCGTGGTCTTTGTCTTCCTCCCGTCACCGATCCTATGCGATGCGTGTGCATTTACATCTAATTAAATTAATGTTGATTGTATATAAAGTTCCACATTTGAATATTGTATTTGTGAAGAATACAGCGTCAAATACTATCTGGATTATTATTTCGCCGCCACATTACTTCGAAGTCATCTCCTGCTTCCATGCGCTCGCCACCTCATTCTGCACTTCAAAACCTGTCTCAGTCATTATAAAAGTATCGGTTTTTACTGGACAGACAAAAATACGTAACCAGCAGTCACAAAGAAAATAAAAGTAGCTAGTAGCTACAGAGAGATACGTCGGAATCGAACGGAAGGCAGAATCATCAAAGTCCAGAAATATATGCAGGGTCAAACGAGTGAGGCAGAATTATCGGAGTCCGAAAAGAATATGCAGGGGTCAAACGAGCGAGGAAGAATCAGAGGAGTCAGGAAAGATGTGCGGGGGTCCAACGAGAAAAGCAAAAATAGCACGGAAAACAATAACAACACCAACGGACGGAACGAATTCGAACACACGAACGTTGGTTTGGTTGACACTTCACACACACATTCACAAATCTATGACATTGACGTATAGGCAAAACCATAGACAAAACCGTTTTTTTTTTAATTGCTGAACGAAGGCGATTGGTATCGTGCCAAAATTCTCGAATTATCAAACAGTGAAAAAATATTTACTATTAATAAACGAAGCTACGTAAAAGCATAATATTCAAATTAGTTTCTTGAAATAGTCCATTTCATCAAATAAAGGTGTTAAAAGCACAGCTTAAAAAAAATGAACAATGCCATGTATTTGACAACTTCAAAGTACAAGGGGGGCAACTCTGTAATTCTATTTTTGAAGTTCGTGCATACCTTCTCTCACTCTCAAGTTAATGACTATATTAGTATGAGCGGAATAGCACGAAGCGAATATCGAAAATCGAATATCGGAGAATAAGGCCTGACATTGTCAATTTGAAATTGACGTCGGTTTTTTTTCTATACAGAAAAGACAAGAGGATAAGTGTCTATTCTGTGATAGTTTCGGAGTTACGCCCTTTTAGAATAAGCAAAAATTAATAAATTAATTATAAATTAAATACAAACCCTAGCAAAAAAATTAAACTTCCAGCATGTTCATCTTTTCAAACAAAATACAGAGAACCATTAAAACTATAGGCTCAGAAATATGAAATGTTGTCAATTTATATAAAAAAAACAACTTATAATTTTCATAACTCTTTTGCCATTTTAATCAAATATTTAAGTTTAGCAACATTTTTTTCATCTGTATAAGAAATACTCTCAGTAATGCCGGTGCCCATGCACAAATTGTTACTGATCTTAGGTAAGCTTCTCACTGCTTTACAAGAACTGTGCACTATTGGGGATCCGATTTGAATATATTTACCAACATTATCAACACTAATGCCAGCCCCTGGCATAATTTCAATCTTGTCTTTGTATATCCCCATCAAATCTGATATACATTGGAGAGCTTGTGGATCTCCTACAGACATCCGTTGCCCACTTGTGAGGACTCTATTAAAACCAAGTTTTACTATCTTTTCCATGGAAAGTACAGGATTTTGACAGATATCAAAGGCTCTATGAAAAGTAACTGGGAGAGGGTAAGCTGCCAGTATTACCAGGGCACATTTTTCTTCATCAATTTCTTGGGCATCAGTGAGAGCTCCAAATACAAATCTGTCCACACCCAAGGCTTTGATGGTAGCCAAATCTGCCAGCATTGTGCTCATTTCTGTATCTGAATAGCAAAAATCGGAACCAGCCCGACATCTTATCATTACATTCAGCTTTGGTCTCTGAAAGAAACATTAGAAAATAGTATTAGTACATCTACAATACCTTTATAGCTCAGATGAAATTAAGAGTAAGGAAAATTTATTTATTTATTTATAAGCCTTTTTATTCCGAATTCGCTACAATTTCAGTAAATACATGTTATTGTTGTTATCGTTTATTTATTAAATTGTCGCGTAATTCGGCGTGCCTCGTGGCATAGGCCTCCTCCGTGTATTGGAGGGTTTGGGCTATATAGTTCCCACGCGCGCCCAGTGCGGATTGTGAACTTAGCACACACCATTGAATTTCTTCGCAGATGTTTGCAGGTTTCCTCACGATGACAAATTACAAATGTAATTTTCGCACGTAAATTCCGAAAAACTCAGCGGTGCGAGCCCGGGATTCGAACCCACGACACTCTGCTTGAGAGGCCACAGGTCAAACCACTAGGCTACCACGCCTTTTGTAAGTAAGAGTAAAGCAAATACAAGTAAATTAATGGATTACCTCATGTAATTCAGGGCATACACATGATTTGCACCCATCATGTATAGGTTGTCCAGTACCATTTTTTTTTACCTGAAAAACATTAAGTTAATTCCATAGGTTATCTCTAGGCTATTCCTTTATGATAATAAATTGTAAAATCAATGCATACATAGATAAAAGTTTTTCTATATGTGGAACTTCATTTCATATTTGTACTTGGACTTAAAAATCTTAAAACCACTTTGTTATGCCAAAGGTAGAGGAAAAATCTTTAACATTAAATAGAAGAATATAAAAAAACCAAGACAATATGATCGATATAGCATCTTAATTATATACTTACCAGAGCCAAAATTCTTTTTACAAGTCCGACAGATGGGGTGAGTCCTCCCTCTGCTAGAGAACTGCATATTTCTAATTCGTCTGCACCGCCATGGATGGCATTTATTGCAGACTCTAAACTGTCTATGCACACCTCTAACATTTGTACTAGTATTTGATTTGGAGTTCTCAAATTCTAAAAGCAAAACACAACATTTTTATGATATGGAGAACTGGATAACACAAGTACTCAAGGTAATCTTTTAACACTGAACTGAATTAATATTGCGAATCAGACTCAAACGACTAATACCATACTATTACACATACTCGATCAAGTGAAAGTAAATTATTTCATTTTTTATGCTACCTTTCAACTCTTGCTGTTTGGTGAAAAAACTAACTTTTTATTAATTGCTGGGCAACACACTCGGACCAATTAGTAATATAATTGTAATAACATTGATAATTGGCTCGGGACAAAATTTCTCGGTATTGTTTTTGTTTTTGCTGTTGTTGTTATACAGAAGTAATCAATTCAATTTTTGGAAATATGGCTCCATCAAATTTTTGAAGATTCTGCCAATGTCGAGGTTAGATAAGACACGGCCATTGGCCATTAGACTTTAGTCGTTCGTTGTACGGTTAGACAGAAGTCAAAATCAAAAAGTCAATCAATGTCAAAGTCACATTGTTACTGACAGTACGTAGCATCGTAGCATCTCACAATTCTCACAGTAATCTGTGGTCACTATTATATCGTGCTAGAGATTAAGCGTCTGCCACATAATAGCACACTGCGGAGTGAGACCCTCTTTATAATAGTTAAATGAATAGCACTAATATTAGGTAGACATGGGGAAAAGCGTTACATTTTGATATCAGTGACTGACGATCCCGTTCCAAAAAAGTCACAGTGAAAAGTCACCGTGACTTTGTCACGCCTGTTACTCGTGTCACTGCATGATATTTGTGTCAACGTTATTTTTGTCACACTGTTATTTCATCGTGATTTTGTCACGCCGGTTACTCATATCACCATATGATATTGTCGCAGTGCTATTATGACGTGATTTTGTCACACCGTTATCACGCAAGTAATTGATCCAAAATAACCTTTACACTTTTACAGGCTTAGAACTGTCGCACATTATAAGTAAAAAATAAATACATTTGGGAAATTAGTTCATAGTCATCATAATCATCATCATCATCATACCCATCATCATCATTATCATAATCATCATCATCATCGTCATAATCATCATCATCATCATCATAACCATCATCATCATCATCATCATCATTATGGACGGTATTCATCTTTTTCATGTGTTTTATGTACAATAAATAGTTATACATACATACATACATCCTTTTCTACGAGTATGCTTCATTAAAACAACTGACACGGATGAGTGAGCAAGCATTCATAATTTTATCGCTGTCTCACTCGCTCTCAGGCAGCAGGCATCATCCGATGTTCGCCACGAAGTTCCGAATCCGAACACTCCCGACTAAGCCCGATTAGAGCCGAGCAGAGCCGATTCACGTCACAGTCAGTCACTGTCACTGCATCGCGTCTCGTCACTGCTTGCGCTAGGCGCTAGGAAGGAACAGTAAGGAACGTATGTGATTTTGTAACGTTGTTATTTTGTGAAAAGTCACAGTGACACGTTTTGAAGGCGAGTCACGGTGACTTTGTCACCGTGACGTTATTTAACCCCCATGTCTAATATTAGGAAGAAAGCGCGGGAAACGTCGGCCGTGGCGGGAGTATTTTTTCTAGCGTCTTTTTAAAATTTAATTTAACTTGTATAAAAGATCAGTTTTGTATATAATTGTATGTAGTAGTGTAATTTAGTTAGTTTAATATTGTTTTGTGTATATATTCTACTCTATTTGGTAAGTTGAAATTACTTTTTTAAGGCCTGGAGTCAGGCCGAAATATGAACGAGCCCCCAGACATTGGGGGCTCTCCCCCAGCAGTCGCATATAATGTTACAATAGAAAATTCATTTTCCAATTTAGATGAGTCCAGTATGGACACTGATGTGTCTTTACAAGGGACAGGAGTGGATCACCGTAATGAACGTAAAAGGGCGCGCCCACATAAAATGTGCAAACAATGTAACAAAAGGAAAAAGCGACACAATCCGGCGCGCCGGGACAAACTGAAGGATACAGACTGCTCTTGCCAGTTACAGGACATTCCCTCATTTGATGTTGAGCTTAGCAATGCTAAGGCTCTTGATGGTTTTCCTGAAATGCCAATTAATAAAACTTCCATAGAAATCCACCAATCACCAGAGAGTTCTCAGTCTTCAAATAATCCAGATAGGCTATCTCGTCCTCCATTGCAAACAGGCAGAACAACATACGAGGCATATGATATAGGTCCATTCATAGTACATGTGCAAAAGTTAGCATTGGATAATGACGTCCCCTCCCTCCACCCCGTCCAATTTGGCTATTTCCTTAAGAAAAGTTCTTTTAAAAATATTGTAAATGGCAGTATCAAAAGGATTGGTAGAAATCGACTTTCACTGTCTTTCTCAGATTACAAAGATGCAAATGAATTTATCACTAACCCATGCCTGACAAAGAATAGTTTCAAATCATTTATTCCCTCATTTAATGTGACTCGTATGGGTCTGGTGCGTGGTGTACCCTCAGAATGGTCTCTTGACGAGATCATTGATAATGTCTCACTGCCAATGGGTAGTGGGAAAATCATTAAAGTTAGAAGATTGAACTACAAAGTGCGCAATAGTTCTCCTCCTGAATGGAAACCATCACAGACAGTCGTTTTGACATTTGATGGACAAGCCTTACCGAAACATGTATATATTTGCTATAATGCATTACCTGTTGAATTGTATTCATACCCAACTATTCAGTGTTATTCGTGTTGTCGTTTCGGCCACACCAAAACAAAATGTAACTCACGCCCCCGCTGTTACAAGTGTGGCCAAGGCCATACTGGTGATGCGTGTTCTGTTGAGGATGATTCTGCACATTGTTGTTTATGTTCTGGACTGCACTTCGCAACAAACAAGAAGTGCCCCGAATATGAAAGACAGACAAAAATTAAATTATACATGGCTCAGAGATGTGTGTCTTATGCAGAAGCAAGCAAAGTTCATGAACCGGTTTCAAAATCTTTTGCAGACATTGTAAAATTATCAAATGTGCAGAATATTCCCCAATCTCACGAAGCTTCCACATCGCATTCTTCACCTTTGATTCCGTCGTATAGTAGATCTTATAGAAAAACTATTTTTACTAAACCCTCATCCCCTAAACAAAAACGTCTGGGATATAATAAGTTGGAACACTTTAATTTGATAAAGGATTACGATGCTCCACCCCCTTCTAACGGGGTCGCTTTAAAAGACATATCTAACAATAGTGAAACAATGTTCTCAATCTCTGATGTTATTCAACTCTTAACTGAAATAAAATCCATTTCTAACTCTGATCACATTAATACTACCGAACAACGCCGCCCAGCTATTGATTCATTAACCCAACTAAAATCCTCTTATGCGTCACGGACGCGAACAAATAATCCAGTGGAATTGCAGAAGCGCTATCTGCAATAAAAATGATTTAATCCATTTGCATAATAAGCTTGAACCTTTTGTCTCAACTCTGTCGGAGACATGGCTTCGGCCAAATTTGACATTTCGGATTCCAGGTTATGTCATTCTCCGACAAGACAGACCTGACGGCTATGGCGGTGTTGCCATAGCCATCAGAAACAATCTCCCCTATTCTGTATATACACTTCCTTCTTTCAGTGATGACTTCTCAGTCATTGCTGCTATTGTAAATAAGATTTGTATAGTATCTGTTTATTTCTCTCGTCCTAATGTAAATATTTTTTCTCATCTTAATCAACTTTTCTCCGTCCTTCCAAGACCTTTCTTAGTCCTAGGCGATTTAAACTGCCAGCATCAATCCTGGGGAAGCACAAATTCAAATTACTTTGGTGAACAGTTGTTGGACATTATTGATTCCCATTGTATTTGTATTCTAAATACTGGGCTACCAACTCGTCATACTGGTCCGAATGAAGGTGCAAGTGCTCCTGATCTATCTTTATGTTCGCCAGACTTGGCCTCAACGTTGGACTGGCATCCTCTTGCATCTTCATACGGTAGTGACCACTTTCCACTCATAATAAGTTTTCCCTCTGATAAGCCTACAAAAGCTACTTGTTCTTCTCGTTTCAAATATAGATTGGCTAACGCTGATTGGGATTTATTCAGTCAAAGAGTAGAACAGAAAGCTATTATGCACTCTCAAGAAGATAGACAGATTTCTGCTGAAGTCCTTACCAAGGTGCTAATTGAAGCTGCTGATGAAACCTTTTGCACTAAAAATAAAAACCAGTCTCAAATCCCTTCCCCTCCCTGGTGGGATCATGAATGTACTGTCGCAATTAAAGCAAGAAAGCAAGCCGAAAAAAAATACTGCCAGGAAATGTCAGAAGAAAATTTTGAGATATATTTAGAATCTGCACGTAGAGCTAAAAAATTATTTAAGAAAAAGAAATACGATGGTTGGCAGTCATTCTGTGCAACTATAAACCCAGAAGTTAGTCCATCGGAAGTCTGGCGAAATATTCGTAGATTTAGATCTGCCCTTAGTAACACACCCTCTTCTAAACTACCATTAACCCTAGCTGATAAATTTATGGATCATCTTGCTCCTCCTTCTGCACCGGAACAAAAATCTGTTCCTGTAATTATTCCTGCTTTAGTATCCATCGACATGCCTGAAATGAACTCACCCTTTTCTTTGACTGAACTCAAAGGTGTCCTTAATAATGTTAAAGACTCTACTCCAGGAGAAGATGGGATCCCATATTCATTCTTAAAAAACCTTTCAAACCGTGTGCTGCTAATGTTCTTAAATGTCATAAATTCTATTATGACTTCTGGGTGCGTTCCCGAGTCTTGGAAAACTCAATCGGTGATCCCTATCTTGAAACACAATAAACCAGCTGATGACCCCTCTTCTTACAGACCTATAGTTCTTTCTTCAGTTCTAATGAAAATAGCAGAACATTTAGTGAAAAACCGCCTTGAATGGTTTTTAGAGAGTAGAAATCTATTATCCACTTCCCAGTTCGGTTTTAGAAAAAGTAGAAGCACAATTGACAGCTTAGCTATATTTACTACAGATATAAAATTGGCATTTTCAAATAACGAATCTGTAGTAGCTTCTTTTTTGGATATTAGTTCAGCCTACGATAATGTTCTTATATCGGTCCTTGGGGAAAAATTACGTTGTTTAAATGTGCCACCTGTTTTGTCCAATTTCATTATTAATAGTCTCAGTGAAAGATATATTAATTTATTTATTGATGATGTTAAATTATCTCGCACTGTGTGGAAAGGATTACCACAAGGTTCAGTGCTCAGTCCCTTACTCTATAACATCTATACACATGATTTAGAATCATCATTGAAGGCATCAGCTCAGGTGCTGCAGTATGCAGACGATCTACTTATATATAAATCTGGTAAATCTATTGAAAACAATTGCCAAGGGCTAACATCCTCTCTCTCGCTCTTGAAATCATGGCTAGATCGGAATGGTCTAGACTTATCTGTTTCAAAGAGCAAGATTGTTTTATTTACCAGAATGCGTAGACCGCCCCCAGTTTATGTTAAGTTCGGTAATGTCGAGATTCCCTCGTCGACTGACGTTAAATTCTTAGGGGTTATTCTAGACTCCAAACTCACTGGTGTTCCTCACTGTGAATATGTAGCAGCAAGGTGTGAACGTAATTTGAACATACTAAGATGCCTGTCAGGCGTCTGGTGGGGAGCGCACCCCTACTCTTTGAAATTGATTTACAACGCTATAATTAGAAGTGTAATGGATTATGGAACTTTCTTGTTGGAACCAGGCAATGTTGCTGCTTTTAAAAAATTGGATAACATTCAAGCAAAATCAATGAGAATAATCCTAGGTGCCATGAAGTCAAGTCCGATCAATTGCATGAGGGTGGAATGTGTAGACCCTCCATTAAACCTACGGCGACAATTTCTATCCGACAAATTTATATTTCGTAGTGTCCAATTCAGTAACCACGTTTTAATTCCTAAACTAATTTGCCTGTCCAATAAAATTCCTACTTGTAATTATTGGAAAAACAAACGTCTGCCGTGCTTAGTCGAAAGCTTTAAAAGATTTTCCTCCCTTCAGGCTCCTACCCACCAAATGACTTGTAATCCATTGTTCAAATATAGTTATGACTCCCTTACCATCTCTCCTGATATTCACTCTAGCATGGGTCTTGTGAAAATTGAGCAAAATCAAAAGTTAACTTTTAACTACATTGCTGAAACTAAGTGGCCAAGATGGCATCGTATATTTACTGATGCATCTAAACATTCTAATGATGGTTGTGTAGGTGTTGGCGTGCTTCATTCTAACTATAACATTGTTCAAAAAACCAAACTCCCTCCTGAATCTTCTGTATTTACTGGCGAATGTCTCGGCCTAGTGAAAGCCATAGAATATATTCTCTTAATGAAACTTAGAAAGACAGTAATTTTTACAGATTCTTTGAGTTCCTTACAAGCTTTGGCTCGGTTTCCATTCGGCTCACATTATCAGTTCCCTGTCATTTCTGAACTCAGGAATCTGTTACTGAAATGTTTTAATGAAAACTATTCCGTGTCATTTGCATGGGTTCCTGCTCACTGCGGAATATCAGGAAACGAGAGAGCAGATCGAATAGCCAATGAAGCAGTGGTGAGTGGAGACGTTAATGTTTTTAGAAACTATGCGCATGACTTGGTGGCCCTTCCCGGGATTTATCTCAGGAAATCCTGGGATGATTCCTGGGCGATAGATGGTTCGAAGGGTCGCCATTATCGTGCCATCCAGCCTACTGTGCCTACAAAGCCTTGGTTTTGGAGACTGAAACTCGGAAAAAGAGTAGTATCAGTATTGTCTCGTATGAGGTTGGGTCATATGTGCACCCCAGCTCACCTTGCTAAGCTCAACATCATTAATAGCCCCTGGTGTGAATGTGGTTATGAAGAGGCAGATTTAAATCATATCCTTTTTGCTTGTTCCCTCCGTGACCGATCAGCTTTTGTTACAGCGCTCATATCTCGTCAAGTTCCTTTTCCGTCATCCACATCCTGTTTGCTTTCAGACCCGTCTATTTATACACTTATAGCAGATTTTATTTTATGTAATGATTTAAAAATTTAGTGTTGATTTATTTATTTATCTTTTGTTGCTTTTCCTATTCAACCTATATATTTAATTTTTTTTTTCCATAACTGATTTTTTACGAACTATTTCCCAAATTCCGTTCCTACCGTTTTTCCTTTTACCCGTTTCCCCGTTTTTATCCCAGGCCACAGTGCACAAACCGTGCGGGCCATTAAAAAAAAAAAAAAAAAAAAAAAAAATATTAGGAATGATAATGAATTGAGCGTAGGAAATGAGATTATAATAGCCTCCTATTTGAAAATATGAGAAATGACTGACTACATGTATTTCTAGAAGTGTATTACATTTATCAGCGTTTTTAAATATACCTTGCACAGCTCGACTGTCAAGTACGCTTTTGAGAGAGAGCGTAATATAAAAATCCTTCCTTTTGACATATCAAAGTAAAGGGACACGCGAACGTAGGCTAGATTTTGCCAACGTTCGCCTTCTTTTACCAGGTATACGCTTATTTCCACGTCCGCATTTGAATTTTACAAGACAATTCGACGCATAGTTTAATTTCCTATTTTACGTCCGTCATATTATTTTCAAATAATTAAAACTCCAATTACATGTTGAGGTTATGTGTAAAATTTGTGCCACATAATATGAAACGATTTTTTTGAATTTTTAATTGTGTTCAGCTGTGTTGATTATTGAATTTCGTTTGCAGTTATGTCACGAAATAAACAACATGAGGAGACGGACAAGCTGACACGTATCGCTATCGTGAACGCGGATCGTTGTAAACCCAAACGATGTAGGCAGGAGTGTAAAAAGAGCTGCCCAGTGGTAAGAATGGGCAAGCTCTGCATAGAGGTGACGCCCAACGATAAGATCGCTACCATCTCTGAGGAGCTGTGCATCGGTTGTGGTATCTGTGTCAAGGTAAGACATCAATCAAGTCAAGTACTACAGTCACCTTGCAAAGAAAATCTTTCATAGAGTATTGCTATTGTAGTGGCCGCAGTTTTAGGTTTATGTAATGTCTCTACCAATGAAAAGTGATTTGAAGGAACAAATAAGTAGATCTTCTTAAAAATCATATTGTAACTTAGTTGGCCATCTTGATCTTTGGCTCAAGCATAAATTATAAATTTAACTCAATATTATGTTATGACATTTAGGTAACCATAACATAATAATAAGGACATAGGTATACTCAAAACAAATAATAACAAAAGAACTATATTATCTATAAACGTCTCTGTGAATGAAACAGGTGTTAATGCAGATAGAACAAATATTGGTACTATAAGACAGAACAGATGTTCTTAATGTTTATTGCAGGGGTGGCCAACTTGATTAGACCCAAGATCTCCTGTTTATTAACAAAACCCTGCGCGATCTACCAATTACATACTTCATGAAACCTTAAATGAAACACGTTGCGCAGTCTGGTCTACGTATTAATATTTTTTGCCTTGCCACGATCGACTGGACTAACAGATTGACCTGTTGGCCACCCCTAGTTTATTGCATCTGCTCTTTTCCACAGAAATGTCCATTTGATGCCATAACCATCATCAACATCCCATCCAACTTGGAGAAGCATACGACGCATCGTTACTCCAAAAACTCCTTCAAGCTGCATCGGCTGCCGATTCCTCGCCCTGGTGAAGTGTTGGGGCTTGTTGGCCAGAACGGTATTGGCAAGTCTACAGCATTGAAAATTCTTGCCGGAAAACAAAAGCCCAATTTGGGACGCTATTCTGTAAGTTGTAATTAAGTTGTAATGCATGCTGAGGTCATTGCTTGTTGCAATATTTTTATTTCATAATTATGTTGTTTTTAACTCGTGATTGAAGGGTAAAACCAGACTATGTTATGATTGTGCTGTGACTAAAATTCAATTAAATCCTTCAGTTCATTTAATCATATTCATTATATTTACTGGCTATGATTTGGCTTTTAAAAACCAAATTCAACTGTCCAAAAATTATCAGACCAGGTCAAAGATTCCATGACTTAGTTAATGCAAAATCAAACTCAAACCTTTAACCTTAAGAACATAAATTCTGTCAATATTTTTGTTTTTCATATTACATAATTTTATTACATTTTCCTGTCTTATGTGTGGGTCATGAATTGTATAGATATTATTATTATTGAGCAAATTCTGTAGCTTACAATTTTTAGCTTGATTTATTAAAAATATACTTATGGTAAATTGTATTCCTGAAATAACCACTCCTTTTTATGTCTTATTAGGATCCTCCTGACTGGCAAGAGATCCTTTCCCACTTCCGTGGGTCAGAGCTGCAGAACTATTTCACTAAGATCCTGGAGGATGACCTGAGAGCCCTGATCAAGCCTCAATACGTGGACCAGATCCCTAAGGCTGTGAAAGGAACAGTGGGAGCGCTGCTGGATAGAAAAAACGACACAGATAATATAGACACAATTTGCAGAATGCTTGGTATGTAGTGTATCTGTGCAATTCATGTCACTCATAAGTTTGTTTTGAATTATTATTGCAGAAAACACCTATATATACAAAGTGAATGAAGTTCCTGTAACCACTAAAATGAATTCAGAAGACATTCATGTTGAGCACAATCCATACCTTTTAGCATTCTGTTTGTAAATTTTAAGCAACGCTAACTTTCCTGACTTTGCAGACATGGTCAACTGTTTGTTCAAATCATCATAGTTAATGCCAGATAATAAGGCGGTTGCTCCATTAAGCATAGAACATAGCAGCATAATTAACATCATTCTTTCATTTAATACAATGAAAGTCACGACGACATTACTGTCGTAGATCTGTCGTTGCAAACCTGTTGACGCACAGCTACTACTACGCGCTATCAGCGGCAAGCGATTCCTGAGCAAAGCCACGAAGTGTCCGTATCCTGTGTGTTACGAAACACCACACTACATATGCTCACGGAGCAGTATTTTTAAGAAAAACGCTCACCAACCGTAGTTGACGCATAGTAGTGGCTAGACATAACGTAAACCATATGTAAAAACATTCTTGAAGTACAATATTACAAATGCCAAATATCAAATCTTGATTATTACACCAGCTTACCGTTCGCCGCAGATCTCTCCCACATCCGCAACCGCGAGATAGCTGCGCTGTCCGGAGGGGAGTTGCAGCGTTTCGCTATTGCCATGGTGTGCATCCAGAACGGAGACATCTTCATGTTTGACGAGCCTTCTTCCTACTTGGATGTGAAGCAACGTCTGAATGCTGCGCGCACAATCCGCTCGCTCATTCACCCTGATAAGTATGATAATATTTTTTCTGTAAGAAGTACGGTCAACCAAATGGAACCCTGGGCCATTGTATAACCTTATCGCAATAAGCGATCGGCTTGTTTTTTTTGTCTGTCAGTGTCAAAGTACTCTGTTGATTATGAAAAGGTTGTATACTTAGTGGCCTAGGGTTTCATTTGGGTGACTACCATGTCTAATACAAGAATCAGCATTGAAAATAATGAATTTGAATTGAAATATTATTATGGTCTGTAAGTTGTGTGATAACTAAACTGATAAGCATTTTGCTTTTGAATGAAAAAGTAAACTTGTGCAAAGAAAACTACTGTTTGTAGTTAGCCTTAGCCTTTTCATTGACTGTTTGTTTACTTTATTATCAATAAAAACAGTAATTAGGGGTCAATACATATTTATTATTTACACAACATAAAATTATAAAAGTTTTATACAAAATAAGTACCAGATACTTGTATTGTATGAAAAGTTAAACACTGAATACTAAGATTAATCTTCTTTTGTTTTGACCCAGGTTCATTATTGTGGTGGAGCACGATTTGTCAGTCCTGGATTACTTGTCTGACTTTATTTGCTGTTTGTATGGACTGCCTGGTGCTTACGGTGTTGTGACTATGCCCTTCTCAGTGCGAGAAGGTATGTTTTTGTTCCATACTGTTTCAATAATGATTCAGTCTATTTTGGTTTTGAGACTCACAACAGACATTGATTACTTTTGTAATGAGTGCAATTAGGTCTGTTTGTCATTTTTGTGTGTCATCCAAGAGAAGTTTCATAAGTTAATATTTTGTTTGTGGATGTTCCATAGACTTCCTATTGTAGTGCTATCTGACTTTTAAGGTGTGCACTCTTGTTATGTAAGATGTTGAATAACATTTCTGAGACTTTACAAGTCACAGAAATTGGTAGCTGAGACTACAAATACAAACGACATAAATTGAGTATAGTACATTTATAAATGTACTGTAAGTTTTATCTTATGATAAGGGATCATAAATATCAATTACATTTCTATCTATTCATTTATTTGTAGGTATCAATATATTCCTTGATGGGTTTGTACCAACTGAAAATATGAGATTCAGGACTGAATCCTTGGTCTTCAAGGTTGCTGAGTCTGCTACTGAAGAAGAAGTAAGATAATTTGATTTAAGATAACTTTGAATATTACTGTAAGTAAAAAATGCATTTCCATTAATATAATGACATGTTCAAACAGGTAAAAAGAATGAACCACTATGACTACCCTGAAATGACAAAGAAGATGGGTGAATTCAGTCTTAAGGTTCAACCTGGTGAATTCTCCGACTCGGAAATTTTAGTCTTACTTGGAGAAAACGGAACAGGGAAGACCACATTCATTAGAATGCTGGCTGGTAATTTGGAGCCTGATGAAGGTATGTAATGAACTGATTTTATTATTTAATAGCGGTTGCCCGCGATTCAGTCTACGCAGAATTCGCTTATCGTATATATAATATTCATTCTGTTAAATTCGAAATATGTGTTTATTATGTATATTTTTTATAGTTTTTGAAATATCTGTCACTTAGGAAGCTAAGTTATGGGATTTTTGGGATTTAATTATCTATCCTGGCATATTTCTTTATACACTTCTCAGACATCAAATATTTACATTCAACTCTCCTCAAGCACATTTTGAAGCAAACAAAATACTCATTTCGTATTTTAAATTTCAAGGGTCAGCTAAGCCCCATTATAGAACAAAAATAAAGGCAGTATCGTACAGGCTTTTTCGCTGCCTGTGGAGCCAACTTACAATAACAAAGATTATTGATCTTGCATTTTCGAAACGAAATGCCATTCACTACCATGACAGTAAAATTCGTAAATTAATCGGTCTACTTGAACGTGACGGTTAACATTTTTTCGCATTTTATTGATTTTAACGATTTTACATGGCAACACCAAAATCCAAACGTCACTTTTTGTGAAAGTTGTCAATCTGTTACAGTTTCAGTGAAAAAGATATTTTTACTACATTTGTAATGCAATCTAAGTTATAATCGACGCTATATATCGAAATATTTATTACGTTCTATGTATTACGTTTTGTTTCGATGACGAACAACAAAGAATTTGCTTACGTGTTGAGGTTATAAGTGTGT
Organism: Pandemis heparana; assembly: GCA_963854515.1. NCBI lineage: Eukaryota > Metazoa > Arthropoda > Insecta > Lepidoptera > Tortricidae > Pandemis > Pandemis heparana. The sequence goes on along the minus strand of OY978026.1, from coordinate 7,312,345 downwards.
TATCGAAAGAATAGTTAAATGAAATATTAGAAATTGTTATGGCTAGAACTGAACTGTTTGATCTGTATTTCCATCCTGTGTTTCAAAAATGTTTGAGGCATGCAGAATCTACGATATCCACTGAAGGTAACGTACTCTATGAAGAGATAAGTATGTACGTACGTATGTATAGCATTAAAGTTATTTGCATACTTCTACACGCGAGATTGCAATGTTTGTTAGTTTTAAGTTTTTTAAATTTAAAATAATTCACTTTAATCACACTTTTGTTACTTTGTATTATTAATTTGATTCTGAAGTGGATTTGAATTAAACTTTGTAGTTGAGTTATTTCAACGTTCATCAACAAAAATATCAAAAATGAGATGGATTCCATATAATGGCCGTTAAAATAACCTTAAATTAAATTGTTTTTGCTGTAACTGTATCTAAAAAGACCCCTTTTCTACAGGCTCGGGAACACTTCCACAGTTGCACATTAGTTATAAGCCACAGAAGATATCCCCGAAGTCTCAGGGCCTAGTCCGCAGCTTGCTGCACGATAAGATAAGAGATGCCTACATTCATCCTCAGGTAAATAAGTTAAATTTATTACAAAAGCCTGCTTGTTGCCGGGTTTGAATTTTACCGCTTCCAATCTTCCCGTAGGCTTTGTAAAAGGTGACTTAAGGGTTTAAGTGTGTTGTGGGCGATAGGCAAGCAACTTGTTACTGCAGTATCACATTTTGTCTGTCTTTTACCTTGCTAGAAGTGGCACAGAAATTAATTTCATCTGTTCTGCCTACCCATACAGCTATAAAAACAACACAAGTACAGGTAGATAATAAATATGTTTGTACGTAATGTATCTTAAAGCCAAAGTTGGAAAAATCAATTAAACTACTCATTGTGTTAACACATATTTATTGGCTTTTGTAAGTAAACCTGTTCATTTTTCACATTATTTTTTATAAAAATTGGGTGATATTTAATGTTAACTGACTTGTAGTCAGATTTATATTGAGAAATAGTTCATGGTAGGTATCAATAACAGTAGTAGATATCAATAACAGATATTTAAATAAAATACATAATAAATATTTTGATATTTAATCTACATATTATGTATGTTAAGGTTTCCTGTTATCATATTAAATGGAAATTAATTACTAACTCAAGCCATGCATAATTTTGGTGACAATACAAATAAGCAATCTCCTTTGGTGCAATAACCCAGACAATATTGTCTGGGACTTCAAATGACATTCACGGTCCTTAATAGATACAAATATCCTGGTCATTGTTACAGTTTATCACTGATGTGATGAAGCCAATGAAAATTGAGGAGATTATGGATCAGGAAGTGCAGAACTTGTCGGGTGGTGAGTTGCAGCGTGTTGCACTTGTGCTGTGCCTCGGCAAGCCTGCTGACGTGTACCTCATTGATGAACCCTCGGCGTACCTTGATTCTGAACAGCGTCTAGTAGCAGCTAAAGTTATTAAGCGGTAAGTGTTCATAAAATTATGGACATAATATTAACAGACTTAATATATTGTCAACTTGCATACCATATTAGTGAATTGAATGATGATTATCTGTTTTTTGTAAACAAGGTCATGAGTTTTAGTCATATTTTTGAAGGAAACATATTTTATTTATATTAAATAATGTAAGGACATGGTTTATACTCCAGGAAAATAGGTATTATTCGTACCATTCACCTGACACCCAATTCCATGGAAGTAGAATAAAATTTATTAATTTATTTATTTATTCTACATGACAATTGTCACATATATAGCAGACTTATAAGCCGAACATGGCAAAAGAGAAAAATTATATATAAAGAGCAGGAATCTAGCAATGGCAGCAACAATTTAATCTAGCTTCCATTTTGCTTGTCCTATTAATCTATCCTGCAACTTTCACGATGTTGTCAGTCCACCTAGTGGGTGGCCTGCCAACACTGCGTCTTCCGATTCGTGGTCGCCACTCGAGAACTTTTCTCCCCCAACAGTTGTCTGTTCTACGAGCGTTGTGGCCTGCCCATTGCCACTTCAACATACATACTCTTCGAGCTATGTCAATGTCGGTCACACTAGTTCTTCATTAGTTTCTATAGTGGATGATTTTTAGTTAATGATTTTCTTCTTCCTCCAGGTTTATCCTCCACGCAAAGCGAACCGGTTTCGTGGTGGAGCACGATTTCATAATGGCGACCTACCTGGCAGACCGCGTGATCGTGTTCGAGGGCACGCCGTCGTCCGACGCGACCGCGCATGCGCCGCAATCCCTCCTCAACGGCATGAACAAATTCTTAGAGCTACTGGGCATCACCTTCCGGAGAGACCCTAACAATTTCAGACCTAGAATCAATAAGCATTCTTCTGTAAAGGTAAGATTTTTCTTAACTTAACTTCTTTAGCGGCGTTGAGTGCTTTTTGGGATGGGTAAAAAAATTTAAACTCGCGTCAGTAAAGACAGAGGGAGAGTTTAAGTACCAGGCCCTCGAAGAACTTATTTTGAAATACGAACGAAGCTAGAGTCGCGTTCGATTTTTGAAGTGTACATTGATTTCATCGCTTTAACGTATGTACGTGTGGCCTAGTGGTATAAGGTGTGGAATAACAGTGTGTTCTCTCAGGTGAAAGCATTTCAAATCTGGTGTATTTTTTTTCTTTTTGCGCGAGTGTGCGTGTGTGTAGTTTTCACTTCTGTCGACACTCCCGGAGTTTTTTTTTATTTTAAGAATGTTTTCTGAGTAGGTAAATTGTTACTTTAGGGCGAAAATCTTAGGAATCATGTTATAGGCGATGTGGCTAGCAACCCATCACTATTTTGATTCCCCTTTCCACCTATACGCCTACAATCATGCTAAACCTGGCCATGTAAAAAATTCCTCGTAAAAAATTTAGATAAAAAAAAAAAGAAAAAAAGACCATGTCTACCCCGTAAAGGACAAAGACGTGATATATATGTATGTATATTTTTAGTTTGTATTTATTCTGTTTTAGTAATAAAGTTATTTGTAAATTTTAGTTTTAATGACTCACGATATTTTCGAAAGGCAGGGACTACCTTTAATGAGCTCTGGATATTTTGACGCAGTTTTGCGGGCATCATGATCATGATATATGTATTCATGATCACAGGTAGGTAGAGTCTAACCCCCTTATTCATAAACGCACTATAGGCCTCTGCTAAGTTAGTAATCGTTTGTCCTTATCTGTGAAAGGTAAATGTCAAAGTGACAGATAAGGACAAACGATTACTAAGTTAACAGAGGCCTATAGTGCGTTTATGAATAAGGGGGTAAAAGACGTAAAAATAAATTATTATTGAGTCTACCTGCACTCATGAAATCATGATGCATGCAGCGTCGAAATATCGGAAGCTCATTAAAGGTAATCACGGTTTACATCCTGTATTAAACAAGTACTTTTGTAAATCTATTTTAGTATGAAACAAAATATTCTATTTATTTACTTAAGTAAAAGAGCCCTCGGCGGCTTATTTGCAAAATAAACTTTTTGACTTTTGTTTTTTTTTTGTAGAAAATATATATCTGGTGCTATTACTATTAATTTTTTGATAAAATGGTCGCCTAGTTTCTAGCGCGTATTCTTCTTAACAATGATGCTGATTTTATGCATCGGGAGCTGTAAAAAGGAGCATGGGAGTAGATCACATAGTAAAAGTGACAGGCATGCAGCATTCTTTTGGCAACCAATCATGCACTCGTAAAACTAATAAATTTAGACATGTCTAAAAATACAATGCGTTTGTTCTACATTTGTGTCAAGTGGAAAATGTTTTGTATTTAATTTTCATATACTTAGTATCTTTTGTTCCCGTATCTAGCATACTTTCATTTCGATTTATACAGGTGGATAAAAAATTAAGTTAATAAATCGCTACATACTATAAAACAAAGTCGCTTTCCGCTGTCTGTCTGACCCTATGTATGCTTAGATCTTTAAAACTACTTAACGGATTTTGATGCGGTTTTTTTTAATAGATAGAGTGAATCAAGAGGAAGGTTTATATGTGTAAAATACTGTGCAAAGCCGGGGGTCGCTAATGAATTAATAAATTCTATTCTACTTCCATGGAATTGGGCGTCCCACTCAGGTGAATGGTATGAAAAATACCTATTTTCCTGGAGTATTCAAATGTCCTTACATTATTAAATATAAATAAAATATGTTACGCAGACGGAGTCGCGGGCAGAAGCTAGTTAAAAATAAATCAATGAGTAGATAAGATGTGGGCATGAAACAAAAAATGCATGCCCCTCACGAAAAAAAGGATACTTTGTATAATACTGCAGCTTTGCCTTTTTTGTTGCAGGACATGGAGCAGAAACGGGCAGGCCAATACTTCTTCCTCGAGGACTAGAGAAGCAACACTACTACAATATTTATATATATTCCAATGTATTGATGTAATAAAAATCAGTTTTATACAACCTCAACTTGAAGATTATTTTAACATATATGTCACAAAATAACAAATGTACATACATACAAAGGTAATTAATTACCTTTTTGACCGTGTATTATTTTCAGATTAAATTCAATGCCCTCACAGTATAATACATGAAATTTTATTTTGGGCCCGTTTATACACTAAGCTTAGCTCTGCGTTGAGCCCAGCACGGCTAGCACGAGTGCGCGAGAGAGAGATCATCCGTCTCTTTCTATAACGAACAGTAAGAAAGAGTATCTCGCGCGCGACTCAGCTCCCGCGCACACTCCTACTAGCGGTGCTGTGCAGGAATAGAATTAAAAATACGCTAGTTCCCCATCCTGTGGCAATTTAAAAAAAACAAGATATTCGATGCATACAGGGTGTATCAGACACCCCCTAACAATAATCCACTGGGGTATATAACTAAATAAGCTATAGAAGCTAAAAAAATATAAAAAAAAATGTATTTATTATTCAATCAATATACATATTTACAAAAAACAAATGAAACTATGATTAAATTAAAAACTAAACTTTAACTATAATAACTTATAAGTTATAAAAAGAACACCCCGTCTAGCTCTGCTGGCTGTGGCAGGGTTCCCAGGACGCTAGCGGCATTACCCCTTTGGACCGCAAGTGCGATCCGCTGGGATAAATACACGCCATATACCCCAGTGGATTATTTGTTAGGGGGTGTCTGATACAGCCTGTATAAGATCTCATTTCTGATTGATTCCTCGTTTCTGAATGATTTTATAAAAAGACATGCCAATGCCAACATTGTTTAAGTACCTTCTTTCAAATGCTAAAAAAAACGAAGTACGAAGAAGGTAACTATATAGACCGACCGCTTAAATGACTCGTCGCCCGCTCGGCACAGGGGCGCGGGGCGCGGGGTTGGCGTCAAAGGGGGCCGAGAGAGGTGCGGGCGGCAGGCGCACTACCCGCCCGAACCTCGGTCCCCTTTGTCGTCCTACCACGCGCCGGTCGGTCTATACCAGCCTTTCCCAAAGTGGGCGATAACGCCCCCTTGTGGGCGCTGCAGGCCTAAAAGGGGGCGGTAAGAGACTCAAAAAAAAAAATGGAGGTGTTGTGTAGAGAGAAGTACGTGAAAAGATGGGGGCGCTAAAAAATAATTTATTCTCAAAGTGGGCAGTAGACAAAATAAGTTTGGGAACCCCTGCAGGCTTATTACGTAACTCGCTCGCAATCGCCATCGTGTTCATTTTGACAGTTCTTGTATGAATGTGACAGCTAGCTGATTCCGATGCCAATTGCCAGCCCATACATGAACTGTCAAAATGAAGACGATGGTGATCGCGAGCGAGTTACGTAATAAGCATGCTGGTCTATACTTTCCATCGCCTGCCGCATTGCTTGCAGTCTAAAACTAGACTTCCGAGTAAGGGTGCGACCACACCGCCGCTTAAAAAACGGTGACGTTACGGAATCGCAACAAAATGTATGAAGAAACGGTGAGAAAACATGACGCATACGACACGTCACTGCGTACCTATACGCGGAGGTTTGATCGCACCCTAAAGCGGCTCTGGCGTCACTGACGCAACCACACTGTCGAGAACCGCTTTCCTCGGAAGTCTTTAGCCTATAGCTTTATGTGAAGGCGCTCTTAACTTGTTTATACCATCGCCTTGATCAACTCATTACGTTGCGCGGTACGTCATCAGTGAATCACCGACAGTTCTCTGAATGATCTAATTCATTCGCGAACCTTGACCGGTCGTTTATTTACGGATTTGATGATCTTGTTACATACATCAAATATAATGTAGTTGATTAAGAATATGAAATCAATATTTGCAGTGGCGTAACTACGTCAGGGGCCCGCGGCAAATTCATCAGATGGGGCCCTCGCTATAAAGAAGTGCATCGTTCCTCTGTGCTCCGGGCCACGCCAGTTCGGGGCCCCGTAGAGCTGGGGGCCCTGGCATTTTGCCAGCCATTACACCCTATAGTTATGCCACTGAATATTTTGTATTATGGAGTTGTTCCCAGCACCTAAATCGGGCTTCTCTAGATTTTCATTTGGATTGCCATATTTACCAGAACTTACAAAGTTAAGTAACTACCTACTTCCTTTGTTTTTATATTAGAAAAAAGAAACAAATTTGCCGTTTAAGCAGCTTGGAAAAGCGGAAAAGCCTTTTTATAAAAATTTATAGCAGGGGCCTTACCATGACGTCCTAATTCCGACTCAGTTCAAGTTTTAGTTGTCACTTTTAGTATTAATCTGACAGCGAGCGAACCTAAACTGAATCGCACTAAGACGTCATGGTAAGGCCCCTGCTACTTTTAAAACGATGACAATATCGCCAAGCAACGGTGCTTGCGTTGCTGTGTTACGGCGTTGGGGGGTTCGACAACGGTGAATTGATTGGCATACTAGGTCCATCTATCTGAATCATCACATGGATTCATTCAATAGGCGGTCTTATCACTTCAAATGTATTTCTATCAGTCAACCATTAAAACTATACAGAAAAATAGCAAAATATCACGAATGATCACGATGCCGGAGGGGGGTGTCCGAGAACACATCACGTGTATTTTCAAGAACGTCAAATAGGTAATAACGAAATTACGAGCGTGACATATGGCTTAAATAAAAAAACAAGTTATTGCTGTTTTTTTTTTAGTAACTAATAACTTACCTAATTGATACTAAGTCCGAAAAATACACGTGATTTTAAATGGGGGCAGGGGGTAGCGTTATTATCACCAATTATCATCGAGGCGGGGGGGTCAAAAGTAGGCCAAATACATAGGTATGATCACATGATTTCTGGACGAGCCCTTACGTGCTTTTTATTGGATATCAGATGGATATCAGCCTTTAGGTTGTGTATGTGTGCATTGCACTCATTACATATTTGCTTAGGTAAGCGTGAGACATCAATGACTGTATCTACAGATCTAAACTACTTCCTGTTTCTCGACGCGTAACAATAACAACTACTACTGACAAATACAAGGAAGTTCAGTGTCTATTCTCAGTAGGTACGAGACAGATAAGTCACTCGATTCGATGTGAATCAGCATCTGTTAATGACGATGAGCAATCATTGATGTGATGACAATTAACCCTAATTATAACCGAATATGGCCGATACTACAGGAAATAGGGGCCCTTATTATGATCTGAAGCTGTAATACAGGGGTGGCGAAACTTTGGTAGAAGTGCCGTTTTTATGCGAAAAATAAATTTGGTTAGGAATGACGTGCTAATCACGGACCACTTTGGTGTTGATAATTAAAAAATGTAATTAAGTAACTAATATGTATGTAAAACTCTTTATTGTACATAAAACACATGAAAAAGATGAATACAGGAAAACACAAATGCACAAAGGTGAACTTATCCCTAAAAGGGATCTCTTCCAGTTAACCTTTGAACGATTGACAGGACATAGGTATTAAGCAAGAGTAGACACACAGAAAAAGTAAAAGAACTGATCAAAACCTAAAATAATCCTAAATGCCTAAATTTTAAATACTATGTATTGGCGTGTCCGAATCACACACATCAAAAAAGCCTTGGCATAATATAATCATTATCCCTGGACAAATTTGATGTTTTGACTCTGTAGTAATATGCCTATATTGAAATGCTCAAAACTTTTTAATGAGTGTATTTTGACGCGTGCCATTGGTTCGCTACCCCTGTTGTAGCACATTAGCTTTTGCCGCAGACACAAAACATCTATCCTATTCGCACACGCCGACCTAGGCACCCTAAGGCTAAAATTCCTTTGCACGTCACAATATATAACGTCTATAAAACAGGCTGTCAACTTGAAAGTTCGACTTTAGCGACATTTTCATTTGATAAGAATAGAATATGGATGAAAAGTGGTAGACCACTTATTTGGGCGACCGTACCTACTCGTTAGTTAAAGATACCTGCCTAGTTGATTTATGTTCTCAATTAAAACTGGCGTACTAGCTAGGCCCTCAGATAGCGGAGCAGAAAAAGTGGTGCCTACAATTTGAATAGCTTTAGCTAGGCGTCAAAAACTAGATAAGCATATAAGTTCGCGGATTGTTATATTCACACAAATAAAACACATTAAGTAGGTAGTTAGTTATAATAGGTTCCTAAATTGATCGTTTAGATTTAGATATGGTTTAGATTTAAAACAGGATCCAACATAATTTCAAGAGAAATATCCATAACGCCCACGAGATATTTTAATAGCCCGCCAAACCTGACTGCACTTATGGCGGCAAAATACTCAATGCACATGGCTGAATGCAACGAAAATCAACGGTCATCGCTAAAAAAACAAATGAGCAATACAACAACACTACTCCACTCGGTATTGATGGTATTGATACTAGAATAGCCGCAACCTAACGTACGTACACTTTACTATTGTTGGGATTGGTGTTTGAAACTTGAAAAGGAATAAAACCTGGCATCTTGTATTCCCCCCAGTGGCCGTCGACCGCGGCAATCGCGGCATGACATCACCGGCGGTGCAGACGAGATTACGTGGCGCAGGGGTCGAGAGCCTTTTTAAATTGGAATAAAATTAAATACCATAAAATACACCTTCTTTTTTATTTTAAAATGTAGTTAATCTGCGTGGGTGAAGACTTGTGATAAATACACCCCCTTGCAAAAAAAACGGGCACCCATGGTTTTTGTATTTTATGTGCATAAAAGCTTACTTTTTAAGCTTTTAATGCCTAAAAATCTGAAAAACCATTGGTGCCCGATTTTTTTGCAAGGTGGTATAGTTGTAGGTCCTGTAAGTACCTAATTAATGAGGCGCATTACGTACTGACGTATTATTTATTGTATGTACATTGTACGCAGTAAGTACCTAGACTGGGTCCTAGAGGTAGATAAAAGTGATAGTGTTTACGTTGCAATTGGAATTACATTTAGAATGATTACCTGTTTTATCCCGTACCTATACCTACCTATAGCGATGTACGTAAGTCAAGTAACGCAATAATTTCGTAGTGTTATAGGAAAAGATAAGATAATGATTATTTCCATTCCACAATACTTTCCATGCCATAACTTATTTACTTAACTACATAAACAACTAATAATAATACCAATAACAAAAAAAATACTAATAACTCAATAATGAATAAATATTACTATGTAAACTTACTTTTACAATTAGTTTTAAGTTAAAACTGGACAAACTTTGATTGTCTATGTATGGTATGGATAGTAGATGAATGGATAAGAATGTTGTAAAAAGATAGATTAAGTACCTACTTAGTCACCTACTATTGAAGTGGTTCGTTATTCAAAGGTCCATTGTCTTAGTCTTAGGTAATAGGTAATGATTACTTTAGTCCGTTTCAAGCTCAATTGTGTTGGAAAGGGATAATAATTGGACCAAAAGTTGCCGATACAAGGCAGTCGGTGAGCGAGAGAGCAACAAAACCTCTGATACGCACAGTCGACCGACCTCGCCGCGTCTCATTCGTGTTTATTTCGGAGTTTGCTTCTCAGTGGACTGGGTGTGTCACTTTTGAGGAAAAACAAGTGGGTATTTTTTAATATTTTACCTTAGCAAATAGTGAAGTATGACTTGAGTGAGTTTATTTGTAGTGTTAGAGAAATTTAAAGCAATTTGGTGGATGAAATCGTTTGAAAAATAAGTTTTTGTAAAGTATAAAAATTTCGCAACGCGCCGGCCGGTCAGTGCTTGCTAAAGCCGGCACGCTAGGTGGTTTCTAATGGAAACTTATTTTTAGCACATACCTACGGGGAAACTGTTGTTTATAACTGAATTTGTTTTTCTAGAAATCAATCAAGATGAGCGGACAGCAATACTACCCATACAAGGTAAGATTTCGACCCACATTAATTACATACCTACCTACTTTAGATAGTTCTATCGATTCTCACGGGATGATGTCATCTTTGGGGCAAGGTTAACATAAGCGTGCACAAAACGCTTTATGCGAATATATTTTGAAGTCTCTAAAAACAAGTTCCAATTCTTATAAGAATCTTGTTCGTGTGCATAGGTACAACTTTTTTTAGGTTAAACGTTAACTAATTACGCGTACATATGAGTTAAGTGATATTTACACTTACTAACGGATTTAAACTGTGTTAAAGTCTATGTAAACGTTACATTACCGTAAATTGAGCTAGGTATTATGGGTGCAGGTTTTGCGGAGGTTTCCCCTAGAAACGCGTCATGACTCCACCTTAGTAATAAAGTTGAAAGCTATCAAGTTGTTTGTAGGTGCTGGGCGAACCGTCGTATAGGTACGTTACCAGTAAGCAGTAGGTACAACTTTGACCTATTAACTCTTACCTATGTACCTAAATTGATTGATTAAACGCTGTAGTATAAGTAGGTACTTAATACTTACAGAGTGTTACAGTTGAGACAACAAATTGCGATGATGTGGGCAGCTCCGGCTGTTGTTATTTTATTTTATTTTAATGCTTTGTGTAATTTTATAGTTTTGTACTTTTCAAAAAAGGTTATGAACCACTGTGGTACTTAATACTTACTTATGTCAACGGATTTATATTGCATAGGTACAAAGTGCATGTCACTGTCACATTCACATCACTCTTCTCACTCTAATGAACGAAGGCTCGACGGCCGATCATTCCTCATAAAATTTGTATGCAACGTTTTTAGGCCATGCACGTAATTAGTTACGAACAGTGCAAAGAAATGCGCGTCACGTCTAGCAGTCTAAGTGAGTTTACCTTGGTGGTACAATGCACAGTGCCCAAGCATGTTTGTAATCTGGGTGCATACTTGCATAATTCAAAGTCAAACCATCAAACTATGACTAACTGAAGTATGATATCATGGATAAAGAACACAGTATTAAATTAACGTTGTACCAACTTACAGTACCTACCTAAGTTCATCGTTTAAATCTTTAGGCAGGCATCAAAATATTCAGTCGTGCCGTGACTTAAACAGTAGGTCTGTACCTACCTATTTATGTAGGTACTTTCTAGAGAAAGTTTGCACCGACGCCTGTTACCGACCTGCACTGTAAGACAAGCAACAAACATTAAATTTATTAATCTGATAGCATTCACTTGTTTATATATATTACTAGCTGTTGCCCGCGACTTCGTCTGCGAAATCGTTTATAGCGATCCCGCGGGAATTTTCCGGGATAAAAAGTAGCCTATGAGCTATTCCAGACTTTTCTCTATCTATGTGCCGAATTTCATCCAGATTCGTTGGGCCGTTCTGGCGTGATTGAGTAACAAACAAACTTCAACACTCCATCCATCCATCCAAACTTTCGCATTTACATATAACATTAGTTAGATTAGATTAGAGTTTATATACTTACTGCAGTTGGTTTGCGCCGACTAGTCGTAAAAAGTAGGTTAATATACACGGTTCAGTTATTGTTATGAATGGAAAAGTGTATGGCGACAAGGAGTCGCCTTTTTGTGGCGTGTCGGGGTTTGTGAGTTGCGCACTGCGCTACTGTAGCTGGGGTTGGGCAAATATTTTATGTAGACAACCGGGGCCCGATTATTGAAATCACATGACTCGAAAGTATGTACTCTTCGGAAATGATAGATTGGATTAAATACAATACAAATCACTTACTTACTTAATTAGCTGTAATTTTCTTCTTCTTTACTTTCAAGTTGCGGGACTTTCGAGTTCCGTTTTCAATAATGGGGCTTCGTTCTGTTATACAAACAGAAGAAAATTCGGCATCGATCATGTTTTCATGGAACAAGATCAATAAAGTACCAATGAATAGGTAACAGATTATAGATTAACAAGAAATCGCATCACAAACCGAAGGTTGAATGTGCACACTATAAAACGCGAAGGACCGAATTACTTACTTATCTACTTACTTGGTTCCTACCTATGATTACGAAATAAATGTATTTGTATTTGTACTTAAATATGATCGACTCTAGTATCAGCCTACGTAATTATGTGAATATGCCAAAGTTTGCAATGCAAACCTAGTGGAGCGCATCATTGGTCGAGTTTACTTCTAAATCTTTTCAGTTTCCTAAGCAGAATCTTCACTCCTACCTAACTATGACATGACATCGTATGCATATAGGTACTTTGTTTTCGCCAAAAATACCCACAAAATTAATTAGACCGCCACAATCCTCACCAAACTGCCATTCCAGCTAGTTCATCCCCTCTTTCTATTTCAGTGCACGCCCACGGTGTACCCAGCGGATCCCTTCGACCCTGCCGCCGACGCGGAGACCCTCCGCAAGGCCATGAAGGGCCTGGGCACTGATGAGAAGGCCATCATCGACGTGCTCTGCCGCCGCGGAATCGTACAGAGGCTCGAGATTGCCGAGACCTTCAAGACTAGCTATGGCAAGGTATGTTTACAGCAAACGCATAGCCCTGCCTCACCGGGACATACCTCACCAGCTATGTATCCTGTAGGTACAATCACGTCGTCAAGTAAGTGACAGCCGATACATATACACCTCGTTGCAAAAAGAACGGGCACCCTGGTCTTTGTCTTCTATCCTCTCTTTAATACCTAAAAATCTGGAAAAATATAATGTAGGTGCCCGTTTTTATTGTAAGGGGTGTATTTCTATATGAATTGGTCGGCTACGGTAACGGGCAACGTCGCCATGGCGTCCCGGTGAGGCAGAGCCCTAAGGATATTAGATCATCTGTAGATTACGTCATACATTTGGGGGAGGGGGCTGATAACACAGCGAAAAGTCTTAAATAAGCATTTGTATTTAAGTTGTTGTTGAAAAGCGTTACGATGCATAAAGGTACGCAGCCGAGCAAACCCCTTTTGGAAACCTAGATTAACTACTTAAATATTATTTAACGGGGTAAAAAATCTTTCTATTATAATTATATCGTTATTAATCTAGTTAAGGTATCTTTCTTATCAATTCTTGACAACTTTAGCCTTATGTTTGTTAGATAGAAAATAACTCAACCCAACCCAGTTAAGTACATAACACTAGAATCTAGGTAAGTCCTTAGGTATCTATTCAAAATCGAATTGAGTCGTTTTCCTCGAAATAAATTTCTAGTTAGTGAATGTCCGTCTTCTGAGCCAACTTTATTAAATAGCTTACAAGTTTGTATTAAGGTCAACTATGACACAATCTAAGTTAAGCAGGTAGGTAGGTAGTTAACTAGCGACATTGTTTGTACGTACTTCTAAAGTTCCACGCGACGCAAACAAGCGAAACGTAGGGTCAGATAGGTACCTAGAGGTACCTACCTACTTCCTTTTTAAATTAAAAGAAAAAATAGCAAACTACCGTCTGGCCTCTACAATATCTCGCTCATATTTATGAAAATTAGTTGGTCCTCCAACTAGGTATCAAAATTTTCACTAGTCAAATTTTTTCAGCCTTCTATCATTTATGAATATGGCAACACTTAACACGCCGTTTGCTGCATAATGGAGTTTTTGATAACAGTTATATTTTTTTAATTATTACTTTTTCATTTACTTATAAACTTTTTGCTCTAAGTATTTTACGTTTTGGTAAAATTTCTTGGAACAAAAACTCAAAGCAGTAAACTTATACCGGATTTACAGTAATCATAAAAATATTTTAAACCATAACCTTAGCGTTTTTTTAACGTTATAAACACCAGTCAAAAAACCAGTAAGTGATAACATCAGCCGGCCCAAGTGGCCTTGGACAATCATCAACCTTACTCACTGCTGATTCACGCAAACGCAAAACTCATTTCAATGAGGAACTTACGGAATTATGGAGCAGGTGAAATAAGCATGAATCAGTTTACTATTTCTAGAGAACAATGGAGAATTAGCCTATTTTTTACATTACAACTTAGTGAAAACTACATAGTACATAATTATACTACTTACTAGGTACTTTATACCTACGTAAGTACCTGTAAGCAAATCGTCCGGCACATAAAATGTAGTTCTATAGAAAAATTATTACAAAAGCAAATGTCTTGTATCCTTTCCTATACCTATTGTGGGTTTCATTATCCTTACTAGCTGTTACCAACCAGCGACTTAAATGCTTGGATTGGAATTAGTTCGTTGCTGTCCCGCATTAAATCAGCCAATTTTTCCATAGGTACCAAGATTATTTTCGAAATGAATTTTACGAGTAAAACGTTTATGTGTGTAAACAAAAAAAAACATTTATTTTAAAAGAACGTTCAAATTTCGATATGCAGCTGCGTCTACAATACTTTGGTGAATTGCCAATATCGCGTAATTGATAATAATTGCTTTAGGTTCGAATTTAAAACCGGTAAATACTATAAATAAATAAAAAAAAACAATTTTCCAAAAGTTAACTAGGTATCTACTAATGTAAAAAGAATCCTGTCTTCGCCCTACAATTCGAACTGTCTCGAATATAAAGTGCTCAATAATTATCTTACCTATTAAATACGGTGAGTGAACTAAAGATACCTAATTGTGTTTTCTCCGTAAAAGTGTTATCTGTTGTTTAACGGTTATCAATGTTTACATTATGCTGTCAGCCTGTCACATGTCCTTCACGTATCAGCGACTTTACAATGTTTGAGTACAGTCTCGGATTATATTACATTTAGGCATTAAAGGAGACATTCCATTCGCCTAATCATAATCATATATCGTACTATTGAATAAATAACTAACTACAAAAGTATGCATAGATGGTTATATCCTCATGTCTAAATATAATCGGGCAATCAACTATTAATACGAGTAGAAAGATAAAAATCTACGCAATTTTTTTGTGAATGGAAGCATCTGTTATACTTACATAAAATTGTTAAGTCCACAGTCGAAATTAATGTTTCGGTCAACATTATATTAACATCTGCGAAGAAATTAACAGTAGGTAGACTAAATATAAATAATCCATCGACGTACCTGTCTATAGGTAAATAAGCTATAAATTTCAGCCTTATGATACGTTTTTCGTAGTTAACACAAGATTTAGAAAATGGTGCTGTTACGAGTATTGAATATAGAAGTATCTTGTAATAGGATTGCCGACTTAATACGATTAAATTTGGCAATATCCTAATGACTGGCAGCTTGTTGACATTTTAGGTTAATTGTCAATTAAGTCTTAAAACAGAAGTTTCACAACGCCATGTACCTAGTTACGACGAGTAGGTACCTATATCAAGCGTGGCCAATGTAATTTTCCTCATACTTGAAGCATGCAAAGACTTCAATATGTATTCTTGCAATTGCAATGACTCAAAAAGCCATTCTAAAAAAACAATTGGGAACATAATATACTTACCTACTGTTAATTTCGTGGTAGGTTTTTCCCGACCATCCACCAAATTAAATGTCACATTACTCTGTCCCTTCAAATTCTATTTTCGCGAAAAATAATATCGAGCCATAGCTTCGTTCTTGGGAGTGAATGTTTGAATTTGAATTTGAAAACTAGTTCGCTATACTTCAAACTACAAGACGTAGATTTCATCTATTTTGGGTTGACAAGATATCCGACAGGAAATTTACGACACATCAAATTAACGTTTGTCGTCGGCACGCGATTGTTAATATACTTAAACCTCGCGGTCCAAAAGCGATGGTGGCTCATTATTCTAGGAAACACATATTATTTTGCTAAAATAACACCGTGCTTCTCTATGCGGAAAACGTTTATATTGTTTGTACCTACGTATATTTAGAAATATTTTTAAATAAATTAGTATGAAATGCATATTGATGAAAATGTTCTATTGGGTTACGTAGCCGTAGGTAATTAATTGCTGTACATGTACAGGATACCCACACTCGCTAACAAATTTAACTTCATTTTTCTAGTTACTGAACACACGTGTATAAATATATAGTATCCATGTCTTCCTGATATTATAACTGAAAATAATAATGTACTTTTTTAATATAAAACTACCGTGAGGCTCAGACATATTAATGTAAACCATGACTAAGAATCGCGACTCGATTCGAAACTGTCGGACCTTTTCCGACGTAATAAAACGTGAGTTATCCGTTTGTTTACATTAATAATGTACTTAATCGAACAACCTAGGGCTCTTTAAGGCCTATTACTGAACTAGTAAGTTACAGCTTTGGCCTACACTTTCCATTTCAGATGGGTCTATCACTGGTCAGTCCTACACAAAAACAAATGTACGACCAACTTTACCACCAGTTTCCCTTTCCCAGGACCTGATCAGCGAACTGAAGAGCGAGCTCAGCGGTAACTTGGAGAACGTGATCATCGCTCTGATGACGCCCCTCCCCCACTTCTACGCTAAGGAACTGCACGACGCAGTTGCCGGGATGGGCACTGATGAGGAAGCCATTATTGAGATCCTTTGCACCCTGTCTAACTATGGGATTAGAACTATCTCCGCCTTCTATGAACAGTGTAAGTGATTTTTTACAAGCTTTTAATTAGTTTGACTGGCAATATTTGCATGTTCGTTAAGGTCAAATCTTAAGTCTAATTCGGCCATTCTAGTGGACAGATTGATTTGAAATTTTGTGTATATCTACGGTGCCCCTGGAGTAAGTGCACAAACGAAAAGGGATGAAGCTAAGAAGCAATGTAATTTACAAAGAAAATTTATTTATTAATGCATTTTTGTCGCTTTAATATAAACGAACTAGCTAACGGGATTGTATAACGAAGGGTTGCCAATGTTTATGATTATGAAATGTATTAAAAACACTCAAACAAAAGTCGTAGAGGGGATGGATGAAAGAAGATTAACTAAACAGATTTATATGGGGAGTGTGAATGGGTGCGTTGGGAGGGCAAGCCTAGACGGACGTTCCGTGATCAAACCGAGTAGCATGTATGAAGAGATTGATGAATGTGGATGAAGCGAAAAAGGTAAGTATGTCAGGATCGTAGCAAGTGGAACAAAGTAGTCTCTGCCTACCACTGTGGGAAAGAGGCGTGACGGTATGTATGTATGTAAACAAAAGTTTATCTTAAGAGGGTGCATCCGTGCTGAGCTCGCAACGTCGCATTTTTGGTGATTTTTTGCGATTATTTCACAGTAATTGAATGAAAGTGTCAAAAAGCTGTCTGTAGTGCACTTCGTTTTTAGTGTATTAATGTGTCCTACGCAATGATTAATGGTGGTGGACTTTTATTTTCGTATTAAAGGGATAAAATACTATATCTCGTTTAATAAGAAAATAAAAGTCCGTCACGATCAATTATTGCATTAGATACATTAATACACTAAAAACGAAGTGCACTTCAGACGGATATTTGATACTTTCATTCAATTTCTGTGACATAATCGCAAAAAATCACCAAAAATGCGACGTTGCGAGCTCAGCACGGATGCACCCTCTTAAGACTCAAGCGTAAACGTAAAAAAACCATGACTTATTATTTCGTTGTCTTCACCAGTATACGGCAAGAGCTTAGAGTCAGACTTGAAAGGTGACACCTCGGGCCACTTTAAGAGGCTTTGCGTGTCCCTCTGCATGGCGAACCGTGACGAGAACCAAGGTGTGGACGAGGGGGCTGCGAGGGCCGATGCTGAAGCCCTAGCCTCCGCCGGCGAGGGCCAGTGGGGCACTGACGAATCCGTCTTCAACTCTATTCTCATCACCCGCTCTTACCAACAATTAAGACAGGTAAGAGACTTTTTCATAGTAGCAATACTGTAAAGACCCGTTGAAATTTAAATTTTTAAACTGTGTCCGCGGTCGTATTCCTCCGAGTGTTCGCCATATCCGTGTAATTAAATTGAAGTTTAATGACGTTTTACAAAAATAAACTAATTAAGCATTTACTGCCCAAAAAATTGTTGGTGGAAATCATAAAATTTATGAAGCTTTTTTCTGTAATCGCTACAAAATTTAAAGGTTCACACACACCGCTGAACGAACATGTACCTAGGTATGTGATGTAAGCGCAGTAAGCACATGACAATCATATAACAACAAACAGTAACTTTACATAGGTATATTGTTCATTTGCTACAGACCGCAGACTCTGCTTTAAACCATGCATTTCTTATGTATAATTACCCGCTTAAAATTCTTTGAATTAGCCCCTGGTAAGAAAATCCAGTTGTACCTACCTATTTCTTGCATTTTTTATCATAAGTATTGCTTTTTATTGCCGGATAGACAGGCCGTGACGAGTACGCTACAATCCTAGTATTTTACGTCAGTTACTATTCTATTTTCATCTTGATCTCATAAATAGTAATAGGCGAAGCGCATTGGTTTTGTGTCAAGGTCGATAAACTTTATAATGAATGATCATAATCATTATACAATTTTTGTTATTTACATAGGTAATATATTACTTACTTAACATCTCTTTCATATGATGTTGGAAAATTAGTCACGCAACGCAACTCCTAAGTAAAATCGGTGTAGATATTCGATTTTAGTAGATACTTATGTTGCAGTTTTACACAAAAAAAATTGTTATGATAAGTACTAAAGATTTTTCAGACTGCCGTCTGTATACCTACCTACACTCTAAATTACAAAATCGGTGTCGGCAAATAAATTAAGTGATGGTCAATTTTATTACAAAGCCTGATGCGTCTCGCGTCTCATTCGTTTTATTGAAGGCCCAGACTGCAGATCATCAATTATGTATTCTTATAACTTCAAATTGTTATTGAGTCATTACTCAGGAATGTTTTGTTCACAGCATAATATGAATGGATCATACATTAGCGGTAACTTGTAATCTAGATATAATACGACCGTCACTTCCAATAAATGACTTTGTCTATATTCTTTACTGACTCACTGTCTTAATTACTGTCGTCGTACTTAACTCTACAATTCCACCTACCTATACCTATACCTACATGAAAAACCTAATAAGCACCTAGTAGGTATATTTCTTTGGAACTTGCAAAAAGAAAATGGGAAAACTATTTCAAACAAAAATATAACGGAAGAAAGTATGTAAGTAAATTAATTCTGTTTTAACATAGATCTTCGCCGAATTCGAGGGCATCACTGGCAAGGACATCGAAGAATCCATCAAGAAGGAATTCTCCGGAAGCATAGAGAAGGGCATGCTCGCTATTGGTAAGTTAATTGAACACTGACTACCTTTTTCTGTTTTACTTCAGTCCTTCAGATGACCATGTACCTAGTTTTAAAACAAGAAGGAAAACGACCCATTTCGCCTGCTAAGAGGAAAAATATGTGATTTGTGGGAATATATCATTGTTTGTGGGTGCACACACGCATCTAAATGTTTATCGGAAATATTTATAATTAAATTAGGGTCAGTGGAAACCCGGCTAAAATAAAATTATAACATTTTGCTATCTAAAATTATAACGGTCAAGCCAAAGATAGTGAGGTAGGTACTTAGTTAAATAAAATTATGGTACCTAGCTACAATTATACAACTGTATTTTAAAATTCATTCTTCATCTGCATCCCGTGTTTAGTGGGAGCTTTATAGCGGAGTACTGAGCTGTTAGTGAGAAAAGAGCAATATTCACGAGTCTCCAAACAGCAACTAACAATTGAACAGACTGACGTTGCAAGGTCAATGTTGTTAGTCATACGCAGGAAGCGAAGTTAACGCGGCCTTGCATTCAAACGTTCAACTTTTTGTGTATCAAACACTACCTGAATCGAAAGACTAAGAGAAAAAAAACCTCCAGTCAGATGATGTATGATTGCTATGATCTTTTAACAAAAGCTGAGGCGTCACGATCAGAAGCAAAGTCATACCCCCTATTCATAAACGCTCTATAGGCTTCTGCTAACTTAGCAAGCGTTTGTCCTTATATGTCACTGTGACATTTCATAAACGCTCTATAGGTTTCTGCTAACTTAGCAAGCGTTTGTCCTTATATGTCACTGTGACATTTCATAAACGCTCTATAGGCTTCTGCTAACTTAGCAAGCGTTTGTCCTTATATGTCACTGTGACATTTCATAAACGCTCTATAGGTTTCTGCTAACTTAGCAAGCGTTTGTCCTTATATGTCACTGTGACATTTCATAAACGCTCTATAGGCTTCTGCTAATTTAGCAAGCGTTTGTCCTTATATGTCACTGTGACATTTCATAAACGCTCTATAGGTTTCTGCTAACTTAGCAAGCGTTTGTCCTTATATGTCACTGTGACATTTCATAAACGCTCTATAGGCTTCTGCTAACTTAGCAATCGTTTGTCCTTATATGTCACTGTGACATTTCATAAACGCTCAATAGGCTGCTGCTAACTTAGCAATCGTTTGTCCATATCTGTGAAAGGTAAATGTCACAGTGGCAGATGACACGATTGCTAAGTTAGCACAAGCCTATAGAGCGTTTATAAATAAGGGTTAAGTTATTTAGGTCTGAACGTGTACTTGTGCACGTATATGTGGAATAAGTAAGTACGTAAGCGAGGACGGTTAGGTATATTAATTTCTAACATGGCAACCTCCAATAAATTAGTGTTCAATCCAAGTATGTAGAACAACAAACACGGTTGAACATGTTCTTTACTTTCCTAATACCCACGTGAAACAAACTTCGCAATGTCCCAGGGTCTTCAAACCTTGTCCCAGAGACTAACTTCTGATTCATACCGACATTGGTATTAATTGAATAAAGACGATTGAGACGTTAACTCCGCGGGGTCACAACACAATAGAACTTGACTTAGTGGCGTGACCAATGTTCCACGAGACATTACAAACACCGCCAAACAATTGGTTTAATAAAAACTTGTGGAGATTGAATTGCAGTTGGGGCACCTATGAATAGATCCATAAACACAGTGCATTTATGTAGCATACTGTTCTATGTTTATCTACTTGAAAGAATATAAGAAGTAGGTATGTAAATACTGTCTAGTCAGACAAATTTGATTGAGCCTACGCATTTAAAAATTAAAGAAAAAAATGACTTAGTTTAAAATACCAACCTTAATAAAAAGGCATCCCTCGATAAACATAATGTTTATGAGCAATTGGTGGCCCAAATTTTCTTAACTCAGGAGTTGCGTATCTCATTTTCAGTTCAGCCAGATACTATAGGTACCTAACCGCTGTAGCAAAATATTGTTCTGCGTCTAGCTAAATGTCAGTGAACGTGTAGAACATGATCCGGATAAGTTATGTCACGTCTAATTTGCAAGGCGAAGGCTTACTCTCGTAGTATACCTTTAGACTTGCACCAAACTCTTTTCAATTCTGTCTAGGCAAAATCTATAGCCCATTATTTTTGTACAGTTAAGTGCGTCAAGAGCAAAGTTGGTTTCTTCGCTGAGCGACTGTACTACTCGATGAAGGGTCTCGGCACCAACGACAAGACCCTCATCAGAATTGTTGTGAGCCGCTCCGAGATCGATCTCGGAGACATCAAGCAGGCCTTCCTCGAAAAGTACGGAAAGAACCTCGAGGAGTGGATCGCTGTGAGTAAACTTTTCCAGTTTATTACTCATTTTTGGAAACTCATGCTAATCATAATAATTTGAAGGCGGTAATGGTTTCCTTAAATGGTTCACTTGTGTAGCAGTCAAAGCTTCTTGTTATATATTTGGTGTATTTGGATTGTACTAAGGTTTTCTTAGTTTACAATGAAGCCTACTTTAATTAATTTCATTTATTCTGAAGTAAAAAGTGCTATCTTGCGCATACTTTTATTTTGATATAATTAATATGTTCAATATTGTTTTAAATACAATGTACTTATTTATGATGCTATTTTCGTACTAACACCGATATTGTATATGTACCCACTAAGGATGCATGATGGCATTAATTAATGTTTTAATTAACACCTACGTAACAGTTTATCGCTCGCTTCTGCTTTTAAATATTTTGTTATAATCATAAATATGTATTCGTTACTAACGTGCCGCAGATGCGTTAAAATTGTAACAACAATTAACAAATATTTGCTTATCACCAAACTGATTACCAACGTTTCATAAACCACTCGATCATTAAACCATATTCACTTAAAAAGTATAGGTACTTACATCGTTGGTATTAAGGGTAATGGTATTGGTAATGGTGGTAAAAATCTTCTTGTCTGCATGAAGTACTTTTTTAATATTAACGTATGAAACTGACCCATAATTTTAGAACGATCTTTCTAATGTTAAGTAATGAAATATTATCATGCTATGTATATGAAGTAATCAGCATGAATCAACGTATCTTCACCAGCAGAAGGAAGTCATCATTCACTACTTTTCATCATAAAATTATCAATTTATATCAATATACAGATCTATTTATTATTGCTATATTGAAATGGCTCGAATTTTTGAAGTGATTGCGTATTTCGTATTGACTAGGGAACGTTCTCAACATGTTTGTGATTAATCTTGTGTTTATCTTCAAAATTGTCTTTGGTTTTGGCTAACACGTACCTAACGTAGCGTAGCGTGTCGGCTGCACCGAACGTGGCGTAAATATGGCTTCGATTGTATATGGTTTGACCAAATTGTTCTGGCGTTTAGAAGAAATCCGTTTTGATTACAGGGCGACACTTCCGGGGATTACAAGAAGGCTTTATTGACAGTTGTCGAATAATTGTGGGGCACACGGGCAGGACAACGATTCAAATAACACGCTTAGTTACAATAATTTAAGTTCTACGTCAATTGCTGGGTTGTAATGTGATCTGATAGGCCATCGGCGCATTGTAAACAAAACTGCCACCTCGCACATTACGAGACAATAGCGAGCCAGTTTTGCGGCCAATGTCGCCCTCTAAGTTAATTAATTAATTTAAAATGATCTGTATATTTTGTTCCTGTTGCTCATAGTCATGTAACACTTTCTTTGCACTGTACATACATACTGCCTCGCTAACACTACTTCGTGCATGCGGCGAGGGTCCGTCGCAGTCGAATGTATTCTCATAAGTAATTATTAATTTTTCAGGAGGAATTAGCAGGCAATCTGGGCTACCTCCTTTCGACAATGAGTTACTAGAGCCCCGCGTGCTAATACAGTCATAACTCAGTATTACGAGCGGCATTTCTTTGTGTAATCTAGTGCTGTGTGAAGAAAGTAGTCTTGTCACAGAATATTTTATTATCATTATTGTATCAATGTATGATCACTTCAATGTGCATTAAAGACATTCTTGTTTTAAGCTAATCTTTTAAGTAATCTCGTGAATGATATTTTGATTCTTACTCGTGCTTCTTTACACGCATGGTTTGTTTAAAATTAAAAATCTCAAATAAAATTGTGGGCCAGTTTTGTGTAAGTTTGGCTTGAACTACAGCTTCGTTTTCGGTATTGTTTACAGGACGACCTAAACGGCGACTTCAAGGATGTGCTAGTCGCACTTTGTTATTAGAGCCTGCATATTATTTAGGCAGATTTATTTTTGTATGAATATGTTTAGATTTTTAGAGCATGCTTTTGAGGTCCATGTTCCATGTTACAAGTGCAATGTAATGTTTTCCAGGATGATACGAAAGGGGACTACAAACGCGTGTTACTCACTCTCGTTTCGTAGGAGATCGCATAATAACACTACAAAATGTTATTAATTGGTGTTGTATTGCATAAGCTAAGTTCCGATCTGAAAATGCCTTTACATTGTATAACTGTTGAGATGTTAGAAAAGCTTGATATTTTTGTGAAAATGAGATATTTATTGATGCTGTAGTTTCGTTTACAATATATTTACATTATTAATTAAACTACGTTCAACTAATTGGTTGTTTAATCTACATCCCTGATCCCGTCCTCAGTAATCTGAAACAAAAACTAATATTGTAGGCACTTCTGACTGGCAGGATAAAGGTCCGACCACACCGCCGCGTATACGCAGTGACGTGTCGTAGGCGTCACGTTTTCTCTCCGTTTTTTCATACATTTTGTTGCGATTTTGTAACGTCACCGTTTTTTAAGCGGCGGTGTGGTCGCACCTGTATGAAGTAGTTTCTGTGGTCCAGTCGCCAAGATAGGTATCATACCGTCTTGTGCTCAACAATATCCGAAATAACATTTAACTATGCAATCGACAACTTACAAAAAATACTAAAAACATTGCGACTACTTATAATTTAAAAAAGCGAGTAATGGTACTTACATCAGAGTGCCTATTAAACAGCAAGTGTTGCGTTTTTTGCCGCAGTGCACGATTTCGTGAGAATCATGAGTTTTGGCATACATTTATTATTCCAATGATAGACATTTACCATACTTTGTTTGTCACTTGTGGCGTCCATAACAATTCAACGCAAATCGACTCAAACCGAATGTACCTATAAGTACATTTAGCTGAAATAGCTCACACTTCACTGTCTCATAATTTCGAATTGTAGTCATGTGGGGGTGGTACCTAACTAATTTGTCTGTAAAATTTTGTTTTGCGTCAAATATTACTCAAATTATCCTTGTATGGCCAGCGCCTGAGGCCAGAAACACTTTAGACTTCTACACAAATTGAATGAGAGCCCCTGTCGCCAATTTTACACCATAGACTAGACATAGAGAGAATTGCAGAGCGTTGCCCCTCAAGAGGGCTAAGATAAAATACTCTTTATCGACATTACATTTTAAGACAAACAACGGATTTTCAACCTTAGGGTGTCTACAAAACATGAAGAGTTTTGGGTGCCCGTTTTCTTCACTAATGGGTTTATGTATATACCTTGAACCTGGCGACAGCGGTCGGCGCATCGTTGCTCTTAAGCAGGAGCGCGGCGCGGTCGCCTGCGCCCGCGCCGGCCGAGAGCAGCAGCCGGCGGTTGCTGCGGTGCGCCCACGCGTCGCCCAGCGCACCCACCACGGACCCGCAGGACAGACCCACGCGCGTGCTCATCTCGTTGGTTAGCACCACCTAAACCAAATAATCATCCTAATATTATAAAGGCGAAAGTTTGAGAGTGTGTAAGTTTGTTACTTCTTCACGCGCAAACGGCTGAACGGATTTCGATAAAATTTGAAATGGAGATAGCTGGTACCATAGATTAACACATAGGATACTTTTTATCCCGGAAAATTGCATGGTTCCCGCGGAATAGTGATAAACATGTCAAAGGTCGTAGCTGCCTAGAGTCGCAAGGTATATAATTATTGCAGAATATATGTATCAAAATCAATTCTTAAATCTAATTCTACGCGGACGAAGTCGCGGGCAGAAGCTAGTAAACAAATAAATAAATATCTTGAGACAATTGCCACCAATTATTATTATTATTATTTAAAATAATATACTAGCAGCTCTTTGAGCTGATGCGTGTATATCACTGCACTTGTGTTCTTTGAGTTTTTAAATGAATGCCCTAGCAATTGCCCTAGTCCCAAAATAAGCAAAGCTTGTAATATGTGTAAGTACTAGACAACGGATAATAATATTAAGTAGGATATTCAACACACAGAAAAAAGCAGTACATTTAACTATAACATTGAATACTTACAGCAATCTGTTGGTCCAGAGCCAACCTCTGCAAATCTGACATTAGCCGAAACAGCAGCCCCGTCCTTTGCTTAGCCGATATACCTTCTTTGAAAGGAAATGCTATTGAATCTATGGCTATTAATTTTACCTAAAACAAGAGCAGAATCGAAATAGTTATAACAAAAACCTGATTATCTGCAAAGTCGGTTTATGGATGATATTATATGATAATATTATATGATGATGGCGGGTGGTAGGGCCTTGTGCAAGGTCCGTCCGGATAGCTACCACCATCTTACTCGCAAATCCTGCCGCTAAGCAGCAGTGCTTGCACTGCTGTGTTCCGGTGTGGAGAGTAAGACAGCCGGGGAAATTACGGGCACAAGAGGCATTTCATCTTAGCCCTCTAGGTTGGCAACGCATCTGCAATCCCTCCGGGGTTGCGGGTGTCTATGGGCAGTGGTGATCGCTTACCATCAGGTGACCCACTTGCTCGTTTGCCTTCCTATTCGCATAAAAAAAAAAAAAAAAAAAATTTAAATGTCATAAAGAAACATTGATGAAAACTGCTAGCTCTAACTTCATGCGGAACATGAAACTTTTTCGTGCGTGCAGCCAGTGTTCATCAATTAATTGTATAACTATAACTACTAAAGTATTGTTTATTTACATTAGGGTGTTCCTGTATTAGTTTGGGTAATTGCTGGATGCAGGCACAAAACTTCTCTAAACCAAATGCATTAATGTAATGCAATTTTTTGAGTGCATTTTCTTCTTGAACGGCAATACTCGTGTCCAAAAGAATTTGACATTTATTTAGACTGGCAAAGAGAATTTCTGAAAGTCAAATTGAACATTAAATTATTCCAGAAACATCAGAATATTTATTGTCAACATAGAATTTATACTTCATACCTTTAAATCTATGTATATTGAAGTTTGTGTTTGTATCTATGTACAGAGCTTCAGCACTTAATCCTCCAAGAATTTTCGGTATTTGGACAGATGCACACAATTGTAAACTAAAACATAGACAGCAGACACAAACATAGAATATATTATTATGAAAATAAAATGAAAATACCTATATAACCTAATTTTTTCAAAATTACAAGTTATGGTCTATGTTTATGCACAAATAATAGGCATGCAACAGCATTTATCATGATAAATGTAATTTTACGTGTAAAGGTGATGGTTTTCTTGTATGTTGTATGTAACTTGAATGACACTTACCATAATTGTGTTTTTCCTGAACCTGGCAGTCCTATGAGTTCCGTAACAGAGCCCAGCTTGATACCATCGTTACCGAGTGCATTATCAAGGGCTAGGCTGAATGACGGTATCGAAGGCAAACAACTCTCTCTCTATGAATGGAAAACAATAATTTTTTAAGCATAACAAAAAATCTCAATACTTGGTCTGCTTCAAGCATAGCAGTTTAAACATACTTGCCATAATTCGGTCGCATTATACATTTTCAAAGTGGACATTCTTATTAAATAATGCGCATTAATACATTTATAAATAATACAAGTATTGTTTTTTGTCAGCACAAACGTTTATAAATCTCGTTTGAGTCAGCTTTTCAAAATTTCGTGAATAAAACTTGACAGCAGTGACAGTTCAATTCTTAGTATTGCCATGTTAATAACGAAAATAATCGGTAATTACCGATTCACGTTGGCAGTGCCATCTATTGTAGAATAGCCAAATCTACATTGCTTCATTTCTTTCAATAGATGGCGCTAGCTTCACTTTTTTTTTAGTTTTCCTACTTGTCCCTAGATGGCAGTTTAGAGTATAATGTTTGATCAATGACCATATACATCCAGTATTTAAGTTATAATAAAGCTACTAGTTAAAAAATACATAAGTATTATTTAGAACTAACTCCAAAATAATTGGGTAATTTTCAATTCAAATTATTTTGCTTATCACGCTTATGAAAAAGATGGCTTCCGAATTTTACTTGGCATTTTCATTATCTGTCATTGTCACTGTCAGAAATGTCAGTATTGATAGAAGTTGTTTGTTTTTCACTTTTTCAGTCAGATTGAATTGAAATTAATTTATTTGTATTAATTAACTACTCGTATACCTAGAGCTAATTATCATAAACATGAATCAAATGAACATGCACGTCCCACTAAATGCGGGCGGGTCAGCTCCTAACGTCGGAGTTGGTATGCAAATGCCTGTGCCTCCGACTATCATGCAGCAGCCCTCGCCACAACACGCTCAGCAAATGCAGCCAGCGATGCCGCAGCAGCCTCAGCCAGACAAGATGGATAACATCTCCAAAGTAAAAACATTAATGGGGTCCCTGCGCGAGTCTATTCCTGTAAGTTATACCTTACAAGTTGATTTGCCAACGTAACATTGATCAAAACAATTCTTAATGGCAACCTTTAATGCACTCATGTCTATATCACCGTACAGTACCTATTCGTTGTGATACTAGCTGTTGCCCGCAACTTCGTCTGCAAATAATTCGTTTATCGCTATCCCACGGGAATTTTCCGGGATAAAAGTAGTATATGTGCTATTCCAAACTTTTCTCTATGTATTTGCCGAATTTCATCCAGATTCGTTGGTCCGTTCTGTCGTGATTGAGTAACAAACAAACATCAATCCCTCCATACTTTCACATTTATAATATTAGTTAGATGAATCTGCAATAGATTCTTGGATCTATTTTAATATGCAAGCAATCTGGTTTAGTGTTTACTGCATTAATTATGACTGTGATCATTATCTTTTTCCATTAAGTTTCTATGTATTGCATGTATGAAGAGATTGATGAATGTGGATGAAGCGAAAGAGGTATGTCAGGATCGTAGCAAGTGGAAAAAAGTAGTCTCTGCCTACCCCTGTGGGAAAGAGGCATGACGATATGTATGTATGTATGTAAGTTTCTATCTATCCATATGCACTTACATATATAATGAAAAATACTAGTTAGTTAGCTGAGAGAAAAGCAATCCCATTAATCTACATGTGTCTGTATAGATACTTTAGGAAAAGGAGCAACTAAGCCACCCATACAAAAACAATACAAATACAAATAAATATCTTTATTTCATAACAGAATATGTTTTCAAATTTAATTTAAATTAATTAATAAAAGTGTGCAACATATCTTATGGGTTACATACAACCTTTAATATTTTCTTATTGATATCAAAATAATGAGTTGACACTGTTGCCTTGGGACTAGCTCTCATCAACAGTATGACGTTAGTCAGCGGATCAAATGAAACTGGTTTCAGTCAGTTGGCATAATCTCATATGCTTAATTGAATATATTCAATCGAAAGACACAACATAAGCAGATAAGTAAACCTTTTGACATGAAATCGTAGCATAATCAAGTTTTCACTTCTTTTCCAGATGACTTTGAAATCAGCAGCACAAATATTGCATCAAAATCACAATATTGATTCCAATTCACAGTAAGTTCTTCTTCTTCTTATTTGTGGCATCAATAAAATCTTGTTGTTATGTTGGAGCAGAAAAAAATAAAGCACCACAAAGTAGATACAAAAAAAATATGTAGACAAATTTAAAAGGTAAAGTGGCCTAAAGGTATACCCTCCTGCCACCCAAAGGCATTTTAAAAGGTCATTTACCTTTTTGTAAAAAGGACTTCAGATTGTTTTGAAAATTAAGACTACAGGACCCTTTGCTGCTGGAGGATATTCATTACATTGCAAGGCAGATTTTGGGTTTTTAAGTACCTAACACAAATTTATTTTTTTACAGAAAAGGAATTGACACACCTGTTCCAAGATTTGATAAAAACTTTGAAGAATTTTTCTCACTATGTGATCAAATGGAATTACATTTGGTGAGTTGGAAACTAAACAGCTCTTTGCTACTTTTTTAAGCATTTTGATTATTACTTTATTTGTGGTCACAACACAACAATCCCATTTTGCAAAAAAGAAACCTTTGAATACAAGATGTGCTTGTAACACAAAAGTCATTTCAAACACTACTTATTCCATATAACTAGGTATGTTACTTGCTTTGCGGTGGAGTTCATATTCCACTGCACATTTAATAATGCCTGCATAATGTCATTACATTATTAGTATCATTATTAATAATTATAATTATACCTAATTGAATGTGAACTTTATGAACACATAAACAGTACTTGTATTTTTATATGATGAAGTATAATAATTTCAATTCGTATACAAATGTCGAGGCATAAAAATGCGAACAAGTAATTATTCTCCCAAGTATCTACTATGTACCACAGTACAAACTAATGTGAGAGTATTCGTAAAGGTGAATATTCGCATTTTTCTTCACTGCTGCATTTAAAATAGTTTGCTATAGATACCTAACTGTAAAAACATTATAATATTTATTTCTTACCGAAAGTCAGCAAACTGCTATATTTGGCCAACTTCCGCCAATGTGCATAGCTACTGCTCAATTTCGTACGAAATTACCGGAGATATTGCGATTTTTGACCTGTTATTATTGTTGATCATGAAAGTTATATCCAATCCATAAATAAGTACATTTTTGGTAAATTAGTCTCATCCCGCAATTAACTTGTTGACCCGGTTGCTCAACTAATGCATCAGTCTTTTATCTTCGATGTCTTTACGTGACACTTTATCATTTGTAAACATTAAACATTCAAGTGTTTTCTAAGGCAGTTGCAGTATCATGTGATCTTATCTGAAACCTCTTTAGGACACCTCCAAAGGGCACGGCCATGAATGAAAGAACCTTCAAATTGACCATAAGATTCGGAGAATATTGCATGATTATTTATAAAAGTGCCACCCGTTTGAGGTGGTTTTTAAAACCGCATTACCTACTGGATAGTACCATTTAAAAGTCATAATTCAACAAGTACAGCTGAAATTAGATTATCGACTAGCTGACAAGACTAACTAAAGCTGTAATTATTTTTGCTCTAGTCGCATTTAAAATTCACCACGATTTTTCACCACTTCCGATCCGAGTGATGGGCTTTAAAAATTCGGGCCCCAGTTCGACAAAACGGTAATTAAATAATTAATGATCCAATAGTTTAGTGCAAAATCTCATTCGAAGAAACGATAAGGAAAAAAATCTTACTTACATTGAAAACGGAGACTTGATACTTTGTGTTTTCTGTTCCGCAAGCGCCGAAAAAATAGTTTAAATTTTAGTTATGATACTTTTGTGACGTTTTAATTCAATTCAATCCAAACTAATTAATTCAATTGTGCAAACAGATGTCTTTTTAGCGGAAATATATTTCAAAAGTGACAATGCATGGTCGTATAAATAACAAGCCGGGTGACAGATCCCAATCATACCTCGTATATCATTATTGGAGTGTCAATGGTAGATTACCTACCCAATGAATCACGACGCATCGGGGTAGTTCTACTAGCGTTTTAACCGTTACTATTACTTGTCGCTTAAGTCATCATCTTGCTAGCGTTTTTCTCGGCATTTGGCACGGCTCAGTGAGCCTGGGGTTCGCTTTGACAATCTGATCCCAATATTTGGCGTAGGCACTAATTTTTACAGAAGCGACTGCCATCCGACCTTCCAACCCAACCCAGAAGGGTAACTAAACCTTATTGGGATTGGTCCGATTTCCTCAAGATGGTTTTCTTCATTTGTCGCTTAAGTATATTTAAGAAATGAGTGAGCGGACACAAGGATTTTATGAATAAAATGATACAGTACGCTTACGGTACAATTTCACGTCCAGCCTATATAAGTCCCACAGCTGGGCACAGGCTTCATCCATTCGAACTCACGACCCTCTGCTTAAGATGTCTTGGTCTCAAGTTTATTAGACAAGTTATCTAACATATTGCAAGTCTGAAACCAGGTTTCTATGCCAAGTTTAAAAGCAACAATTATTGGGTCGTCACCTGTCCATCTCCGTTTCCCATTCCCATTCTATCGAACGGGTCAACTAGAACTAGCCAAAAAATTCCAATATATTGTTATTGTGTTGTGCAATGTGTTGTTGTGTTGTCATGGATGTGGGGGCAAAGACAGCTAAGCTGAAATGGGACTGGGCCGGTCATGTTTGCCGCATGAATATAGAGCGATGGGCCTTAATCGCAACCCGTTGGGTTCCGCGAGATGGCCATCGAAGCGTTGGCAGACCCAGTAAAAGATGGCGGGACGACTTGGACGCATATCAAGTAGAGTGGCAGGAGCATGCCCTCGACCGGGACGAGTGACGAAAAAAAGGGGAGGCCTTTGCCCAGCAGTGGGACACTCAATTAGGCTAATATAATAATAATAATAATATTGTTTACAGCGGACAGCGATAACGTGCATCGAACAGGCGCAGTCGGCGGCGCACTACATGCCGGCGCCCGTCATCCCGTCGCGCCTCGACGCAGGACCCAACTCCGTAAGTTGATATGCTCACTTGTCCGTTAAATTCAAAAGGCCAAGAATTAGAGCGTTTTCACATTGTCCGCTCCGATATTGGTTATCGGATCCGATACCGAATGTAGGCCGTCGAACGCCCGTGAGCTGTCGGACGTTAATGAAAACAGCACCACAGTGTCGGCTGTCGGATATCGGCTATTGTTGTCCAACACAGATATCGGATCAGATAATGTGAAAACTCTCTTAGCTATAGGTGTAGTTTGCTGTCTCTTTGTACTGTCAGGGCATAAATATGTGATCGTTAGCAAAACGTCAAAAACATCTATACACCTTTATGACAAAACAATAAGGTTGGTGACACATACTTACATATATTTGACACAATGACTGTACCTATCGATATCGATATTTATGCCCTCAATTGTACAGCCTCTATGCCAAAGCCATAATCCAAGAGGTACCGCAGTGGCTGCTACAAAGCTCGTTGTATCCTACTTTAAAATTAGGATGTTAGGTGCGACCACACCGCCGCTTAAAAAACGGTGACGTTACGGAATTGCAACAAAATGTATGAAGAAACGGTGGGAAAACGTGACGCATACGACACGTCACTGCGTATACGCGGCGGTTTGGTCGCACCCTTATTGCATATGACAACGATGTCGATAAGAAAAGAGGTTCATGTCAAAACCTCAACACTGAACAAATTTTTTTTTTTTTGTTTTTTTTTTTTTTAATTAGACTGTACTTATATTTTAAATTACATTGAATGTTTCAAATGTCGATAAGAGCTGAACAAATTGAAAGACATCTGATGATCGCAATTCCTGTGTTTCTACTTACATATGATCGCATCCGCATTAAAAAAAATTACAAATAACTTTTTATAAATACAGTTTGTCTATAAAGTCGTGACATTAAAAAGTAGCAATACTGTAGTGTCGTCCCTTTCTAATCTATAGGTATAAGAAAACGGTACGACACTACAGTATTGCCACTTTTTAATGTCACGACTTTATAGACAAACTGTAACTTGTATGAATATTTATTTACAGGAGACGACTCTGAGCTACCCACAGTATCTGAACACGGTGCGTTTACAAATATCCTACGCAAAAGACATCCACGACACGTTGGTGGCCGCCGCACAAACAGAATGGCTCAAGAAAAATTAACACTCATCCGAGTGGCGACGTAGCAAGTAAGAAAAGTGATTGTTATTATTAAGGTAAATTAAATCATTTTTAAATAAACACAAACATTGATTTTTTAATCATAAATCTTAAATGCCGTTCTACCAACGATTCAAACGTAATCACAATCAGTATCCTGACGCTTTTAATGAATAAATGAACTACAACGAGCGAGTTTTATAAGACACTTCTGTGTGCTGGGGTAATATCACGATTTGTATTGAAACCAAGCGTGCCGACTTTTTACCACATACTATGACACTACAGCTGAAATTTAGTGATGGGAAATCAAAATCGACGCAAAAACAGCGATGCTCCTCCGCCTCGCTACGATTCAAACGATTCATAGCCGTTACATTTTGAAAATGTCTTTGTATTTTCAAAATGTATGGCACAAACTTCGACGCTCTATTGAAATTTGGACACAGAAGTAGATCATGTGAACAAACGTGAAGCATTTGCTTAATCTATGGTTATCTGATATGTTTATATATGAATTTAACGCATATTATAACTCATTTCTCCAATGTATGCGACAGGATACTGATAACGGTTGAAACGCTAGTGGAACTACCCAACACGTTTTTGGATGAAGTAATTATACAAAAGTAAAACAGTAGATCATAAAAAAAACTTTATTTCATTGACAAATGGATACATAACGGAATGGCAATTATAATTATTTCAGAGTAAAAATAAGAGAATTATAATTTACACAAACTTTTATATCCATCTAGGTCTAAAAATTAAAACTAATTTTGTAACGCGAATGAGAATTGATTTTAAGTTTTTTTATTGAGATCAGATTTTTTATTTGTTTTGTTATTTCATTGTAAACAACAATAAATTGACCTATGAAATGGTTTTACAAACATAAGAAAATCACAGCAACACATTTTACGTAATATATATAAATTTGTCGAGAAAATCATTGATTCAAAAACTAGCATAGTACACTAATTAAACAAATATCTGAGTCAGACAAAATAGATCAAACTTAACATTTATTTCTTAGAAGTAAACAGATAGTTCGATCATTTAATTCTCAAACAGTCTTGAATGTCTTACACCTCTCCGCCCTCGGTTCCGTGGGACGGCCCGGGTGCGCGCAGTTTATAATTTGGATTTGGTAGCGAAATAATCTAATCGTATAAAATATCACAATAGGAACGTTAAATGAAATACTATCGGTCTTAAGCTTTTGAAGACGCTTCTGCAGGAACAACAGTTTCACTAATCCAGCCACGAAGTCCCTGAAACAAGTATTAAAATGAGTAAACGTTGACATAAAAGTCTTCTTTCTATCCTTCGACATTTTTCGCTGTGTGTGAAAATTTGGTATGGACCGAGAATAAGAGACATCGATCACAACCGTTTTGATAATTCATTGTTAATTACATTAGACATATTTTCTAACGGGATCTAGACCGCGATTACTCATTCGTATGCATCATGATCATGGGTAGACTGAAGAAATTGCGGGTGGATGCAGTGCCGTAACTACAACATCAGGGGCCCGCGGCAAATTTATCAGATGGGGCCCTTCCTCACTATAAAGAAGTGCATCATCTTCCCTTCTGTGCTCAAGGCCAAGCCCGTTCGGGGCCCCGTAAGAGCTGGGGGCCCGTGGCATTTTGCCAGCCCTGCCACCCTATAGTTACGCCACTGGGTGGATGTTTATTTCGTGTAGACGTGATTATGATGCATATAGGTACGCGGCGAAATGTCGGTAAATCGTTTAGGTAATCGCGGTCTAGGTAAGGTCGGTCAAATTAGTTGTCTACTTTTCATCCAACTTCCTATCAAATGAAAATGTTGCACAAGTCGTCATCGACACTATATTTTATGACTTGCAAAGGATTTTCGACCGGATAGCGGACCACATTTTTGGCTGATTTGTATCCACCCGTTAGATAATATTAGGTACACAACCATGAACTCGAGAGCAAGACTTATAGTTCCATAAGAAATACGTTTCTGAAAAGTGCGGTATTCAAACCTAACTCAAGATCCCGTACAACATTACCAGGGAAATGTAAGTAGGTAACAGCTACATTTGTTTCTCAATAATAATATATAATTTTTCTACGGTTATGATTAGGTTTGTTTAGTTACAATCGGATAACTTGATATCGTTGCCAAGCAATTAACTAACGGGATGTTTGCGGTGCTTGCGCTAGGTTATATCTATGTGCAGTTAGCGACAGGCCCCGGGGGGCTTGCGATACTCCAAAGGACATAAATCCTGTTTATCATTAAAGAGAATACGATGTTTGCGCTCCTGCGACCCGCGATAAACTTATATGACATGTGGCCAGTGCTGTGGAATAATACGTGCTCATTCATCTGACGGACGCAAACTGCCAGTGTACTGGAAATATCTCGAACGCAAATTATTGCTATTGACGAATTTGCTTTATTGATAGATATGCACAGCTTATCGGCTCGGCAGTCAACGACCACTTGTAACATGCACCAATTGCTAGCAATATTCAGTGTAATCTACCCTAATATTGTTTAAAGTTTTTTCCACGTATCTCTTGCCACACGTATTGTTTGTTGCCCTTTTAAGTACAAGAACCCGTGACCTGAGATAGCAAGGTCTTATCTCATGAGTCCTGCAAAATTGTGAAAGCAGCCAATCGCGTAGTCTTTATGTCACAAGTTGTACTGGTCTTTATGCCGCTTGCATGGCACATTCGAGATAGTAAAAAAGCTATTATTCTACATTATTATTGTCTAGTTATTTAATGTTAGTAATATGTTACGCGGTTATCGTCTCTTATGCCGTATTCAGTATGCGAATATAAATTAACTACTTTGGGTTCAACTACGATTATGATACAAAGTATCTAATTACTAATTATTTGTTAACTGGCCATCGTGCAGGTCGTTGACCCTTTGGTCTTGTTATTGTACTCTATGTAGGTGAGTGCTGGTAACTATAGCCTGTCTGGATAGGGTTTCACTCGATAGCTGATTGTAATTTAGGTAGTCGAGTAGCGTTTTTCCGTAACATGCATTGACTACATTCATTAAATTAAATACATCTAATATAAAACATCCGAGCATCCAAGGCTCTAGAACAAATATTCGTATTTTTGACACAGTCGCAAGATTTGCCTCTACAGAGGATCAAATCCGGGACCTCAAGTTTCATAGTCAGATTATATGTTACTAGCCTCTCCGGTCGACATTGCTTTAATTGAGTCTTTGAATTTAAAAAAAATATCGATTTTTTTTATGTTTTTTAAAACTTTATGACATATTATATAATATCTAATTCAAAGAATTCTTAAAATATTTTTTTTAAATTAATTATAAGCAATTAAAAATTGATGAAATTTGAAATATGACCACTTGACTGGGAACGGGCCATGATTGGTCGCCATGGCTGTGACGTCACAATGTTAAAGCAATTTCACGACAGTACTGGGTTAACGGCTGATTTGACTAAAAATATCCGAAATTTAATACAAAAAATATCTGCTGAAGTTTCTTTTATGAAATAAGGTGGCAAAGGAGCACGCGTATCACGTGATAGTAAGTAAATTTTTGTTTTAGTCATGTGTAGGTAGGTAATAAAAGCTTAATCCTGATAATGTTTCTGATGTGAACTGGATTGATTTTACTGGACCTGAGATTTCACTTAATAAAGTACCTAAGTACAGTGAAAGATACTGAATCGCTTACCTACCACTGTGGAATTTTAACATACACCCTGCCAGAGAAATTATTGCTAAATTGTATTAGGTAGGTTAGGTAAGTATGTGATTCAGTTTCTTCGACCGTTTGTAAATTTTAATGGCTAGATTTTGTGGTTGATAGGTATTCCTACTTTTTTTATAATCCTGTGGGATTGTATTATGTATTCAATGGGAATTTTTGCGGGTGTAAGAGCCTGGTTCTAGGTCCGTCCGGATCGCTAGGTACGGTCAACGTCAAAGATATCTTTACACTTTAGTGCCTTGTCGTTGTAAGTGGTTGTAACTATAATGTTTGAAGTTTCATATGAAGTTGTAAAAGTGCTTGGAGCGACAAGGCACTAAAGTGTAAAGATATCTTTGACGTCGACTGTACCAGCATCTTAGCAATCCTGCCGCCAAGCAGCAATGCTTGCGCTGATGTGTTCCGGGTGAGGAGAGTAAAGCAGCCCGATTTTGGCATTTTTTTTTCGAATATTTTTTTAGATCCAAGATGGCGGATGACATTTTGACACTATTGACACTTTGACACTAAAATATTGATGGGTGTCGTTTTTGAGTAATTTGGTGGCTCTGAGCCCGATTTTGGCATAATTTTTTGAATCCAAGATGGCGGATGACATTTTGACATTTTGACACTAAAAATGTTTGTGGGTGTCGTTTTCGAGTAATTTGGTGGCTCTGAGCCCGATTTTGGCATATTTTTTGGATCCAAGATGGCGGATGATATTTTGACACTATGACACTAAAAATGTTTATGTGTGTCGTTTTCGAGTAACATTTTACACTTTTTTGTGTTTTTTGTGTCAGTAATGTCAAAATGTGTCATCCGCCATCTTGGATCCAAAAAAGTATCTCAAAATCGAGCTCAGAGCCACCAAATTACTCAAAAACGACACCCACAAACATTTTTAGTGTCAAAGTGTCAAAATGTCATCCGCCATCTTAGATTCAAAAAATTATGCCAAAATCGGGCTCAGAGCCACCAAATTACTCGAAAACGACACCCATAAACATTTTTAGTGTCAAAGTGTCAAAATGTCATCCGCCATCTTGGATTCAAAAAATTATGCCAAAATCGGGCTCAGAGCCACCAAATTACTCGAAAACGACACCCATAAACATTTTTAGTGTCAAAATGTCATCCGCCATCTTGGATTCAAAAAATTATGCCAAAATCGGGCTCAGAGCCACCAAATTACTCAAAAACGACACCCATAAACATTTTTAGTGTCATAGTGTCAAAATGTCATCCGCCATCTTTGTGCTCGAAATTCCGGGTTTTCTTATGAAATTCCCCTGGGATAAAATCAACGGGATTTTCAACTGAAATCCCACGACTTATTTACTTATTCATATGACGGTTCTGGCTGAAAATCAGTGCTGCAGGTGTCTAACACCTCAGCGTAATGCTGAGCCAGCGACCGTTTCACTTTTGCGAAGACACACGCACATTAATACATTGCTGATCTATTTTCATGTCTGTGTTTTATGTTTCATTTATGTACAATTGTGTGTTTATGCTCTATTTCTGTGTCTTTGAAAAGAGAATAAATGTCTTCTTTCTTTCTTTCTTTCTTTCTATATAAATAACTAGTTAGGTACTACCAAAGTGTATGTACTCATCACTATTCTCATCTAATTTTATGGTTTTAAATCCCGGTACCGTGGAAATGTTGGGATAGAAGCATGATAGAAGTATAGATAGTGCCATCCACAAAGACTCGTAGATGTATCAAAATTAACCTTTAACTACAAAATAATAAGAACCACGGTGGATGCCATCCATCTTGAATGACACCTACTATAGCCGGTACGTAAATCCAGGTTATAAATAATAAACTTCGTGTATGCCAAATTCTGTTTAGCCGTCTTAGCGTGAAAGAGTCACAAACAAACACGCTCTCACAAACACTAGCATTTTATAATAATAGTAGGATAATAACAGAATAGAGTAGATTAAAGTCAAAAAACTGTATCACCTGTATACTAACTACGAGTGGAAACTAACATTGTGACGTCACACGCGGCTCGGCCTTGTTCGGGAACTGTCGGTGCGTTTTCGGTGCGGTACTCGACGATCAATTTTCAAATCAGTATAACTCGTTAATTATAGCGAATAAAAAAAAACTAAAAATACTTTTCTTACAAAACTTATATATGATCTTTCCATTTATGACAAAAAAAAATTTGATTCAAAAACTCAATTAAAATTAATCTATGGCGATAACATCCTAGAACATAAATTAAAGTCCAAGAAACCATCTTCAATATAACTTTAATCAAACCACTAGTTAGTTAACTTTATCATCATTAAATCGGCACTAAGAAAGTAGATAATAATCCATTAGTTAGCTCCGGTAGTTACATTGTTGCATATCGGAAATTGATATTAGCTGTTGGAATTTTTATCATCTTCTCGTTAATGGATTGACGTCTAATAAATCAAGGCATGTTTTCTTCCAACAAGCTATAATAACAAGTTAATAAATAATCAGGCTCGTTACTCGATAAAAACATACCTATATGTGCCTACTCTCTACTGCTGTCGCTAAGGGACGGATATAAGCATACCTATTCATCTAGAATATCTAGTGCATAAGTACTGAAATGGAAACTATGACTGCGGTATACTCGTAAGTTAGTATACTTGGTGGATGTTAGTTACAATTTGCATAAAAGCTTGCATTGCATAAATTTGAATTGGATTTAAGAACGGTATCTTGTGATAAAATAGAAATAACTTGATAATTTCAATGGTAATTCGAAT
Source organism: Pandemis heparana (assembly GCA_963854515.1). Taxonomy (NCBI): domain Eukaryota; kingdom Metazoa; phylum Arthropoda; class Insecta; order Lepidoptera; family Tortricidae; genus Pandemis; species Pandemis heparana. The sequence continues at coordinate 7,272,550 of OY978026.1, read as the reverse complement.
TGTGTAAGCCTATACAGTACTTACCCAGCCATAAAGATTCCACTTCGGTCTTTGGAAAGAGACAATTGGCAAGAACGCTCTGCGAAGCCGAAATTAGCCGAGAAGACCGATGTGGAATCTTTATGGCCGGGTACATACAAAGCGTATCGACACTTCTGCCGACGCGCTTAAGAGCGTTTATCCCTACTGAGCTGGCAACGTCGCATTTTTGGTGTTTTTTTACGATTATTTCACGGCAATTGAATGAAAGTTTCAAATGTGCGTCTGTAGTGCACTTCGTTTTTCGTGTATGAATGTGTCTAATGCAATAATTGATCCGACTCGCGCACTGAGGGTTCCGTACAAATTCGCTAAGTTATTATAAAATCCAGTGTTAACAGAGCCCTGCTTTTAAGCAAAATGTAGGCAGTGTGAGGTCACTTTATATTGGTTACTTATATAGGCAGAGAAATATTAAATAAAAAAAAACTACTTACTAGATCTCGATCAAACCAAGGGTGGAAGTTTGTATGATAACAGAGGGGGGGGGGGGGACACATTTTATCACTTTGGAATTGTCTCTCGCGCAAACTATTCAGTTTAGAAAAAAATGATATTAGGAACCTCAATATCATTTTTGAAGACCTATCCATAGATACGGGTATGGGTTTGATGAAAATTTTTTTTTTCAGTTTCAGTTCTAAGTATGGGGAACCCCCAAAATTAATTGTTTTTTTTTTTTTTTTTTGTGTGAAAATCTTAATGCGGTTCACAGAATACATCTGCTTACCAAGTTTCAACAGTATAGCTCTTATAGTTTCGGAGAAAAGTGGCTGTGACATACGGACGGACAGACAGACAGACAGACATGACGAGTCTATAAGGGTTCCGTTTTTTGCCATTTGGCAACGGAACCCTAAAAAGGGTAATGTTTAGTTCGCCGCTGCAAATGTGTGTGCACTTACCATGTTCAGCCGAAGACCTGCTGCGCAGCGTAGGTGATGCGCAGGAAACCATCGGCGCCGCGGAACTGCTCGTAGGCCTGCGCCATCGTCATGCTGTGGCTCGCCAGCACGCGCTCGTTCACCAGCAAATACAGCGCCTGCGCAAGTCATCAGTTAACTATATGTCCTCTAGTGTTGCGGGTGTGCGGGTGGTGGTGCTCGCTTAACATCAGGTGACCCACTTGCTCGTTTGCTTTGCTTGTCGTATAAAAAAACTTGTTTGAGCCAGGCAGCGAAAAAACTTATTTGAGTCGACCACTTTATCGTTACATTACAAAAATCTGTGATTTTATCGACCTACTATAAAACCAATTAAATATCTAGAGCTAAAGAAGAACTGTCCAGTCCTATCCGTTCAATTCAAACACACCTTGATAAAAAAAATATCTAAACGAATTGGGCAGAAGCATGTCAGGCACAACTCTAACGAATACGTGAATGATCATGACATGAGAATACGTGAGTGATCGGCTTTTATACGTGAGTTATCCGTTTTCGTAATTATGATTGAGTCTCACGGTAATTTCATGTTGAAAGAGATCATAAGAATTTGATATGAGAACCAATCCTATATTTGTAAGACACATCGAATATGATCTGTCAATCACCCCAGTCACAACTCATGGAAGGGAATGTTTGAACGATCAAACTTAAGTTGTTTGCTGCACGTGTCCTTAATCTATAGTCTGTAAGCCGAAGATGGCGTCGTCAGCACTTAATTAGACTTAGTACCATAAGTTTTATAACACTCACTTGTGAATCCTTTAGTTTCATTTTGGTCCTTATTATGAAAAGGAACTGCGACATGGTCAGCTCTTGGGGAACTAGGAACTTGTTTCTGCTCAAAGCTGGCACTTCCTTTTCTCTCGCGAAGCGTTCTACATATAACTGAAAGACAATTATTTCATAATAGGTAATGTGTAAAATATTATGATAGTTGGTCCTTCGAACCGTACATCATTAAGATATTGCCGCCAGCATGCTACAATAACTTACTGGCACTTTGTTGGGGAATCTATGTCTTATCGCTTCCACTTCTTTCTTCCCACTTTTATCTGTAACGAATACAAACATATTACATAATTAAATTATTTACAAACACAAACATTACTAACTGAGATTCTATGGCTGTCCTTATTATATTTATAATAAGGACCAATTTAACCCACTACTTGTTATCCCTAATATCTATGTCAATGATACACAAAAAATCTGACAATTCCAATATTATCATATTGGTAACCGAGTCGTTTTCAAAAAAAATTACATAGTTAAGGGCTTTAATTAAAACAAAAGTTAATTGATTTTTAAAACGACTCAACTATACCTAATTGCTAATTGACGTTAACTACACGTGCCGGCACGTAAGTCTAGCGCTGACGTTTCAGGTGGAGGGGATCTGCGCACCCACGGACACCGTATTTTATACTTCTGCGCATACTAGGTTAGCGCTAGACTTTCGTGCCGGGGGTTGTAGGTACCTAATTGTTAATTTCTTTATGCTAAACCTCTTAAGTATTTGTTTTGTCTTAAGCCAGGTACTCATCTGTCTTAAGTACTCATAGCATAGCAGTTTGTCCTAGTCCGAGCCTAGTGGGTCCCTTGAGCTTAGAATACTTACTCACCGTCTTGGTAGCCGAACACCTCCTGTGAGGCGTAGGTGATGTAGAGGAAACCGTCCTCGTCGCCGTGGTTCTCGTACGCCTGCGCCATCGTCAGACTCATGCTCAGCATAGAGCGGTTGTTGATTATCAGGTACAGGGCCTGCGAACAACATACCTATTAGTTGGGAGGCCTATTGACAGTAGCGTACAAGCGCCGGCACGTAAGTCTAGCAATGACCGTTGATGCGCAGTAGTCGAAAATAAGGCATCGCGGGGGTGTGCAGGGGACGCGGGCGGGCGTACTCCACGTTAGACTTACGTGCCGCCACCTGTAACTACGGGTGGCAGGACTGGCAAAATGCCATACGGGCCCCTAGCTCAACGGGGCCCAGAACTCGCTTGGCTTAAAACACAAATGTGTGTAAAAAAATATAAATATCTTTCTTTTCTTTATGTTGAGGGAGAAACCTAGTTCCCGCGGGACAAGGACAAACGAATTTCTCGTATATAGACGCAGGCGCTGGCATCTGCTAGTAATTAATGAAACTTGAATGACCATTCCAGCGAGTTAAATTAACATTGTAATTATTTATCTATAACTTGTAAACAAAATATTGTTTACCATTCAATTGGCATTCAGATATGGGACATGGTCGGATTTGACTATTTCTGGAAAACTAATATTGAAAAAAAAATGTGGTTTATGATACTTACTTGGTTAGGCTTAATTTTTATCCTGTTTCGTATTATGACCAGGAATTGCGACATAGTGATGTCTTCTGGTACCAGGAACTTTGATTTGTCCAAAGTCGGTAATGTTCTTTCTTTCTGATATCTCTCTACTATAATCTGTTGGCAGAAAAGGATTTAATTATGAACCTATTGCTATGATCTCCTTGATATGATGCAATTCTCATTCATAGTAATCATTTTTCAATGCGTTTACTCACCGGTATCTTTGTTGGGAATTTGTTTTTAATCGCCATCACCTCTTCTTTTCTGCTAACTGCAACAAAAATATATTTCAGTAATTATTATTTTTCATGTATTTCGAACGAAGGTTACACGTCACGGCACGGCGATAATTTTAGTGTCAGTTTTGGGTAACTTTAACTTTTTGAAAGAATATTGTCTCGGAATTAGGTAATCGTAAAACGCGTAAACTTCAATTTTGCTTATGAAATAAGAAATTAGCTAATGAATTGCCGGTAATTGAAACTAGATAATGTTCTAAGTTTGTTACAGTTAATGACTCTTTAATTGAGTGTTTCATTTCATTAGACAAATTATTGTGTTACTAACGCATAAACCCGTTTTATTTTGTATTCTATCATTGCTTATCTAAATCTGTCGTTACTTATTACAATAGGTATTTATAAGTTTGTAAGTAGCTAGAATAGCTAGAATATTGTAAAAAAACACATGAGAAGAAAAACCTGTTTAAGCGTATAATTACAGTGATGCCAAACATGCAAAGGATAATCGAACGAAGTACATGAAATCTTTCCTTCTATGACGGACTGCAATTTCGCCTAGATATTAGCGTAAAAAAAATTAAATATTTAGTACCTAAGTAATTAAAATAGCATAGTAAATTAGGAACTACCTGGTTTTAGTGAATTGATCGGATTTATTGAATACCTATGCAATAATAAAAATAAACTTTTAAGGAACCTAAAATGTAAATGTAGTACAGATACTGACGCTGTGTGAGTGTGTGTGAATCGCATGCACACAGACAAAACAAAACGAGTTCAATGCACTAATTGTTGCTGGTACAAAATTATCTGGAAGTTTTTGTTTATGCACTTCGGATGCAGTGATAATTTGCTCTATATGGGTATTTATTTCATTTGGTGCAAATTAGGCAGTTTGTTAAAAAAATAAAAATAAAATTGTTTTCAATCACAAACTTAATCTTAATTGACAGTTTGTCATACATGGGTTATAAAAAAAATAAAGGCCATCTTTTAGGAGCCCAAACATTGAAGATATGGACCCGCAATGTTTTAAGCGTCATGGTAATGACATTTTGCATGCTTGGTAATGACGATAGCACATGGTAATGACAAATGTTCCTATCTCTAATTACTTTGTACAGTTTTTGACGTATTTCAAAGTACCGAAGTATTTAATCAATTTGGTTATTAAATAAAAGAATGTAAATATTAAACAAATAAATAATAAAATACCAAAATATGAGTAGCATAATGATTTTTTTAGTAGCTTCATATATAGCTCACACATTTGAAATTCTTTGAAGTAGAAAATAATCTGTTTTTCAATAATTTTGTTTTTTTTTCTCTTCAAAAGTCAAAAGTTTATTTTGCAAATAGGCCGCCAAGGGCTCTTTTACATGTCTTTTTTTAATCCACCAGTATATTCGGAAAGACGGTCATTATTACTTAATCTGTCTGTACAATAATTGTTAGATTTAATTTTTTCGCGTCTTTTTTTTAGCTACTTATCCGTTTTTTTTATTAGCAATTCTTATTTACTATCTCCTTTTTACTTGGCATATTTATTTACTTCTTCCACTGAAACAGATAAAAAACGTGAAAAATATTTGCGAAAAATACAGAATCAATTAAATTAACAGAAAGTGCGGACAGATATAAAATGGAAAAATATATAAAAGCAAGGTCTTTACAGAATTAAGTGCAGATAGTCATTACCCCATGGTTTAATGACGATGATTCCATAATCATCGTCCTTTCCGTGGGTAAAAAGTCCACGGTAATCAGTGGTAATGACCACCTTGGTAATGACAAATCCAGCTATTTTCACTTTAGCATGTACCTTATTAGTTATTCCAAAATGTTTTATTGATTACGTTATAATCAATCGGTTAGGCTATACGATAAAATATGATAAATATAAACAATTCATGTACTTACCGAGGAATGAGACCCAAGGGAATGACAATATTATTGTGACAAAAACCACGGTACGACTTTGTAAAAAAGAAATAAATTCTTAATTTTGCTTTGCGCGTCGTGGGCTCATTCTGCCTTCTGAATGGTGACAGGAGGCACGCGGGGGGAGCGGCGGGGGTTGTGCAGAACTGTTCAGTGCAGAGCTATATGTCGCGTTACGTTGTGCCACGGTGATGATGAGTTAAACAGGAACCAAAATGTACGATGTTGCTGTTCCGTTTTATATGATGCGTTTTAATTTGTGCAATCAATATTGTATGATATAACTATGAAACTTTTTAGGGAAATAGTAGCTTCAGCCGTAAACGTCAGTTAAATGGAACTTTTTGCAGAAGTTTTACCGAAAATTGGAAAGCGGACACCCCTTGGTAGTGACATTTTGGCCCTTTTGAACGAAATAACTTTCACATTACTTTATATATCAAAAATTTAAAAGAAGCGGCCGTTAGAAATCATTCCCTATTACAAGATACTTTTACACACGGTAAACATCCATCATCATTTGGATGGTGATATAGTCGCGGACAGCCGATTTACACCAAATGAAATAAATACCCATATTCTCCATAGCATAAATAAAACTTACTACCTTATCTGGTAGGTCATGGGCTGCCTTAACTATGATTTATGACAACTAGAAAACAACGAGAAAAGAAAAGTAAAGCTATGGCCGGGAATCGAACCCGTATCCTTACTAATACGTGATGCGTGCTTTACTTATTCTAAGGTATAAAATCCAAATCGGGAAGTATAATTTTCGATACAAGTCTAGAATCAGAACTACATAATTATAACTATCTCTATAGGTATCTGTTACTATTAGAGTAAAAACTAACTTCTGTGTGAAATTGTTTAAGTTTAACGCAAGTGTTTTCTTATATGGATGAAACCTAAATCAACATTAAGTATTACAATTAGCCTTGAGATTTCTTGCAAAATCGTGAAAAGAAGGTACTTATTTATTTTAAAATAAACCTTAGGTTTCGTCCTCACGGCGATAAACATCGCGCGACTTTTTATTCCCGCGTATACCTATCGCAGTGCGGATGACCCTAAATCCGGTAAATCCTCACCGCAACGCGTTCAATATGGATTAAGTCACAGATTTTTTGAAATATCGCAGTGCGGACGGGACCTTAGTCTGCCATTTTTTGCATGAATTATAATTATAAAAAATAAGTCCACGTAAGCCAAGGTGCCGTTATTTTCTACTGCTGTTAACAGGTCCAAGTCATACTTTTAAGGTGCTATTTGAGAGTGTAAATCAGTAGTTCCCAAAGTGGTCCAGGTGGACCCCCAGGGGTCCACGGAAGACTCGACGGGGGTCTACGTTGGGCGTGACCAAAAATGGGGGTCCACAATCGCAAGCGGGGGTGCATGAAAATTGAATAAAATTTGTGAGAATTGATTGGTTCTTGTGCTGTGAGTCATTGTAGATTTCGAGAAAGTAAAGTAGGATGGAGTCACTCGCAGCACAAAAATATAATTTAATTGAAAATTTGTTTAGTCAACTTTACTTTCAAATAATTAACCCTATCAAGCAATCAATTCCAACCAATTTTTTCGAAAACTGTTAATTTATCGTTGAAACTCAGCAACAACGCAAGTTTCCATAGAGTATAGAGCTAATCTTAATTTTTTATTCGAGATTTAGTTTAGAAATTAGTGGAAATGTAGCTGCAGGGGGTCCACCGGATCCAGCAAAATTTTGAAAGTGGTCTATGGAACAAAAGAGTTTGGGAACCTCTGGTGTAAATTATAAAAAAATCAAAATTGTAAGTAGTTAATAAAATATTTCACTTACCGAACGGCTTTTTATTTTTAAAGCACTGTCTAACGTTGTGGTTCACATCGTGTTTTATCAGAGTTGTTACAAAGTTCAGTTCCATTTCGAATACTTTCAAGTTTACCCTATTTTATTAGTGACACTGGCCGGCCGCTCATGCACTCCCTTGCTAGCGTGAAGCTCGACTGCATAAAGTAAACAACATTTGTAACTTTTATTATCACTGAGCGTTAGGTCGGGGAGGGCTACCACACAGGACTAATCGTATCGCTATACTTATGTGCATAATTATTGTTTACTTTTCTTTTTATTATCTTTGAACTAATAAAGCCTGTGGCTCTGGAAAGTTTTACTTAATTTTTGACTTCGCGGGTAGTTGCCCTTTTAAATTTGATGTGACATTTATTTAGTGTGTTCAGAATCGGAGTTCCAAATTATAAAAGCGGGAATGCATGAATTGGTATTACATCTTCGTCCCTCATGTGAAAAACAATTATACAGCATCTCTTTCGCTCTCACGAATACCCGACACGTACCTATTGCGAACGATCAATTTGTTGCCGTTACGTGCCGCTATAGTGTGACAGAGACGGTATGACGCGAACTTCGAAAATAGAATTTGGAGTGGCCCCCCTGTTACTCGTACCTACCGCCGGTTGTTTATTATTAACGACCTTTGTCATTAGCGACGTCACGTAGGACTGCATAGGGGTGTGTCAAGTGTCATCTCATTGCTAACCAGTGATGCGAATCTTGCAGCTATTAGGCTATCGTGTTTTATCTAATGCGATCGTAACTTTTCCTATCGCTACTGTTTCTGTGGAAGACAAACATAGGTATTTTTGGAATACAGATTTAAAATGTTTCCGTTACAACATACAACAATTTAGTAACAATAGATGACCCAAATAAACATGCAAATCTTAGGAAAATAGACCTAGATTAGATGGGGTGTACAGCTGTGTTTCAAGAGAGCTAGGTAAGCAAGCATGTGTTTTTTGCGGATATTGCGGCTTTGTGCAAGGTCCATCCGGAATTCCGGATAGCTACCACCATCTCACTCGCTAGTCCTGCCGCCAAGCAACAGTGCTTGTAAAGAGTAAGACAACCGGTTAAATTATTGATTCCTACTTAAGTAGGCATTTAGGCTAGTAACTCGTCTGTAATTCTCTAGTGCTCACTTATCATCAGGTGACTCACTTACTCGTTTGTAACCTTATCTCTTAAGAAAAAGCCGCTGAGGCGGGATGTACAGTATACTGGCTGATATGGTGTGTGACAAGGATTTTCTTATATTTCTACGGGTATCTGATCCAGACAGCTACTTAAGTACCTACCTACTTTATGAGATCAGTGACTACGTGACTACTCTACTAATGGGTTTTGGGGCCGCGTGGCTGTGTAAACACACTGCGATGATTAGTAAGCAAGCCACAAATAATATTTTATTAAGCCTCCGCCTACTAGGTACTTACTTAATCACTGAGTTAATAATGGTATCGATTTAATAATGACAAATAATATGTAATTAAATAATTAAATGTAACTTTGTTCGGTTTTGCTCACGGCTCTAAATTTGGTAAGTATGTACAATTTATTTATTCATTTAGGGTTCTGTAACTTCCCAGATGTACAATTTATTATGTATTACGTTTGTCTGTCTGTCTTTCCATCTAATTTTGTGTCACGCCTTATTCTTTTTGCGAACGCAGCAAACACGAAGGAAATTCAGAAAATATTTGAACGCGACTAACTTTGACATTTATGGCTTTACGTTTCGTTTCATTTTCTGCGTTTTATTTTTTCTTTACTTGCATGTTGCTCGATGCGCTGGATGTATATTTGTAAATTGGTATTCCTCTTCTTTTGTTCATTCTATAAATAACAAATATAGTAGTTTAATGTAAAATTAATATTCCAAATGTATGCATGGTTCACAGAATATATATATTTTTTAATTAAAAAATTTTTTGCATGCTACAAAGTAGCGTAAAACGAACCGTATCTTTCATTCGCTCGCGACCAATACGAATTATCTATTGGATATATGAGATTGAGATGATTAAAATTAAATATTACGTTTTAATCAAATAAGCTGTGTTAAACTCTTTTCTCACATTGAAAAGCTTTTAATACTTTGCCAGTTTTCCAAATTTTGTTGTGTTTCTGTAAGTTTTTCTGTTGAATAATGCGTTGTAAACATTGCATTTTATCGATGGACTTTAGAATCGATAACCCAATTTCGGCGTGAGTTTTTTTTATTTTGTATTTTGATGGTTCCAAAAATGGTTAATAATTCGTGCTAAACGTATTGGGGTGCAGTACAGGGTGTGATCATGTTGTTTACACCGATTTATATAGCAATGACCTTTATAAAAACTTGGCGAATCCGTTCCTTTCGAGCGCGACTTCTGGAATTCCTAAGCGGTAACACCAGTGTCGCGTTCTGCAAAGTGCCTGAAAATGCCGCAGGTAACTACTACTATATTACTTCACTTTATTTATTCGATTTATATGAACATTGAAATATTTAAATTAAATAAACAATTCTTTTGGTTTTCCAGAAACCCCTACATTAAGTTCTAAACTTTGTACAAACCCAAAGAATGCATACCTATGCGACCTGTTGGACTACACAAATGCAACTAGAATATGCAGTATGAAGCCCGCCCAATGCATTGAGATCAGTGACTGGGTGTCCTGTGCGGGAGGCCTGCCCCTAGGATCTAATGACCTCTCACCCGTCACTGAGTTTGATGTCGAAGTTTTGCTGGAATGTGAAATGGAGCCTCATGAATCAAGCGCAAATCATTTAATATCGGTAAAAAATTAGTTTTGACAAGTTTCTGGAATTATTTCTTTGCTGTTATCTCTTGACTGCCACACTACAAATGAAGTGACATGCTTTTTTATGTCATGGAACAATATTGTCTAGTAGGGAAATATGGAATTTATTTCCATTGTAGAAGGATTTGTTTAGACTAGAATGTTGGTCATGTATTGATGAATTTGGTGTGTGGAGCATTCCATTGGCTGCGACTCCAACCAAACATCATTCCTGTCACAATTTTGCAAATTATCTATATTAATAATTTCGTGACCGGTTACGGTAGACTCGATCGAAACGTTGCCTGAATGATAGAACGTGAAAAAATAAAAATTTCGAGTCGACAACATGTATCCGCAAAATTCGGATAGTCGAGTATTTTGTAAAATTCTAACGGTGCTGATGGACAAATCGCAGTCGCCATATTGGACACCACAGACTAGCGCGAAACTGACACCGGAGGACGACAAACGTTCCGTTTCATGCTAGCGCACATACGCCGTGCGATTTTTCTTAAACCTGAGATTGGCCAACATAACCATAGAAAAAATAGAATAATTGGGAATGGATGATTATTTTAAAAGTGCTTGGTGATTTTTCTTTTGATAGGAATAACCATCCTCAGCTACGGAAAAAGTTTCCGATTTTTTCCGTCGAGCCATATATTTTATAAAAATAAAAACATTTTATTCAGTCACTCGGCGGTAGTGATGTAATGAATGTCATATTTTCGACATTAGCGAATGCAAATGCGAATGCGAATATTCAGTTTTTGTTAAAATTTGGCACCATTTGTCTATGGCTTGGTGACTTTGGTGGCAGTCCCGTACAAACGAAGTACGTTCCGTTTGTTTTTTGTTCCTAGAATAGCCGAGTTGAGACGAACGAACGCATCTGATTGAAATGTCATTCCACTCTATGTTGCCAGATGGGCTATTTAATTTAGCGCCAAGCCAATGGGGCTATCTCCCTTACCGGGCGGCGAAAATTATATAATTAAACAACTACTAGATACCCTCAATTTTTTTTATATTCGCATAACATTCGCAGTAATTTTGCGAATGGGAATGCGAATGCGAATATTCCAGATATATGCGAATATTCGCGAATGCGAATATTCGTTACATCACTACTCGGCCCTTATACGGCAGTTAAGCAGTACGCCAATGCATATCAAATAAAAAAAAAACTGCTTGAATCTGTAGTAGAAATGTCATCACATTTCTAGCTAAAAGAAGCAACGGCTAAGTGGCGCCGTCTGTAGATTGTTCGTGTTACTAAACCACTATGGTAATTTTTATTGAAATTGGCATTGTTCATTTTTTTTTAAGCTGAGCTTTTAACACCTTTATTTGATAGAATGGACTTTTTTAAGAAACTAACTTGAATATTATGCTTCTACGTATCTTTGTTTATTAATAATAAATATAAATATTTTTCGCTGTTTGATAATTTGTTAATTTTGGCAGGATCCCAATCGCCTTCGTACAGAAATATAAAAAAAGGTTTGGTCTATATGTCTACGTCATAGATCTGTAGATGTGTGTGAATTTAACGGCAAACTAACGTTTAATGTCAACAATGTTCGCGTGTTCGAAATTATTTCCGTCCGTTGGCGTTGTTATTGTTTTCCGTGCTGTTTTTGCTTTTTCGTTTCACCCCTGCACATCTTTCTTGACTTCTACTTACATTAAAATGGTCTTCGCAACAGTGCATCGTGTAAACTTTGAAATATTCCACATTAGCTTGCGTACACCATTTCTTCTGCAAACCTCTGATTTTCACAATGATTTTGTTGGGGCTATAGTTCGAGTCATTGTTGCATCCCGGCAGGTTTTTTTTTTTTAAATAAATACAGACAGTGATAGCGTGACAGATACCGTAGCTAAACTTTTTTTTTTTTCATTTTTGTGGCAAACATTTAATGGCCGATTCTTACATAAAACATAAAACCCGGTCGTTAGATCAAACAAAGGTCAAAACTTACTACATACTTTTACAAAAATATCTGCAATCGTAAAGTATTTTTGAAATCGGACAAGATAAATCGGTTATTTGATGGTTTTCCTCCAAATGGTTTTCGAATTGGAGCATACTAAAAAAAATTAACAATGTCAATTCCCCATGTATGGTAGTAACACAAACAATCTACAGGCGGCGCCACTTAGCCGTTGCTTTTTTTAGCTACAAATGTCATCGTTTACCACAGATTCAAGCAGCAATTGAAAAAAAAAAAATGATATGTCATTGGCGTAGTGCTTATCAGCCGTATAGAGGCCGCCGAGTGACTGAGCAAAATGTTTTTATTTTTATAAAATATATGGTTCGACGGAAAAATAAATAATAATAAACAAATAAATATCATGGGACAAATTACACCAACTGACCCAGTCCCCAACTAAGCAAAGCTTTGTGCTATGGGTACCAAGCAACGGATAAGAATACTTATATAATTTAGATAAATACATGCTTAAATACATACAACATCCATGACTCGGGCACAAACATTCGTATTTATCATACAAATGTCTGCCCTTACCGGGATTCGAACCCGGGACCTCTAGCTTCATAGTCAGGGTCACTAACCACTAGACTATCCGGTCGTCAAATCTGAAACTTTTTTCCGTAGCTAAGGATGGTTATTCGTATCAATAGAAAAATCACCAAACACACTTTTAAAATAATCATGCATTCCCAATTCAAAATAAAAACGGATTTTCAAACTTTAAAATGGCCGCCCTGTAAAATTGCCATTTTGGACTCATCAAGTTGTTCACGCCATGCACGGATATATTCTTGCAGATAATTTCAGTTATTGTGAATGCTATCACATCTACCTATTTTTGTATTAAAATAATAAACAGTGATTCGAAATAATGGCTACACATTCTACCTACATTTTGTACCTACAAGTGTATTATGATTCAAATTTCACCCGAGCGAAGCCGGGTTTTCATCTAGTTTTAAATAAAATAGCTTTCCTGACAATCAAATGATTAGTGCTATCATTTTACTTCAAAGTGAAATTCAATGACCTTTGTAATCGCAATTTAATTGTATCAAGGTTACCTAAAGTTTTTTAACTTACTCCTATCAACTTGTGTACATGTTTTGTACACTTAAGTTGACCTTGATGGTGATAATTTGCTAGAGGTTATGCGTTTTAAATTAGTTCACTGGGTGACTGTGACTTGATAGTGCATCAATGTCAAATATTTTAGGCAAGTTACTTTACTATTGTGTGAAACTACCTATTATAAAAAACTTTTTTTTTATCAAAAAATTTAAAGAAGCTTGAGTGCACCAATGGTGACTGTCAGCCTCATGGGAAACCACAGGTACCTATTTCAAACTGCCTTGCCCAGAGTCCGAGGCTCTGGAGCTAAAGGCGTCTTACAAATTTATACAATAGTACTGCATCATCTGACAAAGGGCATAAAAAACTTGAACACATATTAGACATGCCCAAAACAATTTTTCTGTGAAAAGTGTGTTAGTTAAACACCGTTTAACTAAGACTAAGTTTTCACAATCACATGATTAAGCAAGGTACTTTGGTGCAAAGTACGAAATTAAATTTGTCTTGCAGTTGGACTCCATGGGCTTGCCAGTTGCATGGAAGGCGAGCTCCCACTTAGCTATAGTACTGAAGACTAATATCGAGAACCTCAGCGCTGCAGGTTTACATTTTGTGGGTAGTGATGAGTTCATAATTGATCACAAGCTGCCAGTAGTGAGGATACAGAGTAAGTATATTTGTATATATGAATATGAGGGGTACATATTAAAATACATAAAATTTAAAATAAATAATGGTTCAAAATATATAATGCGATTTTCTCAGAAAATTGCAAATTAATAGTATTGTTATAAACTAAATCTGATCGTTTTCAGACTGTTTTTTTGTTATTATTTGTTTTTCTTTGAATAAATGCAATACTAACTAAATCTAACCTAACCTAAACCAATCTATAGATTACACTTACATCAATGAATTTCATCTAGCTTTTAGTTTCACAGCAAATACCATTATATAGTTTGAACCATTATCCATTTTAACCCATTATACATTTGAAACTTTATGATCTGCTCCCAAATATGGTTGTTACCATATTTATATATTCATGTATTTTCACAGCTGTCAAACTATCTGGTGAGCCTAACAAAGCCACTGATGCTTCAATGCGAAGTCTACGAAGCGATGTGTACCATAGCTTAAAGAAACCCCCGGGGGAGTTCCACTGGCCTGTGCATGCAGCCCTACTCAGAAAGCTTTCCAAAGTAGTTGATATTAAATCTGAATGTAACAGTGCGACCATAGAGATGAACGGCGGAAGCAATAGTATAGTTGATACTACAAATCTCTCTAGAAAACATGTATCACTGGCAGATGTCAGTGTTAATACAACAAAATCACTCACAGAAGACGATGGAAATGAATGCACAAATCACGTCGCTGAACCTGTAAAGACGCCAGAGAAGTCTCCTGTAAAGAAAGCACAACAAGAGGAGATTGTTGTTGAGAATGTCACTGTTGAAATACAACACAAGATTACACCTAAAAAATCTAGCCTCAAATTGGATTTGAAGAAAGGAACTAGCCAATTATCTGCATCATTACTGAACATATCTAGTCAAATCAAATCGGTCACTACACATAAAAGGATAGTGAGTTCATCTGGTCCTAAGAAATCACAGCCGCAGATTGAAACCTTTACGCAAGTGAAGGAATCTCCGAAGGACTCTCCGTCTCAGGGCACGCCAAAGTCTGCTAAAACGTCCCGTCCATTAGTGAATACTAAGTCACCCAACATATTGATATATTCAGATAGTGTAGCCGCTAGGGACAACTTGGAAGCTTCTCTTAGAAAAGTTTTGGATGCTGATAGGTAAGAAAAAAAATCGTATTTTAGCAAGTAAGAGCTATAACAAATGGCTTCTAACCCTGTGCCGCGCGGGCGAGGACTCAGTTTATAATAAAATGTGATTGGTCTGCATTAATCCAGATAATGCCCCGCTCGTATTGACTGTACACTTAGATTCCCAATTAAACATTGAAATTCAGATTTTTTTCGATCGTCGTCATGCTAAAAAATATTTGTTTCCAGGTATACAATATACAGCGTGTCCCGAGATGCGTTGGAGGCAGGCGCGTGGCGCGGCCGAGCAGCGCTAGTGGCGGTGGCGGGCTGCGTGGGGCGGGCGGCGCCGCTGCTGCTGGCGCACTTGCTGGACGGCGGCCGCCTGCTGGCGCTCTGCTCCGACCTGCTGCACGCCGTGCTGCCACACTACAAGACTGCCGAGGTGAGCTATAGCTGGTGGCGCGGCCGAGCAGCGCTAGTGGCGGTGGCGGGCTGCGTGGGGCGGGCGGCGCCGCTGCTGCTGGCGCACTTGCTGGACGGCGGCCGCCTGCTGGCGCTCTGCTCCGACCTGCTGCACGCCGTGCTGCCACACTACAAGACTGCCGAGGTGAGCTATAGCTGGTGGCGCGGCCGAGCAGCGCTAGTGGCGGTGGCGGGCTGCGTGGGGCGGGCGGCGCCGCTGCTGCTGGCGCACTTGCTGGACGGCGGCCGCCTGCTGGCGCTCTGCTCCGACCTGCTGCACGCCGTGCTGCCACACTACAAGACTGCCGAGGTGAGCTATAGCTGGTGGCGCGGCCGAGCAGCGCTAGTGGCGGTGGCGGGCTGCGTGGGGCGGGCGGCGCCGCTGCTGCTGGCGCACTTGCTGGACGGCGGCCGCCTGCTGGCGCTCTGCTCCGACCTGCTGCACGCCGTGCTGCCACACTACAAGACTGCCGAGGTGAGCTATAGCTGGTGGCGCGGCCGAGCAGCGCTAGTGGCGGTGGCGGGCTGCGTGGGGCGGGCGGCGCCGCTGCTGCTGGCGCACTTGCTGGACGGCGGCCGCCTGCTGGCGCTCTGCTCCGACCTGCTGCACGCCGTGCTGCCACACTACAAGACTGCCGAGGTGAGCTATAGCTGGTGGCGCGGCCGAGCAGCGCTAGTGGCGGTGGCGGGCTGCGTGGGGCGGGCGGCGCCGCTGCTGCTGGCGCACTTGCTGGACGGCGGCCGCCTGCTGGCGCTCTGCTCCGACCTGCTGCACGCCGTGCTGCCACACTACAAGACTGCCGAGGTGAGCTATAGCTGGTGGCGCGGCCGAGCAGCGCTAGTGGCGGTGGCGGGCTGCGTGGGGCGGGCGGCGCCGCTGCTGCTGGCGCACTTGCTGGACGGCGGCCGCCTGCTGGCGCTCTGCTCCGACCTGCTGCACGCCGTGCTGCCACACTACAAGACTGCCGAGGTGAGCTATAGCTGGTGGCGCGGCCGAGCAGCGCTAGTGGCGGTGGCGGGCTGCGTGGGGCGGGCGGCGCCGCTGCTGCTGGCGCACTTGCTGGACGGCGGCCGCCTGCTGGCGCTCTGCTCCGACCTGCTGCACGCCGTGCTGCCACACTACAAGACTGCCGAGGTGAGCTATAGCTGGTGGCGCGGCCGAGCAGCGCTAGTGGCGGTGGCGGGCTGCGTGGGGCGGGCGGCGCCGCTGCTGCTGGCGCACTTGCTGGACGGCGGCCGCCTGCTGGCGCTCTGCTCCGACCTGCTGCACGCCGTGCTGCCACACTACAAGACTGCCGAGGTGAGCTATAGCTGGTGGCGCGGCCGAGCAGCGCTAGTGGCGGTGGCGGGCTGCGTGGGGCGGGCGGCGCCGCTGCTGCTGGCGCACTTGCTGGACGGCGGCCGCCTGCTGGCGCTCTGCTCCGACCTGCTGCACGCCGTGCTGCCACACTACAAGACTGCCGAGGTGAGCTATAGCTGGTGGCGCGGCCGAGCAGCGCTAGTGGCGGTGGCGGGCTGCGTGGGGCGGGCGGCGCCGCTGCTGCTGGCGCACTTGCTGGACGGCGGCCGCCTGCTGGCGCTCTGCTCCGACCTGCTGCACGCCGTGCTGCCACACTACAAGACTGCCGAGGTGAGCTATAGCTGGTGGCGCGGCCGAGCAGCGCTAGTGGCGGTGGCGGGCTGCGTGGGGCGGGCGGCGCCGCTGCTGCTGGCGCACTTGCTGGACGGCGGCCGCCTGCTGGCGCTCTGCTCCGACCTGCTGCACGCCGTGCTGCCACACTACAAGACTGCCGAGGTGAGCTATAGCTGGTGGCGCGGCCGAGCAGCGCTAGTGGCGGTGGCGGGCTGCGTGGGGCGGGCGGCGCCGCTGCTGCTGGCGCACTTGCTGGACGGCGGCCGCCTGCTGGCGCTCTGCTCCGACCTGCTGCACGCCGTGCTGCCACACTACAAGACTGCCGAGGTGAGCTATAGCTGGTGGCGCGGCCGAGCAGCGCTAGTGGCGGTGGCGGGCTGCGTGGGGCGGGCGGCGCCGCTGCTGCTGGCGCACTTGCTGGACGGCGGCCGCCTGCTGGCGCTCTGCTCCGACCTGCTGCACGCCGTGCTGCCACACTACAAGACTGCCGAGGTGAGCTATAGCTGGTGGCGCGGCCGAGCAGCGCTAGTGGCGGTGGCGGGCTGCGTGGGGCGGGCGGCGCCGCTGCTGCTGGCGCACTTGCTGGACGGCGGCCGCCTGCTGGCGCTCTGCTCCGACCTGCTGCACGCCGTGCTGCCACACTACAAGACTGCCGAGGTGAGCTATAGCTGGTGGCGCGGCCGAGCAGCGCTAGTGGCGGTGGCGGGCTGCGTGGGGCGGGCGGCGCCGCTGCTGCTGGCGCACTTGCTGGACGGCGGCCGCCTGCTGGCGCTCTGCTCCGACCTGCTGCACGCCGTGCTGCCACACTACAAGACTGCCGAGGTGAGCTATAGCTGGTGGCGCGGCCGAGCAGCGCTAGTGGCGGTGGCGGGCTGCGTGGGGCGGGCGGCGCCGCTGCTGCTGGCGCACTTGCTGGACGGCGGCCGCCTGCTGGCGCTCTGCTCCGACCTGCTGCACGCCGTGCTGCCACACTACAAGACTGCCGAGGTGAGCTATAGCTGGTGGCGCGGCCGAGCAGCGCTAGTGGCGGTGGCGGGCTGCGTGGGGCGGGCGGCGCCGCTGCTGCTGGCGCACTTGCTGGACGGCGGCCGCCTGCTGGCGCTCTGCTCCGACCTGCTGCACGCCGTGCTGCCACACTACAAGACTGCCGAGGTGAGCTATAGCTGGTGGCGCGGCCGAGCAGCGCTAGTGGCGGTGGCGGGCTGCGTGGGGCGGGCGGCGCCGCTGCTGCTGGCGCACTTGCTGGACGGCGGCCGCCTGCTGGCGCTCTGCTCCGACCTGCTGCACGCCGTGCTGCCACACTACAAGACTGCCGAGGTGAGCTATAGCTGGTGGCGCGGCCGAGCAGCGCTAGTGGCGGTGGCGGGCTGCGTGGGGCGGGCGGCGCCGCTGCTGCTGGCGCACTTGCTGGACGGCGGCCGCCTGCTGGCGCTCTGCTCCGACCTGCTGCACGCCGTGCTGCCACACTACAAGACTGCCGAGGTGAGCTATAGCTGGTGGCGCGGCCGAGCAGCGCTAGTGGCGGTGGCGGGCTGCGTGGGGCGGGCGGCGCCGCTGCTGCTGGCGCACTTGCTGGACGGCGGCCGCCTGCTGGCGCTCTGCTCCGACCTGCTGCACGCCGTGCTGCCACACTACAAGACTGCCGAGGTGAGCTATAGCTGGTGGCGCGGCCGAGCAGCGCTAGTGGCGGTGGCGGGCTGCGTGGGGCGGGCGGCGCCGCTGCTGCTGGCGCACTTGCTGGACGGCGGCCGCCTGCTGGCGCTCTGCTCCGACCTGCTGCACGCCGTGCTGCCACACTACAAGACTGCCGAGGTGAGCTATAGCTGGTGGCGCGGCCGAGCAGCGCTAGTGGCGGTGGCGGGCTGCGTGGGGCGGGCGGCGCCGCTGCTGCTGGCGCACTTGCTGGACGGCGGCCGCCTGCTGGCGCTCTGCTCCGACCTGCTGCACGCCGTGCTGCCACACTACGAGACTGCCGAGGTGAGCTATAGCTGGTGGCGCGGCCGAGCAGCGCTAGTGGCGGTGGCGGGCTGCGTGGGGCGGGCGGCGCCGCTGCTGCTGGCGCACTTGCTGGACGGCGGCCGCCTGCTGGCGCTCTGCTCCGACCTGCTGCACGCCGTGCTGCCACACTACAAGACTGCCGAGGTGAGCTATAGCTGGTGGCGCGGCCGAGCAGCGCTAGTGGCGGTGGCGGGCTGCGTGGGGCGGGCGGCGCCGCTGCTGCTGGCGCACTTGCTGGACGGCGGCCGCCTGCTGGCGCTCTGCTCCGACCTGCTGCACGCCGTGCTGCCACACTACAAGACTGCCGAGGTGAGCTATAGCTGGTGGCGCGGCCGAGCAGCGCTAGTGGCGGTGGCGGGCTGCGTGGGGCGGGCGGCGCCGCTGCTGCTGGCGCACTTGCTGGACGGCGGCCGCCTGCTGGCGCTCTGCTCCGACCTGCTGCACGCCGTGCTGCCACACTACAAGACTGCCGAGGTGAGCTATAGCTGGTGGCGCGGCCGAGCAGCGCTAGTGGCGGTGGCGGGCTGCGTGGGGCGGGCGGCGCCGCTGCTGCTGGCGCACTTGCTGGACGGCGGCCGCCTGCTGGCGCTCTGCTCCGACCTGCTGCACGCCGTGCTGCCACACTACGAGACTGCCGAGGTGAGCTATAGCTGGTGGCGCGGCCGAGCAGCGCTAGTGGCGGTGGCGGGCTGCGTGGGGCGGGCGGCGCCGCTGCTGCTGGCGCACTTGCTGGACGGCGGCCGCCTGCTGGCGCTCTGCTCCGACCTGCTGCACGCCGTGCTGCCACACTACAAGACTGCCGAGGTGAGCTATAGCTGGTGGCGCGGCCGAGCAGCGCTAGTGGCGGTGGCGGGCTGCGTGGGGCGGGCGGCGCCGCTGCTGCTGGCGCACTTGCTGGACGGCGGCCGCCTGCTGGCGCTCTGCTCCGACCTGCTGCACGCCGTGCTGCCACACTACAAGACTGCCGAGGTGAGCTATAGCTGGTGGCGCGGCCGAGCAGCGCTAGTGGCGGTGGCGGGCTGCGTGGGGCGGGCGGCGCCGCTGCTGCTGGCGCACTTGCTGGACGGCGGCCGCCTGCTGGCGCTCTGCTCCGACCTGCTGCACGCCGTGCTGCCACACTACAAGACTGCCGAGGTGAGCTATAGCTGGTGGCGCGGCCGAGCAGCGCTAGTGGCGGTGGCGGGCTGCGTGGGGCGGGCGGCGCCGCTGCTGCTGGCGCACTTGCTGGACGGCGGCCGCCTGCTGGCGCTCTGCTCCGACCTGCTGCACGCCGTGCTGCCACACTACAAGACTGCCGAGGTGAGCTATAGCTGGTGGCGCGGCCGAGCAGCGCTAGTGGCGGTGGCGGGCTGCGTGGGGCGGGCGGCGCCGCTGCTGCTGGCGCACTTGCTGGACGGCGGCCGCCTGCTGGCGCTCTGCTCCGACCTGCTGCACGCCGTGCTGCCACACTACAAGACTGCCGAGGTGAGCTATAGCTGGTGGCGCGGCCGAGCAGCGCTAGTGGCGGTGGCGGGCTGCGTGGGGCGGGCGGCGCCGCTGCTGCTGGCGCACTTGCTGGACGGCGGCCGCCTGCTGGCGCTCTGCTCCGACCTGCTGCACGCCGTGCTGCCACACTACAAGACTGCCGAGGTGAGCTATAGCTGGTGGCGCGGCCGAGCAGCGCTAGTGGCGGTGGCGGGCTGCGTGGGGCGGGCGGCGCCGCTGCTGCTGGCGCACTTGCTGGACGGCGGCCGCCTGCTGGCGCTCTGCTCCGACCTGCTGCACGCCGTGCTGCCACACTACAAGACTGCCGAGGTGAGCTATAGCTGGTGGCGCGGCCGAGCAGCGCTAGTGGCGGTGGCGGGCTGCGTGGGGCGGGCGGCGCCGCTGCTGCTGGCGCACTTGCTGGACGGCGGCCGCCTGCTGGCGCTCTGCTCCGACCTGCTGCACGCCGTGCTGCCACACTACAAGACTGCCGAGGTGAGCTATAGCAAAGACTTTACCATGACGACGTCTTAATGCGATTCGATTCAGACTCAGTTCAGGTTATAGCTGTCATTTTTAGTATGAATCTGACAGCGATCGAACCTAAACTTGCATTGAGACTTCATGGTAAGGCCCCAGGTGGCGAGGACCTATCATTTCGTCTCGTATCGTGATAGAGTAGGTGCGCCTCCTGAGGCGTCGAATAAATATCACAGGTTGTAGCACACCAACATAGGATAATGATAACAAAAAGGAAATTAATTGTTTACAATGAGTATGAGTAAAAAGCTGTACTCATATAAGAAACAGCATAAATTAAAATAAATTACAAACACTGATATTGTAATTTTCTGTTTGTAAATATAGGTTTTTTTATAGTTAGTTTTAGCATAGATATAATAGGGGTTTAGGATTAGGACTCATTACTAAATATACAGGGTGACATGAAACCCTTTAACGTTTCTTCACAGAATGGTCAGTTAAGTCTATCTGAACACCCTTGCAAAGTTTGACGCTCGTGGTTAATTAATTGACCCTTTAATTAACGAATCTTAAGATGCATTTCAGTACTATGCTCCCAGTGTACCTTTTCAGTCATAAGTTACGTGAGTAGCGCTACTTAAAACGTTATTGTTTGTAACTAAAACTTCACTCGCACTTACTTTCAAACTAACTGCCATAAAACTTTGACCGGATTTCCTTATCGGTAAATGATCATTTTTAATTATTCAAGATTCGTTTTAGAAAATCCACAGTAGGTACGACCTGGCAAACGTTAGTGTGTGTAAAGCAAATTGGGAAACAATTGTAATCTACATAATTACAATTCTTTGTATGCTTTAAACAAGTACCTGGAGACGATTTTAAAAGGATTATGTGTTAGGAGATACAATAAAATGGATCTGTAATTGTTGCTTATGATTATACTTACATTATTCTGTATCAATACAAAATCACGTAAAAAACTTTAAAGCCACAACTATTTAACACTTTCTCACACACACACATTAATTATTGAGTGGATATCTGCAAAAAATTCACGGTTTTATTTGAAATTATTTCTCTTTTTTACGTAAAAGAAATGAAAATTGGACTCTACATCGAAAATGACAAACACGATGTTTTGACAAATGTTTTTTGACTTCATATTTGAGTGAATACCACGTGATTGCCCGCGCCTTCTAAAAGAGGTTAACGTGTTTGTATGTGGTATCACTCGCAAGCTGTGAGACGGTGGGACGTCAGTAACTAAGCATGAATGTGAGTGTGGGATGGCTTTTGAGTCTCTTATTTAATTGTTTATTTATTCATACACATTTTCACGCGTAAACGCCTGGGGGCCGATTTTTGAAAGCACGTATGTGAAAATACAACACGAAAGTGGTAAAAAGTTGTGCTGAATTTCAAATACGTGCAGCATAGCAGCCAATTACAGCTCTCATAATAGTGTGAACTAGTAAAAAAAAATGATTAGAGCTGTAGTTTTGAAGATAGAAACAGATAAACCACTTTCGAGTGGTAAAAATAAAATTAGTCGGAACGAGTGGGCAGGCATATTACATGCCACTGTGCTTTTTTTTTACCAACTCAATGGAAGCTAGCTTTCCTCACCACCCAGCTGGAGGACATGCTAGACGGAGTCCCACTAACCGACATAAGAGATTTGTTTTAACAACAAGACGGCGCACCGGCACATTACAGGGCTGGATCGGTCGCAACGAACCTATAGCTTGGCCGCTACGGTCCGCCGATCTTGCCCACATGGTTTTTTTTGTGGGCTAAAATCAAGGATCTGGTTTACACAAACCAGCCCGACGTCAGCAGTCCTGAAGAGCTCGAAGAACGCATTAGAAATGTGTTCGACGCGTTGAAGAGCGACACTGAAGTCCTGCGTAGAGTACGACAGCACACTACTCCGCAGCAGAGTGCTGTATCGCCCAACACGGCGGCCATGT
Organism: Pandemis heparana; assembly: GCA_963854515.1. Taxonomy (NCBI): domain Eukaryota; kingdom Metazoa; phylum Arthropoda; class Insecta; order Lepidoptera; family Tortricidae; genus Pandemis; species Pandemis heparana. Next base: position 7,249,539 of record OY978026.1, on the reverse strand, counting down.
CGAGTCTTTCATTATTCACCGATCACTCGAAGACGCTTGAACCGATTTGGAATTATTTCAAAGGTTGCAAGGCTTCCCAGGGGGTCCCATGTAAATTTTATCAAAACAGGTCAAGTTTCGAACTAGCGCACCGAGAGTTCCGTTCAAAATTGTAGGTTTGTAAAGTTTAGTATAATTTCGGTCTAATTAGCAAGCTTTAAAAATCCACTTAAAATAATATTATAAATGCGAAAGTAACTCTGTCTGTTTGTCTGTCTGTTACGCTTTCATGCTTAAACCACTGAACCAATTTCAATGAAATTTGGCAAAGAGATACTTTCAGCTCCGGGGCCTTCCCATAGGATAGTGATTATCCTGGAAAATCAAATAGTTCCCGCGGGATAGCGATAACCGAATTCTGCGCAGCCGGAGTCGCAGGCAACCGCTAAATAGTATTAAACAAGAAACGCTGCGAGATGAAACCGAAAGGTAGGAAGTGGAACTCCATAGCGAAACGTATCATAGTCGTGTTTGCACTTGTTATAAAGGTCTTGTGACGGACTTTGAACATATTTAACAAGGTTTTAAGGTCTAATCAATACTAAAAGTATACAATACAAATAATTATTTTAATAATTATTTGATGATGCAAATAAATTAAATGAAATGAATAAATTAGTTTAAGAAACACTATTTTATGCATACACAAACATACAATACATAAATTACGTCTTTATCCCTTACGGGGTAGACAGAGCCTAAGCTGCGCTGCGTTACACAGCGACATCAATGCGGCTGAGTGGAGTGTTGCAAACCGGCTGCCTTTTAATGAAGCAAATTTCAAGGTCATAACCTTCTTACGTAACCACTTTTAACCGATTACGGCCTGGAAGATGCTTGCTTGGAAAGAGTCAACGAAATCGGGGACTTAGGTTTAGTTTTAGATACTAAACTTGCTTATCAACTGGGGTGACTTTGGTAATTTTGAGGCTACTTTGATCGTTTTAAAATTGCTATAAAATCGATATTATTCATATCTGGTGAATGTTTGGCACGTAGACGCAAAGGCGATCGACGAAGACATTGATTGGAAGCAGTAAACGCAAATAAAATAATGGTTGTGTCATTAAAACTATTTTTTAAAGTCACCCCAGTTGACTGTAGTAATCTCTATTGGTGGAAAGAGTACAACGTAAATTCGCTCGCTGGTTGTACTGCAAGGCTACGGGTATTTCCCATACCTATACCCTTCACTGTTTGTCTCCGGGATGGTTGAGCTAGACACGCTTCGGGTGATGATGATGTGGGGGCGTATAGGTGGAAAGGGGAATCAAAATAGTGATGGGTTGCTAGCCGCATCGCCTATAAATTATTCCTATGCCCATGTTCCCTCGATGGGCTTCTACCATCTGCGCGGGAAGAGAAGCAACTGGTACATTAGGTATAATGTTGTACTGGCGTATCTATGGCGTAGTTTTATCGGCCTCACTTAGTTGTTCACAGACGTCTATGTTGGTATTTTGTTTCATTTACTGAAAACAGCAATTCGTTTACCTACTAAGCATCTGTTTATTGCTAGTCGCTGTCGTCACTAAATCAAATATTTTGCTAATGGTGGTAAATTAGGGAAAGCATGAAGAGTTGATAGGACATGACTAGAATGGACCGAGACGACTCTGACTTCGACAGGACTTGACAAAAACCTAGTACGTTAGACATGGCTGTGTGGGCTTTGAACCCTTTGCCTTTCCTGAGTGGAAAAGATAATAAAACAAAACGAAACTGACGGCCGTCAGTTGATATTGAATGGCAATGTAATGATTATTTTTTGTAACTAATTTAAATAATTCTATTAAAATAGTAAAGCGAAATGATGTTTGAGTGTGTGCTGTGTGTGATTTTGTGATTTGATTACGGTGTACTTCACGTTGTGTGATTGAGTAAAACGGACACAATAACTGAGAAGGTCTGTAATCAATACCTAAGTACCTACTTCATAAGATTAGCAAGAAATACAAAATATGCGAGTGCTCTACAACTTCAGATTTCTGGCTTGTACCTACTTCTAAATTTTTACGGCAAAAGTTTAATTTTCCCGGTATAAAATAAGTTACGCTAACCGACATTGTGTGTCGCTTATGTTGCGAAAGATTGATAGCTAGCTAGCTGATTGGTTAATTTTGAACTAATTTAATTAGGCTCATTGGCTGATTTACGAAACTACTGTATGCCGAAGTAGTCACGAACAATAGTTTGACGTGTAGTACTATGAGTAAACACCGCGTTGTATAGTGAGTAGCTTAAGCATGTGGCACACCAAGCGCAGCTATTAAATTATTATTTTTATATTTTTTTTTTTAGTTTTAATTAGGGTCTGATACTTTGCAGGGGTGTTCAAACCAATATACTGAACAAGTTCGTGAATAAACGTTAAAGGGTTTTGTGTCACCCTGTATATATGTATAAGGATTGTCTGTGCAGCTATGAGTTGTTCTCGAAACAGTTCCACGCGCCAGTTGGTTGCCATTTTTCGACACTTCTGCCGCCGCGCGTAATCGACTGCGGCCCGTGTGGTTAATGTATGTTTCTGATCTGACCACTACAATCGCTTTTCCTTCGATCGTAATTCGTAACGTAATTTTACCTCGGTATGTGCTAGTAACTATTTTTGTCTGGCTGCCTCTTTTAGCTCAAAAATGACGATTGATACTTTTGAATCTTGTCTTAACCAACCAATTAAAGAACCGATAACATGTCGATTATAATTATTAATGTGTATGTTTTCTGCAATTTAGATTCGTGAGAATGAAGTAGTGCAATTCAGTTTTGACAAATGGAAATCTGTGAAGATGAAGCATCACATATTCTGCTACCAAGCCTCGCCCGCCAAGAAACAGTTCTCAACAGAAAACGACAGGCAGTAAGTCGAATTCATATTTAAAGCTGTTTGTCTTCCTAAAGTTTTTCGCTGTGCTGGAAATTTGACGAATCACTTGGATTTATCGCACACAGCATTTATTCGCAGTGCTCTTTCAGTAATACTTTTTAAATGCTTTTGAGCGACTAACAACGAGCTGGGCTTCTGACATTACGATTTACTAATAGACTGATAATTCTATTGACATTAAATTTATGTGCTGATATTTTTCGGATAATAAACTGAAACTGAATTTTACAGAGCAAGTCAGGATGCTAATATTTATGGGTACGCAAAATGTAGATATTCGCATCTTAGGATTATGATATTTGACGCTTTTAGTATTTCATTGATAGCTTAAAAAAGTTAATGCTTTAAAGTTTTATCAGTATTGATTTTTATTTGAATGACTTTTAAAGTACCTATCTATTATGCAATGACTATGATAATTTAAGCATATGGACAGTGGTTGCGAGCGAGAAAATTGTGCCACAGCTCTAACTAATGTTAAATGAATTATCGCCTGCACCTTCGAATTTTCGCGCCCTGTAACCCTGCTTCACACCCTGCTATATTATAGCTATCGAAATCGTTTTAAATCCCAGAAAGGAATCTACATCCTTTTCGTATTGAAACCTAAACATTATTGCATTCCTTTCCCTCTTTCTTAAATAGTTGGAAAATATCTAATTTATATGCCTAGTCAACCCCAAAAAATATACGGCATGATACAATTTTTACAATTATAATTTAGTATTACGCATGTCCATTAACAATAAATTTGCTCTTGGACTCCAACTAGTACACCTTTTGCAAATGCATTCACATTTTATACAATAAGTGATGGTGATTTTTTTTTTAATAATCTCTATCGTTGTTTCGAGGGATTCGTTTCTTTGCATCTTTCTACTTTATTGCATAACTACAGGTAATATGCTTCTCTAATTTTTTCGTTAATATCTTGCTTTTTAATCTACTTCAAACATTCATAACCACAAATGTTAAAGATTTTCATTATGTGCAATCTTATTATGCATCATGCAACCAACTTAGTTAAATAGCTATACATTACAATAACAAATACAGTAAGAATTGTAATATTCATCCCTAAAGCTTACACCATTTCTCTCAGTTCTATCTTTAGTGGTCATAAAAAACAACCATTTATTTTGGACAGAATCCATAGAGGTCATAGAAGCCTGTTGAATATGAATGATATACAACACTGAACTGTGCTGCAGACGGATAATATTTAACAGGTTTTTTAAACTCTTATGTTATCTTCGTAAAAGTTGTAAATGACCAAGTCACAAACACAAACAATGAAAGATTTTAAGATTATTTTGTAGTTTCTGATCCTAAAATGGTATACTGCACTCTTACGAGATAAATGTTGAAACTATGATAAAAACTTAAAAGATCTTTGTTACATTTTTTTTTATTAAAAGTTTGAGTGTACAATTAATCAAATCTTACATATAAACTACTCGATTTTACCCTAACATCGCTAACATCCAATAGTCCTATTGATTTGTATAGATTAACAAAAATGGTGTTTTATAACTAGGTTTAATTCGTATGACTGGTTATAGGCCGTCTAAATACACGGGCCACCCGGGGCACGAGTTGGACATCCAAGTGCTGGCGTCGGAGGAGACGTGGCGCACGCCCTCGCTGCTGCAGGCCACTGACCTCACCAACGGTGGCGTCGCCATCTTCTCACAGGTACCCGTCTGGACAGCTAGTCGCATTGGTGTCCTGCCGTTTGACCGAAAGTCATTTGGCAAAATTACACTTGACAAACAACGTTTTGCAAAAAAATGTTTCGCCAATTGGTCATTCTACTACTAGTCATTTTACAAATGACTAACTTTTCCAAATGATCAACATTTTATAACTAATTATTTGACAAAATGATCACTAAGCAACTGAGTTATCAGACAAACAAAACTACTATTGGTCTAAAAAACCATCTTTTACACTATAGCAAGACCCATTCCGGCGGGAGCGACTCGGTAAGGTTATGTTAGGGTTATTTTTTTTATGACAGTCCGAAAAAACCGTGCACGCCTATGATAATTTTTGAAATTTACAATGTTATGAGAAACATATTATTTGGTGAAATAGAAAAAGGTTAATTGACATTTTATTATTTAATACATTTACCAAGTGTATTTAGTGTTTGCTAATTGAGTTTTTGTAAGATGATACTTTTGTCAAATGTCTCGTTTGCCAATTGCTAATTTGGTGAAACGTTGTTTGTCAAAATTAAATGATCAGATAAATATAATGATTAAATGATTAGTCAAAATAGTGAACCAGTCGAATGCCCTGCCAGCGTTTGTGTTCCTTGAACGTTACAATATGGCCGTCAAGACTGCCGTTTAGGCAAGCATGGTCTATCTTAGACCGCATGTTGGCTTACTATTATATGTAGAACTTTTGATCTACTAATATTTAGACAGAATTCTACGGCTAGTTACAGTTGTTTTCCTTAGTCTACACTTCGATTTTTTTAGAATTAGAAACCCATTATATTGCGGCTCGTGAACTGTAATATTTTTACAATTTCTACTAGAGTAACAATTGACAACACGCAAATGAAGTGACATTAAAACAATTTTATTTTGCGGCTGCCAAACTATTCCACTGTACTATTTGCAGGTAAAAAATAGTTAACCAGACGCAATATAATGTTATTGTGGTTTCTAATTTAAAAAAATCGAAGTATACCTACTTACCACGTCTAAAGTCGATGAAAAACTATTTATTTATATTCAGATTCACCTAGAAGCAGATCCCAGCGACTATTTAGCCGAAGAAGGAATCAAGAGCAACGAGGCTCGTTTGGAGATCATCCATAAAATTCTAGGAGACATTCTTGACCTCCACGTTAGAGATCCGAGGGAGATCTCTCAGCTGGAGTACACGAGAGGCTTTTTCCTAGGGAACCATGTGGTGAGACACTGCTTGTGATTACGACATCATTTATGTTATGTTTACTGCATCGCCATTCTAGTATTATTGCTGAAAAAAGACGATCATATTTTAAACAGCGAGAGCAAAGATCAAATTATGTCGCCAGTGTTGCTACGGTATGAAAAATTGACTACTGTAGCCCAATCAGCCCCAATGGAATTCTATAATAGTATTTTATGCAACAGTTGTATTAGTGGGGTCAAAAAAGGCGAGTGGTGTGGGTTACGATGTGAGCGTAGCGAACATCGTAAGAAATTCGCCACGAGCTTTTTTTGACTTGCTAATACAACGTTGCATACAATATTTTTTCTACGACTAAGTAGGTACTTACTAAATTAGAGTAATACTTTCTCCAAAAATGAAGAAGTCCAGTTTTCCAGTCTCCACGCAGAAATTCTCGTATCTAGGTTTTATCATTGCTGAGATTTTCTAGGCAACGAATTTTCCATCACTTCCTGGGCCGCTGCGGATATTTCTTACGGTCTTGAGTTAATTTCGTTTTCATCCATATTTTTTATGATACGTTACAAAACTTTGTTAAAACTATTGCAATCAAATAATAACAAATACTTAACAAACAAGACAAGAGCGGGAAACATGAAAACGACTAACGAATAAAATTGGAAGTTTGTTCATAGTAAACTTTGTTTTTAATTAACGTTAATTTTTTTTATAGCCTTGCATTCTTGGCGCATTTAGCCAAAACGTTTACCAACTTGCCAGTGACGTTATTAAAAAATCTTGTTTTTTATGTTGGCATCTACGCATTTCGTTCAGAAAGTTCTAGTTCTATAAAAATCCATTCGAATGAAATAATTTGTTAGGTTGGTAGCCATGCATTTTCATCGTAAATTTAATGTTGATCCTGTAAAAGTTTTACCGAGATCTGGCAGTCTATGGCTGGCAGAGTAACGATGGAGCACTTTTAGAGCCATAAGCCAACAAGTGCTTTTAGAGGGAATAGACAATATAGACTTAGCCAAAGTCTTATTATGAGTGTTCTTATAGTGGTACTCGTGATAACATAAATCACAGATAATAGTACAGGAGTAGGAAAATGTACATTTGCCATTCGTTTCGTCTCCATTGTGGCAGTATTTTTAATTGCTACTGATATGCAAAATCCATATGCAAAAAAAAATGGAGGGGGAAAGGGGTGAAGAGAAGCTGGCAACAGTGATTTTTTTAAACAGTGATACAATTTGCTTCTGGAACTTTTACCGTTTCAAATTTTGGTGTGGTCTATTTATGTTATTTACTAAATTTCAATAAAAATATAATCGTCTTTGTGGATAAGTAATTTAGGAATGAGTAGGTAGGTAAGGTACTGTAATAGCATTATGATATTAGATTGATTATTGGACTGAGATAAAATTCAATATTATTGCAATACAAGTATTATATGTATATATTTTACGCTTCTTAGAAACACCGTCATTTTTTATGTTGATGTTCATCTATAATGTAAAGCGTTAGATAGCAAATTAATGCAGTCAGTTATATTATATACTGATACGCCATTTCATTGGCTGTGTTTTATTATAAGGCTGATTTCACTATGTCACGTCTCAGTCAAGAATAAGCGATGTATTTTCAGCTCACACTTACCAACAAGCTTTATCTTTGCATCTGACTTGGACATATCAACGGATTAAAACAAACATTACTGTGCAACAGTCAATCCAAAACTAATTGATGATAAAAACACACTCATATACGTAAAACAGATGTTTTAACCGAGAACCATCAAACATTCTTGTGTTTTCAAAGTGAATTATCCCCTAGCCGCTGAGCTCTTGAGCCGCTGGTTACACTGTATCCTGTATCACTCATGACTCTGGCCTTTTGTATTCCAAATTGTCCCGTATAGTCGTTATGTTTAAGTGATGTAATGGGTTGTCTAGGGGGCGTGGCCTGCGTCGTCGGGCCCCGGCCACGTGACGGTGTGATGGCCGGTGAGACGCGACGAACACGCTTGCTCATTGATTGCGATAGATTGAAATTTTGAGACTACCATTGGAATGAACACTAACAGCCTTATTCATAAAAATCCTTAATTGAGGTTTGATCAGTCTACTAGTTAACAGACTGATTAAGCTTATTTGACAATTGTTAAAAAGTATGATTCATAAACGCTTGCTAGCAGTCTGTTAGCTAATGAGCTGCTGATGGATGGATTAGACGCGTTATGTTGTCACCTTGACAAATCATAGACCAAAAATGGCCTTATAATGAATTAAAAAAAAAATTGACAGCAGTGGTAGCGAATTAGCGGGAAACCGAAAACATGTCATCAGCCTAACATGACAAACGAGGCAGTATGGATTTAGTTTCCTTTACCTTTTCCGGAGGGGATGTACTTAAAACAAAAAACTGTCTTGCGTATGGTTTTGCTCTTGCCAAAATCAGCTGTTCACATTTGTGGCGGCCATTTTGTGAGTTAGCAGAGAGATAAAGTAGGGTCTACGGTCCGCTAACTTTCGGAAGACTTAACAGACCCTTGACGGACTGATTAGCGCTAATTGACGTTTATGAATCATGCTTTTTTGCATCGGATCGGTCCTATAGCGAGCTTATAGCGAGCCTCTAACTTTTTATGAATAAGGCTGTAAATATTTACCTTGCCACTCCGCTACTCCTCTCTTTGTTCATTAAAGTGGACCTCCGCAAGGTAAAACCTGATTCAATAGAATAACTACCATTGGACCTACCCACCTACCTATCTACCTATTGGTTATATGGATTGGAGGCTTATATCTTCATGTTAAATTTTAAATCAGTCGCACCAAGGAAAACTTCACTATCAACTTAAATACTTTTTTTAAGAATATTATTTATATATAATGTCCCAAAATGTAGAAAATATAGTTGAAGGATGCCATAAATGTTACGACGCGATCATTGTCACGTATCTCTTTGTGTCTCAAAATCTCAGATCTATAAATGTATATCCGCTTTATATTGCCTAGATAGAACTTACCAGGTATTTAGTTTAAAGTTGTACATTTTTAACAATTAGAGAATAAGAAGTTCTATTCTATTCTGAGTTTATATTGCACGTTTTTTTCTGCTTTTTGTACGCAGCGGTAACCTGTATTTATGCTAAGCACGTTTGTTTGAATGGCAATTGATAAGTACCGTTTTTTTATAAAAATTATACGCTATTTTAAAACCTATGCAGACTGTTTAAAATTAAATATTTACTCAGCAGTATGCTAGTTCTTTTTACCTACACTTAGCCTGTAAAAATCTAACAAAATTTAAAGCAATTTTCTTTGGCGCTTACGCTACTTAAGATTTTGCGTCAATACTGCATGAGTTGATGACGTTTATTTTAGACTTTTTTCTTCAGTACTAAGACCAATGAACAAGATATAAAATGTGTTACCTTACAAATCGTTTTTCATCTCTAAATACGTTATATCGCAACTCGTTCTAATATTAGTAATAATTGAGTCTTTGAATTTAAAAAAAATATCGATTTTTTTTATGTTTTTTAAAACTTTATGACATATTATATAATATCTGATTCAAAGAATTCTTAAAATATATTTTTTAAATTAATTAAGTATAAGCAATTCAAAATTGATGAAATTTGAAATATGACCACTTGACCGGGAACGGCCCATGATTGGTCGCCATGGCTGTGACGTCACAATGTTAAAGCAATTTCACGACAGTACTGGGTTCACTAAAAATATCCGAAATTTAATACAAAAAATATCTGCTGAAGTTTTTTTTATGAAATAAGGTGGCAAACGAGCACGCGTATCACTTTATAGTAAGTAAATTTTTATTTTAGTCATGTGTAGGTAGGTAATAAAAGCTTAATCCTGATAATGTTTCTGATTTATGTGAACTGGATTGATTTTACTGGACCTGAGATTTCACAATAAAGTACCTAAGTACAGTGAAAGATACTGAATCGCTTACCTACCACTGTGGAATTTTAACATACACCCTGCCAGAGATATTATTGCTAAATTGTACCTATTAGGCAGGTTAAGTGATTCAGTTTCTTCGGCCGTAGGTACGTAAATTTTAATGGCTAGATTTTGTGGTTGATAGGTATTCCTAGTTTTTTTATAATCCCGTGGGATTGTATTATATATTCAATGGGAATTTTTGCGGGTGTAAGAGCCTAACCTTGTTCTAGGTAGGTACGTCCGGATCGCTAGGTACGGTCAACGTCAAAGATATCTTTACTTTACACTTTAGTGCCTTGTCGTTGTAACTATAAGTTGGAAGTTTCATATGAAGTTGTCAAAGTGCTTGGAGCGACAAGGCACTAAAGTGTAAAGATATATGTTTGACGTCGACCGTACCAGCATCTTAGTAATCCTGCCGCCAAGCAGCAATGCTTGCGCCGATGTGTTCCGGGTGAGGGGAGTAAAACATCCCGATTTTGGCATAATTTTTTAACCCCAAGATGGCGGATGACATTTTGACACTATTGACACTTTGACACTAAAATATTGATGGGTGTCGTTTTGAGTAATTTGGTGCTTCTGAGCCTGATTTTGACATACTTTTTTGGATTCAAGATGGCGGATGACACTTTGACCCTAAAAATGTTTATGGGTGTCGTTTTCGAGTAATTTGGTGGCTCTGAGCCCGATTTTGGCATAATTTTTTGGATCCAAGATGGCGGATGACATTTTGACACTTTGACACTAAAAATGTTTATGGGTGTCGTTTTCGAGTAATTTGGTGGCTCTGAGCCCGATTTTGGCATAATTTTTTGGATCTACGATGGTGAATGACATTTTGACACTATTGAATCTGAGAATGTTTATGGGGGTCGTTTTCGAGTAACATTTTACACTTTTTTGTGTTTTTTGTGTCAGTAATGTCAAAATTTCATCCGCCATCTTGGATCCAAAAAGTTATGCCAAAACCGGGCTGAGAACCACCAAATTACTCCAAAACGACACCCATAAACATTTTTAGTGTCATAAGTGTCAAAATGTCATCCGCCATCTTGGATCCAAAAAATTATGCCAAAATCGGGCTCAGAGCCACCAAATTACTCGAAAACGACACCCATAAACATTTTTAGTGTCATAGTGTCAAAATGTCATCCGCCATCTTGAATCCAAAAAAGTATGACAAAATCAGGCTCAGAAGCACCAAATTACTCAAAAACGACACCCATCAATATTTTAGTGTCAAAGTGTCAATAGTGTCAAAATGTCATCCGCCATCTTGAATCTAAAAAATTATGCCAAAATCGGGCTCAGAGCTACCAATTTACTCATAAACGACACCCATAAACATTTTTAGTGTCATAGTGTCAAAATGTCATCCGCCATCTTTGTGCTCGAAATTCCGGGTTTTCTTATGAAATTCCCCTGGGATAAAATCAACGGGATTTTCAACTGAAATCCCACGACTTATTTACTTATTCATATAAATAGTTATTACCCAAGTGTACTCATCACTATTCTCATCTAATTTTATGGTTTTAAATCCCGGTACCGTGGAAAGTTGGGATAGAAGCATGATAGAAGTATAGATAGTGCCATCCACAAAGACTCGGAGATGTATTAAAATTAACCTTTAACTACAAATTAATAAGAACCACGGTGGATGGCATCCATCGTGAATGACACCTACTATAGCCGGTACGTAAATCCAGATTATAAATTATAAAGTTCTTGTATGCCAAATTTTATCGAAATCTGTTTAGCCGTTTTAGCGTGAAAGAGTCACAAACCAATACGCTCTCACAATCAATAGCATTTTATAATAATAGTAGGATAATAACAGAATAGAGTAGATTAAAGTCAAAAAACGGTATCACCTGTATACTAACTACGAGTGGAAACTAACATTGTGACGTCACAAGCGGCTCGGCCTTGTTCGGGAACTGTCGGTGTGTTTTCGGTGCGGTACTCGACGATCAATTTTCAAATCGGTATAACTCGTTAACTATAGCGAATAAAAAAAAACTAAAAATACTTTTCTTACCAAACTTATATATGATCTTTCCATTTATGACAAAAAAAAATTTATTCAAAAACTCAATTGTCGGGTATACTTGAAATGCTACAATCAATCCAAAATTTTGATTTCTTTTGAATTCCCTTATACATTCAACTTCCAGACTTAAAGCCCAGTTTAGGCTTACAAGAAAAATCCTGCAAATATCACTTTACGTCACATTGCGGCGCTGAGTCGACTTAAGAGCGTTTATCCCTACTGTATATTTGGTGATTTTTGCGATTATTTCACGGAAATTGAATGAAAGTTTCAAAAATGCGTCTGTCTGTAGTGCACTTCGTTTTTAATTTATTAATGTGTCTAATGTAATAATTGATCGTGATGGACTTTTATTTTCTTATTAAACGAGATATAGTATTTTATCCCTTTAATACGAAAATAAAAGTCCATCACGATTAATCATTGCATTGGACACATTAATATACTAAAAACGAAGTGGACTGCAGACGCACATTTGAAACTTTCATTCAATTTCTGTGAAATAATCGCAAAAAATCACCAAAAATGCGACGTTGCGAGCTCAGCACGGATGCACCCTCTTAACCCGCATCACAGCTTGGCATCCTGATGAAACTTATAGGATTTCTCTTGCTGTCTAGACTGGGCTTAAGACCAGCTGTTCTGAGCAATCCAAGCAAAACAAAAGCCGACAGCTTGAACGAACGAACCGTTGCGGTTGTAGGACAAGCTGTCGCTAGTGGAGCGCTGGCGCGGCGAGGGCGGCCGGCAGTCGCTGGGCGCGCTCACCGTGCAGTGGTGCGCGCGCGGCGAGGCGCCGCAGCAGCCGCCCTCCGCCAGCTTCCTGCCCGTGCACGTCTACGAGTGCCCGGAGAACTTCTCCACTGTTGAGTACTTTGATGTGAGTAGCCTTGGGGATAGAGGCATCGCAGGGCGCTAAATACGTATGTGCATATGTATGTATGACGCTTTAAACCTGCTTACCGAATAGCTTTGCTGTGTGTACATAAAACACATTAATTTTACAGCTAATGTAACGGACTCTTTGTAGTTTTATAATGCACTTTTTCTAAAACATCAAATTTTGATGGAAAGTTTTGTTTTTAGAAAAGTATGTCAGTTTGTCGTCTCAATACAGCAAACCAAAATCCCGTAGGAGTTTTTTATTTTCAACAGGTAATGTTACTCTTACTTTCTAACTTTTATTACACCACCCTTAGTAGGGTAAGGGTCCCTAAAAATTGGATAGTGTAATAGACCTAAAAATTGTGAATGGCAGAATCTGACGTCGAGGGCGATGGGCCGGCTCGTGGTGTACGCGGACGTGCTGACGTCCACGAACGCGGTGACGCAACACGCGGCGCTCGCGCACGGCGTGGGCGCGGTCGCGCGCCGCATGACGGCCGGCCAGGGCCGCGGCGACAACGTCTGGATCTGCGTGCCCGGCCAGGCCGTCATCTCGCTGCAGGTATACTGTAAGGCCGGCCACATACTAGTTCATACGGTTTCCATACGGAATGACGTCAACGATCGGGACACCGCTATATAACGGAAAGGGACAGGGCTAAGAGTTGACGTCATTCCGTACGGAAACCGTATGTAGATTCCGTATGTATGTGGCGGCCTAAAACAATCTCACCCTTATTAAAGTGAAACTTTTTCCACGCTCAAAATTTTTTCGTCCATCACAGCCATCATGGCACGTCACATTGCAGCCGGCCGCGGAGCGGGGATAAAATGACAGGCGCTCGGCAGAGCAGCCCAGTGATGCAACAGTTCCCAATTACTTTACAGTGTATTTATAGTGATATTATATTATAAACAAGAAAGTGTGTCTGTGTATTGGGTATAGAATTTTAACAGTTTTCGTCTGTATGTCTGGATATTTGTTACCGCGCCACGAAAAACTACTGCATCAAACTGAATCCAGTTTCAGTCCCGTAGAACGACATAGAAGAGTTTCATCCTTGAAAATCGCATATTTTCCGCGGTATAGCAAACGAATTCTGCGAAGACGGAATAGCGCTATTAGGTGACTTAGGCCCACTTGCACAGTCCAGAGTTAAAAAATTAAATCTCTAACTCGGGGTTAGGTTTGACAGTTGCATACATTTTGACACTACTTAGCCCCGGGTTAGCATCTAACACGGGGTTAAGTCGTCAACCCTGGTCCGTGCAAGTGGGCCTTAGACGCCTTCATCGAGTGTATTGTACGGTGTGTCGTGTGCCGTGTGCAGGTGTGGCGGCGCGTGTCGGAGACGCTGCCGCTGGTGCAGCACGCGGCGGCGCTGGCGGCCGTGCGGGCCGTGCGCGCGCTGCCCGCATACGAACACCTGGACATCAGGTACCGATACACTCATCATCTTCCTGGCGATTTTCCCGGCATTTGCCACGGCTCAGTGAGCCTGGGGTCCGCTTTGACAACCTAATCCCAAGATTTGGCGTAGGCACTAGTTTTTACAGAAGCGACTGCCATCTGACCTTCCAACCCGGAAGGGTAACTGAGCCTTATTGGGATTGGTCCGGTTTGCTCACGATGTTTTCCTTCACCGAAAAGCCCATGGTAAATTTCAAATGTAATTTCGCACATAAATTCCGAAAAACAGAGGTGCAAGCCCGGGATTCGAACCCGCGACCCTCTGCTTGAGAGGCCACAGGTCAAACCACTAGGCTACCACGGCTTTACACGGCAAGTACCGATACACTGACCACCAAAAATAATGAACCACTTTCCATCCTACGCGTGCCGCAACGGATTATGACCGGTGACCTTGAATGCGCAGAATTCATTATTTGGGTCTCTTTGGCGGGGGGAGTGATGTGCGACGCGGGGAGTGAGGCGCGACGCGGGGAGTGAGGCGCGACGCGGGGAGGTAGCCCGCCACGTGGCGCGAATGCATTCTATTGGTTCGTTCAGTCGCTTCCAAAAACGCACACAAATCCCACAAACTTAATTAATCCTATCACCACACAAACACTGACGCGCGTTTCGATCCCTCTACGGGATCATTCTCAAAGGTAGAGCACAACCGATGCCCTAACCGACCCCGATGCCGATGCCGATGCTCTTTGCCGATGAGCTTTGAGAATGATCCCGTTGAGGGATCTAAACGCGCGTCAGTGTTTGTGTGGTGATAGGATTAATTAAGTTTGTGGGATTTGTGTGCGTTTTGTGTGGCAGTAGTGGTGGGAGGGCTTGGATGCAAAACGTATATATTTCGCACAGGCTTGGTTATCTTGCACGTAAGTAGCGGAGTAGCAAGGTAAATATTTTGTGTTCATTGAAATGGACCTCCGCAAAGTAACGCCTGATTCAATAAAATATTTAATGTATTTCGTTTTTTATAAACGCGGGGAGTGAGGCGCGACGCGGGGAGGTAGCCCGCCACGTGGCGCGAATGCATTCTATTGGTTCGTTCAGTCGCTTCCCGCCGCTCTCGCGCCCCGTTCCCACGTCTCGCGTCCCTGAAGGGCAGCATACACCTGCGCAAACACCCCCATCATTTTTGCCGAGAGCTCATAAACCGTTGTGACACTAAGACACACTTGCACAGTCTCTCTCCCTCTCCAGCCTATATACGTCCCACTGCTGGGCACAGGCCTCCTCTCAGAATGAGAGGGCTTGGGCTATAGTTCCCACGCGGGCCCAGTGCGGATTGGGAACTTCACACATACCATTGAATTGCTTCGCAGTTGTGTGCAGTGCAGGTTTCCTCATGATGTTTTCCTTCACCGAAAAGCTCATGGTAAATTTCAAATGAGATATCGCACTTGCACAGTCCTGAGTAAAAAAATTAAATCGCAAACTTGGGGTTAGGTTTGACAGTTCTATACATTTTGACACTAATTAGCCCCGGGTTAGCATCTAACACGGGGTTAAGTCGTTAACCTTGGTCTGTGCAAGTGGCCCCACTAATACTAATACTAAAAATGCGAAAGTTTAACGCACTCTTAACCTTTCTATGTCTATGTTATGAGCTGTGGCGTAACTTGGCAGTACTAGCATGTTGTATTGCCACAGGCCCCTAACTCTAAGGGCCCCGGACTGGCTGAGCATTGCCATATTTTTATGTTCGCAGGATAAAATGGCCGAACGACATCTACTTCGGGCGTTCGGTGAAGATCGGCGGCACGGCCACCACCGCCAACTGCATCGGCGATGACGTCATCTGCAACATCGGTGCGTAATACCACTCTCATATTTAACTCAGTCTAATTGTATTGTCATCATCTTGCTAGCGTTTTTCCCGGCATTTGCCACAGCGCAGTGAGCCTGGGGCCCGCTTTGACAACCTAATCCCAAGATTTGGCGTAGGTACTAGTTTTTACAGAAGCGACTGCCATCTGACTTTCCAACTCGGAAGGGTAACTAAGCCTTATTGGGATTGGTCCGGTTTGCTCACAATGTTTTCCTTCACCGAATTAATGGTAAATTTCAAATGTAATTTCG
This sequence comes from Pandemis heparana, assembly GCA_963854515.1. Taxonomy (NCBI): domain Eukaryota; kingdom Metazoa; phylum Arthropoda; class Insecta; order Lepidoptera; family Tortricidae; genus Pandemis; species Pandemis heparana. The sequence continues at coordinate 7,233,253 of OY978026.1, read as the reverse complement.
CACATAAATTCCTAAAAACTCAGAGGTGCGAGCCCGGGATTCGAACCCGTGACCCTCTGCTTGAGAGGCCACAGGTCAAACCACTAGGCTAACACGGCTTTTTAGTCTGATGAATATAATGTATGAGAAATTTGGCAAAATATATGATTTCCATTTATCTACGGGGATAGGTCCGTAAAATAATAATAATAATAATAATAATTTATTTCAGATTTACAAGAAAAATCCAGACGAACGAACGAACACGACGACGAGTAGGACGAAGTTAATAAATTTCAACTCTCCCCCCTCCCGTGTGTGAATCCCCGCTCTCGCCTCAGAATATTCCCGAATTTATTTATTTTTTGTGTAAGAAAACCGTTCACAATACTTGAAATGTCTGAAAAATAAAACTCTTGCGGGTGGTAAAATCTTGTGCAATATCTATCCGGATTGCTACGTACCACATTTTTAATCTCTATAATGCCTGTGGTGTTCCGACAACCGGTAAATTTATTGGCATATGAACTTATCCATCTTAGCCCTAAATAAAAATCTTTATTTTTAATTTACTATCCACGCAATATCTCTCATAGTTTCCCCACAGTGAGATTCCGAACATAGAAAATAAACAATTTCCTCATTCCACTGACTTACATACTTCAGGGAAAAATGACTTTCTGCCAAGTTTCTTGCGGCGCATTCTTCTTGGCAATGATGGTCTTTCCGAATGCGCTGGTAGTTTCAAAAAAAGACATGTAAAAAGTAAGAGAGCCCTTGGCGGCCTATTTGCAGAATAAACTTTTGAATTTTGAATTTCAGGTACCGGCATCAACATATCAAACACAGTGCCCACGACGTGCCTGAACCAGATCATAGAACAGCACAACCAGCAACACAGCACAGACCTTCCGCCCATGACCATAGAAAAGTTCCTGGCGCGATACTGCTCGCAGCTCGAGCGAATCCTGGAATATATCGACTCGGACGGCGGAATCGACGCCTTCCGCGAACAGTATTACCAGTACTGGCTGCATGAGTAAGTTTTAATATTGCGGCCTTTTTATATGTATGTCTGTTTTTCAGGATCCCTGAATCATACTTGATAAATGTTTCCATACATTGATCGATTTTCAAAGTGCCCCGCAGTCAAATGGATCGAAAATGTAATAGTAGATTGATAAACAAGGGTTGAAATATACCCATTTTACCTGAGATATTAAGTGAGGGCGCCAATAGTTCGAGGGTGAAATGGGTAATTTCATCCGAGTTCAACACTCTACTTTTCATTTCGAATATGAGGAAATTAAAAGAAGGTATTATGATAAATTTCACTAACGTCGCACGGTCGCACTTAATATTTATTACGTTTGTCATTCTTTTCGTCTCGCTCTTTTTTCTATTACGCGATTTACGCGCATGGCGCTTTTCTTCTGCGCACCAATGGCTACTGGCTAGTTTGTTTTTAAACTTGCAGACACGGAGGTCGCTATCAACTAATTAATTGTAGACTTAAATATTTCAAGCTAAAAAAATTACCGAACGTAATAATTTCTACTAATTCTCGTTGTGTACGCTTGCATAAGCTTATCCTATATAAAATGTTATTTTAAGGTTATTTTGCCTTTTACAATTAAAAAGGTGATGATGGTATGATGTGATTATTTTTGCTGAGGGTCTGGAAGACCTGCAAGTGATGCTCGAGAGTCTCGATGACGCGTCAAGGGCCGTTGGATTGAGGATGAACATGGCTAAGACTCAAATTATGTGCACTCAGGATGTTCAGGGTATTTCTGTCCATGGCCATTATGTTCAACGTGTCCCAGAGTATGTATACCTTGGTCAAAAACTATGTCTGGACAAGCATTCGCAAGTCGTTGAAATAGATCGTCGAATTCAACTAGGTTGGGCCGCATTCGGGAAACTGAATGATGTATTCTTGAGCAACATACCGACATGCTTGAAACGGCGAGTGTTTGATCAGTGCGTTTTACCCGTTCTCACGTACGGTTGCGAGACTTGGACACTGACAAGATCTGTGATCCACCATCTTCAAGTGGTGCAAAGGGCTATGGAGAGAAAAATGCTAGGTGTCTCCTTGTTAGACCACATACCAAACACAGAGATCAGAAGAAGAACTGGTGTTGCCGACATTGCCCTCAGAGTGTCTTCACTAAAATGGAGATGGGCGGGCCACGTGTGCCGAAGGGATGACGGACGGTGGACTCGAACCGTGCTAGACTGGAGACCGAGAACTGGCTTTAGGAATAGAGGCAGACCACTGGCTCGTTGGAGTGACGACATCGCCAGTATAGCAGGGAAATTGTGGAGGAGAACAGCTCGAAACAGAAGAGAATGGCGTGCATTAGAGGAGGCATATGTCCTGCAGTGGACGTAAAAGGGCTGAAAAAGAAGAAGAATTAAAAAGGAACTATTAGTATAGATGATTATACAGTTGTGGCCATATAATTAAGAACGATTTGAAGTTCCCGATTTTTTTATCTAAAACATAGATTACATGGCTGTATACGTATTTCCATTGCTATGTACCTCATTTGGATGAGCTAGAAAAAAAAATACTTTCAACCCAAGGGTCGCGATGAGTCACTTTCAACCCGTTATCCAGATAACCAATGACCTACTTTCAGAGTATGAGAGATGAAAATGATTTTTTTTTTGTAGAGGTGTTCCCACCTGCGGTAATATTCGGGAAAAATTCTGAGAAATCGTATTGTTTGTTCCAGTAACGAGGAGATCCGCGTGCGGCAAGCGGGCTCGCCAGAGCCGGTGGCAGGCGTGATCTCGGGCGTGGACGAGGCGGGCTGGCTGCGCGTGCGCACCGCCGCCGGGGACGTGCGCGTCGCGCCCGACGGGAACACCTTCGACCTGATGAGCGGGCTCGTCGCGCCGCGCCTCTAGTGCCCTACAAGTACGCGGCTCTAATAATACAAAATATACTTTACATGTGGCGACTCTAGCGCCATCTAGTCATCGACTGTGAGGCCATTCGAATATTACGCAAGCAGATTTTTTACAATTATTTACCCCCCTTCCCCTTGTCAGCAAAAGTAAGCAAACCTCTCCCCCCTCCCACGCTTACGTAATCATTGGTACCTATATGCATTTTTCTTTTAATGTATTCCGTTTTTTATAAATTTGTGGGTTGCCATTTGTGTAAAAAAGTAAATAATAACTGCTGACGTAATCACGATATCGACCCCCCACCCACCATGTCATCAAAAATAAGCAAAGCATAGACCCCCCTCCCCCCGCCTCAAGCGCTTACGTAATACTTGAACGCCCCACAGTTGAAATTTAACCAGTCTTTAATGGTTTAATAAATAGCGTTAAATACCGGTTTATTTCGGTTTTACTCGGAACTATCATAAGTACGTCCGTATCTCTACTCTTACTTCATATACAGACGTCCATGAGCTCAAACTTAAACATAAACAATCATATAGCGGCCTTAGCGCCATCTAGTCATCGAATATTTAAACCAAGGCTCGGAACTGGTTTAAAAAATTGCGAAAAATACCGGTTTATTTCGGTTTTACTCGGAACTATGTATCATAAGAACGCGAACATTTTATGAATTTTATTATAACCTAAGTAAACTAGACTATTTTACGAGCGACGAGACGGGCGAGCCGGCCGTACAAACGTAAAAAAAAATACTTAAGTGTTTGTTTATAGTGCATCGATATAAACCAGTTTTTCTTGTTTTAAACCGGTTAATGTGACAAAAACTTTATGGAAATGTTTCCCTAAAAACCAGTTTAAAATAACGGTTTCATAAACAAAACCGAAATGAAATGGTTTCGCGCCAAGTACATGATAACAGTTTAGAAATTTAACTGGTATCCGAGACTTTGTTTAAACTACTACGATGCAGTTCACGCGGTAGCTAGCGCGGCTGTCGTCATATATGTTGCGCTATATAAGTTTCTTAACGCAGAAGGATATAAATTCTCTTCCAACGCTCTTCTAACATCTGCCTGGAGAGATCTCTATTGTGGCCTCTCGTCACAGTCCTCAACCTATGAACTACATTTGTACTGTACTGCCATTGGGCCAATGGGCCTTATATTATACATAGACTATAGAAACTTGTTAAAACAAGCTTCAATATATTTCAAGTTATGTGTAATGTAACGACGGTATAAACTTATACTGTCAGTCACAATAGGTACAGAAATAAATAAGGTTAGGTGCTTAAACTAGTGATGACATGCAGTGTGTTTGCAATAATATTGGTTGTGGTGGTGTTGGTAGAATTGTTACAAGATTGTAGAGGTGACAACTGCGCCCAGTGAAACAATGCATCGAAGCGTTTGGCCGTGTGAAAGCCCGGCAAATAAAAACCCTCGTATATTTAACAAAATGTACCTAAGCATTATTGGTTGCTTTCAGCCTACTGGACCATAGATTTAGAATGCATAAAAAATACCAAAAAAAAGTTACAGTGATCCGCGTGTGTCTACTGTCTAAGTAAAATAAGCTTTATACAAAATTATAGAAGTTTGCTTTACACAGCCCCTAGCACTAGTTTTTCCTGCCTAGTTTTTCAGATTTTTAGGCATTAAAGCTTAGAAAGTCAGCTTTTATGCACATAAAATACAAAAACCGTGGGTGCCCGTTTTTTTTTTGCAAGGGGGTGTACAAATGTCAATTTTGTTTAAAGTGACGTGGTGTTCAGTTAGCCGGAGTTAAACGGAACCAGAACAAGGAAGGCCACTGCAGAACTTTATCACAATAAACGTGTAAGAGTACTTTGACTCTGACAGACAAATAACAAGCCGATCACTTATTGCGATAAGGGTATACAGTGGCCCAGGATTCCATTTGGTTGATCGTACGGCGTAAAGCGACAAGGTACTTTTGATGCTGAATAAGTTGTAGGTAGTGGACGAAAACCTTACAAGTTTCGTTCAAAAGGCTTAAAAACATGGCTTTTAAAACTATGACCGGCGACACGCGGCCAAAACTGTATTTCATTAGACTTAATTACGTTATTTAGTATCAAAAATTGACTGTAAATTATTAAATTACCGGAAATCATGTAAATAGGTACCTATAGCGATATCATTGTAGATAGAACAGCCGTTACACTGCCAGTTCTAACTTACATCGTTTAGATAAATCAAATATTAAAACCTGTTGTAATTTAGATTTCGAACTCGTGTAATATTCTTGTTGCGATAATTATACGTGTATTTGAATTCTTGAAGCGTAATAACTTATAGTCAATTAAAATGAATACTTAGATTTAGAGGAGGCAGAATCTCACTGAAGTAGAATGGATATAAGAAAACGATTAGATTTCTGGCGTGCACAGAACCGTGTATTGCAATTATGTGTGTAATATGATATATTATCACATTAGTGTGGGAAAAGAGTGCAATACTTAAATGTGTCATCCGTTTGTAGGTATACATGACTGTATCAGCGAGCACTTTAATATTCTGTCGGTATATTTATACATAGCAGGATATGTTGATTATGTTTATTTCGTTTAAAAATGTATCCTTTAGTTACTAATGTAACACCAACTACGAAATGTGATTTATTTATTGAGGTTGTAGTATAATAAATAGCTATACTTGACAACATTAATCTCAACTGGACATAGTATTGTCGTCGATTATTGTTGACGAAATGACGACGCATCGTCTCTGGTATATTGTAAGTTAATGCGTAGGTGATTTTAACGAGCCATAAATGCTTTTAACTGATCATTTATTCGAAAATATCTATCGGAAAAATGTGCCTAAACTGTTTTAAAGTCATTACGTAATTTTCTAGGTTGTATTAAATAATGCTGACATTATTTGTATAGTCAATTTGGGGACCTTTTCATTGAAATGACGTATCGTAAATTAAATAATTATTGTAACCTATTTAAATTTCATGACAAAATATATGTTCCAGTTTATACTGCTTTTAGAAACTAAGCGACGTCAAAAAGGCCCTCGAATTTAAACTTGTCATAATCTCTTTTGAGCTAACTTTAAAATGCATTAAATTCTTGAAAATTATAATAATTATATGTCACAAGTTGTTAACGTAATCACAGAATTTAGACATCTAGCTGTTGTAATGTGATGTTTAGTTATTTATGTGTTATTTATAAACGGGAGTTTAAAATGTTACCAGATCTTGTTACTATTATCTTGTTGTATGCATGTCCTCTAATAAATTATTTGGAAACATAAAAGTTGTCTCAATAAGTATTGTGTTGTCTTATAATTTTCGTAAAGTGAGGGCCATGGTAAGATATTACACGGCAAAAAAAAACACAAATTAACTAACAGTAGTTTATTCTCGTAAACATAAAAGAGCTATAAAATAAGTAATTTAATTGATCTACTCTCTAGCACGCGCGTTTATTGCGGATGTAAATAATCCGCCCCCTGCCAGCGATCTAGTAAAAAGAGGGGTAATACTCAGCGCAAGTTAAACTTTAATAGGTATATGAAAATCTTGCAGTTGGATTCCCTAGGCGTATTTAATTTTATGTAAAATGTTTTTACAAATTACGTACCTACTTAAATTAATTTAATAGCTCAAATGCGCCTGGAGAATTTGGGAACAAGCAGACCTCAAGATGTCAATATTTCTGTCACTGAACAGAAGAAATAAGAGATAGTAGCCAGTAAACATAGCGACGTCCATTGGAGACTTGTTCCGACCTTATGTTGCGCCGTAGGGTGTCATTAGTTTGGTCACATTTCATACAAACCATGCATAACTATGTGATTATGAATAGACTTGGCGATGCGCTATCATTGTAAAATTTATAACTTTTTAATTTTGGAACGTACAACGATAACCGAAAGTTATTTTAAGAGCGTGTGTTAGAGATTAAGATTTATATATACTTTTAAGTATTAAATGAATCTTAATATCTAACACGTGCATCCCTACTGAGCTGGCAACGTCGCATTTTTGGTGATTTTTTGCGATTATTTCACAGAAAATGAATGAAAGTTTCAAATGTCATGTGTCTAATGCCAGCATTGATCGTGATGGACTTTTAATTTCTTATTAGACGAGATATAGTATTTTATCCCTTTACTACGAAAATAAAAGTCCATCACGATTAATCGTTGCATTGGACACATTAATACACTCAAAACGAAGTGCACTACAGACGGACATTTGGAACTTTCATTCATTTTCTGTGAAATAATCGCAAAAAATCACCAAAAATGCGACGTTGCCAGCTCTGTAGGGATGCACCCTCTTAACTTGGGTGCGCATTCACGCGATATAAGTTTACATAGTAGAAATACTTAAGGCACTCCCACTATTTTTTTCTCTTCCGTGCTCGCTCACGTATAATAATTTTCGATCTTTTATACTCGAGCTACAACATTGCCTACGGTTTAATTATTTGAAACATTTCGAGACATACCCCCTTATTCATAAATGCTCTATAGGCTTCTGCTAACTTAGTAATCGTTTGTCCTTATCTGTGAAAGGTAAATGTCAGTGACAGATAAGGACAAACGATTGGCTAACTTATAGCAGAGGCCTATAGAGCGCTTATGAATAAGGGGTTAGTCTCGCATTGGCGTTCCAAGCGCTGCGCTGACAACAGCCCCTGAAAATTGTTCTCGAGTATAAAATGATCGATGGTGAAATTGAAATGTTTTCACGAAGAAACTTATTGCTTCTTCGGGTAACTAAACGACTTTCTCAGTCTCAATAGATATCAGCGTTGTCCAGTCTAAATTCATAGGGTGGGAGCCCCCGGTGTCCGGTATTCCGGATGGTGAAGATGGCGCCCCCCAGGGGCTCGTCTTTGGGGTTGAGACGTTCCCGCGACGTTGTCACGAACAACTCGTCGAGGTTCGGGCCGCCCCAGCAGACCGACGTCGTGCGGGACACTGGCAGCTTGTACGCGAACACTATTGTACGCCTGTCTGGATCCACGTGTAAGATCTGCCGAATAAATATGCATACGTACATAATCTAATCTAACTAATATTATAAATGCGAAAGTATGGATGGATGGATGGATGGATGGATGGATGGATGTTTGTTACTCAATCACGCCAGAACGGCCCAACGAATCTGGATGAAATTCGGGACATACCTAGATAGGGAAAAGTCTGGAACAGCACATAGGCTACTTTTTACCCCGGAAAATTCCCGCGGGATAGCGATAAACGAATTATTTGCAGACGAAGTCGCAGGCAACAGCTAGTAAATACATAAATCACGTCTTTATCCATTACGGGGAAGACAGAGCCCAAGGTAACAAGACCTAAAGTTGACGTCCAGCATGATTGTGGGTGTTTAGGTGGAAGGGAGAATCAAAATACCTAGTGATTCCTAAGATTTTCCCCCATTCCCCCGATAGGCTTTTCCGATCTGCGATGAATAAATACGACGATAAAATAAAAACACGAAAGCGAGAAATTTCGGCTTAGATTTAATTTTGTACCGTATTACTACGGTGAATTCAACTTACTTTTTACGTATAATATGCGTGACCGAGAATTCCATTATTGTTCTAATTGCTATTTACGTCAACGCGTGTGTACTGCAAATACACTTCACAACTGACGTCCGGATAGTCTAAAGCTCGCTAATCCTGCCACTAAGCAGCAGTGCTTGCACTGCTGTGTTCCGGTGTGGAGAGTAAGACAGCCGGGGAAATTACGGGCACAAGAGGCATTTCATCTAAGTCCTCTAGGTTGGCAACGCATCTGCAATCCCTCCGGGGTTGCGGGTGTCTATGGGCAGTGGTGATCGCTTACCATCAGGTGACCCACTTGCTCGTTTGCCTTCCTATTCATATAAAAAAAAAAAAAGGTGCCTCGTCATTGAGAGCATTTGTAAACGAGCAATCAATGTAAGCTTGGTAACGCTCGGCTCGACGTCCACTCGAATATTCGACGGCGATTGGTCATTACACGCGAATACTCTCAGTGAGGACGCTCCTTTAAATCTTGTGACCATTAGGTCAGAGAACCTGACTAGGAAGGTACCTACCAAATAAAGTACGCATATAAAGATTACTTTACTAAGTTCGATTCCCAGTCGAATAAACCGAATGTTTGTTCTGAAATCTAAGATGTATATGCATTAAAGTATGTACGATTATTTAGGTATGTTAATCCGTTGCCTGGTACGTATAATACAAGCTTTGCTTAGTGTCAATTGTCCCGGGAAATATTCTATTCAACTTTTTTTGACAAATCGACACCATCTCACTTAGTCCCCAATTAAGTAAAGCATAAACACTAGACTTTACTTCCCTTTATTTTCATAATTATACTCTGACATGGTTCTGACACTCACCGTTCCACCAAACATGATCGCGACCCAAAGATGTCCTTGAGAGTCGATCACCATTCCATCAGGGATTGCTTCTTCGTACCCGTAATCCGATATATCGATGATAGTTCTTCGATCGCCTTTCCAAAACAAATAAGAGCTTTTAATTACATGTTTAATAATCATAACTACGATAAAATAGTTTCTACAAGCTTTAATTTAGTATCACCCTGACCCGTAGTCTGTAATCAAATCTCGCAGAATTTTGACAAACTTCCGATGGACGGATTGACGTAAAATTTGGCATAGGTACCTATGTACGAGTACTGGGGCCTTACCATGACCTCTTAATGCGTTTCAGTTTAGGTTCGCTCGCTGTCAGATCCATACTAAAAGTGACAGCCAAAACTTGAACCGTCAGGATCACCTCCGTAGGAAGGTAGTCTTCAACTTTTGGTCCAGCTGACTTGAAATTTGGTATTAATAATATGTAGGGATGGATGGCACAGCCAACAAAAAGTACAATAAGCAAAAAAACTTATTAACGTAAACACCGGATTACTCACGTTTTATTACGTCGGAAAAGTAAACTAGTTTAGATACAAAATAAACTATTTTAGATTTTAAGAAAGCATAATATTGTACGCCTGAAAGGCAAATTATAGTATAGCGGTTACTTTAAATATGTCATCTAACTTACGTGTACCTATAATTGTCAATAAACGATTTGATTGATTGAAAGGTCCAACAGTTTCGAATCATCCGAGATTCTGTCGGACCTTTTCCGACGTAATAAAACGTGAGTGTAACGGTGTTTACATTAATATGTCTGAGCCTCACGGTAGTTTTATATTAAAAAGCAAAAAAACTTGTTTAAATCTTATTTCTTCTTTACTTACTTATATCTCCTCTTAGCAAGTCATAATCGAATGCCTCAATTTTCTGTGTGGCTGAGTCGATATAGTATAGCACCGAGTTGTTGGGCGACCAGGCCATGCCGTTCGAAATCGTGACGGGTTTCAGCTGCACGGCGGGGCGGGTCATTGTATTCTGGTCGAAACTGTAGAGCGTCGCTCTGTCCGGGACTACATCGTCGCCAGACTGGGGACCTTTTGTACCTGAGAAGTTTTGATCAGGGGCCTTACCATGACGTCTTAATGCGATTCAGTTTAGGTTCGTTCGCTGTCAGATCCAACTGAAAGTGACAGCTAAAACTTGAGCTAAGTCGGAATTAGGACGTCATGGTAAGGCCCCTTTACGATGCTGGGAACTTCCCATATCAATAGTTTGCATCAAGGTAAAGGATACAATTTGGTATTAGCTGCTAGTTTTAATTATCTAAGTCCTTTAATAGCCAAGTTTTGCTAAACGCATGCATTTTTGAGCATCTGCGTTGTCGAAACTGCGATAAAGACAACCAGCTAGCTTATTACGTAACTCGCTCGCAATCGCCATCGTGCTCATTTTGACAGTTCTTGTATGAATGTGACAGCTAGCTGATTCCGATGCCGAGTGTCAGCCCATACATGAACTGTCAAAATGAAGACGATGATGATCGCGAGTGAGTTACGTAATAAGCTACCAGGGCCCTATTTGATAAAGCTACAAGTTACAATTTACAAGCGGAAGTCTCTATCTAACACATAGGGTCAGAAAGAGACTTCCGCTTATAAATAGTATCTTTTAGCTTTATAATAGGGCCTAGCACACGTAGGCAAATTCGTAGAGCGAGAACAAGGTGGTCTTTCGACACACTTCTGTCAACGGTTTATACTCCTCCGTCTATTTGCTTGTCGCACCCCATGCCGCTTGATTTTGGCACCTCTTGCCACCTAGCTCCTAGAACAACCGCTCCACTGGCCAGACGAGCGTAATTTTTTGAGTTGTGAGTCACATAATTTCTGCTCCATACAAGAGTCCGACTCATTTTGCGTCGCCGAGTGAACGAAATAGGACTTTAGTATAAAACCGAATGTAGCGTAAATTACGCGGTCATCTTAGCTTAGATGATATCCTCATAAACAATTAACGCTCTGTAAGTTACATTGCCCGCCTCGCGCTCATCTGCCTGCTGCGCCTTAAGGATACCGCTAAGCATTCCGTCAAGTGTGCTGCCAGCTTAAAGGCCTATTACTCTATCCAAGTTTTAGGGACCCTAACCTACTAAGGGTGGTGTAAAAAGAGTTAGAGAGTAAAGCGCCCTTACGATCGTGTAGTGTAATAACACTTAGGGCGGTTCGGGAGCCGAGAGGGGGCAGAGTGAGGGAGCCGGTATTCAGTGCGGTGTAAATAATCGACGCCCTTGCATGGGGCCACACCCTTCTAATTACCGGATCCTGCATGCTCATTACGTAACTCGCTCGCGATCACCGTCGTCTTCATTTTGACAGTTCATGTATGGGCTGACAATTGACATCGGGATCAGCTAGCTGTCACATTCATACGAGATCTGTCAAAATTAACACGATGGCGATTGCGAGCGAGTCACGTATTAAGCCTGCTGAATACCGTGTAGTGTAATACCACTTTTAGTACGACTTAGCGACATTCCCTCACCTGCCCAAAACCGCCCCTCGGCGTCAGGCTTGCCCTCATTGATGACGTTGTCCGGCAAGCCCTCGTCCAGCGACGTAAGTAGGCGCAGCGCCGCGTCTCCATTGACACCCCAGTCCAGCAGGTACAGCGCGGCCCGCACCGCAACCAGCAGTCGGCTCGTGCCAGCTATCAGCGAGACCACGTTCACTTGGCCGTAGCCTGCGAAAGGTATTGCCAAGTCAAAAATGTCCGCACAGTTAACGGGAATACACGTTTCATACCTCGTAAGTCCCGACTTTTCATAAATTGCGTATTACCTACTTAAGACCGAGCCACCGAGTCCCAGTTTTGTGATTTTAGGTTTTTTCAACATATTTTAAGTCCTTTTTCATTTCAACAATTTATACTTCATGTAGTACTCATCATCTTCCTGGCGATTTTCCCGGCATTTGCCACGGCTCAGTGAGCCTGGGGTCCGCTTTGACAACCTAATCCCAAGATTTGGCGTAGGCACTAGTTTTTACAGAAGCGACTGCCATCTGACCTTCCAACCCGGAAGGGTAACTGAGCCTTATTGGGATTGGTCCGGTTTGCTCACGATGTTTTCCTTCACCGAAAAGCCCATGGTAAATTTCAAATGTAATTTCGCACATAAATTCCGAAAAACAGAGGTGCAAGCCCGGGATTCGAACCCGCGACCCTCTGCTTGAGAGGCCACAGGTCAAACCACTAGGCTACCACGGCTTTACACGGCAAGTACCGATACACTGACCACCAAAAATAATGAACCACTTTCCATCCTACGCGTGCCGCAACGGATTATGACCGGTGACCTTGAATGCGCAGAATTCATTATTTGGGTCTCTTTGGCGGGGGGAGTGATGTGCGACGCGGGGAGTGAGGCGCGACGCGGGGAGTGAGGCGCGACGCGGGGAGGTAGCCCGCCACGTGGCGCGAATGCATTCTATTGGTTCGTTCAGTCGCTTCCAAAAACGCACACAAATCCCACAAACTTAATTAATCCTATCACCACACAAACACTGACGCGCGTTTCGATCCCTCTACGGGATCATTCTCAAAGGTAGAGCACAACCGATGCCCTAACCGACCCCGATGCCGATGCCGATGCTCTTTGCCGATGAGCTTTGAGAATGATCCCGTTGAGGGATCTAAACGCGCGTCAGTGTTTGTGTGGTGATAGGATTAATTAAGTTTGTGGGATTTGTGTGCGTTTTGTGTGGCAGTAGTGGTGGGAGGGCTTGGATGCAAAACGTATATATTTCGCACAGGCTTGGTTATCTTGCACGTAAGTAGCGGAGTAGCAAGGTAAATATTTTGTGTTCATTGAAATGGACCTCCGCAAAGTAACGCCTGATTCAATAAAATATTTAATGTATTTCGTTTTTTATAAACGCGGGGAGTGAGGCGCGACGCGGGGAGGTAGCCCGCCACGTGGCGCGAATGCATTCTATTGGTTCGTTCAGTCGCTTCCCGCCGCTCTCGCGCCCCGTTCCCACGTCTCGCGTCCCTGAAGGGCAGCATACACCTGCGCAAACACCCCCATCATTTTTGCCGAGAGCTCATAAACCGTTGTGACACTAAGACACACTTGCACAGTCTCTCTCCCTCTCCAGCCTATATACGTCCCACTGCTGGGCACAGGCCTCCTCTCAGAATGAGAGGGCTTGGGCTATAGTTCCCACGCGGGCCCAGTGCGGATTGGGAACTTCACACATACCATTGAATTGCTTCGCAGTTGTGTGCAGTGCAGGTTTCCTCATGATGTTTTCCTTCACCGAAAAGCTCATGGTAAATTTCAAATGAGATATCGCACTTGCACAGTCCTGAGTAAAAAAATTAAATCGCAAACTTGGGGTTAGGTTTGACAGTTCTATACATTTTGACACTAATTAGCCCCGGGTTAGCATCTAACACGGGGTTAAGTCGTTAACCTTGGTCTGTGCAAGTGGCCCCACTAATACTAATACTAAAAATGCGAAAGTTTAACGCACTCTTAACCTTTCTATGTCTATGTTATGAGCTGTGGCGTAACTTGGCAGTACTAGCATGTTGTATTGCCACAGGCCCCTAACTCTAAGGGCCCCGGACTGGCTGAGCATTGCCATATTTTTATGTTCGCAGGATAAAATGGCCGAACGACATCTACTTCGGGCGTTCGGTGAAGATCGGCGGCACGGCCACCACCGCCAACTGCATCGGCGATGACGTCATCTGCAACATCGGTGCGTAATACCACTCTCATATTTAACTCAGTCTAATTGTATTGTCATCATCTTGCTAGCGTTTTTCCCGGCATTTGCCACAGCGCAGTGAGCCTGGGGCCCGCTTTGACAACCTAATCCCAAGATTTGGCGTAGGTACTAGTTTTTACAGAAGCGACTGCCATCTGACTTTCCAACTCGGAAGGGTAACTAAGCCTTATTGGGATTGGTCCGGTTTGCTCACAATGTTTTCCTTCACCGAATTAATGGTAAATTTCAAATGTAATTTCGCACATAAATTCCTAAAAACTCAGAGGTGCGAGCCCGGGATTCGAACCCGTGACCCTCTGCTTGAGAGGCCACAGGTCAAACCACTAGGCTAACACGGCTTTTTAGTCTGATGAATATAATGTATGAGAAATTTGGCAAAATATATGATTTCCATTTATCTACGGGGATAGGTCCGTAAAATAATAATAATAATAATAATAATTTATTTCAGATTTACAAGAAAAATCCAGACGAACGAACGAACACGACGACGAGTAGGACGAAGTTAATAAATTTCAACTCTCCCCCCTCCCGTGTGTGAATCCCCGCTCTCGCCTCAGAATATTCCCGAATTTATTTATTTTTTGTGTAAGAAAACCGTTCACAATACTTGAAATGTCTGAAAAATAAAACTCTTGCGGGTGGTAAAATCTTGTGCAATATCTATCCGGATTGCTACGTACCACATTTTTAATCTCTATAATGCCTGTGGTGTTCCGACAACCGGTAAATTTATTGGCATATGAACTTATCCATCTTAGCCCTAAATAAAAATCTTTATTTTTAATTTACTATCCACGCAATATCTCTCATAGTTTCCCCACAGTGAGATTCCGAACATAGAAAATAAACAATTTCCTCATTCCACTGACTTACATACTTCAGGGAAAAATGACTTTCTGCCAAGTTTCTTGCGGCGCATTCTTCTTGGCAATGATGGTCTTTCCGAATGCGCTGGTAGTTTCAAAAAAAGACATGTAAAAAGTAAGAGAGCCCTTGGCGGCCTATTTGCAGAATAAACTTTTGAATTTTGAATTTCAGGTACCGGCATCAACATATCAAACACAGTGCCCACGACGTGCCTGAACCAGATCATAGAACAGCACAACCAGCAACACAGCACAGACCTTCCGCCCATGACCATAGAAAAGTTCCTGGCGCGATACTGCTCGCAGCTCGAGCGAATCCTGGAATATATCGACTCGGACGGCGGAATCGACGCCTTCCGCGAACAGTATTACCAGTACTGGCTGCATGAGTAAGTTTTAATATTGCGGCCTTTTTATATGTATGTCTGTTTTTCAGGATCCCTGAATCATACTTGATAAATGTTTCCATACATTGATCGATTTTCAAAGTGCCCCGCAGTCAAATGGATCGAAAATGTAATAGTAGATTGATAAACAAGGGTTGAAATATACCCATTTTACCTGAGATATTAAGTGAGGGCGCCAATAGTTCGAGGGTGAAATGGGTAATTTCATCCGAGTTCAACACTCTACTTTTCATTTCGAATATGAGGAAATTAAAAGAAGGTATTATGATAAATTTCACTAACGTCGCACGGTCGCACTTAATATTTATTACGTTTGTCATTCTTTTCGTCTCGCTCTTTTTTCTATTACGCGATTTACGCGCATGGCGCTTTTCTTCTGCGCACCAATGGCTACTGGCTAGTTTGTTTTTAAACTTGCAGACACGGAGGTCGCTATCAACTAATTAATTGTAGACTTAAATATTTCAAGCTAAAAAAATTACCGAACGTAATAATTTCTACTAATTCTCGTTGTGTACGCTTGCATAAGCTTATCCTATATAAAATGTTATTTTAAGGTTATTTTGCCTTTTACAATTAAAAAGGTGATGATGGTATGATGTGATTATTTTTGCTGAGGGTCTGGAAGACCTGCAAGTGATGCTCGAGAGTCTCGATGACGCGTCAAGGGCCGTTGGATTGAGGATGAACATGGCTAAGACTCAAATTATGTGCACTCAGGATGTTCAGGGTATTTCTGTCCATGGCCATTATGTTCAACGTGTCCCAGAGTATGTATACCTTGGTCAAAAACTATGTCTGGACAAGCATTCGCAAGTCGTTGAAATAGATCGTCGAATTCAACTAGGTTGGGCCGCATTCGGGAAACTGAATGATGTATTCTTGAGCAACATACCGACATGCTTGAAACGGCGAGTGTTTGATCAGTGCGTTTTACCCGTTCTCACGTACGGTTGCGAGACTTGGACACTGACAAGATCTGTGATCCACCATCTTCAAGTGGTGCAAAGGGCTATGGAGAGAAAAATGCTAGGTGTCTCCTTGTTAGACCACATACCAAACACAGAGATCAGAAGAAGAACTGGTGTTGCCGACATTGCCCTCAGAGTGTCTTCACTAAAATGGAGATGGGCGGGCCACGTGTGCCGAAGGGATGACGGACGGTGGACTCGAACCGTGCTAGACTGGAGACCGAGAACTGGCTTTAGGAATAGAGGCAGACCACTGGCTCGTTGGAGTGACGACATCGCCAGTATAGCAGGGAAATTGTGGAGGAGAACAGCTCGAAACAGAAGAGAATGGCGTGCATTAGAGGAGGCATATGTCCTGCAGTGGACGTAAAAGGGCTGAAAAAGAAGAAGAATTAAAAAGGAACTATTAGTATAGATGATTATACAGTTGTGGCCATATAATTAAGAACGATTTGAAGTTCCCGATTTTTTTATCTAAAACATAGATTACATGGCTGTATACGTATTTCCATTGCTATGTACCTCATTTGGATGAGCTAGAAAAAAAAATACTTTCAACCCAAGGGTCGCGATGAGTCACTTTCAACCCGTTATCCAGATAACCAATGACCTACTTTCAGAGTATGAGAGATGAAAATGATTTTTTTTTTGTAGAGGTGTTCCCACCTGCGGTAATATTCGGGAAAAATTCTGAGAAATCGTATTGTTTGTTCCAGTAACGAGGAGATCCGCGTGCGGCAAGCGGGCTCGCCAGAGCCGGTGGCAGGCGTGATCTCGGGCGTGGACGAGGCGGGCTGGCTGCGCGTGCGCACCGCCGCCGGGGACGTGCGCGTCGCGCCCGACGGGAACACCTTCGACCTGATGAGCGGGCTCGTCGCGCCGCGCCTCTAGTGCCCTACAAGTACGCGGCTCTAATAATACAAAATATACTTTACATGTGGCGACTCTAGCGCCATCTAGTCATCGACTGTGAGGCCATTCGAATATTACGCAAGCAGATTTTTTACAATTATTTACCCCCCTTCCCCTTGTCAGCAAAAGTAAGCAAACCTCTCCCCCCTCCCACGCTTACGTAATCATTGGTACCTATATGCATTTTTCTTTTAATGTATTCCGTTTTTTATAAATTTGTGGGTTGCCATTTGTGTAAAAAAGTAAATAATAACTGCTGACGTAATCACGATATCGACCCCCCACCCACCATGTCATCAAAAATAAGCAAAGCATAGACCCCCCTCCCCCCGCCTCAAGCGCTTACGTAATACTTGAACGCCCCACAGTTGAAATTTAACCAGTCTTTAATGGTTTAATAAATAGCGTTAAATACCGGTTTATTTCGGTTTTACTCGGAACTATCATAAGTACGTCCGTATCTCTACTCTTACTTCATATACAGACGTCCATGAGCTCAAACTTAAACATAAACAATCATATAGCGGCCTTAGCGCCATCTAGTCATCGAATATTTAAACCAAGGCTCGGAACTGGTTTAAAAAATTGCGAAAAATACCGGTTTATTTCGGTTTTACTCGGAACTATGTATCATAAGAACGCGAACATTTTATGAATTTTATTATAACCTAAGTAAACTAGACTATTTTACGAGCGACGAGACGGGCGAGCCGGCCGTACAAACGTAAAAAAAAATACTTAAGTGTTTGTTTATAGTGCATCGATATAAACCAGTTTTTCTTGTTTTAAACCGGTTAATGTGACAAAAACTTTATGGAAATGTTTCCCTAAAAACCAGTTTAAAATAACGGTTTCATAAACAAAACCGAAATGAAATGGTTTCGCGCCAAGTACATGATAACAGTTTAGAAATTTAACTGGTATCCGAGACTTTGTTTAAACTACTACGATGCAGTTCACGCGGTAGCTAGCGCGGCTGTCGTCATATATGTTGCGCTATATAAGTTTCTTAACGCAGAAGGATATAAATTCTCTTCCAACGCTCTTCTAACATCTGCCTGGAGAGATCTCTATTGTGGCCTCTCGTCACAGTCCTCAACCTATGAACTACATTTGTACTGTACTGCCATTGGGCCAATGGGCCTTATATTATACATAGACTATAGAAACTTGTTAAAACAAGCTTCAATATATTTCAAGTTATGTGTAATGTAACGACGGTATAAACTTATACTGTCAGTCACAATAGGTACAGAAATAAATAAGGTTAGGTGCTTAAACTAGTGATGACATGCAGTGTGTTTGCAATAATATTGGTTGTGGTGGTGTTGGTAGAATTGTTACAAGATTGTAGAGGTGACAACTGCGCCCAGTGAAACAATGCATCGAAGCGTTTGGCCGTGTGAAAGCCCGGCAAATAAAAACCCTCGTATATTTAACAAAATGTACCTAAGCATTATTGGTTGCTTTCAGCCTACTGGACCATAGATTTAGAATGCATAAAAAATACCAAAAAAAAGTTACAGTGATCCGCGTGTGTCTACTGTCTAAGTAAAATAAGCTTTATACAAAATTATAGAAGTTTGCTTTACACAGCCCCTAGCACTAGTTTTTCCTGCCTAGTTTTTCAGATTTTTAGGCATTAAAGCTTAGAAAGTCAGCTTTTATGCACATAAAATACAAAAACCGTGGGTGCCCGTTTTTTTTTTGCAAGGGGGTGTACAAATGTCAATTTTGTTTAAAGTGACGTGGTGTTCAGTTAGCCGGAGTTAAACGGAACCAGAACAAGGAAGGCCACTGCAGAACTTTATCACAATAAACGTGTAAGAGTACTTTGACTCTGACAGACAAATAACAAGCCGATCACTTATTGCGATAAGGGTATACAGTGGCCCAGGATTCCATTTGGTTGATCGTACGGCGTAAAGCGACAAGGTACTTTTGATGCTGAATAAGTTGTAGGTAGTGGACGAAAACCTTACAAGTTTCGTTCAAAAGGCTTAAAAACATGGCTTTTAAAACTATGACCGGCGACACGCGGCCAAAACTGTATTTCATTAGACTTAATTACGTTATTTAGTATCAAAAATTGACTGTAAATTATTAAATTACCGGAAATCATGTAAATAGGTACCTATAGCGATATCATTGTAGATAGAACAGCCGTTACACTGCCAGTTCTAACTTACATCGTTTAGATAAATCAAATATTAAAACCTGTTGTAATTTAGATTTCGAACTCGTGTAATATTCTTGTTGCGATAATTATACGTGTATTTGAATTCTTGAAGCGTAATAACTTATAGTCAATTAAAATGAATACTTAGATTTAGAGGAGGCAGAATCTCACTGAAGTAGAATGGATATAAGAAAACGATTAGATTTCTGGCGTGCACAGAACCGTGTATTGCAATTATGTGTGTAATATGATATATTATCACATTAGTGTGGGAAAAGAGTGCAATACTTAAATGTGTCATCCGTTTGTAGGTATACATGACTGTATCAGCGAGCACTTTAATATTCTGTCGGTATATTTATACATAGCAGGATATGTTGATTATGTTTATTTCGTTTAAAAATGTATCCTTTAGTTACTAATGTAACACCAACTACGAAATGTGATTTATTTATTGAGGTTGTAGTATAATAAATAGCTATACTTGACAACATTAATCTCAACTGGACATAGTATTGTCGTCGATTATTGTTGACGAAATGACGACGCATCGTCTCTGGTATATTGTAAGTTAATGCGTAGGTGATTTTAACGAGCCATAAATGCTTTTAACTGATCATTTATTCGAAAATATCTATCGGAAAAATGTGCCTAAACTGTTTTAAAGTCATTACGTAATTTTCTAGGTTGTATTAAATAATGCTGACATTATTTGTATAGTCAATTTGGGGACCTTTTCATTGAAATGACGTATCGTAAATTAAATAATTATTGTAACCTATTTAAATTTCATGACAAAATATATGTTCCAGTTTATACTGCTTTTAGAAACTAAGCGACGTCAAAAAGGCCCTCGAATTTAAACTTGTCATAATCTCTTTTGAGCTAACTTTAAAATGCATTAAATTCTTGAAAATTATAATAATTATATGTCACAAGTTGTTAACGTAATCACAGAATTTAGACATCTAGCTGTTGTAATGTGATGTTTAGTTATTTATGTGTTATTTATAAACGGGAGTTTAAAATGTTACCAGATCTTGTTACTATTATCTTGTTGTATGCATGTCCTCTAATAAATTATTTGGAAACATAAAAGTTGTCTCAATAAGTATTGTGTTGTCTTATAATTTTCGTAAAGTGAGGGCCATGGTAAGATATTACACGGCAAAAAAAAACACAAATTAACTAACAGTAGTTTATTCTCGTAAACATAAAAGAGCTATAAAATAAGTAATTTAATTGATCTACTCTCTAGCACGCGCGTTTATTGCGGATGTAAATAATCCGCCCCCTGCCAGCGATCTAGTAAAAAGAGGGGTAATACTCAGCGCAAGTTAAACTTTAATAGGTATATGAAAATCTTGCAGTTGGATTCCCTAGGCGTATTTAATTTTATGTAAAATGTTTTTACAAATTACGTACCTACTTAAATTAATTTAATAGCTCAAATGCGCCTGGAGAATTTGGGAACAAGCAGACCTCAAGATGTCAATATTTCTGTCACTGAACAGAAGAAATCAGAGATAGTAGCCAGTAAACATAGCGACGTCCATTGGAGACTTGTTCCGACCTTATGTTGCGCCGTAGGGTGTCATTAGTTTGGTCACATTTCATACAAACCATGCATAACTATGTGATTATGAATAGACTTGGCGATGCGCTATCATTGTAAAATTTATAACTTTTTAATTTTGGAACGTACAACGATAACCGAAAGTTATTTTAAGAGCGTGTGTTAGAGATTAAGATTTATATATACTTTTAAGTATTAAATGAATCTTAATATCTAACACGTGCATCCCTACTGAGCTGGCAACGTCGCATTTTTGGTGATTTTTTGCGATTATTTCACAGAAAATGAATGAAAGTTTCAAATGTCATGTGTCTAATGCCAGCATTGATCGTGATGGACTTTTAATTTCTTATTAGACGAGATATAGTATTTTATCCCTTTACTACGAAAATAAAAGTCCATCACGATTAATCGTTGCATTGGACACATTAATACACTCAAAACGAAGTGCACTACAGACGGACATTTGGAACTTTCATTCATTTTCTGTGAAATAATCGCAAAAAATCACCAAAAATGCGACGTTGCCAGCTCTGTAGGGATGCACCCTCTTAACTTGGGTGCGCATTCACGCGATATAAGTTTACATAGTAGAAATACTTAAGGCACTCCCACTATTTTTTTCTCTTCCGTGCTCGCTCACGTATAATAATTTTCGATCTTTTATACTCGAGCTACAACATTGCCTACGGTTTAATTATTTGAAACATTTCGAGACATACCCCCTTATTCATAAATGCTCTATAGGCTTCTGCTAACTTAGTAATCGTTTGTCCTTATCTGTGAAAGGTAAATGTCAGTGACAGATAAGGACAAACGATTGGCTAACTTATAGCAGAGGCCTATAGAGCGCTTATGAATAAGGGGTTAGTCTCGCATTGGCGTTCCAAGCGCTGCGCTGACAACAGCCCCTGAAAATTGTTCTCGAGTATAAAATGATCGATGGTGAAATTGAAATGTTTTCACGAAGAAACTTATTGCTTCTTCGGGTAACTAAACGACTTTCTCAGTCTCAATAGATATCAGCGTTGTCCAGTCTAAATTCATAGGGTGGGAGCCCCCGGTGTCCGGTATTCCGGATGGTGAAGATGGCGCCCCCCAGGGGCTCGTCTTTGGGGTTGAGACGTTCCCGCGACGTTGTCACGAACAACTCGTCGAGGTTCGGGCCGCCCCAGCAGACCGACGTCGTGCGGGACACTGGCAGCTTGTACGCGAACACTATTGTACGCCTGTCTGGATCCACGTGTAAGATCTGCCGAATAAATATGCATACGTACATAATCTAATCTAACTAATATTATAAATGCGAAAGTATGGATGGATGGATGGATGTTTGTTACTCAATCACGCCAGAACGGCCCAACGAATCTGGATGAAATTCGGGACATACCTAGATAGGGAAAAGTCTGGAACAGCACATAGGCTACTTTTTACCCCGGAAAATTCCCGCGGGATAGCGATAAACGAATTATTTGCAGACGAAGTCGCAGGCAACAGCTAGTAAATACATAAATCACGTCTTTATCCATTACGGGGAAGACAGAGCCCAAGGTAACAAGACCTAAAGTTGACGTCCAGCATGATTGTGGGTGTTTAGGTGGAAGGGAGAATCAAAATACCTAGTGATTCCTAAGATTTTCCCCCATTCCCCCGATAGGCTTTTCCGATCTGCGATGAATAAATACGACGATAAAATAAAAACACGAAAGCGAGAAATTTCGGCTTAGATTTAATTTTGTACCGTATTACTACGGTGAATTCAACTTACTTTTTACGTATAATATGCGTGACCGAGAATTCCATTATTGTTCTAATTGCTATTTACGTCAACGCGTGTGTACTGCAAATACACTTCACAACTGACGTCCGGATAGTCTAAAGCTCGCTAATCCTGCCACTAAGCAGCAGTGCTTGCACTGCTGTGTTCCGGTGTGGAGAGTAAGACAGCCGGGGAAATTACGGGCACAAGAGGCATTTCATCTAAGTCCTCTAGGTTGGCAACGCATCTGCAATCCCTCCGGGGTTGCGGGTGTCTATGGGCAGTGGTGATCGCTTACCATCAGGTGACCCACTTGCTCGTTTGCCTTCCTATTCATATAAAAAAAAAAAAAGGTGCCTCGTCATTGAGAGCATTTGTAAACGAGCAATCAATGTAAGCTTGGTAACGCTCGGCTCGACGTCCACTCGAATATTCGACGGCGATTGGTCATTACACGCGAATACTCTCAGTGAGGACGCTCCTTTAAATCTTGTGACCATTAGGTCAGAGAACCTGACTAGGAAGGTACCTACCAAATAAAGTACGCATATAAAGATTACTTTACTAAGTTCGATTCCCAGTCGAATAAACCGAATGTTTGTTCTGAAATCTAAGATGTATATGCATTAAAGTATGTACGATTATTTAGGTATGTTAATCCGTTGCCTGGTACGTATAATACAAGCTTTGCTTAGTGTCAATTGTCCCGGGAAATATTCTATTCAACTTTTTTTGACAAATCGACACCATCTCACTTAGTCCCCAATTAAGTAAAGCATAAACACTAGACTTTACTTCCCTTTATTTTCATAATTATACTCTGACATGGTTCTGACACTCACCGTTCCACCAAACATGATCGCGACCCAAAGATGTCCTTGAGAGTCGATCACCATTCCATCAGGGATTGCTTCTTCGTACCCGTAATCCGATATATCGATGATAGTTCTTCGATCGCCTTTCCAAAACAAATAAGAGCTTTTAATTACATGTTTAATAATCATAACTACGATAAAATAGTTTCTACAAGCTTTAATTTAGTATCACCCTGACCCGTAGTCTGTAATCAAATCTCGCAGAATTTTGACAAACTTCCGATGGACGGATTGACGTAAAATTTGGCATAGGTACCTATGTACGAGTACTGGGGCCTTACCATGACCTCTTAATGCGTTTCAGTTTAGGTTCGCTCGCTGTCAGATCCATACTAAAAGTGACAGCCAAAACTTGAACCGTCAGGATCACCTCCGTAGGAAGGTAGTCTTCAACTTTTGGTCCAGCTGACTTGAAATTTGGTATTAATAATATGTAGGGATGGATGGCACAGCCAACAAAAAGTACAATAAGCAAAAAAACTTATTAACGTAAACACCGGATTACTCACGTTTTATTACGTCGGAAAAGTAAACTAGTTTAGATACAAAATAAACTATTTTAGATTTTAAGAAAGCATAATATTGTACGCCTGAAAGGCAAATTATAGTATAGCGGTTACTTTAAATATGTCATCTAACTTACGTGTACCTATAATTGTCAATAAACGATTTGATTGATTGAAAGGTCCAACAGTTTCGAATCATCCGAGATTCTGTCGGACCTTTTCCGACGTAATAAAACGTGAGTGTAACGGTGTTTACATTAATATGTCTGAGCCTCACGGTAGTTTTATATTAAAAAGCAAAAAAACTTGTTTAAATCTTATTTCTTCTTTACTTACTTATATCTCCTCTTAGCAAGTCATAATCGAATGCCTCAATTTTCTGTGTGGCTGAGTCGATATAGTATAGCACCGAGTTGTTGGGCGACCAGGCCATGCCGTTCGAAATCGTGACGGGTTTCAGCTGCACGGCGGGGCGGGTCATTGTATTCTGGTCGAAACTGTAGAGCGTCGCTCTGTCCGGGACTACATCGTCGCCAGACTGGGGACCTTTTGTACCTGAGAAGTTTTGATCAGGGGCCTTACCATGACGTCTTAATGCGATTCAGTTTAGGTTCGTTCGCTGTCAGATCCAACTGAAAGTGACAGCTAAAACTTGAGCTAAGTCGGAATTAGGACGTCATGGTAAGGCCCCTTTACGATGCTGGGAACTTCCCATATCAATAGTTTGCATCAAGGTAAAGGATACAATTTGGTATTAGCTGCTAGTTTTAATTATCTAAGTCCTTTAATAGCCAAGTTTTGCTAAACGCATGCATTTTTGAGCATCTGCGTTGTCGAAACTGCGATAAAGACAACCAGCTAGCTTATTACGTAACTCGCTCGCAATCGCCATCGTGCTCATTTTGACAGTTCTTGTATGAATGTGACAGCTAGCTGATTCCGATGCCGAGTGTCAGCCCATACATGAACTGTCAAAATGAAGACGATGATGATCGCGAGTGAGTTACGTAATAAGCTACCAGGGCCCTATTTGATAAAGCTACAAGTTACAATTTACAAGCGGAAGTCTCTATCTAACACATAGGGTCAGAAAGAGACTTCCGCTTATAAATAGTATCTTTTAGCTTTATAATAGGGCCTAGCACACGTAGGCAAATTCGTAGAGCGAGAACAAGGTGGTCTTTCGACACACTTCTGTCAACGGTTTATACTCCTCCGTCTATTTGCTTGTCGCACCCCATGCCGCTTGATTTTGGCACCTCTTGCCACCTAGCTCCTAGAACAACCGCTCCACTGGCCAGACGAGCGTAATTTTTTGAGTTGTGAGTCACATAATTTCTGCTCCATACAAGAGTCCGACTCATTTTGCGTCGCCGAGTGAACGAAATAGGACTTTAGTATAAAACCGAATGTAGCGTAAATTACGCGGTCATCTTAGCTTAGATGATATCCTCATAAACAATTAACGCTCTGTAAGTTACATTGCCCGCCTCGCGCTCATCTGCCTGCTGCGCCTTAAGGATACCGCTAAGCATTCCGTCAAGTGTGCTGCCAGCTTAAAGGCCTATTACTCTATCCAAGTTTTAGGGACCCTAACCTACTAAGGGTGGTGTAAAAAGAGTTAGAGAGTAAAGCGCCCTTACGATCGTGTAGTGTAATAACACTTAGGGCGGTTCGGGAGCCGAGAGGGGGCAGAGTGAGGGAGCCGGTATTCAGTGCGGTGTAAATAATCGACGCCCTTGCATGGGGCCACACCCTTCTAATTACCGGATCCTGCATGCTCATTACGTAACTCGCTCGCGATCACCGTCGTCTTCATTTTGACAGTTCATGTATGGGCTGACAATTGACATCGGGATCAGCTAGCTGTCACATTCATACGAGATCTGTCAAAATTAACACGATGGCGATTGCGAGCGAGTCACGTATTAAGCCTGCTGAATACCGTGTAGTGTAATACCACTTTTAGTACGACTTAGCGACATTCCCTCACCTGCCCAAAACCGCCCCTCGGCGTCAGGCTTGCCCTCATTGATGACGTTGTCCGGCAAGCCCTCGTCCAGCGACGTAAGTAGGCGCAGCGCCGCGTCTCCATTGACACCCCAGTCCAGCAGGTACAGCGCGGCCCGCACCGCAACCAGCAGTCGGCTCGTGCCAGCTATCAGCGAGACCACGTTCACTTGGCCGTAGCCTGCGAAAGGTATTGCCAAGTCAAAAATGTCCGCACAGTTAACGGGAATA
Source organism: Pandemis heparana (assembly GCA_963854515.1). NCBI lineage: Eukaryota > Metazoa > Arthropoda > Insecta > Lepidoptera > Tortricidae > Pandemis > Pandemis heparana. The sequence continues at coordinate 7,206,883 of OY978026.1, read as the reverse complement.
CACGTTTCATACCTCGTAAGTCCCGACTTTTCATAAATTGCGTATTACCTACTTAAGACCGAGCCACCGAGTCCCAGTTTTGTGATTTTAGGTTTTTTCAACATATTTTAAGTCCTTTTTCATTTCAACAATTTATACTTCATGTAGTACATTCGCGAGAACTGACGAGGCTATAGCAGACTCGCATTCTGTAGTTCTAAATCAGGATCGGCGGCAAACATTGAAGAATTCAGTACTGGTCCCTATGTATTTAATATAAGCAAGATAATCATAAAATAATCTAATACGAATAGTATGATTCGTCATAATTAGTATTGGAGGAAATTTGTATGTCATATAGTGACAAAACATGTGAAACTCTCTTTCCTTCATACCCCAACATTATGTACCATATTTTATGCAAATAAATGATTATGATTATGAGCAGCTTTGAATTTTAGAGCATTGACGAATTGGATTAAGTCACTAGTCACTAATGACGTAAGTAAAACCCCCTTCACGCAGCACAGCAACCGAGTGAACTGAGTTACTCTCCCTTAGTTAAGTGTAGCAAATCATACCGATAAAAATACCTGCACAGTAAAAAATACCTACGAGTAGGTACGTCACAATTTGCGTTTTTTACTTGCAAATGGCATAACATTACAACCGAGTATAACTCTAATCAAAAAGTCATAGTAAAACCGGTATGGACTGGTTTTTCAGGTTCTGTCAATTACCTACCAACATATTATTATTGGGAGTTTAATTGGGTGGCATACATAATCCACTTCCAGTGGTTAGGTTCACTTGAAATTTGGTATGGATATATTAGTTGGAGATAATATAATCCACAATTACACTTTCAGAAACCCACACACATATGATTTATGTGTGTCTTCGTACTGTGTAGACAGAGCTTAAGGTAAGCAGACCTAATGGCCACGTTTAGTATGATTTCGGTCATATAGGTGGAAAGGGGAATCAAATCCCCTATAATATTTTCGCCCATTCCCTCGATATACTTACCATTCGCGCGGGAAGAGAAACAACTGGTACATTCTACGTCTTTTCTTTACTCCCCACCAGTATGCTAAGTGTAAGTTTTCGGTCACAGAACACCGTCTCGAAAGCGTCTGCGTTAAAATGTCAAATACTATGAGAACAGTTTGTTGCCGTTTTGATCCGCAAGTGGTGCTGCCAATTATTCCATAGTAATTGAGACGTTTACGTGAACGCGTTCGAGACGTTTTTATATGCAAAGACTTACACTAGAAGCTCAGCATAGAAGATCATGAACCCAAATCCATCCAATGAAATTATGAATTTTAACATTGGCTTAAAAGGTTGTAGTGTGTACGTCGACTGCAATCGAATACTTGCCTATATGTTTGGAATGTATTTTCCCCGACACATAGTCCAGTCGGTGTACGTTTTGGTCGAGCGCGTCCACAAAGAACAAGCTCTGGGAATGCGGGTCCCACACGGGACTCTCGGCGTGCGCGAACAACGCGGGACTCCCCGGGTGCTCCTCCGACGACACCTGATAAATAAGGTGTTAAAGATTTTAAACACCTGTGACACAGGAGTGTGTTTGATGATGATGATTATTTTTACAAGCTTTTATTTTACTTGAAATATATGTACAGTCGACGCCAAAGATATCTTTACACTATAGTGCCTTGTCGCTCCCAGCACTTCGACAGCTTCATATGAAAGTTCAAACATGAAGTTACAACGACAAGGCGCTAAAGTGTAAATATATCTTTGACGTCGACTGTACATACACGGCGGAAATAAGTAACCTGACAGATTTTAACTAACGATTCTAGTGCCTATTTAGACAAAAAAAAAGTAATACAATTCGTTCGTGAAGTGAAGTTTTCCTTCTCACTCCTTAGACTAAGATTCGTTCATAAGGAAGTAACTAGGTACCATCGTTAATTGTTTTTTATTGTTCTAGAAATTAGTTATGGCAGTATTGGATCCATGTTGATGAACATTATTTACCCGTTAATATTATCAGAAATCCGTGGTTCAAATTTGTCGGGTTACTCTTTCCCAGCGTATAAGAATGTTTGTCCGGGTGCGGGGTGTTTGTGCGACTCAATTTTGAAGGTATCTTCAATCGATTGAGCTGAAATTCTGCATGCTTGATTAAGTCGAATGACAATACAATAATCTGGTAGTGGAGTTCTGGTGACCCAGCCAGGATCGTCTCCGCAAGAGGGAACTCTTCAACGGCTGCTCCGATTCACTTGAAATTTGGTACACATACCTACATTATGAAAGTCGGATGTCAATGCAAATACAGTCAGCAAAAAAAGCTTGTATTTAAATTAAATTTTTGACAGAAACTTTTTAACATTTAATTTAGTAATTTATTAGTGTTGTTATCAGCACTTATCCAAGGTGTCTTTAGTATTTATTCCTGAACGTTTCAGCAGCTTCAGGTTAGTCTGATTGAACACTCCCGTAAATATTTTTCACCGTAATTTTGGATTCAAAGTTTAGTCGCAAATTGATGAAACAAAAATAGGGGCCTTACCATGACGTCTTAATGCAATTCAGTTTAGGTTCGCTGGCTGTCAGATTCATACTAAAAGCGACAGCTAAAACTTGTATTGAGTCGGAATTGGGAATGGATGATTACTTTAAAAGTGCTTGGTGATTTTTCTATTGACAGAAATAACCATCCTTGGCTACGGAAAAAAGTTTCAGATTTTTCCGTCGAGCCATATATTTTATAAAAATAAAAACATTTTACTCAGTCACTTGGCGGCCCCTACCTATACGGTTGATAAGCAGTACCTACGCCAATGCATATTAAATTAAAACAAAAAAAATTAGGACGAATAAAATTAGAACTCCCAATTAGGACGTCATGGTAAGGCCTCATAAATCATAATCAGATCGGGACGATTCAACTTCGCGTTTAAAATAAGCGTTTAGTTTAAACTAAGCGAGGCCAAGTTACTAGAAAGAAAGAAAAGAAAGAAAGAAAAAGTTTATTATGACAATCACAGTAATTAAAAAAGAAAAACATATTAAAAGTTACATAAAATTGACATAACATGGCCCCAACTCAGCATTTGCTGGCCTTACGGCCAACGCTGATCTTCCGTTCTACTAATGTCGTTGTTGTTTTACACTAAGTACGTCATTGACATGGCTTTAGTGGCACTCGTAAGATAGAAACGAATCGATTGACGTAGAGTCATTAAACTCGGTTCACGCGTTTAGTTTCTAGTTCCACAAAAATGAACATACACATACATACTTAAATCCTTATCCCTTACGGGGTAGACAGAGCCAAAGGTAACCGTACCTAAAGGCCACGTTTAGCATGATTGTGGGCGTATAGGTGGTAAGGGGAATCAAAGTAGTGACGGGTTGTTACCCGCATCACCTATAAGATTAATCCTAAGATTTTCGCCCACTCCCTCGATGGGCTTTTACCATATGCGCGGGAAGAGAAGCAACTGGTACATTCTATATAGGTATTTTATTACAGCACAATTTATATTACCCATGGGATTATCGCTTTGTCGTAGCAAATGTCAGCTTCCTTTTACCTCCTTAAAGGATGATTTCCGTAATAAAAACTATTCTATGTTATTCCCCGGGCCCATAACCTTATTCATACCAAGTTTAGAGGTAACAGACGTCTGTCTGACGGACACATTTTCGCATTTATAATACACCTCCTTGCAATAAAATTGGGCATCTATGGTTTTCAGATTTTTAGGCATTAAAGCTTAGAAAGTAAGCTTTTATGGACATAAAATACGAAACCATGGGTGCCCGTTTTTTTGCAACGGTGTGTATTATGATAAAAATAACCCATGTGCAAAATTTTAGCTTGCTGTCCACTGGTGTGCATCAGAACTACCATATTTACAGTTTAAAAATGCGAACTTCCATCCATGTACATACCTACTTATTTCAGCCCCTTCTCATTAGTCTGGTCTAGTCGATTTCTGTACCAAATTTCATTAAAATCGGTTCAGTGCTTTAGGCGTGAAACCCTAACAGACAGACACTCATCGTCTTGTACTTTAGCATTTATAATATTAGTAGGAATTCGTCAATCATAATTAAAAAAATACTGAAAACATTTAGGGGAGTTGAACCCTGTTGCGGAAGCATTCCGGATTATTTTAAGACAACGATTAGACTGTTAAACTTAAATTATATCGCGCAGTTGGGTTGGGTAATAATTGCTAATAACAGGCCCCTCTTCTCCACTGGGCACTATGGGCACGTGCCCAGGGCCCCGCGATCGAATGGGGCCCCCTAGTTCCTGCCAGATTACCAAATGATAACCGATATTTAGGTCATAGGGGCCCCATGATCCTAATGTGCCCAGGGCCTCAAATAGTTTAAAGACGGCCCTGGCTAATAACGTGGCTTTGCCACGTTTGTTTTATGTTTCTTTCATATTAAATTAATAATATGTAGTAAAAATAAGGTTAAAGCTGTACCTACTTAATATATCTGTTTTTGTAATTGTTGTTTGTGGCAATAAATAATCTTTTATCTTTTTTATCTTTTAATAAAACATGTGTGCAAAAATAACAAAAGTTTACTTACCATGGATATTTTATAATCATTTGTTTCACGTTCACCATGTTTCGCGATACTAACTATGCTTCCCGGCATAATTAAATGAATTACTATCAACAAATATATGGCACCAAACATTTCGTAATATTGTTTTTATTTTGAGATTATTACTACTATATTTGATTTTTTCTTAATTACAATTTAATTAGCGCGCAAAGTACATAAATGCATATCGACTGGCTGAAATTCAGAACGTTAATGGCCGTGTATGGGTATTTTTTTTTAAACAGCCCGACCTGTACGTTATCAGTGCCGTCCATAGACTTATTGCTGCGTTTACAATGGATTGTCGTTTTTAAACATCAGAAAAATAGACAGAAAATGCTATCGTAAAAATAAAACAATACGAGTACTTTTGACACTTTATTCCATAACTATTTGTTATGACTCGCCTCTTAAAATAATAACTTACAATACTTTAGTGTTTCTAATTAAAACATCATTCATAACATTCAAACTAACCATCCAATTGTCACATTTTAATATAATTAATTATACTATTTGACATTTACCCTTGAATACGACGGCCGCTTTTTAATTAACGTCGGACATCCACAAAAGACATAAAAGTGATTAAGTTCCATCTCAGTGGCAATTTACATCAAAAACGGAATTTATGATCACCTAAATGCCTCTTAGTACAGAGATATGTGACACGAGCTCCATTATCTTACTTACAGAGTTAAGATTCAATGAGAAATTCATAGTTTATGTGGAAACAATACAAATTACATGTTCATTTTAAAATACCTATTTATAGTATTAGCATAGTTCTTACAAATTAGGCGCTGAAATAAAAAAATCTTAAGTATTTCGTTTCATTGATGATTAAAGTCAATTTGCTCTAATCTAACACATTACAAGCGCATAATTTTCATCACGCTGGCCTTTAGCACTTTGTTAACTAAAAAAAACCGTTTAATTATCCAAAAAGTTTCCCAGGACGCATGTTTAAATTGAAATAAAAGTCCTTTGAATTTCTTAAATTACTGTTTTTTGTATTAAGAAATGATCACATCCACATGGGTAAGCTGTGACGCTGATAACACTTGAATCGAGCTCAGGCATCAGGCAGCAGAAAAAGTAACAAACGTATAAAAAAGACCTGCTACAGTGTGCAATCTGATCCGGATATTTTGCACTTTTTGGTGTCTTTTTAATCTCATGCATTGGTGATGAAAATCAGCGTATTTAAACCAGTTGCGAATGAACTACACTAATAAAGTATAATAATGAGTGCTACAGATTGATCGCCCGCACCCCTGCGTTAACTGTAAATGAGCAATCATCAACATGAATGACTGACTTCTACGCGCAGTCAATGAAAAGTAAATATACTCTATGCGACGCTGTATAACTGTATCTGGCCAGGCCTCTTCTTCCCTATTGGTCGGCACGATGCGTAGTTTTAAAGGAATGCTTTCATTACGCGGTTACTCTAGTACAAGGCTGCTCAATCTAAAGGTCACAGTGACGTATCGTAGGCGTCACTTTTTCTCACCGTTTCTTCATACATTTTGTTGCGATTCCGTAACGTCACCGTTTTTTAAGCGGCGGTGTGGTTGCACCCTAATGCCGTAGCTTGCGGGTGACTGTTTTAATGGCCCGCACAAGCAAGTCCGAAAATATCTGAATCGTCCGTTCGGCTCGATTGATAAAATAATTGAGCGCTCTAGTAGACAATAGTGAATCGCTTTTAAAAAGTCAAACATCGAAAATCAAGATAATACACCATAACATCGATATGAGGGCCGAGTAGTTTAAATTTGAGCTGCATTTGTGTAGCAAAACAGATCTTAAATCATTTTTTTCATCAATTACAAAATTTAATTTCACTGGTACATTTTTACAGCTGTCAAAAAGCTATTACCTATCTGACCTGCCTACGTACAAAGAACCAACCGTGTAGAGCAACAGGCGAGCGGTGAGTGGGTCGGCTGGTCGGTTGTTGGGCTAGAGCACGATGGCGATGGAGATGGCCCCGCGCTGCGCTGGCGGCGGGCTTTGCGCGGCCTATGCGTGCGGCGGCGGCGCGGCCTCGGCCGGCGGCTGCTCGCCCGCCGCGCCCGCTGCGCCCGCGCCGCCTTCTTGCTGCATCCTGCATACCACAACACCACGATGTAACACGATGCCAATGGACATTTACAATTTAAAGTGTACAATTTGTCCAATTTACGCTCTTTACCATTTTTTTTGATGACCCATTAAAATTGTATAAATGAAATTTAGGTGACATTTACTGTAGAAAAAAAATAACGTATTGGCCCGTTTCTCGAAGGCACAAATTACAATTTTACAAGTTTTAGCAATGCAAGTTTCCGCCGGGGCGGGACTACGGAATAGTCCGAAACAATTGTCGGAGCATTCTTTCGGCTTTTTATGCGTGAGTTATCCGGTTGTTATAATTAGTTTTAGCAATTTTCAAAAATTCAACCATATCGATTGCTTCACTGAACTGTAACTTATAATTTCGAAAAACAGACCACGAAAGATTCTGACCTCAACTTAAACTCTTGGAAAAGTAAAGGGTACACTTTAATAGTTTTAATCTAAAAATTGGATCAGCTGCCGCTGCTGGTACTCCACCCCTGATTCGATTTTCGAAGTTCGTATCATACTGTCCCTCTCACTCCCAAAATGACTATTACTGTCAGCGGAACAGGGCGAAACGAACTTCTAAAATAATTTTTTTTTTAGTATAAGACTTGTAAGGCTTATTGTCTAACTCGCTCGCAATCGCCATTGTGTTCATTGGACAGTTCATGTATGGGCTGACAATTGGCATCGGAATCAGCTAGCTGTCACATTCATACAAGAACTGTCAAAACGAACACTATGGCGATTGCGAGCGAGTTAGTCAATAAGCTGAATGTAGTTTGAATGCACTGTGTCCAGTAACCACACTCAGAGGCATATTTAGCGGAACACAAAAAAAAGTGTAGGTAACTATTTTTATTTATTTTATTTATTTTTTCTGGTCAAGCATTAAGTACAGTTTGTCTGTAAAGTCGTGGTATTAAAAAGTGGCAACATTGTAGTGTCGTCGTTTCCTTATACCTATAGATTAGAAAGGGACGACACTACAGCGCCAATTTTTTTGTGTTCCGCTAAATAAGCCGCAGAGTATATTAGCATAGAGCACAGATGGACGCGTACCTCTGGTGCGCCTGGTGGCGGGCGCGGAACTCGGCGGCCTTAAGCTGCTCCAGATGGAACTGCTGCCGCTCCTGGATCAGCTGCTGCCGCTGATACTCCAGCCCTGGACACATTTACAACATTAAAGGCCTGTCTCACCAATCTCTGTAAAGTTCCGGTTAGCTTAAGTGTCACAGTGTCAGCTATCTATAATTCCCTCTCTTTTTCTTACTACGAAACAGACAGAGACGACTTCATAGATAACCGGAACTTTACTGAGTGGTAAAACAGACCCTTAAGCTGATATCTATGTCATAGAAATCCTATGTTATATTGAAGCTCATAATGCAAGTACGGTGAATTGTGTGAGTCATCAGCACATTTCGCTTAGATAGCAAACGCCGCGTCACAGAATATATAATAGTACTAACGTACAGAATGGCCACGCTCCGCCCCGCACCGATTCGAGTTACCCCACCCCTCAAGCGCAGTCTGCCGGAAAGCTGCTGGCAAATAGTAGGGCTCGCAACGCGATGTATGTCGGCCGCAAGTCACAAGTTCGGGAATCTATCCTAACTACTTCATTTTATAAAACATTAGAAAATTAATGCTGTCTGAAATTACCGCGATTAATACATGAAATAACTACAGAATCATTCGCTTAAGTTTGTTGTCGTACATCTATTGTAATTGAAAATAATAATGCTTAAATATACAGATAGACACATTTTAAGTAAGTTTAAATAAATAGATAACGATTAAGTACATTTATTTGCACACATCTAAGCCATATCTTCATTATAAGTATGTACCTATATTTATGTCATTGGTAGTACTTATAGTACTAGGTTTTTGCGATAGACAGCCCTGTGTATCTTACGCACACATTGACGCGTGTACAGACTACGTCGTGCCTGTGTTCATTTCAGAACGCGGATTTTGTATGTCGTGGCCGCCGTGTGGCCGCGTGACAAGACGCCAGACTGACTGGATAAGACAAACTCAATTTTGACAAAAACTAAATTCAGGACGCGCTTTTACAAATATAAGATCGACTGGCAATATGTGGTACTTTTAAAATTAGCTAACCTATAAATACAAAAATCTTGACATACCTCTTTCGCTTCATCCACATTCCACAATCTCTTCATACATTCTCGTCGGTTTCGGGTACTCTTGACCTGACCTTTTTCCAAAATGTCCCCAATTTGATCACTAAACGCCCGTCTAGGCTTCCCCTCCCAACGCACCCATTCACACTCCCTATAGGTATAAACCTGTTTAGTTAATCTTCTTTCATCCATCCTTTCTACGTGACCAAACCAATAGATAGATAAGGACAGCCCTAATGATACCCTACCTCCGATAAGAGATGGCACCGTAAAAAGAAGGTAAATACAGTATTCTGCTGAAGACCAAGAACTCAGATCATATGAGAAGTACTGACCTTCCCGCTCCCTCTCCATAGTGGCCTCGAGCTCTTCGAAGTGTCTCAGTTTGATCTCGAGCTTCTTCATCTGCGTCTCCACCAGCAGCGCGACCAGGGACTTGATCTTGCGCTCCTCCACACCAGCGAGGTGCTTGGCCTTGACCGCGGCGGCGGCGAGCGCGGCCGACGCCGCTGACTGCAGCTTAGCGTCCACTGTTGATGGACCTTCTGTACATATCAAAACCGATAATAATAACTTTATTTTTCACCACAGAAGTTACAAATGCATAACATTTTATAGGTGTAGTGCAAAATGATTTTCCATGACATTTCGTAAAATTTTATCCGGTCTTCAACTTTAATACCATTTTATTAAAGTCGTGTAAACAATGCAGCTGTCAGATTAAGGCTCCTTACAAGCTCAAAGAGCGAATTTAGCTAAATTCTTAATTTTTCTTCAAAGACTATGGCGTATGTGTTCATAATGTCAGTAATATTATTAATGTACAAGATAGTTCACTTCTTAAACTACGATACTGCTGTAATCGGCGCTGAATGAGGGTGCGGCGTCAGTCCGCCGTGATATATAGGTGATATTTAAAAATTTATACTGAATTTAATTCAAGACCGATACTAATGTTTTTCACTTCGAAATTGAGAATGAAACTTCACCTTTTAGAGCAAAATTTTAAAAGCCCTCCCAAGGAAACACCTTTTTTTAGATTTCACGCCAAAAAATCAATAATTTAGCACAGCAGTATCTTAGTTTAAGAAGTGAACTATCTTGTACATTAATAATATTACTGAAATTATGAACACATACGCCATAGTCTTTGAAGAAAAATTAAGAATTTAGCGAAATACGCGCGTTGAGCTTGTAAGGACCCTTAAATTGTTTTATAAATAAGAACCTTGTTCAAATGTCGTTAATGTAGAAAACGGCACGGGATTTAACGAAATGTCATGGAAAATCGTTTCGCACTACATCTGTACAAAGCACACATTGTTACATAGAGATGGGTAGATGACATTTATGCGGTAAGTGAAACGGCGGCGCTCGCACTAGACTCTGGGTCTGTAGCTGTATCGTCTGTATTGTCTATAAAGTCGGTTTACGGACGATAGTTTTAAGTGATAACGTCATAAAGAAACATTCGAACTGCTAGCTCTGACGTCACGCGAGATCATGCCTCTATCGTTTGTTCCGCGCTCTCGTTTGCACACTCTGACGTCACGGGGAACGTGACGCAATGAATCATGCTTTTTCGTGTGTAGCCGGCGCTCATCGATTTATAAGACGTTAGCACGTCAAAAAACGTGGCGTCGCACATTTTTTTATTTTTATTAAGCCTGAACAGAAACAGATGATATACTTGATTAATCATCTTCCTAGCGAATTTCCCGGCATTTGCCACGGCTCAGTGAGCCTGGGGTCCGCTTTGACAACCTAATCCCAAGATTTTGGCGTTGGCACTAGTTTTACAGAAGCGACTGCCATCTGACGTTCCGACCCAGAAGGGTAACTAAGCCTTATTGGGATTGGTCCGGTTTTCTCACGATGTTTCCTTCACCGAAAAGCGATTGGTAAATATCAAATGATATTTCGTACATAAGTTCCGGAAAACTCATTGCTATGAGCCGGGGTTCGAACCCGCGACCTCCGGATTGTAAGTCGTACGTCTTACCGCTGGGCTACCAACGCTTCCATAGATGATATACTTGACTGAATAGCCTATATTAACCAGGTTCAAAATTCAAAGATATCATTAAATACCGTAAATGAATTCTTCAAGTTACTAGCTGTTGCCCGCGACTCCGTCTGCGCAGAATTCGCTTATCGCTATCCCGCGGGAACTATGCAATTTTCCGGGATAAAACTGCCCTATGTCCTTCCCCGGGATTAAAACTATAACTGTACCAAATTTCATTAAAATCGGTTCAACGGTTTAGGCGTAAAAAGGGCACATTTATAATATTAGTAGGGATTTTTTGAGGAAGGTCCAGTATTGGATGTCACCGAGCTGATATGATGATGATGAATAAAATAAAGCTAGTGGGTAGCTAGTAAGATGATGACGATGCTTGTATGGTGTACCGGGCTGCGGCGGCGGCGTGTCCTTGGGCTCCTTGTCGTCGGGCGCGGCGGCGTCGGCGGGCTCCTCCTTCGGCTTCACTTCCCCCTCCTCCACCTCCATCGGCTCCGTTTTCACTTCGGAGCTACCTTCTTTTTTCTCTGTGGGTAAAATGAGGTTATACTCGGATTTCATTATAAAATACACTCGATTGAAACGAACGCCTATTTAATCAGCGTCTACTTAAAAATATCGAATAAGACAGTTTTAAAACATGTCCAGTCATCAATCATCAAACAATAAATAAAATCTAGTCGGATACCACAAAACAGTACAGTGAGTACTGACATATCGTTGTTGCCCAGGATGCACCGGCTCAAACGCTAAATCTACCCCCTGAGAGTTGCTTGGATGGTTTAGGATCATTGACTTACAATAAACAACTAGACTCCCAATCGCAGACAAAAGTGGCTCAAGAAACGTCCGAGCGTCGTTGTCTATGTGTTGCGTGTGTCAACACATCAACTTACACAGATAACATTAACATATTCGTTCAAATTTACACCTTATTTCGTGGCAGTAATGTTTAATGTCAATTACATACGATCGTGAGAAGTAACGACGCGACGCCACGTGCTGGAAACCTGTCTGTCTCTTGTTCTCGGAGCGTTTGAGATTACGGTGCGAGAGACATGTACATTGTTACCGAAGCGCGGTCGAAACACGACTGAACCAAAACTCTACACTATAGACGCGTCGTGCAGACTTTTGCTTCCGACAGTTTTTGAGCGTAATTGGGAGTCTAGTTGTTTATTGTACGTCAATGTTTAGGATTTAAAAAATCGTTAAACCACACAATAGTACCGTGGAGAAGCTTATGTTAACTTTACTAATATGTTAAGAAGATAGCGGTAGTGCGAGATGTAAAGTCAGCATCAGAATTATAAAACACACTCTGAGTGCTCAAAATGATCAACACACGACTGTATCGTCAAGGTAATAAGAGGGTGTGTGTTACGGATCCCTAGAAGATCGCCGAATCAGCGCGCATTTCATCTGACCCTGAATCGTGCGTGCCTCTCAAACAAACAAAAATAAACACACATAAACAAAACAACAACAACACAAAACATTCCATAAACATTTCATTTCATTTCACGCGCAGCCGACTCCGCAGCTACGTGACGCGCGTTTACCTATTGAATATATATTTATTTATTTATTTTATTTATTGTATATATATCTGTAATTGTGTCGTAGATACACATCATTCAAACAGAGGACGCTTAGCGACAAATATTCGCATAGTAACAAGGTCACGTGACAGTTGGTAACAGATAGAAAAATTCGAAGGCTTACTCACCTGCTATGGGTGGGTGGTGGGTATAGCACGCATCACGGAATGTCGAGGACCCGGGTTCGATTCCCGGCCATAGCTTTATTTTTCGGATTTTTCTATGTGTTTTTTATGTCTCACACCGAGCGACTGTCATCTAGTTTAGGATTAGTTTTGTACTGTATTAATAAGTACTTCTTGAATTAAAATTAGTTTTAGAGTTTGTTTGGACCCTCTGGCTGGTGTTCCATAACTTGTGTAGATATTGGAGCACTTGTTATGTGTATGTACCTGCAGCGGGCACGTCAGGCGCGGTGCCGGCGATGCCGGTGGCGGCGAGCGCGGCGGCGGGCCCGTGCGCGCCGGCCGCCTTCACGTGCGCCTCCATCATGGCCGCCGGCACCTCGTCCTACAACACAAAACAACAACACCTATAATTAACCAAAAAAACATTCATGATTTATTTATTAGCTCGCAGCAAATATAGAATATTTTTTCTAAGTCAATCAGTGTTGCAAAGCAAACTAAGTTACCCCATTTTTTACATACACATACACAAATCACGTCTTTATCCATTACGGGGTAGACGGAGCCTAAGGTAACAAGATCTAAAGGCCACATTTAGCATGATTGTGGGCGTACCTATAGGTGAAAAGGGGAATCAAAATAGGGATGGGTTGCTAGCCGCATCGCCTATAACATGATTCCCAAGGTTTTCACCCATCTGCGCGGATTTTTTAATTCGAGATTATTCTTTGGATGACGAAATTTTTACACTTTTGATAGTAAAAAGGCGAATAGTGTCACTTTCATGAAATTTTGCGGCGTTGAACTCGAATTTGTTCTAGGATCTTATATGACGAATATTACAGTTTTCACACAATCCGGTGTCTTACATAAAAAAAAAAATAACTCGTACAGCACGTCTAGCACGACAGCGCACAAGAGTCGCATCGCGCGCGAGATAGATTGCCCGTCTTTTTCTTACTATTTGTTCTAGAAAGACACGGATAATCTATCTCTCGCTCGACTCTTGTGCACTCTCGTGTTAGCCGGGTTGATGTCGCAACCTCGTCCGACATCGATATTAAATGATATATCAAAACACGAACACAGATGGCGTCGCTTACCTTGATGGCGGAGAACTCGTCCATGGCGGCTTTGGTGGCCTTGGCGGCGATGCGCGGGTCGACGACGGACGCGAGGAAGGCGACGGTGCTCATCACCGGGTTGCCCGCCTTGCTGAACGGGATCGGCTGGTACGCCAGCGGGCCCAGCACGCCGCCTAAGCACAACACACAACGTCAACACTCCAATACATTATTATAAGAAAAACGGGACTAACGGTCCGACCACACCGCCGCGTGTACGCAGTGACGTGTCGTATGCGTCACGTTTTCTCACCGTTTCTTCATACATTTTGTTGCGATTCCGTAACGTCACCGTGTTTTAAGCGGCGGCGTGGTCGCACCTTTAATCACGTAAATGTCTGCGTTTTTTTTTTGATGTTTCTTTTCTATAAAATTGTGTATATGCTGTTATATTGCACAACATGCATTTAATGTAACATCTATAATATCGGTGACATTAAATTTGAATCTTAATACTACGACGATACCGTTTGTTTTTCAATATGAATGTTGTAGTGGCACGTGCGTACGGTAGCCTGCGGTTTTGCGTCAATAGAGACGATGGCCTTCGTTTGATAGATTAGGGCTCGAAGCGAAAAATTGACCTGGGAAGATTGATAGTATAGTGGTGCGTACCGGAGACGTTCTCCTGCAGGTAGGGCTCCTCGATGGGCAGGCGCAGGAAGTGCAGGATGCACTCGTCGTGCGTGCGCGAGCCGACGTGCGCCGCCACGCGGTTCCAGTCGTCGCGGTGCAGCTCCAGCCCCTCCAGCAGCAGCAGCGTCTCCTGCTCCGTCCACTCGCGCCCGCGCGCGCCCATACGGTACTGCACAATGCGCAATGTACACATGTCCCGTAAGTAAGAAGACTTACTTGAGAGGGTGCATCCCCACTGAGTTGGCAACGTCGCATTTTTGGTGTTTTTTGCTATTATTTTACGGAAATTGAACAAATGCGCGTTCGAGAGTGCACTTCGTTTGTAGTGTTTAATGTGTCCAATGCAATGATTAATCGTGATGGACTTTTATTTCCGTACTAGCTGTTGCCAGCGACTTCGTCTGCAAAGAATTCGTTTATCGCTATCTCGCGGGAACAACGCAATTTTCCGGGATAAAAAGTAGCCTATGTGCTATTCCAGACTTTTCTCTATTTATGTGCCGAAATTCATCCAGATCAGTTGGGCCGTTCTGGCGTGATTGAGTAACAAACAAATATCCATCCATCCATCCATCCATACTTTCGCATTTATAATATTAGTTAGATTAAAGGGATAAAATACTATATCTCGTTTAATAAGAAAATAAAAGTCCATCGAGATCTATTATTGCATTAGATACATCAATGAAACACTAAAAACGAAGTGCACTACGGACGCTTAATTGTAACTTTCATTCAATTTCCGAAATAATCGTAAAAAAAAACACAAAAAATGCGACGTTGCCAGCTCAGTAGGGATAAACGCTCTTAACCACTGAGAAGCCGTCGATGAGTCATAAACACATACAAAGTAAGGTGACTGCAGAGCGCGGCGTTACCTGGTCCAGCTTGAGGCCGGGCGCTCCGCCCAATTCCAACGTGTTCTCAGTCTTGACGGCGGCGGCCGGGGCGCCCGCGTCAGCTCCATTCGGCAGACCCGCCTCCATCTTGGGAACCGCGGCGTTCTCCACTAAAACAAAACGCACGTAAGATTTCATGATAAATAAATATAATTGACCCAGTCCCAAACTAACCAAAGCTTGTACTATGGATATCAGGCGACGGATAAACATACTTATGTAATGTAGATAAATACATACACAAATACATACAACATCCATGACTCGAGCACAAACATTCGTATTCGTCATACAAATGCTTGTCCCTACCGGGATTCGAACCCGGGACCTCTAGCTTCATAGTCAGGGTCTCTAACCACTGGGCTATCCGGTCGGCCTATAGTGTTTATGAATAAGCGGGGTAATATGGTATAGGTATTTACCGGGTCTGGGCATGGCGGGGCGCGCGAGCGGCTGCAGGCCGGAGGGCGTGTCGGACAGCACGTGGAAGTGCGACGTGGGCGGCGGGCCCATCGCCGTCGGACGCGACTCCGGCTCCAGCTGCAAACGACAACACACTCTATACTGAACTAAAACACAACTTCATTCCAATACTTGGGTCCAGATGTTAAAAGTAATAAAAATTTGAAAGTAAAAAAAAAACATTGTGTTTAGGCGCATAACGTCCCACTCGCATAATGTCCCTTTCGCGAAATGTCCCTTTCCTAAATGCCCCTTACGCAAAAGGGCCCGTTCGCAACACGTCCCTTTCGCAAAATGACCCGTTCGCAAAACGTCCCTTTCGCAAAATGACCCGTTCGCAACACGTCCCTTTCGCAAAATGACCCATTCGCGAAACGTCCCTTTCGCAAAATGACCCGTTCGCAAAATTACCCTTTCGCAAAATGGCCATCTCTTTATCTCATAAGAAGAAATGAACACAAAATATTTACCTTGCTACTCCGCTACTTAAGTAAGTAGCGGAGTAGCAAGGTAAATATTTTGTGTTCATTGAAATGGACCTCCGCAAAGTAACGCCTGATTCAATAAAATACTCATAAGAAGACTCCTAGTCTCTACTGAAACAAGCTTTTTCAGACGGGACATTTTGCGAATGGGTCATTTCGCAGACGGGACGCGTGGGGTTTTGCGAAAGGGGCGTTATGCAGTAGGGGCTTTCAGCAAAAGGGGGCTTTTTCAGAAAGGACGGTTTTGCGAAATGGGTGGGACCTTTTGAGAATTATATTGTTTGCGTATTTTATTGTTGTGATGACATGGAAAAATGAACTTGTAAGCAGATTGTAACTGAAATGGCGTATCTACAGAAATTTAATAGTAAATCGACACTATCATTCAATTTATTTATTTACTTTACAATATAATCTTTAACATTTAAAATTGACATTGAATTAATTAAATTACGAAATATGTAATCCGTTATTAATGAGTTAATGGCTGTAATAGTTTTAGTTTAGTTTATAGCTTTAGTATAGACATTGTATTCTCTGACAGGGTGTCATGTACCTACCACCCTATCACGTAACACCGAAAACATAATGAACATGACTTAAAATATGTATGAATATATGAATAAAGAAAGGGATGTTTTGCGAATTGGGTATTTTACATAAGGGACCATTTGCAGAGAAGACGTTTTGCGAGTGGGACGTTGTGCGCCCAAACCAAACATTGCTCTCTTATTACTGCGACAGGACTGCAAGTGCCACGAGAGCTTCTATGCAACATCATTTTGTTTGCAGTGGTGTTCCGAGTACCTGGTAGTTGATGAGCCCCCACTGCTCGAGCAGGCCGTGCACGCGCATGATGGCGCACACGTCGCCGGCCAGGTTGCGCCGGCACGCCGTGCTGGTCAAGTACTCGGTAGGGTTCAGCCGGTACGTGTCTATCATGAAGTTCCTGCAAACACACACTTAACTCAATACCGCTACGTTCATAGATAGACTTCGTAAAGATAGGTCCAACGCTCACGAGTAATTCGTCCAATGCGGTGGTCCTAAAAGACCACCGTGCCTTAGTCTGTGACAGGATGCCTTATCGTTCAGCTGTCAGAGTGTGTCAGAGAAAATGCCCAATTGCGCAGTAAGCGAATTGTTCGGACAGTTATTTGTATGACGTCAAAGTTGAAAATTGACTGAAGGCATGCCCATCTGTCAAGTGTTAACTTCAAGTAATCGTACTGTAACACGTAGTATGTAAGATTGCACTAACATTATATGGATCTATATTATGGTCTGAAATATTTTTTTTTTTAAGTATCAATGAACAGAAAAACTCGTAAAACCTGTAAGCGAGGTAAATCTCGGGCGTCTTCGATTTGTTCTTGCCGTTGAAGAACTCCGGCATGGCGCGCTTCTCGATGGTGTGGATGGAGTTGTAGTCGAACCACGCCGAGTAGGACGGCACGACGATGTGGTGCGTCTGGTCGGTCACGTTGTCCTCCAACTCCTCCTTTACCACCGTTTCCTGAATCAATGATTAGCGCCCATATTACAAGCTTTGCTTAGCCAAACCAAGATATGTCACATATGATATGTGTGATATGTAGAGGTATGTCAGAAACGTAGCAAGTGGAACAAAGTAGTCTCTGCCTACCCCTATGGGAAAGAGGCGTGTCTGTATGTGTGTGTGTGTGTGTGTGTGTGTGTGTCCCAAGATATTTATTTTATTTATTTAGTAATGAATGAACGATGATTTTTGGTGATGAACACGGTATTTTATATCGAAAAAAAAAAACACCTAACGATCGTCATTTCAATCGAATGTTAGCACATCAAAAAAGTTTTCACACTAAATCGTGTGGCTATAGAGTAAGACAAAACTTTCCTTGAACGGCTGACTATAGGTTCCGAGCAGACTTCTGGCACAGAATAAGTAATAGTACTAGGAGGGTGCATCCGTGCTGAGCTCGCAACGTCGCATTTTTGGTGATTTTTTGCGATTATTTCACAGAAATTGAATGAAAGTATCAAATATCCGTCTGTAGTGCACTTCGTTATTAGTGTATTAATGTGTCTAATGCAAGAATTCATCGTGATGGACTTTAATTTTTTTATTAAACGAGATATAGTATTTTATCGCTTTAATACGAAAATAAAAGTCCATCACCATTAATCATTGCATTGGACACATTAATACACTAAAAACGAAGTGCACTACAGACGGATACTTGATACTTTCATTCCATTTCTGTGAAATAATCGCAAAAAATCACCAAAAAAGCGACGTTGCGAGCTCAGCACGGATGCACCCTCCTAATGTACAGAATGCTCTCTCTCTCTCTGGAGTCGATTAATCATCAGGTGACCCACTAGTTCGTTTGTCTGGCCTCTCTAACATAAAAAAAAAATACTCTAGTCGCGCACACATAAAGCACAGTCTAGCTCGCTCCTGATATATTTAGCCCCACTCCATCACATTACTCGCAAAGCATTCATGCAAAAATAAACCGTATTACTACACGAGAGCGCTTCTTTTAGTTTAACCGTTTCAATCATGGCCATTCACGACGTCATTGGGTACTTATTAGGGTTATAGTAGTGTTCGTTGCTAGGTAAATAGGTAACACACAAAAAACGCGCGACGCCAGCGTGCGAGGCGAGCGGCAACCTACTGCCTTTGGCCTGCCCGGCAGGCCCGCCGGTTGATCGTACCTAAACTGCGGAGTGTACGCCCCCTGCTTCTGGTGCCTTTACCTATACGGCTAAATGAAGACAGATGGCAAGCGGGTCACGATTCCCTGGTGGCGAGTATACCTGCGTGTTGGAGTCGCTGTGTTTGCCCTGCGAGTCGTCGTGCGCGTCGAGCGGCGGCGCGGGCGTGGCGGGCGCCTCCGCCGCGGGCGCCGCGCCGGCCGGCTCGGGCGCCGCCGCCGCCGGGGGCTCCGTGCCTGCACCAAACAGGACAGCTCATAACAGGATTCAACCGATCAAGTTGAAGTGTACATTAATTACACACACGCATTTCTGTTGAAACTAGACTGACCAACCGTTTATCTTAATTATCTTAAAACTAGAAATTGTACAATTAAAAAAAAACATAAAACAGTTATTTACTTAGCGACGATCCCTAAAGTACGTTTAGGAAGGGGGAGGGGGGGTCTGGAAATTTGTGACACACGAACAAAATAATTGTACATTGGACTCTAAAAATGATGAAATTGGTGTAACGTACTTTATAGACGGCCCCTTAATTATGGGGACCACAATCGGAGGCAGATTAAAAAAAATGCAAATGGCATAGCGTGAGACTGTCAAATGAAAGAGCTTGTTCTCCCAACCATTTAATTTTGTTCAGTTTAAATTTAGCTGAAGTAGCTCATAAAATCTGACCTTAACTACTAAGTTATAAGAGTAATAGGAATAATGGTAAGATAAGGTCCTAAATCACCACTCCTTAACTGTCAATCATCTATGATTCCGTCTCTATGTATTACTACGAAACAGACAGAGACATCATCATAGATACCTGACAGTTATGGAGTGGTGAGACAGGCCCTAAAACTAGATATCGTACTCTCTCTGTCGGCGGAGCGTTCGGCCTCGGGCGTCGGCGCGACGTCGGTGTTGTCGCGCGACGCGTTGTCCTCCTCGTCCTCGCCGTCGTTGTCGCGTCTCTTCGTGATGCGGCTGTCGCAACACAAAGTGGTAATACATTAAAAATAATAATTATTATTAATGTTTACTAGATAATTTATCCCCTTAAATTCAGCTAATAAAAAGAGAACACGGTTCAAGCCTCACCGTAATTTTACAAGACAACACACGTAACAAGACAAGACAAGATTTTCGAGTCCGAAAACTTGTGTTAAAAAAAAATACAAAAGGTATTCTTACAACTTGTGTATATAGTATACGTTGCAATATTAAGGGTTAAACAAAACTTCTATTGATTAGTACATTGTTTCAATTATCGGTCGAGATAATCGAATTTTAGAAAATCCTTGAATGCAGTTTTATTTCTTTTTAACAATAAAAGAACGTGTACTTCAATAAAAAGAGCTAACTTTGGATTTAACCCTTTATAAGGCCCCATTTATTGGAGCATACTACCAAATATTCAAAAGCAGCTATCGAATGCATACCTGTCAAAGTATATTTTCAAAGCTAGTCGTGTTTTCAACAACTACAATGGAAATCGCCTCTGCCTTAAGGGTTAAGACAGTTTTCCTGTAGGATCAATCTTTTCCACCCTGCACAGCTAACACAAGAGCTGGATCCCGTCTCTTTCTAGTGTGAACAGTGAGAAAACACTGGTAGCCTATGTCGCTCTCGCGCGCACCTGTACTAGCCGTGCTGTGTACAGAATACACATGTAGTGCGAAACATTTCGTGGAATCCCATGCGGTTTTCAACTTTAACGCCATTTGAATAAGGTTCTTATTAATAAAACAATTTAATTTGACAGCTGCATTATACATGTATACACGACTTTAATAAAATGTCATTAAAGTTGAAAACCGGATAAAATTTTACGAAATGTAACAGTGTGTGTTTACCTCTTCCTCTTGCCGTGCTTCTGCGGCGGCGGCGAGGGCGAGCGCTTGCGCTTGCTCTTCTTGCCCTTGCCGGAGGGCTCGCCGCCTGGCATCAGCTCGTCCACCGACAAACGCAGCTTGTGCACCTGTGGACATCCCACCACCCCATTACTATGTGTTCGTACAGGCCACAGGGGGGCCTTGCCTCTCACTCTAATAATAATGATTCTTCGTTAGCAGGGGTCGGACAAAAAGTGCGGATGACGTAAAAATGACGTAATCTTGCACACAGGCTGATGTTTGTATTTAAACTTCCGTGTGAGATGTAGTAACAATATTCGAGTAAGGATGACATTTTACAGCGTTTTTTATACATTAGTAAATATAAATTTTAGCTAAATATAATCGTGAAGATTCAATAGTTGTTTACAATAACGAAGTCAATTTATGTGTCAGTCAAAAACGTGCTTACTCATTTCAAGTGGCGATATCGTTTAATAAAGAGGTTGATAAATGATAAGTGATAATTGTTTATGAAAATCAAAAATACTGTTTGAAAACATCCTATAAGTGGTTTGACGTCATCCGCACTTTTTGTCCGGCCCCTGTTCATTAGTGTGACCAGACTAGAGGCTTGAAAGGAACTTCTAAATATCCAATTCGGAGTATAAGGTCTGATCTGTTGACTCACGAAGATGAACTCGTAAAGGAATGAAGCGTAATATATAAACGTACGCATCTGTGCGCGTGAGACGAACGCGTATAGAGTTACGGTTGGCGCTGCGATAGTGTACGTGTCTGATGTTTTAAGCGCGCGAAAAAGATTGCCCGTCTTCTTCTAAGTGTTTTTTCTAGAAAGAGACCGGTAGTCTACCTCGCGCGCGACGCGACTCTTACGCGCTCTTATGCTAGCCGGGCTGTGCTACAGCACGTCGACAATTTGCTATGAATAAGCGCATCTTCGTGCGTGAAATATCATCTATTTATATCTGTCATATCTCCCTTCCAAAAGGGGATTTAAAAATTGGTCTCACCTGAAGTACATGTACCTACCAAAAGGCTATCCTGTACACCGATTTGTGATTTTTTTTGCTCGCTTTTTTTTCACTAACCTGCCAGCGTTTAAAGCTGGAACGCGAGTGAAATTGAATCCCACACTATAACGCATTAAGGGGGCCGTCTATAAAATACGTCACACCAATTTCATCATTTTTAGAGCTCCCATCTTGTCACAAGGTTTATGAAGACTACAATTATTTTGTTCCTGTCACAAATTTTGAGACCCCGAACTGTGTGACGTACTTTATGGATGGCCCCAAAGCTTGCAGTACGGCAATAACATATTACTAATAGACGCGTTATAGCTGAACAAAGCTCGTTTCGGACATGGCAACGTTATTGCCGTTACTTGACATATAAGGACCTCTGCGCGCGCCGACAGCGACATAACACAATTACCTTACTTTTCGCTTGCCACGGGGAGATCGCCTATGACGTATCTACCTCAGTTTTATATAGTATATCATAGATGTACGGCGCTTAACGTTAACTCTTCCCGTATGTCAGTGTCACGTTACCTTCTTTTTCCCGGCGGCGTCGACCTCGTAGTCCTCCTCGTTCATCCACTCGTTGTACTGCGGCAGGTCGAGCGCCCACGCGGCGCCCACGCGCCAGGGCTCCGTGCGGCTCTCCGCGCCCGCTGACTCCGGCACCTCCACCTGCACCATACGTTAAAGTGCTATAGAACTGAGCATTAAAAGGGTGCATCCCTACTGAGCTGACAACGTCGCATTTTTGGTGATTTTTTACGATTATTTCACAGAAATTGAATGAAAGTTTCAAATGTGCGTCTGTAGTGCACTTCGTTTTTAGTGTATTAATGTGTCTAATGCAATAATGGATCGTGTTGGACTTTTATTTTCTTATTAAACGAGATATATTATTTTATCCGTTTTATACGAAAATAAAAGTCCATCACGATTAATCATTGCATTGGACACAAAAATGCGACCTTGACAGCTCAGTAGGGATGCACCCTATTAACTTGTTACTGAATATCCAGCATTCGGCAGTCCTAGCGCTAATAGCCTCTTCAAAGATAGGTGAGGCTAATGACTGCAGAGCTGGCAGCTTTGGACAACACGTTAGTATCGGTAGCCTAAGGGGAAATGCTGCCACAATCTGCGGGCTCTCCTTATATAATTGACTAGCTGTTGCCTGCGACTTCGTCTGCAAGGAATTCGTTTATGCCTGAAATTCGCCTATGTGCTATTCCAGACTTTTCTCTATCTATGTGCCGAATTTCATACAGATTCGTTGGGCCGTTCTGGCGTGATTGAACAAAAAACATCTATCCATATTTTCGCGTTTATAAAATTAGTTAGATTAATTTTGAATTCAGTTTAGTTAGTAATAGTTTAGTGATTTAACTGTTTGTTTTTATTAAATAAATATTACGTCTAATTGAACAACCAGAGCGACGGATATTTTTTCTATCATTCGGCTCCGGCTACAGTGTAGCCGCTACAGCGTTCAATCTTGCATGCGCGAACGTTTAAACAAATAACATGGCGCATAACAGCAGTCAGCATTTACTTAAAACCGGTGCTTATTTAGAAATGTTAACACTGGAACTTCTTAAAAGTTGTAATATAGTGGAGACCAGATCCATGACAAAAAACAACAGAAGGCTAGCTATGGTTGTTACCGGCAGGTCCGCCTGTGTCCACGTGTCGTGGCTGTCGGGCAGGTAGTACCAGTGCACCAGCACGTGGTTGCCGCGCCGGAACACGGGACGCGCGTACTCCTCTTCCAAGGGATCCACCGTGGGGTAGATTATGTGGGTCGCGTCCTCTTCATCCTCTGCAACAGTCAAATCATACGTTACGATTAACGGTGACTGTACCTAATCACTCCAAACCAAGGACTGGAAAACCCCTTCATTTGCTTAAGCCTTTTCATAGGGTAACCCTATTAAACTGTTACCCTATGATATGGTAAGCTTATCATTATAGAAACCGTTTTGAATGAGGTTAACCGTTTTCTATTATGGTTTTCGAGTCGAATAATACGATAACCCTATACGGTAACCGGGTTTTTAGTTTTGGTAATCGCTTATGGAATTAACTATGTTATCACGGTCAGACTTTCTTTCGGGTAACCAGATGATATGCTTACCAAATTGATAGGGTTTGTGAAAACAATTCTATAAAATACCCTATCTAATACCTACCCTTTTCATGTTAACCGGTTACTCCAAATTTTGCTCCAAACCTGTATCTTATCCTATCTCATCCTAACTTTGACTTACTATCTGTACAAAACCAGTTGCCTTTTGCATTGTGTTACTCATCTTGTCATACTTGATTGTATTGATGTTTTCATGGCGTACCTACATCAAACAATTAACTACCTAGCTCTAATACATTTATGGTATTCTTGTCCAACTGCGTCAGAAGGTTAACAATACAAAACCTTTACAATTAAGCCATTTTAATTTAAATTACGTTAGAGCAGAAGTTCCCAACCAGTGGGGCGTAGGTTAATTCAAGGGATGGACGCGACGAGCGACTTAGATATTTATAAAAAATTAAAAATTAGTTACTAAAGTGCAAGCACAATGTTCTCTCTAATCATTAATAGTATGTTGTACTTCAGTAATTTGATCGTTTGTTTTATTTCCATCGTAATTGTATTTTTTTTTATGTGAATAGGAAGGAAAACGAGCAAGTGGGTCACCTGATGGTAAGCGATCACCACTGCCCATAGACACCCGCGACCCCGGAGGGATTGCAGATGCGTTGCCAACCTAGACGGCTAAGATGAAATGCCTCTTGTGCCCGTAATTTCCCCGGCTGTCTTACTCTCCACACCGGAACACAGCAGTGCAAGCACTGCTGCTTAGCGGCAGGATTAGCGAGAAAGATGGTGGTAGCTATCCGGACGGACCTTGCACAAGGCCCTACCACCCGCTTGCGACAAAGGGGGGCTAGTATTTCAGCGTAAACTTGAGGGAGGCGCGTAGGGTAATAGGTTAGGAATCCTCACCACAGATTTCTCCCTGATGATTGACGACAATGTCCTTGACCTTGTTGGCCAGAGCTTTGTCAAGGTCGGGCCGTATGTAGACGCAGGGCGAGCGGATAGCCTCCGCCCCGAGCAAGGCCGACTCGATCTCCATCATCATCTGGACGTTCAGATCTTTCCGCGACGGATTCTGGAAAGGGCGATTGGGGAGAAGGAAGAGAAATGTTTCATGTGTTAGTGACTGATCATTCAGCAGCTTTGCAGCAAATTATTCCGATTCTACTATATTTCCGATTGAAGAAAGTGTAAAAATTTTACTAGAAATAAAGTGGTAGTTACTACACGTATTTTTGCTAAGACCATATAAAATTCAACGATCGGCAAGCAGAGTGAAAAATCAGGAATAAAATTGACTCATTATCTCTTTGTGTTCAATAAAATTGATATCGTGACATTGTTCTTTGTATAGACAGGATGGTTCCTAAAAACACTGACGAAAAACGCGAGTTACACGAACCCCCATCAATTTTAATCTTTATTTTATTTTTATTCTTCATTGTTTTAGCGTCTATCGATAGTAATAGACACTATATAAAAACTTCAAGTGTATTAGGGTTCATAAGATACATTCCTGTGTCAGACGGGCGGACAGCAGAAGCTTAGTACTATAGGGTCCCATTATTCTTACTTTCCCTTTGGGTAGGGAACCCTAAAAACTAGTGGCAAGAATTGAATCACTAATCAATTGCTTTTACAGGACCCGGCCATAAAGAATGGACATTGGTCTTTGGAGAGATGATCAATTATCGTATTTATTATGAGACATATTCTTGAAATAATGACTGACATTGTCATCGTCGCCGATTTTAAATCTCTCGGCTCCCGCTAAAAAAAATATAATGATTCCAAATAATTTCGCGTGACCGCCTAAAGGTTTCCCTCTTTTTCCTAAAATAGTAGATTGTACAACAAGACCATAAAACAAGCCATTTTACCCGAGACATTCATATAGCCACCCGAGCCGGTACGGCGAGGGTGGATAGACACGTCGAGGGGAAAATGGGTTTTATGAACGAGTTATACACTGCTTTTCACTTAGATTGCGAAGAAACAAAACAAAAACATTGCAAAAAAAAATAATTAAAATTAAATTTGACATTGGAACAATTCGATAATACTGAATGGTTTTTCCTGGCAAATTGACTTTGTTAGCAGTCAGTGTTATTTCCTCTTCACTTGACGAAATTATTGAATATTAATCGTAAAACAGTAACAAATTGCAACATAAATTCTACTAAGAGAAAATAGGACGATCCCGCCTGAGTTCTCGTCAATTGACAACATTTCATTTTTATAACACCTGAAAATGTATATATGGTTCGAAAGCATTTTGCCTCCTGATCACTGCAATATGTTTATATAATTTTAATATCGCTTATTATAAAAAATAAAAAATAATTAAAAATATGTCCTAATTTTACCAAAACTACCACAGCATAGGTGAAACGCCTTTGCTTTTTTCACGAGAAAAAATAAGCGATCATAATTTTGTATTTTTGACAACTTCAAAGTACAAGGGGGGCAACTCTGAAATTCTGTTTTCGAAGTTCGTTGCATACCTTCTCTCTCACTCTCAAGATAATGACTATTAGTATGAGCGGAACAGCACGAAGCGAACCTCGAAAATCGAATATTGGAGAATAGGGCCTGACATTGACAATTTGAAATTGACGTCAGTTTTTTTTCTATAGAGAAAAGACAAAAGGATAAGTGTCTATTCTGCGATAGTATCGGAGTTACGCCCTTTTAGAATAAGCAAAAATTAATAAATTAATTATAATTTAAATACAAACCCTAGCGAAAAAATTAAACTGTCAGCATGTTCGTCTTTTCAAACAAAATATAGAGAGAACCATTAAAATTATAGGCTCAGAAATATGAAATGTTGTCAATTAACTTTTTTTTCTTTTTTTTAAACGTGATACTGCGGTAAGGTTCGAGTAGGCAGGTGTTGATTTATATTTTAAAAAGTTTTATTTTTCATGTACTTATTTGTTTCAATAATAACTTGTCAAATTATTGTTACCCAGTTTTGGGTACTAATTAAACAGTTTAATAGACGGCAGATTATAATAATAAAAAAAACTATAAAAAATAAACAAAATATGCTGTCGTAAAATTTTACTGATTGTTTGTGGCTGTTGGCACTAGATT
Organism: Pandemis heparana; assembly: GCA_963854515.1. Taxonomy (NCBI): domain Eukaryota; kingdom Metazoa; phylum Arthropoda; class Insecta; order Lepidoptera; family Tortricidae; genus Pandemis; species Pandemis heparana. The sequence goes on along the minus strand of OY978026.1, from coordinate 7,179,907 downwards.
GTCTTGGTCTTAGACGAAGATTTTACTTTATGCACAAGAGCATAACGAGCAGCCTACGTCCAGCATAAAGTCGAACTTTTTGAGCATGAGACGTGAAAATACTATTTTACAATTTAAAGTTGGGGGGTTTCAACAACTCTATATTATAATAGTTTTCACAGAAATGCGTCCGTATTCTACGGCACCTGTACAACGACTGACAAACGTCAGAACGTCACATAAGTGGTGTGTGACTACGCTCTACGAAGCCGAAATTAGCCGTCTCTTTCCAAAGACCGATGTCCATTCTTTAACGCCGGGTGCTGTACTATTTTACAATTTGCAAGTGTTAAAAAAATTAAAATATATCATGCAAACCAAAATAAGTGAACGAACAAACATTTTATGGATTAGTTACAAACATAAATAAATGTTATTTCACAAAAACAACATAAACTGATTAGGGAACAAACTTAGTCACTTATCAACAAAAAAACAGCATGATCTTTTATTTTCTGCTCCAAAAACAAAAAAAATCCCGTTAAAAAAAAAACAAATGAGTCTAGCATGAAATGGAAGAAATAAAATGATTATGTTTTAAAGCGAGTTCCCAATGGCACGGAAAAGGGAGACCGTAATATAAATAACTAAATCAAATTTCTGCGTGAAACCAATAGTGAAAATAATTAGTACAATAATTATAACTGGAAAACTTAAGTGCATTTTCCACTCGTGATATTTACAATAAAAGAAATCGTGTCCTGTTTTCTTCATTCAATCGAGCGTCGTCGTGTAGATCTGCTTTTCAATATAGCATAGTACAGTCGCCATCAGATATATCGTAGCGGGCGAGGTCCTCAAATAATTCGGAGCAGCCTGAAATTTCAATAAATTCGTTACACTCTAAGGTTAATAACATCAGAACACGCAATTAGTCATAAATAAAGTAGCAGCGACTTTTCAATTAAATCGGGACGTCACAGATCGTCAAAGGTATCGATGCAGACAGGCTGACCATAAAGATCGGAACATTTTTTGAAAATATACCTTAACTTTGTGACAAACAGTTTAAATTACAGTGTGTTTATAATGAAATTAGTTTTATAAAATAGAACTACATGCTTTGACTTATAACAGCAGAAGAAGAGAAATTTTATTCGTAAAAAAAGTATTTGGCAATTTAGTGGCCAGAAACAATTTACACATTATACAACAAAAAAGGTTTTATGTTACTAACACAGTGAATTATGTATGCAGACGCGTATACTAATATAGGTGACATAATCTTTCATTTTGGCATGACGTTTGAACCTTATTTGTATTTTGTTTGAAATTCGAATCTATTATTATATACGTAAGGTTTATTTTCCACATATGTTCCGATATTTGTGATCAGCCTGACTGTGTCGATACCTTTGACGATATGTGCTTCCTGATATTTTTAGCTCATTGAACGTCCCGAATTTATTGAAAAGTCGCTGTTCTTATATTTATGACGGATTGCGTGTTCCGATGTTATTAACCATATCTAGTGTAACGAATTTATTGAAATTTAATGCTGCTCCGAAATATTTGAGGACCTCGCCCGCTACGATATATCTGATGGTGACTGTACGTCGTGCTTTGGGGCCACAACACGCGCGAACGTCATGATTTGAATCACAATGGTCCAAATGGAAGGGAAATGTTAGTATAACATTCACATGGCCATCCGTAATTTTGATTAAATTGAGCAAAAGAACACGTCCAAACAAACACATGACACATCTTTCCAGTGCCAAGTTTCTTAGGTATGGTTGGACCTACAACGTGTAGTGGGAGGTCGCCAGGGTAGGTAAGTAGGTAGCGTAGAAAATATATATCTTGCGTCATCTTGCCGCTGCCTACCCTAGCAATCCCCATCTGCACGCCACTGGGTTGGACGACTTGGACGTGTTCCTGTGCACAGCAGCGTGTTGCGTCCGATAGTCAACCGGGCCGCCAATTCGCCATCGGTCCAAGTGGCACAGAATATTCCGACGAACTGAGACCCTTTTTTCTTGAAGTCGGGTAAAAGCTAAGCTCAAATTAAAAGAGTGATATCCTCAGAGTGGATCCGCCTACTTATACACCAGCAGTTGCCAGCATTCGTCTGCGTAGAAATTTATTGATATTAAATTTTCCTAGACTTACTTAAGTATCCCATTTTGTCAAAACATACACACAGACATCTTCACAAACTTTCGCATTTACAATATTTGTCACGTCAACTATCCCCATAGTCATTCAATTTAAAATTCTTAATAAGCCTTTTTAAATAATCATGTTCGCAGATAGATCGATCGGCCATTATCAATAGCAGCCCTTATACTCCGAAATTGGATTTTCGAAGTTAGTTTCATGCCATCCCGCTCACACTAATGCTCATTAATTCGAGAGTGAGAGAGACGATGTAATATGAACTTCGAAAAAATTCGGAGTAGCCCCCCAGTTAACCTATCCGCCTCAGGTAACCCTACCAGTGGCGTGGCGTCCTTAGAAGTCGTTTCCCACTAGCTTGCCTATTTTAAGGCAGTTGGGCAATTTATTGTGCAGAATTAGAGGAAAAGGCTAGTTAAGTTCCCTTCGGCTTGCCTTCTGATATATTTGACGCCACGCCACTGAACCCTACTATATTATTTTCCGTTCTAGCTGCATTTGCAATAATCTCTTGACACTTCTATAAATAACAAATAATTTAGTGAAATACTTTATACCACTTGTGCCCATGTGAAATAGCGGCCCAGGGTCTCTATTTGTCACAGACAGAGGGATAAGGCAGCAGCGCCAGCGCACAAAGAAGACTCCACATTATAAACAAAATGTGATGCGTATTCGTCATACTACATTTGCAGTACGCTTCCTCCTTACAGTTCTGTAGGCTTATTGTCTAACTCGCTCGCAATCGCCATCGTGTTCATTTTGACAGTTCTTGTATGAATGTGACAGCTAGCTGATTCCGATGCCAATTGTCAGCCCATATATGAACTGTCAAAATGAACACCATGGTGATCGCGAGCGAGTTACACAATAAGCCTACTGTATGCAAGCGGCGTTAAGTTTGCTCCAAGCGTATATACAGTCAGCATAAAAAGTTGGTAAACTATCGAAGGGCTCAAAATGATCTATACACCCTCTTATTACCTTAGCGATAGTCACGTGTAGATAATTTTGAGTTCTTTGACTGTTTTTTTAACTTCTACTGCTGACTGTATATGACGAATACGCGGAATAAGGTATGCCTATTTTATGAGACGCTCCTTCGACTATGAACAAAAGGTTTACAATTGGCCTAACAAGTAGAGACGCTAAATATGCTCCTCGCATTTTTTTTTTACAATTCACACAAATTGACATAGTCCCAAAGTAAGCGCTAGTAAGGCTTCTTTTATATGGGTACTAGACAACGTTATAAATACTTATATAGATAGAAACATCCATAACTCAGGAACAAGTATTCGTGCTCATCACACAAATATATGCTCTTACCAGGATTCGAACCCAGGGCGCTTGCTTCGCAGGCAGGGTCACTACCAACTAGGCCAATCGCGTCGTCAAAACATGTGCGATGTAGCATTAAATTTACACACTGCTCTACTGCTCAACTCTTCCCTGTCTTGTTCTTGCTCGTGTAGCGCAGGCAATAGACTAAAGACTCACTTTCGACGTACTCGTTTAGCTTCGTACGTCTACGTCTGTTAGGCCAACCGAGTCTACGCGCAATTGAACGTCTGCTCGAACGCTGCTGCTTAATCACTATGCTTATGTCAAATACAGGCCCCTGGTTGTGTGCATTCGGTTGGGGTCGGGCGGTGCGGGTGTTGCGAGCGGCGTGGCGTGCGGCGAGCGTGCATACCTTACCGACCTGGAAGTCGAACTTGCGCCACCGCTGCTCCGACTTGAAACGGAACATGGTGGCGAGCGCCGTGCAAAGAGCGCCGCCCGGCTTCATGTCCATGAACACTTTCATCTGGAACAACGGGAAGGATATGGTAACGAGTGACGTCAGAATTAAAGCTCTCGATTTAGCTATCACATGTCCAATCCTATTTATATTATCACAACCATGGTATCACAATCGTGATAGAAATATTTAAACTGGTAGCGGAACATATAGTCCTATTTGGGGACCTTATTTGGTCAGCTATTAAAATCGTTCAATGGGTCATTAAAGTGGCGCAAAATATGAGTTTCATTATCATAAAAATAGCAAACAATGGCATATTAGCAAACTTTTATTCTAGCTACACAAATGAATCCGTATAAGGTTATAGAATCTCAACAGAGTGGAGTAAATCTTCATGTTCGGTAACTTTTGATAGTCTTGTTATCCGACGGCGAAAACTTGACGGCAATACCAGTCATAAGATACGTAAGTTACACTTGTTTTATTATGCTCAGTATGTTAATATTGTATCATAATAAACACTCATTTATAAGAGTTGTTCCTTACATTTAAACAGGGTGTCCCTTAAGTAGTACAACCGACTTAAGGGAAGATAAATGACTCTTATAAGTGTCACCATTTTATTTCCCAAGAGACCAAAATTTTGAAAAAAGTGTAATAGAAGAGGAAAAACTAAATTAAAAATATATGGGAAACTGTAAGAATGTTAGAAAAAAAAATGTTCTATGTTTGGTAGATAATGTGCCCACCTATGTACGGGGAATGTACATCCTTTAAAAATAATTTAAAATGAAAACTATCGCAGCTATGTCGGCACCGCAAGTTGACGAGTGGTAGTATAGTAAACCAAAACACAACAAATATTATTTTTTTGCCGCTTATCAATATGGAATCCACTTGACCGATTTTTTTACGGGTTAGCGACAAATAAGTAACTAGCATAAAATATTTACTGTAACTATAACATATACTACAAACAGGAATTGCGTTTGTGTGTGATAAATTCAAAACCGACCCGCCTCCCCTACTTTTCAGAGCGCTATTTCTTCCGTAGTCTGTTTTCAGTTTTGAAAGTTCTACTTTTCAAACATAAATACATTACATACCTACAATCAATACTACTACTTACATACTTGTTACCTTAGGCTCTGTCTACCCCGTAAGTAAGGGATAAAGACGTGATTTGTGTATATATGTAAGTACTATAAGTACAAATTATAATTTAGATTACTGCCATTTTATATCTAGATGTACATAATATTTCTTCAATATTTATTTATGCTATTCCAGGAAATAGAAGGCACGTCTTCAGTTTCAGTTTTGTCGAAATCGAATATGGAATATAACTCGCATCCCAGATGGCATAACGAATGGAATGGTATGTTATGTATCAATCGATCAACATATAAAAGTAGGAAGTACAGTCCAACTAGTTCAACCTTTCACAGCCAAAAGCATGCACCTTCCACTACCTGCTATACGTTAGTCATGCTACCATTGGTAATTATTACAAAAAATCACTTGTTTTGGATTAGCAGTACCTACATTAATAATATGTATCTTATAAATAGTACAGCGCATCACTCCGGAAGGTAACAGCAGGGAGACAATTTATATGCTAATCCTTTTCCTTGCCAAGTTGATATTGATACTGGGTACTGACTCTGAGTAGGTTTTTGCCGTTATTAGTTCTACGCATTAGGTGTAACTTAAATTCAAATAGACGTAACAAAAACTTAGATATTTCGCACTAAAATATAGGTATAAATTATAGGCGTAGGAGCCGATGACGTATTCAAAAATTAACACGGTCGGTTCTAATACATTTTACCATGCTTAGATTGGTTAGGCAATCCATTTAACCATTTTCACACAGTGTTAATTATAATCAACATACTTTTAGGCCGTCATTTTGTTTTTGTTTTTTTTTTTTTAAATAAATTTTGCTACTTTTACAAGAACCTAATGAGGCTTGAATTGAGTAGGTATACTTTTTCTGACTTATGAAGAAAAGGGTTACTGACAGGTCTGTGATTAGCTACATGTTATACGTGTTACCTTTGAAACAAAACTACCATGAGACACAGACATAATCATTAAGTACACGGGTAATACACGGATCACTCACGTATTAGTAGCCCACATACGCTCCACATGTTTCGAACCAACCGTAATCCCTTATTTATCAAGGAAGGTCGAGCTCAAGCTCACCTTGACAAGGGAACAGGATTTGTTCGCAAGTTCGCAACATGTCGGATATCCCTGTAGGCATATTGTCTAACTCGCTCGCAATCGCCATCGTGTTCATTTAGACAGTTCATGTATGGGCTGACAATTGGCATCGGAATCAGCTAGCTGTCACATTCATACAAGAACTGTCAAAATGAACACGATGGCGATTGCGAGCGAGTTAGACAATAAGCATACATTACAAACCCGCGGCTTCGCCCCCATTCCAGTTTTTTTAACCTCCTGCCGCCCAATGTCCTAAATAAAGGACAACTGTCAAAGTAAAATTTGCCTTTTACATGAATGACACTAGATTAGAATTTGGGCGGCAGGTTTAAATATTGTTTTATAAAAATAAAACACTTGTTCTGACAAAACGAACACACCAAAAAAAAAAAGAATTACCTATGCAAATCAGTCCACTCATATTTGCGTTTTGGGGTTAGCAACTCATTTACCGAAACAATTTTATTTATACAGGTTTTTATTGTGCAAAATACACCTACAGATATGTACTTAGTTACGTAAATGAAACATGCGCCAACTAGCGTATAATTTTATTTTACTTTTAAATTGCAAACAATGAACCCACTAGGTATATTGTAAGGCAAAGGAAATCAGCCTACTGAGCTTTATACTTCCTTTACTTGATCTAAACGCGAACAACAAGAAAATAACGGAAACGAGCAACATTGTTTGAAAGAGGACAAGTAAAAAAAAAATTGCTATCGATTTCAGACAAAAACGTTTTCCTCAGATGTCACTTAATTAAGACCTTGAACGATTTCAGATATCCGCAAGACACGATAGGTTTACATGAACTTAGTATTTTGTCTTTAATGTAAGTGATCAGTAATTTTCCACTCCACTCCACTTATACAATACATAATGTTATGAAAATGACCTCCCTAGATCTACGTCATATAAGAAGCTCGTATTTGTTAAGTGACATTTCACCATCACCATTATTTGAACCATCAATATCATTATCTTAACATAATTATTAATTGCACTTGCACTAATACTAAACAAAACACTTACACGAGTACAATTATGTTTACACACGTATGTGACAAGTGAAAATAATACCCCCTTGACAAGTACTAAGCATTAGCTATACTAAGCCTGTATAAACCCAGCATCATCGCCAATGGCGCCAATCAACAATTAGATTAGGTGCGTATTTAATTTTAATCATGAGCAAACAATATAAAATTTACATCAACATAAGCTACCGCGTCATCGATCTCTGTGCCATGTGCCGTCGATGAACCTAAAATATAATATAATAGATCAGTTGAGGTTCATGTTTTAGCAAAGTTACCATTGTGAAGAAACAGATTCAGTTTGGTTGGATAAGTCTTTAAATTTTTTATTACGTCCCACACATAGGCACAATACGGAATTATATTCAATTTCTTTTCAATCACAAGTTACATATGTGTAGTATACTACTTAATGCAAAGCCTTTATAATAAACTGTTAAAGTTATGTTTGCATCAACTAGCAAGGTTCTTGATAACCTTAACATTACTTATAACTACCTACACCTAATTCAACATGATCTCAACAACGTCATAATTAAGTTAGATTTATCCACCTCCATATTGCACCTTCATTATTTAATTTATGCATTAGTTTCTGAAATATGACATCAACGCGTAGTCTCTATTGCAAACAATTTTGGACCTTGTGGATATTCGCACACTTGAGTGGATCCGACATGACAATGACAGTCACAGTCACAAATCGCGCGGCAGTGACCGGTTCCGTCTACAGCGGAACAGACGCGGCATTGCCTGCTCTACGCATAGTCGCGTACCTAATACTTAATAATAAATAAACAACACCAAATATGAGGGCTTTTATGATAGAAATTATCTTATTGATCACCGTCGCGAGTGCATGGGGCTCCAACTCAAATAGTGCACCATTAATAACAAATGTAAGTATATTTTACGATAACTTTAGCAAGTACTATTTCGACAAGTCGATCTTTAGCAATGTCAGAGTATTCAAAGTAAACCACCTTTCACAAAACGCGTTAGGGCTTACTGGCCTCAAATCAAAGGCAGTGGATAATTACATACATACTCATACACAAATCAAGTCTATATCCCTTACGGAATAGACAGAGCCTACAAAGATAACAAGATAAAAAGGCCACGTTTAGCATAATAGGTCGTTCATTCCCTTAAAACCATAATTGCAAAATACCAAATCGCCGACATACCTGCTCATTAAAATATCAGATCAGATTCCCACAGTATACCATACTTTCTTTATATTGTGTTCGTTTTTGTATTATATAATACCATGTTTTCAAGACACCATGTTCCCTATAAAACCATATAGGCAAAATATCAAATTTCGGAATCATAAGAATCTCTAAACACTGAAACACTTAACAAACCAGATTCGTGAAACACAATCTTCTCGAAACCACTTGATCTCACCTAAGCGTTATCACTTGATTTTTCAAACAGCATATTTCCGTTAAACCAGATTTTCTAAATACCAGATTTCAGAACACCAGATCTCCAAAATATCAAATATAACAAGTACGTACGGTTAGGTGCATCCACGCAAACCCAAATTAGCTAAGTGTGAAAAAAATCGCCTGAATCTACTTAATTTTTATTTCTTCTTAGCCCGCAGTTTTATTGTCTATCAATACTTAAATATGTAATCTACTAAATCTGATCTTTTAGGAAATCAAGTATAAACAGCATCTTGTGTTAGAAATTAAATAAACTGGCTATCTTGTATATTGAGTATCTGATAGATAAAGGAAATAGGCGTTTCAAGTACATTGTATTTTGCGAGCCTAGTGTTTTCATTATGTGGTACTGTGGGGATTCGGTTTGAAATGGAACATAGTGTATTGAGAACAAGTTGCTTTGGCAATCCGATATATAAAGAAACACAGTAACAAGAAAATGTGGTATATTGGGAATTTGATGTTTTAGAAATCGGGTAATTCAACTATCTAGTATTTTGCAATTATGATATTTAGGTAATGAGCGGTATGGGTAGATAGGGGAATCAAAGTGGATAAGTACTCGCATCGCCTATAACATGATTCGTAAGATTTTTGCCCGTTCCCTCGAAAGGCTTTTATCATCTGCGCTGGAAGAGAAGCAGGTACATTCAATGTTTTTTCTTTGCCCAGACCAACATGGAAGGAATAATTAAGTTCACATTATCAATCAAACGTTTGATTTTGCAGGTATGTCGCGGTGGGATTCATTTTGAAGGGCCACACTGGTCGAAGACGGAAAACTCTTTGTATTGGGTAGACATCGTAGACCAAATGGTCTACAGACTGGACGGTGAAACTGGCAACATCACTAAGAGAGAAATTGGTATATTAATATTAACTTAAACTATATCGATCTAACTAACTATCTCTTACTATACGTGTAATATTGTCTGCCCTGACTGATCTATTACGCACAGCCAAAACTACTGTCTAGATAGGGAACTATCGTATATTTTTATTTCGCAACGGTGGAGCCGCGAGCAGAGCACGTAGTATGCCAGTCACTAGTAGTATAAAATAATACAGTCAAATCAACGCGTATATGTCCTACAATCCAAATGGAAAAATATATTTGAACCTATTCGTATGGTCCAGACGGCGTGATGATAGGGATTATTCTCGAATAGGGCTTGCAATCCGGATAACCGGATATCCATATTATCCGGATATCCGGTCATTTTTCAAATCCGGATAGGAGGCACTTCATTATCCGGATAATTTGGATAATTCGAATATCAGATATTAATGCACACGTGTGGTGTGGAGCAAACATTTATCTGTATAAGGTGGGTTTACATACAAAAATTGCTTTCATATTTCATACAATTAAAGTGAAAATAAATATATTTATGTTTGTTGTCAGAGAATTGAGATTTCAACAACGTCAAAAATCCACCCAGTTATGAGATTTTCCTTACATTTAATCATTGACTCGTCTAAATTTCACTCAAATATCAATTCTCTGACAACAAACGTAAAAATATTTATTTTCACTTTAATTGTATGAAATATGAAAGTAATTTTTAATACTTTAATTAAAGTATGGCACACAAATAACAACGTCAAAAATCCACCCAACTGTGAAGAACAAGGTTTATAATAGCTTTTAAGTACGACGGTCATACCAAAAGAAATTTGATACTCAAAAATTATAAACTGTATTCTTTCTTATGACTATCCATTTTTTCGAAGTATTCACCTTGAACATTTATACACCTCTCCAACCGCTTAAACCACTTCGAAAATGATTAAACTCTTCTTTGGACACCATCGCAATTTCAATCTGATAAGCAGCCAGGGCATCTTCTTTGCTTTCGAATCGCTATCCTTTTAATGTTTCTTTGATTTTCGGAAAGAGGTAAAAATCACAAGGTGCTAGGTCAGGGGAATACGGCGGGTGAGGCAGAATAGTGACGTTTTTTGAACCGAAAAAGTCAAGCGTTCTCGCAGACGTGTGCGGGGCGGCGTTGTGATGCCAGAGCAGATGCTGTTCTGGACTTTGGCCGCTTGTCACACCAAGCTGACAATACTTTTGGGGCACAAACAGTAACATACCATTCCGAATTAGTTGTTTTTTGATCCTCCAGCAGAACAGTAACAACATGTCCCGTCTTGCAGAAAAATGACGCAGCCATTTGTTTCTGTGTGCTTCGTGTTCGGTGACATGTTATTGGAGTCGGTTCGTCTTCAAAGCACCATACTCAGTCTGTCGCTTTGTTTCAGAATCATAGTTATACAAACATGTTTCGTCACCTGTCAGTATATCATAAATGTTTTTAATTTCATCAGCGTCGAATTTATTTATCAAAAATTTGCTCCAATCCACGCGACGTTCTTTCTGCAAATCGTTGAGTTTGTGTGGCACCCATGTTGAGTAAATAATTTTTAAATTATAATCATCGTTTTTTTTTAATATTTGGAAAATTATTCAAATTATCGGAAAAAACCGGATATCCGGATACTGAGATTTGATGTATCCGAAATATCCGGATAATAAAAAGATACCGGATAGTGCAAGCCCTATTCTCGAAGCTGTGTAAATCCTTCATCAGCTCAGCACAGGTACAACTCAAAAAATCCCGGAAAAAGACCAGAGTCCTCACGCAATCAAGGAACCGATTGAGACAATCATCTTCTCTTGGCCGTGTCCGGCTACAGCGACTGGTTCCTAACGCTGAGAGCGTCGTTGACGCGCTCTCAGGTGACTGAAGTAGCCGATTTTTGCAGTGAATGCGCGGCCGCACTCACAAGTCAGCACCCCTCCGACGATTGAGACAACACAAGTAACGTTATTTTCATACAAATCACCGGTAGGTATCATCGTTTCTGCTTCACCAACAGGTTATGGGCCCGTAACGTTCGCTATAACAGTGAAGGACAACCCTAAGCTGCTGGTGGTCAGTGCGAGGTCAGAGGTGTATCTGATGCCGTGGGACGCTCCGGCGGGGGACGCGGCGCTTCGTCTGCTGACCGCGGTAGATTTAGGGCTCCCTGATAACCGCTGTAACGACGGCAAAGCGGACGCCAGGGGGAGGCTCTGGTTCGGTAAGTTTGACCACGAAAAAAGCAACGTCATATTCATAACTAGCTTTCCCCGACACGTCCAATAATTAGATTAGCGTTATATTTCAACCAATTTATACAAAACCTAGACAAATTATATACCTGAACCGTCCTCGTGAATCACTCTATCTATTGGTGTAAACAAATAACAAATCTATCTGTATCTTGGGCGCATGAAAACTGTTCAATAGTTTACGAGTTTATGCGAACAGACCGACGGACTCAGCGGAGGATTTTGTTTTATAATATGCAGTGATTATGGCGCCTGTGACTACTAATACTGACTGACGATTTGAAATAGGTTTTTATTAAGTACCATAGCTACCTTTTACTTATCAAGATATTCCTACGGGGCCGGGGCCGAAGTCGGGATTTCCGTAACATACTTATAATTCTGAAATCTAGAGTTCTAGACACATGAAATTTCTCATGAGACGTAGTTGAAAAACACGATGGAATTTTTACTCCTGATATAGGTGGGAGTAATCACTACATAGTATAAAACAAAGTCGGTTTCCGCTGTCTGTCTGACCCTATGTATGCTTATAACTTTAAAACTACGCAACGGATTTTGATGCGGTTTTTTATAATAGAAATAGATAGAGTGATTCAAGAGGAAGGTTCATATGTATAGTTCTACGCAGACGAAGTTGCGGGCAGAAGCTAGTTAATCAATAAAATATACTTATATTTACAGGAACAATGGGCAAAGAACAGGGTTCTTACTTAGACAAAGACCAAGGCTCTCTGTACATGATGGACGAGTACAACTATATTCATCCAGAAACAAAAGTTCGACCAGTATCAATATCCAACGGCATGGCTTGGACTGCAGACAATAAGTTCATGTTCTACATTGACTCTCCTACTAGAAACATTGACGTATTTGACTTTAACATTGACACTGGAGTTATTCGTAAGTTCAATATAAAATTTTAATACTTAATGCACTTGGTGATCCATAAAATGTTGTGTGATTCTGATTCTTGCCCTTCCTGGTGATACTACTTGCTAATCAACTCACCCTCCTTGTCTAAATCATGTTAGGTATTTACTTGTTTTTTTGGTTTTTAATTAATAAATAAAGTACTGTTGTATAAATTTGTATGACATGCCTTTGGCTCCAGAGCCTCGGACTCTGGGCAAGGCAGAGTTTGAAATAGCTACCTGTGGTTTCCCATGAGGCTAACATCACACATAACAACAAAAAGTAGTTTTAACTAATAAAAGATTGCTTGCATAACCCAACATGGCATGCTTCATTTTGATTTGATAGTAAACAGCATTATTCAAACATGCACATCAAGGAGATTTTCATTAAACTTTAATTAAATTGCTTTAATTGTTGCTGTCTTGTCTTCTTTAAATGGACTTGTTCAATTGTTCTAGGAAACAGAAGGACACTGTTTAGTTTCCAATCAAACAATGTAACAGGTGTGCCTGATGGCATGACCATTGACAAAGATGGCAATTTATGGGTAGCTTGTCATGACGGCGCAAAGGTTAGTATTGTTTGTAGAGGAAATAAAGTGCCACAATATATTTCATACAGCAAGCTGAGGTTTCTATGTACCTATTAAGGTATAGCACACATTGCTACATACATGCTACGCTACACTCGTAACTGGTAGCAGCATTTTTCTTTAACCCCTTGTATGCGGGTGCTAAAAAAACTCAATATATTTTCTATATATATTTATATATATATTTTCAAACATACAAATTCTGCTGATTTAAATAAAAATACAAAAATATAGCCTTAAATTTGGCATGGGATCCGTGCCTTAAGCATATGAGGGATTAAAGCATTATAATTGATTGCAGGTAATCAAAATAGATTCCAGAGCTGGAAAACTTCTGGAACAGCATAAGATGCCAGCATCCAAAGTAACATCGGCTGTTTGGGGCGGACACGACCTCTCCATCTTATACGTAACAACATCCAGGGTAGGGATGAGCCCGGGAGAACTGGCACAGGAACCTGAAGCCGGCTCCCTGTTTGCTATTGAGAATACTGGGACAAGTGGATTTCCAGAGAATCAATTTGTGTTTGCAGACGCTTCTACATACTGAAAGCTAATTTGCTCTATCATTGTTCTGTTATTTACCAATAAAGAAGTTTTAAATTGTTTTATTTGAAAAATGCTGTGTATTTTCCAAGTCTAAGATTGGAGGGATCTTTAATATTCTATGAGATTGCTATGCACTGTAAACTGATACATAACCTTCAATAAAGAGACTAAAAATGTTATTTGAAAAGACTTACCGGAAGCCTCAAGAATGGCGGATCTGTGGCATTCTTCCCCAGTTTGCTTTCTTGATACTGGATGAGCTGAATAACAAGTTGGGCCAAGCCTTCTTTGGTAGGTGGGTCAGTTTGAACATGCTAAAAAGGAAAAAAAATGCTTTTACTAATACACTAATAACTTGTAATGCACTGGAAAAGTAATTTTACAATAATGAAACAGTTAGTTACACATTAGTTATACTAAAATGCAACATAGAAACTACAAAATAAACGGCAAAATAGGAAGGGTGTTTAGGGGTTAGCTTTTATAGATATACCTTATTATGTCGGCTAAGTCAAAAGCAGTATTCGCTGAAATTAAGTCTGAATGATTGAAACTAATAGGAAAGTGCAATTGGTGTACCTTTTTGCAATTTTTCTGCAACCAAACACGAATTTGATCGAATTGTGCCAAAGATTCCGGCGACTGGAAAAACTCAACATTGGGCCCGCCGTCTTTCTTGGGGCATATAGTAGCCATGTCTATAACTTATTACTTATGCGTTGACAAATATCACTTTATCCTGATTTAATTACAACACTAGAGAATAGCAAAAATACAAATAGACGATTTACATTTACATGGCATCAGTCAATCACTGTATTTCTTATCTATGACGGCGTCGCCTTTTTGACGTTTTGCTTGAAGTGTTGCCATCATTCATATGCATAGATAAAGATCGGTTCAAAACACTGTTTCTTAAAAACGCCATCTATACCTGAGTAGCAGCCACCACGTTATGATTTTATTTCACTTAGTAGTTTTAAGAAAATAGACTAGGTGGCGCTATCAGGCCACAAATAACAAATGCCTTTTTTACAAGCTTTGTATCTTAGAGTAAACTTGCAATGTATGTACGTAGCTTGTCGGGGTGAAATCTTGCGATTCAATTTTAAAGCATCCGATTGAGCTGAAATTTTGCATACTTATGTGTAAGTCATATGACAATACAATAATCTGGTAGCAGAATTCTGGTGGCCCAGGCAGGACCGTCTCCGCTGGAGGGAAGTCTTCAACGGTTGGTCCGTGTCATTTAAATGAAGTGCTAATTCAAGGGTTTTATATTCCTAAATAAAATGACAAAACTACATGGTAACATAAACATTGTTTATTATATATAACATCTATATCTAAAAGAAGCACATCGAATTTGTTTACTTTTTCTGGCTCACTATTTCATTATTTTAAGTTTAGTTTTTAATTTAATCTTAGTTTAATTTGTTTTTTGTAAATATTTATTGGTTGAAATAAAATTATTTTCTATCTAATTCACTCAGGCCTGTCAAATGAGTTATTCCAATTAGCTACTTGAATTTTTCGTGTGCTTTTATTGTGAGTCATGGAAGAATAATGGTTTTTTTCAGTCGCCCGATAATACTACAATAATCTGATCATCGATCGAAAATCTTACAACTTATCACTCCGCAATTTAATACTTCCCGTCAAACGAAACTAAAATAGTCGTATAGAAACACGAACTCGGTTTGATAGTTTGATACGAGATTAATATTATCAACTCGATGATCAGATTGTTTGGGCCACGGCAAAAATCCGAAAGATGATAGTATTAATTGTTAATTGACATGTTATGGATGATATTATTCAAAATTATAATTAACAACATTGGCAAGTCGTTATTGTCCAAAAAAATCATATCAGTAAATACCCGCATAAATGTTAAGATCAATATAATTATCATTCATCATTCATCAACTACAGCTTAAAGGACATGGAAGCAGCAAGCAAAATAATGTTACAACAACAATTACATAATATCATATCATATACTACATTGAACTATATCATACTCATACTTTCAGAACATTAATATCTTTAAACTGTGATAGGCGTCACAATTAGAGATACGGATTTTTTTGTATTTACGAAATAAATCAACAACCATGCTAATCGTGGCCTTTAAGGTCTTATACTTCATTTAATTTAGAATGAGAAACCACAATAACATTATATTGCGTCTGGTCAACTATTTCTTACCTAGTAAATAGTACAGTACCATAGTCTGGGAGCCGCAAAATAAAATTGTTTTAATGTCACTTTATTTGCGTGTCGTTAATTGTTACTCTAGTACAAATTGTAAAGAAATTACAGTTCACGAGCCGCAATATAATGTTGTTGCGGTTTCTCATTCTAAATTAAATGAAGTATAGGCTCTGTCTACCCCGTAAGGGATAAAGACGAAATTGAATTATGTATGTAATATGTATGTATGTACGAAATAAATGCGAATATAGAAATTTTGCGAAAAATAGATTTACTTAATCACTACATAGTATAAAACAAAGTCGCTTTCCGCTGTCTGTCTGTCTGTCCCTATGTATGCTTATATCTTTAAAACTACGCAATGGATTTTGATGCGGTTTTTTTAAATACATAGTGACTTAAGAGTAAGGTTTATATGTATAATTATACGCAGACGAAGTCGCGGGCAGAAGCTAGTTTTTTATAAAACTTAAACCATTTTTTTTTAATATTGAGTAAATTAATAGTGTTAATTTTTTCTGTAGTTGTCGAAGAGGCTTCGAAGCATTTTGCAATTTACAAAAACAGCTTCTGCCCTGCCCGCGACTTCGGCTGCGTAGAATTATACATACATATAAACCTTCCTCTTGAATCACTCTATCTATTAAAAAAACCGTATCAAAATCCGTTGCGTAGTTTTAAAGATACATAGGGACAGACAGACAGACAGCGGAAAGCGACTTTGTTTTATACTATGTAGTGAAGTTAACAATAGATTATATTCGTGCAATAATTTCTAATTCGCTAAATTCAGGTTTTATTTTATTTTGTTCCGTACCTCTAGTGATAGTAATTGTATTTATCAGAAACTTCTTCACATATTACTGTTTTTTTACTTTACCAATATCCTTGTAACATTAAAAAGACTTGTTGATTTAACTTACATGTAACCAAGTAATTTTAACTTTAAAATACATTTATGTATTTTAAACCTAAATTTACTTTGTTACTTGAAATTTCAAGGATATTTGCACTTTGATTTCATGGCACAATAAACTGTGTCGGCAGTGGCAAGTCACATATTAATCTTATCAATAAAACGGAGATAAGTATAAACTTCATGGATACAATCAAGATACAATACAATAACATTCTCATAGATTGTTCAATTGACATAATATTTAACTCGGGCTTTTTCAGCCGCTTGTAATTATTTATCATTATCATGCTATCTAGTTAACATACATGATATTATTGTCATTTTAATTGTTTACACACCAACAATTTCAAAACACGCATTAATAAATAATATTTATTTAGTTATGGATGACTCCTCGAACACGTTCTAAAAGGTATCGCTCAACTTCATCGATCATTAGGTACAGACTTAAAATTATAGTGTAAGTAAAATTAAGAAAGATGAAAAATTATTATAAAATAAGCACAATTTAAAAAAGAAATTTACAAATCTTATCTTTGTCACTAACGTATTTTATTTTTCAAAATTGTTTAATTTGGTATTTTTTACAGAAAATACATAGGTACTATCAAATGAATCAGGAATTTTACTTTTTGATTTTTTATGTTTACTTTTACGTTTTTAGTTTTACTTTTCGAATTTTTCTATGTGTTCTAATTTTCAGTGTCGTTTACAAAAAGAAAAAAAAAAGAAAATACACAGTACACATTTAAGTTAATTTCATTAACAAGCCCTAATCTTAAACTAAATAAAACGATGGTAAAAACTAAATAATGTAATATCACGTTGAATTGCTCCAAGTATGTCAACAATATCCTATGCATATCAATAACTTGAGCTATAAGCGTAACAGTGATTCCTAAAACGAAATTATAAAAATATTTAATTTAACTGCGCATGTGTTGCAGACAAAACTAGTTTTCGTCCCTGTATTAATAAGGCTTCCAACAGCCTAGCCATACGTCGCCTAAAGCTTTAGCAGCAACTATCCGATATATAAGAATAAAACAATGATATAAAATGCATCGTGATTATTAAAATTAAAAAGCAACTGGGTTTGTTAGTGAGTTTAACTGGCAGTCAATAAATAAACAATGCATGAACTTGACATCTGGGCCCAAATTTTCTGCTGACTTGTAGAAGTTTAAAAATTTTCTGATTACTCTACAAATCAGTTTTTGCAATAAAAACTTTCATCACATTTTCAAATATTTGCCGTTTATTTATAAAACAAAAATGAAAATGTATGTTGCAACATCGTCTAAAAATCTGGGCCCTACTTACTGATGGTGAACTCGTATAAATATTTATAAATAATTTAATTGAATAAATACAAATAATTTAATAAGAAACATAAATTTAAAAGTTCATAAACTTGAGTGCCGTATTTTAGCGAATTCCATTATATAATTATTATTATTTTCCATGTGATGTAGGGTAGAAATTCTAAACATACATAATAATAACATACTTGTTTGTCGCTTTATGCATACGACTAAGAGAAAAAAACTCCATAGCTGCATAACTTCTAAAATTCCATGATACTACCGGCTTACATTTTAGTGGTCAACCGATTTCTGTTTTGCTAGGCAATAGAGTATTGCGGCAGTTTGCATCTAAGAACGCACGAAAGTTAACTTCGCCAGCGATGTAAGAGTGCGTATACCTTGCTTCCGCGTTATGGTCATAGTTCGATCTCGAGTCAGTTGTTAAACTCGAACGCTTGAGCAGACTTGGTGTTTTAATTTAAAGCCCGAAAATTTTCTCAGCGAGTCCTATGTAATAGATGGTCTGCGCAATACCAAAGAGAGGCGCTATCACCATCATTCTGCACGCCCCTCCTTTGAAAAACGCCGTTGGCCCTTCCGTTCTCAGGATTGTTCTGTTCACAAAATATTTAATAATAAGTTATCTCAAACAATCAATGTCATGATACTTGAATGCCATATACCAAGGAATCGACGTGTGTCGCTACTATAGACCAGTCCTCGCCCGCGCGGGTACAGGAGCGCAGGGTACGATAAAGGGAACCGAGAGGGGTGCGGGCGGGTAGTGCGCCAAACGCCCGCACCCCTGTTAGCCCCCTTTGTCGTCTACCCCGCGCCCCTGTGCCGCGCGGGCGTGGACTCAGTTAAGAGCGTTTATCCCTACTGAGCTGGCAACGTCGCATTTTTTGTGTTTTTTTACGAAACGAAAGTTTCAAACATGCGTCTGTAGTGCATTTCGTTTTTAGTGTATTAATGTGTCTAATGCAATGATTAATCGTGATGGACTTTTATTTTCTTATTAAACGAGATATAGTATTTTATCCCTTTTATACGAAAATAAAAGTCCATCACGACATTGCACTGGCCACATTAATACACTAAAAACGAATTGTACTACAGACGCATTTTTGAACCTTTCATTCAATTTCTGTGAAATAATCGCAAAAAAACACAAAAAATGCGACGTTGCCAGCTCAGTAGGGATGCACCCTCTTAAGCGGTCGATCTATAGACATGGTTGTGGAGTGCGCTGTTTGGTGGGTAATGTGTGCGATAACCTTAATCCTGGGCTCTGTGTTGAGTATAGGTGTGTCGTTGGCGCTCGACTTGCGCAAACGAACGCACGAATATGACGCCCGAATGGTAGGTAGTAGTCACCTTACATGAATGTTGGCCACTTGCCACTTGTCGTAATTTAGCCAGATTATTTCTACTAAAAAAAAACGGGCCAAGTGCGAGTCGGACTCGCGCACCGAGGGTTCCGTACCATTATCTATAAATATGTATAAACCAGTGTAAGCAGAGCCCTGCTCCAAAGCAAAATGTACGCAGTGTGGGGTCACTTTATATTGGTCACTGATATACACAGACATACATACATATTTACGGTTTTCGCAATTATTCCTTAATCTGTGCTATTAGACCTACCTTCATACCAAATTTCAAGATACTGCGTAGGTTTTGATTCCCTTGAGAGTCGAAATGATTGCGTTGGCTTAGAAGCTTGATTTTTTCACAGCTCCAAGGGGCAGTGGACCTGAGTATTTGATATAAATAAAGCGTTTCTGAGAAAAAGGGTCTTGACATACGGACGGACGGACAACAAAGTGATCCTATTCCGTTTTTTTCCTTTTGAGGTACGAAACCCTACCAAATAGTTCAGTCTCTATACTACCCGGCTATGTAAGTGACGGCGTATGCTTACGTAACGCAGTCGAGGATGCCTTTGTACTGCGGAGCGCCCTTGGCGAGGGCCTGCAAGCGAGTCTTGACCACGTCGAGCGGGTTGACCACCAGGGCCGCGGCCGAGCCACCCACACAGCCTGATAAGAATGACCACCTGCACAAATTAAAAATAATATACATTGTGTATTAAGGGCGTTAAGTGGGGAATTACGATCGAGGCTCTAGTAGAATACCGAAGTCGAAGATATTTGATGCAGTTTACGGGAAAGTGTGATGAAAAATTAATTTTATGTCGCCCCGGGCCGTAAGAAGCAATTTACCTCGCGCTACGCGAGCGGAAATTCCAGGTCAGGGGAAGACGTAAAATTGTGTACACATCTCGGGTGCAATCAAGCAAGGTCTTCAATGCATCACATATAAATGCACGGACAGGACAGTTAGTGCAAAAACCTTGAAACAATTGACACCAATTTACCACGTTATTAACTACTAGCGACCCGCCCCGGCTTCGCACGGTATATTATGCATGTATTATACATATAAACCTTCCTCTTCATTCACTCTATCTATTAAAAAAAACCGCATCAAAATCCGTTGCGTAGTTTTAAAGATTTAAGCATACATAGGGACATAAGGACAAAGGGACAGAGAAAGCGACTTTGTTTTATACTATGTAGTGATAGTGAAACAACACTTGCACTATGGTAAAGGCACCGGTTTAACATACCTACTTTTATTGATAAATACATACTTATATATCTTGACTCTGTGGTTGATATTTCGAGATTTTATAATATAAATTCCAACCATGTGGAAAAATCAAAATATCCATTGTAGTACGCTAAATACGACTGAAATGTTTAGACAGACGGCAGTTGCAGTTACGTTACAGTCGGAACGTAGTTTTGTTTGTAATGGAATGGCCTTCAGGAACCAGGAACTAGTGCATTTGAGGCTTGCCGGTCAAGCCGACTAGTGCCTTCAAATGCTGTACATTAGGTACTTTTTAAAGCTTACTCCTCTTAAAGGCTGAACAAAAAATTTGAAAAAAATATATATCGAATATCAACTCTTATGCGACATTTGCAAACGTAGATCTTTCAGGTATCAGCAAAAGTTCGGTATTTAAATAAAGTTCAACCAAATGGTGTTTTGTGGCTTGCATTCCCTTCTGCTCCTAAACGGTAACGACTTTTTTTTTTTTTTATATAAGCCTTTTTATTCCGAATTCGCTACAATTTCAGTAAGTACATGTTGTTGTTGTTATTGTCGTTTATTTATTAACTTGTCGCGTAATTCGGCGTGCCTCGTGGCATAGGCCTCCTCCGTGTATTGGAGGGTTTGGGCTATAGTTCCCACGCGCGCCCAGTGCGGATTGGGAACTTAACACACACCATTGAATTTCTTCCCAGATATGTGCAGGTTTCCTCACGATGTTTTCCTTCACCGAAAAGCTCATGGCAAATTACAAATGTAATTTTCGCACATAAATTCCGAAAAACTCAAGAGGTGCGAGCCCGGGATTTGAACCCACGACGCTCTGCTTGAGAGGCCACAGGTCAAACCACTAGGCTACCACGGCAAACGGTAACGACTTATGAATATTTAAATGTTAAAAAATAAAGAATCCGATGTACTGAACTATAAACACCTCTCACGTAAAGAAAAAGACAAAGAACATTTTGAAGGCACTAGTAGCCTTAAGTCAAGTCTTTCATCATCATCATCATTATCTCCAGCCTATATACGTCCCACTGCTGGGCACAGGCCTCCTCTCAGAATGAGAGGGCTTGGGCTATAGTTCCCACGCAGGCCCAGTGCGGATTGGGAACTTAACACACATCATTGAATTGCTTCGCAGTTGTGTGCATGTTTCCTCACGATGTTTTCCTTCACCGAAAAGCTCATGGTAAATTTCAAATGAGATATCAAATACAAATACAAATACAAAAACTTTATTATCGCACATAAATTCCGTAAAACTCAGAGTTGCGAGCCCGGGATTCAAACCCACGACCCTCTGCTTGAGAGGCCACAGGTCAAACCACTAGGCTACCACGGTTTTTTGTCAAGTCTTTAGAGAGCCTTAATTAACGTTAAAGTTACCAGAAAGGCGTGCCACTAGGACCCTTGGGACCCAAATCGTTGAGGATAGCGAAGGTGGGGAAGTATACGACGCTGAAGGACACGTCTCGAGCACCCGTGGCCCCGATGCCTTTGTACAGGCCGACTATGCCGCGATCTTTCAGCAGCTTCCGTGTTAACTGCATCGCCGTAACGCGCTCTATTGTCCTGCCCTCTGCAACACATAAAATACAATTTTCACACCTCTCATTCAGAATAGTAAGCTTTGCTCCCTGTCTAGAGGGATCAAAGTGCAACTTTTCTGTTCAAGGCTTTTTTAAGTTTTTTTTTGCAAATGCAATTTTTTGAAGTTGATAATTGTAAAACCACGTCATTTTCTATGCTGGTAGCTCTTTAAAAATATATATAGTATATTTAAAATTATTTTATCAAGTTTTTTAATGTTCGGTGTGAAAAGTTGTATGAGCCACTCGGGAGCAAAATTATTTTAATCTACCCTCATTACGCTCTGGATTCTCTATGCTCAGGATTCTATTGTAGAATCCTTCGCTGCATTCTGGATTCAATGCCGTACATAAATACATCATTTTGCTCCCTTGTGACCCAAATAACTATCCTACTTCCTACTAATATTATAAATGCGAAAGTTTGTGACGATGTGATGATGTGACGATGTGACGATGTGAGTGAGTGAGTGAGTGTGTATGTTTGTTCCTTCTTCACGCTAAAACGACTGGACGGATTTGGATAAAATTTGGAACGAAGATGGCTGGTACCCTAGATTAAAACAGGCTACTTTTTATCCCAGAAAATAGCATATTTCCCGGGGGAATCCCAATTGACAATATTTCAATTTTTTAAGAGCTCCTTTTTATTGTCTGGCTGGAAAGAGCGCAAAAATTTAAGACACCCATATTTTTTTATATTCGTGAAAATCTTGTATTTTCGTGGAAAAATCCATTTAAATCGTTGCTCAAGCAGAAAGGACGTAAGTAACAAACTTCAAGTATTAGCGAAATGACGTCACTGCTTTGTTTCGTACACTTAAAAAAACGTTGAAATAATTACATTAATTGACCGCCAAAACCTGTGCTTAAATACTTTGACAGTGAATGCAGTTGTCACTGTCGATGAACGTCAAAACGAGCTGACAAACTCAAACAGAATACTTCACAAAAAATATGATTTAAAATGAAAACTTGCAAAATATTATCATTATTGCCCGGCAAACAGTTATCTAGTGTTCCCGATAGCAACAAAGCCGAGCGGTGTGCGAATGAATTAACCGTCAGCTGTCAGTAGTGTTTGTGTTGTGAAAGTTGTAAATGTCAAAGGGAAACCCGGAAAACAAGGCTTTTTATAATGGCAGTATTGGACCGGCCGCTGGACGTCATTTCCTGTTTTACATATTTTGCTCATTTTTCTAAAAAATACTGTACGAAAAAATCCAAAAATATTTTTTTTGTGTTCTACAAGTGTTTCTCTCGAAATGGTTTTTGATTTATGAATATAAAGAAATTTGAAATATTGTCAATTGCTAATTCTACGCAGACGAAGTCGCGGGCAGAAGCTAGTTGTTTATACAACGTGTTACAAAATATATCAAAACCAAAAATATTGTCAACCCTAGTAAACTGTGATCTCAGGAAACCGTACTGAGGTTCTTAAATATTGTAAATGGACTTGTTATAAGGTCACATTTAACCTCCTTTCGGCTTTACGGGTAGTTTTGTAACAACCTATATAGCAGTACGCCAGCTTGGCGAAAACAAAGGACTACCTGTTGTTCGCGCCTTAGCGTGAAAAGGTAATAGACAGACACAGTTACTTTCACATTTATAATATTAGAAGGCAATTTAACACACGTCATTCTTGCATGCGGGTGAGCGACTATTTACTTATTCTTACTTTTCCTGCGGGAACAAAATTTTGCCGGATAAAAAATAGCCTATATAATAAATGTACTCAAGAGCGAAAATAACGGGTCACTTTTCATACAACTTTCTATGGGAAGTGACCGTTATTTTTCATTTTACCCGTTTTATTAAAGACTACATTTAGGGCCTGTCTCACCAATCCTTAACTGTCAGTTATCTATGATGACGTCTCTGTCTGTTTCATAGTAATAAATAGAGACGGAATCATAGACAATTAACAGTTAAGGAGTGGTGAAACAGGCCCCTAATCTATCTCTGTACCAAATACTCTGTTCTGCCGTTCTGGTTTGAAAGAGAACAAACTTTCACATTTATAATAGTAGGTTTCACATTTAAAATGGGTGTAACAGAAGCATAGGTTTTGTTTGGGAGTAACATGCATTTAACACTTCTTTATTAGAATATAATGTACATTCAAATAATCATAATAGGAATGTGTTAAACATATTCTATTGAAGGTTATCAAATCTTACAGTTAGCACCTCAGCAACGCGCCTTTTGAATAATGTGTCGAAATATAGACTTAAATGATCACTACACAAAATTCAAATTTCGGTAGCTATAAGTGACTACACCGATTTAGGCTGC
The DNA here is from genome assembly GCA_963854515.1 of Pandemis heparana. Classification (NCBI taxonomy): domain Eukaryota; kingdom Metazoa; phylum Arthropoda; class Insecta; order Lepidoptera; family Tortricidae; genus Pandemis; species Pandemis heparana. The sequence goes on along the minus strand of OY978026.1, from coordinate 7,155,139 downwards.
GTTTCCACCAGAGGTTGCGAGGAATGTGTTTTCGTGAACCAAATAAACGCTTCATTTACCTATCCGGTTTAGGCGCATAACGTCCCACTCGCATAATGTCCCTTTGTCCCTTTCGCGAAATGTTCCTTTCCTAAATGCCCCTTACGCAAAACGACCCTTCTGCAAAAGGGCCCGTTCGCAAAACGTCCCTTCACATAAATAAAGTCCCGTTCGCAAAACGTCCCTTTCGCAAAATGGTCATCTCTTATCCCATGAGAAGACTCCTAGTCTCTACTGAAACAAGCTTTTTCCTGACGGGACATTTTGCGAATGGGTCATTTTGCAGACGGGACGTTTTGCGACTTTTGCGAAAGGGGCGTTATGCAGTAGGGACTTTCAGCGAAAGGGCCTTTCTCAGAAGGGACGTTTCGCGAAATGTGTGGGACATTTTGAGAAAGGGACGTTTTGAGAATGGGGTATTTTACATAAGGGACCGTTTGCAGAAAAGATGTTTTGCGAATGGGACGTAATTTTGGTGGAGGGACGTTTTGCAAGTGGGACGTTATGCGCCCAAACCACCTATCCTCGCTCAGCGCAGCTCCGGTGGAAACAGCTCAGCGGAGCAGTGATAGGTAAATGAAGCGTTTCTATTGGTTGATGAAAACAGATTCCTCGCAACGCATCCTGCCACATCTTTAGTGGAAACACACCCTTACGCCCTTGTAATACGCGACCTAACGATGTACACCCTATGTTTAACTCGCATACAGTACAGTTACAGTTATCAGGTCGTAAATTCCGAGTCGTGTAGTCGATGAAGAAAATTCATTACCATTTTTGACATTTTCGAGGGTGACTGTTTTAAACTTTTAGTCGTCTCATTCGAAATATTATAAACGGGATATGAACCGCGATTACCTTTATTGAGCTCCCGATGAATCGATGAATCGTCGAATGAACTTAACCGAGAATCATTGAAAACTCTTTTTAGTCGTCTGCTAGCCACTAACCAGCGGCGTAACTATGACGTCTGGGGTCCTTAGCGAATTCATCAGATGGAGGTTCTTCCTTCCTTAATCCTATCCTACTAATATTATAAATGCGAATGTTTGTGACGATGTGAGTGAGTGAGTGAGTGTGTATGTTTGTTCCTTCTTCACGCTAAAACGACTGGACGGATTTGGATAAAATTTCGAACGAACATAGCTGGTATACCCTAGATTAAAACAGGCTACTTTTTATCCCGGAAAATTGTATAGTTCCCGCGGGATAGCGATAAACATATCAATTGCTAATTCTACGCGGACGAAGTCGCGGTCAGAAGCTAGTATTACATTATAAAGAAGTGCATCATCCCTTGTGCTCTAGACCCGACCCGGCCAGTTCGGGGCCCGTAGAGCGAGGGGATCGTGGCATTTCGCCAGTCCTGCCATCCTATGATAGGTTACTGCTACTAACCTTTTTTAGCCACAGCGGCGAGTCGGCCGGCGTCCTGCATCTGAATTTTGAGCAGCTCCATGGGCGTGGTGATGACGATCTGGCACGCGCCCGCCATACCGCCCGCCAGCATTTGACGCGGGATCGGCAGTGTCCTGGAACAAAACAAAATCATTTAGAGACCCGCCTTACCAGGAAGCTATTGAAGTGATAACTTCTTATGGGATGGTAAACCGCTTCGTAACGTAACGCGTTACAGCGCCATTCTGTCGGGCTTCCCTTTCTCTGACTCATACGGCAGCGGTAGACAGGCTCTTCCTCGCTCACTTTAACCCACAGCGCTAGTCGTATTTCGGACAGACGCTTCCCCCTCTCTCTACTCAGTGTTTAGTGTGCGATTGACATATACTGTTATGTTAGTAACTTAGATTAGTTTAAGTTATCACTTCTGTAGGGCGTCCCGAGACGCCCACATTTATTTTTATTTTATTTATTTACTTAATATATAAGGATAGGCTTATTGTTAATACCAACACACCTAGCCTGTTAATTACATGATACAAATAGTATTATTTTAGATAAAAGTCCTCCCCAACCATCAGCGAACATGTCAGCATCTTGGATCTTAGATAGAAAGGCAACATCATCAGCTACCGTAGCCAAACAATTCATATTGAGCTGTATTATGTCACTCGCAAGTCGGGCTATATACGAGCTTAATTTTGACGCGCTTGGCGTGTATTGCTACTTGCGTATGTGATATCTAAAATAACAATTTAAGAATATTATTATAACTCGTACAAAAATGCTCTTCGAATCTACAGTAAGTATACTGCGCCTGTATACTACTTCTGTGCCTGTATTAAATAAAACAGTTTCTTTATAACTAAGTATGAAATAGAACTGATAAGACGGTAGTAAAATGTAATAAAAATAAACATTATCTATGCTCAGCTTACGACATCATAATAATACCATTTTATTCATATTTTTAGTCAGATCATGTATAAAAATAAAGAGCGCTTGTTGTCACTGAAATAAATGATAAACCGTGTAATCTCTGACACTATTCTGACAGATTGCCCGTAGATTTTGATCGGATTGATGTTTTTTTTTAGAATTGCATAAGCATTGTAAAAAGCCGCAACAGTATGGTACCAATAAATTTCAAGAGAGAGAGATAAGTGAATCGACTTTTCGACACACATTTTTATTTTTACGTTTCTTCAGAATAACAGATAATAAAAGCTATTCAAGCTAATGATGAGTCAATTCTAAATAGTTTATTGATCATCTCATCAGGCAATAGCCATTACGTGGGCCAACAAGCACTCTTACAGAGACAGTAAGGCATCAGTGATATTATTGTTATTGACGTGAAAACTTCATTAGCGGTGCTGAGCGCTTTTTGGGATGGGTAAAAAATTATAATTTCGCGACAGACGTAAGACGGAGCAAGAGTTTAAGTACCAGGATATCAGGATCCTCTAAGAGCTTATTTTGAAATACGAATGAAACGCGTTCGATTTTTTCGTTGAGCAAAAGCACTAGGGCATCAGCACATTGTTAGAGGTCTGTCAATATAGATGTTTCTTTTTGTAAGCGACCAGTAATGGTACGCGTCTTGAGCGTCATGGAGATTACAATATTGAAATCTAATCTAAGCTGCTGTTTTCACTTCTGCCGGCGCTCCAGAAGTGCTAACAGTCGCTTTTTTTTATTTTATTTCCGCCACTGTATAAGAACACACTCACCCGTCCTTTAGAGTAAGGTGATATCGGAACATGTCGTTGCAGGCCAGCTTGATTGCCTTCTCTGGAGTGATGAGCAAAATGTTCACACCAGATCCTCTGTACATGCCAAAGTACCCCTCGGCAGCGTAGGTTTTTTTGAAGCAATCCACCCTAAACAAAAAGTAAATTCAACATCATTTTCGTACAATCTTACTTAAGGATAACATCAAGAGTACCCGAAACCGACGAGCATGTATGAAGAGATTGATGAATGTGGATGAAGCGAAAGAGGTATGTCAGGATCGTAGCAAGTGGAACGAAGTAGTCTCTGCCTACCCCTATGGGAAAGAGGCGTGACGGTACGTATGTATGTATGTACATACATAAATCACATTTTTATCCCTTACGCGGTAGATACAACTTGAAGTAACAAGACCTTCAGGCCACGCTTAGCACGATTGTGGGCGTATAAATGGAAAGGCGAATCAAAATAGTGATGGGTTGCTAGCCGATCGCCTATAACTTGATTCCTAAGATTTTCGGCCAATTCCTCGATGGACTCTTACCATGCACGGGAAGAGAAGCCACTGATACATTGTATGTTTTTTTTGGCACCCAGAACAGCATGGAATGATTATGGATAACAAGCTGTTGCCCTCGACTTCGTCTGCCAAGAATTCGTTTATCGCTATCCCGCGGGAACTAGACAATTTTCCGGGATAAAAAGTAGCGTATCTGTTATTCCAGACCATAATCTGTTGTTCCAAATTTCATCCAGATCCGTCAAGCCGTTCCGACGTGAAAGAGTAACAAATATCCATCCTCACAAACTTTCGAATTTATAATATTAGTAGGATGTCCATCCATCCATAGCAGCCCTTAGTTCGTCCGACTTCGGACATAAGCCTCCTCTCCATTTCTCCACGCCTGGCGATCGACAGCCATACGCATCCATCCTCCACCCGCCTGTCGGCAGATATCCTTCCACCTCATTAGTGGTCTCCCTCTACTACGAGTGTTTTCACGAGGTCTCCACTCGAGTGTTCTCCTCGCCCAACGATCGTGGTTCATCCTGGCAATGTGCCCTGCCCATCTCCACTTATTCCTCTCTCTTAGTAGAATGTATGTATTTTCAAATACATATAGGATTGTACTCACATGCTTTTGTATTGCTTTTCGCCGTTGGGGCCGACGGTTTGACTCTGAAGGCGAGTCTTCACCAGATCCAGGGGGAAGACCACGGACACGCCGATGATACCCGCAATGCCGCCATTAATGATCTTTGGTAGCAGTCTGAAAATATTCATCATGACATTACATAGGTACATAACTATTATAATACATATAAGCTAGGTTGACATGCTTCTACCAAAGGCTGCCGCAAGAGGCAGCACTTTTAAGGTTTTGAACCCTCTTTACCAGACTTTAACAACAGTCACTAGGTAAGCATACATGCTTAGCAGATAATATGACTCAACATAAACTCTGAGTGGCAGAAATTGCAAATTGAATAGTGTCAAAGCAATTAACTAGCCACATCCATGTTATAATTAGGTCTTATTTTACAAGGCAGAATTATTCTACTATTGTACGTAATTTTTGCATTCTTAACAGTAACAATAATGTGGTGGCCTTCACGCTAAATTAAAATAATGGAGTACTCAATGTTTTTTGTCTAAAACTTGCATAAATAATCTGTGTTATCCTGCTAGCAACTACAATTTTTTGTCTGTTTTTCTAGCTAGATTTACCACCACAGACATAAAAAATCCTGAAACGAGTATGGAAAATTATCACATCACTAGTAGATATATAGTCAGAGTTAAGTAGATACAATGTAGTAATTAATAATAATACTAATAAATACATAGGTATATAAAAAGTTGTTAAGATCCAAAGGTGACCATAGGGCTGGCTCTTTCCTCGGGCAACACCAATGCATTTGCAAATTGCATACAACAATAAAACACAACCCGCCTTATGGCCACCCTGCCCAACGGCAACAATTTGGGTGATATAAGTAAATATAGGTTTTTAGTATCAGATTAAGGTAGTTTAAGGTTTTTTTATTTCTTAAATCTATGTTAATAACATGTTAATATCGGTTCTGTTTAAATAAAAACCATTAACAAGCGAAAATAAACTTTTGAACACTTGGTACCTACCTAGCATGTTGCAGCGGGTCCTGGCTGTATCCAGTAGTTGTGTTGAGTATCCATTTTGACCCGAGTGTAGCAGTAGACAAGGTAATGGTGATGTAGAGTATATAAAATCACATAAACAACTTTACAAATGAAACACATAAACAGCAGTAAGTAGGTACATAATATATCGGATCAAACTACATAACTAAGTAGGTTACAGTGAAGTTGAATAGGTGTAATGTGTAGCCAACCGTAATTTAAAAGTCCCTGAGTGTGCCCTACATTGTTTACTAAAGTATGCGTTCTTTAATGATATTGTTGCCATTGCCAAATGAGTCTTGGGTCTCCCACATCGAGCAGGCAATGTGCCAAAGGAAATAGCAATATTGCTGAATACTAAAGGAGCAGCAAAAATATTATCATTGAATAGAAGTAAAGATCCAATTACAATATTAATATAAAAAAGTATAAAATGCGGGTGGTAGGACCTTGTGCAAGGTCTGTCCGGATCGCTACCACCATCTTACTCGCTAATCGCGCCGCTAAGCAGCAGTGCTTGCACTGCTGTGTTCCGGTGTAGAGAGTAAGACAGCCGGGGAAATTACAGGCACAAGAGGCATTTCATCTTAGCCCTCTAGGTCGGCAACGCATCTGCAATCCCTCCGGGGTTGTGGGTGTCTATGGGCAGTGGTGATCGCTTACCATCAGGTGACCCACTTGCTTGTTTGCCTTCCTATTCATATAAAAAAAAATAGTAAAAAAATTAAGCTGTATTGTATACGACTGCATTTTTTTTAACTAGATGTCTACATTAAAAAACAATAGATATTATAAAATAGTTTGATAGGTATATAAATATAAATCACTACTTTCTTGTCAAACAACAAAAATATTGTTTTTTCTTGATGCTATTTGGTTTAAATACTGATGTAAGTAAATTTTGTCTAACTCAATAATGCATAGCGAGGCTTATGCAAATAAGAAAACTGCATACATAATAGTTGAATTGGATAAACATTTCTTATCTACCTAATTACCGTAAGGAGCTAGCTGGCTATTTAAGATTCATAGTCAAGGAGTGGCCTTGAAATCAAACGAGTTACACTAATGGATGCCTTTATGTATTATATTTCTGACTCCTCTCTATAAAAGTTGATCAATAGATTACACAATTATTTGTTAAGGCTGTAATTATGATTATTGGATAGTAACAAAATCACAGTATTTTCCACAATTTGAAGTACCTATAGACCGACTGCTTCAATGAGTCCTAGCCCGCGCAGTTGCAGGGGCGCGGGGTAGGCGACAAAAGGCGGGCGGGTAGTGCGCCGGCCCCCGCACTTCTCTCGGCCCCCTATGTCACCTACCCCGCGCCCCTGGGCCGCGCGGGCGAGGACTTAGTTATTTTAGTTAAGGCTCTGAGGACTTTAGCTCTTCTGTTTTGTAACAATACTAAGTTACTTACGCAAACTGCTTAGGGGGCTCTGCTTTAACGTCTGCTGCCTTTACGGACATTGTGGTTGTGGCTAGTTTTCTCTATTTTTTGAGGGACTGTAAAAATATTAACATAATTGAAACACTAATATAGAATTATATTAAAAAGCTGGACTGTTACATGAATACAATTCAATTAAACATATGGATATTTGAGCTGATAGACATATTCACACATTACAAATTTAATATAATTAAATAGGTATAGTGTTCGAACAGAAATCAATATCTCAATGTCAGATTCCATTAATCCGTTCACAGGACATTTCTTAATTGATGAATAAAGCTCCAAGGCCAGAAAAGATTGGAACAATATAATATTTTATATGACAATTGAACTCCAATTTAAAATTATTAAATTACAAGCACGGGCAGCAGTCAAAATGTGCCGCCACATATTTACGTAACTAATCGCACGTACCAAGTAGTGAAAATGTTTTTATTATAACATCGGTGATGGGATTTACTGACTGATCTTAGGACATGATTTTAATGAGTTACAAAATTTTTTCAAGGCAGGACAAGCACTACGTGAAACAAATATGACGGAGACGGACTAACTAAATCTAAAATTGTTTGACACTTTGTGCTCGCTCGCTGTCTCTAGTATCGCTGTCTGTCATTCTCATCTCATTTCAAGCAGATTCGAGCGGTACTGAGTACGATACGATAGTGCGAATCAGTCCGAGTCTGATGCCAAAACGCTGAAAACGCTGAAATAAAACGTCAATAGTGTTTATATGTCAAGTCAACTGTCAGTTAGGCTGTCAACCACATTAACATTACCATAGAATAGAGTAACTTTTTATATAGGTACTAGTAATAGACCTATCTCGATCTCGATATGTCGAAATGCATGAGTCGCCATCTATGGAGGTGTTTTGCAACTAATGATGAAGCGTGTCTGCATACTAGCTGTAATGTTGCCCGCGACTTCGTCCGTGCAGAATGCATATACGAGTCACTTAACTTCGAACTTGAATAAATCCAATTCTGGTTTTCTTTTCATGATCTTATTCTAATAAAAAGGTAATATTAAGATCCAAATTATTAGAAAAAAAAAAACTAGATTTGTCCGAGTTTGAAGTTAAGCGACTCACGTTGTCTATGTAGGTTGATCTCAGACGGACTAGTTGTAGTTTTGCCTACATCTCAGTATGACTCCGCGCGAGCGGAGCTCCGTCGACACTGTTTTCTGTCAACGGAGCTCTGCTCCGCATAATAAAAAGATTAAATCAGTTGAAAAAGTTCATTTTGACTCAGGTTACACATTTGAGTGCAACAACCAAAGCTGAACCCACTAGTTATTTGATTGGCAACATTTTGTCTTTAAGTGTGTCTATCTGAGGTGTCATGTTGTATGTCAAATTGACATTTCTCTAAGAAAATTGCAGTTGTGTGAGTGATCCTGTGTTACCCGGTCATGATTTTTTTAAATTGCCGCGCTTTTGCAGGTTCAGCTTTGGTTAGATAGACTCTGTGACTATGATATATATATGACTTAAATGTGGAATCGATCCTAACCGTATTTCGATCGATTACCTATAAAAATTGTTGACGTGAACTTATATTTCAACCCTCACCATTTTATCGATATCAACAAAAACGCAAGTGTATAACATAATATACCGCACTATTTTTGACACTAATGTTTTTTGGCATACATTTTGGTATTTTTTTTCCGTGTAAACCCTGTGTCAACTGATTCTATTCGCTAGTATGGGAGTCCCGTCTCTTAAAACGTAGTGGTTAAATTCTCTGCGGTATGGTACGGCTGAGTGTTTTTTTTACTAAGGCCTAAAATCTGAAAATAAAGCACTAGCTACAATATGGGCGAGAGTAATTTTTTCTATGTAACGGCTACTCACACATGCACATATAATCGCACATTGTATAGAAGTTCGCACATATCTGTGCAGATGTGTACAACTTCTATACGTACATACCTATTGCCTATTGTATACTTTGTTCTTTGTTTCTGTATTGTTTTGTACTGATTTGTGGTGTTCAATAAAGAGTATTTGTATTGTATTGTACATACATACATACATATCGTAACGCCTCTTTCCCACAGGGGTAGGCAGAGAATACTTTGTTCCACTTGCTACGAACCTAACATACCTCTTTCGCTTCTGAAGCGAAAGAGGTATGTCAGGAACTTCTATACAATGTGCGAATATATGTGCACGTGTGTGTAGCCGGCCTAAGAGCAATTGATATTTTATAAAGGATGTATTTCCTTTACATTCGTTGTACTAGTACGTTTTTAGCTCTTTTATTTATTACTTTCATAGTACCTCGACCACAGAATATATAATAGTACTAACGTACAGAATGGCCACGCTCCGCCCCGCACCGATTCGAGTTACCCCACCCCTGAAGCGCAGTCTGCCGGAAAGCTGCTGGCAACTAGTAGGGCTCGCGACGCGATGTATGTCGGCCGCACGTCACAAGTTCGGGAACCTATCCTACCTACTTCATTTTATAAAGCATAATAAAATTAATGCTTTCTGAAATTATCGCGATTAATACATGAAATAGGTAACTACAGAATCATTCGCTTAAGTTTGTTGTCGTACATCTATTGTAATTGAAAATAATAATGCTTAAATACACAGACAGACACATTTTAAGTATGTTTAAATAAATATATAACGATTAAGTACATTTATTTGCACACATCTAAGCCATATCTTCATTATAAGTACCTATATTTATGTCATTGGTAGTACTTATAGTACTAGGTTTTTGCGATAGACAGCCCTGTGTATCTTACGCACACATTGACGCGTGTACGTCGTGCCTGTGTTCATTTCAGAACGCGGATTTTGTACGTCGTGGCCGCCGTGTGCCTCGACGACTAAAGCTTTGGTCCGCGGTAGTGCTGCTACTCGATAAGAGATGGCGCCACTCACGCACTAGTTTCGTTTTAAATTTAACGTAAGCTTTTCGATGAAGAAAAACGGTTTGAGGGAACCCCTGCGAAGTTGCTCAATGGCGTGTTTAAAATTTCCAATACGTACCGAGCCTGCGCGGGAACTACAGCTGCGCAAGTCTTCTTTTCTGAGAGGAGGCCACGGCAGTAAAACGCATAATGGGCCGGAGATTATGATTTTTGCTGTGAATTAAAAAAAAAATCAGGTACCCTGGAAATCTACTCCCCAATCCAACATTGGATTAATTTATTGCCGCCAAAACCCAATAAGTACCTAAAAAAAAAAACATCGAAATCGATAAACCCGTTTCCGAAATTTTACATTCATATTATTCGTTTAAGTACGTATACCTAGTAATAATATCTAGTAGGTACTTATCATTTATCACTGATTACATGTAAAATACTATACTATAATATCTACACTGTAGCACCTAGTATTTAATATCAATATCATTAGTTCGTCATCACATCATCGTGTGGTCCAGGCATATCGGGATCCATATCACGAAATATTGATGCGTATCGCAACAAATCCAGTTGTTTTCAAATCCACGATCCTATATTGACATACTCGTATTACGATAATATTGATTATCTAATCCATGCCAATAGGTCTAGAAGGGTTTGCCCATAGTGGCGTGACATGACGAAAGATTTAAGAAAGGTGGAAGAGATTGTGCCTATCTAAAACAACTGATAAGAACCTAGCTTTCGATAAGCAATCAACAAAATCTAGGTAGAGATATAAATATAACTCACCTAGCAGCGAATTATCTTTCACTTGATACACTTTCACATTATTTACAGTATCAAAATAAATAAAATTTGTACAGAATACTTCAGCAGGTATTTGGTTAGTCGAACTGAACACCGTTTGTAAATGTTTTCGTACATTGGTCGATGTTCCATTCCTAGTGTAGGTAATCACTTAATTTTCACTTAGGTAGGTACTTCACACGAGTGTTTTATCAAAGTAACCGAAATACTTGCTGCAATATATTCCGGAACAATTTGAAGAAATTTGTTGATTTGTTGATTTGTTGAAATTTGGGACCGAAACCGAAGAGGTCGGCAATCGAAAAAAAAAATTAGGATAGTCGTTCAAAGAGAAAATGCTGCCAGCATCTACGGCAGCATACCCAAGGGGACCTCTTTTAATGTTTATACCTAGTTGTAGTTAAATAGTTATTTGTGTCACAAGGGAGCAAAATAATGTACCTATTTACGGCGAGGGCGCTATATTGAATCCAGATGCGTAGCGAGGGATTCTAAAGTAGAATCCAGAGCGTAGTGAGGGATTCAAGTGTTAATGCCCAAGATGAAAATAATTTTTCACATCACTTGCTCGAAAGAGCTGTCTTTCTCCTTAAAAATCTGCGTGGAAAAGTGCTTTAAACCCTCTTGGGTGGAAAAGGTTTTTGAAATTCGAACGCCGCGCTGACCAACATTCCACCACGACCACGACCACCACCACCTCACCTACTCATATAATCAATTATTGGAAATTTTAAATTCTTCCATCCACCATTTTTCTCGCTGTAGTGAGGTGAAAAATTGTGTTTCGCTCGGCAGCAAAGTTTGTTTAGTGTCTTGTGCCTTGAAACCCTCGCGACGCTCAGGATTCTTCTTTTGAACCACTCGCTTCGCTCGTGGTTCAATCATAGAATCCTTCGCTTGCTCGGGTTTCAATACAGGCACTCGCGCCAAACAAAAACTTTGCAGCCTTGCATAACAAATAACTATTGCTCCCGAGTGGCTCATACAACTTTCACACCGAACATTAAAAAACTTGTTTTTTTTTTTTATTACTATTAAAGAGCTAGGTACCACGTGGCGTGGTTTTACAGTAGGTAATCAACTTCAAAAAATTGTATTTGAAAAAAAAAAAACACTTAGAATAGCCTTGAACAGAAAAGTTCCACTTTGCTCCCTCTCGACACGCAAAGCTTAGGTACTTTTCTGAATGAGAGGTGTGAAATAGTTAATTGTGTCACAAGGGAGCAAAATGATTTTTTTACCTACGGTGAGGGCGCTACATTGTATCCAGAATTGTGCCTTATAATATTACCTTTCATTTAGGATTTTTATCATGAAGTCTATGTTGAAGTAGATTGTTTGTTTTGCCAACATAAATGGATAATTGGGGATATGGATCGGAGCGATCCCTTTCTACGCTGCCGAACTTCCGCGTTCAACGATATATAATATCAGCTGGGCTCTAGCAGGCATCACAGTATACTCAGATAACAAACGACGAACAACTAACCAATCATGTCTTTCAAAGTTATGGTAAGTCATTGAAAACATTGCATACTTTAGGGTAAAAGAAACGAAAGGATAGTATCAAAATTTATTTGACAACATACAATTTATTCGAAATATTACACAATTTATAACCATATCACTTCACTACATAGTATAAAACAAAGTCGCTTTCCATTGTCCGTCTGTCCCTATGTATGCTTAGATCGTTAAAACTACGTAACGGATTTTGATGCGGTTCTTTTATTCGAGAGGAAGGTTTATATGTATAATATGCAGACGAAGTCGCGGGCAGAAGCTAGTTATCTATACCTAAAGAGTTAAGTGTCCATTACTGGTGCTTGTGAGATTAAAGCGTCCAATACTGGTGCCATCACCCTAGCCTAGTCCTATAAAAAATCAAATCATCATCATCTCCAGCCTATATACGTCCCACTGCTGGGCACAGGCCTCCTCTCAGAATGTCAATATTCGTTATGCGTTGCGGCTAGCAACTAGCTCATCACTATTGATTCCGTTTTCACCTTTACGGCCATATGCTAAACGTGGCCTTTAGGTCTTGTTATCTTAGAATCGGTCTACTCCTTAAGGGAAACAATAATTAGTATTTATTATGATACCTACACATATGTAGGGATCAATCTCGTATGAATTCTCGTAACTCATTTCATCTATATATTTTTGGGCAGTATACATTTACAAGTTGTAGGGTTATATTGATACAAAAATCAAAAGTTGACACTCGTTTACAGGTATTCGCCTTCACGCTGGTGGCCGCTTCTTCAGGGAGCCAGCCTGACAAGAGAAGCCTTGGCTGGGGTGCTCCACATCCGGCCAGCGCCTGGCAGCCTGCGGTCCTTTCCCAAGGTGAGATAAATGAGTATAAGTGCCGGCACGTAAGACTAGCGATGACCTTGTATGCGCAGAAGTATAAAATGCGGTATCCGTGGGTGCGCAGGTCCCCTCCACGTGACTCGTCAGCGCTAGACTTACGTGCCGGCACGTATAAATGAGTAACAAGGTGATGCTACAAATCAACGCACGTAAAGAGCTGGCGATGGTGACTTGATTTTAAACGCTTTACAAGAGAGCTCAGGCTATCCCAACCGCCTGATGATATTATATTCCAGAACAATTCTTAGACATCTACTAAAAAGCCGTGGCAGGCTAGTGGTTTGACCTGTGGCCTCTCAAGCCACAGACATCATTATAAACTACTTTATAATGATGTCTGTGTCTCAAGCGGAGAGTCGCGGGTTCGAATACCAGGCACGCGCCTCCGAGTTTTTCGGAATTTATGAGCGAAATTACATTTGAAATCTACCATGAGCTTTTCGGTGAAGGAAAACATCATGAGGAAACCGGACCAATCCCTATAAGGCTTGGTTACGCTTCTGGGTTGGAAGGTCAGATGACATGACAGTCGCTTCTGTAAAAACTAGTGCCTACGCCAAATCTTGGGATTAGGTTGTCTAAGCGGACCCTAGGCTCACTGAGCCGTGGCAAATGCCGGGAAAAACGCTAGGAAAATGATGAACTCTTAGACATCTATTATTCATAGACTCGAGTACGGACGTGGCGGGAGCGGTGGCAGCAGCCAAAGCCGCAGCGGCAGCGGTGATGGCCGCCCAGCACCAGGTGGCGGCCGCCAAGCACGCGGCGCTCGAGCACCAGAGCATCGCCAGCGCTAAGGAGGCCGCTGCTGCCCATGCTGCTCATAAAAGGTAAGCAATATGGCAGCAGGAACCCTCCTAGACTGCCAGAGCCATGCGGGGTACAAGGCTTTATATGAGGCTAGGTCTAGGTGCTATAGAATATGGGATTACGAACACACAACGCTTGAGTGCGCCCGTAGCGTCGCCCCTGTTACACCCTTGGGAATTTCGCAAAATCCGTTCAATTTCCCCTGTAGGTCCGTCCATATTTCATTTTTCTATCTCCTCGGTTTGGTCTAGGAGTTGATGAAATGAATCAGTAGGTCACGACCTGACTTTGATGTATCTAATAACTAGCTGTTTTCCACGACTTTCCCCCTTATTCATAAACGCACTATAGGCTTCTACTTTCTACTAACTTAGCAATCGTTTGTCCTTATTTGTCACATTGACATTTACCTTTCACAGATAAGGACAAACGATTGCTAAGTTAGTAGAAGCCTATACATAGAGCGTTTATGAATAAGGGGGTTTGTCTGCGAAGAATTCGTTTATTGCAAGACCCTTCCCTACAAACTTTCGCATTTGTAACATTAGTAAGATCATTGACCGTTGCAGCGAGGAAGCAGCCCGGCATGCGCGCGCCCACGCTCTTGAGGCGGCGCAAGCGGCGGTGCACTCGCAAGCGCAACTCGCGGGGGCGAAGGCGCGCGCTGCGGCTGCGCAGAAGATCGCAGCGGCGCGCGAGGCCGCTGCCGCCCGTGCCATACATCGTGCTGCTCATAACCAGGCTGCGCGGCTGCAGAATGCTGGTAAGAACCTGTCTTTAAAATAAATTCTCCAAGATATAGCTAGAACAATTTTCACCACCATCTATAGATGCCAAGATTACGAGAATAAACTACGTAAAAAAAATACAACCGAATTGAGAAACTCTTCCTTTTTTAACCGACTTCAAAAAAAAAGGAGGTTCTCAATTCGGTTGTATTTTTATTTTTCTTAATGTTTGTTACTTCAGAACTCCGATTGATTTGGAAAATTCTTTTTTTTGAAGTCGATTAATAAAATATAATAATAATCTGTGGCATGGATTACCGGTCAATTTTATTGTATGATCCATGTCTATCGCGATCCATATTACGAAATACTGATGTGTATCGGCGCGAGTCCGGTTGTTTTGAAATCCACGATCCTTATTTAGGTACAGTACCGACATCGATTTATCGCCCCCGAAACGCCACCAGCAATCAAAATTTCATGAAAATCGTTGGAGCCGTTTCCGAATACCTATATACATATGGAGTATACTCGTTTAAAGGTATTAGACAGATAGATTAGATACCAGTATCAGAATCTAATCCATGCCTTTCATTTTTTCACCTATTCGTGACGTAATATTTAATAATCCTTTTGCGGATGCTTTACTAATAGTTCCTGTAAAACTAATTCGCAATAGGCCATGCGATGCGTCTAAAGTTTTCACTAAATGCCCAGCCGAAGCCATTGATGTATTGAAGTTGTATCTCCATTCCACTCCCTTTTTCAGACTTGGAAGCTGTGAAACTCTCAGTGCTGTCTAGCTCAGGTGCCGCTGGCGCTGCGGGGGCGGCCCACCACGCCGCGACCGCCGCCGCCGCCGCCCTGCAGCCCGCCTGGAACCCGTGGGACAACTCCTGGCCCGCACCCACATGGGCGCCGGCCAATGGACCATGGGCTTGGTCTTAAGTTAAACGGCAATTAGGCACGCCAGATGAGAGAAGGCCGGTTGGATGGTTGGGATGCCCGATAAAAAGAATGTAGTGTGACACACTCACACTCTCCCAGCATGTAACTATATAAGCCTAAGTCTAGATTATATTAAAGGCAGTATTTACTCTAAACTCGGACTATTCAGTTGCCTCCTAACGCCCATCCTCACATGGCGACCCTGCCAGTGCGGCCTTAACCTTTTAGAACCAAGTCATGTTAAGTGTTAGCTAGCGGCACCAATTTTTCTGGACCGGTACAACTTAGGGATCTTCAAAAAACGAGCCTGTTATTTTCTTAGAGCCGCCAACACACTCTTAACGCCCTTTGTTATGAGTGTCTATGGGCGGCGGTTATTGCTTTCCATATACTTATATAAAAAAATGTCTGTAGCACACAAAAACACAATCGCAATCACATTTCAATTTGTCAAGCGGCATAGGTTGAGTTTAGAAAGAGATGGGGAGTGCGTTGCGAGCGCTCGAGCATTTGACAGTATGATCTCAATGATTCCTTTGATTCTTTATTGATTACTGAACACCAAATAATAAAAAAGAAACAAAATAAAAATTACAGACGTAATTATAAGACCCGTCTCATTTGGGTTTCCGACAGTTGTTAGCTTAAAGGTGGTTGTGGTTTTATTTACTTATCTAAATATATAAAAGAAGAAACTGACTGACTGACTGACTGACTGACTGACTGACTGACTGACTGACTGACTGACATATCAACGCACAGCCCAAACCGCTGGTTCTAGAGATTCCAAATTTGGCACGTAGGTTCCTTATAAAGTCTAGGGGTGCACTAAGAAAGGATTTTACAAAATTCGACCTCTAAAGGGGTTAAATGGGGGTCCAAAGTTTGTATGGGGAAACACGATTAGTTAGACTATTTTATTCGAAACTTCACAGGAGTAATCCTAACAATAAATGAGTAAACAACTGTTTCAGGTTTTTTGAAAATTCAACCCCTAAAAGGGGATAGGGGGTGACAAAGTCTGAAAATCAACGTGGGTATTATTATTGTTATAATTATAGTGGGTAGTATTGTTTGTACGGTTTATCGGGTCGCTGATTACGAAAACAACAACACACATACCTACCTGACACACACACACACACACACATACACACACACACACACACTCACACACACACACACACACACACACACAAATTTCCACGGGAACGGGAAAAAACGGGATTTATTATATTCGATTCCGAGTGACCCTATCTAAAATTTCGTACACAATATGATTACAAAACTAATAAAATAATTTCAGGATTTTTGGAAATTCTCACGGGATAAGGAAAAAACGGAATTTATATATTCAGTTCAACGAAATCCTATGAACTATAATTACTAGACTTCAAATTTGGCATAGAAGTAGGTGATTATAATAGTAAAAAAACAGTTTTTAGGATTTTCGAAAATTCCAACAGGATAAGGAAAAAACAAGATTTATATTCAGATCTACGGGATCGATTTTTCGTTTTAATGATCGTAGAAAACTGAAATTTGGCCTTCAGGTTCCTTGGGGAGTATAGGGGAGCACTACCGAAAGGATTTCCCAAAATTCTGACGGAAAGAACGGGATTTTTTGTTATACTGCAGTGCAGGTTGTAGAAAGCTGAAATTCGACATGTAGGTTGCTTGGGGAGTGTAGAGAAGCATTTAAAGAGGACTTTCCAAAATTCCCACGGGAACGGGAAAAACTGGATTTTTCGTTTTACTGGTCGTAGAAAGCTGAAACTTGGCATGTAGGTTGCTTGATGAGTGTAGGGAAGCACTAAGAGACAATTTCCTGAAATTCCCACGGGAACGGGAAAAACGGGACTTTTCATTTTACTGGTTGTAGAAAGCTGGAATTCGAAATGTAGGTTGCTTGGGGAGTGTAGAGAAGTATTAAGAGAGGACTTTCCAAAATTCCCACGGGAACGGGAAAAAACAGGATTTTTCATCTTATTCGTCGTAGAAAGCTGAAACTTGGCATGTAGGTTGCTTGAAGAGTGTAGAGAAGTTATAAAAGATCATTTTTCAAAATTACCACGGGAACGGGAAAACTGAACTTTCATTTTACTGGTTGTAGAACGCTGAAATTCGGCATTTAGGTTGTTTGGAGAGTATAAAGAAGCATTAAGAGAGAAATTTCCCAAATTCCCACGGGAACGGGAAAAAACGGGATTTTTCGTTTTACTGGCCGTAGAAAGCTGAAATTTGGCAAGTGGGTTCTTTGGGGAGTGTAGGGAGCATTAAGAGAGCATTTCACGAAATTCTTACGGGAACGGGAAAAAAACGGAATTGAAATACTCCCTGGTACACACAAGCGAAGCCGTGGCCAAAAGCTATTTGTCAATAAATGAAGTCTACGCGGACGAAGTCGCGGGAAAAAGCTAGTTCAGTATAAGATTTCAAGATCACTATATTTTGTAGCTTAAATTTATAAGGGTATCTACAGTCGCCATCAAGCAAGGCAGTCAAAAATCATTATTACCTATTACAAGTGTGTAGATTTTAAGAAAAATGTTTTATTAATTGTTAATTAATTCGTTGCTTTTGTTAAGGTTAAGACACAATAAATACTCTTTATCAACTTTTTATTTTATTTACAACACTCCCGTTCTCCAAATAAAATCCAACAAAAATAAATAAAGTTACAATCTGCCATGGGTCCCGAAATAATAATGAAATGTACTTAACCTATTCTCAGTATCTTAGATTAGAGATTAAAGAGAAAAATGATGCTGCTTTGCTTTAAAAATATTCGTGGAAAGATTAGTTGGTAGCTTAGCTAGCTTAGCTTAGCTACCAAAATATTCTACTACAAAATTTACAGCATCGCACTCAAATTAAACTTTGAGACATCGATTGATCTTAAATACGACTGCGCGGTAACCATGGAAACGGCAGAGATAGCGCCATCTACCGCTGTACCACACAGCATCCCTCAGCTGTTTTTCCTACAAGATATTTATTGAACAAACCACAATTAAACCAAACAAAACAATGATGTAAACGTGTCAAACTATACACTGGTAAGTTAAAAATTAAGTGCTTTAACTATCTGTGTTAGTGATGGATGAATAATATAGGACGTAGAGTGGGATTCAATTTAACTTAGTGTGAAGGGCGGGACCAAGTGCCTGAAATATTCAGACGTAATTAAAAGTCGGTGGGAGCTTCCCAGTAAAGTTGCTACGAAATTTAGGCTCATCATTATAAGTTGCTGGACAAGCAACATACACATAGCCTCTCACACTATGTATGAACGAAAACTATGTGAACAGTCAAAAAGATTTTTATATGCCCATTGCCCAATAAATTAATTATCAGGTACAATGGAGGTGTGTTTTCCAGAAGAATATTAAATACCATTGGTTTTTGCGATAACAGACTTTGTTTAGTATAGTGCAGTCAGTAAAATTTTGACTTCCTTACCGAGTTCTAGAATTTAAGTCCTTTTGATTTTGGCAGCATTAAGTACATTTATTTTCTTCGCAAGTTTATGCCTTCTACATGAACTCAATTTCTGAAAAAAAAATCTAAGCGACGGTACTCATACGAGTATGGTTAGATATGTATCAATTTTCACGACTGTAACAAAATTCCATTAACAAATTAAAGTAAACATGACAAATTAAAATGCCTTTGGTCACAGAAAATCTGAAACAATGACGTAACGTTTGTTTATACAGCCAGAATGTGGTCAACCCTCTGGCTGCTTTTGGCGGTAGCCAGCTTCCAGCTGGTTTCTGCCAACAGCGACAAACGCCGTTTCTCTAATCCAACCTACTATAACGTTGGAGGCGTTCTCTCTAGCAACGAATCTGTCGCTTTCTTCAAAGACACCATATCTGTGAGTCTCTATCTTTTATATCCTAGAATTTTAGAGAATAAGAACTAACAAGTTAAATATTTTCAGAATTTAAACTTCAAGGCTAAGTACGTACCTCGAGGAGTAACTTACCACGATTACTCCATTCTAATGGATCCAAATCCTATAAAGACAGCTTTGAACGTTTGCAAAGACCTTATTGCTCATAGGGTGAGTTTCTCCACCAACAATACTTTCTAGATAATCTAGATTATCTTTCAATAGTGACTGTTTAACAACGAGGCTGCTTTTATAAATTGCAGGTGTATGCTGTTGTGGTGTCTCATCCCCTCACAGGAGATCTTTCACCCGCGGCTGTATCTTATACGAGTGGCTTCTATCATATTCCAGTCATCGGTATATCGTCTAGAGATTCAGCATTTTCAGACAAGAACATACATGTTTCGTTTTTGCGTACAGTACCTCCTTATTCCCATCAGGCTGACGTTTGGGTTGATGTCCTAAAACATTTCAATTACATGAAGGTTATCTTCATTCATAGCTCCGATACCGATGGCCGGGCGATTTTGGGCCGGTAAGTAATGGAAAATTTATAATAATGAGAATATCAATAACTGTCAACACTACAACAATCATTAAAAAAATGCACGTTACAGGTTCCAAACAACGTCGCAAAGTGTCGACGAGGATGTAGACCGTAAAGTGGTTGTAGAACAAGTAATTGAATTTGAACCTGGACTAGATTCCTTCAGTGACAAACTCATAGAAGTTAAAAGTGCACAGGCAAGAGTCTACTTAATGTATGCGAGGTAAGCTTAATCACAATAACAATTTTGATAGAGTTAAATGGACAAGGCTGATGGAGAGTTGGCATTTGATTGCAGCAAGACAGATGCAGAGAGTATTTTTCGAGACGCAACGTTACTGAACATGACGACCGCAGGATACGTGTGGGTAGTTACTGAGCAAGCGCTTGATGCCGAAAACGCACCAGAAGGCTTGCTAGGTTTGCGACTTGTTAATGCTACAAATGAACACGCACATATCCAAGATTCAATGTGAGTAGAGGAACGATTAAATAATAAGTTTGACACAGAAACATAAGAGTATCACATAATAAGAAATATTTGTTTTTGCAGCTACGTCCTTGCATCAGCTATAAGAGATATGAATACCACTGAAGAAATCAACGCACCACCATCGGATTGCGATAACTCTGGAACAACTTGGAACACCGGACGACATCTGTTCGACTATGTCAGAAAGCAAAGGTTGGAGAGTGGAGCTACTGGACACGTCGCATTTGATGATCACGGAGATAGAGTCAATGCGGAATACGACATGGTGAATGTAAGATTACAGGGAGAGCATGTGGCTGTTGGCAAATACTTTTATTCAAAGGTAAAACATTTCATACAATTTGTTTTATTTGAGGATAAACGCTACGCTAAAGAGGTACATGTGATAATATCTTCATTATTTATTGTAGGAAACTCACAAAATGAAATTGGAGCTGAAGGAACAGGAAATAATATGGATGGGTCGTAGCCCTTCGAAGCCAGAAGGATTCATGATACCAACACACCTAAAGGTTTGTTATAACAAACTTCGTCAAGCACAGGAGTACTTACTACTCTTACTAGTAAGTAAAAAGTGTTAAAGTAACAACTAAAAAAAAAACAATTCAACTTTACAGGTATTGACCATAGAAGAGAAACCCTTTGTATACACTCGCCGTATTGATGACGGCAGCGAGTGCACTCCAGAAGAAATTCCTTGCCCACATTATAACGCCAGTGATGATACCGGTAATACAACAATGAATTAACGCAATGAGTTTGTAATTACTAACAAGTTCTTACTTAACACAATTATTTTTAAACAGATCAAATGTACTGCTGCAAGGGATTCTGTATGGATCTATTAAAACATCTATCCACTTGGATCAACTTCACTTATTCTCTAGCATTGTCACCAGACGGTCAGTTTGGTCACTACATCATACGGAATCTTTCTCATCCTGGTGCAAAGAAAGAATGGACTGGACTTATAGGTAGTAAGACTTATAGTTTCTTAAGACACATTCGTTTGCCAGTTTATATCAATCTTGTTCTTCATCTGAAACTCACTGAGTTACGTATCGGCAGGCGAATTAGTATACGAGCGTGCAGACATGATCGTGGCTCCCTTGACCATCAATCCTGAACGAGCTGAATTTATAGAATTCAGTAAGCCCTTCAAATATCAAGGCATTACCATACTAGAGAAAAAGGTACATTTTGTGAACAACGAAACACTATGTTTGAACTTTGAGCCCAATAATGTTAATATTATTCTTTGCAGCCATCGCGTTCTTCAACACTGGTGTCTTTCTTGCAACCGTTTTCGAATACTCTTTGGATACTAGTGATGGTCTCAGTGCACGTGGTAGCTTTAGTACTGTATCTGCTGGACAGGTTCTCACCATTTGGCAGATTCAAACTTGCTAACATCGACGGAACTGAAGAAGATGCCCTCAATTTATCGAGCGCTATTTGGTTTGCTTGGGGTGTTCTGTTAAACAGCGGCATCGGCGAAGGTATAAATAAAATATTTCGTAAATGAAATATGACGCTTAGGTACTCAAAATTTTGTTTTAGTTTAGGTCATATGCGTTTGTAATGTAAATTGAAATATTACAGGGACTCCTCGTAGCTTTTCTGCCAGAGTGCTTGGTATGGTGTGGGCTGGATTTGCCATGATCATCGTAGCATCATACACAGCTAATTTAGCTGCTTTCCTCGTGCTGGAACGACCAAAAACCAAACTAACTGGAATCAACGATGCAAGAGTAAGTACTAAATACGTGCCATGGGACTCCATGGTACTGAAAGTGTAGGTATGATGTTGTTCTAACCTTTGGTATATTCTTTAAGCTGCGAAATACGATGGAAAACCTAACCTGTGCCACGGTTAAGGGTTCTGGAGTGGATATGTACTTTAGGCGCCAAGTGGAACTCTCTAATATGTATCGGACAATGGAAGCGAATAACTACGATAACGCTGAGCAGGCAATTCAGGACGTCAAAAACGGGTAAGTTCCTAAGATGTTTGAAATTTTGTCTGACTCACGTTAATTTCATGTTAATAATTTCCAGGAAACTAATGGCCTTTATATGGGATTCTTCTCGATTGGAATTCGAAGCCGCACAGGATTGTGAGCTAGTAACCGCTGGAGAGCTGTTCGGCCGTTCTGGATACGGGGTGGGTTTGCAAAAAGGATCTCCTTGGGCCGACTGGGTAACCCTTGCCATACTGGACTTTCATGAAAGTAAGTTACCTACAATAAATTCCACTACAGCCCCATGGAAAATGTCCTCAACTTTATTTCTTTACCGTTACGTTTCATATAAAATACCCATATCACCTATATCCTTTTCAGGTGGCATAATGGAGTCCCTGGACAACAACTGGATTCTAAGAAACAACCTTCTGAACTGCGAAGAAAACGAAAAGACACCGAACACTTTAGGCTTGAAGAATATGGCGGGGGTGTTCATATTGGTGCTAGCTGGCATAATCGGGGGAATAGTGCTAATCGTGATCGAGGTCGTGTACAAGAGGCACCAAATAAAGAAGCAGAAGAGGATGGAGATTGCCAGGCATGCTGCTGACCGCTGGCGGGGCACTGTTGAGGTAAACAAGGCAAAGAGACCGCAGCCGTGGACCACTGATAACTCGAAAAGCATTAACAGCGTTAATTATGGAGACATACTCAATTATTAAGTATACTTAGATCTAAATATCTCACTAATACGTAAGGCAAAGCGCCGATGTTTCATGTTTCTAATAAGTCAGTAGCTAGATCTAGTCTAATTTTGGATCCATATGAATAATGTTAAAAAAGCTTAACAGAAAATATACGATTCGTGTTATTTTAATATTTTCACTCGTGTGCCGTAGTTAGTTCCCCGCTTCAGACATAAACGCGCTTTGAACATGGACATGGATATCGATTATATTTCTGTCGTACCGTTGTTCCATGTTCAGTAATTCAGGCAATCGACTTCATCCGAGAAATTCATAGTCATTCAGTTGGATTAGCTAGATGTGCCGACTACTTCGTTGGACGCATTATTATATAGCTTTCGTAAGTAGATGCATTCGTAGAATATTTGGAAATTGATTCGTTATAAAGTATTCTTGTGGTGTTTCAGAAGCGGAAGACTCTGAGAGCATCGATACTGCCGTCCCAACGGCGCGCCAAGTCGAATGGGGTGAAGGAAGCCGGGAGTATCAGTCTAGCTGTAGACAGAGGAGCTAGGCGACGCGACGAGCCAAGAGTCCCGCGGTATCTTCCCGCATATACACCCGATGTCTCACACTTAGTCGTCTAGCTTTGTGAAGAGTAAAACAACGTCATATTGTTTAGGATTTAGAAACCCTTTGGGTATTGCTAAGATGACTCCGAACGGTTAGTTAAGTGGTAAAGTCTTATGCTGCTCTGTTTGTACGGGTACCGAACCCAATAGCCAAAGCTAAGGCACACGAGTCCAGTCCTGTTCAACCGGCAGCAAATAATAAATTATAAACAAATATTGTAACTTAGGCTCAGAAATTCTACATTAGGCGCTAGATATTTCAAAAGGTGCGGTTTCACCAACCTACTTTAACGCTCACAGTTCGGCCTAGAGTAACAAATAGGCTAGATCTGGGAGGCATTACCTAGCTTTGTATGTCTCTGAAGTTCTAAGTTCCTTCAATTTTCTACGAGACAATAATCGTTTACGTCTTTACAAGGCGTTTATTGAAATTCGTAAAAACCCCGAACTACACCCTTTTGTTATATTGTGGTTAATTTTATCGGTGATTTATAAGAGTGTTTAATACTTAGGTAGATACAATTTATAGTCACACCACTTACATGGTGCTTATTAAATAATTATTAAGTTGTTAATTAAAATGATAGGCGGATTAAGACGAAATACTTTAAACACAACAAAACGAATAGTTTTTAACACGGACCTGTATTTTAGTGAATGATGCCAGTCGATTGATCTTGCGTGTCTTAAAAAAATCGAACCTTTTTTTTGGTCCGCAAGAATGCATTGCCATATTTTAAGTTTTTATTTCGAACTTAAATTTTTTGTCAAAGTTGAGTGCAACTTGTCGGTGTAATCCAGTCTCATATATTGCTAACTTTGCCAAGCGGCGATTACGTCCACGTTTAACAGAAGCGAAAATGGTAAAATCTGAATTTAGGTAGGTAGATATCATTATTCAAAAATAACTCTCACCTAATGAACACAAAATATTTACCTTGCTACTCCGCTACTTACGTGCAAGTTAACCAAGCCTGTGCGAAATATGTACGTTTTGCATGCAAGCCCTCCCACCACTACTACCACACAAAACGCACACAAATCCCACAAACTTAATTAATCCTAACCCCACACAAACACTGACGCGCGTTTCGATCCCTCTACGGGATCATTCTCAAAGTTAGAGCACAACCGATGCACATGCGAACCAACGTCGTACTAATTTGTAAAACTATAAATAAACTAAACTTACTTATTACTTGACTTATTAGAATCAAATCATTCATTGTCAGATTCAGCAGCATTTGATGTTTTGCATTTTTGTGAAAAGGGTTTACGGTTGGATGTTTTAGAGCAGTTGGAAATAATTAGGTACAACAATAGTGCTTCAATAATTAACGAACAGGTGAACTTGGTGTCGTCACCTTTGTTGCGTGTCCATTTTGATGAATAGTAAAATTGTTTTGTTAAATACATAACCCTCTTTGTTTTTGTTGTAGTCGGAAAAAATTGTGAAGGTAGTTGTGGATGGCTAATTAAAATTATAAATAAGAGGGTAGTTTGGTAATATACGAATGTGGGTACATTTAGTTTATTTATAGTTTTACAAATTATTTATAGTTTTACAAATTAGTACGACGTTGGTTCGCATGTGCATCGGTTGTGCTCTAACTTTGAGAATGATCCCGTAGAGGGATCGAAACGCGCGTCAGTGTTTGTGTGGGGTTAGGATTAATTAAGTTTGTGGGATTTGTGTGCGTTTTGTGTGGTAGTAGTGGTGGGAGGGCTTGCATGCAAAACGTACATATTTCGCACAGGCTTGGTTAACTTGCACGTAAGTAGCGGAGTAGCAAGGTAAATATTTTGTGTTCATTGAAATGGACCTCCGCAAGGTAACGCCTGATTCAATAAAAAACTCTCACCTATTCACCGTACTCATGTCATCCACTTGCATCCACTTCAATTTAGGTCCGTGATTTGTAAACATAAGAATATTATTGTTCCTTGTAATAAATAAACGTATTACCGTGTAATTGTTATTCCTTACCTACATTTTACCGTTATTTTCGAAGCGCCTAGCGCAAAATTTATGGCAATGTTTAGTCAATGATATTTTTTGTCGATAAAATGTAAGTAGTCACGTGTCAAAGTACCTACAACTCGTGACTTGTGCACACAATATTACCTACTATACTGACGAGCAAAATTAACGGGTCACTTTTCATACAACTTTGTATGGGAAGCGGCGTACTTGAAAGTTCTTTGGTCCAGTATGCTTAGTGTAGGTACTGTAGGTTTTCGGTCACAAAATACGTCTCGAATCAAATACTATGAGAACAGTTTGTTGCCGTTTCGATCCGCTAGTGGCGCTGCCAATTTTTTCATAGTAAAGGTTAGACCGCACTAGGCGTAACTGCGCGGCAGAATTCAGCATACCGCAATTACCGCACATGAACTGCAGAGGAACTGCAGCGGCGCGGCAAATTTTGCCTGTCAGTAGTTCAACAGCGTTCGAGCAAGATGGAAGAACCTGACATGGATGATTTTATTTAAACGAAAAAATAATAATCTGAACTAACACAACAAGTAGCCAAAAGGAATATAAATCAGCAAGGATAGTCGGATTTATATAAATATATCTTTATAAATGTTATTACATAAACTTGCAGTGCCGCGCCGCTTGCTATATCGCACTACGCGGCAGCGGAACTGCGCGGCGCGACACGGCGCGTCAACTTTGGTGAGTTGGTCAACTTTGCCGCGCAGTTCCGCTGCCGCGTAGTGCGTTTTATCTCATACAATTCAATATAAAGAATATTTTGCCGTGCCGTGCCGCGCAGTTCCGCCTAGTGCGGTCTAACCTTACTTGAGACCTTTACGTGAACGCGTTAGAGACGTTTTTATATGCGAAAACTTACACTAGAGGCTCAGTAATCAAATTTTACTTCTATTGTCGAACACATGACTGTGCGTGTAACAAAGGTGTAACGTGAATTACGAGTATTTGGATTGAAGTCCAATGAGACTAAGATTAGACAGTGTGCTATGGTCTTTTTCTCTGATTACGCCAGTTAAGTACAGACTACTGTGGGTTGGTTTAACGAAATAAAAGATTTATTTTAACACATCTATATATTTACATAAGAATTTTTAACAGTGCCATAATGGGGATTATACATTCCTTATTTTAAGAGCTATTGTGCTCTGTCGATAACGTCCGTCAAAAGCCAGCCTAAGGTTATTGTAATAGCCAGGAAACACCGTGTAGGAATGTGTTGCGGCTGGAAGGTTCCCGTGTGGCACTACCCTGCGCGCAGCCAAATCTTCATCTCGATTTAGGTGGGCGCAGCGTAGGATGCTGCCGCCACCCGCCAACCTTGCAGCACTCAATTATCCTACGCGTAACGATCAACAGACGAAAAATATCATTCCAGAACATCCAACAATAATAACTATTAAGGAGATATAATGACATTTTCACATACATTATCAACGTCGGTCTACTGCTGCGAAGTTGCTTGTGACTCGTGCATGTAATACTGAAAGTCGGACGAAGATGCAAGGACGCCTCTGAACTGAACAGCAGCGACTATAAGGCTATTCGCATTACCTAGTTTATATGGTAACATAGTCTTAATTATATCGTTTCCACTCCCTATAACTACTCTAAAATACATAGAACATCGTGAAATACGAATGAATTGTAACAATAAAATGTTTCGCTCTCGATTGACGGTCGGCATGATGGGGCGAAACTAATGTACAGCTAAAAACTAGACGGCATAAACAAGAATCTGACACATATTATGTACTTCTGACGCCTTTGGGGTTCCAGTCATCAGTTAATTAATGCTAGAGCGATAAAATTGTACGCATTATTACAATATAATTAATTAGGCAAAGTAAAACATTTATTATAATTATTTAGTACTACTACGAATAATAAAGATTTTAAATAAGTTACAAGCGAGAGTAACATTGTGTGCGGCACCTAGTCGGTGAACTTGCGGTTGGGGTTGCGGCCGAAGAGCGCCGTGCGGATCTCTGGCAGCAGCTGCTGCGCGATCAGCTCCAGCCGCGACTCCAGGGTGTTCGAGATCTGCACACACGCACACTAGTTAAAACCGGTTCAGCGCTTGCCTCCTGTTAGCTAAACCATTCAAAGCCTTGGGATAAAGGATTGGGTTCATAAAATTGCAAAGAACAAGTTAAATCGATCCAGTCTAATAAAGACCTAATTTCTCTTAGAACACAGGCTTATTGCCTAACTCGCTCGCAATCGCCATCGTCCTCATTTTGACAGTTCATGTTTGGGTTGGCATTGGAATCAGCTAGCTGTCACATTCATACAAGAAATGTCAAAATGAACACGATGGCGATTGCGAGCGAGTTAGGCAATAAGCCTACAGGTTTGGCTGTAAATCTACATGTAAGACTTTATTTCAAATTCCAGATTGAATTCTTCTTCAACTACACACATGCATTGGTTCGTGGTTCTCGAATGCGTACTAACTACTTATGTCATGCAATAATACGAAAAAAAAAGAAATATGTAAGTATACTTATTTCAGAAACTGTGAAAAAACTCTTCTTGTTTCTAAAAACCATTGTCAAAAGAACAACATATATTTTTTTAAATGGATAACCATAAAATAAAGAAGACCAAATCATATAAATGTAAATGTCATGATACTTGTAGAAATAAACAGAAACCAACATCAAAAAAACTGAAAATGGACAAATAAAGAAACTAAAAAAAAAAAAAAAAACAGGTGTTTTTAGGTGTGTTATGTCAAATATGTGACAGTTGCAAAGGAAATAAAGCCCTCATTTAACTAACTTCCTTCGTTATATTGTCTATGTGGGCGGAATTTTGACGTTGTAAATAATTTTAGAATGGCATGCAAATAAAGATTGGCCAGTGCTGCAATAGCTAACCCCCTATTCTATGAAATAGGAGGGAAAACTAGCAACCTTTTATTAAATGACCATTATTTTCCATAGACACTGGAAAGGGTAGCAGATACGTTACTAATAACAACCCAGTAGGTAAATCGCGGTGGATGCGAAAGGCACAGGACCGGTCCGAGTGGAGAGCCCTGGGGGAGGCCTATGTCCAGCAGTGGACGTCTTTCGGCTGATGATGATGATGATGACGATGAGGTGCTAGGATCCTTACCTTAATACGTCCCTTGTTCGCGATGAGGTTTATGCCTCCGCAGGTGTCGGCGGGCAGGTTGTTCTCGGGGTCGACTTTGAGCTGGACGTCCTTCTTGATCTTAGTTTTGTAGTCGGCCGATGCTTTGCCCAGAAGGGCCTCGACTAGGCCCTTATCGGACTGTCGCACTCGGATGAGGACGGACGGCTCTACCAACTACAACCAATTTTGTTTAATAAGTATTGCACAAGTAAGCCAATACTCAGATGACGAGAAGTGGGAGTGATGATTCTCAGTTTTTAGGAGAGCAGATAAGTCCTTTTAAGTCCAGTTATTTTACATATTATTATTTTAGTTAGTCGATCATGTCTCATTGCACGCACAACCCGCCCGCACCTCTCTCTGTCCCCTTTATCGTCCTAACTCACGTCTATAATAGAGTAGTCAGAGCTGAGCATTGTCTGTCAGTTAGCCACAGTACCTACAGTTGCATTCACAAGTCATAGAAGATAGTACCTGGAATAGAGCCTGTACAATGAGTGTCACAAGCAGTTCCGAGTATAGTTTTGAGTCGTTGGGCACCTCAGCCAGGCGCTTGCGGGCCTCGTCCAGCACGTTGCGTACGTGATCCTCACGTACTTTGAGCACCTTCAGACGGGCTTGGTTCAGCATGTTCGAAGATTGGCTAGTGAAAAAAAAAAATAGTAAAATAAATAATTGACAGCTGGAATCATCTTCGAAGGAAGGGACACTTCAATGGTTTGTCTGATTGACTTGAAATTTGGTATATGTAAGGTGTATAACAAAGCAAGTGCAGTCAGCAAAAAAAAAAGCTTGCAATAAAAGTATTTGCTAAGTTTAATAAGTTTAATAGTCTTTACTTAAGTAAGGTATTTTAATTCTTACCTGTCCTATTTGGTAAACAAAATTCTAACCTCAATGTGCAAAGTTTTGTAAAGAACAAGGTGTATTATGTTACCAAATAAACCTGAAGGCAATATTTTGGACATAATTTTGCTGATATTTTATCTCTGATTAAATAGTTAAAAAAATAACAAAAATGAGACGAGAGGTTATAATTTTGTTTACCAAATAGGACAGGTAAGAATTAAAATACCTTAAGCTATTGAATTGTTTTCAAGCTATAGAAAACTAGTAGGTAAATCTTAATTATTTGATTTGAGATAACTAAAGATAACTTCTAATCTCATATTAGAAGTTTGTGAATTACAATAGACTCAGACACTAAAATATTCTGATACATCTAAAATTTGCTGCAAAGTTATTTAGTTTAGCTTGATCAGATTGTCCTATAAATGCTATACATATTTTTTTAACCCCCTTATTCATAAACACTATAGGCTTCTGCTAACTTTGCAATCGTTTGTTAAAGGTAAATGTCATAGTAATAGATAAGGACAAACGATTGTTAAGTTAGCAGAAGCCTATAGATAGAGCATTTATGAATGAGGGAGTAAATCTTTCTCTCATTGATCATGACATGATTAATAAAGGTTGCTTGAAATGTGTTCATGAATGGTAAGTCAGATATTTATGACCATAACACATGTTTTCAATAAACTGGAGCAAAGATTTTATGTGACCATTTAGGATTTTTTTTAAGTTTTTGTTAAGAATGTTTTATTTTATTCAAACATTTATGCTGACAAGACAATACATTCATGACTGGAAATCACTCATAGGATTTGAACCAAACAAATCATGGTTAGTAAAATAAAGTTTGGCAAAAACACCCAAAATAAGTAAAAGATTGCTTAAGACTTAAACATTAATAAATGGACAAATAACTTTATATCAAACTAGCGCCAAATAGTTTAATAAATATCACATGACTTACGACAGGTGCAACTAATTAGAGATAACAGAAGGCTGTCCAACAACTCACAAACTAAAAATGGCATCTAAATTAATGTTCAGTAGCTTCAATGTAGCTTTTTTACAAATGCATTCCATAATTGTTTTTTTTAATGGAGTACATGTGTTATTAAATTTTATTGTTTAATTCAAACAGATTGGTCTGATTTGATTGATCTTAATGACCAAACAAATCTACTAGACTTGTACCATGTACTCATGATATAATGATTAAAGAATGTTAGGCACAGCGGTGCATCCAGAAAGATCAAGATGACATAATGTTACTGCTTGATAAACCATCATATCACATAGAATGAAATAGGATTGATAAAATTTGATGGCTCTTTGGATGCACCACTGCAGCCAGAGGTAAATGGGTCACCTACATCTTTTTCTGGAGTTCAACCTGTTTTTCTTTTTTCTCATAGTATTCCATGATTTTCAGCCGCTGCTGTTGCACCAGACGGCCCTTCTCGATGTTGAACTCCTCCTCAGCTTTTGCATCGATTTCCTCGGCCTTTTCGTTGGCCTCTTGTTCGATGAAGGCCATCATATGCTTGATCTGTTAATGGAAATCAGAACATTTCAAATCCATGAGCTAAAAATCATGTACTCTAACCTAGTCCCATCATCTCAAAAGCCATCAGGTTGCTTAGTACATATCAGAATTCACATCTTCGATCAATCTGACAAATTCCATGTCGTTGGACTATACTTCTACCACACTGTGGTCCACACAGGACTTTTAAGCTGCTTTTTTTACACTTACCTGCTTCTGAACATCTGCGTCGCTTAGCGCCATGGCTGATAGTTATTATTTCACACCGCTCACACGAGAAACAGCCGATAATCAGCCAGAAAATTAAAAACTGGCCTAAAGAAGTAAGTCGACGCCTATTGAGACGTGCTCCTTCATTGAACGATCATATGATCCTTGGTGTTGCAAGCATTTTACGAATTCTCCCATTATCATACCATAGACAAATACACGAAACTGAAAGAAACATTCGAATAATTTGAAATAGCTATGAAACAGCTAAAGTTAAGAATGACTGTTAGACCACACGCATATGTCAAAAATCAAAATCAATTCAATTAAAAACTGAATGAAATTCTAAGAAGCCACATTTAGAAGCCATTTCTTTAGAACTTAACCGTAAAATTTTGGCGCAAAGTAGAATTTTGAATAGAAAATAGAACGATTAAAATGTCTAACCGTTTCAGAGCCTTTAATACCACTTTTGTCTCACGCACCACCTCATTCTCACTCAGAGAGCGTAAAAGAGATAAAGCTCTGGGGGTCTACTCCGAAAATCGATTTTCGAAGTTCGTATCATACCGTCCCTCTCACTCTCAAATTAATTACTATTAGTGTGAGCGGAACGGCATGAAACGAACTTCGAAAATCGAATTTCGGGGTGTAAGGCCTGGACTGGACTTGTGTTTAACTTTCGTCTCGCAGTAGATAGAGAACTCGACACTCGCGCCCGCGCGAGTTTCAATCAATGGGCTACCAGCAACTACACATTTTTGTCAAAAAATCCATTTTAAAATCATGAACAATAAGCAAAATGAGAAGCAAGTTTTAGGCCATGTCTTATGTCTCAGTTATATCCTTCACTGTCGGTGTTACGATAGCGTGAATTTAAACTGAAGCGTCGGTTAATGTGTCCGAAAAGTTCGTATGGTGCAGGACTGCGGGAGTGCTGGCAGAAGTGAAAACAGCAGCTTAGATTAGATTAGATTTTAATGTTGTAACCTCCATGACGATCAAGACGCGTACCGTACTGGCTGATTACAAAAAAACGTACGTATTATCTATATTGACAGACCTCTAACTAACAATGTGCTGATGCCCTAGTACTTTCCGACTGAACAAAAAACACTTCAAAAATCGAACTTGATTTATTCGTATTTCAAAATAAGCTCTTAGAGGATCTGATATCCTGGTACTTAAACTCTCCCTCCGTCTTACGCCTGACGCGAGTTTAACATTTTTTACCCATCCCAAAAAGTGCTTAACGCCGCTAAAGAAGTTTTCACTTTAATTACATGGCTGGTTAAATTACTGTCACAAGAAAGACTAGAAATATTCAACTCAACTTTTAAAATTTCGCATATCGGACGCAAGTAGTAAGTAGATGAAGATATGTTAGGAGTTACTTTCATAAATGTCACTTGAAAAAGACCTTATTTTGTCTGTGCACTCTACTTGGAAAACTGGTAAGTACGTTTTAATTTGCAGTATTATTTGTAGTTCATAAACGCGACAATAACATTCACAATGTCCTGCTAAATATTTATATTATACTGTAAATATTGAGAGCATGTTAAATTTGTGAAAAATAATACCAATGAATTTAATGATGCATACTAGGTATGTGGGTAGTTGTGAAATTTAAAAATGATCAATTGCTTTAATTAGAGATAACGTGTTATGGGCGTGTTGTTAAGAAATAATTTGGGATAAAATTATTAAATATTTAGTTACAATATTTCAAAATTAGGTGAAGATATTTTTTTGAATAAAAGACGAAGAAAATTTGTTCAACAATTTTCGGATATTTCCAAAATGAAGAATCAACGTCCGCCATATGACAAAAACTCGAAAAAAGGTTATCCGCGGCAGGTTCGTACCTTAAAAGTTAATTTGTTTGTTAAAAGTCATGTTATTTATAAGAAAAAGTGTAATTGATAATTATTGCTAGGATGTTTTTGTATAAATTAATATAGTTATCAAAGTGAGTTTATTCATAGACAATTTTACCCAAATATCCTGGATAATATTTTACATGCGGTATGACCATTACTATAAGTCAATTTAGAGTCTAAATAATTACAATTGCTGCACAAAACAAAAACCTGATGATAGAAAAATATCATGAAGACACGAAAAATCCAATTTTGAAATTTTAAACCAATGCTTGTATTTTTTTTCGTGGATATAATATGGATACATTGAGGGTGAATATTACTACTAATTTCCGCTTTCAGCAACATGGCCGCCATAATTGTTTAGGGTAATGTGGCGTTCGACAAAACAGAGTGAAATTGTTAAAATATTTATTTGTGACGTAATGATGTATAAAGTTTTCAGCGTTTTATAGCAGTGTTTGAAGCGGAGACTGTGCTTCACAGTACACATGTTTCTAGTTGGTGTACAAAAAATTTAATGCTTACAGATCGTTTTGTAAATTGAACAGTCAACAAACTTTTGTTTATTCCATTCTAGTGGGTTCATTAGTTTCTGCCGAGAATACTCGATTATGAACCATCCATACGTTTCTTGAAATAGTGGAATAAGGACTGACGTCGACACATTAGGTAAATATTCTGAGTTTTAGAGGAGTTACTGTGTACCCTGGGTCGCCATTGTTTGACAGAGGACGAATGCTAATCAAATAATATTGCAAAGATTTACCTACTGCATTTGTTGTTATTGTCGTCACATCATTTATATGTCCAATAAGGCTTACGTTAACTGTACCTCTCATGTACCTCTATTATGTTTCGTAAGTCGGGCTAGATGAATTTTTTAATCATTTTGTGATAAATTTTCAATTTTTTCTGTGTGAGATCTGTTTTCTCTTTGAATTCAGTATTTGTAAAAGCCTGCAGGTGACAGCGTGTTATTTGGGTGAATGTTTCCCTCGTATTGAGGTGATTTAACTTTCTCTAATATGTTGTTATCATTTTCATTTAAAAATCACATGTGGGACATAATACTTGGGTGCCTACCAAACCTTGAGTTCAATGACTTTTTTTAAGAAATTTGTGTGACATGCTGGATTCATAAAGTCATTTCCTTAATGTATTTTAGTATCATTCAGCATGTCATTGCCTTACGGGGTTGAATGTAAAAGTAAATGCTTTTTAAGATTGGGAGCCTGACATCAATGAAACATTATAATCTAAGCTTTCCAATCCTGAGAGTTGGAAGACAGCTGAGCGAGTCACTGAAATGTTAGTATGCTCTGTTCTTAATGTAGCTTCCAGTACGTAGTGGTAAAATTGTTGTAGAGTTGTCATTCATAGCATTTGTAAACAAGTATGAGGGTTTCATAGTAGCTAAAAGTATTCGAATTTTAGTACAAAATCACTATATGTATATTATAAAACAAAGTCGTTTTCCACTGTTTGTCTGTCCCTATGTATGTTTAGATCTTTAAAACTATGCAATGGATTTTGATGCAGTTTTTTAATACATAGAGTTATTCAAGAGGAATGTTATAATCATCCTACTAATATTATAAATGCGAAAGTTTGTGACAATGTGACGATGTGAGTGAGTGAGTGTGTTTGTTCCTTCTTCACGCTAAAACGACTGGACGGATTTGGATAAAATTTGGAACAAAGATAGCTGGTACCTTAGATTAAAACATAGGCTACTTTTTATCCTGGAAAATTGCGTAGTTCCCGGGGGTTAGCCATAAACATGTCAATTGCTAACTCTACGCAGATGAAGTTGCAGGCAGAAGCTAGTATATTATAAAACAAAGTTGCTTTCCACTGTTTGTCTGTCCCTATGTATGTTTAGATCTTTAAAACTATGCAATGGATTTTGTTGCAGTTTTTTTAATACATAGAGTGATTGAAGAGGAATGTTTTAATACATGCACAATATACCGTGCGAAGCTGGGGCAGGTCGCTAGTAGCAAATAAGCTTAAAATATGGTCCGTATTTACTATCACACTATCAGCAATCATATTTGGTTATTTCTGATTCTTGATATTACATAGATACTGTTTATCAGAATTTGTAGTTGTTATTATTTTGCCAAGTAAATGATGTGTGCATCTTAGTACAGATAATCTAGGTAGTGAAATGATAAATGTATGTAATGTTTGGGAAAACAAATGTATAGTTAAATATTTGGTACTCTCAAAATCAATAGGCTAAGTTGTTACTGTCACATATATATATATATATATACACACATATATATATATATATACACACATATATATATATATATATATATATATATATATATACATAGAAGTAGAATCTTCATCTGACACTTTCTAAGAAGACACCCCAGGGACATGAAAGTTTCAAAAATCGTAAAAAAGAAAATTAAATTTTACCTCCACTACATTATGCATAGAAGAAACTAAGTCCTCCATTATATTATGCCTCTTTTACTGCGAAAGCAAGAGAATTACTGCTAAAAGCTAACACAACTTTCCCCATTCCACAATATTGTGAGCCACTTTCACTGAAACAATGTATAATATGTTTTATTTTGAATTTCAGGTTATGGCAAACTTGAATTTCCAGCAAGCGCCTAGAAGCCTAGCGAGTGGCGGTGTGGGAGGTCGCGTAGGCTCAGGGCTCGTGGGGGGTGTGTCCGGCCATGTGACGCCGACCTTCGGTGGAGCGCTGTCGCCGGGCCGGGGCGCCACAGCGATGCCCGGCGGAGCACCACCTTCTATGGCCTCGCGATCCACGCTTTTCGGACAGCGTGCGTTTGCGGATCGAAGGGTACCAATGCCGACTCCATTATCTCAGCCTAATTCTAATGCTATGGTAAGAAATTATGTAATTTTTTTACTAATTTTAACTTAAAATGTACCAAAGTAACAATAGTACCATGTCTCATTACTAGCTTGGCAATGCTCCTGCAGTAAAAAAAAAAGCAGGCTAGTTCCCTATCCTGTGGTCATTTTGTAAAATCCTCAAGGAATGTGTCTGCCAAATTTCAAGTCCATAACTTAGTGGTCGTATTACTCTTTTATAGGTATAAAATTTCAATATTCTTGACTGAACTGAACTGGATAGGTTTTTAGATGATGATGATACTACAGCATAGCATGAATCTTAGTTTGATTAATAACATGCTTTGAAATTAATGAAAAAATTAAAGAATTTATATTGAAATCATCAGTTCAGAATAAAAATGTCAACAATTCAAAATTTTAATTAATGAATATAACAATTAAGTAAACTAAAATGATAACATTTTCTCCATTAAGGGTCCTCATAAATAAAATACCGTATCACAGGTTTTTATAATGAGAATTTGGTTTATAAATTCTGTCTTCAATTTTTTTTTATCCTTTTCGGTTTTGGCTAACCAATACGCGTTTCAATACTTTCAACTGAAATAACAATTTTATACCTACACTTGCTTTTGCCCGTGGCTTCGCTCGCGTGTACCACGAGTATTTCAAAGGATTTCCTTTTTTTTGAAGTCGGTTAAAGAGCCCTTTGCGGCCTACTTACAGTATAAGCTTTAGCATTTTGAAATTTTAGTTTTCTACAACCAGTAAAACGCAATATCCCGTTTTTTCCCGTTCCCGTATGAATTTCGGGGCTCTCTTAATACTCCCCTACACTCCCCAACCCATCTACATGCTAAATTTCAGCTTTCTACGACCAGTAAAACGGAAAATCCATAGCCTATAATAAATAATAACAAGACCTAAAGGCCATATTTAGCACAATTTGAACTTGCAAACACTTCCCCATTCCTCTTTTACAGACAAGTATGGGCAACCTGTCTCGCTTCAACGCTGGTAGCAACTATCATTCTGTGTTCGGCGAGGGCGGCGACACGTCGACGCCGCCTCTGCTGGACCTGAGCGAGTTCCCTTCGCTGACAGCGCGCGGCGCAGGCGACCAGGCGCCGGCCGCGGCGCCGCCCCCTCCCGGCTCTAAACCTTACGGTGACTACCTTCACAGTGTTCAACTTATAGACCGGGTACAGGGGCGCAGGGTAGGACGACAAAGGTACCGAGAGCGGTGCGGGCGGGTGGTGCGCCAAACGCCCGCATAGAGAGAGGCCCCCTTTGTGGCCTACTTCGCGCCCCTGTGCCGCGCGGGCTAGGACTCAGTCAAACGGTCGGTCTATAAATATGATAGTGGGACTGTATAGATTTTTGCCTAATTTTCGTGACTATCATGTTTTAGGTTTAGCTGATAGATTAGTCTGACTGTTTTAAGAAACTGCATACCCTTCAGTAGAACCTGTTTCGTTGTACGTGCTTGTGAAGTATTTAAACAATCAGCATAAATTCTATTTAAATTTATTGCACCAACGTTTTGCGTCGTAATAAAATGTTATTTAGGTATTGTTTTTCTTGAAAACATGTTTTTGTTTATACGGATTATTTGCGCAGCTTTGGCATGCAATAATTATAATTTAATTCTTCCTTATCTATGAAATACATCTTTTCTTTGTGGCCTTTAATTGCGATGTAGGTTTTTTTTTAAAGTATATAATGTTTTTATTATTTGGATATACATGTTATTGTGTATCTGAAAATATCGAATGCTGTTTCGATAATTCCAAGGTACCTATACCTACCATTGTATTAATGCGGCCATGGCCACACTGAAATTATACATTCAGTAAAGCTCAATCTCCAACTACTCGATGTTTTTCATTTTGAATACGCCAATGAAACTACTTTAATAAATTGTAGATTAAATACATTAAAAAGTAATCCTTTTTGGGTAAAATTATTGTATGTCTGCCACTTATTGTTTGTCTTATAGTGTAACAATAATAAGTGGAAATTAAAAAAGGGCATAATTTTAAAATGACTGAACCAACGTAAAGCTAATGAAACGTAGCAACAATTTTGCATGTTAAATTTTGCCTCTTTCATTTGAGGTCCACTTTTTAATAGTAATCTAAATCATGGCTCAGGTTTTTAATAGGCGACACACAATCTCATGGGAACCAAGCCCCAACTACCTTTCTAGGCTATATTCGGTAACATTAAAATACTAAGAATGATATATTTCCAGGAAACAAACAAGACATTTAGATGAACTGCGAGGAAACCATATAACTCACATAAATAACATTGTTACATTCACTTCGCGTGAGTTGCACAGAGTTATTTTAACCATAATGTTAACCATAACTAGAGAATTTTGACAGAAACTTTAATTTAAGTTATGCTTAAAGTTCTTGTTAAAGTAACCTGGTGGGACTCACGCTTACTGCACTTTTGTAACATTTATTGGCCTGGAAAGTGCAGACATTTGATGTCCAGTAAAGCAAGTATACAGTGGCCAAGTTTGAATTTCTTCTACTATTTTTTTTATGTTTGAAGGCTGATTGCTTGTTTAACTAAACCAGAACCACTGTTAGATTGCAAAAAGACTATTAATACAAACTTAATAAAACATATGCCGAAATACGCAGTGTTGGCAGACCTCCCACTAGGTGGACTGACGACATCGTGAAAGTTGCGGGAAACGGAAACCGATGGATGCAGGTGGCGCTTGTCGTTCATTATGGTGTGCTAAGGGGGAGGCCTTTGTTCAACAGTGGACGTCTTCAGGCTGATGATGATGAAAACATATGCTTTTTCGCAGTTGGTATGGTGAAGCAGCCAACGACGGAGCAGTCTGAGTTCACGATGTCGTCAGAAGACTTCCCCGCGTTGCCGGGCACGTCCACGGGGGCGGCGCCCGCGCTGCCGCCCGCGCACCTGCTGCCGGACGCCAACCACACGCCCGACAAGCCTCGGAAGGGCATACAGACCTCGCCCGAAGGTAAACATAGCAATCACACGCGACATTTACACGTTCCAAATAGCAGTAGACAAATTTGACACAATGGTGATATTGTATTCAAAACTTTGATGTGTTTGTGTGAAGAAGGAAAAATCCACCAATAGACCGCACATGGAAGTGCATAATCCTATTATTTTTTTTGTTTCGGACACCGCTTCCCTTTACCGTACATCGCTGGTGGTTAGCGACAAGTGGTAAAGCTTATAAGCATGCCTTAACGTACAATCACAATGTAATTATACTGTCGCCTGCAGATAATTCATTTAAAGGTGCGTACGCATTTGAGGCAGCTTGACAGTGCTCAAAGGCGCCTCGGTGTGCGTGCCTCGATTAATTTGGATGTGTATCTGTATTCGGGCGTGCTCGCGAGCGGCGCGCGCGAACTTGTCGAAGCCTGAATTTCAAATGTAATTTGGTGAATCACGATTTTTATATAACGTTTCATCCACCATCGAGGACTTCTTTTTTTCTTTTAATCAAATATTCGATGAATAACAATAAAAACAGCAACAGCTGTCATCACGTGCGACTCACAAAGTCGGCTCGCCGCGAGCGCGTTGCTTCACCCGAGTGTAAAATGTGCAAACATTTTGCTCGCGAGCAGCTCGCCGCTCGGGGCGAGCATGCCTCAGGCTGAGACGTTCAAATGCGTACACACCTTAAAAGTAATACACATTTTAGTGTTGGAACCTTGTACAATGTCCATCTGCTACAACCGTTTTACTCGCTAATACTGCTGCGAAAAAAGACATCTCAAAGCATCACAATACTTTTCAAATGATATGACATTCTGGTCTCAATAAGAGCTCTAGCAAGCTTGTGTCAAATTCGTCCAATTCTATTTGGAATGGTGTGTACATGAAGTAGTTTTTAATGGGACTTCCAAATTTCTGCTTAATTAACCTATGTTCAGTGGCAGAGGAAGCCTAAGGCTTCTCCCAATGCTTCCACAGTTAAACAGTTTTATTGCTGCATCAACCATTATCTGCTGTGTACAACGCCGCCGCCGGTCTCGCATTTCGATTTGTATGTAATCGCATGCTATGTACAACCGGCCTAAAAGTTATTTTTCCCAGATTCAATTCAAATACAGGTTACTTAAAGTAATATTATAAATCATTACCACAGTCCTAAATAGGAAAATTTATAATTTGAAAGTAATAGTAAAATACTCAACTGCTAGTCACAATCAGTTAAAAATTTGCTGTAACTGTTTGTTTTATTGTATCATTTCATCTCATCGTTCATTCTTTCATTCACTCACTAAGTCACATCACTATTTAATATTCGCCAAAAACTGACAACACTGAAAGTGTCATCTGGCTGCAGTGATTTATCTGCCAGACTATAAGATCATGCATGGCCTGTTATACAATAATGTAATTTTTCTTTATCTCAGTTATTGGTTAAAGAACTGTTAGTTAGCATTTTCAAATTAGTACTGTTGAAATAATATGACTCCTTCTGTCTCTTAAGTTATAAATTAGTACTGTTGAAATAATATGACTCCTTCTGTCTCTTAAGTTATAAATTAGTACTGTTGAAATAATATGACTCCTTCTGTCTCTTAAGTTATAAATTCCCACACGTTAAAAAGCTTACAGTTGCTTTTATTATTTTCATGAGCTCTCGTTTTCGTAAGCGCTACCTTTTCGAGGTTACAATACAAATTTTACTAAAGGAAATATCGATTGTTCCTTGAAGGACGTTTATTTCTTTCAACAAGCCAAAATTAACTAACATTCTAAACCAGATTACTTGATTTAGAGTTTTGTTGCATGGTTTAGTGACTGAAAATGTGTAGATAGATTTTTTTTACAAATAAATCGTATTTTTTACATAAAGTTTTTTTCTCCCCAAGTTGTCAATCAAGGAGCGCATACGGAATTCTATGGTGTGTATATAGTCGATCATAATGGCCATATATTAAAGCGGCTCTATGACTTGGTAATTTCAAAGTTATGCAGCATTCCAGCTAATTTTTTGTGCGTCACTGCAATCTTCGCGTTTTCGAATTGTGCGAAAATAAAAACAAAACTCATGACACATATTTAAATTATTTATTGTGACGGTAAAATAACCGGCATCGTACAGCTCGATAAATTTGACAAAATAATAAAAACAACCGTAAATTAAATTGGTTGATCGTTGCATACCATTTGGAAACCAAGGATTTCAGAGGCACATAATTTTAGTCGGATCAGTTTTAACTGCGTGACTGAATAAAATTATATTTTAATTAATTTAAGCAGCTTTAAAATATCGCCTACAAAATCCAATTGATTCACCTCCGAACGTTTTGCAATCGTGTTATATCTTTTAGGCAAAGTAACGAACATACCGGAGACGATGATACCGAACCAGTTCGGTATCGTGGGGCTGTTGACGTTCATTCGCGCGGCGGAGTCCGACCCGAGCCTGGTGTCGCTAGCGCTGGGGCAAGACCTCACTGCGCTCGGGCTCAACCTCAACTCGCCTGACAACCTTTATCTCACCTTCGCCGGCCCTTGGGCGGACACACCTTGCAGGTGATTAAAATAGTTCAAGATCTCTTGTAATTTACTTGTTAATTTGTGTACATCTTTTACCCCTGTCATATTCCTTACTTAATCTGTCGTTCGCTGGTTATGCTGTGAGTGACAGAGATAGAGAGATAGCCCTCGGCATGACGAGTAACGTAGCCACACTACGTCTCTGCCTCTTTTCGTCGCCCCTTTTCGTGGAGTGGGTGGCGCAGACAATGGTCTATAGGCGTTGTTGGGTGAACATTCGACAGAGTTTACCAGAACGAGGATTCTGCAACCCAAAGTGGATCAATGCAGTGACTTTGCGCTCCATTTTTAACGATGTCTTGCTAGATTCGGATAATTATTATGTATTAATAAAATTATAAAAATTATTAATTTACAGACCACAAGACATGGACTACCACGTACCTCCCGAATATCTTATAAACGGTTCCATCAGAGAAAAACTAGCGCCGCTACGACTAAGTCGATATAAGGAAGATCTATTATTTTATTTGTTCTACTGTTTCGTCGGAGATGTCCTGCAAATAGCAGCTGCCGCCGAACTGTAAGTGTTGCCAAAGTATATTAAAAATAACATTTTCGTTTGAGAATAATTGTCACTCAAGTCACTTCTCTAGTTTGAATGTCTCCGAGATTAATATCGTGTCAAAAGCTGCTGGCTTCTCTGGTTTAGAACTTCTTATTATAATATTACTAGGTGCAGCTAGTATTCTTTTATCGCTATTCCTCGCACAATATACTATTCCAGCTGCACAATATACTATATCTACCTTTGCACCAAATTTTGTTCGGATCTATTCAGCTGTTCTGGTGAGATTGAAAAACAAATGTCCATCTATACCAGAGGTTCCCAAACTTATTTTGTCTACTGCCCACTTTGAGAATAAATTATTTTTTAGCGCCCCCATTTTTTCAACATTTTTTTTCTGAGTCTCTTACCGCCCCCTTTTAGGCCTGCAGCGCCCACAAGGGGGCGTTATCGCCCACTCTGGGAAAGGCTGATCTATACAAACATTTGCGTTTATAATTATACTCAGTGGCGCAAAACTTAACCCAGTTTCCAATTCTCCATACAAAATTTCCAATGTTGCATACATATGAGGGCTACATTTTTGCCGCTAAGTAGGTATATTTATATTGACGACATTAGAGGAGTTACAGACTGTTACTTGGCAAATCTGTGGCCCTAGTGAAAAGGGGTACAAGTGCAAAATCCCTAGTTTACAGGAGACGCAAAAAACAGTTGACACCCGCGATGATTTGAACTTGTGCTCATTTCATTTGTTTTTATACATATACTAATAAATGCGGTATCCTATAAGAGTAAACGAATTACGCTCTATCTCATGGCATTGTTATTTTTGATTTTGATCTTTTATTTTCTAAAATAACTAGTTGTATCCATAATAAAATTATGATAATAGGTGTAAAAAGGTACAAGTGGTTACATGTACCGTTACTCACTAAGTTTTCGTAATTTTATGCGAAGTGAAAAAGGATACGCATCCGAAAAGATTTATCTATCAAATGTACAATATTATGCATAGAAGATTATTTACTAACTAATTATGTCGAAATAGATCGAATCTTCAAAACTATGTAATTTTTTAGACTTAATTGCTGAAAAAACAGACATGTAACCGTTTGCACGAAAAAAATACATCGTGTTGCTAGATCTAACTAAACTTAAATTAAATAAAAAAAAACTCAATGATACTTGTATCCAAGAGGAGTAAGAAAAAACACAGTAGAAAATATGA
Source organism: Pandemis heparana (assembly GCA_963854515.1). Classification (NCBI taxonomy): domain Eukaryota; kingdom Metazoa; phylum Arthropoda; class Insecta; order Lepidoptera; family Tortricidae; genus Pandemis; species Pandemis heparana. The sequence continues at coordinate 7,111,752 of OY978026.1, read as the reverse complement.
AAAATATTAATTTAAATTACGTTGAAAATAACATAAAACACTCATGCATCACTACATAATATAAAACAAAGTCGCTTTCCGCTGTCTGTCTGTCTGTCCCTATGTACCTATGCTTAGACTTTTAAATATACGCAGCGGATTCAGCCCGGCTAGCACGACAGCGCACAAGAGTCGCGTCGTGCGCGAGATAGGTTGCCCGTCTTTTTCTTACTGTTCGTTCTGGAAAGGGACGGGTAATCTATCTCGCGCGCGACGCGCCTCTTGTGCGCTGTCGTGCTAGCCGGGCTGATGCGGTTTTTTTAATAGATAGAGTAATTTGAGAGGAAGGTTTATTATGTATAATACGCAGACGAAGTCGTGGGCAGAAGCTAGTGTACATAATTATAAATGTTATTTTTTCACATAAGCTTTCTTTCGTGGGTATCAGCGGGTGCAGATCAACAGTTTCGTTATTATACTGACAAAATTTTCATAAAATCCCTTAATAGAAGGGTTAATTAGCGGTATGAGGGACATCAAATCCATTTTTTTTTCTTTAGAAATAGGCAATGGTCCGTCTTAGCAATGGGGTATGCTATCTGTTTCAAACACACTGGGAAGGGAAGATTTTCCACGTTTTCGGAGAGGGCATACCGTGTGCCATTGATGATCATCATTAAGTCTTGTAGCCGGACTTAGCGAATTCTGCCTTTTTATAATTGAAAATTGCAGTCTCAGATATATTAAACTTTTGTTTCTCCTCGTTTATTTCTTGTGTTAGAATGGTCCTTTTAGCAAACTCGCAAAGTCTAAAAACAAGTCAGAGCGTGCATTTCAATGTCTGTAAAGTGTAAAATATTTTTTTTTGTTGCAAGTCCTAGCAAGTTGATAACAGTCTCTTGGGTGGTGAATTCCCATCTGTTTTCTTCTTTGCCTTCTCAATCGTAGCGTGATCAGACGCAATCCAAGACAAAACAAGAACTTTCACATGGTAAACATGTTTCTTCTCGCAGTGCGCAATAATCCGAATGTGGAGACAATTACCACATTTTTTTTGTCCCCGGTCATACTCACATGGATTGCGACGCTGATCACGCTTCGATTGAGAAGGCGAAGAAGAAAACAAATGGAAATTCACCACCCAAGAGACTGATATCAACTTGCTAGGACTTGCAATAAAAAAAATGATTTTACAGTCATTGAAATGCACGCTGACTTATTTTTAGACTTTGCGAGTTTGCTAAAAGGGCCATTCCAATAAAACACAAGAAATAAACGAGGAGAAACAAAAGTTTAATATATTATGATCAGTGACTGCAATTTTCAATTATAAAAAGGCAGAATTCGCTAAGTGACTACAATACTTATGATGATGTGATGATCAATGGCACACGGTATGCTTTCTTCAAAAACGTGGAAAATGTCCTCTTACCAGTGTGTTTGACATAGACAGCATACCCTCTTGCTATGACGGACCATTGCCCATTTCTAAAGAAAACAAAAACAGGATTTGATGTTTCTCATACCGCTAATTAACCCTTCTGTTAAGGGGTTTTATGAAAATTTTATCAGCAATGACGAAACTGTTGATGTGCACCCGCTGATACGCACAGAAGAAAGCTTACGTTAAAAAAAATAACACTTATACATATTATTATCTACATGCGTTTACTCTTACATGTGTTTACTCCCCCGCACAACTCGACTTATACCCCTTTGCACGTAATTTTTTTAATATTTAGTCCGTGAAAAAGGTTACACCTCGACTTATTCTTACGTTTTCTTACTTTTTTTTGTGTAAAGGGATTAAACTCGAGATGTATCAATGTAAACTAAACACATTTGTTTCTGTTTTAGGGGTTCAGGTTTACTTAGATTTTTTTACACAGATAATATGAAAAAATACCACGTACAACTTAATTTAGATCATAAATGGCAAACAAAAGAGTGAATAGAAATACAATTGCAGATGGACCCTCTGAGACTATTTTTTTATGGTGGGTTGTACCCTTATCCACAAGGAAACTTCGTTATTTTATGAGATATCTTAGATCCGTTTACACCAATCGATGCGTAATTTTTTTCTGATTTTTTTTGGTCTCATTTTGGCCAAAATCGGACTTGTACCCCTTTTCACTAGAGCCACAGAAATGTGTTCAGTATATCCGCTACAAAGTTACAGTGACCTTATTCGAAACGGACATTGGCCGCTGCAAACTATTTTAGCTGAGGATCGTAGCAATAATAATAATAATAGCCTTATTCAAACAGTAATTCAATACATAATAGAATCAATTCATAATATCAATTATTTTTTAATTTATTTAATCAATTAATTAATTTGTTGTCCTCTCTGTCTGTTTGCGACATTTGGCAAAGGCCTTCTCCAACTGTCTCCAACTGATTGTAGTAAGTGATTAATAATTGTATGTGGTCGCAGCTACAACCGCGAGTGGCGGTACCACATGGAAGAGAAGGTGTGGATCTCTCAGGCGCCAGGCATGCCCATGGTGGAAAAGACGCCTACGTACGAACGCGGCACCTACTACTTCTTTGACGCGCATAATTGGCGAAAGGTAAGGGACATTCCAGTATCGGAACGGTTGGTACGCCGGCTACTTTATCGGTGGTTTAGACGAAGACTAGGTATTTACAGCCGCCTAAATACACCGTACCGTATAAACACTTTCGGCGCCATTTTTTCGCGGCATGCCAGCGCTGGCACGGAATACAACAAGAGTCTATTTTTCGGCGCCAGTGACCTCTGCGCGCGTCTCTCGCTGCCGTCGTGCTGCGTCTCTCGTTTGTGGCCAATCGACTACTGATTGTGTGTAGGTACCTCTTTTTAACATAATTCAAAGAAGACTCGAAGAGCTCAGTGTGTCCTATTTGGACTGTCTCGGAAGTAAAGTGACACAGGCCAGTTTGTTAAGATGGTTTCGAAAGTCCATAAGTGCAGTCAATGTTTGCCACGAAATATCTAAAGGTTTTAGCACTCTTAGTACCACTTTACAATACAATACAAAATACAAATACTCTTTATTGAACACCACAAAACAATACAGAAACAAAGAACAAAGAACCACAATAAAAGTCTATAGCGTTTGTGTATAGGAGACAATAATGGCGTGAAATTGCCAGTGGGCCATGGATCGTGGCGATCAGCGATGGTCGTAGCAGCTTATTTGAGCGTATTATGAGGGAGGCCTCACTCAGTTCTCGTTCGAAAGAGCAATAGTCTAATCTGGCTGGGTGGGAAGCTGGAAGCTTTAACATGTTATGACGTGTTTGTTGTGTCGTTACAGGTTGCGAAAGAGTTCCACCTGGACTACAGCAAGCTGGAGGGCCGGCCGCAGCTGCCGCCGCACGTGCTCACGTAGCGCCCCCGCGCCCGAGGACACACACCTATTGTAGTTTTGTTATATAAAAGTACAAGTTTATCACTAGACTTTTATTATCTCTCCTATTTCTTCCAACTTTTTCGTTGACTTGTAAAGCCGAATAAGTCATGATAGTATCCTGCGATAGACGAAAGAAATGACATCGTGCCCACGCGTATCGTGTGTGGTACGTTCTTTCAACTCACACATATTCACTTCCATCTGCGTAACGTTACTAAGGCTGGATTCGACCAAAGTTTTTATTAATAACACTTACTCTCGGTCGGGGCAGATATTTGTATGATGAATACGAATGTTTGTTCTCGAGTCTTGGGTGTGTTTAATATGTATATAAGTATGTTTATCCGTTGTCTAGTACCCATAGTACAGGCTTTGCCTAGTTTGGGACTAGGTCAATTGGTGTCAATTGTCCCACGATATTATTATTATTATTATTAATATGTCGGTTCAGAGAAGTGACATTTGAGGCATGGACGTAAATAAGTTTTTTTATGGCGTGGCACCGTCGTCGTGGCACTGTAAGGGTTCCTAAAATATTCGTGAACAATATAAATGAAAAGGCAGAAGTTATGCTGAAATTACAAGCATAATGGGATTATGAATAGGCGAGTTTCTGTCCGAAGTGTAGGTAATGTTTGAATATAGTATAGAAGAGGTGTTTGGGTTGTCTATTAATTTATGCCTTTAGACATTTCTCGAATATAAGTCACCAATAAAACAAGGACTTGTAATCTCGGCTCATCTATTTTTATTTTCTTAAAAACTGCAGGTTACAAAATATATTTCGGCAAATAAATATTCATATTAATTGTTAATTACTTGATATTTGTTTTAAAAATTATTTATTGCAGATTTGAGACGGAGGAAGACATTGCAAAATGGAATGGAATGTCCACTGCTCTAATCTACTTTCTGTTCAAATCTGATTCATCATTATACAACATTTAAAGGTTTTACGATTCAAAAATAACTTGTACAGATACAAATTTAGAATGTTAAGTAACACATCTTCCACATCTGCTACCTTCTGCAAAACCAGAGACAAAAGTGCGAGATACAACTAATTGAAATGTTTAACAATGATGTTAGGGTTACGTTTTTAAAATTTAGTGAATGTAATCTCAGTCTAAATCCTCAGAACTGACGGTTGGCGCAGCATCTGGTTTTGTAGAATTCTCTTTCATGGTGGGCTCATCATCATTCTTACCAGGTACCCACAGACCAGCATCAATGCATCTCTTCATGTGGTAAATGGCTTCTTGTTCCGGCATTTTAGCTATTGTGGCCTGAAGCAGTGGCACATCTTGAGAGTCAAAGCATTTTTTCAGTTCCTGAAATATAATTGTTCAAATTATTACAATGCTTCTTGTTATATTTATGTTTTTATTTTACTTCTTTTAGGCAATGGTCCTACCAAGGGAAAGCAGCGATAAGATATCGACTATTTTCTCGCTCAAGAAAATGATCTCCCTACTAGTTCTCCCTATTAGTAAGAGCTAGCGACAAATCGCTATATTCGCTTCTCGCTCATCGTCGGCGCTGTGACAGTCGCCATCAGATATATCGTAGCGGGCGAGGTCCTCAAATATTTCGGACCTGCATTAAATTTCAATAAATTCGTTAATCTAGATAAGTTTAATAACATCAGAACACGCAATTCGTCATAAATAAGAGCAGCGACTTTTCAATAAATTCGGAACGTTCAATGAGGTAAAAATATCAGGAAGCACAGATTGACAAAAGGTATTGACGCAGGCAGGCTAACCATAAAGATCATAATATTTGTGGAAAAGGCCTTACGAGGTTAACATAGTGTCAACTTGAATAATAAAATAAGCCAACAATGTGTTTAATTTTAAACTTGTTGTATGTATTCTATGTGATTTTCGTAATAGATTACATAAAATTCATTAAAATTATCTACCTACTGTTAATTTGCAGTCATGCAGAAAATATCGATTTCATCTGATACTGTGTCACTTCCGTTTTTGGTTATTCGTCATAATCTTTCGATACTGTCAATTTGTTTCTGCTCCTGTGATAACATACGCTTATAGCATACCACACACATACTTACATCAGGGAGCTCCGCATACACCTCAACAGGGTCCAACCCCCCCGGACCAAGCCTCTCCTTCCTCTCTTCTTCCTCCTGTTCTTTGAGAGCAATCTGAATCTTCTCCGCAGCACGTTTCTGGATTCTGGCTTTGAACTGGTTGAGCTCATCATCAAATGAGTCCTTGTAAGTTTTTTCTGCAACTTGTATCCTAGTAGGAAAAAGTATGCGGTCAAAAAAAAATTGGTACTATAATATAATTTGTGATTTGAAACTGATATCATAAAACATGAATTCATGTGGGGAAGTACCCAATTAGTCAGATGACACGATGAGTGAAAATCCTTTTCAGGTTTTACTCAACACTTGCTAAAATTCTGACTAAACATGTCAAAATTAACAATATCAAGGGTGTTCAAGAGATAATGACAGGGCCCGTTTCTCGAAGCTTATTAGATATTAGTGTTTTGTCTCGTAAATTAAACGAAAGAATGAAACAAAACACTAATATTATTAGTCTAATAAGCTTCGAGAAACAGGGCCCAGGTGGTTGTAATGGTAAACTTGAAACAGTAGTCTTATTGTCTAACTCGCTCCTAATAACCATCGTGTTCATTTTAACAGTTCATGTATAGGCTGACAATTGGCATTGAAATCAGCTAGCTGTCACATTCATACAATAACTGTCAAAATGAACACGATGGTGATTGCGAGCAAGTTAGACAATAAGCCTACTGGTACATTTAAACATATTAAACCTGGTACAGGTTAGCTAGAAAGGAGCAAGAGGAATACACAAAGTTCTATTGGTGACGTAAACATTAAAGCTATTTAAAACACTTTCTACCTTGAGAAGAATGATCCAATGCAGGCTCTAGGATCCACATCCAATTGTTTAGAAAGTTCCAGAATGTACTGCATACAAATGGTCTGGTGAGCCACGTGGGCCATTAGCTCATGTTTCTGCAAAATAAATTATATTAAAGTGATAAGTATTTACCCATAATTTTAATTTCGATATAACTAGCTGTTGCCCGCAACTCAGTCCATGCAGAATATCGCTATCGCTTATCGCTATCCCGCGGGAGCTAAAATTTTCTGGGATAAAAACTATCCTATATCCTTCCTCGGGAATCAAATTAACTGTATACCAAATTTCAACTGAATCGGTTCAACAGTTTAAGTGTGAAAAGGTAACAGACAGACAAATAGACACTTCTGTATATCTGTTTTATCCTGTAATTATTATTTTCATATGTTAATGTATCCATAAATAGTGGAATAACAAGGAAAATGTGTTGCATTGGAATCCACAAGAACTAAGATCTGTATTCTTTCCTTTATATTAGTGTCTATGTGCTTACCTCTTCCATCTCTAAGTTAATGCACCAAATAACCAGGTAGTTAGCCGTCTCCTCACATGCCAAATGTGTGTGTTGCTGAAGGAATGCCTTGGAATCATCATACTTCCTCAACATACCAAACTGTTTCAATAACTTCTCATTTTCTTTAATAAACAGCCTCATCTTTTCTTCTTTCTCCTCCTCTGTTAAATTCTCGTCTTTCGCACGCGGCGGCTTTGTGTTAATGACTGTTTTGGTAAAGCCTGGTTCACTGATCGTGTCAACATTCCATGGAGTCTGCTTCTCCTTCTTTCTGAGTTCATCTTCTTTCTTTTGGAGTTCTTGATCTTCTCTTTCTAAATCGGCCAAAGTTGTCTTCAAGGATTCTAGATTGGGCCCCTCGGATTTCGCCATTTGAGCCTTCGTTTCATTCATTTTTCTTTGGAATTCATTCTTCTTTCGTTCAAATTCTTCTTTCTCTTTTTTACGTTCTTCCATGCGCTCGAGACGTGCCTGATGTCTCCATCGGAACAGCGATGGTGTATCGATGTTTGGGTGCGTCTCATCTTCGTCATCAGAAATCTAAAAAATAAATTAAGCGAAATATTATTATAGCTACCGAACTTATAAATAAACAGGTCTTTAGGTAAGCTTTTTGTGGCAAAACAAATAAACAAGACCGGTATATTCAATTCCAAATACCAACCTCAATATCTTTCCACTTGCTGTAGTCCACCATTTTTACAAAAACACTAATAAGTTTGAGTTCAGAAATAAATAGCTTGTAGAGTAAAAAAAATAAGCTTATGAACAATCACTTGTCGAGTCTTTTGCAATATTTCGGATAACGGATGGGTGTTTCACTCAACTCACTGCACTGATGCCTGTCTCGTATTACTTTTAGTACTCGTACGCGTATCAAATCAAACTATTTGTCTACTTTTGAATTCTTCCTGTCCAACTGTTTAATTTCTAGACGATTCGCAGTTTTGACACTTGACAGATGTAGATATGACAGATGTGATTTTTTTAAATTGAATACCTGAGGAAAAATAAAAAATATTACTTAGGTAATTTCGAATACACCTAATTAATATTTAATAATTTCTGGAATTAATGATTTCCAAATACTGAAAATAATCAACTTACCTTACGAGATTTTTTTATAAATGGAAGCTCAGCTAAATGTAACAACCACATACTAACTTAGAGAAAACGTTAACGTTAACGTTGCTGTTACAGTCATGAGCCAAAAGATGGCGCTGTTTACAATATTTGACATTCTAGTAACGTTCTAGTACCGTGGTCGTCAAACTGCGGCCCGCGGGCCGCATGCGGCTCGCGGCTGTTATTTGTGCGGCCCGCGGCAAAGTAAATTCTTTCAAATAACGAAATAAGCTGAATACATAATGTGTAAGTGTGCAAAAGCTCTTGGAGCGCCTTCACATACTTTGCGGCCCGGCCCTGGAAAGGAACTCATACTGTCATTATGTGGCCCTTAGCCAGTAAAGTGTGACGACCGCTGTTCTAGTATGTACCATAAAGAAAGAGAAAAGTAGAAGTGGCATGTGAACAAGAGACGCGTGCCACCCACAGAGTACTTTTGACGTGACAACGTCTTATAAATTGGTTTGCCGGGTGACACTTCAAGAAACTGCGTTACGCTCCGCTCACGTTATGCGCTCACAATGAGAGCGAGTGAGAGGCACGCGGGCATGGTTAGCCCGCCTAAGAGCGAGAGAGACAGACATAAAAAGTGAAAGGCACGCGTCCCTTCCACTCGAGCACAGTTAGCCCGCCTAAGAGCGAGAGAGACAGAGCGAGAGAGAGAGAGTGAGAGAGATAGGCATACACACCGGTTCATGTCTTGCGCTTCTATTTCGCTTAGGCGCCTGCATACAAGTTTACACGTCCTTCTTCCTACTATACGAATGAATATTCACATTAAAATTATTTTACCACTCAAAGTCGTTGTCACGTAAAACTTTCGCCCGTATACCGACTTTACAGGCAACCAATTTTTTTTTTATAATGTGCCTTTATGGGGAAAATCCTCGGAAAATCGCATGTATAAACATCAAATAGAAGAATCACATACTTAAACCTAAACAGCAAAATTCTTTTTGCAACGCAGCTATTTTAACGACATCTGTTGTGCAATGGCAAACCTATTGTTTAGACAACTGATATTTTCTTTTGGATGAGACTGGCACAGGACCGGGCAAGTAGGGATGCCCGATATGTTGCCTTGTATCGATATATCGTATCGTAATGTATCGCAACTGCTTGAATCGATACCCTATTAAAATCGTAAGCCCTTGTATCGATATTGCAAATATCGTATCGAAAATATCGCATAGGATTTATTAAATAAAATTCATGATTATATTGATATAATCTTAATTACGACGTGGAGAGCTTCAGTAAGCAGATTACTAGTCGAGCATACTCGTAGATTATGGTTACAGAACAACTTAGCTCGTTTTTTTATACATTCATTTAGATACCTACCTACTCACGAACACGAAATACTTTTTGTTGTGTATTTATAAATACGTGTTCATGTGGGTACTTTTTAGAAATAATAAAGCAGTCTTAAGCAAGTCATCCTTGTGTTTACTTCATGGTGACAGCGGTGATCGCGAAAAATAAAATTATATGCGTTTAAGTGCCGTTAATCAGCTACAACTATTATTAACGTTATTGAAGTAGGTACAGTGTTTGTTATTGCCACAAAAAATGGAGCACGCGCGACCGCCTACCGAATTGGTGCTTGAAGGAGGCCCGGCTCGTCGAGCTGACGCGTGGCGAAAATGGCTGAAGCAATTTAAAGTGTTCCTAAAGGCATCGGGAGTGTCCAAAGAAGCCACGGATGTACAAGCAAGTTTATTGATCAATTTAATCGGATCGGACGGTTACGATGTGTATTCAACATTCAAATTCGAGCAAGAAGACGACAAGGAGAAAGTGGACAAATTAATAGATAAATTTAATAAATATTTTGGCACTAAAACGAATATTATACTAGCACGATTTAAATTTTTTACGCGTAACCAAGAAGCAGGAGAATGCATAGACGAGTACGTAACCGCATTGAGAATATTGAGTCAGCAATGCGAGTTCGAAAAACTCGAGGATGGTTTGCTGCGCGATCGCATCGTCTGCGGTATCAAAGACAGCGTCGTGCGCGATAGGCTGTTGCGCACAGACGACCTCACACTGGATAAAAGCATACAGATATGTCAATCTAGTGAAATAACTAGTGAAGAAAGTCGCCAGATTGAAGGTGTGAAAAGTGAATCGGCAAGAAGCTTGGCGGTAGATGTGCTGAGGAGCAATCGTGGCTCGTGGCGCGGAGCGGCGCGGCGCGGCGGTCGAGGGTTCGGCTGGCGCGCTCCGGGCGGCGCCCGCGCGGGGCCGAGCGGCGCCTGGCCGAGCGGCGCGGGACCGAGCGGCGCGGGGCCGAGCGGCGCGTGGCCGGCGGCCGCGGCCGCACCGGCGGCGCGGGCCGCGAGGGAGCGCTTGTGTGCGGCCTGCGCGGAGGCTTCTTGTGATGGCGGTATGCAGTGTGCGGCTAGAAATGTGAAGTGCTTTATGTGCGGTAACAAAGGTCATTACAGAAAAGTGTGTCCAGGGCGTAAATCGAACAAAGTGTACCAGCTACAAGAAGATACCGAGGAACTGTATTATTTAGATACCATTGAAACCATTGATCACATAGAAGACTCTAAATGGTATGAAACTTTACAAATAAAATGTGTAGGCAACAAATTGGTGAACCAAAAGTTTAAATTAGATACCGGTTCTGACCTTAATGTATTGTCACAAAATAATTTTATTAAATTAGGCTTTTCTTCTTGTGATATCTTGCAGGATGGTATTAAGGCGCAGTCATTTTGCGGAAACTACGTGCCTATTCTCGGTTCATATCTAATAAAATGTATTTTTAAAGATAATGAATTTAATTTAAAATTTGCAATATCAAGTCAAGATTGTCAAAGTATTCTTGGAAAGGGAGCCCTGGAACAACTAGATTTGGTTAAGCGAGTGCATTCTTTAGATATGTGTGTGTTTGATGACCTGTTTAAGGGATTAGGCAAATTACCTGGACAGTATAAAATACCCATTCAGAGCGATGCGTGCCCGTGCATATGTCCCGTGCGCAAGATCCCGCTGGGCATCAGGGATCATCTGTTAGTAGAGTTAAATCGAATGGAGGAACTTGGCGTCATACGCAAGGTTACCCACCCAACTTCATGGGTAAATGCAATAGTTGTGGCTGCGAAAAAAGATGGCAGTTTTCGTATTTGTCTCGATCCGCGACCTTTAAACTGCGCTATTCGGCGTCAACATTATCCATTACCTACTGTTACAGAGATCGCAACAAAGTTGAGGGGGGCCCGGTACTTCAGTAAGCTGGATGCGAGATCAGGTTTTTGGATGATCCAGCTAGACGAAGAAAGTGCAGATTTATGCACGTTTGGCACGCCTTTTGGGCGCTACCAGTTTCTCCGTTTGCCGTATGGGATTAATTCTGCTTCAGAGGTTTTTCACTGTAAGGTTAGACAGCTTCTGGAGGACCTGGATGGCGTAGACTCCTTTGTTGATGACGTCATCGTGTGGGGATCTACAAAGAGCGAGCATGACAGTCGCTTGAAAAGTCTGCTAGAGAGGGCCAAAAAGGTTGGTATAAAATTTAATCGTGAAAAATGCGAGTTCTGTGTGGCAGAGGTTACTTATCTGGGTCACACTTTTAACTCAGAGGGAGTCAAGATCGACCAGAACAAAGTGAAAGCCATAAAAGACATGCCGAGTCCGATCGACAGACAGTCATTGGAGAGATTTATGGGTATGGTCAACTATGTGGCCAAGTTTATTCCTAATTATTCGGAACAGGTGTCACCCCTCAGAAACCTTCTTAAGAAAAACAGCGAGTGGTGCTGGGGAGCGAATGAAGAGCGCGTGGTGGGTGCACTCAAGCAGGCGCTGACGTCAGCGCCGGTGCTGGCGCTGTTCGCGCCGGAGCAGCCGTGCGTGGTGTCGGTGGACGCGAGCAGCCGCGCGCTGGGTGCCGTGCTGCTGCAGGGCGGGCGGCCGGTCGAGTTCGCCTCCGCCACGCTCACCGACACGCAGCAGCGCTACGCGCAGATCGAGAAGGAGATGCTGGCGATTGTGTTTGCATTAGAAAGGTTTCATCAGTATATTTATGGTAAGAACGATGTGGTAGTAGAAACCGATCACAAACCTCTGGAAGCGCTTTTCAAAAAATCCTTGGACTCTGTACCGGCGAGGTTACAACGAATGATGTTACGCATTCAGAGGTATGATTTTGTCGCAGTCTATAAACCCGGAAAATATATGTACGTCGCGGATGCCCTGTCTCGCGCCCCGCTACCGGTCCTGATGCAAGAAAAAATATCTAGCGAGGTCGAGGATCAAACGTGCTACCTGCTTCGTACGGTGCGACTCAGTGACAGTAAAATGCAATCGGTAAGAGAGCACACGCAAAACGATCAGGCGTGTCGAGTGCTCATTGGATATATAAAAAACGGATGGCCAGACAGGAAACACGACTGTGAAGAATCAGTACGATCCATATGGGAACACAGGGAATGTTTCGAATATACTGATGGTGTGCTGTTCAAAAACAATCTGGTATACATTCCTCATGAGCTACGCTCAGAGATGCTCTCCCGCGTGCACGAGGGCCACCTCGGCATCGACCGCTGCAAGCGGCGCGCCAGGGAGGTGATGTTCTGGCCGGGCATGTCGCGCGACGTGGAGCGCCTCGTGCGCCGCTGCCGCGCCTGCGCCGACCACGCGCCCGTGCCTCGCCGGGAGCCGATGATACCACACCTCATACCGTGCTTGCCGTGGGCTAAAGTAGGATCCGATATTTTCGAGCACAAAAGCAAATATTATTTAATACTGGTCGACTACTTTTCAAACTTTGTCGAAGTGTGTCCTATGAGGGCTATCACGACTAACAGTGTCGTGCTCGCGATGAGAGATCAGTTCGCCCGACACGGTATACCACAGAATTTGGTGACCGACAACGGTCCGGCTTATTCTTCTAAGGAGTTCAAGCAGTTCATGGAATCATGGGGAATCACACATGCGACGTCGTCACCCAAGTATGCTCAGTCGAATGGACGTAGCGAACGCGCCATTCGTACTATTAAAGCGATTTTAAAAAAATCACTCGACACAGGTACCGACTTTTATATCGGGCTGTTAAACTACAGGGCGACTCCGAGAGACGGGATAGCGAGCCCGGCCGAACTGCTGATGGGACGACGGTTGAACACTCGTCTGCCGTCTCACGAGGATAAACTCGCACCGCAGAGAAGCAATAATGCCGATTACACAAATATATTACGCAATCAAGAAAAAAGTAAGGCGTGGCATGACTCGCGCGCACTCGCCCTGCCGGAGCTGCAGGCGGGCGACCGGGTGGTGGCGCTGGACGGCGGCGAGCGCGGGGCGCGGCGGCGCGCGGCGCGCGTGCTGGCCCCAGCTCCCCAGCCGCGCTCCTACTTCGTGGCGGACGCGCAAGGCAGGCGCTATCGGAGAAACAGGCGCCACCTTATTAAGCTGGAACCGGATGACACATCTCCACCACCATCTCGCCGAGAGATGACGGACCAGGATGATGCAGAAAACTCCAGTGATAGCGTATACGACGACGTGACGGAAACACTGGACGACCCGAACACGGTCAGCAACGACTCGCCTTTCCCAGAAAATCAATCTGTTGTTCCACGACAAACCTTTCCTTGTGAAACAGGTCACCAGCGCCCACCGAGGGCCGCTGCAGTCGAAGCAAAACGGAAGCTTAGACAGTAAAATAATAGGTACTTACTAGCAAATTAATGAATCCATAATTACCCTTCTAGATTTTTTGTATACTATAACGGTTTTACCATTAGAAATGTTTAAATGCCCGGCCATAGCTTTAGGTAGGTACTTATCGAACTGTTCTGTGTTCTAGTTCAAAAAAAAATTGTATAAAGTAAAATGATTTCAATAGGTAAAAAAAAAAAAAAAAAAAAAAAAAAAAAAAAGGAGGAAACATGTTAGCATTTACATATTTGACCAACTTACGGGCAAACAGTTCATTAATATATTTAAACTATATATATAATAATGAAAATTCCTAATACACAAATGCTTGTTAAAACAAACATGTAACTTAACTGCATGTATATGTTTTATAGGTAGTATTGTATTAAGTAGGTATAGTAATTTATGTATAAAGTAAATTAACATAATATTGATTTTGCATGAAAAGGGAGATGTTGTGTATTTATAAATACGTGTTCATGTGGGTACTTTTTAGAAATAATAAAGCAGTCTTAAGCAAGTCATCCTTGTGTTTACTTCACTTTTTAAGGGTATAAAACTACATCACACTTTTTTAACCGTAATACATAGATGGAGAGCTTTTATTTTAGACGAACTACCTATATATTATGGACAGTAGGTACACACAGCAAAGCTATTCGGCAAGCATCTTTGCATGCACACACCGCTTTAAACCTGCTAACATACCATTATAATAACATCTAAGTTAGTGTACGACATAATCGTAAAATTCATTTATTTCGTAATTACATAAATTAACATTGTGAAGTTACACGTTACTTAGTTTAGTTAATTGTGAATTTAATGTAGATTGCAGTGATATGTTTACTTTAATTTAATTAAATGAATAAATAAAATAATGAAAGTTATGCTAGTTCGGCTTAGTGTTTTCTCTTCTTCTTGGCGAGAGTGGTCAGGAGGGTGGTGATCGTGGTGGTAAAAGTAGTGGGAGAGTCCGTAACGGCAGTGGTGGCGTTTACGTAGTCATCGTCATCTTGATCCTGCACCTGCGAGTCGTCGGGTATGCTGATTTGGAACTGCAGCAGCACCACTAGATACGTCACCATTGTAGCCAGTAACTGTGAACATAGAGCTGTGTACAGAGAGCGATTGAGAACAGAGAGAAAATGGGGGAAAAGGGGAAAAGGGGAAAAGGGAGAGAGAGAAAGAGAGAGAGGGGGGGGGGGAGGCACAGGTAACCTTCCAAGCATTATTACTTAGCAGAACGCTTGGCGATTAATAGGGGTTCTCTACATAAAGCATTTGATCACGGACGCTAGAATTACCCTTACGGATTTAAAAAGTGTCCGGTTGACATCAAAGAAGCCTCCAAGGCTGATCTGCGAGGGGTTCATTTCTGTGGCACGGAGGAACATATTGACTTCTGTCAGAGCGTCTGTGTTCATCCAGGACAGCTCCACCATCAGCAACTTCTTCTGGAAGTTCAGCCGCACCTGCAAAAGACAAGTGGAGTAAGAATTAAATACTTACTGATTATTTAACTAAGAAATTGCCAACATTACGATGTGATGTGGCTAGTTCAACTGAAAAGCAGTTACAGCTTTTAAAAGGTCCTTATGCCCACTGAAATAGAGGCAACAATAAGGGCAAAATGCGACTTAAATAGACTATACTAGCTTAGTATTCTTAAGGCAACCACAATTCAAAGTATTCTAAACAGCCAAAGAGACCTGTATGTTACCTGTAGGTAATACTTTAAATGGACGAGGTTTTGTTGGAAATACGCAGTAAATACTTAAAAAAATTAACAGAGCACCAGTTCTGTGATGCAGGTACTTACGTTCTGAGAAGCATAATGAGCTTCATCACAAATGAAAAACAGGAGCATAATACTGCAAAAAGCGGTCAAGGCCAAACCGATGTCCTTGATGCCAAATCCCTCTGAGATTTGGCTGAGTAGTCCGTAGATAGATAATGTGATGATGAGGAATAAGTAGAGACTGACAAATGTGAACGTGTAGCAGTTTGCGATACCGGTGTCGCGAGCGAGCTTGCTGAGTCGCAGCCAGAGAGCACGGTACTCTGCCACTTTACCAGCTGGTCCAATGTGGCGAAGAGCCTGTGAAATAGAAAAAAAAAGTTTGTGACGATTGTGATGATAGTACTAGCAGGCTTACTTATAGTCCGTGAGCTCTTAGAATGCCATTTGGGTTTGTTTTGCTGATTCCCTCACTCGGCCGATTCAAGTATCAAATCCATAAGAGTGAGTGAGACAGAAGACAAACCCGAATGAAATTCTAAGAGTTCACGGACCGTACGTACTCTTCGACAACCGACTTAATGACTTTGTCAAGGTCAGTATACGTACGTGTAAGTTTTACTTATAGCGTTTCAGATGCAAACCTGTTGGAAATCTTCTGCCAGAATATGCGCACAAATGCTAAGAGTCTCGCAGAGAAGGTACCAATAACCGCCCAAAATATAGGTCAGAATTTCGAGAAATACGTATGGGATAATCTGCGTTGGCTTGAAGTGCACCATGGTTACGTGGGTGATGATAACTGAGGCCGTCGAAAGGATAGGGATGATAATTGCCATTGCCAGGGCTTTCTTGTAAAGCCCCACAGGAAGAATGCGCCCAGATAGCTGCTTGTAGGCAACCTGTTGAAAAGTACATTATTATATTATTAATGTATAGATAATATAAGTAGGTATATTTATGATGAAAAATGTTTTCAAAATTCCATCTTAATCTTAACGACAAAAAGTATCAAAAAATATTCTTGCCTCATATTCCACCCATCCGTTCAGAACTCCAGCAATTTTTCTTGTTTCATACCATAATATGGGCACTGCAGTCATCGGAAACAAATACACAGTGAAAAGGTACTCAATTACAGCCTCCTCAAATTTGCCTTCTTGTGCACCAGTTTTCACTATTTGGACTCTATGTAGAGACAAGTATAACACGTAACCAATCAGACTGACGTAGATTATAGTGGAGTATAGCATAGACGGAGACGCTGGTTGAAACAGATTCACGCCGGGGGAGGGCCTCGTCAATGGAAGAACGCCCATCAACCGTAAAATAGTGAAAACCGGTTTGATATTTTCGTAGATTATATCCCGAGAAATGTCTGGATTGACTAAATTGTCTCTCATAGGAGCTACCGCATTAGGCGAAGGTAGTTTCAAAACAGGAGTACTTCTTGGCGTCACATCCAGAAAAACTGCTTTGTTTTTCGATTTGTCATCCATTTGCGCTGCGACGCCATTGTGTAAAGGTCCCATTGAACCTGGAAATAAACTGTTAGAATGAAAAGCCATTTTAGTTTGTGTTCTCACTGTTACTAATCAGCTTGATCGCAAAGAGGCGAGTGAGCGCGAAGCTCAGAGAACAGCGACTGTAATGGCGACACGGCGGCGGTTTTTAGTCATATTTCAAATGTTGACAAGTTGATTGCAGCCACGTAAGCATTTTGTCGCCCTTGCATTAATTTTTCAGTGCGTTCTTCACCTCGAACAAGACCTTGAGTATTAGAACGATACCGTCACACCTTGGTTAATAAACACATAACATAATGAACAAAAAAGGGGAGGCCTTTGCCCAGCAGTGGGACACTCAATTAGGCTAATTATAATAAAAAAATAATAATAATGAACAAAAAATATTTACCTACTTTGCTACACCGCTACTCGCGTGCAAGATAACCAAGTCTGTGCGAAATATGTATGTTTTTCATGCAAATGCATTATTTGACTTTTGACTTTAAATAATGCCCAATCAGTTACACTGTTTTGTATTTCACAGCGGGAGCGCGCTGCAAGCGTAGTAAATATGAGGGATAATTTTCACTACGTCACTCGCTATAAAAATATTCTTATGAAACATATAGCGAAAGAAACACTAACAGTCAACAAATAACATTTATTTAAACCAACTAATCTAAATTACAACATTAACGTACGTCAAATTAGGAGATGTTTCGTTACCTTCCCTTTCATTCTTTATGTAAAGCCACTTGTTTATTTAGAGGGCACAAACTTTTCTTTAGGTTATGTAGATTTATTATAATTCGTCAGGTATACTTCGGGGTGTGAAATATCCTTTAAGATCGCGACGGAACGGAGCGACGCGAGGATTTAGAACCACTTTAATGTATTATGACAGCTTAGGAGATTGTTCCAGGACATTTCCATGCACACCCTCGTTGGTATCCTCATTGGTAAAAATGGAGTTTTCACACCACTTGCTCGACAATGGCTAATTATATAGCATGTAAACCTTACTCAAAGTAACTCATTATAGCCCTTGGCTCTAGCCGGGTAATAATATTGTACTGAATTTCATTATAACCCGCCGGTTAGTAATATGAATCTCACTTGTCTTAGTTCTTATTGTTATACACTTAAAGTCTAATTTCGTAAAAATCGCGCGGCTCCGAAAATCGAGATGGCCATGCCACCCGACCCGCCGCAGCGCCACCACCACGACGACCACCACCACCGAAACAAATTTCAAATAAAACAAAAACTCGGGGGCCTTTGCTGACGCTGTAATTACAGTTAGGTACGCATTAGAACTGCTAAGATTCCAAATAAAAATATTACTTATCATTACAAAACTGGACCAATGTCTCAAATATAATTTTTTACTTTTAATTCTGTTTTACTGTTGTTTTAATTAAATTCTTTTTCTAGTTGCCTTGGTTTTTATTGTCTCGCAAAAGGTGAGAAAAGTAGAGTATACTCCTCGGGGATAAAACTGTTTACGTCTTGGGTGCGCTTAAATTCTTCGCTCCTCTCAGGACTCATCTTAATTCCCTCGCTACGCTCAGGAATTAACTCATAACACCCTCGCTTCGCTCGGGAGTTAAATTTAGAGTCCTTCGCTGCGCTCAGGATTCAATACCGCGCCCGTGACATAATACAGTGCTTTATCCCCTCGGTGTACAATCTACTATTATTTCGTAACAAAAAAAATGAACTAACTGAACCTTTTATAAAAAATATTGAGTTACTCAAGTTAGTTGATGTTTTGCACCAAAGGGTTCTCATTGCTAGTGTCAGTCGCGAAAATAGCTTCAGATGACAAGCTTAAAAAATTATGGAGGGAGTTTTCTGGCGATGTTTACCTATCAATGAAAAATTCCTTGCATCCGGTAATTCCGGAGAAGATTCATGGTTATTTTGGCGAGTGCTGTGATCAATAAACGTCAACCAGGGGTAAGCGTGTGTTTGACGCGGACCCCTCGACGGCACTCGGCCGCGCCTCGGATTGGATTATGCCTCGCGTCTTTTAAGATTAGGCCGCCTACCACCTCTCCAATTGCAATCTCAAACGTTTCTTATTCAATGTCAGTCACGTTAGTTCAAAATAAACACTTGCTTTAAAAAAACGAATCGCTCAGTGTACAGTCAGCATCATATATGTAGTATGAAACATCCCAAGGTGACCAAAAAATTCGACGCATCATACTAGTTTTATGGTGTACTGGTCTATTTGGCCGATTTGGATGATGCAAACTATATGATGCTAACTGTACAACTTAAGTTTGCACGTCTATCGGGATTTTGGTATGTTGCGGAAAACGATTGAAATGTATTAGAATAAATAAATAAATAAATATAAATAAATAAATATAATAAATAAATCCGTAGAAACATAGTACGGCTTGTTATCAGCATTTGGTGGATTAGCAAATCCACTCCTGCTTCTAATACTCCACGGTATGTATGCCACCATGTCTTCACCGATCTCTTCTGTCGTTTCACTTCAGATTCTCTCCAATTTCAATTCAAAACGGCTCCCTAAATCCAATTTAACCCGAAGCGGTTCTTGGAGCCCATCAGTGCAATCGACTTACTCTCGATTAGCCCTCCGCGATGCAGCGCCATTTAATTGAGCGAAACTGCTTGCGAGGAAAGCCTACGTTCGCGTTAGCGACGTAATACCAATCTCCATTACAAGACTGTTCAGCAAAAGTCATACGTTTTCATATTTTTTTACTTCGATGAGATAAAACACCAAACACAAAAATAACTAGGGCCAGGGCCCCGATTTTTGAAAGCATATCACTCGATAGTACCACTCGAAAGTGGTATAAATCTGTTTATATCTTCAAAACTATGGCTCTAATAAAAATGTTGACTAGTCTACCTACATCATTAATGAGAGCCGGAAGCATCTTCTAAGTTACTTGTATTTCAAATTCAGCACAATTTTTCAGCATTTTCGAGTAGTATTTTTTTTTTGTATTTTCACACATGTGCTTTCAAAAATCGGGCCCCTGGTTCGTTTTAATCGCTAGTGGTCAGTAAGAATCAGAAAAAAACAAAAATATATTTTTCCGATTTGTATCAATAGAATTCTGAGTCGTAGATGTGCTACGCGAATCGTAGCACCGCGTAGAACGCTTGAAAGCAATTTTTTCGTGTTTTTTATTTTCAAGTCACTGTCTAAAACAGTGACAAAGAATTACACCACTGTAGGTTAATCAGTCTACGAGTATTACACTGTCCGTCACTCTCATTATGAATGGCTAAATATTATTATATATTAGTGTGATGTGGGCAGCATTCTTTACGAATATTGAATTTGTAACTTCAAGGAGCAGATAGCCTTAGGTACAGAAGCTTTCAATAAGTGAAATAATTTTTGAAATCAGTTTAGTAATTCTAGACCATCAACAAAACAAAGATTGTCTTAATATCAGTTGTCTTAACTCAACTCACGGCTCGTGAATATCCCTTAACTCTTAATTTCCCTTTACCGTGTGAACCTTGTGTGAACTATCACCGATTTGTTTATGTCTAAAGCACTCTTAAAACGAATGTACCTAAAGGTTGAGTGAAAAATGAACTCGTTCAACTACGATCTCCTCCTTAAACAGATCAGTTCCGAGCTGAAATATCTTTGGAGTCGGAGAGCGTCAAATTGCCATTACTTGGAGTTTTTCGTAACGACCACACTCAATCTAGCTTCAAGCCAATTAATGTTGGCTAAGTATTTACTATCAAAACGAGTAGAGCACTCAAAAGATTTTGTTGAAAAAAAAAATGCACTTTTTCTTTTAAGCTTTTATGGTAGTTGTTACTTGCGTCGTTGTTCAAATCTCGATTGTTTACTGAATTTCAAGTCAAAACGATCACTAGAAGCGCCTGAAATTTTACTAGAGATTTGAATTAAACAAGCTAACCAACTAACATAGCAAGTTAAGTAATAAGTTGATCTTGACAAATGTTTCATTGTTAAGAATCTAGGCCAATGCCTACACCAACACAGATAGAGTTTACTTACCAATTTACGTTCTACAAGAATTAAGCACTTGTTTAGTATGCGTCGTGGCGTGTATAGTAACGTGCTTCAGAACCAGTTGACACGATTCGAGAATATTAATTGATTCAGTATGATTAGCGGCAGTGTATGAAAACCTCAAGCATGCTTTATAATTGAATTAATGAAGCGTTAGATAACGTACGAGTATCGTTTGAAATATAATTTCAATACGAAATGAGAAATCAAGTAGTGGACTTTCGAGCTTGGATTGTTGGCAACTTGGAACGCTGGCAATTAGTTCACAATCGAAAAAAAAACATTTTTATCAGCCTTCGAATGCCCGGTTACGACATCTATCATTATCTGTGCGTATACTGATGCTAGTTAATATGCAGATTCGCTCAGCACAGGTGCACTTTAGTCGCAGTAAATACGCGCGCACCGTCCATTAACGTAGGTGCCAAAAATAGCTTACCAGCAATCAATAGCAAATTTAGCTTTTGCGTAAATGCATGTGACCTTAGTACTTATTGTTCTAATGCAAGCAAAGCTTAGACTATGGATAGACTACACACGAGTTTATTAACAAATAATCATAATAGCCCGCTACCAATACCAATAGACGCCTGTCTTGAATTCCAAATTGTAAGCCGTAAGTTAGGTACATACGTACTCGTAGTACAAGCAACTACATCCGTTCGGCGGTCAAGCAGGCTTGTTTTTGTTTTCGCATTTACAAATAGAGATGGTTACGCCACCAAGTATTTACTTTGTAATCCCGGCCGCGTATCTCCGTCGGAACGGCGTCGTAACTCATCCGCGAGGACTATCGCTTCACCCAATTGCTTGTTTTACACCCGCGCGTCTGTTTACGCCCTAAATTCATCTTGTCCACTACGGGAAAACACTCTTGTGTTTTATTTATTGCTCACCTTAAGCTTTATGGACCATAAAATGGCATTTCCCCGCGTTCATTTGTTGTGACAAGTATCTAATGCCCGGCTTTATGTATTGTTGAGCAGGTGCCCTGTAAAGTCATATTTTATATCCGCGACGTGCCCGCGATAAAGTTTTTATTAACTTTGGACCTTTATGAGTGCGGGCACTAGTGGTGTCGTGCGGATTGGATTGCTGGAGCTGAATATTTGGGCCTCTATAATGCCAACACCACATCATGCTCGGGCGTGGATTTTAGGTTCGCTGACAGCGAGCGGACCTAAACTGAAACGCATTAAGACGTCATGGTACGGCCCCTGTACTGATTCGGAATTAAGACGCCAGAAACCACCGTCAAACTAAGTAAGTAGGCGAACTTGCAAGCTAATATATTTGAAAAAAAAAATCTAATAATTAAAGCGTACCCAGCCAAAGTTTGAAGTTATAATAAACATATTTCAAGTTCCGTCTTTTTAAAATCCGTACGGACGGAGTAGGTAGATTCAAAAGTCTTCTTTCAAAAGTTGTTTTCACATTCTTTATGAAAGTGTTTACGGAACATGGACTCTCCTTTCAAGCGTCGCTCTCAATAGCTGTTTTTTATTTTGTCTTCTGACTTGTTTTATAAACTGGTATTTATTTTCGGCGCTTCTCGATGTTAATTATGAACGATGGATTGTTGTAGTTTATATTCGGAAAATATCTTGTAACGTAGTTGTGGTTTTTATTTTAGATTTAGACGAAATTTTTCCTCGTTGTGGCCTGCAGAAATGTTTCGATACGTAGGTACTTTCAAGGCTTTATTCATGATCGAACACTGTAACAATTTCATCTTAAAGTAACAAGACTTCTAATACTACTACTTTTCAAGAAAAGTATTCCGCCTCGAGGAAAGAAGCCTGACTTTTCCTTAGGTACTTACCCCCTTATTCATAAACGCACTATAGGCCTCTGCTAAGTTAGTAATCGTTTGTCCTTATCTGTTAAAGGTAAATGTCAAAGTGACAGACAAGGACAAACGATTACTAAGTTAACAGAGGCCTATAGTGCGTTTATGAATAAGGGGGTTAGCCTTTCGCTAAAGCCTTTGAGAGATTGATTTAGTGAGTTCTAGATTAGCTCAGTGTAAGCTCTAATCCACAAAGGGAAGAAGAAAACGGCAGTGGAAATTAAGTTTTCGTTATAAAATCTACATACATACATCCATACATTAATCGCGTCTTTATCCCTTACGGAGTAGACAGAGCCTAATGTAACAAAACCTAAACTTTGATATTATGATGATTTATAAAATCTATTGCAGTTTTTTTGTTGCCTTACTTGCATTGTCATCCATCCTAAAATTATTCACCCAAGTTAATTCGACCACTAAGTCAAATTTCAATGCAAGATATGAAACGCGTAAACATACAAACTAACGCGAGTTAGTGCTCGTTAAAATATAAGCTTGAAAATTTTAAATGTTATGTGAATTAATTTTATTGATTGATTAGGGTAAAGCCATAACCTTCCTGTACCCATTTCTCAAAAAATTACGTACATGATGACACTGCAATGCTTGATCGAAAAATGATGTCATATGTTTAATGTGAATATATTCTACGGTGGGTCACAGTTCACATAATGAAACCCACTGCAAACGTGATTTGTATTTAGAGAATTTTAAAATATTTAGCGTACAATTTCTAACATTCCCAGTTATGAAATATTGAAACAGAATCATTGCAAAAAAACAACACAAATATCAAAAAACAAGCGCAAGTGAACAAGATGTCTGCACAGTTTTTTAATTTATACAATGATACTCTCCAAACTTGTTTCGCCGTACTACGTTGAAACCTTAACGCGCCATTAAAATTAATTCCCCGCGGAATAAACACTGAAACGGTTGTACAATTAAAAGGAAACCTAGGTAAGTAGGTACCTACTGTATTGTACAGTTTGTGTAAACAGAGGGCCTTGGGAGCAAGTCGCGAATTAATTTAATTCATTACAGAGCAGTGATAATAATTACCTGTTGGAATCCTAAGTGTACCTAGAATCTAATTGTTTACCCATGAATATAGTTCAGATATAACAAAAGTTATAAATGAAAATTAAACGGTTTAACTCGCGATTAGTCATAACCATAATGAGGCGATTCATGATTTAGATTTGGATGAATTCAATCATGTAGGTGAAGTTGTATGAGTAGATCCCAGAGGGATCGTCCCAGACTTAAAATTGTGAGTAAAATCATTTTAACCTTTAGCTTTATAAATAACTAGCTTCTGCCCGCGACTTCGTCTGCGTAGAACTATGCACATAAACCTTCCTCTTGAATCACTCTATCTATGAAAAAAACCGCATTAAAATCCGTTGGGTAAGTAGTTTAAAAGGTAGATAGGCACTAATAATTTGTACCTAATCTATAAATACAACAGTTGGCTCACATCACACTATGCCTTTCGCATTCATCTTTATCCAGTCACAGACGCATAGACGCCCATTATTACGTATTGTAATGATTTTTCAAAAAATATAAATGGGTACTCCACTACCTTGGACCGTTTTGAATAGTTTTTACCAACAGGGCCCTATTTTACAAGCGGAAGTCTCTTTATGATCCTATGTGTTAGATAGAGACTTTCGCTCGTAAATTGTAACTTGTAGTTTTATAAAATAGAGTCCAAATTATGTTTTCACGTCACCACAGCCGCTATGCAACCATCTCGCCGCAGAAGTTTCGATGTCTGCAATGTCTTTGTTGTCTGGAAGTTGCAAGGAACCAAACAACCGCGAACAAACTCTGAACAGTGAACTTGACTGACAGGTCGCGAGTCACGATAGTGCTGCTGTCTAAAGTTACGCATAACTTTGTCATTTAACTTATCCACTTACTCATCCTGTAAATAACTACGTCATGCCATGATGGACAGCTTTGAGTTAGTAAGTATATTAAGTTTGTGTCAATTAACTGTGAAATTGATTTGATTTTAATTGTTGCTGGCATTACCGGCGCTGGAAAAAGTTAGCTTAGCACCGCGTAGCTGTCGGCTTGTCGCATTGGTTAAGGTATCATTTCGGATAAATAATGAGAGCCATTTTGCTCACAGTTATAGTTTTTCAATTTGGCAGATTTGGTAAATTTCAGTCAAACGAAATTTATTTAACGTGCAGTTTTATTCACGGTTATAAGTAGAGATTACACTTTATCATATGTTTAACTTTTGAAACCGGATTGACGCTGAAATTGAACATTGCGTCCTTCGTTCCCAAATAGCTTTCACCGCCAATCAATCGGACATGAAAAGAGCCATTCGCAGCCTATTTGTGAATAAATAAGTGCACATTGCGTAGGAATGCTTTGACTAAGGAGGGAATAATAATATTCAAATGTCCTGCTTATTTTACAATGTGATATCCGATTACAATCTTAATAAAAATTACCGGGAGTTTCTATTCGTATTTTCGGAATATTCATCATAAACCTTTCTTTTTTACAGATCTTAGAACTGTACTTTATAAACAAATTCACCAATTTCAAAATATCAAATTAATCATGAAATTTACTTCTTGATTTTTAATGTTTACTTTTTACGTTTTACCGTTAGAAATTTTATTTCTAAACGACACTGAAAATTAGAACACATAGAAAGATCCGAAAAGTAAAGCTATAGAAAAGTAAAGCTATAGAATAGTACATACATACATACACATACATACATATCGTCACGCCTCTTTCCCACAGGGGTAGGCAGAGACTACTTTGTTCCACTTGCTACGATCCTGACATACCTCTTTCGCTTCATCCACATTCATCAATCTCTTCATACATGCTCGTCGGTTTCGGGTACTCTATAGAATAGAATAGTAAAGATATAGTAAAGCATAGCCATAGCATGGCAGTCTGGGAAAAGTGGTTAGACTTTGACTAGTGCCTTAGATTAAAAAAAAAACTCTCAAGGTTACAAAAACAGAAAAACCTGAAAGGGTTCCCCTAACTTTAAAAGAAAAACAATCGTGAGCGTTTTTAAGTCGACCCCGACCTCTGTATAAATTCCACGCAGTTCCCAGGGGTGCGCAAGGGGTGCGGGTTATCGGCGGCCCGATCTGTCTACAGAGGTTTTATTTCACAGATTTTTCTACTTTAGTATTTCGTATAAAAACTAAACACTTAACATGTTCTATAAAAATGTATTATTGATAATGTACACTGCATAAAACAGTCATTTGGTTTCCAATTGTTAAAAATTGTCCCTATAGTCTGGCAGATAAACCACTGCAGCCAGATGACACTTTCAGTGTTGTCAGTTTTTTGCAAATATTAAATAGTGATGTGACTTAGTGAGTGAATTAAAGAATGAACGATGTAATGAAATTAATTTGCGTTATAAATGAGAATTTTCAAAGCGTATTTTAATAAAATGGTTTGTTCAATAAGGTTTTTTTGGATGTTTTCTAGTTAGTAGTGTAAGAGCGCGATTTGGAAATGAGCGGAAGCATGTCAAATCAGTTACCAGTTTTCAACTCATTCCCCATTTTCCCATAAATAAAACAACAATTATCACACTAATATTTTTTTCTACCTTTGTACTTTTACATAAAAACTTAAATTATTCCGAATCAGTTTCACTGCTGCTGTCACTATTTACGTGTATTACAAAGTCATCGCACATTTTATCTACTACGTTAATATGAACCTTGAATGCCTCAAAAGTATCGCGCTTATTTTGAAATATACTAAACTACGAATGTGACATTCATAAAATATTTCGTTCGTTCAATAATCAAATCATTCATTACGTGACCTTAGTCGAGCACTAGTGAAATAAATGTGGTATCATTATTTCGTAAAATGACATTTGGAAGTGTCATCTGGCTGCAGTGGTTTAGCTGCCAGACTATAGTTCAATTTGGATATACATAAATGTTTTTATCATAATCATAATGCTAGTCAGAAAGGAGATATTCTCATTAATGTGCCAGACCTACATATAATTAAATACTTAGTAATATATAACTTTATTCAAAACTCAATATGAAGGAACTACTAAACTTAAAAAATATTAAAAGAAAACAAATACTTGGTTTTTTTTTTCGAGAAAAAATTGAATGTAAATAAGTACGTAAATACCTACTTAGTTGATTCCAAAATAAATCAAGCTATTTAGTTTGACAGATAAAACGTTGCCAGATCATATTTTTTTTTTGTACGTACCTATGCCCAAGAAAAGAAAAGTAAGAAGCTTAAAATTCTTAAATGAAAACGAGACAAAAATATATCTAGGTAATTAAACTTATCCGTGTAACCACGTATAATGCTCCCGGTGGCTCCGAGATTTGGAATATTACTTTACATTTGATAAGAGTGAAGTGTTGTATTAGTAGGTACCTACCTGAAGTAAAGTGCTATTGTTATCGCGAATGCTTGGCTGGGAGAGGGTCCTCAGCGACTCCATCTTTTATTTCGATATTTACTTGACGAGGTAACTGAAGTATACGCTGGATTATTTTTTAGGTAAAGTACCTAATGAGACACCATGGTAACGCCAAGGTGTTTCAGTTGGTTACGGAAAATAAGACTCAATAAGACAGTTACATTTTCCAGCAGTGATAGCTAAATGAATCAAAGTTTCTGTCCATAGTCCATAGTTAACAATATAACAATAGTTCGCTGATTATTCGTCCCGCAGCGTCTGCAGTAATAAACAACTAATGTAATCTAGTACAGGAACGAAGTCCTTTCAAACTCGAGAAACTTTGAAGTGTATCTAATTGGAGTGCCTTGTTCTATGCATAAATGTACCACAAACTGCAGTACTATAGTCATAAAGAGTCATCATCATCTTCCTAGCATTTTTCCCGGCATTTGCCACGGCTCAGTGAGCCTGGGGTCCGCTTTGACAAACTAATCCCAAGATTTTGGCGTAGGCACTAGTTTTACAGAAGCGACTGTCATCTGACCTTCCAACCCAGAAGGGTAACTAAGCCTTATTGGGATTGGTCCGGTTTCCTCACGATACTTCCTTCACCGAAAAGCGATTGGTAAATATGAAATGATATTTCGTACATAAGTTCCGGTCCATTGGTATGAGCCGGGGTTAGAAACCGCGACCTGCAGATTAATTTGTGAATTATTATTTTTCAATATTTTATATTTCACCTGTGATTGAAGTGTGACTATGGTTCAATAACACACTCCCCACAAATGAATAACTTTGCTTTGCTATCTCCGAGATATATAGTGAAGTTAAGTCATGAGAACAGTTTCGTTGATTGTGTTTATTCTACCTAAAAGTAAATTACATAAACGAGATCTTGCTAGTACATTTTTGAAAGTCACACAGAACTCGCACTAACTACATTTGATTATTCCCGGAGGATATGCAAGAGCGCTTGCAATGTGGAAGGAAGGATTCAAGAGCACTCCGCTGATGCAGCGAAACGTGTGTAAACAATCACTGGGTCTGCTTTGCTTACTTTTACATCTGCACCGCCGTAAAGCAAGCCAACGTGACTATTAGGTGCACTCGTACCTCTATAATTTAATTCCTCTAGAAATCACTTCTTTAAAATTAAACCACAGTACTCAATAAATGAGTTTATGGACTTGTTTATAAGAAAATCCAAATCAGATGTCCTAGGATTGGATTGTTTAAGTAGGTTGAGTGTTCGAATGACTTTAGTTTTGAATGACTTGCTAGTTGTGACTGATGTTACTTGGCCAAATAAACGAATCTGAATATAAATCTATATAAATTAACGAAGAGAAATAGAATTTAAGTTTTACTTCCTATGCCTTGCAATATTTGTTTTACATTTATTATCGATATCGATTATAATATCTGCTGGCCCAACTTTAGTGTATATTAATACTAGCTTCTGCCCGCGATTTCGTCTGCGTAGCGTATACATATAAACTTTCCTCTTGAATTACTCCATCTATTAACAAAAACCGCATCAAAATCCGTTGCGTAGTTTTAAAGATCTAAGCATACAAGGACAGACAGCGGAAAGCTACTTTGTTTTATACCAAGGGTCTTCAACCTTTTTGAAGTCAAGAGCTCTGATACTCTGATATTCGTTCGCTGGGCCGCAACATAATAAAAACATTCCATTCTAAACTAAAAGTAGGTAAAGTAGGTGAATGTGAATTTATTTTTGTCAATACAACGTCCGGCCGCAATGGACGCAACCGCGAGCCGCATGCGGCCCGCTGGCCGCCGGTTGGAGACTCTTGTTTTATATATACTATGTAGTGATTTATTCCGAATCAAAGTAGGTCTGTCATCGATAAAACTTTAGCCTGATAAATTAATCAGTACAACTGTACATAACCTTGTTCAGACTTAAAACGGTCCATTGATGACGTTGCTCTGTTTTACTAATCTCTAGTAGAGTTACCTCGGATTTCTATACTTTAACTGCTGGCTATACCGACACAACCAAACTTACTTGAGCTTGACATTCAGTTAGGCAAGTTGCAAGTAGCTCATCCGTAGCGGGTGCAATCTAATGTTATTAGTTGCAGTTCCTCTCTAACGAAGGGCGTTGAAGATTAGTATGTTAAATTGTGCTCAATTCACGCGAAGTTATGACTGAATATTTAAATCGTGATTTTAATTTTTAGGAAAACCTTTCGAGATAGTTTTATGTTTTTAGGATGTGTCTTCATCGTATTAAGTTAAGTTTTACAATAGTGACAAACTGTTGTTATACATTCCATGCATCCTTATTTCAGTCGAGTTCTTCCTCAATGGTGAGTTTAATGAACATTGAAATAAATTCTTAAGCGAAAAAAAAACATTATAAAGAGCGAAGTACCCAGTTTATTTCAATCTAGAGTCTTGAAGGACTCAGAGATATTCTTTTATAAGGGAAATAGTCGGGACAATTCATCAGTCCGGTATGTTATGAATATTCACGAAGCAAACAATGCACCGACCGTGCACCGCGCTCCTGGCATTACTCCCGCTTAACGCGCTACTATCATAACGCTGATTTATGTGTTGTTGTAAATCTGGATCATTGTAGCAAGCCAATAGGTATGTACTTTTATGTTATTGAACTTGGTATTCTTCCAAAAAGCAACGCACCAACGGACTGTCACTGGCCTTCTGCATCAACCACTGACTCTGCATAGAACTATGGTAGCAAGCACGTAACAAGCATTTATACCTATTATTAACTATATAGTAATTTGATAATTTGCAAATTGATATGGAATCATGGCTGCCCAGTACCTACTTTCAGTAGCCAACTGTCTCACATAGGTAAACAATTTCACATTAGTTATGACCAACACTTCAATTTTTACAACAGCCTTAGCCTATGTGTCAGATTGAACAATTCTGTAACGCATATGGAAAAGAATGAATCATATTCCGTGATGCAAACATCACTCGTATTGTTTACCCTCTCACGTCGTTCGACAGCGACACTGAACTTCAACAGGCTTAGCATGCTAGCTTTTGTCCCAAACGTAATGCTTGTATCCCTTTCGGAGCAGCGAGTTTGTGTGAAAGAGGTGGTATATGTCGGTTGTAAATGCTAGTGTGCTAGGGCCTGTTGCCGCCATATTTGGCATGCAGCGCGCGCGCGCCCTCGATCTCTGGACCTTCGTCATCCCCGACGTGAGACGATTTCCGTCCTCTGATGCCGCCGGTGCCAGGAAATAGATAAAGTAACTATACTTACTCAACGAAAGATAGATTGCGGCCTTTAACCAACATTTATTTGTTGGTAATGAAATAGGATTATTTCTATGGATGCCGTTAATTGGGACAAAAACGTACCTAAGGAGTGCTTCAGTCGTTTCATAATTTTCGACATTGTTGGTCAAAGGATAAATTTCTCACAGCTTTTAAAATATAGCTGATAGTAAATAACTCTTGTTTGTCATTGTAATATACCCATTTAAAACCATTATTTTCGATGTATCTTTAGCTGTGTCCTAGAACGACCGTAAAACTTTTCACAGTGTGAGTGAACTTAACGGTTCAATCATCTCTGTAAGTGACTTTGTTGTTCCTTTGTGCCTGTGTTCAGCGAAACTGTTTAACTGAGAGGATAATAATGATTACACTCCCGAGAGTCATTCTTAGGCAAAATTCAATCTGGCACCGCAATACAGGTCCACTTCGGTTAGCGGTAGTCGTCGGAACGGTTGAAAGTTAGCGGCAAATACAGAATCCACGCGAACAGGATTGCTTTGAGGCTACTGCAATTCTCGGAGTTTCCACAATATAATTTCTTGAAAATAATAAAAGCAGGGAAACCGTGTTTTTTTTTTCAATATAATTACTGTAAATCGATTACCTATACCTATGTGTAAAACAGAACCGGCAATTACTTCAGATTGGTACGACAGTTGGTAACTCGGTATACAATATATTTACGTCTACATTTCTTTTTATTGAAGTGAGCTAAAACAAAATCTAATAAAACTCCCCCCGAGGGCTCTTCATTAAGCGTCATACGTGCAAAAGAGGCTGAGACATACGCAATAAAAGGAGTTCTTTTTGCGCGAGTCACGTTCCGATATGGTTATCGTTATGTAATTATGCGAGAATGAAGCCCTGGGGACATCCGCGCAATGTTGTTAGAGACGTCGGCGATTGGATTAAGTCTCATTTTGTCAGACGCAATAAAGTAATCTGCGGCGGCATAATTAATACGCGACGCAACTTACGGCTATTATCCCAACGACGGAAAGCCTAAGCACCATTTTGTGGCCGCCTTTACGATACGTCAAGAGTATAGCTCTTAAATCTAAACGTGCTTTATCCTAAAATGTCTGTAGTTTTAAGCCTCCGAAAACGTACCTGACCCAAATTACTTTGAGGGTAACGCACCCACGAGTACAATTTCTTTTTAACGGCAACAGTATCAAGATACAAATGGCCTTAATAAAAGTGAGGCTTACTTCCTACCGAACGAATGTAGCGGACGGACAAATGAGTCCAATTCGTGCGGGAGTTCATAGATTCGAATGACTCCATTCGCTCACCTGCGAGTATACCGCCGCTTGATCTTTCCGTTATTACCATTTACCCTGAAGCTTGAGGAAAATTCGCGGAAAAATAAATAAGCAGATTATCCGAGAATTTATATCGAACTAACATTATGATAATATACCTATTGCTTCTTTATTCAAATCTCTATATCTTTATTCAAATTAAACTACGACTAGTAATAATCTAATAATGTAGGGCGCGGTTCACGCAGGACTAAAGGCACAGTCAATCTTACTGCGACATAGTACTTAAGAGTGTTAAACTACATTTGAGCTTGACGTACAGTGGTTGTATTACCTTTTTGAATTTGCGATCT
Source organism: Pandemis heparana (assembly GCA_963854515.1). Taxonomy (NCBI): domain Eukaryota; kingdom Metazoa; phylum Arthropoda; class Insecta; order Lepidoptera; family Tortricidae; genus Pandemis; species Pandemis heparana. The sequence continues at coordinate 7,079,619 of OY978026.1, read as the reverse complement.
CACATGGTCACCCTTAACTGCTAAATACCGTCGGTTTAGGTCCTGCGAAGGTCCTACGTAAATAATTAGAAGTTAAGTTATACATAAAATATAAATAAATACAAAAATAAACGACAATAACAACAACAACAACAACATGTATTTACTGAAATTGAAGCGAATTCGGAATAAAAAGGCTTATAAATAAAAAATATAAATAAATAAGTTATACATGTGCATACAATTTTGAAGAGCAAGAAAAATAAAAATAACACTCAGCTGCGTGCACGAATTCTGAAAAATATTGTTGAATTTTAAAAATTTCAAAATTAAAATGATTAAAAAAAACCCGAACTTGAGACTTATCGAGTCAGGGCTCGAATTTGCATTGAACTTGGCGCTTTTTTGACGAGAGATGATAGGATTTCAATTTGCGGGAATACCTAGTTCCTGCATTACACGGATGCTGCAGTTTGCCGTTACCTGCAGTATTATTAAGACGTTAGGTGTATAGTAATACGATTATGGTGTGATCCTTACCGTTTTTATGCTCCTCGGAGAAGCACCGGCGAACCTGATCCAAAACTCAATTGGCGATAACATTTTTATTGGGTGATACGGAAGCCTTATTCCGAAACCAAGTACTTTTGAAATCTGCTTTGTATGTAGTAAAGTTTAAGCATAAAATAACATTCTTATTTCAAGTTTTGCACTCGAAAACTGATTTCAATGCTTTGTACATACTATTGAAACTCAAGAAAAATAATACATAAATCACGTCTTAATCCACACACAGAGCCTAAGGTAACAAGGCCTTTAAAAGGCCACGTTTAGAATGATTGTGGGCGTATAGGTGGAAAGGGGAGTCAAAATAGATGATGCTATCCGCATCGTCTATAATATGATTCCTACGATTTTCGCCAATTCCCTCGATGGGAATTTATCATCTGCTTTTGAAGAGAAGCAACTGCAACTAGTATATTCTATGTTTTTTCTTTACTCTCAGGCCAGCATGGAAGAACAAAAATAATAACTAATACTTAACTTATACTTAGTTTAAAATAACACGAGGACTTATTGGAAACAAAAAAACATTTATCGTTAGGATACCGAGAGTCTTACCCGCTTCAACGTAGATTTAGACCTAGAATAAATTGTTAAATCGGAAGGAAGCCTCGCCATACACTAATGTATAGGAAGGTTTATTTGTTCTTGTGCAAAAATAAATTGGTCTGCCCAAGGTTGGTGTGAGCCCATAAATAAATGCACCTCTTTCATTCCTTTCGACGCAACCCAACCGTAATTTTGGGTATCTCGACCCGCCGTCTAGTATAGCGGACAATCTAATAATGGTCAGCGGTTTTGATCTCGGCATCAATATTAATATTTTGATGAAAAGAAGCAAACACTAACTTTGAGGTATTTGCCCCTTTAAGCGTTGTTTGCAGGGTATATAAATGTTTTCTTTCTTATTAATATTCTAAAACTAAGCGATGTCTGGTTAAAGTTAAACAGGCGCTTGTTACTGGCGCCAACTCACCAAGCCCATTGAATCCTAGTCCTTTCTACGAACGCGGATCTTTTAAGAAATGCTAAAGATGATGGCGGAAACTTCATACTAAATAAATGCTACTACTACATAAGCTGAGCATAATGAAGTCGTCGCCATGACTAGTTTGTGTGTGAAGTCCGATTAGTGTCAATTTTTTAATTTTTATTGTATGTAATGTTATAAAATAATTAGGTATCTATACTTTATCATCGCCTTCGTGGCAATGCAGAAAGATATCGGAAGGCACGGGGAATAGTAACCGATACCTACTTATACTTATATAAGTAGTAAATGCTATCAGATATTCTGAGAGGAGGCTTGTGCCCAGCAGTGGGACGTATATTGGCTGAGTATGATGATGATGATTTTGTGGAAAGATTGTGATTGTATCATTCAGCACGATGAACGAATTTGTTGGCAACGAAGACCGAAATGTTCTAATCGAAGAAATAGATAGCTACTTAACATTGGACGTTAATACCTGTTTGAATTACCGCAGAGCTAATCTAAACTTAGTGCCACGCTTAACACGTTTCAGCGTCTGTGGAGGCGTTAAACCAGTGAAACGAGGTGACAGTTCATTTTATATTTGCATACATTTAAATCTTTGAGGGACAATCCTTCCCCAGCGCTTAGCATATTTTAATAGCAGCGGCAATTTATATTGACACCGCGTAAATATTAATTTCTCGGGGCGCTTTATTTACTTCAAACAAAAATATTAAATCCTACTTCCTACTTAGGTATCATTTTGTAGAATGGGGGTGGCTGCGAATGGAAATTTTATTTTTAGTACGACTTTATTCGACTTGTAAAGAATTTTATAAAATCTAGGAAGAGGCTGCTCGGAAGCCACGATGCCGTCTATTTGTTTTTACCCTATTCTGTTCCCTTTTGGAGTACCTACTTATTATTATTATTATTATTTAAAATAATACACTCGCAGCTCTTTGAGCTGATGCGTGTATATCACTGCACATGTGTTCTTTGAGTTTTTAAATGAATGTCTATTCTAATAAAAGCACAATTATTATGATTGCAGATTTTTTTTTCTGTGGTACTCACTTCAATTTTCATGAAAATGAAAACTTCATTTCAAAGATGTGTTTGTTGGCACAGTTACCATCCTTGATTGTGTATATTGCCATAAAAAAAAATGTTTGACAGCAGAATCGTTTGACATTGACACTGACACACAAGTGACAGCTGTTAATAATAATACAAAAAAAGTCAAGGTCGCTCCGTTTTCTCACTTTATCTGTGGATGTGGAGCAACTGTCAGCTTAACCGAATGAACGAACAAGTTGTTGAAAAAGAACACGCGTTTATTGGTTAACCTGCAAGATAACCTATAAAGTTAGGTCAGCTTGAGAAAATGGACGTGAGTAACCTATCAACGGAGTATAATTTTAGTGAAATCTTGAAGATTGTGGCTGCGTCTTGTGATATTACAGATTGGAGTTTCTCTTTTAACAACTTTGAAAGTGTTGGCCAAAATTACTTTGGCGTTTTAGTGCCTTTGAGTTTGACGGGGACCAATGTAAACAACGAAGTAGTAGATATTAAATTAGTGCTGAAATTAGCTCCAGCTGATAAGAGATTTCGTTTAAGTGATGCAGTGACGCGTATGTTCGACAGAGAAATATTTGTTTACAGCTCAGTACTTAGCAAGTACCAAAACATTCAGAAAATGTTTTCGATAAACACCTACATAATACCTCGATGTTATTACGCTAGTAATAAATACTGTGAAGAAGTTATAGTAATGCAAGATATGCGTGAAGATGGATATAAACCTCATTCTGATGGAGCATTTTTAGATTTTGATCACATAATTTTATCCGTAAAAGCACTGGCCAAGTTTCATGCACTGTCCTTCATATTAAAGCAAACAGACACAAAATTGTACAGTGAAATAGCAGAAAAATGCGTTCCACTGAATGAGAGTACTGATAAAAGATTTTTTGATGTCTTGAAGGACAGACTCGTGAAAGCGTTGGATAAATTTGCAAACACAGAATATGTTACAGTATTAAGGAATCTTGAAGACAACTGCGCTGGCTACATGAGGCACGCTACAGAGTCCGCTGCTGAAACTTGTGTTTGCCATGGTGATATCTGGAAAGAAAATATTCTTTTTAAATATGAAGTAAGCAAAACAATTGATTCTATAGATTATAATAATAAAAATACATATATTACCATAGTAGTTCCAACCATTTATTTTCTCGATGACACATATCTATTTGATAGTTAAAGTGTTGTAACCACATATGTGATCAGTAGATAGTATATCGATCCAATTAAAAAAAATTACCTGTCATTATAATTATTTCATTTTCATTGTTGATTAGGTATCTATATATACTTATATTATAAAGAGGAAAGCTTTGTATGTTTGTAATGAATAAACTAAAAACTACTAGACAAACTAAAATTATTTCACCATTAGAACGCTACATTATTACTGAGTAACATAGGCTATTTTAATCCCGGGCAAATTATTACAACGCGTACAAAGTCGCGGGAACACATCTAGTTCAATAAACACAATACCGACACAATATCGATATTTCAATCATACATCACTATGTGTATTGCCATAGAATGTAACTTTATTGAAACTTTTATTGTTTATCGTACTTAAAAATTAAATTACCTGCATATATGGACTCAATTTGTCTTAGATGAATATTATATGGGATCAAGGAACAAAATTAGGCAGTTGTCGTATTTTTTATACCTCGCATTTAAAAGTTAATTTTTGCGTAACTAAACTAGTGTCCGACCGAAGTTTCGGTTTCGGTTTCGGCCAATTTCGGCCAAAAAAGTGATTTCGGCCGAAGTTTCCGTTTCGGCCAGAATCCGGCCGAAACCTTCGGCCGGGCCGTAATTACTTCGCGGCCTCTCGCGGCTCTCGCATCGGGAGCGCACAGCTTAATTCGGGCACGCTCGGCCGGGTAGGTATAGGTAATGCAGAGGCGGCCGGCCCAGCTGGGACCAGTGACAATAGTATGCATGCAGTCTTTTTTTTGTTTAACAAAAAAAGTAACTGTTACCATGTAAGGAATCCTTGCAATAACCTTTTCCTTTCAATTTGTACAGTAATTTTGAATATTTTGTTTGATATGATACGTCTTCAATAATTTCGGTTTCGGTTTCGGTTTCGGCTAAAAATCGTGTTTCGGTTGGACACTAAACTAAACGCAGTTACATTCTACAGGAGCTGTCATCGAGAAAATAAATGATTGGAAATACTTTTATACAACAAATAACACAGGGTGACGATTTAACCAGTTAAAATATTTTCCTGTTTAAATGATTTCAAACTTGACTTCTTTCAAACTTAATGATAATCATATCTGTAAGCAATCAAAATTACCCGAAACCTAACCCGAGAGTAAACTTAAATCGTTATTTGATTTAATCGATTTAAAAACTGTACATAAAAAATCCTGAAAGCAATATTTCTAATAAGTATTTACATTTTTAGGATGCTAAGCCTTCAGAAGCTTGCCTCATTGACTACCAGTCCAGTCGCATTTGCAGTCCAGCTTACGACATCCTATATCTCGTCACAAGCAGTACAGATGCAGACTTAAGACACAACCATATTGGACTGCTCTTGGACACTTATTATGAAACCTTTGAAAACTATATCAGGATAGCGGGAAACGATGCTGCTAATATTTACTCTAGAGAGGCTTTCGAGAGTGACTTGAAAGTAGTTGGTCCAGCTGTTTTCATAGTGGCTAATACCGCTCTTTGGCTATCAAATGGGTTGCAGCAAGAAGGCCACGTCCGAAGCAAACAGATACTGTCGACAGATGACGAAAAAGCGAATGCTGTTAGAAAATACACATCACTAATTAAAAGTATAATTGACGACTTCACTGGCTATGGTTATCTATGTGCATGTTAATAAATGAAAGTGTTAATTTTGAATGTGGTTTCATTGTTTGAAATTTACAGTAAATACCTAATCGATTGTTCCCGTGTTAAAATGGTTATTTGGCCCATTTAATTTTTAGCTATTATTAATTTATTAACAAATAGTAGGTAGGTTGAGTAGATGAGTTTAAATATTTAATACTATTTATTTATCTACCTAATTTATTGTAAATTTGTCGTGGCCCCAGTCCTTCAGTGATGCAAACTTCATATTGTAGTAATAAATTTCATTTTAAAATATAAAAAGTGATATCAGTACTTAGATGGTAGTAGATAGTACCTATCTATAAAGTGTTTGTTGTATTAGATGTAAAATGCAAAAACTATTTTTTATAATTAAATTCAATCTAAGTCATCGATAGCTACGTGAGAACTTAGAAGTGGGTTTTGGTACCTCAAGCAATTCTAAAGCATTGCTGCAGTGGCTTTAAATATGCAACGCATAAGTGAGACATGGCGCCGCACTCTCGCACCATTTGACTGCGGCTGATGTGATGCTAGCTAGCTCGCCATTTTCTTGCGAAAATCCATAGATACAGGGTGTCTCGTGGCACGCCACACTGGCACCGGAGGTAAACCAGCTTGAAAGGCATAACATGACTATAAAGTTGCATGGTTTTCGGGTTATAGCGAAGGCGGTCATGAACTACTTGATGACCCCCGTGGATCCGCCACAGTGCTGTGTATGGTACAATCAAAATTCCTGCACGAAGCCACAGCCAATTGAGCAAAAATGACCGCAAACAGTTCAATAATAGTCTCTTGTCACCGTTGTCAAACAGTTTTACCTAGTCATATACTTACAATGCGTCTATTTTCTTAATGTCTGTCGGCATCATCAGTCTTCAATTGTATTGGAATCCGGATGATACCTCCTATGTAAATAGAGTGGCAGTCGGAGTATTGTATGGTCATTTTCTTCTATCATGTAACCATTAACCTCTGCAATTGATGGGCACCCGACAACAGTCGAAAGACAAAGTTAGCCGCAGATCATTAAGAAAATAGACGCACTGTTAACATACACAAATGGAAAATGAGGCATCGCTCGATTGCTTCCTTTCCGAATTTTGTTGTAGTCTTACGCATGCAAGAAACAACCTCTAACCCCTACCGCATATATATACCTAGTCTCTGTATGTAGCGCATGGTAGGAAGTCGCATTCAAACTTTACTTTGCCCCAAAAAACAAGCCCGCGAAAATATAAACCGACGATATAAATTTGTTAATCGTAAATGCCTCGGCTAAACGCTTTTCATCGTTAATTATCAGGGACCGAGGTTTAGCACGCTACTGGATTTATGTACCCTGGGAAGGGAAATATTAATGTAGGTAGTTTTTTGTTTACCCAAATAATTTAAAATGGCGTTATTTATAAAATAATTTTGTAAACAATTAACGCTGGTAATGTTGAACTTTGGGAATTACGAGTAGTATGACGAGTGGCATGACGAGACATACTAAATTTCCGTTTATTTTTCTCGCTAATTCCCTCTCTACCTGCCTCTCTTTCTCCCTTTATGCCGCTGGCAGGGTCTGCGCTGGCATATCAATGGGAATAGGTAATTAAATCTAAACCCGCTGCTAAGTGTGAGTCGATGTCTAATTACTAAATAGGGTTTCCGTCTCCCGGCATGACATACAACTCTACACACGGTAACTGGGAAGCTGTAATATTTCGTACGCCTACAACTAATTAGAATGGATCCACTAATTGTGACGGATGGATAAATCCTTTTGGTTTATTGAGTTGATTACGTCGTTATGTGATTCTGGGGCAAATGAGATAGAGGATGGAGGTAAAGCCCCTGAGTGCGCGGTCTGTGGTTCGCAGGATTTTTGCATTATGCAGAGTATTCGACAGCTTTTTAATTTATTTTCACAAAACTAGTTTATTAACGCATTACATAATTAGCCCTTAAAATCTAGTCCTTATTTAACATTAGGCCAACTAAGTAACAACATTCACTGGTTTGTTAACAGGTAAATTCAGTATCAAATATAAAGCTGTAATATGTAACAGCTATAAAAATATGTTATTTCATGAGGCCAGCACATAAACGCCAGTATTATTGCCAACAAAACATTAATCTGACGTTTATCTTGATTGGGTAAAGTTACCCACGTTTGTCACCTGCGAGTTGGCCATACTTTTCCGGTGGGGTGGACGGTGGTGACTTTATAAAATAAACACGGAGGCAGGCAAGTAGGCGGCTATTGCCATTATAAAACGAAGGACAATTAAAATACGAAAACGTTGAAATTAGCTTGCTGCGGCAACATTCCCAGAACGTTTTGGTATTCATAATACGAGTCTACGACATTTTAAAAAGGGCCGGTAATGCAACCATATTTTCTAATCTTACACTACATCCTTTATTATTAAGAATGTCTCCGTGGGCGCAGTTGATTGGTTTTGAATGCTATCCGATAACTTAGCGGCGTTATTAGGACCGCTACAAAACTGAAATGTTCTGTCGGTTTTTATGTTTAGACATTTTATTACCGAGCAACATACGAATGCGTGGACGGATGACCTGGTTAAAGTCGCGGGTTCACGGTGGATACAAGCCGCTTCCAACCGAGCGAGGTAACAGGAGGTCTGTGGGGGAGGCCTACGTCTAACAGTGGACGTCCTATGGCTGATATGATGATGATGATGACAAAGATACGAATGCGTCTTCAAGCCATTTTGTAGAGCAACAAACTATTCAATTATGTAAAGACTGCAGAGGAGAGGCGCTTAGTCGTCTTTGCGAGTCTCGGTGAGGGATTACGATACTCTAGACCGCAGGACTGTCCCGGGCTGGGCACTAATAGTAGACACACTCGTCTAATCCCGTTGTATATTTTATGTCCCACTGTTTTTATCGGGTGTAAATGACAAAAGTTATACCCGTTATAAATATTAGGTTAAATACGCGGGCAAAGTTGACTCCTTTGTTATCGTTTAACTGCGCAACTAGAGCCATTAAAATAATAAAAGCTTCAAACTAGAGTAACAACGTCCTTCCTTTCCCAGGTAATTCTGTTTCCAAGTTGCTAAGTAATTAATTATTAATTCGGAGGAAGCAGAATCGCTGCGAATATACCACGAAGTTTCATATAATTTCGATAGTTTATTGATGAATATTCACGATTTTTTGCGTTGTTCTGCGAGTAAAAGGCTGAACACTGAGAAAAATGTAAAGCTGAAAGCATCCTAATTACGGCCGATTTAGTGGGAATGAAGGCAAAATACCGACTACGAGTCATATGAACAAAAACGCCTTACAAGGTTGAAGGCGTTATATGACTTAAGCGTAAGGCGCAATGAACACAATCACAATGGCTCTTAAACGTATGTTTTAAACGTAATATTAAACAGATTGACCTTAATTAAACAGCGATAAACGTGGTAAGTCAGTTAGAAATCGACGGACTGACGATGATTTCCAACTTCTAGTAAGGCGTTTTACGTCTTTCCTTACTGTGGTTTCACCTATCTTCCGAGCATTTTAAATTTACTTGTCAAGCTTTTCTGACCTACTTTAAGGCCTTTTTTATAGTTATTTACATTTTGGTAAGACACAATTGACTTCTAGTAAGGCGTTTTACGTCTTTCCTTACCGTGGTTTCATCTACCTACTAAGCGTTTTTAACGTTATTTACTATTAAGTAAGTCAAAATTGACTTCTAGTAAGGCGTTTTACGTCTTTCCTTAGTGTGGTTTCAGCTACCTACTAAGCGTTTTTAACGTTATTTACTATTAAGTAAGTCAAAATTGACTTCTAGTAAGGCGTTTTACGTCTTTCCTTACTGTGGTTTCAGCTATCTACTAAGCGTTTTTAACGTTATTTACTATTTAGTAAGTCATAATTGACTTCTAGTAAGGCGTTTTACGTCTTTCCTCAATGTGGTTTCACCTATCCACTAAGAGTTTTTAACGTTATTTACTATTTAGTAAGTCATAATTGACTTCTAGTTAGGCATTTTACGCCTTTACTTACTGTGGTTTCACCTATCCACTAAGCGTTTTTAACGTTATTTACTATTAAGAAAGTCATAATTGACTTCTAGTAAGGCGTTTTACGTCTTTCCTTAATGTGGTTTCACCTATCTACTAAGCGTTTTTAACGTTATTTACTATTTAGTAAGTCATAATTGACTTCTAGTAAGGCGTTTTAAGTCTTTCCTTATTGTGGTTTCACCTATCCACTAAGCGTTTTTAACGTTATTTACTACTTCGTAAGTCATAATTGACTTCTAGTAAGGCGTTTTAAGTCTTTCTTTACCGTGGTTTCACCTATTAACTAAGCGTTTGTAACGTTATTTACTATTTGGTAAGTCGTAATTGACTTCTAGTAAGGCGTTTTACGTCTTTCCTTACTGAGGTTTAACCTACTCGTCAAGCGTTTCCTTCCTACTTTAGGGCTTTTCTAATCATTCATTACTGCTTAATAACATGTCCACTAAATCGCTATTTACCTTCATACGGTTGGATAAACCGTATGGTAAGGTATATTGTGCTTTATTTACGAGCAGAAACGTTTTGTAAAGACTGGGAAAATAGCCTTCTAACGGCTGGTAACGCTGTTCCCTGAAGGCCTGATGAACTTGCTTTACTATCATATAGTTCATATTAAGGGCACTGGGCCGCTAAAGGTGAACGTGCACCGAAACGCGCCGCAATAATGTCTTCGTACTCTTGACGGCCGAATAGCATTTGAATTACGCATTTTTAATGCGATTAGGCCGTTAAATGTACAAAAACATAATTGCAGCGAGTTAAGATGTACATTCCACCTAAAGGAACGTGATCTGTTGGTGACAATGTACGCTATTGATATATTTTCGTTAAGAGGAATGTCCTTTGGTTCTTTTCTAAAAAGCTAGCACTTTATGAGCATAAAAAATTATAATGTTCTCTTAAAACTTTAAATACACAACTTCCTTAAGGTTATAAGTGACCAGTTAGAGAAGTCCATCCAAGAGGTAATGGAAGATAAAGTGTAGAGATCATAAATAATTTTGTTATGCCCGTAAGTGTTCTGTTCGTTATTTGAAAAGAATTGCATGCCGTTCGTTATTATAGGAAATACATATGTTACGCGCATTGTCACCAATAGATTGCACCACCATCACCACCGTAATGGTGGGCGGGCGCGAGCAGCGGCCCAACATCCTTCACATGAACTTCATGATAGCAGAGCCGTCAACCATGCCTTTAGTGAACAGCGTTGCCTGCTGTCTTCAGAAAGCTGTTCTCCTGTCCTTGTAAGATTCTGCAATAAATAAAGCAACAATTAACAAAGCAATTCAATAAGAAATAACAGCATATACTATACATTTTGGTCTAGCTTAGCTAGTAGGTAGATAATAATATGAACTTTTCTATGGAATGGCTTATATTTTTTTGCGCTTCTGTAGTTGGTCTAATAGTAAAAGATGTTCGTATATTATGAGTACATTGACCCCTTTAAATATTATTGGGGTGTTCTGTTACACCAACTATATACTTCGTTATATCGTATCGTAGAAAAGATATCGTCGTATCGCAATGAAACTATTATTATAGTTAAAGAAATGAAAATCTTTATTATATTTACTTATTTACTTGCATGAAACTATACTTAGATAAGTACACAAGTTGTACATGACCCTGAAAAATCATGTAAATTTTGATATATATACTACGTAACAAATGACAATTTTACAAAGGTGAACGAACTTTGATCACATAATATAAGAAACTAGATACACAATCAACGCCTGAAAATACAGGACCAAAAACACTTCAGTTTTAAAATACTCTTTTTATGCACATTTTTTTTACTAGCATCTACAATCTCATAACTGGGCAGTAAGAGCTATGTTAATTTGACACGATAATGTGAATAATGCGCTCCTAATTTAAAAAATATATACGTCAGTTACCGCCATTAACCAGAGATAGCTCTTGGAATTTACTTGGAAGGCGAGTGGATTTATTTAAATTAGGCTTTATGGTCATAGCAATAAGTGTTCTAACATTTGTCTTCGTGAATTGCAAGAGCTATTACCTACTTTATTATAAGAACTCGGAAAAAGTGCGCTATTCACATTAACATTAACATTAGTTTTAAACATTAATTTCTATCTGTTAACAAGGGTATTCATTTTTTGTAATTATTTGCTAAAACTGTTAACACCACTTAAATCTATCAAGTGATTGATAATGGTCGTCTGGAATTCACACGCTGTATGTCTATAAATACAGTGTGTGAATTCCAGACGTGAATAAGTACATCTGTGTTAAATACTTTTGTAACTGATGAGATGATGCAATATTTTATGCATGCATTTGGAAATGTGTTATGGCCAAAAAAAGCGTTCAATGGCAAAAAAAAACTTCTTAAAGCTAATATATCCGGAAACATCAGGAAACGTCTTATTAAGACTTACACCTGACATTGACCCAGCGGGAAAGGGAGAGTTTGAGCGCATTTGAGATGTGGTGTTGGCGGAGGATGGAGAGGATAAGCTGGACAGAGAGAAGAATAAATGAAGTTTTGAATTTGGTGGGGGGAAAGAGATCCCTGCTGAGGACGATTGAGAATAGAAGAGGAAGTGTGCTGGGGCACCTGATACGAAATGACGATTACATAAAAACCTTGGATAGAAGGGAAAATAGAAGGAAGAGGAGGCAGAAGAAGGCCGAGACGTGCATTTATGGACCAAGCAAAGGAGAAGGTTAATGTAGTGTCGTATCAGGATCTCAAAGCAATGGCAGAAAAAAGAAGTGAATGGCGATTACTTCACCGACAAGAGCTGGGCTCTTAAATTGATGATGATGAATTGATGTGTTAGTATAGTATCGCAGCACTATCTATCTATTTGGATCCAGCGATACACAATTTCAACGAGACACGTTTTCAAATGCGCACATCAAATATTGTATCATCACTATCATCAGTTATAAGTTTTAGAATAAAAACGAACTTTATAAAACCACGTACCTTCAAAAAGTCAAAAAAAAAGTCAAAAAGTCAAAAGTTTATTTTGCAAATAGGCCGCCGAGGGCTCTTTTACATGTCTTTTTTTGAATCTACCAGCGCATTCGGAAAGACCATCATTGCCAAGAAGAATGCGCCGCAAGAAACTTGGCAGAAAGTCATTTTTTCAAAATAAAATAGATTTACAATAGTACTTAAATTCTACTTAACTTACCTAATACAATTAATACATTTTATAAAAAGGGATGTAAAAGGTCCCTAAGTTAAGTCCGTACCTTAAATTACATTGGTCTATAGTAGAGATGTATAAAGTCTCTACTGGTCAAAGCGAAACAAAATATGCGATAATGATAAGAAAGAGAAAGCAAAAGCAAAAAGTGAATAAAAATAATCTAAGTTTAGTGGAGGTGTAAAACGCCTCCACCGTCAAATAAGTTAATTGGAGATATCTCCAATGTCGATGAGAAAAAGAGCAAAAAAAAAAAAAAATTATTATATATAATAAAAAATATGAAATATGCATTTCATGTCAAGTAAGTAACTGATAAGCTTTTGGATTCCGAAGGCAAGCTTACGTCTGCCGCCCCCAATGTTGGCTCACACGCGCTCATGTCATGCTCTGAAAGCAGAGCGGTACCGAGGGCATGTGTCACTTCCGTCCCCACAGGCTCGCTATGGGGACGTTTTAGGAACTTCGACGCTGCTAGCCTGTAACTAGACAGTAAATGAAAAAATAAAACAACAAAAGAAAACGGAAATCCATAAGCTTAACAATATACCTACCTAATACCTAACTTAGCACACATACACATACGACATAGCAATATTTATGTCCTTGTAAATAATTAATAATAATAAAAATAAAAATATTACTAAAGTAAAAAGAAAATAATAATACAAACTAATTAAAACAGGTAGGCACAATATTTAAATTGATAAGATGCTAATATTGATAATGTCTATATAATCTTTAATCTTAATAAAATTTTTAGTTCAGTACCGAGATCAGCAAGTCTACAGCAGACGGTAGCAACAGGGCCAGAGACCGTATATAGATACTACACACACGCACACACACACACACACACACACATACTACAGGATCAAATCCTCACATATAAAAAACTAGATACACAATCAACACCTGAAAATACAGGACCAAAAGAACTGAACATTACGCCTTTGAAGGGAAAAGACTTGAAAAAGACATCCAAGGCGGTCATACGAGATAATTTTATTCTGCGAGTCTTCTGCAAGCCTGCGAGCCTGTGCAAACTTCGAGGCACGTTTAGCAGAACATAGAGAAACGTAGGGGCAGCAACAGCAGGCATACAGCCAGTTTATTTTCTGAATCGTCTGAAACAATGCAGAAAAAAAAATTATGGCATAAACTACATAATTGGTTGTTATGAAAAGATAAATGGTGGTGGGTGAGATGTTAAAGAAAAGTGTTTAGTACATATTTATAATAAAAATCTGTTCGAGTAAAACACGCTTAATTTAGACGTCTTTCGCCATCTTGTTTTGGCCGCCATTTAGAATTATGTGACAATGACAAGGCTAATTATAGTCTACTTGTCATTTGATACCCATGTTGAGGGGGTTCTAAAGAAAAAAGTAGTCCGCCATTTTGCGATGGCGGCCATATTGGATCTACCATAATAATAAATGTGGTAGTCCAGTGGTTTGAATTATGGCCTCTCAAGCAGAGGGTCGTGGATTAGAGCCCTGGTTCGCACCCTTGAGTTTTTCTGAATTCATGTGCTAAATTACATTTGTAGTAGCTTTCCGGTGAAGGAAAACATCGTGAAGAAATCTGCACACTCCTGCGAAGCAATTCAATGGTGTGTGTGAAGTTCCCAATCCACATTGGGCCCGTGTGGGAACTATAGCCCAAGCCCTCTCACACTAAGAGGAGGCCTGGGCCCAGCAGTGGGACATAAAATAGGCTGATGATGATGATGATTATGATAATAAATATACTATATTGCATTGTCATCAGAATCAAAGGTGTGTGAAATTTCGGATGCCGGGAATTGCTCGAAATTTGAATTGCAAAATTCCACCCGGAACGACAGACAGAAAGAAAATAAACAAGATAGTGACTTATTAAAAACGTGGAAAAAGCTTAAAGGTAGAACTAACCGTCATTGGAGGTGAGTAATTCCGTAAGTGCCAATTTCAGGAACTGGTTTTTGGTTGAGGACAGCAATGCCTTTCCTTTAGCAATGATATTGCCACTGACGTTGTGTAGGGAGGAACGCAATATATCTGCGCCCGCAGCGGGATAAAGTCGATCGAAGTCTGCTATGAGAAGTTTGTAACCGTTGGAGCCTTTGAGTATCTGATACCCATTTAAATAATCCAGGAGAGTGCCCTTTTCGTTGTACAGCTTTTCAAGATGCGCCTTCGCCGTAATTGCCCAAAACTTATCAATTTACTTCCATGATGTAGCTCCTTCGACGGCAATCGCAATCGCAAGTACCAGTTTAGCCTCCGCAACAATATCACTCTCGCCTGAAATGATAAATCAAAATTGGAAGAGAAGAATAGGTACCGAAAAAAGCATTAACATTGAATATTAAATCATTTTTGGAAGAGAAGAATACTAGGTACCGAAAAAAGCATTAACATTGAATATGTACGAGTATAATTATTGGTCTAACAAAATCTTACTTTCGTCAATAACAGATAAGTCAATAGGACACTGTGGCCGAGCGGATTCTACATCAGAGGATAGATCACTGGATTCGCTAGCAGCGCGTCGCTTCCGGAAAGGCTCTGTTACTTTTCTTCTGATAAGGTGCTTCCTCTTCCTCAGGTATGTATTATACAATATACCGGATGCATTTCTTTTTGCTTGAAAGGGCCCTCCCTAGAATAAAACATGTTAAGGGTCATTAGAAATTTTTATACTTAATAATTAATAATGTCATTTTTAGTTTTTTTTGTAATGTCCGGAAAAGTTGTCATTCTTTACTAGATATTAGAAGGCGAGGTACATACAATACATATAACAATACAAATACTCTTTATCTACGCACATGTCATTAGTTGATGCGTTGAGAAACCGTTGGAAATGTCCAGCATTATTACACCCTTTTGAGCACATTTGCATTATGATATGTGTGTAGATAAAGTAATGTATGCAACTGTACATAATAAATAATAAATAAATAAAATAAATAAATAAATAAGGCCTTAAACTTAAAACACTCGTGTGATTTAATTTTGAAACTCGCCAAGGCTTGTTTCAGAAAACCACACTCGTGTTTTAAGGACCCTCATTATGTAACGGTTGCATAAAATATTAGAGCTCATTGATTTCTATTGTTTGACGTCAGTTTTTTACAAGGGAAGGTGGTTCTTTATACAGGGTGGCCCAAACACTGACGTCTTAAAAAAAAATTGATGCATCACATCCGGGACTATCCGAATATATATCCCCATGTATGTTGGCCAATTTTTTTGTAGTTTTCGAGTAATTAATTTTTTGAATTTTACTTAGGTAGAATATTTCATAAAAGATTTTCAAATGTTCTACCGTCAACTTACATACATAGCATTAAATTTTTTAAAATAAATTACTCGAAAACTACAAAAAATCGGCCAACATACATGGGGTAGGTATATTCGGATAGCCCCGGATGTGATGCATCAAATTTTTTTTTTTTACGTCAGTGTTTGTACCAACCTGTATAATGATCACCGTACCGACATTATATAAAGAACCTCCCTGCCATACAATTATAGGGGAGGTCAAAAAGCGTCAAAAATCGATGACTATAATATGTATATGGTAGGTCACAATAGTTACAAGAATTTTAACTAACTGTAACTAGTATAAATTGGTATAAAAGGAAAAAAATATAGCTCACTTACAGCAACATATGCGGCGTAGTACACAACTGGCGATTCCTTTTCAAAAAGTTCTCCAATCCCTCGTGCCCATGATTGATAATCACTCCTCTTGAGCTGGGTGTTGGGATCTATATCTAACACCGAATCTAATATTAAATGCGCCAATTCCTTCCTCTGGTTTGAATCCAAGAGGCCCTTAGTAGCTCCTTCGCTTATAAGTAAAGCCCGTCCTCTGTGAGTTTTTTGTAATATGGACCTTATCTAAAAAAAGGAAAATATACTATAATTTAATAACCTCGAATTATCTCAGTATCGGTAAATTTTAAGTTCCGTATCCTGACCTTCTGGTATACCCCGATCCAAAATAGACAGATTAATGCAACAAGAATGATAAATACTTATTAAAATAGCCGGACTATTTTCAACCCATAAACACCTGTTTAGTGAAGTTATCTTTCCCCATAACAGTTGGTGCAAATGGGTATTATAAATGTTTCATAAAGAAATTTTTACTAACTTTATCTCGGTCAGGCTGAGGCGGATCTTCTACTTGCACGTCGAAAGACACAACTTCAAACTGCCGAGTTCCTTGTAATTCATTAATTATTCCGTTCAAGCTTTCACCAATCAACACTGGCGACTGTGAAGAGTCCTAGACATTAAAAAAAAGCATATTACTAGAACACTTCATATTATTATTATATACTTAATTTTTAAAGTGGGTTTGACAATGCTACTCAAGAGTAACAAATTGTATAATCAGAGGCAAATGAACTTGCGCCCAGCTCCTAGGAGACGGCCGCAAGTCGACTCAGCTGGATTATACAGATTGAGAGCTTTTACACTCCAGAGTTCCAGTTCCCGAGTAATATTGTCGAACGCAGCCTTAGATAATAAACCAGTCCTGTGTAAGTTGCGCCCATGCAATCAGGGTTCGATACCAGTCATAATAAACAAATTAAACTAAAGGCAAGAAACAGGCAATAAATTAAAATTACGGTGGAAAGGAGAAACACAAATACAAACTAATAGTACTAACAAAAGGTTTTTTTATTAATTACTTTTTGGCCTTCAACTAAAAATTCTAGATCTGTATAAATTCTATAAAATGAGTCGCTTCAACATATTTTCTCCTTGGAATTTTTTAGGGGCCATTTCACTTATACAACATTTTTTCAGAAGTTAGATACTGTGTTTTTGGTAATAACGTTATTTTATTGTTTGACAGCTAATGCAACTTGAAATAATGCATCCTTAGAAACAATGTCTCTAAATAAGCAAAATATTATGTTTTGAAGGTTTCATCTTTCCACCATTGTTATTCTATTCTATTCTTGAAAATAAATAAATAATAGAGACCACAATCAGGCATGTAGATCTATAAGATAATAATAGTTTTTGATATAGAGTAATACATATATTTTATGTGGACACCTGTTATTTATTTATTATTCTAAAATAAGGAAACACCACCAACCCCAACATTCACTGGTTGATTGTCAGCCTTCCACATAGACAAGTTAGCTTGAAGCTTTACTCTATCTCCAATTAATGGGATTAAGGTTGATATGTCATTTTCTTTCAGTAGCCCCAAAGCAACAGCGTCAATCCTAGCATCTTAAAAATAGCAACAAAACCAGAGTACATAAAATGCAAAACACACCAGTTATTTTAGTTAGTAAATACCGTACGAATCATGCTACTTAAAATAATGCAGTAAGGACATATACATATATGTAAAAAATAGGGTCACATTCCAAGAAAAAAAAATGTTTGTTATTCCCATACAAAATGAAACATTTTCTTATACACAATAAAGAACACAATACTTTTACTGCTAAGTGTTAAAAGTTATGGAAACAAATTTCCAATCTGATGCATTTTTTTTGCTGTCTAGGTATAAAATTATGGTACTTACTTAGGTAGTGCCATCTCACATTCAACACGGATACTTACTTACCTCGAAATGTATCAATCAATTCAGTGCAGCCCCATTTTGAAAGTAAATCGACTGTATATTGGTCTGCCATGTTCGATGAGTAGAATTGGCTTCGGGCGAGGTCTCGGAATTGGAGGGAATCTGTCGGTCAAGCGAGATGGTTAGTCACAGCTGCAGCGTTTCAGCATTTGTAGTGAGAGCGTTTTTTTGTGTTGTCAGGGATTTGTTTATCAAGAAAACGAAAATACAAAATAAAACTTGATAAAATATTGGTTAGAAAAAGATGGCGGAGTCGCCAATGGCCAGTTTCAAATTAAAATCTCACAATACCACGGAAATTAGTCACTATAATGTTGAATTGAAACAAAAACTTACCCAAACTTGTGGCGTTGACAGGTACTTGATAAAATCACAAACACAAGAACACCGGCAGCTCTAATTACATAGGGCGCACGCGCCACCTTACGCGATGACTGATGGATAGAAACAAAACACTGCTGAATTTCTTATCGTCACTGCGTTCCACCACAGTGCAGCCGACGTAGTATGATGTCTAGCACCTTAGTACTATTACTTCTACTGTGGTAAAGGCGTTTATATTAGTTAATAGAAAGCTTTTTTTATCGCACGTACGACTATAAGGGCCTTACTAAAAGTCGTTTCATTAGTAAAGAGACCTTTTCGACCACAATACCGTTGCGCAGGCTGAATAGGTAGATAGGAAACAATTTAGATAGGTACATTACATAACAACAATAACAAAAAAAGAAGTAAAAACATAAGGACATAGTTCCTTGTCAGGAAATGGTCCCACCTCAGCATAGGTACCTAATGCTGGCCTACAGCCAGCGCTTTACCTCTAAGTATGGACCTATGTCATAATGTTTGTCCATGTTAATATCTTACAAACGTATCCCTTAATCGAAAAATTGATTGTGGCCTGACTAATTAATGTTTAACCATGGCAAACCTGGGGGCACGGAAGTGGCCCGCCAAGGGCCCCAAGGCAAAGAGCTAAAAAGGCACGGCCGTACCATTCTTTTCTCGAAGCCACACAGGTCATTTTTTTACATTAAATTTGAACCAGTAGTTAAAAAATTATTGCAAGTCAAATTTACCTACTTAATTTTGTCTCTCACTCACTCATTCACTGACTCACCGATCAAAGTTCTAAGGTAGGTACTTCTAGTTCTAGCAGACGTACAAACATGAAATTTTGCATTGTGGATAGTGTTAGGTAGGTGTACAATGCACTTGAAAAGTATAACAATAGTTATTCGTGTCACAAGGGAGCAAAATTATGTATTTACGGCGAAGGCGCTACATTGAATCCAGAGCGTAACGAGGGATTCAAGTGTTAACGCCCAAGATGAAAATAATTTTGCTCCTGAGTGGCTCATACAACTTTTCACACCGAACAATAAAAAACTTGAAAAAATAATTCTAAATATAATTACATGAGCTACCTACCAGCATAGAAAATGGCGTGATTTTACAATTATCAACTTTCTAAAAGCTACATTTGCAAAAAAAAAAACATTTCGAAAAGCCTTTTCTCTTCAAGGCTTTCTAAGTGCAAATACAAATTAACACTTGAATCCTCGTAAATACACTCAAGAGCAAAAATAACGGGTCACTTTTCATACAAGGTTCTATGAAAAATGACGCGTTATTTTTGCTCTTGGGTATACATCATTTTGCTCCCTTGTGACACAAATAACTATTCCATACAAAGTCAATGCTAAAATATATTTTAATTTCTCATAATCTGAAAGTAGGTCATTGATTATCTGGATAGCAGGTTGAAAGCGACTCATCGCGACCCTTGGGTTGAAATCGAAAGTATTGAATTTAAAAAAATATATCTCAACCCTTCATAGCTAATCCAAATGAGGTAAGTACATAGCAATGGAAATACGTATACAGCCATGTAATCTATGTTTTATATAATCATCTATAGGTACAAATAGTTCCTTATTAATTGTAAAAGGCTAAATAATCTTTTTTGAAAATAACATTCACGCTATATTATAAGGAATTATTACGTTAGAAAGGTGATTCTTTTTAGCTTGAAATAGATATAAGTCGGCAATTAATTGATAGCGACCTCCGTGTCTGCAAGTTTAAAAAAAAACAAGCCGTCAGCCATTGGTGCGCAGAAGAAAATGCGCAATGCGCGCAAATCGCGCAATAGAAAAAAAAGCAGGAAAATAATGACAAACGTAATAAATATTATTTGTCATAATACCTTCTTTTACTTTCCTCATATTCGAAATGAAAAGTAGAGTGTTCAAATCGGGTAAAATTACTCATTTCACCCTCGAACTATTGGCGCTCTCACTTCGTTCGAGTGCCAAAAATATCTCAGCTGAAATGGGTTAATTTCGACCCTTGTTTATCAATATACTATTCCAGCTGCATTCATAAATTTATATGTAGGTATTGATGGACACATTACTCTACAATAAGATGTGAGATCCCATAATAAACGTTCCATGTAAAAAATAGGCACAATATCTTTTTTTTTGTAGAATATGGCTTGGTAACAGGCCTCATCTCGAAACTCTTTCACCGACCGTAGTGTTTGAGATATTACGTAGAGCCAAATCAGGCATTCCTTTAATCTTCTCTTTATTGCTTGCTAAATAAAATTTTGTGGCTTAGCAATCACACAATAGTTCAGTTTTAGGTATGCAAAAAATAATAAATGCAGTAAAGTGAGATTCCTAAGTTACAAACTTTTATTTAGCAAGCAATATAAATATTAATAAGAAAGCCTGACTTGGCTCTACGTAATTATCTCACAACTTTTTACAGTGAGAGTTACGAGACTTGGCCTATTTATTACGTGGAATGTTTTTTTATGGGATTACAGCTTTCCAGCTTCAAGTCTCTGAGCTAAGCTGCGGACAGACGGACGGACGGACATGGCGAAACTATAAGAGTTCCTTGTTGTTGACTACGGAACCCTAAAAACGATTTCCTGCATTTTATCAACCTGAAACTTGCAGTACCTACGGAAGGAAACCGGTGCCTGGAGTATTGTATGTGTATCCAGACTAATCTCGCGAGAACAGCTGAACTGATTTCGATGGGCCTTTTATTGGAAGGCTGAGCTCTTTGTTAAGTATGGTTTAGGTCTGTGCTTTACTCAGTAAATATTTGTGGTTTCTGCGGGAAAAATGAGAATCAGTTTTTTGGTTTAAGTATTGTTTATTTGTTAGTCTGATAGTTATTGTTATTCTGATTTCTACGTGGGCGAAATCGCGGGCCTGCGGAAGAAATGAGAAACAGTCTTCGGTAGGTAGGTAAGGTACACGAATCAGTTTATTGGTTTAAAACTTGTTTAAGACAAGTACCTATTGTTTCTTTGTTAGTCTGATAACTATTGTTATCCTGATTTCTACGCGGACGAAATCTCGGGCAAAAGCCAGTTTTGTAATAACATTAGGTAGATAGAACATGCATAGCAATACAATACGTCTGATACAGAACCTAAGTGTGTGATTAACGGATCACTAAAAGTATAATTATTATAATTATTACTATTATATTACATATTAGTTATAAGTAGGTATGTAGTAAGTATATATTTATCTGCACTCTGGTACCCATATCACAAGCCTTTGAATAGGCTTGTAATTTGGGCCTAGTACCCACAATTGATTTGAATTGTCCGAGACATTTATTTATTTATTTAAATGACCCATGTAACCTTAGTCGCGGTACTTTTCCATTTTACGTTGATTTTTAATGAAAATCGTCTTCCATGGTTTAGTTGCCTTCCTATTCACACAAAAAAAATAAAATTGCCGCAAAATACTTGGGTTTATTTCGCCTTATTGTAAGGTGAAAATTGCCTTAATTTACAGAGATATTCGCCAAATATTGTAACTAAGTCGATAATAGACTTAAGTTAAGGTTTGATTAGTTGTAAATTGAGCGTATTTTGCCTTACTGCAAGGTGAATATTGCCATATTTACGGTAGTATTCGTCGCATGTGTACGTTGTTACACGACTTATGTTAACGTTTGATTCATTGTGAACGTTATATTAGTTGTAACTTGAGTTTATTTCGCCTTATCGTAAGATGAAAATTGCCATATTTACAGCGATATTCGCCGAATATGTAAGTCGTTTTATAACTTATATTAAGGTTTGATTAGTTGTAAATTGAGTGTATTTTGCCTTACTGTAAGGTGAATATTGCCATATTTACGGTTATATTCGTCGCATGTGTACGTCGTGACACGACTCATGTTAACGTTTAATTAGTTGTAACTTGAGTTTATTTCGCCTTATTGTAAAGTGAAAAATTGCCATATATTTACAGTCATATTCGCCGAGTAAGTAAGTCGATAAAAATCTTATGTTAAGGTTAGATTAGTTGTAAATTGAGTGTATTTCGCCTTACTGTAAGGTGAATATTGCCATATTTACGGTTGTATTTGTCGCATGTGTAAGTCGATAAAAGACTCATGTTAACGTTTAATTAGTTGTAACTTGAGTTTATTTCGCCTTATAGTAAGGTGAAAAATTGCCATATTTACAGTCATATTCGCCGAATAAGTAAGTCGATAAAAATCTTATGTTAAGGTTAGATTAGTTGTAAATTGAGTGTATTTCGCCTTACTATAAGGTGAATATTGTCATATTTACGGTTGTATTTATCCCATGTGTAAGTCGATAAAAGACTTATGTTAAGGTTTGGTTAGTTGCATCTAGAGTAAATTTCGCCTTACTGTAAGGTGAATATTGCCATATTTACGGTTATATTTGCCCAATACGTACGTCGTTATAGGACTTATATTAACGTTTTATTAGTTGGCCCTTGAGTTTATTTCGCCTTATTGTGAGGTGAAAATAGCCATATTTAAGGTGACATTCGCCGAATATTTAAGTCGATAACAAACTTAAGTTAAAGTTTGATTAGTTGTAAATTGAGTCTATTTTGCCTTACTGTAAGGTGAATATTGCCATATTTACGGTTACATTCGTCGCATGTGTACGTCGTTACACGACTTTATGTTAAGGTTTGATTAGTTGTAACTTGAGTATTTTTCGCCTTATTGTAAGGCGAATATTACCATGTTTACGGTGACATTCGCCGATTATGTAAGTCGTTATAAGACTTACGTTTACGGTTGTTTAGTTTTAATTAAAGTATATTTCGCCTCATTGTAAGGTGAATATTGCCATGTCTACGGTGATATATGCCTCTTTTGGAAGTCGTCATAAGACTTACGTTTACGTTTGTTATGTTTTTATTTGAGCTAATTTCGCTTTATCATAAAATGAATATTGCCCTATTTGCGGTGATATTCGCCGCATATTCAGCGACGTAAGCGGAAGGCGTTTTTAATAGTCCATTATTATTATAATAACAGTAGGAAGTTGGACTCCAAGATTACCTTACCGTAAGTGTGTTTCGACGTTTCGTGTCCAGCATAATAGACGGTACCGTCTTAACGATAACGCCTAGCTAAGCAAATATAACCGTAAGCGTTACAAAATTACTTCACGTCATTATAATTTAGCCGTCGACCGCATAATTCACCTTAAGCCAGAAATCCATTTTTCTCAGTGAAGCATCACGTATCAGTAAACACAATTGTGTTTACTGGGAAAATATTTGACATTGTTTGGTCGAAGAAATACTTAAAGTAGGTATCTGCTAACCGCTGACTTCCAACTTGACTCTGTCAGCGTGCATTTCCATACAAACAAACACTTGCAGTGGTTTTATTCTCTAAATGAAACTCTACTGTGAAGTCATTTATAATAATGGTTACTGAATTTATACAAGTGTTAGATGAGTTATATTAGACATATAGAATACAGAGACATGTGCATACAGAGATACATATGTACATATAGAGATGTATTATAAAAGGCATTGAAAATTTTAATGGACATCAAACAGTTTCACAGCGCTCGATATTTATCGAGGACACTCTGTAATGACGTCGTATGCAGTTAGTTGGTATGGGCCGTAGATTGCATCTGCATTTTAGATTGCCCTGCTCATCTCCCAACTGTAACGCTACGACACTCCTGTCTGTTTTAACTGCAATATTACTTTAATTACTTGCAGTATAGACTACTCGAGCCTCTCGTCAAACAGATGGCGTGTAAAGAAACTTGAAGTTTTATTTCTGTTCCTGTTCTTCGTAATCTTGGTTTACGAATCTCGTAATCTTAACAACGTATGCCTTCTATATGTAACGGAACTGAGATTGCGTATTTGAGTTCGTGTTTGCTTACTATTTGCCCAACTTCCGCGCTAAGATCTAAATGTGACGTTCATTTGATTGATGTGTGTATAATGTTGTTCGGAGGTCGAGTCAATATTGTCGGTTGGATCAAACACCTTGATAATAGTGTTCTGAGTTTGCGATCTCAACTGGAACAGCTGCCACTGCTATACATATAGTAAATAGTGAATTGAGTAAATCAGTGTCTGTTAAGTAGGTAGGTATGTACCTAAAGTAAATACATCGTACTCTAGATGAGCCATTTTTTAATATTATCAGATTTCTTTTACCACCCTAAGTTCAATATGGTCTGCTATTCAAATGACAAAAATACATTTTTCAACACAGTTGCTCGTAAATTGAGTCTTATTGCACCGCATTTAAGCTCATAATTCAGCTTATTACGCACAAGTGCCGTAATATTATTACCGCACGAGTGCGGTAATGTAAACTTTTTTTTTAATCTCAGCAAATAGTTCAGTTATGTATAGGAACAAGGAATATTTTCGTGAATATTAAACTATTTTAGGTTAAAGATGATAAATAAACAGTTAATTTCGACAAAGTATTCATTTTTATCTGAAAAGTGACCATAATTTGCATATTTAAGACAATGATTAATTATTTTATTACTATTTTAATATTAGGCTGTTTAGCAGTCTTGTCAGTGCCTCGTCGCCCGCGTGCAAGGTGCACAACGCGCATGCGTGAGTGCTGCGCGCGGATTGGCGCTGACAAATGATATCTGCCGCCATCTTTCACACTCACAGATTTTGTTGATTATTTTACCTTGTTATTAGTTTAAAAATTACTAGTTGAAATAATAAAGAAAAACTAAATGTAAATAGTGTCCGTCGCCGGAAATACTAAAATATGTTCGGCCAGGTTATGTCAATAAGAAATCCAAGGTGTTAATTGCCAAATGACAAAGAAAAGTTCTAAAGCCTCCAGTTAAGCAATTTGGCAACAAAGGTAAAGTAAAGTTTTTTTATACTTACTTATTAAGAATTTCTTTTTTTTCCTCGCAAATGTGTTGAAAAACGTCGTATGAAACGCGTGTGCATTGATCATTACCACACTCGGCACCATTAACGCGCTCGCTCCGCTCGCGCGTACAATCATGCCTCGTGTGTAATGATCAACATAGCACACTTGTATCATAATGTACTATTATTTCGATGTAGAAACTGTCAGAAAAAATGGTATAACACTTACCTAGGTACTTGGTCGACTACACGTGCATGATTTTGATTAAAGGTAAGTACCGAAATCGAATTACAGACAGCAAAAATGTAATTCATTGTTCGTCAATCAAATCTAATAATCTAATCTAATCTAATACTAAGGTTCTAAAAAATAAATTGATTATTTGTCACAATGCGGCAAAGGAGCGTTTCCATTGAAATGTGATTTTCGCGCTATTGTATTGCTGAGAAAAGAATACTGGCAAGATGGCGGTGGTTTCTCGCGTGGCGATATTACCCTTGGAAATATTTGAAAATGCGCCACGGGCGGCCAGAACCGTGCGCAAAGACTACCTACTAGAAAATAGGATTTTATTTTAAGTACAGGTATCTAGCTTAGCTAACCAATATCTTTATAGTTCAATTTGTGTTTAAAAAAAAACAAATTCCTTTTTTTTTAAAAAACACATACCTAGTTACCTGTTTTTTAAGATTATAAAAAGTAAAAATCTATTTTCCGGTGTAAGAGATGTAATACATTGATTACTTCACTGTCGAGTAAAGTGGTCCCTTATGGTGCTGAAGCATAAATGCATAAAAAAATTAAATCATGTACATCAACCGATTCCAACTCATATCTTCCTGTACAACCTTTAAGGTCTTCAGCTGATCTGTTAACCTATATCGGTAAGTACTCCATACCCAGATACGCACAAGGTCCTCGAAAAAAACTAAAGCACGCAGACTGAAGAGCTGAATTAACCGCATCGCTGATCTAGGTACTGTAAGATCTGAGCATATTAAACCAAGCGGAGGCGAATTTGAGCAGTTGTTTATCAAAAAAACTATAGTTTATACGGAGAGGTAAGCAACATACTATTCATGACTGTGAAGACAAAACTGTCAAATACGTTAGTACCTATCGCCGGATTTTTTCGTGGCACAAAGCTGAGTAGGTAGCAGAACGCCATTTGGTTGGTCACGATAGATATACCTACCTACGCATGTGTATATTCAGTTTGTGATTTTGTAAGCGTAGGTATTTTATCAGCTATTAAACTATTCTTACCTATTGATATTCTTTAATTCTTTTAGAGGAAGGTTAAGCCCGTCAATTGATTTACCTAGACATAATTTTCCACGGTACTAGGTACGTAGACCGCGGTTGCCTTTAAGGTTATGATCATTTTTTTTTTTTTTTTTTTTTTTTTATATTAGAGGGGGCAAACGAGCAGACGGGTCACCTGATGGAAAGTGATCACCATCGCCCAGGAACACGGCGTGGACGTGGGGAATCACAGGTGCGTTGCCGGCCCTTTCAGGAACAGGTACGCTCGCTTTCATGAATCATGACGCATGCAACTGCTTTGAAATACGTGGATTATTTCAAAGTGATTTACTTCTCCGGTTGTTTTTATGCTCTAAGGCTATAAGGGGCGGGAGAGGGGATAAGGAAGTACAGCCAAGCGTGTTGATTGCCGACAACCGTGGAGGCCCAACGATAAGACTGTATAAAGTGTATAAAGATCGTATAGAGTTGCTTACACCTACTTGTCTGAAAGATTCCATACCACACCTTTAAAGTTCGGACAGTTTTTTGTATTACAATACAAATACTCTTTATTGAACACCGCAAATCAGTACAAAACAATACAGAACCAGAGCTAAGACGATTTATTTAAGGGCATAAACCTCAAACCTTCGCGTAATCTCCATTAATATGTGCGGCTTTATACCTACGTTGATGCAAAGGGATAGCACCTAAGTTAAGTCCATGTGCAAAGGTAACTGTTTGACATGTGTAAATTGTAAGGCCGAGCCGCTTTTTTGCTCGACTTGGCGGGGGCACTGCAGTGCCCCCAGATCTTTTCAGGTTGTCTCGTCTGTCTAATCTGCCTGCTGTATGTTCAGGCTTTATACCTGGAAATTCCATTTTCGAAGTTCGTTTCGTACCGTTCCGCTCGCACTAACAGTCAATTAATTTGAGAGTGAGGGGGATGGTATGATACGAATTTCGGAGTAGCCCCCCAGGATGCTATTGGCATTCGACGTCGCGGCGGCGCGTTTCCAAATAGTAGCACAGAAAAAACCAACGCAGTTCGGAAAAGCGCAAATGTAACAAAAACTTTGCAATGCCATTTCCAAATGACATTACTCAGATGTGGGTGTCGTGTCGTGTATGTGTGCACCTACACTGATCCATTGGGCCGGTCCTCTTCTACTTCTTCTTCTTCAGCGTGTAGACGCCCACCGTTGGGCATACGCCTCTCCAATCCGTCTCCATCCAGAACGGTTGCTCGTTTCCCTCTTCCAGACTGGTCCTGCTGTCTCCCTTATGTCATCGGACCATCGGGCAGGTGGTCTGCCTACACTTCTTCTGCCTAGCCGGGGTCTCCAGTCCAGAACGCGCTTGCTCCACCATTCGTCGTGTCGTCGGCACGCATGGCCGGTCCACGCCCATTTTAGCTTGGCGACTCTGTGCCCCACGTCAACGACTTTCGTGCGCTGTCTAATGAGCTCGTTCCGGACTCGGTCCCGCAGCGTTATTCCAAGCATGGCTCGCTCCATATTTCGCCGCGTCACCTTGAGCTCGTGGATCATCTCAGCAGTCAGTGTCCATGTCTCACAAGCATACGTAGGTAGTACGCACTGGTTAAAAACTTTTGTTTTGAGCGATTGGGGAATTTTCGACTTCAGCACGCGACTCAGTTTCCCAAAGGCTGCCCATCCCAATTGCTTCCTTCGCCTTATCTCTGCCATCATCGAGTCCCGGCCGAGCTTTATCACTTGTCCTAGGTACGTGTACTCATTGGGCCGGTATGAGATGCAAATAAAATCACGGTCGAGGCGACGTCACTTTGAAATGAAATGAAATGTTTGGTAAGAAGTGGTCTTGTAGTGACTAACTTTTGACTGTGGCTAACTTTTGAAATGATTATGTAGACTACAAGTTTCAAAGGTAGGTTACGTTACATTCAATAAGCTACTCGCAAGGGTGTGCACTCTGCTGGATCCAAGGAATTTTGTCACGTCCTATTCATTTGCGTCGTGTCAAAAAAGAACTGAGTGCTTTGACATGGTCTTTGAAGTATTTATTAGGATATTTACGAGGGTTCCCTTTAATTTTTTACTTCAATGGATTTTTAACTTCGTATTCTGTGTGTAATCTTCGTATTTTAAAATGATTCGGTAATTTCACTTAGTGACAAAAGGAGATTAATTATACTTCAATAGCGAATTTATTTTTTAGTACCTACCAAAGAAATATCCTAAGAGTCTTCGTTAAGCTTCAATACAACGAGCTTTAGAGTCTTTTGGTAGTCGAATATAAACTAATATACGTTATTAGGCAATAACCGGGCTCGCTTTAAATAGCGTAGCAACTTAACTTCTAAAACTGAAATTTGTTTCCATCCAATATTCATTAGGCTTCACTAACTTTTGCCTGCCCCAAATTAGAGCACATACAAACAACAAAAAAGTTCTCCGCTTTCATTTTGAATGGAATTTAATAGAGTTTAGTGTTTTATGAACTATCGCAATTCATAATATCTAAAGATAGACATATTCATATTCATATTCATATTCATTTATTCATTGTTTATGTCATGTACATTATAGTTAAAGATGTTATAATATATTCAAGTCGGTCCATGACGCCCTGTAAGGGCACACAATGGTACTTAAGATTAGATTAAAATTAACACATATTTCCAATTAAAATAAGATAAAATTACATTAAAATTACAGCCATCCATTAATTATTATTATTAATATTATTTGTTATGATTATTATGTTAAGGAGTTATTAAAAGATGTCATGTTTATAATTATATTGGAATCCAATTTAAAATATTAATTTTAAATTGACAATGTTAAATGTTAAAATTATAAATAAGTACAAAATATATTAAATTTACTAATGTCATTTTTCAATTTCATCATTCAAGAACTCGTCAACAGAATAATAACATTTATTGGTTAGGTATGTCTTAAGATTGTTTTTGAAAATATTAAATCTGGTCTCCTGTCTCATTGATTCTGGGATTTTATTATATATTTGTATACATTTACATTGGGGACCATTTTTGAACAATTTTAAATTCGATTTCGGTAGCAATAATTTATTTCTATATTGTGTTCTGGTTGTATTTATGTCTATTTTTGCTTTGAATAAATCAGGATATTTGCGCACAAACAAAGCCGATTCCAATATGTAGATTGAGGGTAGCGTTAATAGATTATGTTTTATAAAGTGCTGACGGCAGCTTTCTGGGATTCGTATATTAGCTAGAATTCGTATGCACTTTTTTTGCATGATGAATAGTTGTTGGGCATCAGTGCTGCCCCCCCACAGTACCACGCCATACCGGAGCCAGGCGAACGCGTACGCGTAATAAGCGGATAATGCACATTCAAAATCTGTGTTTACTTTTAATACGCTTAGTGCATACACGAATTTGGACAGTTTCGTTTTAATATTTTGGATATGTGCTCTCCAATTAACACCTGAATCTATCGTTATACCTAACAATTTAAATTCGGATACCTCTTCTACGTGCGTATCGTTAACTTTTAATACTAATTCTAACGGTATTTTCTGTATCGGTTTAAATTGTATAATTTTAGTTTTCTTCAGGTTTATGTCTAAATTATTATTACCAAGCCATTCTGTCACTTTATCTAGAATATAGGTAAGTTTTAAGTTACATTCAGTGCTATTTGTGCCGTTAATCAGCAGTGATACATCATCAGCAAACATGACGCAGTCTGTCTCTGGGTCTAGTACCTTTGATAGGTCATTGATGTAGACCAGAAACAAGAAACAAGCACAGACACTTCCCTGCGGAATGGAGCATGTTATTTGGCGCATTTCAGAGGAGACTGTCTTTACTTCATGGGTGTATTTGTCGTAGTAATCGATCTGAACGTATTGCTTACGGTTTTTAAGGTAAGATTTGAACCATTCGTGTGCCGTTCCGCGTATCCCCATATTGCGTAATTTAGTTAGCAGGATATCGTGGGTTACTCTGTCGTATGCCTTTGTCATGTCTAAGAGTAACCCAACGCTATATTTCTTTAGGTTAATGTGTTCTAATGTTTTTTGTATGTATCTATATACCGCGAGGGACGTTGAATGATGCTTTCTGAATCCGTATTGATTTTTATCGTATAAATTATATTTTTCTAAAAACTGATAAACTCGATTTGACATGCTTTTTTCAAATACTTTGGTAAATGATGGCAAGAGCGAGATAGGGCGATGTTGGCTTGGGTTTGTGGCGTCACCTCCTGGCTTTAGTATTGGTTTGATTTTTGCTATTTTTAATAATTCTGGAAATGATCCTTCGGTAAAAGATTGATTTACTAATATTTTTAATGGTATTTTTAGCTCCGATGCGCATAGTTTTATTAACGTTGACGGTATTTCGTCAATGCCGAAACTTTTTTTATTTTTTAATTGCTTTACGATAGTCATTATTTCATCTTCAGTAACTGGCCGTATGTATATAGAATTTATCGTGGGGGTAGATGTTGCGCAGGAGTGGTCGCGCCGCGGGGCCGCTCCCGGCGGTGATGCTTCACCCACCGAGGCGAAATATTCATTTAGGATGTTTGCTACTTCCTGAGGTGAATCTATAGGCACAGACATGTCAGCGGTTTTAATAGTCATATTTTTGTATTGGCGATCTTTGTCTTTATTTATCGTATTGTTTATAATTCCCCACATTGTTTTCGTTTTATTTTTTGAGCTGTTCATTTTTCGCGCATAATTTATTCGTTTTGACTTTTTTATACATTTTTTTAGAATATTTTCATATTGTTTGTAATAGTTTCGTATTAATTCATTTTTACTTATATTAACTAAAGTTTTTAATTGTCTTTTATGTATACATGATTTTCTTAAACCAGTTGTTAACCATGACTTTGTGCCTTTCGTTCGTATTAGTTTTAGTCGTTTTACTGGTATGCATTTATTTAAGAGTTCTAATAATTTGGTGTTAAATCTATTATAGTTCGTATTTATGCAATCGTTATCAGTAATTATTGTGTCCCAATCTACTTTTTGCAGTGATTCCTTAAATGATAACATATTTTTTTCACTAAATATTCTAGTCTTAGTATGCCACAAATCTTGTCGTGTCTGCGCCATTTGTCTTTGGATTATGTAAAGTACGCTCTTATGGTCCGATATGCCGTGATCCGCTACTTCAACAATGCAATGGCTTTGTTTTTTGTTTGTGAATATTAAGTCTATACAAGAGCTAGAGTTTTTTATTTCTCTAGTAGGTTTATTAACAAGTTGAGTTAGGTTATAGCATAACATCAAATCCACAAGT
Organism: Pandemis heparana; assembly: GCA_963854515.1. NCBI lineage: Eukaryota > Metazoa > Arthropoda > Insecta > Lepidoptera > Tortricidae > Pandemis > Pandemis heparana. Next base: position 7,047,582 of record OY978026.1, on the reverse strand, counting down.
CTCTTAGAGGTGGTAGAATTAGAAAGAATATTTATGTTAAAGTCCCCTACAATAACAATGTGTTTGTTTCGTTCCTTTTGTTTAACAATTTGCAATACTTTATCCAAATAATTAAAAAATATGTCTAATTCGCGATCAGGTCTGTAAATATTAATTAAAATCATGTTTTGTTCCGGGATTTCCACCGCACAGCATTCAAAAATATATTCTTGTGACATTTTATCAATATCCGGTCGATTTACGTATGTAGTTCCATTTTGCAATAGTATGGCTACTCCACCACCTTGGTGCTGCTCGCGGTAGTAAGCTGCGGCAAACTCGTATCCGTCTATTGTTACTAAGTCTTTTTGGTTAGTAGAAATCCATGTTTCAGTTAAGCAAACCGCTGGTATATTTTTATCGTGTAAGAAAGATTCCAAAATGTGGGTTTTATTCTTTAGGCTTTGGGTATTTTGAGTAAAAATTTTAAATTCATTTCATCATTTCATCATTACATCCTTTGCGTGTCTATTTAGGATGCGTTTCATTTGATATAAATAAAACGTAAGATATCATACATAATACACAAATTAGTAAATTGTTACTTACAACGACTTTCGGTTTAACCTTCTTACCCTAAGAAACTTAATCACTTTGTATTTAGAATACAAAATTACAGTTTTCTCTCAAACACAGTTAGTTGTTGTCATCCACCTATACTTCACTTCACTATCACTACATAGTATAAAACAAAGTCGCTTTCTCTGTCCCTATGTCCCTATGTCCTTGTGTCCCTATGTATGCTTAAATCTTTAAAACTACACAACGGATTTTAATGATAATAGATAGAGTGAATCAAGAGGAAGGTTTATATGTATAATACATCCATAATATACCGTGCGAAGCCGGGGCGGGTCGCTGGTATATTATAAATAAACTAGCTTTTGCCCGCGGCTTCATCTGCGTAGAATTATACATATAAATCTTTATCTTGAATCACTCTCTCTGTTAAAAAAAACCGCATACATAGGGACGGACACACAGCGGAAAGCGACTTTGTTTGACTATGTAGTGACTAGGCATAGGTATGTAATGTATTGATGTTAAAGTAACCAATTCAACGATCGTCATGGAATTTGGCAAGAATAAAATAGGCTAATTAGACATAGACACAGACATAACTTTATTCGACATCAAAAATACACAGACTCTTAAACTAAGTACTTAATACAAAAAACATAGTGAGTTGATGATGTCGAAAAGGAATTCGACTCAGCATTGCTGCAGTAGATACCTCCTACAGCGCTGATTTTCAGTCAACCCCTTCACATCCTTGCATCAAACGCGTTGGACCGGAATCAGTACAAACAAGTTTGTGTAGGAAAAGTGTGTAATAAAATAAATAAAAATAAATAATAAATTCATAGATTTAGATACTTTTAAAGGAAAGTGCCCGCGGGATATCGCCAAACAATTTCTTCGCAGACGACATCGCCGGTAAAAACTAGTCTTACTACTAGTAGCAATCTGCTTGATATTATTTAATTAATAATTACGCAAATACCGACGATAGTGGTGTTGGATTGCCGGTGTCTCCTGTCACGCCTGTCTTGTAGGATCGGGTTCCTATTTGATGGCACTGATGTGCGCTCACTGCCCCAGATTATTGATGGCAACGCCTCGCCTTGTCCGCACACAATAAAACAACAGCATGCCAGCCAAGGGTGGACAAGGAAATGGGTTAATTACAACACCATCTTATGTTTTAGGTCATTCGTTCGTGTGCTGGTTTGGTATAAAAGTATTACGTGAAAAGTAAATTCATTTTCACGTGGCATTGTTTTTTTTTCACTTCAAAATTATAACTTATTATCCGGGTTAAAAAAGTGAAAAGTGACCTGAACTTTACTATAAATATAGGTATGTACTCGGCCTCTTTTTATGATGACACTTTCTACACCGGAAAAAAAACAAAACAAACAAACAATATGATTGATCTTGATCTTGATGTTACGGTTTGTTAATGTAATATTAATAAGCGAGTACTTTGCATTTTTTCACACTCGCTACACAATACAAATAGAGTTTGTTGACAATAAGTAGATTCCTTAGAACATCAATCACGTAATTAAGTTAGTTACGACGTACCTAGGTACATAATTATATCTCATATTAGGATGGCAATGGAATTCCTTGGTGCAATAGGTAGGTACTTGCTATTGCAGACTACCGTACTTAGACGGGGACGAGCTGGGCCTTGAGCCTTACCATGACGTCGTAATGCGATTCAGTTTAGGTTCGCTCGCTGCCAGATTCATACTAAAAGCGACAGCTAAAACTTGAACTGAGTCGGAATTAGGACGTCATGGTAAGGCCCCTGGACGTGACTGCGGCGTGGTGTACAACCTACTTTTCCTTGCCTGTCCAATGTAAGATTAAAAATGAAATTCCACAAGGATAACTAGATTTCCCATTTTAGCAGCTTTGTCGTGTTGTTTCGTCCGCGGTTCGCATGTGTGGGTTGCACGGCGATGCAGATGAGGTTATTGTTTGCGCGCTTGTCGTTCGAGATTTGGGTCACGTCTCACTGCGTCGCCCGATGGAATTCGGATACCTTTCCAGGAGCTACCTGACAACTACACGGTGTGACGTGCATATTCATTACTGTCAAGATTTGTTTGTAAACACCGCGGGAACAGGTTATGGGGTCAGGTAACTCAAAAAATTACCTCCTCTAATGTGAAAAGTTAGATGTGTGTGAGTTTGGCGTTGAGTTTCATTTGTGATCGTATTTATTTACATTTAGGGGAAGTGCGTTATTATAATTACTATTTGAAAACTCCGCAGAACCCTCAACAAACATGGTGACAACTGAAATAAGAAGACGGCCGATGGTCTTATTTGAATAAACACAGGGCTTAGGAGCTATATTGTATATCTATATACAAAATTTCTGTATACAAAATATATCTATATACAAAATTTGTCATTAAAAAGCTTTTCGACATTCATTGTATTAATCGTAACAGAACAATTTGCCGGAATAACGAAAAGCATAATACTCCCTCCCGGGAGCCATAGAATGGAATAAGCCTTCATTCCTCTGAGACTAATTATGCTTCTGATTCGTAACTACGACACATTTACTCCAATACCTTCTATTAGCCAGCCGAGCTTACGTTTCCCCACGTAGAAATCATTTTGTAAAATCCTGACTCTGTATTTTATTTGTGGATTTGTGAATGAAACGAATTGATCAGAATGTGCAGTTTGCAAGAACAAATTTAATCTTATTTCGGCTTTCAGCAAGTCTTAGATTTTTTCATGAGCGTAGTGGTCGGCGGGACAAGTCTTTTTCCAGCAGCGGGACACTTGTATTCTTGTATACAGTGTTCATAATGAACTAGATTACTAAAATATAGTTTTCTATTTAATAACCTATGACTAAGACGACGTCGATATCTTTTCAATTAACCGCTACGTGATAGAAATTTCGAACTTGGAAATAAAAGTGCTTTCTATAAAAATATAATGGGGATATTTCATCTGACTTGTTACGTTTATAAAAAAAGTGCTATGAAAATAGCTTAAAGGATACGAAGCCGAAGTAGGCTGCGTACTTCTTGCGCTGGAATTTCTGCAAACAGAGTAAATAGACATTACCGGTCTCGCTATTTTAAATAGTTTTTAAAGAAGAAAATCGTTTCTCGACGGTTATTTTATTTTCATTCTATTTTCTCTCCTTCCTCCTCCTTTGCTGCTTTCCTTTTAGAAATTTATAAATATTCGAAATACGTCTTAAAGGTTAAAGATGTCATGTTTCATCGCAATAAATATAAAGCAGGTACGTTCATAACAAACTAATGCTATCGTTAGTGCAGTATTTGAAAGTGATATCTATTTGGAAGTTTCATCATAACTACTTTGCATAAGTACCTACATAAAGTTTTGCAATCTGCAATGACACAAGCAAGCGGTGGCGGTAACTGACAGGAAGCTTCCATTTTGTATTCAAAATGAGTTTTTATTTTATTTTATTCAGGCTCGAAACTCTAAGTCTCTAAATTTCGTAACTACGTTCAAATTATGGAAAAAAATAGCTGAAAATTAGTGAGCGTTTGCATTGCATATTATCCGGTCCCTCATATTGGTGTTGGACGCTGATGATACAGGGAAAACAAAAAATGTGTGCATTACGTACTTGCCATTTACATTGTCCGATTTGATATCGGGTATCGGATCCGATACATTTCTTACTTTTCGGTGCCGATATCTTGTGCCGAAAAAAAGCCGTGGTAGCCTAGTGGTTTGACCTGTGGCCTCTCAAGCAGAGCGTCGTGGGTTCAAATCCCGGGCTCGCACCTCTGAGTTTTTCGGAATTTATGTGCGAAAATTACATTTGTAATTTGCCATGAGCTTTTCGGTGAAGGAAAACATCGTGAGGAAACCTGCACACATCTGCGAAGAAATTCAATGGTGTGTGTTAAGTTCCCAATCCGCACTGGGCGCGCGTGGGAACTATAGCCCAAACCCTCCAATACACGGAGGAGGCCTATGCCATGAGGCACGCCGAATTACGCGACAATTTAATAAATAAACGACAATAACAACAACATGTACTTACAAATTGAAATTATAGCGAATTCGGAATAAAAAGGCTTATAAATAAAAATAAAAATCTTATCGATATTGAATCGGATAATGTGAAACGTTCTTAAACTCATAGCTGGCCAGCTACGGTTAAGCGAAGACGAGGCGAAGACCCACAATAATGTAGAACGCATTTATGGCGGCGCCGCAGTCGAGTGGGCACGCCGGGCACTAACAAAAACTAGAAAATGTTGCCAAGAATATACTTGAGCTTTTACGAGTATGACACAAAAAAAACACAAAACTATTTAGGCGAAAATCTAAAGTAGGTACAATTTTTGCCTGAATAGTTTTGTGTTTTTTTTGTAAATTAAAGTACATTTGATCGTTCTCTCGATCTTATCCCTTTGTGTAAAATGAAAAAACGGCACGGCCTTTAAAATATAGGTTAAAAAAGTAACAAGTGCAAGGCGCGCCGCGTGCTCTACTGGGCTGGTCTTATGTCCGTTGAATGAACAGTGATTCGCAAATATCAAAAAATGTTTACAGGTGATTGAAAACATCAACCATTTTACTCTCGGTAAAGGGAAAGACAATAAAAGTAAGGAGAAATAATGAATGATTATCATTTTTTTTCTCAATTTGACACAAAAAACATGATAATACTACCGGAAATTTCCCGAAAAAAGCCTTTCATTGATTTGTTAGGATTAAATATCAACAAAAAATTAAAATCAACTAACCTACGACTACTAATATGACCTGTAGTTTCAGATTTTAATGAGATTCTGCAGGAATCTGTTGTATGTACCTACACTACTATACTATACTATAGAGGATTATAATTGCTGAGCGTACATGGAGCGTTGTCATAGTAAGATGATTGCTTGTTAGCTTGTTAACACGCTCCTAGGGTAATGTAATATGACAGTGTTCTACGGTGGCTCCACGATTATTGACCGTGACCATACCTACAATATAATAATTCGATACTTAAGTTGTTATTTTGATAATTCAAAAAAACTCGTTTATTTTCTCTTGTCTTGTCTTCAGCAACCCTTGCACTAAGGCTTAGCGGCTTAGACCCAAGACCGGGCTTGTTAGTACAAAGCGATTGCTTCCACTACTCTGTAAGGTATTTCAACAGAAGAATTGGAAGTAAATGCTCCAGACTTTCAACTTCGAGCGGTTTAAAAAGCTGAACCAAATAATGGGATCATAATATTATAAGTTTCGTCGCCAACATTGGTTTTCTTGAAAATAATTTTATTGAACGAATCTGGCAGCTGTTCAACAGATTGCTGAATTAAATGGTTTTATTGAATCTGATAAAATTTGGAATCTACATACTTTTAAATGAAGAAGTTCATTGGAAAATAAAATCTTCTACTCATTATTAAATACTTACATTTTTTTTGCTTTCTTATGACTATACTCAGAAACGTGAGATAATATTTTTTTAAATCCCTGCTTCGTAGATTTCATAAACAAAAAAACTAAAGCCACAATTTCTAAAGGTACTGCAGCAAAAAAATACACATGATTCAAGTCGTTAAACTTGGATTAAGCTTGAGAGCTTCATACATTTTGACAGTAACTACTAATAAGTATGAGCTTAATACTGAAATCGAGATTTCTTTGTTACCTTGATCAATTTAGTACATAATATACGTAATTCTTTATGTGCGATCTAATCAAAATATCACCGTTTGCAGTCCAGTGAGTGACGATTGCAATACCTTTTTGCAGATATTTTGAGTTATATAAATAAGTTTACATTTCAAACACTAATAAAATATCGTTATCTACCTTAGATTAAATGTACGTTAGCCACATAACCTGGTGCGCGTGGGCTTGCGAACTCTAATGCGAATTTAATGGTGCCTCTTTGCTGTAGTCGCAAAAATAGCATGATATTATTGTATCCTCATTGCCTTCAATTTCAGTGCTGAAAACCTTCAATTGGGACATTGTTTCATGTTAAGTGTTTTTCAATATATTTATCTAGGACATATTTATGACTTATTTAAGTAGGTGTAGGTATCCATGTGCGAAATGCGAACTTACTGAAAATTTCCATTATCAGAAAGAAATCAGAAATCAGAAATGTTTATTATCATAGCTGACATAATTAACACTTTGCACAACATACAGATATCAATAAATCATAAAAAAATTAGATTAAATTAAATAAATTCAATTGCATTACTATTAATCGATATTATAAGAGAATTTTACTAAGCTCATAATCATGTATTATTATTAAATTAATCATTAATAACAAGCTTTTTTTGGTGGAGTACCTACCTACTTTTTGTAGACTGTACCACTGTACCTGTTGTGCATGCGCTGTCATACATTCCACATTAATTTTATGTGTACCAATTTTCAAGTCAATTCTACTATAAGAAGTCGGTCACATTAAACCTGCACAGTTTGAAGATTTACATAATTAGGAACATTGATATTTTGATTTCTAAACGACACTGAAAATTAGAACACAGAAAAATCCGAAAAGTAAAGCTATGGCCGGGAATTGAACCCGGGTCCTCGGCATTTCGTGACGCGTACTATACCCCTACACCACCCATAGCAGCTATTGATATTTTGATCGCAAGTAAAAACTTGTAAATGAAAGTAACTTAAGGACTAATTAAAAAACGATTATTTTTACAGTTAAATTATGAGAGAGCCAGTCTCTAAGTGCAATTCAGAAAAAATAGAAGAACTTTAGAAAGAATGCAAACTTTCATTGTATTCTTTTAATAAAGAAACTGTAGCCACATTACATTATCGCTTATATTCGTATTCTGCAAAGTGTAAAGAGCGAGGTCTTTTACTCTCTGAAATCAGCATACGAATTAGGGGCTTTGGGCTTTATTAAATTTTTATCATGAAGCTTTTACATTTATGTTGTTGTTTCTACTGGTAGTTCGTGACTGGCATGTTTGACACGTTTCGTCTACTTCCGACCCTGTTACACCCTCAGCGAGGGAAATGCCGTTCTTAGATAGGTAACGAACGTTTATATCGACATTATTATAGGATTGATTGTTTTTTTTGTCTGTTTATTTATTGTTTGTTATTTGATTGTATTTTTTTACATATTTGTAATTATTTAAACAAATATATATATAAATATAAATAAAAAAAAAACATTATTATAGTGTAATGATATTATTTAGACAATTTAATGGGGAAAAATTGATAGCAAAGAAAAACTAGTTCAAAATTTAAAATAACTTTGGTATTTCTATATCTGGATAATTTTATTAGGTTTATCTGATGTCTCGTCAATTGTCCGAAGGTTAACTGCAGGATACCACTTTCAGAGATAAGATCGCCTTTGTGCATTTGTTTTGTAAAAAAAAAAACATTTAATCCAGACCACATAAAACAATATTGTCCATAAAACAAATAAAATAAATAAATAATAAATGTTGTCATATGCTAGCTGCAGAAAAGGGAAATGAAATTAATTTCTTAATCGAACTCGTGTGGCGACAAAATCATTCTAATGACCAGATGTGAAACATTTATCCGATAAGGCAAACAAAACGGCCAGAAGCAGGTCAACATGACAATGTAACACTGAGAATGAAAGAGAAAATCACGTTCTGGGCTTGTGTTTGCCGAACGATTTGGAAGGGCGCGGTAACTATTTATGATTCGGCAGTTTTCCTACTGTTCTCCATTTGCCATATGCTACTGAACAAACCCATGTCACGTACAGTCGAATCATTTCAATCTGACCCACGATGGAACCTTCTCGCAATAAATGCCGTAATAGCATGCAAATTCCTGCCAAGAAAGTCATAAAGACTTATATTTTAAAATTCCGCAACAGGTCGCATTTTAAGAGGGTTTATTCGTAATAATAAAGTAGGAGTTTTTTTTTATTTTTTTTTATTTATAAGCCTTTTTTATTCCGAATTCGCTACAATTTCAGTAAGTACATGTTGTTGTTGTTGTTATTGTTGTTTATTTATTTTTTATTTATTAAATTGTCGCGTAATTCGGCGTGCCTCGTGGCATAGGCCTCCTCCGTGTATTGGAGGGTTTGGGCTATAGTTCTCACGCGCGCCCAGTGCGGATTGGGAACTTAACACACACCATTGAATTTCTTCGCAGATGTGTGCAGGTTTCCTCACGATGTTTTCCTTCACCGAAAAGCTCATGGCAAATTACAAATGTAATTTTCGCACATAAATTCCGAAAAACTCAGAGGTGCGAGCCCGGGATTTGAACCCACGACGCTCTGCTTGAGAGGCCACAGGTCAAACCACTAGGCTACCACGGCTTTAAAGTAGGAGTAAACGCTCTTGAACATTATTATCTCGTCTATATACGTGCCACAACTGGGCAAAGGCCTCCTCTCACAATAAAAGGGCTTGAGTTATAGTTCCCACACGGGCTCAGTGTGCTGTTCGGGAAATTCGTACACACCATTGATCTGCACAGGCTACCTCACAATGGTTTCCTTCATCGAGAAGCGCATGACCCAATGTAATTTCGCACATGAATTTTGGAAATTCAGAGGTGCGATCCCGGAGTCGAACCCTCGATCCTCTGTTTGAGAGATCATCGAACCATTACGCCAGCACGGCTTTCGTTTGCACAACAAAAACGAAACATTGTAAAGTTGATTTAAAGCTTCAAAATTAATCAAAATTACGGTCGTAAAAAATGAAATGAAATGAAATGAAATGAAATGAAAATTTATTTTGCTGGAACAAGGGTTGTTTTACATGCGTTGTTACAAAATATAAGTGTCTCCTTATTCAGCCATTATCAACAGCATACAAAATATTTATATAGTTAAGTACATTATATTAATTGAGATAATTTACAATTTGTTAACAAAAATCTAATTTTCTACATGTACATCATTATTCAAATTTTAATAAAATTAATTATGATTAATGTCATGTAAAAATATTATTCAATTACAATAAATAAAGCGGTCAAGGGTCAATTCAATATTCTTAATATACTTATTCTAGTTACACAATAACTATTTATGTTATAAATAATATATAAAAGCTGATCATTGACTTCGATGTTCGATAAGGAAATAAAAGTTTTGGGAAGAAAAAATTGAGTAGCCCGTGTTAAATATCGGTTAAGTTTTTGCCGCTTCCCGCAGGCAATTTAAGTTTCCCCTTACTTCCCTTTAGCAACACTTAGCGAAGTATGCCTACTTTTATCTAACTTGTTTGGCGATTCATGGAAAATAGGTACAACAGAAGCATGATTACAGATTAAAGTCCTTTTCCTACAATTGATTGATGAGCAAGTCAATATAGGATAACGTACTCGTAGGTATCGGAATCGGATAATGTTCGTATCTCATTTGGAGTCATCCATAAAGTACGTCACACAGTTTTTCTGGAAATTTGTGACACACGAACAAAATAATCGTAGTATTCATAGTAAACCCTGTGACACGGGGTTGCTCTAAAAATGATGAAATTAGTGTGACGTACTTTATGGACGGCCCCTTTCTACTGTTTTATTTATTTAATTCAAATATCTTTATTTCAGAACATTAACATTCCATAAAATAACACAAAAAATTTAGTAAGTCAGGTACCCTACATTATACCTATAATTTGTATACACACATACATACATACATAAATCTCGTCTTTATCCCTTACGGGGTAGACAGAGCCTGAGGGAACAAGACCAAAGGCCGGTGTTCTGCCTTTTCGCCGAATTTTTTTTGATCGAATTTCATTTGGCAACCAACGTTTCACCGAATGTTCACTTTGACAACTGATAATTGGCAAATTTTTGTATGCCAACCTCTCATTTGGCCGAATTTTCATAAAGACCTATTATCATTTTGATTTTAAACTTTTGGAATATCTTTCACATGGTAAATGTTACACTAGGCCGAAAGTCTTATGATTAATTTGGATTAATTTAGGTTTAGGTGCGGCTGGGTGGCCCTTGGGCCACCCCTTAGCCGCTAACATGTTTGTTTTAATTTATAAACAGTCTTTATTTTACCTTAGAATGTCTAATTTTTTACTAATGGTTATGTAGAACCATTTAGCTATATAAAAAATGTCATTTTAATAAGTGTCCTTGTAAAAAAAAACAAACGTTTAGTTGGCAATCGTGAGGTTGGCAAATGAAACTAATCATTTTAACAAGTTGCCATATGATGATTCGGCAAAATGAAATTCGGCCAAACGTTGGTTGGGAAGTGAAATTCGGCAATAAAATTTTCGGCAAATCAATAGAGAACCCCAAAGGCCACGTTCAGCATGATTGTAATTTGTATACGAGTGCAAGTATCACACTATTGGATAATTATTTGCTCCATGATCATGGATAACAAGCAATCTAAAGCATTCAACTTTCATCCATCTGATAAAAGCCGTAGTTTGGTAAAATATAGGTGCCTAAGCACAATTCTGTTACATACAAACTCCTGCATGACAAGCAATTACATTATGCCAGTGCTAGCTCGCACATGTCTAGCACTAAGCGACTTATGATGGCAAGGAAACCCCTCCGTAGGACATCAACGCCACAACGAAGCTAGACTTAATGCCTATAGCTTTCGCTTCTCACAAACTTACAAGTATCTAAAGTATCAGAGTATACACGTCCTTTCCACGTTTTTCATGATTTATATTTTCTCTCAGTAACTTCTGAAAGCATTAAAGTTTTTGCTATGTGTTTAAAGTTTGGGGTTTCTAAGAGCTGGCATTAAGAATTCATAATCACAAGTCATTTGTCACAGCATTAGCACAGTCGTTTAAAAGGCATGAAATGAAATGAAATGAAATGAAATTTCTTTATTTGCATAACATTATGTCCATTTAGATGTTCAAAATAAATAATGTGTGAGTTCAGATAATGCTAAATACCTTTTTTAAGTAGGCATGCAAAGTAATATTATTTGGTCTTAAGATCTAAGGCATTGCATTGAACTAATATTTCAAAGTCTAATTGGAAACATTTATTCATGTAAGGGTGCGACCAAACCGCCGCGTATAAGCAGTGACGTGGCGTATGCGTCACGTTTTCTCACCGTTTCTTCATACATTTTGTTGCGATTCCGTAACGTCACCGTTTTTTAAGCGGCGGTGTGGTCGAACCTTAAACCGTATTTTTTCATTAGCTCGCAGAGATTGTCAGTGAACAAAATGCATTTCAATTCAATTATTTGCAAAGTACCTACTGCCTGATTCAATCGACGTTGCCATTGTTTTGGAGCTTTGCACTATTAGTGTTGCCCTTTGCCCTTTACAATCCACCAATCGCCACAAGTTGGGTTAGACTATGTGAGTGTGTTTAGAGTTACAAAAACACCTATGAGTTTTAAATAATCTTCATAAAAAGGTACCCATAATAAACTCTGAACTTTGGCCACTTTTAGAATTTTTTGCTAAATAAGTTATGATTACAACAAGCAAATACGTACCTAAATATGACCGAGGAATTGGAAATTACAAAAGAAAGAAGGGAACAGTTTACAGCAGGTGATGCGACTTGCAACGTATAACGTAAGGAGTAATAACGAAAAATTCATAAAATTATAAATGTATAACTATACTAAATACTACCTGCTTAAAACATAATACTCGTATGTACATAATTATTTACTTTACATTCACATTAAATGAGCACATAAATCCTGACATGAATATTATACTTTTGCTTAGGGCCGTCGTGAGCCAGCTACGAGTATAAAGGTAATTTTCAGACATTATGACAATATACTTATAGCGTTCTTAGGCTATTTCGTACAAAAAAAATCGTTATGCTGAAAAACTGGTTTAAAGCTTGATACATCCATACATTTTAACACTACTATATCAAGTTTAACACTAATTTGAGATTTCACTTTTCGTCTCTTTATCACAGACTTTCCAGCAAGACGACTTTAAATTACAGCAATTTTTTTTTATTAAATTGGCGAAAGTATTATTATTTTAGCCGTATACAATATAACAAGTCCTCGAAATATCATGACATGAATTGATCAATTTGATCATAGACCGCAAATACCATAAAACTATTTCTATGGATTTGCACTTTCACCGCTAAAGCCAACAGAAATCTCGAAATGAATCGTAAAAATGTCGTAGGTACCTACGACGTGTATTTCCGTTTTTCTTTGTAAATTCGTTAGGTCTATTGTGGTCATTCCGATCCCAAGACAATGTAATCAGCGGTAAAAGGGATCGATCTTGCTTTGTGCTGTGCTCCAGGGACCACCTATCGCGGCCAACGGCCATCGGAAGTGCTTCAACCGTACACAAATCTAATTTTGGCGAGTTTCTTGGATTACGTAAGTAGGTTCTAGAAATAGTTCTGTGCATGTTTTGTTTTAACCTTTTGAACTTAAACGATATCCTTCATCATTTTCGGCAATGTTGCACTGACATTTGACATTTATTGAGAAATGGGTTCAAAGCCACAGTCATGTGCTCGTTGAGCTTCTGTGGATTATGCAGGATATGATGAAAATGAAACGAAAAAAGAAAAATTCTTTATTTTCATAACATTATAACAATTTTAGAGGCTGAAACATACTTTTAGGCTTAAGGAATCAAATTAGATTCATAGTATATGTATTAAAGAAGTATACATAGGTACAATTATGTTCTTTTGTATAAAAATTAAAACTTGAAGGGTTTTTTGTGAAAACAAAGGTGAATAACCATGATAATATATACACATGAATAACCATGCATTTGCTGAAGCAAGTATGCTAAGTTAGTAAATCGCACAATTATCGCGGCAACAATATTGTGAGCTTTCCGTAAGCGTCCAGCAATCTCTGTGCCTACCTTACTTGTAGCTATATTTACCGATATACCATTCAAGCTAATGTGTCACACTTAGCTTTAGGGATATCATTTGATAAATAGTGTTGTAATTTTTATTCAGTGTCAAGTTTTTGCATGAATGATATTTGCGTACTTACTTGGTTAAACCCGATTTAGGCCAAGTCTAGATTATCTTGGCAAAAAGTAATATAAGTTAAAGCGAATCGAAAGAAATTTATTTGAAGTGGGCTCTTCATTAAAAGATTTCAGGATTTTCATGAAATCGTTGTTCGATACTTTTATTACGAAGCTTCGGACAAATGAAATAACGCAGAGCCTATTGGCGGTCCAATGATGTGGAAAAATAAAATTAAATTCGGACAAATAAAATCGGCGAAAGTTCCCGTATTATCGTAACGGGCGGAAACGCCAGAAGTAGGTATTTAATTAGGTGAATTTTATAAGGTAACGTATGTACAGTTCAAAGTAAGTACCTATATATTTTTAGACTTCCGGGAAAAGTTGAAATCTATTCATACTATGTTCCAAGGGAAATAACATATTTTTTCAGTGTTGATAGAAATAAAACTCGGCAACGACTTAGAAATTAAATCTGAGGAATGAGGAAACACGTTTTGCTAATTAGGTAGTTGGTACCCACAGTTTTCAATCTTTGGGTTACAATAGAATACAAAACCAATTTCAATAAGACATCAAGGGTGCGCTATCCAAGAACGATCGTCGGGATTAGAATTGACCTCTCGCCATGGAGGATTTCCGTATAAATGAGTGGCTCGAATATAAAAAGCATTACAACAGGATGAGGTCGAGCCAATTCAGAATGGCTCATCCCTGAATAAACTGTAATGAAATCGTCCAAGACGGGAGCACAGCTGAATTGAATTCCTCTGGAATTTACATTGCAATTATCATGTTTTATGGTGACAACCGTCCCTGTCCTGAGATTATTCGAGCGTTAAATCCTGTCTAAACTTTAATTATAGCCAGTCGTCGTGATCGAAAAGGGTTCCGATTTATTCGCAGCGTCGATGCCGCCGGACTATTAGCTTACTTTTTTTGTGAATATTTGAGAAAGGTATGGCTTGCGGGTCTGCTTTGGATTATTTTTGATTGGTTTCGTTAATATATTTTTTTCAAAATTCTTCTTAATTATTTCTTAAAGTAAATATACTTATTATCTACGGGGAAAGTCTTAAACTTTTGCCGTGCTAACGGGAATACTAAATGACCTTCCTTCGTGAAGAAATGGGCACTGCTGTACTAACATCATCATCATTGTTATGTCGTAGGTATTCGTCAACGGCGGACGCCGCTAGCCCCGGAGGTGAGAGCGAAAATGGGTGACGAAACAAAATTTGGTTTAAAACGTTACGGTACAGAATTTAGTTAGAATGAAGTTTAGGGTCGATTCCATTTTTTTTTGTGATACCTATAGGACAGAATAAGAAACGAGCACGTTGTTCCCCTTATAGGTGAGCACCACCACTCACAGGGCCAACTTAGAGGGCTATGATACCTTATGTCCTAGTAATTATACCGGCTGTCTTATTCTTTACGCTGAAACACAGCAGCTCAAGCATTGCTTGGAGACAGGATTAGCAAGTCAGATGGATGTAGGAATTCCGACGGAACTTGCAAAAGGTACTCCTAAAAAATATCCTAACTACCTGAATATTACTGCAGCGTTAAATAATAATACGCCAGCAATATAATATTTACCTCTGGCATTCTATTTAACCTGGCCATCCGTTTCAATTTTCATCTCATGCCAGCGAGCTTACTATAGTCCGTTGCTTTGGCAAATAACAAGGTTTCCTCTCTAATAATCATAGTGAACTTTATGAAGCTAAGTTATACCCTGCGTCGGCATAATCTACGAGCCTAATGAACTGCGGTGGCTCTGCAAATAAGCCTCTAGTGAGTTATCTGCTGTGGCCACGTTTGTTAGCTTCGTCCCGTATTTTCCCAGTCGCAGGCCTTCTTTATAAAGCTCCTAAACAAAAGTGATACTTTTGACGGAGCTCTTTTAGCGGCGATATTACTCCGCCTTTCTTGCATTCTGATGTCGTATTTATTTCGGACAAAGGAGCTTTGTGTTAGCTAGTTAATCCTGTAATGATATAAATTTCATTATCACGTTTATTCGTTTGGACTAATGTTATAAATAAGCAAGAAATGTTTTTCTTTCTCTCTTTTGTTTTGTCAGAAATTCTACAAATTGAGGAGGTATATCCTCCCCCGAAGATTGTGTGGAAGAGATCCCTGCTTGGCAGTAGGGATGCTTTTAAGTACTTTGTCAATTTTCGTCTGCATACAATAATTTATATTTTTAACATCCTGTTGTCATGTGTAATATTTGTCAAAAAAAAATGATATTATTGAAGCCCACTCGTCCAACTTGTTGTCAACAATCCGAATGAAATATAAATTGATCTATTGAGCAACAAAAACTAACATCAACCATATCAATCCCACTTACCTACCTGTCGATAAAGAAGTTCGTGTACCGAACACTTCCAAGCATCTCAATGTTCGGGCCGTGCGACGACCTACTACCTACTTTCGGTTTCTGAAAATCTGATATACGCAGTGACTTCATTGAATATGTAACCACGATAAATATCGTATTTTGTTGAGGGCGTCGTACTTTTTATTCGTTGAACGGATATGATATCAAAGGTAAAGATGGGAACGGAGTGAATAATCTGAATAAAGATCGTATAACTTTTATTACTGTAGATGTACTTACTTTTCCAAAATAAGCATACAGTTTATTCGATGGTAAGAACTTGCATCCCACGTGAAACCGAACAGACGCGGGTGTTGGTTGGATCTCTCCAAAGCTCCAAACCTATGTATTTCTTAAAAGCTTTCAACTTCTATCTCCCAGGCTAATGCATAAAATATATTTAAGATACTAGTATAAAATTTTAATCGAGTGCATGCCTCTGCGGGCAGCTTATACGCCGTGCGGAATGTACCAACTCCGCGATAAATTTCACCGTCGCAATTTTCTTGGTAATATCGATGAAATTTAAATAATGCGGCTTAGCCATCGCTTTATTAAGTGAAATGTTATGGTCTATAAATTGCACATAAAAATGCTTTTGATCAAATGATACGGCGCAATCGTGTATAAGATAGCTACGAAGTTGGCATGGGGCCGAAGATAATAGTGTGGTAAAAATACGCTTGCAGTTTTTATATCCCAATTTGTTCAGCGTATAAAGTGAACTTACACAAGTTTGAAATGCTGTTCAAAAGCTGAAATAATTCGACCGACGAGCTTCTACTTCACTTTTACGGAAAATTTGATTAGCGTTCGATATGTTTGAGTTTTATAACAAATTTTTTCCGGATATGTCCGAGTTATCCAGTCGTCCTGGAATTTTTATGATATTTGGCTTTTTACTACTAACGTGTTACGCATTAAGTTGTTGCCACGCCATCGCAATCACATAAATTCAGAATATTAGGCTCAAAATGAGATGTTGATCGCAATTTATCACGTTCCCGTCTCTGGTTATGCCGTGCGTGCGGCCAAACGCTTCAGAGTTTTTGTGCATACCGATTTGTATAAAGGGTGAACCGGTAATGCGTGGGTGGAGGCAGTCATTTCGAACCCTCTTGCACAAGATATTTATGAACTCCTCCGCAAATACGGTGGGTAAGTAAACAAGCTAGTGTTTGCTTCGGCAGCCTGAGTGCGTATTTCAGTCATAAAAGACGGATTTTGCGAATTTGGGTTGGGTTAGTGATGGGCGACTTCGACTAATTTGCTGATTCGAATGATTATTCATTACTAATATCATAATTAGAATTTGAAATTAGTAATATACTACTGCGGATAATCTAATAACGACTACTAATATTAGTAACTAATCGGCGACTGCTCGGACCGAATCGGGAATCTTCGTGTCGACTCGGCGCGGTGCTTGGATGGAGGGGATTTTGAATACTACCAATATTCGAATGATTTTCGAATTAGTCGACTAAGTCGAATGATTACAATAATCGACTAATCGAATTAGTATTATTCAAAGTCGCCCATCATTAGGTTGGGTGTGTTCTTGTCTCTAAAGTGTCTCTGGGCCATTCGAACTACGTGATATTGTTTCTAGCTAAATAAATAATAGTAGATTGATAAACAAGGGTTGAAATATACCCATTTCAATTGAGATATTTCTGGCGCCCGAACGAAGTGAGGGCGCCAATAGTTCAAGGTTGAAATGGGTAATTTCATCCGAGTTGAACACTCTACTTTTCATTTCGAATATGAGGAAATTAAAAGAAGGTATTATGACAAATTTCACTAACGTCGCACGGTCGAACTTAATATTTGTTACGTTTATCATTCTCTTCCCGCTCTTTGTTCTATTACGCGATTTTCGCGCATTGCGCATTTCTTGCGCACCAATGGCTGCCGGCTAGTTTTTTTTTTAAATTGCAGACACGGAGGTCGCTATCAATTAATTGTCGACTTCAATATTTCAAGCTAAAAAAATTACCGAACGTAATAATTTTTACTAATTCTCGTTGTATACGCTTGCATAAGCTTATATATATAGCGGGAATGTTATTTTAAGATTATTTTGTCTTTTACAATTAAAAAGGAACTATTAGTATAGATGATTATATAAAACATAAATTACATGGCTGTATACGTATTTCCATTGCTATGTACCTCATTTGGATTAGCTAGAAAAAAAAATACTTTCAACCCAAGGGTCGCGATGAGTCACTTTCAACCCGTTATCCAGATAATCAATGACCTACTTTCAGAGTATGAGAGATGAAAAAGCCATTAACAACTTCGATGCAAATTTATATCTTTAGCGTTTATATGTATAATCTTTTATTTGTCATCATTACTAAATATGTTTATGGTCTTACCTGTCAAATACAAGCCAAGCCCGCTCCTCCTGGTAGCCATTCTGTGCCCAGCATTGGGATGTACATGAGGTACCTATTTGTTCATACACACAACGACTCGCAAAGTACTTGAACAATTAAAAAGCAAATAAATGTCTGGGGAAGATTTCAACTACTGACCTCTGTATTTAGTTCCAAACTAAGCAAAGCCTGTGCTTGTGTGCTAGGTACGCAACGAATAAATTTAGATAGGTAGTTAAATATGTTCATCCTACTAATTAGTATTAAATTTATGATTATAAGTGCGAAAGTTTGTGAGGATGGATGGATGGATGAATGTGACATTCAAGTCATCATCATCTCCAGCCTATATACGTCCCACTGCTGGGCACAGGCCTCCTCTAAGAATGAGAGGGCTTGGGCTATAGATCCCATTTCGTTCGGGACTTCACACACACCATTGATTTGCTTCGCAGATGTGTACAATTTTCTCGCAATGTTTTCCTTCATCTCAAATACCTACCTTATGTAGTACGTATGTAGTACGTAAATTTGTATGTTTATACAAATTTACGTAATGATGTGCAGGTATATAATTTTTTCCAAAACACAAATACTGTAGTTTTATACCTGAGCTCGCACTATGCGTACACAAGGCAGCTTAATGGGTCACATCTGTAAAACAGGTACGCAGGCAGTTGGCAGGTTATTTTGTTGCGGTGTAATGTAATGCGGCACACTTGTGGGGTAAATTAAATAGAAGTCTTGTAACACTTGATACACACTTAGCAAAACCCCTGTAGACCACATCACAATTAAGCTTGGAACAGTACTTAAGCCATTTTTTGGAACGCTTGGAAAGCTTGGATGGAACAGTAAGCCAGCCAAGTGCGAGTCGGGCTCGCGTACTGAGGGTGCGTACAAATTCGGCTCGTGAATATAAAATCCTGTGTTGGCAGAGTCCTGGGGCCTTACCATGACGTCCTTTATGTACAATTCCGACTCAGTTCAAGTTTTAGCTGTCACTTTTAGTATGAATCTGACAGCGAGCGAACCTAAACTGAATGGCATAGACGTCATGATAAGGCCCCTGCTTCTAAGCAAAATGGAGGCAGTGTGAGGTCAGTTTATTTTTGTATTTACGAAGACAGACAGACATAGAAAAGTTAGATTTTTATCATTTTTTGGTACAGCGGCAACAGAAATACATTATCTGTGAAAATTTCAACTGTGTAGCTATCACGGTTCATGAGATACAGCCTGGTGACAGACGGACAGATAGACAGATAGAAGGACGGACAGCGAAGTCTTAGTAATAAGGTCCCGTGTTTTACCCTTTGGGTACGGAACCCTAATTAACTTAGTTACACTGTACTACTAATAGATGTATGTGTTAGTCCACAAAAAAAATCAGCTTTATAGTTTTATGGTGGGTTACAGCACCTTACCGCTTAGTCCATCCGGATTCGTACCATCATCTTACTTTATAATCCTGCCGCCAAGCAGCAGTGCTTGCGCTGCTGTGGCCGAGGTGGAAAGCAGGACAGCCTGTGAAATAACTTGCTCATGAGGTATTTTATCTCAGCTCTCTAAGCTGTGATTAATTACCATCAAACTCACTTGCCTGTTTGCTTCTTTGTTTTTTTATCAAAAATTTACATAGGGTATTTTGTGTTACATTCGTAATTTCTTAGTTCTATTACATAAATGGGAGCGGTAATATGAAAATGTTTATACGTCATACGCATATAAAGGTTCTACGCGTACAGACACAGGAGCTTATAGCTTCAAATGTGTACTGTATTTACAGAAACCACCTGCTCCCATCTTGGCATGCTTCCCTCACATACTCTGTACTCTTTTCTGCAACTGACATAAGTCTACTGAAGCGCAAAAATAAAGTATGACATTGTAAGGCGCCTCGTATGGATAGTGACCCGTTATGTTTGCTCATAAGTGTATTATTCTATTGAATCAGGCGTTACTTTGCGGAGGTCCATTTTAATGAACACTAAATATTTACCTTGCTACTCCGCTACTTACGTGCAAGGTAACTAAGCCTGTGCGAAATATATATGTTTTGCATGCAAGCCCAACCTCCACTACTGCCACACAAAACATATAGAAATCCCACAAACTTAATTATCCGTAACACCAAACATACACTGACGCGCGTTTCGATCCCTCTACGGCAGTGTTGCCACAACTGAGTTCCCAAAAGGTACATATACAACGCTGAAAAGGTACATTTTGGGATAAAAAGGTACATAAGCATTTTTTTACTCAACTCTTAACACAGGTTCTATCGCTCTCAGTTTTGCCACAACTGTTTGGCGGCGGTTTATAAAATGTTACACATAGTTTTGGATTTGAACAAAAGGTACGTAAACTGGAACCCATTACACATAACACATTGGAGGCTAAAAAGGTACGTCAAATGTGTAAAATGTACGCTAACGGCAACACTGCTCTACGGGATTCAGTTTTATCGAATGGTTTCTATTGAATAATGGTTTTCAAATTCTAAAGCAGGCAACTTATAAATTACATAAGTACAAAAGAACAGTCCTAGTCATAAAGACTCACTTCACCTCACTCACTTCACTTCACTCACTTCACTTGAGGAGGGATTAGTTTATTAGATTAGAACTAATCAGTTTATAGTATTTT
The DNA here is from genome assembly GCA_963854515.1 of Pandemis heparana. NCBI lineage: Eukaryota > Metazoa > Arthropoda > Insecta > Lepidoptera > Tortricidae > Pandemis > Pandemis heparana. The sequence continues at coordinate 7,026,658 of OY978026.1, read as the reverse complement.
TCTGTATCTACTAACAATATCTTTAAGACTTTTATAACTCACACAATTCTATGAGCACGAGTGGCTCGAAATAAATAAATTATTATTATTATACATATATCACAAAAAGTCTGCCGTGTCTGTCTGTCGGTTCGCGATAAATTCAAAAACTATGGAACGAATTTTCATGCAGTTTTCACTAATACTTTAGAGTGATGATTTTAATTCAGCGCGGACGAAGTCGCGGGCAACAGCTAGTATTATAAATGCTAAAGTGTGTCTGTTCGTCAGTTACCGCTTCATGTTTCAACCGATAAACCGATTTTATCTGGAATTTGGTATAGAGATAGTTTTAGTACCGGAGAAGTTCTCTATATTAGGGTGCGACCACACCGCCGCTTAAAAAACGGTGACGTTACGGAATCGCAACAAAATGTGTGAAGAAACGGAGAGAAAACGTGACGGATACGACACGTCACTGCGTATACGGGGCGGTTTGGTCGCACCCTAAATGCAATGTAGCCTTAATTTTCCATGCCTGTTTCGACCTTCGTAATCTGTTCTACTCGTATTTAATTTAAAACAACTTCTCGCTACTGTATACATATTAGGCATATTATTTGTCGGGAGCTTGGGTCGCGGGTGGAATGGCATAGTTACACTTCTGAAACGCGCGTAATTGCGAAAAGTGGACCGGATAATTGAGAACAACTATTAGCAAGCTTGTAGGCTGGTAAATCGCGAACCCACATTGATGTTCCTCGGAACACTAAATTACTGGCATGTTAGGGTTTTAAGCACGTGCCGGTTGTAAAAGGAAGAGTTTGTCGAGCAAAATTTCCGCTGCCAAAATACTTTCTCTTATAAACCGTCGGAAGGAACGCCATTGAATATTACCATAGAACTCTAGGTACCTAACCACATTGTTTGAAACATAGATTGCATAAATTATATTAATTACGTCTTTATCCTTAAAGGGTTAGGCAGTGCCTACGGTAACAAGATCTAAAGGCCAAGTTTAGTATGCCCATCATACTGCGGCATAGATTGAAAAGGGAATCAAAATAGTGACGGGTTGAGAGAGAGAGAGAGAGAGAGAAACATTTATTTACACACATTCGATACACTGAGATATAAAACAAGGAGAAATACAATATACTAAGGAATAGTACCGATATGGTGTAAAATGGATCCCACTCAGCATAATGTTGCGGCAAGCCGCAACGCGGTTTTTCAGTGGGACCCAGGTTGCTCGTCGCCTAAGGCATGATTCTTAAGATTTAGCTCAATAGGCCGATGGGCTTTCACGATTGATCTCTCTTCTATAAAAATAGTTCAATTTAAGGGGCAATAATGTAACTACGTAACTAGTTAGTCGGCATAAATATTATATAGCTGTTGCCAGCGACTTCGTCAGCAAAGAATTCGTTTATCGCTATCCCGCGGGACTACGCAATTTTCCGGGATAAAAAGTAGCCTACATGCTATTCCAGACTTTTCCCTATCTATGTGCCGAATTTCATCCAGATCCGTTGGGCCGTTCTGGCGTGATTGAGTAACAAACGAACATCCATCCATCCATCCATACTTTCGCATTTATAATATTAAGTTAGATAGTTAGGTATACTTACACCACTGAACGTGCACTAGTTTCAATGAGCAGATGTATTAGTCGGTTTTTCGTCAGTACAATATTACCATTGCTGTTGGCGGTCGATACGCCCACAAACGACCACAAACAAGATTAAATCGCTCCCGCTCCCGCTTAACCGTTCCATTTTATGACTCTGCGATTTTATTTAACCAAAAGCCGAGATTATGCAGGCTGCGTAATTCTCAGATATTACGCACGCATTTATGGTGGTTACGTAGGTGCGTAACTTTTGGGAGACCCTATGAAATTCAATCGAGTTCTGGAGAGGGATCGAGGGACGTAAACACGTTACGTATTAGGTATCTACTTACCAAGAGAAAGTTGTAAAAGTTACGTAATTAATAATATTTCGAAGTAGTTAGTCAAGTTATAAATGAACATTTTTATATTTGCAGTTTGTTGAAGAGCAATCTGATATATGACTTCTATTACAAGTAGGCGGTTTTACAACTTCAATTATATAGGTGGGCGGACTGTAAATACACTTTACCATTTAAGTATTTATAAATCGTTTATCTATAATTTGTTTAGAAAGATGTTATCCATCCACAACTTGCCTATACCTACCCTGATGGAATTCCTTGCTTTCCTGGAATAAAAATAGTAATCTTATATCTGTGATACATTAGCATAGGTAGCTTTTTACAGTCTTTTTATAGTCTGGCAGATAAATCACTGCAGCCAGATGACACTTTCAGTGTTGTCAGTTTTTGGCAAATATTAAATAGTGATGTGACTTAGTGAGTGAATGAAAGAATGAACGATGTACTTAATGAAATTAATTTGCGTCATTTATGTTGAAAAAGAGAATTTTCAAAGCGTATTTTAATAAAATTATTTGTTCAATAAGGTTTTTTGTATGTTTTCTAGTTAGTAGTAGTGTGAGAGCACGATTTGGAAATGTGCGGAAGCATTTTAAATCAGTTACCAGTTTTCAACTCATTCCCCATTTTGCCATAAATAAAACAACAACTATCACATCAATATTTTTTTCTACCTTTGTAGGTACTTTTACTTAAGAACTAAAATTATTCCGAATCAGTTTCACTGCTGCTGTCACTATTTACGTGTATTACAAAGTCATCGCACATTTTATCTACTATGTTAAGAACCTTGAACCCCTCAAAAGTATCGCGCTTAATTTGAAATATAATAAACTACGAATGTGACATTCATAAAATATTTCGTTCGTTCAATAATCAAATCATTCATTACGTGACCTTAGTCGAGCACTAGTAAAATAAATGTGGTACCATTATTTCGTAAAATGACATTTGGAAGTGTCATCTGGCTGCAGTGATTTAGCTGCCAGACTATAAGTCTATTTTGTACAGAGAGGTGTCAATGAATCGGATGAAGAGAACAATGGAGTAATACTAAAATAGTGCCCAAGTAGTACTTACTTGTTTTTGTTGACGCGTCGAATCCAGATTCTGGAATGTTACTGCGGATGCTAGATTTCTAGACAGTTTTATTTCGGTCATGAAGTGAGTCGACTTTATTGGGTAATAATGTATGAAATAGATGTCTTAAGGGGTAAATGAATTCTGCTTAAGACCTTGGTTAGAAACTTTCCACGACGCGATGCCTAAATATTACTATGTTTTATACCTACTTATTTAGGTACTTAAATTTAATGCAAATACTATTTAATAGTTTCACTTTTGTCTGAGGCGTCGTTTGTGATCGATGAGTTTAATGGAATTGATCTTTTTAGGTAAAATTAAATTAAATTGTAATTTCACAGTTCCAGAACTTACTAAATATTGATTTATTTACATATATCAAGAGAGCGACTAAAAAAATCTATAAATGTGGCACGACAAGTAAATAAAATACTCTCAGAATTAATCCCTGATCAGACTTGCCAGTGAATTTAAAGTTCCGTTTCGCGAGAGATTTATCATTGAAACTAGATTTCAATCAATGGATTTATACATTATCATACTTTTAATAATATAATACATAATACATATAATAGAAGTTATACAATCTAGATTAGCTTTTAAAACTGAGTAAGTAGGGTGTATAAAAAAAGGATCAAACGTATGAAGCGAATCGGGGTGAAATATTAACAGGAGGGCACACGAGCTCCGTAGCGGATTAGGCAGTGCTCGTTACTAAGATAAATACGGTCAATTAACAACAGGATTCCAATAGCTTTATAGAATTAGGTAATTCCATTTGTTTGTTACACATCCGAATTCATTTCAACTTGCTGTTGTGCAATAGCTGTTTCCCGTGACTTTATCAGCGCAGAATTAAATGCAATTTACAGCGGTCGCTTAATTTGTACATACGTTTGCGGGTGGTAGGGCCTTGTGCAAGGTCCGTCCGGATAGCTACCACCATCTTACTCGCTAATCCTGCCGCTAAGCAGCAGTGCTTGCACTGCTGTGTTCCGGTGTGGAGAGTAAGACAGCCGGGGAAATTACGGGCACAAGAGGCATTTCATCTTAGCCCTCTAGGTTGGCAACGCATCTGCAATCCCTCTGGGGTTGCGGGTGTCTATGGGCAGTGGTGATCGCTTACCATCAGGTGACCCACTTGCTCGTTTTCCTTCCTATTCGCATAAAAAAAAAAAAAAAACGTTTTGTTATCTTTTACGGGGTAGACTGAGCTTAAAGTAACAAGGCCACGTTTATAGAACCGCTTAATTGAGTCCTCGCCCGCGCAGCACAGGGGCGCGGGGTAGGACGACAAAGGGTACCGAGAGCGGTGCGGGCGGGTCGTGCGCCTGCCGCCTGCACCTCTCTCGTCCCCCTTTGTCGCCTACCCCGCGCCCCTGTGCCGCGCTGGCGAGGACACAGTTAAGATGCGACTACACCGCCGCTTAAAAAACGGTGACGTTACGGAATCGCAACAAAATGTATGAGAACGGTGAGAAAACGTGACGCCTACGACACGTCACTGCGTATACGCGGCGGTTTAGTCGCACCCTTAAGCGGTCGGTCTATATTTTTGCTTCTATGGACCTAATTGACAACATTTCATATTTCTGAGCCTATAATTTTAATGGTTCTCTGTATTCTGTTTGAAAAGATGAACATGCTGACAGTTTAATTTTTTCGCTAGGGTTTGTTTTTAATTTATAATTAATTTATTGATTTTTGCTTATTCTAAAAGGGCGTAACTCCGATACTATCACAGAATACACTTATCCTTTTGTCTTTTCTGTATAGAAAAAAATCTGACGTCAATTTCAAATTGTCAATGTCAGGCCTTATTCTCCGATATTCGATTTTCGAGGTTCGCTTCGTGCTGTTCCGCTCATACTAATATAGTCATTAACTTGAGAGTGAGAGAGAAGGTATGCAACGAACTTCAAAAATAGAATTTCAGAGTTTCCCCCCTTGTACTTTGAACTTGTCATATACAAAATTATGGTCGCTTATTTTTTCTCGTGAAAAAGGCAAAGGTGTTTCACCTATCCTGTGGTAGTTTTGGTAAAATTAGGACATATTTTTAATTAATTTTAATTTTTTATAATAAGCGATATTAAAATTATATAAACATATTGCAGTGATCAGGAAGCAAAATGCTTTCGAACCATATATACATTTTCAGGTGTTATACAAATGAAATAATGTTGTCAATTGAGACTTTTGAGGATTCAAATACAATTCCATTTTCAAAAATGTAGCTCCACAGATGCTATCGATGTTTCCGCCAATATTGAGGTTGAAGAGACGCCATTCGTTTTTACCTGGCCGTTTGGTAACCCTGAAGATAAAATAAACGTTATAAGACATTCTGATTGTTTATCTAGTTTAATCCAAATAGATAGAAGTAAATAAGCCGATCGAAGTGTCTCTAGATAAAATTAGAAATTACTTATTATAAGAAATACTTACGGGACTTAATCAGGTAAATAAAAAGAATTTTTGTAAATACCTCCTCTATTACTTAAGGTACCTACCTACGTGATTAAGTCCCGTTTTTCTTATAATAATGTGTGAAAATCGCGAAAGTTTGAATCGATACAAAATTAGAAATATTTAGACACTAGCATATTGCCTGCTTGGCTTCTCTTTCTTTCTCTCTCTCGTCATTCCGAGGTTTTACTGAATTCCTACGGGAGCATATTCAAATTCCATCAGAATGACTTAGCGGTTGTCATTTTGGGATTTTACATGCGTGACTCCCGATTCCGTGGGAATATTGGGATCAAAAGTAGCGCATGGAATGACATCTAAATCCGTCAGCCGTTTTAGCGTGAAAGAATACGTAGGTACTTAGAGGGATACACACTCAGACATTTTTGAGGTGGTGTAGGTGCACGCGTCACTTTACTTTTCGGATTTCTAATTTTCAGTGTCGTTTAGAAATTAAATTTCTAACAGTAAAACCGTAAAAGTAAACATAAAAAATCAAGAAGTAAAGGGTCTGGCCGGAAGGTAATAGTAAAATCGCCTACAACCTACTGTTACTGCTTCCACTGTGCGCTCTTCGGCGTTTGTAGCTCATCGACATATATTTTTATTTTTAAGACACATAATCTCCGCAAAGTCAGTTACCAGGTACAAAACCGCATTATAATACTCGTATGTGATATGATTTTTATATTGCCCAATATAATATGAAGATTGGAAATATCAAATGAATCAAGAAAGGGTCTGGCCGGAAGGTAATAGTAAAATCGCCCCTGGCTGTTTTTGAAATATTGTTATGCACGTTTGTTTGTTTTATTATAAGATATAATTTTACTGAATATTAAGACTTAAATGCTTACGGTTAGTGAAAAAAAAAAAAAAAAAAAAATTCAGTTTTTATTTTTTTTTAGCCAAACTACGTTACCGATTAACTTGTCCTTTGGATATTTTGAACATATATTTAAGATACATTTATAAAAAAAAAAAAAAGTTCTAGCGTTTTTTAAAGTACACAATTTTGGCTGTTTTAGTTTTTCTTTTTTTTTTTTTTTTACTTGCAAGTTAGCGACACCTACCATATTTTGATATAATATGCGCAATTTTATATTCTATTACATATATTTTTTTCAAAATTATTCATTTGGATCAACAAAGTGAAAAAAAAAAAATTGTTTGAAAGGGTGGAAAAAAGTTCTTCCATATTGTTCAATCGTTCAAACATTCGTTCATAGTGACATGAAATAAAAACAGAAAATACGGATAAATCAGAAAAAAAATAGATTTAAGTAAATTGATTATTTAAAAAATATATATTTTGTAGTTGCAATTTTTTACTTATTTTGAAAAATCAAAAATAATTCATAAACAATAATAATAATAATATAGCCCTTTTTATTTCGGATTCACTACAATTTCAATTGCCAGGTACGATTTTTTTTTCAAAAATTCAAATTATTTATTTGTTATGCTACGGCCACATTAGCGGGATTCGGCGAAGGTTCGCCCTATCGCGGCATGTGTGGACAGACAGTTCGCTTTATCGCGAAACATTCGGGCGAACTCGAACTGTGTTCGCGCTCCTGTCGGTATCTAGCGCAGATCAAAGGATTTTATCGCGACAGAGTTCGTGTTCGTGCAAGTGTCTACACTTCGTACTTTGAAATTTCTGAAATGTATGTCAATTTTGACAAGTGACATTTGAATAATTATTTTCAGACGTACAATACAAAGCAAACGCTTCCTCTATTTTTTTGTTTATTTGCGCTCTTGGTTCATTTTCCCGCCAAATTCTGACATCGCGACCTAGTTCGCCCGAAGTTTTTATCGCGATTATTTGGTCTAAGTGTGGCCACGTAGTTCATGGTGATACGAACTCGAACTTTTTATCGCGACAACGCGACACGAACCTTCGCCCGCTAATGTGGCCCGGGGGTAAGAATACAGTATATTATTAATTATCAGGAGAGGGAGATGCCTTTGCCCAGCAGTGGGACAACATTACAGGCTTATAATAAAAAAAATAAAAAATCGGAGTTTACTCCAAAAAAAAAAATTTTTTTTTTTATATATTTTCTATAGCAATGATTACAGTATTTACAGTTAATACTACCATTCCTATAGAAAAAAAAATACTACAATTTTTTATATATTTTTTAGCTTCTATAGCTATGGTTATATACCCCAGTGGATTATTGTTAGGGGGTGTCTTATACACCCTGTATGTATATACTGTATTCTTACAAAAAAATAATTTGAATTTTTAAAAAATATATATTTACCTGGTCTACTGAAATTGTAGTGAATCCGAAATAAAAAGAGCTATATTATTATTATTATTGTTATGAATTATTTTTGATTTTTCAAAATAAGTAAAAAATTGCAACTACAAAATATATTTTTTTTAAATAATCAATTTAAATCTATTTTTTTTTCTGATTTATCCGTATTTTCTGTTCTTATTTCATGTTACTAACATAGCTAATAAGATAATTGTTACCAACACTATGAACGAATGTTTGAACGATTGAACAATATGGAAGAACTTTTTTCCACCCTTTCAAACAAATTTTTTTTTTCACTTTGTTGATCCAAATGAATAATTTTGAAAAAAATATATGTAATAGAATATAAAATTGCGCATATTATATCAAAATATGGTAGGTGTCGCTAACTTGCAAGTAAAAAAAAAAAAAAAAGAAAAACTAAAACAGCCAAAATTGTGTACTTTAAAAAACGCTAGAACTTTTTTTTTTTTTTTTATAAATGTATCTTAAATATATGTACAAAATATCCAAAGGACAAGTTAATCGGTAACGTAGTTTGGCTAAAAAAAAAAAAAAAACTGAATTTTTATTTTTTTTATTTTTTCGCTAACCGTAAGCATTTAAGACTTAATATTCAGTAAAATTATTTAAGTCTTAATATTCAGTAAAATTATATCTTATAATAAAACAAATAAACGTGCATAACAATATTTCAAAAACAGCCAGGGGCGATTTTACTATTACCTTCCGGCCAGACCCTTTCTTGATTCATTTGATATTTCCAATCTTCATATTATATTGGGCAATATAAAAATCATATCACATACGAGTATTATAATGCGGTTTTGTACCTGGTAACTCACTTTGCGGAGATTATGTGTCTTAAAAATAAAAATATATGTCGATGAGCTACAAACGCCGAAGAGCGCACAGTGGAAGCAGTAACAGTAGGTTGTAGAAAAAAATTGAAGTGGTTTAACCCAGTTAGGTATGTTGTTAATTTTTTTTAAATAAGATATTTAGCTATTTCGTCAACAGTCAACAGTCCCAACTGTTTCGACTGTCATATCCCGGAAGAACTGAACCAGAATTTCTATTATTGGAGCGATTGTAAACTAAACTTCTTAAATTTGTGGGCTGGGCGGTGATGGGTCATTCAGCCAGTCAGACTTTGTTTTATACTAACTGGTGCTTCACGTGGACTTTACTTTTAAGAGAGTGACGAATTTTAAACTGTTTCCAAATTTCCATGTCAATCTTTCCTTTTGGACATCTGATTTTGTCGAAACAATGTGCATGTATAAATCTATATGATAAAACGCCATGAAAATCCGTTTAGTAGTGTTTACGTAAACGTAAGGAAATACACATAAAATCTAAAATGGCCCCAACGGAAGACCAGGACCCTATTTCATAAAGCTACAAGTAACAGTTTACAAGCGGAAGTCTCTATCTAACACATAGGGTCAAAAAGAGACTTCCGCTTGTAAATTGTAAGTTGTAGCTTTATGAAATAGGGTCCTGGCTGATTACCTGAGCTGTACCTATAGAATTAGGTTATAGACCGACCGCTTAACTGAATTGGTAGGACGACAAAGGGAACCGAGAGCGGTGCGGGAGGGTAATGCGTAGGGATTGCAAAATCCGGTTCTTTTCTCAAATCCGGATTTACAAATTATCAACTTGTACAAATCCGGATTATCCGGATTTTTCGGATTTTTATTAATATTTTGAAATTGTCATGAAATTACATGTTTTTTGAAACCTAATGGTGTTCAATTTTAAAATTTCCCTAAGAAAATAAAAATAAAACTGCAAAAATCTTGATAATCCGAGTTTAATCAGTCCAGTACGGCTGTGTCTGCAGTACAGTACTACCGGCCCGGCCGACTAGCTAGATCTAAAGCTAGGTATGAGGTAGCCAGTAAAGCGCGGAGGGGAGAGGGATAGATAGTGCTACGTGGCGGGGAACGAAACGAACGCATGAATGAATGAAATGAAACTAAATTCAATAGGAAATTCTGCTTAAATGTCAACTTTGTCAACTGTAATTGAAATCCGAAAAAACCGGATTTATTTATCCGGTTATTTCGGATTATCCGGATTACAATCCCTAGTAATGCGCCTGCCGCCCGCACCTCTCTCGGCCCCCTTTGTCACCTGCCCCGCGCAGCCGTCCGTTCTGTTTGAGCAGTGCACTGTGAGCACGCGCCCCAGCTTACACCGCGCCAAGGACGGCCGCCGGTGACACGCACTAATACATAATTTATGGGTTATTACAAAAAGATCAGATAACAAATACCCTCTAACTTAATAAAGATAAACGTTTGAGAAATCATATTTTGTGCCTTATTGTTAGGGGTCTCAGAAAATAAAAAAAGAAAAGAAGGCCCGCGATTGGCGTAGCAAAGCCTATAAAATATGGCTCGCTTTGCGCATATGGTTGCACGCACACAGTAAATAGTACAATCAAACTTTATATATTGTATAAACTAACTGTTCCCCGCCGCTACTTATAACTGTGCCCATTATGTGAGTCACCACGAGCTAGCTCGACAAGTACATGCCCCACATATGGGTCACTAAGGAACAAGTTTGTACATACTGTGCGGAACGTAGTAATTGAAGTAATTTGCTGAATTAATGTGAAAATTACGTTTTATATGGGGTTCTAAGTTCTAAAACAAGTTAACGTGTTAAGTATTATAAAATAAGTTAAGAGATACATTGTATCGTAGCGCTGCTTACTCACTCCTATAACTAATAAAAGGCAATATTATGTACAAATATTACGCGGACCAAGTTTCGTAATCAAACACTAATCTGTAGACGTGGCGTAGTTTCTCTAAAAACAACTACACAAGTATTAGGTACAAAGTTGCTCGAAGTTGCTCCAAGTTGCCGGCGCCACTATTACCGGCTCGTAGTTTGTTCGGAGATCATAACTCCATTGATCATTTTGCTTACGTGATATTTTATTGCAGTTCTTTTCATGAGCATTAACTGTATATAGTTGTTGTGACCTTTTGACTATTCTCCATTCCAATCTATTTTAACGCTTTTGTAAACAAACCAATATTATGTAAATTCCCACACAATCTCTCATTGTATGCAGTTAACATCACATCCACAGAAATGTTGAAAGATCATACTGGATATCTCACAATTTACACTTTATAACAATTATATTTCTAACCTCAAAATGTCTGGAGATAAAATAGCAAAATTATGTACAAAACATTGCCTCAGGTTTATTTGATAACATGATAAGTAGGTACACTTTATTCTTTACAAAAATTTGTACATTGAGGTTAGAATTTTGTTTACCAAATAGGACAGTTAAGAATGAAAAGACCTTACTTTTCGGATTTTTCTATGTGGTCTAATTTTCAGTTAAATTTAATTGTTAACGGGAAAAACCTAACGGGTAATACCTAATACCTACTTACCACCTATCATTTGAAAAACAGCGCCTTCTCTCGTCCCAGGTGAGCAGTACATGTTCCACGGGAGTTTGTAATTGTGTCGTACAGACACATCATTCAAATAGATGACGTAAATTCGCATGGTAACAGTCACCTGATATATATCTGAATCTGGTACAGATAGAAAAATTCGAAGGCTTGCCCACCTCCTATGGGTGGTATAGCGGTATAGCAGCATCACGGAATGATGAGGAACCGGGTTCGATTCCTGGCCATAGCTCTACTTTTCGGATTTTTCTATGTGTTATAATTTTCAAAGTCGTTTAGAAATTTATTAAAATTTTATATTATAATAATATTCACTTGAGGAATTTGTTCGTTTAGTTTTAAAATGGATTAGGCTTGATATTAGTAAGATTTTTATTTTGGTTCCGATGTCTTTGGTAAATACTAGTAACAGCCGGACATTGGACAACAACAAAGACACATCGCTTTACATACGATAGGCCATTATTTACAGGCCACAGTAGCAGACTCACTTCCTTGCACCGCCCATTAACGTGACGTGGATTGAGTGACACTCCACTGTGTAATATAGCTATCGTCCTGGACCCTATAAAGCTACAAGATACAATTTACAAGCGGAAGTCTCTTTTTGACCCTATGTGTTAGATAGAGACTTCCGCTTGTAAATTGTAACTTTTAGCTTTATGAAATAGGGCCCTGCAGGGTAATTGTGTAACTATTTTGACACTCGGCATCGGATTGAAATTACAGTTCTTGTATGAATCTGACAGCTAGCTGATTCCGATGCCAATTGTCAGCCCATACATGGACTGTCAAAATGAACACGATGGCGATTGCGAGCGAGTTAGACAATAAGCCTACTGGACTTACATAGTATACTTATTTACATGTCGAAGGTTAATCTGGAGTACTATTGGAGAGGCTGATCATGGTAATTACAACGTGAGCACGATTCTATATAAAATTTAAATATTATATAGAATCTTGCTCACGTTATGGTTACCATGTCATACCAAGGGTTAATCCTTAGGTACTTATTTTTTAAGACCATTTCTTTAATACTGTTTATTTAATACTTTCTTCCTAATCTTCTTATTACTATTATTATTATTCTCTATCTAAGGTAAGGCATTATGCGTAAGCGTTCCACTGGGGCCAGGTAAAATTTTAGTTATACGCTTACCTGTTTAAATTAAAAAGTATGAAGAGCGATGAGTAAGTTTGCTAAACTTAAAGTAAAGCGACTCATGCCTGATGTGCTGCGGGTAGGGGATCTTGTTAAGTAGTATCTCAGAGTAACCAGGCTTACATAAACGAAGCTCTTGAGCAAACAATAATAAGCCAACTTATGCTAAGACGGGGCTCAATCTTAGTTGTTTTATAAACAGTTTAATAAGCTCTGTAATTTCAAGTAAATTTGAGCTTAAGAGTTTGTTAAAACATAGGTCAGGTATTTCAGGTGTTACGTAAGTCGGATTAAGAAAATTTTACCAGCATCTTTGTGAAACAGAAGAACATGCTAATGCTCAGAAGTCTAAAACGAACATTTATGTAGAGGGATAGCAAAGAAATTCAATAATAATATCCCCAAAGTTACTACAATAACTACCGTTCAACTACCTAACTTATAATAATAAATCCGAAAAGACAACATAGGAAAATATCTTTGGAGCTATCTACATTTCAATGAACAGAATTGATTCTGTTATGTACTTACACAAGATATTGAGGTTTTCCCTAATATCTTTCCCAGGAACCAAATGTATCGTCATATCAAGACTTCTTTATACGACAGAATTGCATATCTCATTACCATAATACCACTTCCGTGTTTGGGCAAAAAAGGGGCAAAGTACTTGGAGTTATGTAACCGTGCCGCAGCTGTGAGATAGTGGGGATTATCGTTCGGGCTCGTATCGCGTGCTTTAACCCTATGTATAGGGTTGGTTTACCCACCGACTAGGTACACACATATAATACCTACCGTATAAGGTCTCGTGAGACATGATTTACAACAACTACTTAAACAATAACAGCTGAATTAACGACTAAGCGATTCAAGACCACGCACTGAGGCCTTACCATGACGTCCTAATTCTGACTCAGTTCAAGTTTTAGCTGTCACTTTTAGTATGAATCTGACAGCGAGCGAACCTAAACTGAATCGCATTAAGACGTCATGGTAAGGCCCCTCCTCTTCCTTCTGAGCCTCTAGTGTAAGTTTTCATACAAAAAAAACGTCTCGATGGCATTCACGTAAACGTCTTAATTACTATGAAAAATTACTACGGATCAAAACGGCAGTTGCCTCTTCTCGGCATCAAACACTAGAGAAGTATTTTGTGACCGAAAACTTGCATTAAGCTCACTGTTCCTGCGCGTGCGCTGTGGGCCCCGTCCTGAACGCGCTCGTCGCTGATATGACGAAGGTCTTTCAAAGAGACCGGTACTAATCGGATCTTGCCCGAATTATATTCGTTAGTTAATCCATCCAATTTTAGTTATTATTATTTTTAGTTGTTTCAAGAATGGGTAAATTATAAATAAAGAGTTTCTTACATCTAGAAATGTTTATTTGATATAGTTAGTACCTATTAACCTTAATTATTATATTTTCAGGGTTTTTTCTCAGTATGTGTCACCGTCAAACAGTCAGCACACAAGTAAAACTGATGAATCACCTTTTTACATTATAAAAACCGCTTTCCGGTTGAAATTTTTATTATCATCCCTATCTATGTACCTACTTACGTCGGTTTAAGCTACAGTTACACGTCTTGCAAGTTAAGCTTCGGTATCCTCGGCCTTTCCGGGATTATCCCGTGTGTGACGCCAGCAAATCATCTCTATCGTCTACAACTTGATATTTTGTACGTACATTACATTATAGTCGCCAATAGCCATCAGGTACATTTGAGCTGTTTAAGTGCTCAAACCATATCTGAACACGACCGTAATTTTAATCGTGTGCATTCTTAGATATTTTTGAGCACCTACAAGAATGTAAGGAATCCATTTTATTCATATTTATTTATGTTAATGATAATACTGGATTTACTTATCAATATTTAAATAACCAATTCAATCAGGCAGGATTAGAAGACATTTAAAATAAAAGACCGTAATGTCGGAAATAAAAAATTTGTTCACTATTACCTGTTTAAAATTATAGCCTTCTTGTTTAATGGAAAAGTATTAGACTCTTTAGGCAGTCAAATCCGACCATTTTCATAGCTTTGACTCTATGGTCAAATTGCCTATGCAAGTACAAACAACTTGGTGAATATTCAAAATTTCGTCACAAAAAGTTTACTCTCGTACTTGTATGATATGAACTACTTAATTGATAATTTTCTCTGTACGCTACTTACAGCTTTAACTCTTATCTTTGTAGACAAGCGTCTGATAAAAAAGTTGTGCGAAGCACAATGAGCCCGCACAAGAAACTTTGCTCTTTGTGGTCTTTGTTATTATTTAGTCGTTTATAATCGAGTTGAGCTTAATGAAGGCGTAGAAAATGGAAGGAAAATGTAAAAAAAAACAACGTAATTTAAATAGAATCGAATAGTACAAACAATGAGTTATTTTATCGAAGGCTTGTAATTTTTTTTACTAAATAATTCGCGCAAGAGGTCTATTTAAAAAATACAACTTGTAGGTACTCGTACACAATAACGTTAAGCAAACTGATGCAGTTTAGATTTTAATTTGATTTAAGTATTATTTTAAGGCTGCAAACTATATACAAGTCTAAATTTTCCATTTATTAAGAAATCCCGAGAACAGATACAAAGTAATCCTAATAAGCAATCAACATTGTCAACTTCTTAAATTAATTTAATTTTTAAGTATGCACCGCCGGGCCAGGGAAGCGTCGGCGCCGAACGCGACTCCAAGTTCGTCGCTTTAATGAGTTTGTCCACTAATTTAATTGAACTTTTCAAATTCTTTTTAATCTCTTTTATGATTTTTATACCCATATGGATTTTCATAACATACAACACGATCACTAGTTTAAAGGCTAAGACCGTCTCGCTGGTAGTACTTAGTTAAATCTGAGTTTAGTGCTGAACTAGTGAACTCAGTATAAATAGATAGCAGGTAGTATCACGTTGCGATGGGAGAAGGGAGGAAACTCAGGAGATGGTGGATGGAAATTGTTATTTATTTTAGAATATAAGGCACCTACAACAATAGGTACGTAAATAATTTTACTTTATTTATAGTTGGCTTATACAAAATGTGCCTTTGGAAATAATCAAGATATCAATACGATGGTCACAGTGTCCTTTAGAGATATTAATTAGCTAGTGGTCAATCATAGCACAGCACAAGACACCAGATAGTAAGATATAAGCACTGGGTTTATAATATACTAGCACATTAAGATGGCTTTCTGAAAATCTTGCGGTAGTACCTACCTATAATTTTATATGAGCACCTACCTACTTATTGATTTTACCAGATCTCGTTTGGCAATGACATAGTTATAAAGGATCGAACGAGACTCGATATTAATTTTAAATTTTGAATTAGTAATGGCTTTGATCTGTAGAAAGAAGTAAAACTGAAAACAGTTTGGAGATTGTAATAGGCTATTGCAGCCTCATTACCGTAGTGCACGAAGACGGCTTAAGGTAAATAGACGTGGAACAACATAAAATACGAGGTTGAAATACAAACACAAAATTAAAAGTTAGATAAAGTAACTTTTCAAAACTTAGCTTTACTTTGTAACCTATATACTTACTTAATACATAGTTTGCGCTTCAAATATCACTTCGTGGACTGCGTGACTTTTCCAAAAGTCATTTCAGGAATGCTTATTCAGTAGTTTTGGGACAGGAAAAATTATTTACTTTTGCTACCGCTTGCGACTGAAATATGTATAGGCACAGCGAGGACGATCGATTTGGTGAATAAAGGTCTCATGGCCAACCGGGTGTGAAGATAAGGCTAGTCATGGCGCCGAAATGCAATTTTAAAGATGATGGCAAAACCTTCCCATAAAAAAACATAAAAAGGATGACGTATTGGCATTGGCATGACCTTAATATACAACTTTTTGATGTCATAATCTATTTACGGAGACAAATTACTGTGATTCGACATATTTAGTAACAGGTAAACAGCATTTTAATAAGCATTTTATGATAACTTTTTGTCTATCGCATGTCATCGCCATACATGTAGGAATAATCTAAAGCTCTTCGAGCTCATATTGAAGAATTCATTTTAAGATAGTGCGCTCCTCCGAAGTTTATCTAGTATAAACTCAGAAAGCAATGCTTACTTATACCTATAGACTAAGTACTTATTAATTTTTAATGAATACATAGAAGGAACTCATCAAACGTCTTTATAGTGCTGGAACTTCTTTGGAACGTTTTAAGAAGGTATTCGTCAATGGCACGCCACCAGCATTCTCAAAGTTCTGCCAAGATTTTTTGCAGCGGAACGCCAAAGAGTGCTTATTCAGCAAGTTTAAATTGAATAAAGATTTATTTACACTGTACGGAGGCAGTTCGTTTGAGAGTGCAATTACGGTAGACAAATTGGCTATGTAAATAGAAAACGCTTTTTGAAAGATTTTTATTGGATCTTTAGTGAAAGCATTGGGCGTAATGCTATGGCGTCGAAAGAGCCGCGCTACTTAGTGAGCTAAACGCGCAATACGGAGGCGAAACTAATCTAAACTCCGAAGTTTATTAATTGTTCCTACCTTTATTCTTCTGATATAAACACAGGTAAATAAGTGTTCATATAGGACTAAATCGAAGCGAATGGATAACATTCAAATCGATTATTTCATCGTGATTGCTATATTCGAATTATAATTTGAGCTCCTTTAGATTCCATGATGCGATTCAGTTTAGGCTCGCTCGCTGTCAGATTCATACTAAAAGTGACAGCTAAAACTTGAACCGAGTCGGAAGGTTAGGACGTCATGGCCCCAGGGCATGTTACTGCGTGCGCTCCGACTTATGGCTGGAAGCTGTGGTGTGCCGTCGGTTTGGTAAAACGAAGATCCCTAAACAGTTTTTCATCGTTTGCCCGTCGTATGTTTGTTACATTATGTATGTGTAATGTCCAATTTTGTGTAGTCGTTCGGAAGAAACGTGCGTGGGTACACACATTTAGGTGAATTAATATTTATTTAATAGAAGACTAGACTAGACTACCGCTATACCGCGGTAACTATGCGATTTTTCGGGATAAAGGACTGAAACTATCTCTATAACAAATTCCAACTAAATCGGTCCAGAGGTTTAAACGTGAAGAGGTAACAGACAGACACACAAAATATCTTTCCGTTTATAATATTAGTGTGGAGTGATTCACAACAATAGGAACATTTTACTAATATTTGTTACTAGCTTCTGCCTGCGACTTCGTCCGCGTAGAATTAGCAATTGATATGTTTGTCTCTATCCCACGGGAACTATACAATTTTCCGGGATAAAAAGTAGCCTGTGTTTTAATCTAGGGTACAAGCTATCTACGTACCAAATTTTATCCAAATCCGTCCGTTCGTTTTAGCGTGAAGAAGGAACAAACATACACACTCACTCACTCACATCATCACATCGTCACATCGTCATATCGTCACAAACTTTCGCATTTATAATATTAGTAGGATCATTAGAAGTCTCTACCTATCAAAAAGCACCCATCTGCAAAATACTTCTGTAATACTTAATTCTGTGTGCAATACTGAAAGCTCACTAGCTTTTGTTTTGCAATTTTATTCCAAAACTTAAAACTGAACCGTAACTGTAAGAAGTGTTCGCCAAGTTATAAATAATGTATTAATGCAGCGGGCTCCGAGCGCGATAGTAAGCAGTTAAATTCAACTGCGCTCACTTTATTAATTTATAATGCTGGTCTTATTTTGTCAGTTCTTTTAAAGGAACTAAAACATGCCTCATTGGTACCTAAGTGATAGCACAGGCAAATGAGCAAGTGGGTTACCGGAGCACTAAAGATGCGTTGCCAGCCTAGAGGGCCAAGATAAATAGGTACCTCTTGCGCCAGCAATTGGGAATGGATGATTATTTTAAAAGTGCTTGGTAATTTTTCTACTAATAGGAATAACCATCCTTAGCAACGGAAAAAAATTTCAGATTTTTCCGTCGAGCCATATAAGAATAAGAATAAGAAATCTTTATTTCGCAAAATTACACCTTACACAGTAATGTTTATGTTAAAAAATAATGCAAAATTTAAATAGAAATGCGAAAAAGGAGTCCACTCAGCACTTGTCGGGTCACTAAAAGTGGCTCGACGCTGATATGATATTACGTGGATCCTGGATGGCATGCGATACATGACTGCGCGACACGCAGCGTCTCGCAAACCCACGCTACAACACCACACAGTCCGAACACAAAACAGTTCACTCAAACAAAACCACAACTCACACCCTTGCACAGCCCGCGGAACCATTGAGACAGATCATAGCACAGTCAAGTAACTCCAACGAACAACAGCCCTCCCCACCCTCATGTACAATATGTTTTATAAAAATAAAAACATTTTACTCAGTCACTCAGCGGCCCCTTTACGGCTGATAAGCAGTACGCTAATAACATATCAAATAAATAAAAAAATGGCTGCTTGTATCTGTGGTACACGATGACATTTGAGGCTAAAAGAAGCAACTAGGCGCCATGTTTATCATCCATTCCCAATTCCACCGGCTCTCCTGCCTGTTTACACCACGCCGGAACAAAGCAGCACAGGCGCTGCTGTTTATGTTGCCTTAACGGATGTCTAAATTAATGAAAGGGTTTGGTCTGTCTGCAAGATAATTGTGCTGAAGCAAGATTATTGTTACTTTTCATAAAATGGTTGTATTTCACTAAGCAAGCTACATAATACCTATATATTGACTCGTTCTTTTTACGTGATTGTTTTTATTCAACGATTCTTTCAATAATATTGCGTGGCTGAAATATATTTGCAGTTTAGTTCACCAGTTAGACTTGACTCACGTATTCAATACAGGTAAAATGTTCGTGCCAGGTGCTCGCCGGGCCTTCTGCAAATAGAAAACCGCTCCGCGACCGCAGAATACCTACTGTTAAGTTTTATAAGAATTGATATTGTGCTTTCCTGTTATTGTACCTAACAACCAAGCCTGCAAAGTTACGAGGTACGACACGACTTGTGCTTTCTGAGTAAAAGTTTCGGGGCAGACGAAGAAGAGTAATTTTTCAGTATTTTTAAATAAGAGAATTGGGAGTTTGTGTTAAATAAAACAGATGATTAGAAAAAAATAATTTATATAAATTTATACGACAACCCGCTTCAAATTTTTCTATAAATTTACACATTTTATTCACAATCTCATATTAGATAATGATTTATCGAGAAGTAGGTAAAGTACAGTATACGTTCACTTTGACAAATACAAATATAGGATTAACTAAACAGATAAATTTTACTTTCATGCGTAGCGTGACTTTCGGGTCGGAAACGATTTGGACCAGTAGGCTTATTGTCTAACTCGCTCGCAAACGCCATCGTGTTCATTTTGACAGTTCTTGTATGAATGTGACAGTTAGCTGATTCCAATGCCAAGTGTCAGCCCATACATGAACTGTCAAAATGAACCCGATGGCGATTGCGAGCGAGTTAGACAATATGCCAGCTGACACTGAATGAACTGAATATTTATGAGACTTTAAGTATGCAACGGCCTTTAATTGTCAAACTAATGCCTGCAGTTTTAAAATCAATTTGACCACCAAAGTAAAAATCTACCATTATTTTTGCAGTGAAAGTTATTCATGCGAGTAGAACAATAATAACTGGCAGACTTAAAAAAGACAGTAAATTGGTATTAAATGTGATTTGAATTGGCCCGCAGAGATATCTTTAAATAATATGACAGGTTACTTATCAAATGGAGTCTAACTATTTAGTCAGAATTCTAAAGTCAAACAACAACCTATGTATACATACATGTATTAATAAGTAAAAAGCATCTTTGACAAATTCTTACGTGAAACCATTGACGTTAATCGATAAGCCGGTGAAAAGACTCAAAACAATACGCGGCATAAAAAGGAAAACGAAATCTGGCAAATTCTATAAAACGTTTTCCATCTGCGTCATCCTCTTAGCAGAAATAGAGTGACATTTAGTGTTACAGAATTTTGATACAATTTGTTCATCCACTCAGCGGGATTGTGTTAGAGCGGACAAAGCGAATTTGGGTGCCGCTAAATGAAACCGGGCTTTCTGCGACGTTTAAACGCACAGATCACTCGGCAAAAATAAATACTAATCAGGTAGATATTTAATGTAGCTGTGTTACCAACAGACATTGATAATATATTCAGCTAGGATAGTTTTCTTTACAAACGAACTTTTTATAATACTGTACCCCTTCTAATTCACTGGTTAACATGACATTAAATTATTTAAACGATTACAAACAATTAACATGCATATTTTTCTTACAAGGTAAGGAATTGCCTCCGGCGATAGCCTGGTGAGACGTACTCATACTTTACATTCCACATAATTAAAAATATTTATTAGACCTCAATAATTTTAATACTTACACGCGATATACATAATAAACCTTTAAGGTTAACAACAATGAAATAAACAAGCATTAAATAATTGACGTATTGCTACCATATGAGTATTTGGAATGTGTGAATGAATATTTACATTATTTACAGTTTTATGAAAGCGTATTACTTCCCGATTTCCATTATATGATGCGAAGCATAAGTACAGGCAAAGATAGGTTTAATATTATGTACAAACGTTTATATATACAATTAATCAGTAAATCACAGCTCCTGATTGGAAATTCATTTTCACTGAATAGCGGCTGGTCTGTCCTTGCCTTCTTATTGTGAACCACTACAGCAACCATTACTTTCTTAAAAGTTAACCGAAAATAAGTTTCTGATAAAAAAAATATTTTTTAATACAAGCTTTTTTGTTGACTGTACTTGCATTGTCATCCGTCCTACATATTATATTTATGTGTACCAAATTTCAAGTCAATCGGACCAAATATTGAAGAGTTCCCTCCTGCGGAGACGGTCCTGGCTGGGTCACCGGAACTCCACTAACAGATTACTGTATTGTCATATGACTTACATAAGTATGCAAAATTTCAGCTCAATCGGTTGAAGACATCTGCTTCAAAATTGAGTCTCAAGATTCCACCCGGACAAACATAATTACATACGTTGTAAGTTAATATAAAGCTTGTAATAAGGTTAAGACTGCTTTTAATATTACGACTTGTCATAATAGGTATATGGTTCATAGTATTTCTTTGAACAAAGTTTGGAATATCATAGTTGCATCACTACAATATATTTGTAGATTAGATGCCTAAGTAAATTCTGTGGAGGTTTACGACAAGAACAACAGATTAGACCTTAAAATGACTAGAAAAGAATACAACCATCGATAAGATTTAATAACTATTATTACGTTCCTAATTTATTTTGTTACTTATACACTATGCCTATTTAAAAAATGACTTGCTTTAAATACTTACTATTTTTTTCTTTCAACTTCGGTGGGTATTTCAGACTCCGTCACTTTTTAAATAAGCCAAGCACATTTAGGGGCACTAAAATTAAATCACGACACTAAGTTTGACTCGAGATCACTTCAGCTTTGGTTTGGTAGGTGACTTTTTTGCTTAAGTTTCGTTTGAACGACTGATGTCGGCTGTCACTCTCCATGCTCACTTCACTGGACTCTGAGTCCGGGCAATAGGGCACCGTGTCTGGGCACACGTGTCTATCGACACACGGTATGGGGTTGTCGAAAGAATGTTCTAAGGTTCTCATGCGGTATGAGTCCGGGTAGTGCCTTGTGTTTCGTTTGTTGGAACGCGGGCGCGCGTCCAACGGGTCCCGGCATCAGGAGCAGCGCGCGCGCGTCGGCCGGCAGGTGCCCGCGCGCGCCTGCCGTCACAACCGACACATCTCGTGCTGTGACACCGATGAGTACATCATTGTTGACACTGGATACTGCAATGTGAAATGAGAATTAATCTAAGTATAACACGAACACGATTCGATAAAATTCACCCTGGCTCCACACTCCCCTACGAGCCATAGCAACGACAGGCTGAGTAAGAGTGCTATCAATATACGCTCTCATTTTGTTCAGTTACCCACATCGCGTTGAGTGGCCGATGAAAGCGCCGAGACCAAATATAGTATCGACACTTTTGAGTCCCATTACAAAGAGACCCCGAACGAAGAGAGTGCGAGGCGAGGCGGGGGACTGTGAGGGGTGGCGAGGGTGTCTCCCACACTCTCGCGCTTACGTCGTTTCAGTATGCCTCCTGGAGAGTGTGGAGCCAGCGTTGAGATGGTTAAGCCAGCGTCTGTCAGCGGTAGCGGTAACGACGCCGTCACAAAGTCAAAGATTTATAGTCTTAATTATATCTGATGTCATCAGCTGAAAAGTTCATTTGGTCAAATAATTATTTGGTCCAAAGTATGTTTGGTTGGATGGTCGTTTGGTCTAAATATTCACAGCTAAAACAAAAAATGTTTCGGAAATGTTCCAGGAAACTCGGTTTCAGTGTAAATTCAGTTTAGACTACGCGATCATTCGACAAAACAATTATTAGACTGTCTGATATAGACCCAAAAAAATTATAACACCCTGTTCGTTCACAGAAACACTTGGGTAAATGCCACTTTTTCGCTGATGGCCAGATCTGTCTTATCCAAACTTATGATCGTATCCTTTGCGCGGGCAAACGCAGGCCTAGATAGTTTAGGGCACGTTCAAATTTAGAAACAACATTTAGATACACTACAGAGAGAGTAGTCGAGTCGTGGCGTACACAGTCTCAACTACCTTCAGCTGTATTTGGCGGTTAAATCCTTTTAAACATTTAATCATTGTTTAGCTTACCCTGGCCCACATTATCGAACTTAGGGTAAACATTTGTGTGAGTCGCAATTAGGAAGCTACGCAAATGTTTGTCGTGAGCCCGTTAATCTGAGGTGACGCAAGAAACTGACACGGAATCCCAAAGTTTTGTAGCCTTTCCGCGTAGCCAATGTAGTTCACGCTATCATTGCTTACTTCCAAATATCTATTAACAATGATCACACTATAATTTCACTAAAATAGTTTAGAAATTTGACATTGTGTGGCTTCCACTTTTAGCAACGCTTCAGTTTTTAGTAAGCTGAACAATGGGATAGGGGCTGTAAAGTAATGACACTAAAAGATCCACATACATGAGACAAATATTCGTGTATTAATTGATGTTTGCTTTTCGTGACGATACATGCAATGCTGGGACACAACGGTTTACATAACAGTTGAAACAGTGGCTTACGTTTACAGTGGGGTAACAGAGCATTGCAGAGAGGAAAATACTTCAATTTGGAAAACCAAGTGCACATACATAGTTATAGGTATAGGACATGACGTTGAAAAGGCCAGGCGAGGACACCGTCTGCGAGCCCAGCTATTTATTAAGTCTTTTCCTGAAGCACGAAAACGTTTTCAAAGCCCTCGGTATAAAATATGTACAAAATTTTAACAAGTATAAATACAATATTATAATATTAGGTACATATTATCATGCTCAGGATATATTGTTTGACTAGCATCTGCAATCTTCATGCGCGATTTTCAACATCACTTAAGATATAATTAATATTGGGTCACGGTGCAACATGTGAAGTTAACAAAGTCCACACGTACCTCTACCAACGTCTCTGTTTTGATGTTGTTCAGATTTCTTAGAAAACCTATCTACTAATCAACGTTTGTAAGATTATCTTCATCGATCCGTTACAATGTGAAGAGGTTTAATTTGCGCAAAGTTTTGAGAACGAATTGAGGATATTCCTCAACAAGGCACTTGGAAGTTTGAAGTGAATCAAGTGAAGGCGATGTATAAAAGGGAAGCCGAGTCGCTATATGTAAGTCTGTTCGCAGGAGTTTTGCCTAATCTGCTGTATCCCCGTTAGTTCGCTCGATGAGTAATAGCGTCGAGTCGAGCGGAACTGAAAGTAAAACAACCAAATCTAAGTAAAAAGCATAATGATTCGCAACTAATTGGAAATTATAAGCCTTAGTTCTTACTTTTATCTCACTCTTTGACAATCGATAAAGCGGACTTGAATGTAATAAAAATATCTTCATTACGTACTTTTTAACCAAGAAAGAACAATTTAAGTTGTTCTAACGGCAAATGCTTTTCGAGGAAAGTCTGCAAAGTTTGTAAAATGATACGGGAAAAGACTTAAACAATGTTTGTGTCAATTAAATAAGATTCTTGTAGTTGTTAAAAATAATATTTTTTTCCGCCAAAACAATACAACAGAAAATATTTTGATAAAAAAGTAATCTTTCCCATTAAGTTCTGTTACCATCCACGAAAGTAAAATTTACAATTCCTAAAGTCATGCATCAATATTTGACACGTAATAAATGGAATCTAAAATCGTTTTTGAGTAAGAGCATTTCAGCGTTAACTATAGTGAAATGTTAACGATTAATTATTTATCAAAAATGACACAACCCTGCGCTAAAAGGTAAAGGCAATGGGGTTCGAGGCCCCGTAATTGCAAAGCCCTGTCCCTATTTGCGGCCTAAAACAAAATATTTGATGATTCCTGCTCAAAATCAATAGAATTAATAAATCTAACACTCGCATAATCATCGTTCCATTTAATCTGAGGAGTTTAATGTGTCTTTAACACACATTACTTCACGCGGATGTTAATCTACATTATGTTAAGCTTATGAATGCAAGTGACCTGTATTCGTACCTGGGACTGCTTGGAGCGCAGCTGAGGCTGGTACTTCCTCCTCAGCTTGCGAGGGCAACACACGCACAGGATCCTTAGGAAAGCCCTGAAACCAAAGCGCAGTTTTAAAATACGCCCATTAAAAGCTTAGCAGAGTGTGCATGGATTCTCCAATGGTTACATTTCCACTGAAAGGTTTTAATCCCAGCACCAAATGGAATAAGAATAAGAATAAGAATAATTTATTTGTTGAAAGCAGGTGTACATAAATGATCTTAAAGCTAGTCAGAATCTCCACTTTCTACCTAAAATAGGCGCACAAAATGACTGTGATTGATTCTATTTTTAAAATACCTATAGCACATCGAAAAGTATAGGCAATAAAATCAACAAAGAAGTTACTTTTTAAATAAAGCTTAAAACATAGTAGTATTAAAAAAATATAAATAGTAAACGATGAAAAACCAGTTAACTACCCCGGAACTATTTTGGAAGGCAAGAGAAGAAAATTCAATTTTGACGTACGTTAAGGCAGCGTAATGGAGCGTACTGAACGACCTGTTGCCATTATAAATTAGGACCGAAGTTAATTGAACCAAGATAAAACGTTATAATCGATTATTCTGGCTCGATTAGGATACAAATTGTACAGCTACATATCAGGTCGGGTGACTTGTAATAAGCGAAGTTTATGTAACAAGTTTACTTGTGTCCCGGGCAAATATTTCTGATAAACAACAATTTTCGTGGAACAAACACAGATTTGGGTTCCAGATTACTTTCGGAGATTTCGTTAATAATTAATAAGTCCAAGTAAAGCAAATCAAGCCCCCTCGGAATGCAAACTTGATTATTAAATAAATAAATGATTTATAATTGTCCGCGCCGCGGCGCCAACAAGGCATTTAGCGTTACCGTGTTGATTAACTCGCTAAAATCGAGGCGATAACAGAAACTTCCATCAGATTCATTTGGAAATATCATCAAGGAAGAAATTGAAGTTGGCCGTAAGGCAAAGACTCCATTAGTATTGTAATTCCTTTTCCCTTTTCAATAGACTTTGGGGAATTCGATAAAGCTTTAATTAAGTGGTGGTGAGAGTTTCAAACAATGAGTAAGAGATACAACTTTTGTGCGGCTTGAATATCCACTCGTTTCGGTCGATTTCCCTCAAAATGACGGTCTTTAACCTATTAACGACTTAACTAAGAATCGAATTAAGATAAAACGGTCGAGGAAATTCGGGGAATGGATTTGATAAAGCAATTAAGCGTTGATTGATTCGACGTGATTCGTATTGTTTCGTGACCAGACGCACGGATGGTCGTAGGAGGAAGGGACCTTATATGTCAAATGACAATCAATAAGGTGTAAATTCAACTAATGGTGACGGTGGACAATTAATTTATTTGACCCTGTCGCTTTTATGGGATTTATAAATTTTATACTTATTATACATTGTTCCTATCTAAAATGTTGACCTATACGTTGATATACATGAAAGGTACCACCATGAAAAATTTCATTTATATCGGTCCAACAGTTTCGGAAAATAGCCCGTACAATCAGACACAAAGACGAAGTAACAAAAAAATATCTGGATGTGTTTTCATTTCTTATATCCCCCTGACTCAGTTTTTAGCATTTTTTTTCTATGTTTAGAAATTCGACCTTTACAGTTTTAGTCACTATCCGACGCAGGTGATTTGCGATCATACAACTTTTTGTATGTACTTTCAATGTTTTAAGACTGTAAAATGTATTTTTATTTTTAAACGTCTTTTGTGAGTATAAATTGCAAACCGGGCCTAAAAAATTATATGTATAAGTTGTGTAAATATTTTTTCCCGCCTAATCCCGTTAGGAGGGCTCGTGCCGTTCGGAAGATGAAAAGATAAATGCTTCATCTGTTCTTTTCGCGTTTGATTTGTGAAGAATTTAATACCCTATGAAACTTACAAAGTAAACAATAAAATAATAATTAGGTTAAGTCATCTTAAAAGTTGTCCTTGGAACACTATTATTAAACTTACTTAGTTATAGTTTACAGGTTCGTTTTCCCATCTTTCTGTCTGTTTTTCAGTCGTAAAGTTAAAGTGGAAAAGGAAATCTGTTAATGTTGCTATTCGGGAGTACAAAATAACAGGCACTGGTATGGTAACAAAAGTGGAACGTATAATCAGAGACGTATTAAAATCATAGACAAAACAATAAAAATGCTAAAAACTTCAGAAAAGGCTTTGCAGTCTTGCACAGTTGCTATTTGGTCCAGTACCTATGTATCATTTGGTTTGGCTTATTTTCGTCTCCAGCAATAACTTAAAGGGCCTTTACCCTTTGAACTATAATAATGAACCCAGGATTTCCTAAAGTGGGGTCAACGGGCCTCTTAGGGTCCGACACCGACACGTGTGTCGCGGCTCTGTCGCTCAGTTGACCCCTAGCACATTTATTTGTAATAATAAAATTACTCTTTATTTTCTTTTCTTATAATATTCATAGATAAATCCGTATTATTTTTGGAATTCAGAAAATAGGCCGACATTGAAAAAAGTTTAAGCAAAACTTTACCAAGCAGTCATAATGGCCAATTTTCCACGGAGTATTCCTAACAAAGAAAAAAAACACAAGGTAAACAGTGATATTATTCCTCGTTCTGTTAACCACATAGCTTTGCTGTGTCACATGTTTGCAAAGAGTTTATCTTTCACTTGTCCATCTACCCTCAAAGTCAGAAGTGTCAGTCCAGGCTTTAATATTCATCGCGGCGGTCCGGGGGACGGCAGCCCGCCCGCTGCGTCCGCTTATTCCATAATTATATTTAGCCGTGTGTTTACTAACAGGGAATTTTAGACTGAATTTCTAATGTTGTGCTTAATTAAAATGTTATTCTGGGACGGAACAAAAAATATTTTTAGATAACACCTACATTGTTTAAAATTTTTGCTATTTTTAGACTCTACGTGTTTAAGACAACGTTAGTTGCCTATTAAGTTATTTCAAAGTAAATTATGTATTTTTTTATTGTACTTACATGAATGTAATAAAATCGAATTTCGGTGTAGCCCCCCAGTGGCGTATAGGTAAGCCAAATCAGGGTTGACGCTTTTGTTATAATACCTTTACAATGTATAATTTTGTATATTTACTTGTTTATACCATTAACAAACAGTTCATTATCAAAAATATCAAAATTACTTAAAAAGGGACACGTTTGGAAAGTACCTATATAGGTATTAACTAATCGTGACCAGTGGCTGTCGCAATATTTACATATAAATATGTTTCTTGTGTGATAAGGGAGATAATTTCGTGCACTAACTAAATACATCTTTAAATCGCGAAAATGCTTCTACGAATTCTTTTTTTTCATTAGATGAACTTAACTACCGATTATTTTACTTTGCATGTGAATTCAACCCTGAGTGTCTTTAGTAGATCATTGTTATTATTAGTAAATTGTAATGTGCATATACGTGAATAGGTACGGTCGCCCAAATAAGTGGTCTACCACTTTTCATCCAACTTTCTATCAAATGAAAATGTTGCTAATATAAATAAATATATATTGTGACGTGCAAAGGAATAACCTTAGGGTGGTAGACCACATATTTAGCTGATGGTACCTAAGTAAGCTACTAAACCGTGCTAAACACTAAATCTAGATTCACTATTTTACTAAAAGTATACCTTAAAATATGGTTAATGTAAACGAATAATTACAACGAAATAGCGCGACAGCCCTTCCAAGGTTCAAGCAATCGCCTTAGATGGCAACTCTGCTCGCTCACTGTTAATGAGTATTTACATACTCGCGTAGACTGTCCTGGTTATATCCAATTCATTACTTCTACCTTTATTATGCGATGAATGAGAGCCTTCAATGGAGATAAATTAAACAGAGAAGGTCTAATAAACCGAACCTGTCATTAGGTAGGTACACTGAAGTCGCTGAATAAAATTTGGCATTGCTAGTGTATAGTAGAAGCATAGTAAATGGATAAAGTCCACCGAAAAATGATTGCGACTATTTATACACTAATCCTCTCATTCATAAACGCTCTGTAGGCCTATGCTAACTTAGTAATCGTTTGTCCTTGTCTGTCATTTACCTTTCACAGATAAGGACAAACGATTGCTAAGTTAGCAGAAGCCTAAAGCGTTTATGAATAAGGGGGTGAATATTTATATTGTTTGACAGATAAGCCTAACGCGGGATAGCATTACAGTCACAGGATCGTGCCAAATTATATAGCTATTGATCTATTTATAATTTATCTATGATGAGTTGTAGAGATTAAATAAGGGCCACTTTCTTTGTAACAGTCACATTATTCACGTAAAATGATTCAAAATAGGAAACATGAAAGTTAAAGCTTATCAATATTTTTTTTGACTAAGGGTTTCCAGCACCTCCATTGTGGTTCTCAATAAAAAGATAATATAATAAGTAATAGAATAGTATTGTGATAATTTAACAAGGTTTTAAGGGTGCGACCAAACCGCCGCATAAACGCAGTGACGTGTCGTATGCGCCACGTTTTCACACCGTTTCTTCATACATTTTGTTGCGATTCCGTAGATTCCGTAACGTCACCGTTTTTTAAGTGTGATCGCACCTTAAACCGTATTTTTTTCATTAGCTCGCAGAGATTGTCAGTGAACAAAATGCATTTCAATTCAATTATTTGCAAAGTACCTACTGCCTGATTCAATCGACGTTGCCATTGTTTTGGAGCTTTGCACTATTAGTGTTGCCCTTTGCCCTTTTCAATCCACCAATCGTCACAAGTTGGGTTAGACTATGTGAGTCAGAGCCAATCTAAGTCAGAATTATTCAAGCATCTGCTCCGTAACGACTGTTATCCAGCCTCAATCGACCGAAGGATCAACGTGGCCTCCACAAAGGGTCAATTATTAAAGTTATACCGAGCAATTATCTTGTTCTTGATAACAGGGTAGATTGGCATAACAACGAATATAAGTAATATTTAGTTTTAAGGCGCAGCTGAGTATTTTTCCGCCAATATGCTTTTCAAGTCAAATCTAAATCTTCAAGTTTTTGACTTTGCAGGCGCAAGTGTAACTATAACGTCTCGAGCGAGATCTTTTGAACGAAACCCTTCGTTTGGTCGAATAATTATTTGCTCTAATGATATGTTTAGTCGAATGATCGTTTGGTCAAAAATTTCTCGAGCTGAAACTGAAAATATTTTAGATTACATTAATATCAGGGTAGATTAGGTTAGGTTTATTTTATAATTTTCCTGGAGAGTCGATGGTTCTAGTATAAATTCAGTTTAGACCATACGATTATACGACCAAACGTTACATTAAACCAAACAATAGTAGACCATCCAATACAGACCCCAGTCTGTAAACTGTTTGTTGCCGTTACGCGCCGCTACAAATTTTCCCATAGTAATTAAATGAATAAATAAAAGAGAAGTTTGTTTACAGTTGAGAAATGTACGCGAACACAGTCGAGGCATTTGTGTTAATCACGAGAGGCTCAGATTGACCATTCAAATTAATTTGTCGAAACTGTACGTTTTTAACATACAGTACCTATATTTTATAGTAGATTCGATAGGTTTTAGCCTTAACACAATTCGGATCCCGGAGGATAATTAAAGTATCCATCGATCAATCAATTTAACGAAATTGTAGATTATTCATAATAAAAGCAAGTTAGAAAGTACCTACATACCTAGGTATAATTTTGTGAATCAAGTTGAAACACGTACGTAACATGTTAAAATAAGTTACAATCCTCGAATCCTTTAATTAAAATGCCTCTACATTCCCTCACGGCCAACTCGTCAATCAACTAAAATCCCTGGATTCCTGCAATCGTAACAAAATTTTAATGCTTTTCCACTAAAACGTTATTAAAACTAAAGCAACGCTTCAAGTCTAGAGAGTTTCTTAAATATTAATCATGGGAAGCTAAACGATTACACTGTTTTTTTACTATCTTCTCATTAATTTGTTGTTTCTGACAGCGCCGAAAAAGTTTCGTGACGTGTTCTTTCATAAGAATGCTTAAATTTTCATCGACTGGACGAAAATATTAAAGCGTCGTGCGCTAAGAAATATTAAGCACGCTTATGGAGCATAAATAAGACGTTCTAAATTGTATGTACGTTTCACTAAATATTTGTGTATGTGTATACAAGTGTATACGTAACGATAAAGTTAATCATTATACCTACTGAGAAGTAAAATTAAATGGCCACTGTTTTAAACTGTCTATTGAAAGTGTCTCGTTATTTTTGCTCGTCAGAGTATAATGATGACATTCATATACATATTACAAAAATGTTTGGACAAGGATATTAAATTAATGTAGTTTCTTTAATTATTTATCCAGTTAAAATGGCGCCTTGGGTTAAATTTTTGTCGACGTAAGTATGAATTTGCAAAAAAAAACCATAAAAAATTTGATCTTAAGGCTGTGAAAGTTTTCTTCCTAGCTCATGAAATGTAACTTTTAGGCGAAGGTCTTTCATTTTCTGCCACTTTTGGAAGATAGCATAATTAAAAGTTAGTTATTTAAAAACGAGTCTATGTACTGATCTGTGGCAGTACGTCACTGCAGAGTAATGGTTCGCAGTGATTAATGGTTAGCTTTTTCACAAAAAATCACCTCCCTTAATCGCTTTTGGGGGCCCAACAGAAACAAGTATTATTGGCAAGGCAATTTTGATGCGCTTAGGTTGTTCATGCATTCATTCTGCAGGGCTACTCCGAAGTTCGTTTAGTGTCGTTTCACTCGCACTTTATAGTTTTGAATAGGAAAGTAGGGACAGTATGATACAGGGATGCGCCATAGGCTATGTTTTATTGGGACACCATTGTAGCGCAACCAGTAGGCTTATTGTCTAACTCGATCGCAATCGCCATCGTGTTCATTTTGACAATTCATGTATGGGCTGACAATTGTTATCGGAATCAGCTAGCTGTCACATTCATACAAGAACTGTCAAAATGAACGCGATGGCGATTGCGAGCGAGTTAACAATAAACCTACAGTAATAACACAGGCTGTCCTAGATTGTCTCAACTGAGGCTTTATTGCCTTACACACTGGGAATCACCATCGTATTTACCATTCAGCATATTCGTGCGCTGCTATTTTTGTAATTATATTCCTGGTAAAAAACCATGCAAATGGATTAGAATTTTTTGGGAGACTACGTTATTAGAGCTCAGTTTCAATAAAACAGTTTCGTATCTACATCTTGTCTTGCGAATTGGAGTAGCAAATGAAATGTGCAAACTTTTTTTATAAATGTTCAGTTAATAATAAAATAAGGCAGAACTCATTAAAACTCAATTTCCCCACTTGTGTTATTTCTTTTCAATTTATCTCCCGAAATTGGGTTAATGTGACAGTAAATTTTATGAATGTATTTTAATGCCTTCACTTTTATTCCGGCCGTCCATTTAACCACTTTTTAGACGACAGTTTGCAAATAAGTCGTTTAAATAACGTTTTGTGGATCACATTCGAATTTTGGGCGTAGCTTAAAAAAATCGAACTCGTTTCAACTTTTATTTATAACATTGGAAATACAGTAATCAGCAAAAACATAACTTTTCAAACAACTTTGTATGAAAAGCAACACGTTATAATATTTGCTCAGTTGTATATTTTGGTCGATTTTATTTCGAGGGATTCCGCTAAGGTCCGCTTGATCCGTAAAGCCTGCCAGTCAATCAATTTTCGTTTAATACTTGTTGTGGCTAAATCCCGTTTCTGAGAAATAAGACAGATTATCGGCTGTTTTATAAGAGCTTACAAGTACCTAAATCTACCTAAATACAAGAGTTTTTGTATTTATGAATGAACTGTTCTTTAAAAAACTTACCTACTTAATGTCATAAAAATAACCTACTGATTCCATCGCAGTATGTAGCGCTAAACTTAATGAAGCTAAGAGCGCAAGAATAGTAGATTGTACACCGAGGGGATAAAGCACTGTATTATGTCACGGGCGCGATATTGAATCCTGAGCGCAGCGAGGGAATTAAGATGAGTCCTGAGAGGAGCGAAGAATTTAAGCGCACCCAAGACATAAACAGTTTTATCCCCGAGGAGTATACTCTACTTTTCTCACCTTTTGCGAGACAATAAAAACCAAGGCAACTAGAAAAAGAATTTAATTAAAACAACAGTAAAACAGAATTAAAAGAAAAAAATATATTTGAGACATTGGTCCAGTTGTGTAATGATAAGTAATATTTTTATTTGGAATCTTAGCAGTTCTAATGCGTACGTAACTGTAATTACAGCGTCAGCAAAGGCTCGCGGCTTTTGTTTTATGTGAAATTTGTTTCGGTGGTGGTGGTCGTCGTCGTGCTGGTGGCACGGCCATCTCGATTTTCGGAGCCGTGCGATTTTTACGAAATTAGACTATAAGTATAACAATAAGAACTAAGAGAAGTGAGATTCATATTACTAACCGGCGGGTTATAATGAAATTCAGTACAATATTACTACCCGGCTAGAGCCAAGGGCTATAATGAGTTACTTTGAGTAAGGTTTACATGCTATATAATTAGCCATTGTCGAGCAAGTGGTGTGAAAATACATTTATACGTCTGACAACATGCGCGAGGAAAATGTCCACCAATAGGATTACTTAATTTCCTAGCGTCTATTTTCTCATCAAAAAAGCCGTGGTAGCCTAGTGGTTCGACCTGTGGCCTCTCAAGCAGAGCGTCGTGGGTTCAAATCCCGGGCTCACCTCTGAGTTTTTCGGAATTTATGTGCGAAAATTACATTTGAAATTTGCCATGAGCTTTTCGGTGAAGGAAAACATCGTAAGGAAACCTGCACACATCTGCGAAGAAATTCAATGGTGTGTGTTAAGTTCCCAATCCGCACTGGGCGCGCGTGTGAACTATATCCCAAACCCTCCAATACACGGAGGAGGCCTATGCCATGAGACACGCTGAATTACGCGACAATTTAATAAAATAAAAATATAAAAAATAATAAACAACAATACTGAAATTGTAGCGAATTCGGAATAAAAAGGCTATAAATAAAAATAATAAATCTCATTTGTGTTTTCCCCCCGCACATCTCTAGTCGATGCGTAGATTGCGCAGTCTAAAGGATTTTCGACAACTTCCGATGGCCGGACTCAGGTCTTGCTCTCCATAACGAGCGGTTTCCCGTGACCTTCATCAGATCAGAGGTTTGGTTGTCCTGGCTTCCTGTTTCCGGTTAAGACGTAGGGGCGTTGGAAGGTGTGAAAGTTTCGGTCCGTTCCGAATGCCTACTATATAAAGGTCAGACCATGTTTGTATGTTAATTTAGTTCTGATATGTTGGTAACTAATTTATTTTGCAGCGTGTGTAATTAAGGAATTCTGTGTTAAACTGAGCTTTTGGCTATAAAATGGAAAACGAATTTTATTGTGAGTCTGTTACCCTATACGTTTATAAAATAGGGTCCAGCTCTACTACTCGTAATACCTATATATGTCCACACGACAAGCGTGCGCGACTTATAATTAATGTGATAATTATTTTTAACCTCGTTATGCTGTGTCCCATTTTATTAGGGTTCCATCTCACAAAAGGAAATGGAACCCTTTTAGGATCACTTCGTTGCCCATCCGTCTGTCTTGATCATTTTCTTAGAAACGCGTAGAGGTATCAATTTGAAACTAATTTGAAACTATTACTCAATCAAAAGAAAATATAATTATTTTTATATTTTTAAAGACCTTTAAAGGTATATTTTTTATTCAATATCCATAGGAATCAAACCTATTGGGAGTCTCCTTGCTTACAAATAAGAAATTTTGAAAAAAGTTTAGCCTGACCTAACCTAACACCTAACCTCAAGGAAAGTGTTGGAAAATCAATGATTCGCAAAAAAAATGTTTTTTTTAAATAAATACCATGAAGTACAAATTTATGTTTTGCTGGCTTTCAAACGTGTTCATAACGCTCGGTGCACGCTGCGCGAGTCCGACTCGCGCTTGGTCGGTTTTTTTTACTCCGACCGGTTTCCTCCTACTGCCTCGCGTGATGTAAAGAGTCTATTAAATTAATGCACAGTGTGGTAATTTTTGTATAATTGCCGCGGCCTAAATGTTAATTTCGTTTGAATGGTCGCTTTTTTTTAATATTATTGTTTGACGTAACACGGCGAATGTGTCATTAACGCTATAAAGGGTACCAAATCAAGCCCTGAGCGGAAGCCTTACCTAGAATTGACGCTTGCTTCGACTTCAACTATTTAATTATACTAATTTGCTACACTATTTTTGCTTGGAGATGTGAATGATTAAATTCAGCCTAATAAATGTTAAAACCAAACCAATCTAAAACCATTCGGATCTAAAACCATATGAAATATGAATTAAGACTCGGTATTTTTGGTTATTAGATACTTCCGTATCGATTATTTTTTGTATTTATGGTTGCAAATATTAAAAAAATATATTAATCAAGCTTAAGGAATTCACGTGGGTTGAAACTAATTCTTTTTTGCGTACCTATAGTCTGCTCCAATTTTCGTAAACACAGTGCTTCAGTCCTGTGTCATGTATTTACTCATGTAACATACCATAAATTCTTGTGAAGTCAAGAACCAACCTATTCAGTCGAAATCAGTGAAATAAACCTAGCCAAACGCCATTGTAAAAAAAATTCCAAAATGTTTTTTGTTTCAATTAAAGAAAAATTATACCAAGATCATTAGAGGAAACATTACATTAGGACAAAAAGATATTCGGACCGAATAACAGCCCTTCAAACATCTATGATTTACGATTTACTGTATTAATTACTCTCTTATTCATAAACGCTCTATAGGCTTCTGCTAACTTAGCTGTCAAAGTGACAGATAAATACAGACGATTGCTAAGTTAGCAGAAGCCTGCAGAGCGTTTATGAATAAGGGGGTTAGCCTTTATCACTACATAGTATAAAACAAAGTCGCTTTCTCTGTCCCTATGTCCCTATGTCCCTATGTCCCTTTGTAGGTATGTTTAAATCTTTAAAACTACGCAACGGATTTTGATGCGGTGTTTTTAATAGATAGAGTGAATCAAGAAGACGGTTTATATGTATAATACATGCATAAATATACCGTGCGAAGCCGGGGCGGGTCGCTAGTATAATAATTATAATCAGAAACGATTGGCCCGCTTCACATCCAACTTTTCTGTTCAGATATGTGTGGCCTTCAATTGGGGTTCTCTAGTACAATGGCAGTGAGTGGTTGGCGCTGCGCCGGGGCAAACTTGCGAGTTCCGAACACCGGGCTCGCGGCGCCGGATGTGTCGTCGTTATGTCGTACATTTGTGTCACCCTGTGTAAAGGCAGCCTTCGAAAGCGTCCGCTTAGAAAATGTATGGTTGCATTTGTCTTTAATAATGAAGATATTTTGTCGGAAAATAATATGCTTTTTACTCTAAACTTCTGCAACTTCGCCACCTGGTTTTGCTTAATTTGGTTCAGGGAGGAAGCATCTTTTGAGTAAATACTAAGGTTACATATAAAAAAACCTTTAGAAAAGCTGATAAATTAGCTTACCAGTTGAAGCCAAGTTGTGGTCAGATGGCAAAGCTGTAGCAGTATAAGATAAGTATCTTAATACTGCTACAACTTTGCTTCGCGAAATAGCGAAGTCAAAAATCCTCAGAGGTTGTCGACGCTCCGATCGTCAGTCAACCGACCGCTATTTTATTTTCTAAAGCGGAAGGAGGGCGAGTTAAGTGCATGAATAAAAATAAGAGTAAAAATAATCAACGCGAGCGCTGCTATTTTGAATGACATGACCTGACCATTTTGCGAAGTAGCAAAGTAAAATATTGTTCAGTTACTTTAACATGAACCTCCGTAAGGTACCTAACGCCTATTTTCTTCTATCTTTAATAATAATATAGAGTTTTTTGTGATGTCCCACGTACCTAATCTACAAGTTTAATCATGTCCTTGGTCAATGTCGTTATACTAGTAATAAATACACTGTATTAACTAAGAGAGCACGTGGAATTATAATCACGTCAGTAACAGCTGCGAATCTATTCAGAATAAGATAACGTTGGTACCCATTGATAACTATGACGGCATTGGCATGTCGTTTTGTTTGTCAAATTTTGTGGAAAAGTTCCCGCTCCTAAAAATATTTTTTTTAAAAATGTCGCGTTCTTAGAAGACATGGTATTTTATTTTGTTTTGATGAAGAAACAAGAAACTTGCTACTTCGCTACACCATGCCATCATTAATTAATATGGTCATCCACAGACCCGCCTGATTCAATCAATCATTAATTGTTTTATTATAATTTCAGAACTTTAAATGTTTCGTAAACTTCAAATGTGAAAAAAAATTGACAAACTAGTTAAAATTGAAATAGCATCACCGACCGTGGAAATCTGGACATTCGTCGATATGAAATGAAAAAACTGTATTTTTCGTCCACCAGCACCACCATATACCTACTGGCTATGACTTTGACAAGGAATAAAGGTGAATAAAAGTGGATGTAGCAAAATTTTATACTAAAAAGTTCTGCAACGGTTGCCATGCCGTTAGCTATACATATACAATCAAACAATTAGGTACAGACAGATAGAATTTAGTTGCATCGAATGGCATTCGGAACTCGTGCGGTAGCGAGCATCTGCCCATTGTTCTGTCATCGCAAGTTTAGTATCCATTGAGACGGTTTAAGTTCCACAAGTTTGGTGTAATGATGTGTGGTGTTTAATAGAGTATCAATAACAATATCGATGTTAAAATAACACTTTGCTAGGAAGCTCGGATTTTCCTGATCTAGTTGCGATACTCGTAAGGCCGTATTCGTCAACGGCGAATCCAGCTAGTTCGGAGCCTCTAGTGTAAGTTTTAGGCACAACAAACGTCTCGAACACGTTCACTTTAACGTTTCAATTACTATGGGAATGGGAAAACGAACAGCGCCACAAGCGGAACGAAACGACAACTAAAATTTCTCATAGTATTTAACATTTTAACGCAAACGCGGTCGTGACGTATTTTGTAACTGAAAACTTACACTAAGCATACTGGAGTTGCAGCTGCTACACAAAAACGCGTTCCAAAAAGCACTGTCCTATAAGCCTTCCTACACATACACAAGGGCGTCTCTAGCCGATGATCAAGGGTAGGTAGTAGAAGCATAGGAGCGTTTATCGGTTGGCCAAACAGTATGGCGGCACTAGAATATCAATACAATATTAACCAAAAATAAAGACTATAAGTATTTTCGATTCTCTCTTTTTCGATGCCCTTGGTGACGCTCTTGTACACACCTACAACTCTGTTGGTCAGTTGTACTGTGCGCCGATAAACACATATACTCAGACCATAAAACCATAGTCAACTTGCAGTACCTACCAAAGACTCAAACAGGTCACCAGCTTGTTCGGGAACTAACCGTATCTCAATTCGTTTCGGTACCGCAATTTGACCAGTTTGGCTGAAGTTTGCTGTACAAATGTACATGTTTGACGTTCTCTGAGTCAATGAATGGCAGTTTTCTCTTTCGCTTAACAACATTATAATTTGTTTCCTGTCTTTTTCTTATAAATACAGGTATGTAGGATTTCATAAAAGAAAATGTTTTTGTACTTAGTCTATGGGAGTAGCGGGGAGAGGGAATTCGCAGAATGATGGCGGATACAAATTTGAAATGTAATTTTGCGCGTTCATTTTAAAATAATTAAAAGCAGTCAGACAGAGACTAATCTGGGGTTTTATTTAATACACTACAGGTATAGGTACGTATTTTTTAATTGAATTTGCCAGCGTATTGGTTACAAACTGTAACACTGTGTAAATACTTGCAACGACGTAACTTCTTTTTAAAGATTTACGTAAGAAGTAAGAATGAGAGAGTGTAGCTCATCAGGCAAAACATTACGTGTGAAGAATATGTTATAAGTATCTTTATCCCGCAATAAAGAGATTTTACAAATGGCTCTGGCCTTATTACCAGCGTACATAAATGTACGGAAGTACTAGTACAAATTTAATTAGGTACCTAGTATCCCTGAAGGTTACTACTCTGTATTTTATTAAGTACAGTAAAAAGTAGATTATTTTAGATCCCTTCCTACTTTTCGTTATGAAAAATTACATCATAATTTCTTATTTCAAGATGTAGGCAATTTACAAAGAGATCGTCAAATTACGAATAAAAATAAAAATAATAGTTTTATTGAAAAATGAGAATTACAAACACATACACAATTCACGTGTTTATCCCTTACGGGGAAGTCAGAGCCTAAGGTGACGTTTAGCAAGATTGTGGGCGTATAGATGGAAAATGGAATGAAAATGAACGAATGATGAATGTTGGCGACTGGCTGCAGCGCGGCCTTTTTATAACCTACTTGTCAACATTTCTTCTGTATGTTTTTTATTACGTTGTAATGTCAGTTGTGAAGTAGTGCTGTCTTGGCGTCCTATTGTAATTATAATATTACACGTGTTTCCACTAATATTTTGGTCCTTTCCTTCATACAGTCCACTCAATAGCTATCAATAAATGATAGGTGATATCGAGTGAATGAAAATGAAAATTAACGGGAAATAATAATGATTTTATGTTTAAATATCAGCAAACAAATAAAGTTTATGCCAATATTCCATTTTTAACTAAACCTTCTTGGATGGACCCAATTGTAACTCAATCTTACAGGAAGTGAACATTTTTGGCACACAAATAATATACAAATTGAAACTGAATAGAAACTGATAATAAATTGCACATTTAAAAACATACATACATACAAATATACCTACTTATAATTATACTTACACATCATCACTACATAGTATAAAACAAATTCGCTTTCCGCTGTCTGTCTGGCTGTCCTTGTGTACCTATGCTTAGATCTCTAAACTGGGTAAGTAATACGAGATATAACAACTTATTATCTAATGTTCATAATATATACGCTCACTTTATATAAACTCGTTTAGTATAACGTTTACTGGATATAATGAACGAAAATTATAATCTTAAAATATCTAATTTTGTAAGGTATAACGTTGTTTATATATAATATCAATTGAAATAACGATCAAAGCATATAATGTTCATAACAGCTAACATCAAAAAGCATAATGCACAGTTGCTTATTGAATTTGCTATGTGGTTAGGGGGTTTTCTAGGTGGTTATAAAAAAAATAACTAACCATTAGGCATTAGCCTTTGAACCTAACCTATCCGAGTCGCTTCCGCTCCGTACCGTCTTGCTCGCTCGCTTTGCTCGTTCGCCGAAAATTAAACAATGTCTTGCAGCTGTTTCAGTTAGGTTAAATGTTTGTTATGTTAAAAAAAATTAGGCCATATAAATCTTATACAATTGAAGTTATATAAAAATAACGTTATATAATTTAAGCCTTATACGTTAAAAATTATACTTTTTACTGTTATAGCTAATGTTCATTATATCTTGTGAACGTTATTATTATGAAATTAGATATTTTGTAGTTATATCTCGTGGGACGCACCCATAATAATACCCAGACGAATTCGTACGCAGAAGCTAGAATGTTATATATTAAAAAAGTTATGACCTAGACGCGTAATCTATAACTCAATTGCGTTACGTTGCCGGGCACTTCACCTAAATCCCGAGGGAATTTCGTATTTTTCCTGAACGAAAAGTAGCCTCTGTTAATGAAAAGTAGTTTTGTATTAGAGAAATAAACCCCACGATTCAGATGTTCTAGTACGAGTTTTTGATACATAAAACGTGTCGAATTCGTTCAAAAACGTAGGTATTCTAGAAAAAAGCGGCACGTAACGGCAAAAAACTCATCTCATAAGTATTTGACATTTCAATGCGAATGCGTTCGAGACGTTTGTTGTGACAAAAGACTTACACTAAGCGCCTTGTAGTCGCAGAAATTATCCCTACAAACAAACAAAGAGTAATAAATTTATGATATGTATTTGTAGAGATGTACACTTTAAGTATTAAATTAGTATAAATACCTTCGTAGAACAACCCTCTTGACATAAATTGAACCACTAATACTAAAATTAAACCACATACCGCGCTAATTTCATGTGTTCACTAACTAGGGTTAATGGAGGTTGCGGCACTCACGTCACTGCATTACAAAGATTTAAGTTGGAGCGGACAAAACAATGGCAAACGAACGCGAAACAAC
Organism: Pandemis heparana; assembly: GCA_963854515.1. Classification (NCBI taxonomy): domain Eukaryota; kingdom Metazoa; phylum Arthropoda; class Insecta; order Lepidoptera; family Tortricidae; genus Pandemis; species Pandemis heparana. Next base: position 6,985,485 of record OY978026.1, on the reverse strand, counting down.
CCTACTCAACTTGACCGGCCCTCAATTTGACTTTTCTGTCCCGCTTACACACTAAGAGGTATATAAGGATAGTAATATAGTTGCGTCGGTAAGGGCATGTTAAAGCTACGAATCCGGTACGTGGTAACCTTGGTAATGTCGTCGATGCTCAAAAGCGTCTACGGGTGGGCGGGCTGACATGGCGCCTTGTTTCCAATCAACCGTGTGTAGCAGTGACTAGCCTGTATATTGTCTACCTTTCATTGCCGACTCCGCGCTAACACTGTATGACGGTAGGTATAGCTACAGACGCGACGGCGACGCTATCGCATCAATCTTTCAAGCGCTGAAAGAGGCAATTGTGTGTGTAATTGTCTTTAAAAGTCGAATCACGCGTCATGACACGATTTATTCGCAGCCCAGCCTCAGATAATTTTGCTTTGTTACGATAAAGATATCGAAAAGAATCGACAATGCCTAAAAAGACTTCTCGATTAAATAGAAAAATCAATCGCTGTATACTCAGTTCCTAGGTTTAATTTGATTTTGCGATCAAAGTGAGCATCTGTCGTGTCCCGGGTTATTTGCTTTTAATTAAAATATTAAGCTCGTTGCATTTTTCAATTTATATTTGAACTAGCTGTTGCCAACGACTTCGTCTGCAAAGAATTCGTTTATCGCTATCCCGAGGGAATTTTCCGGGATAAAAAGTGGCCTATGTGCTATTCCAGACTTTTTTATATCTATGTGCCGAATTTCATCCAGATTCGTTAGGCCGTTCTGGCGTGATTGAGTAACAAACAAACATCCATCCATCCATCCATACTTTCGCATTTATAATATTACTAGCTGTTGCCAGCGACTTCGTCTGCAAAGAATTCGTTTATCGCTATCCCGCGGGAACTATGCTATTTTTCGGGATAAAAAGTAGCCTATGTGCTATTCCAGACTTTTCTCTATCTATGTGCCGAATTTCGTCCAGATCCGTTGGGCTGTTCTGGCGTGATTGAGTAACAAACAAACATCCATCCATCCATCCATCCATACTTTCGCATTTATAATATTAGTTAGACTAGCTGTTGCCCGCGACTTCGTCTGCAAAGAATTGTTTACCGCTATCCCGCGGGAATTTTCCGGGATAAAAAGTAGCCTATGTGCTATTCCAGACTTTTCTCTATCTATGTGCCGAATTTCATCCAGATTCGTTGGGCCGTTCTGGCGTGATTGAGTAACAAACAAACATCCATCCATCCATCCATACCTTCGCATTTATAATGTTAGTTAGATTAGATTAGGGCTAGAGCCCGTAGCTTTGCTCTCGTTATAGACTACATTCCTAGTACATCATAAAGGAAATTATTAGGCAAAATTTCAGTTTCCAAGGTTCAAGGGTTTAGGGCTGGGCTCGCCAGAAAAAACAAATGTTTCTACCATGGGTTTGCGACTTTTTCTTGACAAAGTCTGACCCTTATTTCAAAAGTCATTCATTTGAAAAGACCGGAAACATCACACTCCCCTCAATCGAGATTTGCTTGAGCATCGAGTACCGTAATTATTTTGCTAGCATGCAAAGAATTTGTGTGAAAATCCTACTACACTTGGTCACGGCTCTCTTTGAAATATATTATAAATATTCCTAAATGCGTCAGTGCTTGAAGCCCGCGCTCATCTTATACCGCCTTTGATCTTTGCCCCGGCACATAATGATCATTGAGTTTTAAATGGGCCGAAGCGCACCTTTCTTCAGAACCTCTTGACGCACTCATTTGGGAGAAATAATGATTGAGACGTAAAACATTATTTACATTCACAAATACACTGTCATTTTATTTGTTAACTCTTAATTACTGTTATAAATGCGACAGAAACCTACAGGGTACTTCCCGTGAACGCAGAATCTTGAAATTTGGTATGAAGGTAGGTCTTATAGCACAGATTAAGGAATAATTGCGAAAACCGTAAATATGTATGTATGTCTGTATTTATCAGTGACCAATATAAAGTGACCCCACACTGCGTACATTTTGCTTTGGAGCAGGGCTCTGCTTACACTGGTTTATAGATATTTATAGATAATGATACGGAACCCTCGGTGTGCGAGTCCGACTCGCACTTGGCCGGTTTTTTTTTTCAGAAAATTGCGTAGCTACAGGATAGCGATAAATGAATTTTTCGTACACGAAGTTGCGGATAGCAGCTGATAGTTGTACCTAATCATTAGCAAAAAAACTGAATTATGTGAGTGCGATTGTCTTGATTTGAGTTCCCAATGTTTGATAAATAACCGTTCAGTGATTTAGGCGCGTATACTTATTTTCTGTACGTTATACTTATTAGCTGCACTTTCGGAGTAACGAATTTAAAATTCATTTTAAACATAAATAAATAAAATTGGTTTTTTTCTCGACATTCAATTTTAAGGAAACAAAGCCCATGTGTTAGCTCCAGGCTAAATTTAATCTATATACCATGAAAACTTGTTGAGTAGTTTTCAAAATTAGCGAGAAACAACTGCCAGATGGACATATTTTTTTAAACCATTGTAAGACCATAGACTTATTTTTCACCAATATCTTCAATGTACAGATTTTTCTGTTAAGTTTTATTAGTTATGCACAATTTGTAGATTTATGTGGATGTTTCAAATACATACATTCAAGAGCGTCCGTATCTTGGATTATACCTATCCCTGCGCAGTAGTGATCACTTTGTATACAACGATACGGCCGCTACCACAGACTTTCTATCGAGACAAATTTTGTAAGTGTATCAAACTGCACTCGCACTGAGGGCAAAAAAAGACATTTTACGTTATGAGAATAACAATTTAGGTAATTATGAATCCACAAGCGGTGACCAAGCAGAAAAATTAACGAAAAACCCATTTGAAACGTCAGTTAGATGAAACAGGCGAATATTACCGCAGAAAATAAAGATTTGTCAAACGTTACGTTTGTCTAATTTCTCTGAACATTTGTCAAATGATAGTGAACCCGCAATAATCTTTAAAGGGGCAATTTCTTCAGTCTTCCCTCATTTAAGGTAATCATGGTGTACTTCTCGTGTCGCGTCAGTGGCCTACGAATGGGTTCTTCTACAATTTAAAGAAATTCATCAACGGTCCCTCTGTTTTGTGCTCTCAGCTCAGTCAGTTCGGAGCCCCATAGAGTTAGAGCCCCCCCGGCATTTTGCCCATCCTGTCACCTTGTCACGCCACTGCTTCCCGTAGAAAATATATCTAGTCCACTTTAGGTACACATGTGTGTGGAAACATGTTCTATGTCGACGGTAAGTCTGTGGGCGCGACCCTCTGCCGGACGCTTCCCCGCGTCCACAATTTGTGGTATTGTTGGTTGACAAAAAGCCGTCGTTTGCGAGCACTCCATTTGCGGGGTTGACCCAGGGGATGCAGTAAGACGTTTTTTATTCCCCAGATTACGTTCCCAGTAAAACGTAAAGTGATTCCGTCGAGTTTTTTAGCTTGCAAATAAACAATATTGGAATAATTAAAGTGTTTTCCACTTTAAAAGCGGCTTGCTAAGATTGGTTTGATGTCTCATTTATTATAATGCTGATAAAGTTTTGAAGTCATGATTTATTTCACCTATTGTTATACGAATACAATGTCCAAACATTTAGGTATACCTACGCAACATTACTAAGACTGATGTTGGATCAATTTAAAACGTAATTAGCTGTCAATATTTATGAACAGGTTGCTAAAATTTTGATCAAAATCGCTGGTCCTGAATATGAGTGCAATGTTAACATGAGTAGAGTGGGTGCAGATTTATTTTGGCTTATTTAAATATTAAACGTGTAGTCCTAAAACTAAGCCAGCCCCGTGCGACTTCTACAAATAGCAAAACATTGTATATGTTTATTTACTGAGAACTGAACGAGAGTACTATTATCACACGCTAACGAGATATTAATTGGAGAATTAGTTTTTTCTGTAACAAAAAGCGACGGTACATTGCAAAGGCGGCTCTTTGGGCACACTCGAAGCTCGTCTACTAGCAAACAATGGTGGAGCAGAGCGTTCTTATGACACGTGGCCGCTTGAGAAACAAAAGAGCAACGGCTAGGTATGTGGCACTGGCAGGTGATACTTAAATCACTCTACGCTATACACGGTGGGTATAGCATTGTGAGAGATTTGAACAGTGTAATTCTGAGGTCATAAGGATAAAAAAACCGGCCAAATGCGAGACTCTGTTGTATGGGAGCCCCCCTTAAGTATTATTATTATTTTGATTTTAGTGTTTGTTGTTGTAGCCACAATAACAATATATAATCTGTGCAAATTTCAACTGTCTATCTATTACGGTTCTTGAGATACAGCCGGGTGACAGACGGACGAACGGACGGACAGCGAAGTCTTAGTAATAGGGTCCCGTTTTTACCCTTTGGGTACGGAACCCTAAAAATGTCATTATATATAATTTGCTTTTTTAGTTGCTAACACCGTATTTTGTCCTAAACGCCTGAATGGTTTTTGACCTTATTCTGTCCGAACGGACAAATAAAAAAAACAACAACTGTACTTTAATGTTACAAAGCTAGGCACTTTAATGTAATATTACAGTGGAGTTGCGTGCCATAGAGCATGACTTTTGTCTCCAGTATTATTCTGTGTATCATTATATTGGTGTTGGTGACCATTTAACTGTCAAATAAAAGTACTGGGGTAGGAAAAACTTATTAAACTGACTAAATAAACTGACATTGGCACAAGCCTAACGGTCGCCATTAAGGGAGAATAGAATAGAAAAATCATTTCATTTTTGTATGGGCACGCTTCACATAATGTCGACCTACATGTGTGGGATAGTGGAAATAGCGCTGTTGCCTAGCTATATTCTGAATAGCAGTTACACTAAATTTTATTTATTGTTGTGTTTGTTATTTCTTATTCACTTACTCGTACATGCTGTACTGGGAGCAAAGACAAAACGTAGAATGTACCTATTGCTTCTCTTCCCGCGCAGATGCCAAGAGTAAAAAACGGTGTTCTGCCTTTTCGCCGAATTTTTTTTTGGTCGGACCGACAATTGGCAAATTTTTGTATGCCAACCTCTCATTTGGCCGAATTTTCATAAAGACGAATATCGTTTTGATTTTAAAGTTTTGGAATATCTTTCACATGGCAAATGTTACACCAGGCCGAAAAAGTGTTATGAGTAATTTGGATTAATTTAGGTTTAGGTGCGGCCGCGAACATGTTTGTTTTAATTTATAAACAGTCTTTAGTTTACCTTAGAATGTCTTATTTTTTACTAATGGCTATGTAGTACCATTTGGCTATATAAAAAATGACATTTTAATAAGTGTCCATGTAAAAAAAAAAACGTTGAGTTGGCAATCGTGAGGTTGGGAAATGAAACTAATCATTTTAACTAGTTGCCATATGATGATTCGGCAAAATGAAATTCGGCCAAACGTTGGTTGGGAAGTGAAATTCGGCAATAAAATTTTCGGCAAATCAATAGAGAACAGTAAAAAAACCCATCGAAGGAATGGGCAAAAATCTTAGGAATCATGTTATAGGCGATGCAGCTAGCAAACCATCACTATTTTAATTCCCTTTACCACCGTTTCGCCCACAATCTTGCTAAATATGGCCTTTAGATCTTGTTGCCTTAGTCTCTGTGTACCTCGTAAGGAATAAGGACGTGATTTACGTATGTATGTACGTATTATTTATTGTAAAAATCCTACCTATTTGTCAACCAATTTGATATCTAGGCAACCACAGAACTTTGTCATAGTGAAATTTATATTAACTAAATAGCGTTGTTATAAGTCCGTAAAATTTTATTAATAACTATGATAAGATTCTATAGAGGCCCTGGAATGAAATTGCTTGACTGTACTTAAATATTCCTGCCCATTGGCTCCGTCCAATTGTAATTTATCGATCCATAAATCAAAGCGAAAGTGAGTGACATCAACGTGATTTACTGCAACGAAAATAAAATTTGACCGACTGAAGTATAAATTTCTCCAAACTTGGGCCAATGTTAATTACGTCTATGGGGAAGTAATCAAAATTGTGATAACTAGAGAATCTCGCGATTTGACGAGTGACGACCAATATCGGAAATACGTTTACAAATGAGGAAACTTCGTCATACCGCGGCATAGAAGAAATATTCAAATAGAGTCGTAATTTGTACACCTTAAGCTGTGAAATTGATTCACCTTCTTTTTCTAGCCTTAGTTGTCTTTGTTTTTTATTTACTTAATGAAATTAATTGTACGAAAGTACCTCGAATCCGGTTGCTATGTGACAGGCCTAGCCTAGTGTGGGACCATCAGTAAGCTCTCTTTTTGTAAAGATTTATTCTTTTGAATAAACTATTTTTTTTATACACGCTATCGAATATTACTAATGTGGTAACTTATAATTTGTTACTTACACTATATTAACACAAATTTTGTCGTTGCCGTTTTTCCTTTATATTATTAATTAGAGTTTAGAAGAGCATTATTTACTTTATTTTTTTATTAAAATTAAATATGTTATATTCAGTATGCTACGACGACAACTAAAAACTAAAAGTAGATTCATATCGATCATAATAGCTGCTTGCTCAACTCTAGTGACTCGCTTAACCTTCGCCTGGCCAATGCAAGCACAACATCAGTTGGCAATTTTAACATCACATAAATTATAAATTTGTAATTGTTGTAAATTGTATTTGTTGTTGTTGAGGTACGTCATGATCACAGCAAGTGGAACAAAGTAGTCTCTGTCTACCCTTATGGGAAAGAGGCGTGACGGTATGTATGTACGATTATGTATAAATTGTAAGACATTTCTACTCTATTGGTGTTTTCTCTATGTGCTACGGTAGGTATATAGGAAGATTCTGTAACGGCTATGTAAAATGGTAAAATAAAATGTTGCCCTTGGTGGATAATTTTTAATTTCGTGAAAGCTGTCTCCGCGGGTATGGATAATTTTCCGTGCCACTTGGCAGTGTAATTGGCGCCCTTCATTTCGTTAATCGGATGCTGGCTAGATGTAAGTGATACTTAGGGCGTCGACTTTTTTGCCTAATTAAAAAGTTTAGGGCTTACCCGACGTGGCGTGGGTAAATTAGTGCCGATATACTTACGTTAGAGATATGGAAAGAATAGATAAAGTCTATTTATTTATACTAGATACTAAAATGACATTACCTGTGTTGCCCGTTTTTTGCAATTCAAAAATAGTAACGTGCCACCACTATCGAAAGTTAACGATAAATTAAACTAGTGTAATAAACTAATAAACCTTTAAATTTGCTTGATTATGATAATCGTGGTAGCCTAGTGGTTTGACCTGTGGCCTCTCAAGCAGAGGGTCGAGGGTTCGAATCCCGGGCTCGCACCTCTGAGTTTGTCGGAATTTATGTGCGAAATTACATTTGAAATTTACCATGAGCTTTTCGGTGAAGGAAAACATCGTAAGGAAACCTGCATACATCTGCGAAGCAATTCAATGGTGTGTGTGAAGTTCCCAATCCGCACTGGGCCCGCGTGGGAACTATAGCCCAAGCCCTTTCGTTCTGAAAGGAGGCCTGTGCCCAGCAGTGGGACGTATATAGGCTGGAGATGATGATAATCGTATTTTTTCTTAAAATATAACCAGACCACAAACATTGTCGATGGTTTCGAGTATACCACTAAACAATAAAAGCTGGTATCATTATTTCACATTTATTTGCAATTGTCAATTTAGTATCTAGTATGAATAAATAGACTATAGAAAAGGAAGAATGATCTTGTTTATATTTTACTAGCTTCAGCTCGCGACTTATACGTCATATGTAAATATAAATTTTCCTATAAAAAAACCGCATCAAAATCCGATGCGTAGATTTAAAGATCTAAGCAAATACAAGGACAGATAGTGGAAAGCGACTTTGTTTTATACTATGTAGGTGTGTATACTTCATTTAATTTAGGATGAGAAACCACAACAACATTATATTGCGGTTCGTGAACTGTAATCTCTTAACAATTTGTACTGGAGTAACAATTGACGACACGCAAATAAAGTGACTTTAAAACAATTTTATTTTGCGGCTGCCAAACTATTGCATTTGCTAGGTAAGAAATAGTTGACCAGACGCAATATAATGCTATTGTGGTTTCTCATTCTAAATTAATATGAAGTAGGTATAGTGAAGTAAGATAGACTTTTGGACACGTATTAATCTTTGAACGTCTGATTGAGATGACTGCGCATATTTTTAACCAAACACTGATTATATTTGCGAGATCATTGAAACGAAATTAAAGTGACTTCTTGACACTTCAATATGATGAGTATGTATTAAGTTTAAGTTTTTTTAAATAAACTTATTTTATCCATTAGGTGGAATTCAAAAATTGTACATTGTTAACCTTACAAAAAACTGCTCTTCATTAGGTCTTCGTTATTATCTCTACTAATCCCGCTGTGGCACAAATAAGTAACCATACATTTTTCTAAAGTTAGTTTTGTGTCACATCACGGATTTTTCGAACCACTTTCTAAGCACCAACCTTTTGAATTATAAACCTTTTATCTATCTATCTTAACTTTCATGAGAGCATCGACTTTGACTTCGATTTGTGTCACATCGACGTAATTTTTTAATTCACTTACCTAGCCTGGATTCGACCAAAGTTCTTATTCCAGGAATCTCGGATACTAATGTTAAAACGCCATACTATTTTGACGTTAGTATCCGAGAGTAAGTGTTATTCCCGGAACAAAAACTTTGGTTGAATCCAGCCTTAGGCTTTTAGCTAAATTATAGTTTATCTGTGCCTGGAAAACTCCATAGTCAAATTGATAGAAAATGACAAAATAATGATAAACTATCAGAATCTCAGCAGTTCATGAAATGGAATAATTTATTTCTCAGTTAAAATAACTTATCATTTAAATTTGCGGTGTATTTTGATCCTTCTGATACGTCTCATAATGCAAAGGCGTGATTTGTTTCCGCGTAACGGGCCCAGTTTTAAGGCACATCAGGCATCATTATGAAACTTAGAGTAATAATGCTGCATTTAGCAGTTTTGGGAAAGTGTAATTTGAGTCTTACGAAAACTGTCATAGATTTGATATTCTCTTTGCACCTTCACTGCATTTGGCACCTTTGATTCTCAGGTCACTATTAGTGGTGGAATTAATTAAATGTCTTCAAGGTGTGGTTTTCCTCGTCGTTACAGTGATATCTCGATTAATGGATTTTCACTAAACGAGGAATAATGCGACGTAGCAATATTTGTCGCTTCATTCAATTTGAATGTTCGGTATATTTTGAGATAGGTAGTAAAATAAATTTGAAATGTTTACGTACAGTGTATTATGTTACGTATTACCTACTATGACAATAAATAACAATAGTAACTATAATTATTTTTATTATTTTTATTAACATTATTCACATAAATAAATGAAACGGTCCTGTATTTTAAAGCCGAATTATCCATTTAAGTACTTAATACAATGCCGAGATATCATTTAGATTAAAATGTACGTTTATTATTTGAGATTAGCAAACTAGAAATCAAAATAACAATTCAAATCTCTAAATTGGTACGTCTCCGATATCAGAAGACGTTGTTTACCAACCGCAAGGAAAGGAAATCGAAACGCCCGCCAATTACCTACGCAACCTCGATGGTAAAAACCACCGTATATTTCCGACCGTACGGTTCAATGGTTTAAAAGAAACGCTGACAAGACTCTCGGCCTGAGAATCAAGATCTAAATAAGATTAGGGACTGGCCGTCTAGCCTGGAGATCGACTTAGATGCCCGCGACTCCCTAATCTGTAGACCATTTGTTCGTGAACGATATTATATCGAAGACGAAAATTTTCTTCTATTGTCTCTATAATTTAATTCTTCGTTTATAAATATCAATCCTGTGCGAAGCCTTGCAAAAGTTTTAAAGTCAATGATAACCGTAATATTGTGTGTGCGTATTAACTCTTTATTGTTTACAAAACAAAGGAAATTAACTTTACAAAACAAACTTATTCCTTAAAGGGTTTCCAGTTAAGCTTAAACATATTACAGGGGGGTTACCATGACGTCCTAATGCGTTTCATTTCCGATTCAGTTAACGTTCGCTTGCTATCAGATCCATACAAAAATAACAGCTAAAACCTGAACTGAGTCGGGACTGAATCGCGTTAAGACGTCATGGTAAGGCCCCAGGACTTAGTTAACTATTGTCTGTTGGATTCTTCTTTTACAGAAATTCTTAGTCCGATTTTTTTTTTTTTTATGTGAATAGGAAGGCAAACGAGCAAGTAAGTCACCTGATGGTAAGCGATCACCACTGCCCATAGACACCCGCAACTCCGGAGGGATTGCAGATGCGTTGCCAACCTAGAGAACTTAGATGAAATGCCTCTTGTGCCCGTAATTTCTCCGGCTGTCTTACTCTCCACACCGGAACACAGCAGTGCAAGCACTGCTGCTTAGCGGCTGGATTAGCGAGTAAGATGGTGGAATGGAATTCTGCCCAAAGAAGAACTATTTGCAGTAAAGTATAGAAAAATTCTTCACTGTATAAAATTAAGAATTCTCAATCATCTACTTAAAATGGTCAAGAGACGTTGATGGGTCGATCAATCAAATTTAAAATCATCATGAGTGCCGTTCGTCACCGCCAAATATTTCGAAATTCCTACGAAAACAGTCCTGAAAAGCCTCAATTAAAAGCTGCAGTGGGCAAGCACGAACTCGACACAACAATTATTTTAGCAACGCTTGCAGCTTTTACAACGAAAGCTTTCGAATGTAATCCTGGAATTTCGTGTCGATTGAAGTTAATGCCTCAATTCAGGCAATTTATACGCAAAAATTTAAGAGTGAGTAACGAATTTATCGCGCCGCAGTATCTATCGATATCTTTATCCGCTGTATCAGTACGAGTACAATTAAATTTGTTGTACCTAATTATTCAGGTCGTTCAGAATAGGTTTATTAAATAGGCTTTTGTCTTTCAGTTTTACGAATATTTGTGTGATAATGAGTCTACAATATTTTTATGGTGGCTATAATCGTCGCTAGTACTTTGAAAAAATCTCTCATCTCGAAATCGCTAATCTTACGAAGTGAACTTTATTTATTCAAGGATCTGTTTTGTTTGAATATTCTTTTAAGATACGAGATTTTTTCAAAGTAGGTAGTGACGTAATGTATCGATGTCTCAAAGATAATAACGGTTACGTAATTTTCTCTCCAGTTGTTGTGTCAATGCATTTCTTTGAGTTTGATATTGAACGTATTTTTACTTCGGTTTATTAAGTAATTGAATCTATTGAACATGCACTAATTATAATTTACGTATGTCTAACTTTTTATCCTCATCTGGCAAAATGGAAATGTTGTCTAAAAGTTTTATGAAACTAAGCTTGATTGCCAAACCGCTAAAATTCAACGTCAGGGGGATGTTCTGCAAATACTGCATCGCAAAATGCGTGCAATATGAAACATCCGCTCTATTGATTTACTCGTACATTGTTTACGAAGCGTATGATTTGAGTTAGCAATAGGTATATTTATTTATAAATTGGCGATGCGGCCCGCTTTGCACAGGTTATTAAATTACACGTATTAATTTGTCTGTTGGATCATTATAATACTGCTGAAAACGACGTTAAAATCCGTTCAATGGTAAAGAGTTGTGCATACAGACGGCTTGGAGCGACTTTGTTTTACACTAAGTTAAGATGTTATTAATAATTAGTCCAGATTTTCATCATGGAAAATAAAAACATACGAAAATTTTAATTATTTCAACAATTCGACCGGGTGAACAAAAAAAAACGGGTTCCGCATTTTGTGGTTTGTTCAAATCTTTTAAACGTTATGGACTGTAACGATTTTCTTTTTTCTTTCGTACTATATTATGTTACGGTTGCGAAAACAATATGTCCTATTCACAAGTGAAATTCAAATAAAGACTTATATTGCTCCTGAAAGTTAACTTATTGTTTACTGGTACTAATATTGTAACAAGTTGTAAAAAGTCGGTATTAAACGAATGCCCCGGAGAGTCAAGCCAATCTCCGGTTGCTCAAAAGAGCTCTTGTAATAACACTTTAAATGTTTAATGAGAAAAAATGGGGAATAAAAATGTGTTCATGAAAAATGTCTGGAAATGATTACAGTTTTCTATTGAAATTCAATTTACTATCTTAGGGAAGTCGTTAAGCTAAAAAACTGGTGCAAAGAAGGCTAAAGGAAGTTTAAGTACGCTTTTGTTTTTATCTGCGTAATGTTTTAAAAGGTTAACTAAAAGCCGGTCCCCAACGCGCGGCGGGCTGTGCCAAACAGCCCTAACAGGATTAAACATAAACCTAAAGTGGCTTTATTGTAACATTGCTTTTTCATGGCCATTTTCCTTTAAGCGTTATCCGCTTACTTAATCAACTCCAATGCCAATAACCATTCTCCTAATATAATGCTATTAACCCTTAAATACTTGGAGCATTAAATATTTTACTTTAGATTGTTCTTACGAGGCAAATCCAATAATTTCGCGTCGTCGTCGGTCCCAATCGACGAGATGAGCTTGGTCCGACCAACTTTAAATGGATTATCGGAGGCGTTGGAAATCGCTCGAGGCCTCGCCGCTTTTCAACAAGATTATGATCTATAGAATTTGCCTGCTAAATTAATAAAGAAAATGTGGTCTCTTCTTTTGTTTCTACGCATTTTAGGGTCATTGCCCGGTGTTAAACGTCAACGTAATGATTCAAAGTGTCTGTCACTAGTTTTTAACGCGTCTTTCCGCTAGGAGTACGGAAAGGGTGCAAGGCTTAAACTAGAATCGGGCCCATCAGAAACTCGCTTCAGCAAAGTTATTTACGAAACATGAAACCTTTAAAACACTGTTTCTCTGTTGTAACTAGAAGCCTAATCCTCATTTACTGAGGATATTGAACAAGGGTCAATATAATGCATTATAAACGACGTGAAATCGGTAAAAGCTAATAAACTGTACTTAAGCCTAATGGTGTATCCCCTGGAGCTGGGCAGTTTCTGAATACGTATCGAACGGTTATTTGCTGTCTCAGTTTTACTATTAAGAATCGTAAGGGATAGGATGATTTCAGTGCTCGATTTGATCGCTCAGAAAAGCCTTTGGATATGGGCGCTGGAGGATCAAACTACTCAGAGCTCGTACTGTTTTAGTAGCTCTGGACCCCTGCGTGGAAATTAGTTTTTAGGGGGTAAGTAGTTCCGTATTGTATACATCGCGGATGAAGCTGTTGCTATGATTTTAGTTTAGTCATACCTACTTTGTTTTTAATGAAACGTACCGTGGTGTACGCTGTAGCTTTGAGAACGAACTCGTATTTTGTTAGAGTTGTTTTTGAGTTTGAAACGGGTTGTATTGGTATATTGTGTGGTACTAACAGAGATAATAAATATCAAGCATTCGTATTTTCATAATGTTTTTATGATAAATGGCCGGACCAAAAATCTAACAAAGTTGCACGTAGTTCAGTCCTCTAACCATTAGGGTGTCAGTTCGTCTTTTGTTTGTTAAAGTACGCTCCCATTGGCAGCGTAGGTAATATCATTAAATATTTACCCCAACAACCACTTTTATCTATTTGGATTAAATTTACTGGCTTTTAGTGTTATTTATACAACACGTCGGGCTCATTGTGGTCACAAAAATGGAAAATGCCTGATCTAGTTTTTTAATTGGGATCCCTTTGTCATGCGTCTTAATTTGCTTAAAGCTTAAAGCAAAACTTTGATGATTCTGATAATATTGAAATTTTGATCTCTCGAATATTTTAGGCTCTAATTTCGTTTTATATCAATTATTATAGTATAAGGTTCAATGAAATAAAGCGTTTATAACATGGTCAAATGAGAACCAAATGAAAGTCATAATTTTAGGTAAAAACTTAGAAAACAACTGCCTAAGTACCTACTTGTAATAGAAGCTCCGCGAAGCGAATGTCATTGCCCTGTGATATCATAAACTAATTTGACGACTAATTATAATTATGACTTGCAAAAATTGAAACTCCGATTTGTGTACCTATTAAATATATAATTTTCAACAATGAGAGCCTATTTGTTAAAATTAAACTTTGGACAATTTATTATAATGTATATGAATAATATTACTATCCACGAACAAAAAACAAATGTGCACGTGTGGTAGCGGAGTAGCAAAGTAAAGGTTAAGGTAAGGTGATCAGCACTAATCGTTAGTTAGACTATACTCCCTCAAATATGATGTACTAGCTTTTTCCCGCGACTTCGTCCGCGTAGACTTCATTTATTGACAAATAGCTTTTGCCCGCGTGTACCAGGAGTATTTCAATCCCGTTTTTTCCCGTTCCCTTAAGAATTTCGGGAAATGATCTTTTAATGCTCCCTACACTCCCCAAGGAACCCACTTGACAAATTTCAGCTTTCTACGACCAGTAAAACGAAAAAATCCGTTTTTCCCGTTCCCGTGGGAATTTTGGAGATTCCTCTATTAATGCTCCTCTAAACTCCAAACAACCTAACTGCGGAATTTAAGCGTTGTACAACCAGTAAAACGAAAAGTCGCGTTTTCCCGTTCCCGTGGGAATTTTGGAAAATTATCTTTTATAGCTTCTTTGCACTCATCTAGCAACCTACATGCCAAATTTCAGCTTTCTACGACCAGTAAAACAAATCCCGTTATTTCCCGTTACCGTGGGAATTTTGGAAAGTCCTCTCTAAATGTTTCTCTACACTCCCCAAGCAACCTACATGTCAAGTTTCAGCTTTCTACAACCAGTAAAACGAAAAGTCCCGTTTTTCCCGTTCCCGTGGGAATTTCGGAAAATTGTCTCTTAATGCTTCCTTACACTCGCCAAGCAACCTACATGCCAAATTTCAACTTTCTACGACCTGCAGTATATAACAAAAAATCCCGTTTTTTCCCGTTCATTTCCGTCAAAATTTTGGGAAATCCTTTTGTAGTGCTCCCCCATACTCCCCAAGGAACCTGAAGGCCAAATTTCAGTTTTCTACGATCATTAAAACGAAAAATCGATCCCGTAGAACTGAAATCCCGTTTTTTCTTTATCCCGTTGGAATTTTCGAAAATCCTTAACCTCAAAACTGTTTTCTACTATTACACTCACCTACTTCTATGCCAAATTTGAAGTCTAGTAATTATAATTCATAGGATTTCGTTGAACTGAATATATAAATCCTGTTTTTTCCTTATCCCGTGAGAATTTCCAAAAATCCTGAAATTATTTTCTTAGTTTTGTAATCATCTACTTGTGTACGAAATTTGAAGAGTCTATAGTTACCTATTGAGATAGGGTCACTCGAAATCGAATAATATAAATCCCGTTTTTTCCCGTCCCCCTGGAAATTTGTGTATGAGTGTGTGTGTGTGTGTGTGTGTGTGTGTGTGTGTGTGTGTGTGTGTCAGGTAGGTATGTGTGTTGTTGTTTTCTTAATCAGCGACCCGATAAACCGTACAAACAATACTACCCACTTTAATATAATAATAATAATACCCACGTTGATTTTCAGACTTTGTCATCCCCTATCCCCTTTTAGGGGTTGAATTTTCAAAAAACCTGAAACAGGTGTTTACTCATTTATCGTTAGGAATACTCCTGTGAAGTTTCGAGTAAAATAGTCTAACTAATCTTGTTTCCCCATACAAACTTTGGACCCCCATTTAACCCCTTTAGAGGTCGAATTTTGAAAAATCCTTTCTTAGTGCACCCCTAGACCTTATAAGGAACCTACGTGCCAAATTTGGAATCTCTAGAACCAGCGGTTTGGGCTGTGCGTTGATATGTCAGTCAGTCAGTCAGTCAGTCAGTCAGTCAGTCAGTCAGTCAGTCAGTCAGTCAGTTTCTTCTTTTATATATATAGATTTAGTAATTGTGAATGATGCTTGGAAGTTTTTAGTGCCTAGGCATATTTATTACACTATGATTCATTCGAAATATCCCGAAACATCTAAAACCTAGTGTCGACTGAGTGTGTAAGTCACGTCGAATATTGCCTCAGTTATTGCCCTTTTTACGACGAAGACTGAATGGTTCTTACTTATTTGTCGCGCCGGTTGAAAAAACAACGCGACGAATAAGCGACACACGAGGAAAAAATTACCGCATTCTGAATCAAAAATGATCTAATGTGATTTATAGGGTCATCGGGAATCTGGTCACGATTTGGAAACAACATCGCTGAGGTTAGCCAATAATTGACGGCTCCCAATTTATTACGTTGAGTTATTTTGGTGGCCTGGCGGTTACCTCAAAATGATAAAATTATTTAGACAAAATAAAATCAATTACTGCAGCAACGCAACAAATCTATGTTATGTGCAACATTGTGTTGTTAAAAAGCAAATATCTGCTTTCACGCAAATGCAAATATTTGCATTCTGCTTTGCCACGACTTCGTTTAGCTTCGAACAGCGATAGTTTAAATTATCAAAATAGTAGCTGTGGCGAATTTGTTAATCGCGCACCCGGCGGGAGCTATACAATTTTCAGGGATAAAAACTATTCTATTAACTTCCCAAACTATCTCCATGCCATATTTTAACACGGTCGGTTGAGTAGTTTAAAGCGTAACAAACAAAGAAAATTACATTCGCATTTATAATATTACTTAGTTAAACTTGCTTATCTTGCTCATATGTATCATTACTACATAGTATAGAACAAAGTCGCTTTTCGGTGTCTTTCTGTTTGTCTGTCCATATGTATGATTAGATCTTTAAAACTACGCAACGGATTTTGACGCATTTTTTTAATAGATTGAGTGATTCAAGACAAGTTTATGTGTATAGTTCTACGACAGAACCTAGTATACTATAAGGTGTAAACGATTTTAATGAGATTCAGGGGGAATATTTTATTTAAAGTATGTCTTAAATTTCAGACTACCCCTTTATTCGAAGTCCTCAAAAAAATCATAATTCCACAAGTCTACAGATCCTTTTACGTTAAAAAATAATATCCAGTTGCCACCTTTCAGTTTTATGAACGAAACGAAGTTGTAAGTAATGAAGGTGCGCATCGCCAAGAAACAAAAGAATTTATTTAGGAATAACACAGCAGGTATTCACGCAGGAAATAACAATAAACATAAAACATTTTAACATGAAATATCGCATATGCGGACCGCATGCAAGTATGCGCGCAATGCGGGAACGTTGCCCGAGTGCGTGGAACAAACACAACAGATACAGAAGGTTGTGGAGCCGTGAAAAGTTTTTTTATATTACTCTGAACATGATATTTTGGGTTGAAAGAGAAATAAGTTTTTCTTTTCCGTTTATTGTAAAGAGTGGTGTAAGTTACTAAACTTACTTTCTCCGGTTCCTTTTTAGGGTTCCGTGCTTTTAAAGGAAAAAATAAATCCGTGATTTGTTTATGTATACGTTTTTGATACCTATTTGAAGAATTTTGTACTAATTGACACGTACATGATCTAAAATTACTTATTTTCTTTCAAATGCTAATTACAATGAAATATAAAAACAGCACGAAAGTTTCAACTTCAAAATATTTCGGCATAAAAATAACTGCACATCGGCCGGATTATAATTATAACATGGTGTCCAACCTCACCAAAAGTAATTCTATTTAACCCAGGCCGCTCGCTTCCATTTTGAAAAATAAATAAATGGCGCGGTGCGCTTTCGACATGACTGCGGTAACAAAGTTACCTCGATACTGCATGTTTTTTCCACGACCCATTCGGAGAGAGTGGAGTGGCAGTGTGTTTTGTTAATGGTTAGCAATTTCAGAACTATAACAAAGTAATGGGAGTTGTTTGAGGCAGTCAATTTAACTCTACAAATAGATTTGCAGACATTGTGCACGTGTATTAGCCACGTAGGCGACGGGTAGAAATTTGCACCATATTGAACAGGAAAATCAGAACAGCGAGAATCCGTATTTATGTTCTTTTGTGTTAACTTTACTAATAATTTAGAAAGAAAGAAAGAAAGAAAGAAGACATTTATTCAATTTGCAAGACACACAAATATAAGAGCGTATACACAATTTTATAGAAAAGAAACAAACATGAAAATTAGATCATCAGCGTTGTGTGTGTGGAATTTAATTTAATTTCCTCTCATCCACTCAAAGGTTGACTGGAAGAGATCCCTTAAAGGGATAAGTACGCCTGTTTTGCGTGTATCTCAGTGTTTGGGAATTGTATTTGTTTTGCACAATAAAGAGTTTATACATATAGATACATAATTTAGTGAGTAATACTATAACTATTTTTTTAATAGACTGTTGCTGTTAGGCCTTTTATGGCTTTTACAGCTTGCTGGATAGAAACCGAGCTGTCTGCTGGGCCACTACAGCAACTGTGTATAAACCAAACAGTATTCAAAGTTAAGGGTGTTTTATTAATGCGCTGCGGAGCGGAGTAGAGATGTGCAGAATCAACCAATAACATTAATTCACACCCAAATTTCGCCCCGTGTAACGGTTCAGGCGTGTCTCCACATGAACTCGCCAGTTCACGAATATATTTTCATACATTGAGAGATAGCATAGATTATAACGCCATCTTACGGAAAATCAGTAGCAACTAGAAGCCTTTAGGCCAGCTAATTTATTTTGGGTAATGAAGCTAGCTTCATAGTTCTCAGTAGTTCAAATTTATGATATGAGATGTCGCTAGTAAATTAATATTTGGTATTTAAATTAATTTTTCGTTAATTATTGAATAATGAGGCGTGGGAATGATTTAAATAATTAACTAAGTATGTAGTATAAGTTTCAGGAATTTTCAGCAAGTAAAATTGACGAAAATATAGAGAAACAATGTATGTAGCAGAAATAGTAATATTACTAGGGAAAAACTCAAAATGCAAGGAAAATGCTTATTGAAATAAGATGTTAGACTCATAAGTTGTATACAGTTCAAATTTTATCAACTTTGGTGTAGTAAATAAGTTACTATGTGATTATAAAGTTATTTCGGAGTTGCTTATGTCAAACGTATGAGAAAGTATAAGTTTTCTATTATTACAAGATTAATGATTAAAATGCAAGGAATTAGCCTTTATCACAAGAAACCTTAAGTTATAAGTAACCGTTTGACTAAATTTCATCAGATTCTGGTTAGCAGTTCAGTAGAAAAGAATAACTAAAATTAGCAAGGGAGAATTTATTTCATACAAAATGGCGATAGAAATTTCATTGAAGGAAATTAAAGCTTTTTAATTACGCGTTTATAAATTAAAGGAAAATTATCTTTTAGTGTTAAATTTAAGGATATGTTTAGATATATTCTTAGAAATATTAAATAAGCTATCTAAGAATTAAATAAAATTAATAGTTATTGAGTTGTATGGTTTTTGATGTAGCAGTTAAAGCGGATATAGCAGATGTGGCTGTTAACGCCAGTAAGGCTGATGCGGCAGATGAGGACGGTCGCGTCATTGTAGCCCCAGCTATAAAAGCAGGGGAAATTCGTAGATAAGGGTCATTTTGCTTGCGTCAGCGGACTTGTACGGTTCTCGTATTAATTTGTTTTTGGGTTTGTTGAGTATTTATACTTGTTAAGGTTGACGTGTCGTTTTCCGGCTTTGCTTATTCTAGTGTTTTATAATACTAGGATAGTCTTAGTTTGGGAAATTATGCTTTAACTTGCCCGAAGTTGAGTGTTGAGAACTGTATCAAGTTTCAGCTAGTAGAAGCTGATATTTGAGGATTGATACCCGGGTCACCTAACGGTGTTTCACAACTGACAGGGTAGCTTTCCTTCGATACGTTTTAATTAATTAAATAACCACATATGGAGTACGTGTGGGGTCTGTATTATACCTGAAGAGACAGACTAACTTCTCCCAGAATTGTGAAGGGTTTGTTATGCCTACTGGTGTTTCAAATTCATCATCGTTCTGTCACCTTTATCTATCTGTTTATACATACATTCGGATTATTCGTCAGGAGGTACTAGACAAACCCAGTCCAAACTGTCTTTACCACCAAGCACACGAGTCTTATGGCTAAGTTCTTAGAGACTGACTCACTCACTTAGGGGTAATTTAGATCAGGACCCATTCATCGTATACGAGTGGGAACGCGAGTAATTTAAATGTGAAAACCGGGTTTTTCTAGCTTGTTGAAACGTGTATAGTAGATGTTAGAGCAGCTAGGATTTAATAGGATTTAATAGGATTAATAGGTTTTAACTTTAAATTCATTGATAGATAATGGGGTAGTAGATAGTAGGTAGCAATATAGTAATTAATTGAATACAGATGAAGTTCTAATCTGAAGTGAATTATTATAAAAAGTCCTTCATTTTTAAGCATATATTTAATGATCAAATCTTAATATTTATAATTAAAGAAATTACTTTAAGACTAGCATTCAATATAAAAAGAATGAGATTTAAGGAGGTTTACCGAGTAAAACCATGCTCGTCAACTATCCTAAGAAAACGGGATAAGCGACGGTAACACCAACCTTTTATACCATTCAACAATTAAATAAATAAAATTGTTCTTTGTCTTGCTAGATCTATCTGCTTTCCTAAATATAAGGATATTTGACTCATAAATAGAGTGCTTGTATTGTTTCCTAAAGATTGGAGCAATCTGTGTTCATGAAATGTAGTAGTAGTCTAAAAATGTTGACTATAAGTAATGAAAGTTAGACTTTGTATTTGTACTAAAGATCTTTTAACAGCATCGAAGTTAATGCTTAATTTTTCTAACTATATGCAACTTTAAGGAGATGTTTATAGTTATAGGTTGGTGTAGATGTTGGAATCGGAGGGGATGGTGGTAGCGATTCCCCCCCCATAAGGGGGTTATCTCATCTGAAGTACAATCACAAATCTACTTAGAATCTTTATTCTGTCTTCGGACCCACTTTTACCAATATCTCCTAGAGAATTATAATACAGCAAACTCTTACTAATGTCTCTGCGTTATCTCAAAGTAACCAGATTTTAATTAGGTATACATTAGGTTTATATTAAAGTTCCATTCTTATTTTTCATGCAAAGAATCTCAGGTTATTACAGCGCTCACAGTGTAGGTCCATCAGCCATTAGACGATTCACGCAGCCACTAATATTACTTATTTTAGGTAGGATTAGTTTGTTTTAAGACAGGTCTAAGAATCACTAAGTCATTTAATTAGGGAGGTCAATGAACGCTTAATTAACTACAGATTAATAGCTAGGTAGAGTAAGTAAGTAGTTAATGTATGAGTTAGGTAGTTTAGAGGTGTATATCTTTATTAAAATACGTTTTAGGGTAGGTAGACCGTTACATTTTGGGTGCCGTCGAGTCAGGATTCTAGATTTTGGGTTTACTACGGGTTTTTCTTATTACTATTATGTGATCAAAGCTCTCTGATTCTGTGAGGCCTGTGTCCGGTAGTGTGACGTAATGTAGGTTGTTGAAGATGACGTTTATGTCATTCGGTTATGTTATGTTCGCTTGGCTTTATTACTTAAAGCATCTAGGTAATTTACTGTTTCATTTCAGTATAGTATAGTATAGTGCTCATTATTGATTTACATAATTAAATTTATTTAAGTTTGATACTTACTTGAGCAACAAATTTACATGATAGGATAGTCTGAATTTTGGGTCTATTTTTAGGTCATTGACTTGCTATTCTTAGGTAGGTATATTATGTGACTATTTGTTTACAAATTAGTCACATTTTGCTGTCTGTGTAATGGACGTGAAAAATAAGAACTGGATTTATATTTTGCATTGCTAGAAGGAGTAGGATAGGATAGGAAAAATAACGTTAAAGCAATAAATTGTTGAGACATTTTAATGTTACATTAATGAAAACATTACAGTTTGCTGCTAGAAAAGAACTGATAGGTAGATAGTTGGCTATATAACGGGCACTTTTCACTGATAACACTCAAAGTTTTCTATTTTCCATCTGTAAAACAAACGTTTTTCTGTTGAATTAATAGTTTTCATAAGTTGTGTTCGATTCACGACGAATTTGTTCATTTGAATTGTAGTAGCTGTAAATGTTATTATTATTCAGTTTGCCACTTCACTCAGAGTCATTTATGGGTTATATTTAAAGTAACTGAGGATTTTAAACAATCAAAAATGATTAATACATAAAACGGACTAGTAGCCATGTTTAATATTCAAGACGCACTGACGTAGTGTTTGTTTGAGGTTAGTTAGAGAGAGAGAGAGAGAGACAAAAAAAAAGTGAAAGAGAAAGAAACGTCAGTCTGTTTTAATATCAGAAATTTAGTAGTTGTAAAAGAAAATCATTATCATTATAAAATAGGGAGATTATTTAAAATTAAGGCATAAGTAGGATTTACAATAATAATTAGAAATAGCTAAAACTAGGTAGTCTGAATCTACTTGAACTGAGTACTAAGGATAATTTTAAACTTAAAAGTTTGGGGGACGGAATTTAAGTTTGCTAATTAAATAAAGTGTGCTGAGTAAAAATAATAAATTCATGCTCTATAAAGTACACAATGAGAGATACTTACCTAGTATAGTTGAATAATTACTAGCTTTCTGCTAGGTAGCATTGTAATATATAAAGGAAAATATTTCAATGAGCAACATTGGCATACAATGATAGATTCAGTAGTACATTATGTATGTGTTATCATTTACTTTATGTAAAGAGATTGAGTGATGGGAAGAGTAAAATATGAAGATAACCCATAGCTATTTCATAGTAATTGTGAGTTAGTTAAGCAGAACCAAGTTCTCAAGTTTCAACTTTAAAAGGGTACTTATTCAAGAAATTTAGAATAAATAGCAGAATAATTTATGTACCTATTTGCCATCCGGATACATAGCATGCAGAGTTTGAATTTACTGGAATATTATTATTAAAGTATTTATTAGTATATAGGAAGGAAAAATTAGTAATCATCGTTGGGAAACCTGTATAAAAGAAAACCATTCAAATCAGTTTATTCGTTTGAGAGCTGTGATATCTTAGATATACAAACAGACATGCATAGCTGATAAATTCATAGCGTTACATTTATGTAAAGAGTTAGTGAAATTAAGATAGGTATATATTATTTGAGTTTGTCAGCATTTTGAGGGTTAAGTGTGAAGTATGGATAAACATTGAGAATGTTTGAAGACAAATAATAAGTAAAGCAGCAGATTATATTTAAAGTGGTATTGAGAAAAAGAGTATTTAAAAATATTAGCCGCTATCATTTAGGAAAACTTAGATAGTATGAAGACAATGTTGTTTGAAAGTTTCAAAGGTTTGGGGACGGATCTTTAGAGGTTTATAACCCTTATTAGAACAAGTATGT
This sequence comes from Pandemis heparana, assembly GCA_963854515.1. Lineage (NCBI taxonomy): Eukaryota > Metazoa > Arthropoda > Insecta > Lepidoptera > Tortricidae > Pandemis > Pandemis heparana. The sequence goes on along the minus strand of OY978026.1, from coordinate 6,962,199 downwards.
ATGTAGTTTGCCTAGATGAGGAGAAAACATAAAAAAAAAAACAAAAAAAAACAACAATAAGTATGTCAGCGAGTACTTTGATAAATAAAACAATAAGGAAATAGCTTTTATTAGGTTCTAGTAAGATTGAGCTTTATTTTTAGTCATAAAAGCACTGTTGAATATAACAGAAAGTTAAATTTGATTCTTTAGGAGTAAATGGTTGCATAACATGCATAGCGGTAAACAAGTTTTATCAGATAATAGTTTTACAAGGAAACTCTGATGGAAGTACTGTAGTTGCAATAGGAACTGGGTTTTTCATTCTTGAAGGCTTCATACTTGCAGACAAGTTCAGTTAGTTTCAGCGGTGTTCATGCTTTAGTGAAGTACTATAATAGGCAAAATTCTGAAGTGATATTCTTGGTGAATGCTTCAAACATATTTTAGTTTGTGGAGATTGATAACTTGATGTCAGATCTGTAAATACAGTAAACACAAATTAGCTAAGAAAGCGTTCAAACTAGTAATTTGATATTGAGATAGTTAGCCGATAATAGTTGAATTGTTGAAATATGATTACTAGAACTATTAGGATAAATTAATAAATAAATCAAATTTGCTCGCTAATGTAAGACAAAGACTGTTGCGTTATTACTCTTTCATTAAGTATGTACAAAGTTTTAAATGAGAAAATTTGATAGTGAGATAAAAAATAGTTCGGCAAGTTAATTATTTGAGAGTTATTTTAAAGAAGTGTGTATTTATGATTGTTTGAGCATTCATGCAGAATAAATAGCTAAAAACTTACCGAATGTTTTCCCTAGGTAGTTATTGCATGTATATAGAATGAATCTGCATTTCTGTATAAGTTGAGAGTGATCTTTTTACATATCCAATTCGAGTGGTTATTAAATCACTTGGTCAGCTATGGATCTTCCATATAGCTTGAGATTTAAATATAAATACCAGTAACTGGAAAAGATGAACAGTTTTATTAGAAGTTACATTCAGACACTAAGAAAATTAAGTTAATCGCATTATAGTTTATTAAAAGACATAGAACGTTAAGTAGGCATTATAAAAGATTGTTAGAGAGGATTGTTTGATTAAGTATTAGTAGTGGTTTTAATAACGAAAAGTACAATACCTGTATAATCATTTGTTGAGAGCAATTTCGGTTCACTAACACTAAGTGAGCATTGTTGAGTGCTTGTTGTTGTTCCGTGATAGGTTAACGAAAGATTTTAAGTCAAAGCTGGTTTATATACACAGTTTCATAGAATATAATTAGCAATTTGAAGTTGAAAGCGCTTCGGAATCTCGATTCATAAACAATTTTATACAATACGAGATTTATTTTTAAAGTTTGACAAAATGACTTTTATGTGAGTGCAAAGGAAATAATTCCATGCAGCATTATAATATGCAGATGAGTAAAAAAATATTTCATCAAAATTAATATGTTGATGGTATTTACGTAACCGTCGGAGCTTTATACAAATGCCAGATTTCAAGTCAGTAAATGATTATTTCTTTTATATAAAAAGGAAAAGTACAATGATACGAATCTCTTGACAAGTCATACATTCATCACAAAATCGATTTCCGAACGAAGATCGGCGCGTTTCGTTCCGGCAACATGCTGTGTTTTCGAATTCATATTGAATTAATTTTGTAAAGATTTACAATGACAAAGATCACTAGATAATTTTGAAAAAGTTTAAGGAGACCAAAATAATTCTATTTCTATTGAGATACATTTTAAAGAACTCAACTGCTAAATAAAACAAGCGACTAGAATTGAGTAATCGTTCATAAAGTAATGTTCGACTGCAAGGTGTAGAACTAAACGCACTAAACGTCACTTTTTGTCAAACGTAAATATAAGTTAACTTAGTAAACGGGAAAGTTTGAAATTGCATTTTAACTGAGTGATGTAGTTAAATAATGAAAAATAGTGAATGATCGAAGTTTTAAAAAAAAGAATGGAACTTTAAAAATGTTGAGGAGTTAAAGTGATATTAATTGTTAAATTGAAAGTTCTTGGTGAGGGGTTGCTTTGTTATATGCAGTTGAAGAATTTTGGTATTTATTATTTTCAATGCTTACGTACAGTTTAGTTTACGCTTTTAGTTAGTGAATGTATGTTAAACTTAGTTAGTAGTAGCAAAGGTTAAATAAGGGTATGGGGACGTTTACTGAACAAATGAAAATGTAAGGGTTATACATTTTTGTAATGGAATTAATATTAATGGGTGATAAGTTATAATTATTAGTCATAATTAAGGGTGATTATACGTTGGCTGCCGGTGTGGTTTTAGCTAACATCATAGAATTATTCTATACGAAGTAGATTTAAGATAAATTAAAATAATATTTTGTGGATTCACTTTCTGATGAAGTTTAGTGCTGAGTTAAATTTAAAAAATTTAATAATTCAAATAAATGATTTCATTAATTAAAAGATGTTTGCCAAGCTTGGAGGAGTTGGTGCATAATTTAGGTATTGTATGGTAAAAAAAAAAAAAAAAAAGGGTGTGCTATGTTTTAATCAAGTTGATGATTGAAGTTTTGCTTATGAAAGAGGACTGAAAGGGTACTTAATTGGTATTTTGCAAAGTAAAGATTTTTATTTTAAAGTCAAAAGGGTTTGATCTAAAGGTTACATCAACTTTAAGTTAAGGCAAACCATTTATCGATAGTTGCCCAAGATACAGCACACTATACAAAATGAACAGTTAGTGGTGATGCTTAGGATTAGGCAAGAAATTCTAAGTGCAAGCTTAGGATTTAGCAAGTTCAATTTAAATGTTGCGATCTAATGGTTCATTTACTCTACTAGTAGGAACAAATTATTCGTCCTACACTGCACAATCACCAGTATTTTGTTTATTGTTGTGTGAGAAAAGAACTCTAAGCTAGATGGAGATTTAATGATGAATTAACATTGTAGCTACCATGAATAAAAACACATACAAAGAACTTTATGCATTCACGGAAAGGTACTACAAAGGGTTTGTGTTGCGCCAAACACTGACGGTGACAGCAGATTCTTTATACAGCTCTTACAGCAACGTTTGTCTCACAAACGAACGCTTTTGTTGAGTGCAAATTGTTTGGCAATGATGGAAATTATTTCATTACATGATTCATTGAAAGTTTCAGAGGTTTTATCTTGCATAATTAATGATTTAAATCTGGTTTAAAAACACACCACACAATATAGTCTGTCAAAATTTTATTTGATCCTGAAATAGTGTCAATACAACAGCTTATATAATGGCAATAATGTGCATAATAAAATATCATGTCAATATAAAGTGACTTGATTTAATGTTAATATATATATTAAAACAAAACATTGTTTTCAAAGAATTAAAGTTAACATGTTTAGCTTTAAAACAATTACTTTCATCACAATCTGATTTATATAAACAAATATTCTTCAGATTCGGATTTCAATGAAGTTCGATGTCTGATGTCAAATAGTATTTCTTGCCAGTAAAAATATAATAAAACTACTGGAAATACACAATATAGTGAAGGCCAAATAAAGTTGGGTCAGACTTACACATCGAAGGCAAATATTGATAAACAAAATATATTCATGAATTTTATGATGTTGGTTCTAATTGTATCGGTAGCTAATTTTATATAATTACCCACCTTAACAATTAGAGGGGACGATTGTAACGGTTCAGGCGTGTCTCCACATGAACTCGCCAGTTCACGAATATATTTTCATACATTGAGAGATAGCATAGATTATAACGCCATCTTACGGAAAATCAGTAGCAACTAGAAGCCTTTAGGCCAGCTAATTTATTTTGGGTAATGAAGCTAGCTTCATAGTTCTCAGTAGTTCAAATTTATGATATGAGATGTCGCTAGTAAATTAATATTTGGTATTTAAATTAATTTTTCGTTAATTATTGAATAATGAGGCGTGGGAATGATTTAAATAATTAACTAAGTATGTAGTATAAGTTTCAGGAATTTTCAGCAAGTAAAATTGACGAAAATATAGAGAAACAATGTATGTAGCAGAAATAGTAATATTACTAGGGAAAAACTCAAAATGCAAGGAAAATGCTTATTGAAATAAGATGTTAGACTCATAAGTTGTATACAGTTCAAATTTTATCAACTTTGGTGTAGTAAATAAGTTACTATGTGATTATAAAGTTATTTCGGAGTTGCTTATGTCAAACGTATGAGAAAGTATAAGTTTTCTATTATTACAAGATTAATGATTAAAATGCAAGGAATTAGCCTTTATCACAAGAAACCTTAAGTTATAAGTAACCGTTTGACTAAATTTCATCAGATTCTGGTTAGCAGTTCAGTAGAAAAGAATAACTAAAATTAGCAAGGGAGAATTTATTTCATACAAAATGGCGATAGAAATTTCATTGAAGGAAATTAAAGCTTTTTAATTACGCGTTTATAAATTAAAGGAAAATTATCTTTTAGTGTTAAATTTAAGGATATGTTTAGATATATTCTTAGAAATATTAAATAAGCTATCTAAGAATTAAATAAAATTAATAGTTATTGAGTTGTATGGTTTTTGATGTAGCAGTTAAAGCGGATATAGCAGATGTGGCTGTTAACGCCAGTAAGGCTGATGCGGCAGATGAGGACGGTCGCGTCATTGTAGCACCAGCTATAAAAGCAGGGGAAATTCGTAGATAAGGGTCATTTTGCTTGCGTCAGCGGACTTGTACGGTTCTCGTATTAATTTGTTTTTGGGTTTGTTGAGTATTTATACTTGTTAAGGTTGACGTGTCGTTTTCCGGCTTTGCTTATTCTAGTGTTTTATAATACTAGGATAGTCTTAGTTTGGGAAATTATGCTTTAACTTGCCCGAAGTTGAGTGTTGAGAACTGTATCAAGTTTCAGCTAGTAGAAGCTGATATTTGAGGATTGATACCCGGGTCACCTAACGGTGTTTCACAACTGACAGGGTAGCTTTCCTTCGATACGTTTTAATTAATTAAATAACCACATATGGAGTACGTGTGGGGTCTGTATTATACCTGAAGAGACAGACTAACTTCTCCCAGAATTGTGAAGGGTTTGTTATGCCTACTGGTGTTTCAAATTCATCATCGTTCTGTCACCTTTATCTATCTGTTTATACATACATTCGGATTATTCGTCAGGAGGTACTAGACAAACCCAGTCCAAACTGTCTTTACCACCAAGCACACGAGTCTTATGGCTAAGTTCTTAGAGACTGACTCACTCACTTAGGGGTAATTTAGATCAGGACCCATTCATCGTATACGAGTGGGAACGCGAGTAATTTAAATGTGAAAACCGGGTTTTTCTAGCTTGTTGAAACGTGTATAGTAGATGTTAGAGCAGCTAGGATTTAATAGGATTTAATAGGATTAATAGGTTTTAACTTTAAATTCATTGATAGATAATGGGGTAGTAGATAGTAGGTAGCAATATAGTAATTAATTGAATACAGATGAAGTTCTAATCTGAAGTGAATTATTATAAAAAGTCCTTCATTTTTAAGCATATATTTAATGATCAAATCTTAATATTTATAATTAAAGAAATTACTTTAAGACTAGCATTCAATATAAAAAGAATGAGATTTAAGGAGGTTTACCGAGTAAAACCATGCTCGTCAACTATCCTAAGAAAACGGGATAAGCGACGGTAACACCAACCTTTTATACCATTCAACAATTAAATAAATAAAATTGTTCTTTGTCTTGCTAGATCTATCTGCTTTCCTAAATATAAGGATATTTGACTCATAAATAGAGTGCTTGTATTGTTTCCTAAAGATTGGAGCAATCTGTGTTCATGAAATGTAGTAGTAGTCTAAAAATGTTGACTATAAGTAATGAAAGTTAGACTTTGTATTTGTACTAAAGATCTTTTAACAGCATCGAAGTTAATGCTTAATTTTTCTAACTATATGCAACTTTAAGGAGATGTTTATAGTTATAGGTTGGTGTAGATGTTGGAATCGGAGGGGATGGTGGTAGCGATTCCCCCCCCATAAGGGGGTTATCTCATCTGAAGTACAATCACAAATCTACTTAGAATCTTTATTCTGTCTTCGGACCCACTTTTACCAATATCTCCTAGAGAATTATAATACAGCAAACTCTTACTAATGTCTCTGCGTTATCTCAAAGTAACCAGATTTTAATTAGGTATACATTAGGTTTATATTAAAGTTCCATTCTTATTTTTCATGCAAAGAATCTCAGGTTATTACAGCGCTCACAGTGTAGGTCCATCAGCCATTAGACGATTCACGCAGCCACTAATATTACTTATTTTAGGTAGGATTAGTTTGTTTTAAGACAGGTCTAAGAATCACTAAGTCATTTAATTAGGGAGGTCAATGAACGCTTAATTAACTACAGATTAATAGCTAGGTAGAGTAAGTAAGTAGTTAATGTATGAGTTAGGTAGTTTAGAGGTGTATATCTTTATTAAAATACGTTTTAGGGTAGGTAGACCGTTACACCCGCTCCTTTCGTAATGTGATAATAGAACTGGGGCCTTACCATGGCGTCTAAATTCCGACTCAGTTTAGATTTTAGCTGTCATTTTTAGTAAGGATCTGACAGCGAGCGAATCTAAACTGAATCGCATTAAGACGTCATGGTAAACCCCCTGTTCGACTGTGTCTTAAGGACCCTCATTAAATAGATCATTTCAACTACTTACCTCCTAAAATCTCTACTCCAGCAGGCGTAGATGACCGGGTTCATGGAGGAGTTGACCCAGCCCAGCCACGTCACGATGACGTTGACGATCTCTTCGTGCGCGATGCACGCCGAGCAGATCCCCGACAGCAGGTTCACCACGAAAAATGGCAGCCAGCACACTATGAACACACCCATCACTATACCCAGAGTCTTCGCCGCCTTCTTTTCTTTCGCAAACTTGGCTAGCTTGCGTGATAAGGAAAAGTTTTTGGGCAAATGTTTGCCGTGGGTGGTGACGTTGGTGAGCCGCGTGGAGGAGCGCGACATGCCGTTGTTCTGCAGCGCCGTCAGTGGCTCCTGGTCGGCCTCCTCAGGCGTGCAGGCGCCGTGGCACGCGTCGCTGCGCTGCCGCATCGTGCCGCCGCGGTGGATCCGCAGCGTCAACTCTAACTCACCACTCGGCCGCATTATCGACTTAGTGCCGATCTTCAACGATCGCGTCTGAATAGTTGCCGCACGATATATACGATAATAAGTGAACACCATCACGAACAGGGGCAAATAAAATGATATTGTCGATGAGAATATGATATAACCTAAGTTTTCCGTGAATGGACACTTGTAATCCGGCACTTCCTCTAATCGCACTGCGCGCCACCACGCGATCGCGGGAAAGGATATTGCCCCGGAACACACCCAAACGGCCGCTATGAGGAAAGCGGCCTTCCGTCCGCTCATTCTCATTGGATATGTGATAGGGTCGGTTATGGCCCAATAGCGGTCTAGTGAGATCACACACAGGTTGAGTATTGAAGCGGTGCTGAATAGAACGTCTAATGACCGCCACACGTCACACCAATCGACTCCAAAGAACCAAGTGTGTTCTAACACTTCATACATTGCCGAGAACGGCATTACCACTAAGCCGACCAGGCAGTCCGCTACCGCGAGCGAGGTTACGAAGTAGTTGGTTGAGGTGTGAAGGTATCGCTCTCGTACTACTGCGAGTATGACGAGCATGTTGCCGAACACTGTGGTCAGGGAGAAGAGGAGTAGGAAAGTGACTAGGAGCGCTCGATCCTGGAGGAGCTTGATGTAATCGTTCCAGTGTTCGGCGGAGTCGGCGGTGGAGTTGAACTCTGTGGCGTTGTCGAGACTGGCGTTAAACTCGAGCACCGCGTTGTAGACGGCCGCGGCTAGCGCGTACTCCGGCCCTCTCAGCGATACCTCCAGTTGGCCTCTTGCCACCAGTATTTCTGGTTCAGTGACATTCATATTTTTCCAATAATTATTTGATATCTAGTACCATGGTAGGTGTTTACGTTTTCCTTGTTTCGTCCGCAGCCATTTCGAGATTACATTCTTGGCAGGCATTGTATTTGCGTATCCGAATTTCTGGCACATATTTCGTTGGCATATTTGTTTTGCCTGCAGCTACTTCTGGCCACGTTCTGCAACAAAAGAAAAAATAAAATGAGGCTATCTGATTACAATGTTTGTTTAACGCAATTATTCAAAAATCGCCAATTTTTTAAATCTTACGATGCTTTAGTTACACAAAAACGTTTCTCGAATTAGCAACTACATTACACTGAACTCATTACATTACACTTTAAAATCAATTTCACGTTTAATCAAAACGAGAACTTGGAAAATATTTTAGTTGGTAATCAATCAACTTTGAGATGAAATGCGTCATTCAAATGGATTGTTTTCGTGACGGCGCAGCGTGTTCTGGGTCGTTACACTTTTTACAATCCGTACCTTCTGCGGCGGCCGTGGCTTTATGCGCGAATCAAATTGCTCCAATCGAACAAAGTTTGGACCATTCATAACGGATACACTAAAATTTCGATGCAGGCTCAACCAGACTGCTATACATACCCAACAATCTATTTTTACAGCGAAAAACGTAGTTATATGGTGTTTTGTGATGGGAAGCTGACAAGCGATTTACGATCACTCCCGAAAAAATTTCATTTGCGAAGTTTTTCTACTTCTCCGTTAAAAACACGGTAAAAAATCGGTCTATTAAGCAGCGAATCCTGAAATGGCGATTTAATACTTTATTTGATCACTATTGATCTTTAGATAAGCAAACGGCTAAAATGTAACTTATACAATGCTATTTTTAAACAATACTGTAAAACTAGAACACAGAAAAATCTAAAAAGTAGAACTATAGCTGGGAATTGAATTCGAATCCTTACCAAAGAGTGAATCTACACTACCCCATGCCGAAATTCTATTTGCTCTCGTTTCCAAATTACTAAGCGAATTTGGTCACCAAGTATATACCTACGCTCACACGCTTCATGACCCAAAGTAAGCCTTGGTGTCCAACTATACTCACGAGCAAAATTAACGGGTTGCTTTTCTTAGAACTTTGTATGAAAAGTGACCCGTTAGTTTTGCTCATGAGTGTGCCATTTATCCCTTGGCTTAAACCTACCAGGCTAATTTACGTCACGCTCCAAAATTAGTCATTACCTACGCAAAGGGTCTTTCAATGCATTCGTACGTATGCCAAGTAAATCGCGTCATCACAGCCGTGTGTCCTTGGTGGTCCGGGCCATAAATAGAGCTTAGCGAGCAGCCGGCGAGATCAAACGAATTGTGCTCCATGGGCCGTGATCGGCCCGTGCACATGAGGGCCCCACTGATCCGCTATACTACGACCCGGCCCGACTAACTTTACTCTGTTCACGTTGCTTTTCACTTGTTTCGCGAATTCACCTGAATATGGTTTTGATAGGATACGCGTGGAAAGTTTAGCGTAGTTTTAGGGTGCGACCACACCGCCGCTTAAAAAACGGTGACATTACGGAATCGCAACAAAATGTATGACGGTGAGAAAACGTGACGCATACGACACGTCACTGCGTATACGCGGCGGTTTGGACGCACCCTCACTGTAATTTTGCGATGTAGAACTATTGGAACGTTTACAATACGTAGCTTTATGAATTATGGAATCGATTGTATTGAATTTGTGATAGTAGTTGCAATATATGGTGAACGTAAGTAAAATATGCTTCAATATAGAGCAACGAAGAAAGGGAAAGGAAAAAAAAGAAAGGAAAGGAGGGAAAGGGGCGTGACGATATGTATGTATGTATGTAGAGCAACGAAGTGTAGAAGTTTCGACCATAAAAAAATGCCGGCAAAGCAGTCGTCAACTTGTGATTGAACCCAAGCAAATTAAGTTCGAAATTTACCATGTGTTTTACAGTCAAGGAATAGATTGCGAAGAAACCGCAAAGAGTGTGTTGTGACTTGCGTGTGTGGAGACTTGTTCCCAGTAGTGAGTATAGGCTGGAGAATAATGCCCATTCTGTATCTTGGGCCAACGTCGGTTAACCTGAGGGAGGCATATAAAATATGATGGTACTCACATTACACTAACTGACGATCGGCTAACCTGTCAATCGCGTCTATTGAGTTTAGTTGGCACTCTTGTGGTAACGCATAATCGCGTTCCTCAGGGTGACTGACCTTGGCACATTTCACACAAGCAGTGCCCTTCAAAATGCCAACAACGTAGCAGGCGCCCATGAAACGTTTTCGCTTCAATCGAATCGACTACACTATTAGGCGTTCATACGGACCTGTCTCATGCACAGAAGTGTGCCGCAATTCCAGGCGCCACGCGGGACTGCTATCAATCAAGGATCCCGGAAGATTAATGACCCGGGATTCCCGGGACCCGGGAGTCCCGGCTGAGCCGATAACAAACCACGTAATTAATAGACGGTTCTAATTAGCTCCGGGAACAATGTTGATTATAACTTTCTAACATGAGGTTGGCCTGATGTGAGGCCTGGAGAGGGTAGATCGCAGCGCCCGCGACATAATCTAATTTTACTGTGCTCCCGTTATTAAATTAAACAATTATTGTCTAAAACCTGTTGCTTGTAATAGAACTTATATCAAAATAAACTAGACCGTATAAACTGTGCAGTAGTGAAGTGAGTTTATAAATATATGTAAAGGATTAGCGACAGTTGAAGTGTGAAGTTACGGTGTAATTACGTTCATCTCAGCTGTTAAGGTCATCGCGCTAGTAAGCGCATACATACCTACCCGGGCAGCGACGGCGCGGAGTAACAATAACAACAGAACTGGTTCCTGTTTTAATCATTGCTGAAGATAAATAAATAGTGCTTATTATGGATTGTCTGGCCTGCACTCTCACGATTAGCGATGACACGCTGCTTTCGTGTTCAACATGTAATGGTAAATATCATTACACCTGCTTGAATATACCATTTGAACACTTTGAAAAAAAACGGCTAAATCAAAACATAACGTGGCGGTGCCACCCCTGTAGCAACATCACACGGCGACACAGAGGGGATGAAACCCCAGTTAAAATACACTACGAGCAGTCGCCGCCGCCGGCGGCCGACACCAATATGTCTGTGTGCGGGAACATCGATGATTCACCGCTGCAGCAGGGCGACAGCAGGATCGATGACTCACAACTTAGTATGTCTAATGTCAACAACAATAATGCACCTAATATTACAAACGTGATGGAAATACTGTCGAATCTGTTAGACTCAAAGTTGGCTCACGTTAAGCAAGATTTAGTCAATATTGACTCCAAGTTAACCACCACCAAAAACGAGATATCTAGTGAAATAAGAAAAGAAATTGAACAGGCAATTAATCAGATAAAGAAAGAGTTTTCCGCCACCACCGATTATTTAAGTGGGCAGATAGAGGACTTCCATACGGAGCTCAACAAAATAAATAATAAGGTCAAACTTCTGGAGGAGGAAAACTTTCGCCTAAACGCGGAGCTGGTAAATATCAAGAATAAACCGAGTAACAGTGTCGAATCGAATCTTCATGAAAAAATTGATCAATTGTACTCCGACCTTAACGAAAGAGATCAAGCACTTCTGGCGACCGAAGTCGAGATAACCGGTTTGCCGGAGCATCAAGGCGAATCACAGATACACCTTGTCAAGGCAATAGCCTTTCAATTGGGTGTAACCTTAGAAGATCGTGACATCGCAGCTGTAAATCGGGTTGGGCCCCCAAGGGCTGCCAGCGGTGGCGGCGCGCTGCGACACCGCCCGCTGGTGTTGCAGTTGGCCCGGCGAGCGCTGCGCGAGGAGCTGCTGCGGAGTGCACGAGTACGAAGAGGGCTAAGCACGACCGGTGTTGGACTTCCCGAACACACCCCGGTACCAATCTACATTAATGAACGACTTACAAAATTAAACCGTAATATCTTTTGGAGAGCGCGACAGGCTGGCCGCGATGTTGAAAAATGGAAGGTATGGACAATGGACGGACGAATATTCGCAAGAAATCTGGAAACCAACGGCTCCAAACCAGTGCAAATCAAGACTGAAAAAGATATTGTAAATTTTTTCGGCAAGGATCCGACTGCTTCAGACAGTGTTTGATATTGGTATCGGTTTGTTTTCCATTGTTATATAATTTAATCTCTTTTACCGCTAATCTGTACGACGTAATAACTAGTAACTCTTGTTGTGAAACTGAAAACATACTTTACATTGTTTTGCTTTACTTTATAATTATTTATATTAAAAAATATTTACATTCATTCACACATACATTCTTATCATACTTTTTAACACTTTGTGAAAGGAAATTAACATTTTTAAACTTGAATCATGCATGTTGTTTAACAGAAATATATTGGGTAAAACAATCGTTACTTATTTCTCATCACTGTCACCTCCACACACCATGCCACGTTACCTACTTACATCAGCATGCAACACTACCTACCGCATCGTCGCGACCCATGTACCTACTACAGTGCGGTGCTTATTATTGTTTACTAATTATTGAATATAATGGTTGTTAAAAAAACCCATAACCTTAAATTAGCATTATTAAACGTGCGATCTTTAAACACGGGTCGTGATGAGCTGGTGGCAAGTATGGATAGACACAAGCCTGATATAGTGGCACTTAATGAAACGTGGCTACGCGAAGATGAAGAAAATATCATCCCGATAATACCAGGCTATATTCTCAAAAGTAAGCCTCGCTCCAAGGGCCGAAAAGGGGGGGGAGTCGGGTTCTATGTCAGAAAAGATCTTAAAGTGAGTATGAAACCCTATGCAGAGTCCCCTCTGGAACAGATGTGGCTAGAATTGAAAGTGCAGGGTTATGGCCACGTCACGATAGGCACGGCGTACAGGCCCGAACGAGTCGCAGTGGATGTCGCCATTGACGCGCTCAGTGACTCGTTAGATAGGTACACGTCCAGCAAATGCATTTTTCTACTGACCGACTTTAATGTAAACCAATTATTATCAAATACCGTAAATGCAGCAAAGCTTACAACTTTTATGACCCAACGAAATTTAGTGCAACTCGTTAAAGAACCTACCAGAATAACAAATAACTCTGCATCTTTATTAGATTTAATTATTACAGACAGTCCTAACTTATGTAAAAATGTAGTAATTCACCACAATCCCAGAATCAGTGATCATGCAATGGTTCTAGTAGATTTAAAAATAGTAAAACCGAAACAGAAAATCCAGTATACCTACCGGCGATTCCTTAGTAAAATAAATGTCGATAATTTCAACAAAGATCTGCACCGTATGCCTTGGAAGGAAATAAAAGAACTCAGTGATGTAAATGATAAGGTGGGTTTGTTCAACCGGACGCTCACAAGCTTGTTCGACAAGCATGCGCCGGTGCGCCGCGCGCGCGTAAACTGTAAGCCCCACCCATGGATCACAGACACAATAAAAACGATGATGAACTTGCGAGACGCCGCCTTCACTAAGGCGCGCAAGTCGGGAGAGAAATCACATTGGGATTATTACAAAAGCCTTCGAAACTACACCACCGGAGCAATAGAACGAGAAAAAAAAGCATACTTCTCCTTTTACATCAATAACAACCAGCAATATCCTAAACAGATGTGGTCGCACCTCAAAAGTTCCTCAGTTTTAGGCAATAATGAGAAGCCCATCATACCGCAGCACCTATGTCACCCTGACGAGGTTAATGATTTTTTCTTAAAGTTACCAGGAAATTCAGCAACAGACTATGAAACACAGGCTTTTTTTGAAAATAATCACTGTAATGTTAATCACGTTTTTGACTTTGAAACTTGTACGGATGAAGAGATCCTCAAAATAATCTCGTCAATCCAGACGAATGCCAGTGGCCATGATAACATCTCGATGGAGATGATCCGCCTGACATTGGACGCCACCTTGCCTTTCATTACCGACATTGTTAATACATCCTTGAGGAGGCAGGTTTTCCCTGATGACTGGAAATTGGCAAAAGTAAAGCCAATACCTAAATCTGATTGTGCAGAGGAATATAAGGATTTGCGTCCCATCAGTATCCTACCAGTACTCTCGAAAATCATCGAGAAAGTAGCCTGCGGACAACTCACGAAATTCTTCGAAGATCACAACTTGCTACCATCCACGCAATCGGGTTTTCGCAGTCGACATGGAACAGCAACCGCCTTGGCTAACGTTACGGATGATGTCATTGCGGCGTCCGATGGGGGGAAGGGAACTATTCTGGTTTTATTGGATTTCTCGCGCGCATTTGACTGTCTCAACCCTAGTCTACTACTTTCAAAACTGGCTTATTACGGCGTTAGCAGAGCATCCTGTGCCTGGGTTCAGTCCTTCATTACGGGGAGGCGGCAGTACACCGAACTACAATCAGACCAAGGATTACCAGTACAATCACAGGTCCAACCAATCCATAGGGGTACCCCACAAGGATCAATTTTAAGCCCTTTATTTTTTATAATTTACACCGCTGACCTTGTGACAAAGTTAAAACACTGTGATACACATCTATACGCCGATGATACCCAACTTTATTACTCCTTTGCACCAAATGAACTGATGCCGTCGCTCGCCAAAATCAATGAAGACCTAGAAATAATCGCCGAATGGTCACTAAAAAACAATCTCTCCTTAAACCCGTCGAAATCGCAATTTATGGTGATGGGAAATAAATGGCAGCGAACAAAAATAACAGAACAGGATCCATTACTTTATATAGGCACGGAGTCGGTTTCTCGGGTGGAAAACGTCAAAAACCTCGGCTTGTGTATGGACGGTGAAATGCGTTACGTAAAGCATATAAATACAAAAATCAGGAACGCGTTTTATAGATTGAAAGTATTGTACGGTATCCGAAATTACTTGTCTGAGCAGGTTAGGCAAATTTTAACTGAATCCCTAGTTCTCTCGCAATTTAATTATGGAGACATTGTATATGGACCAAGACTTCTAGAGGTAACTAAGAAGTCCATACAGCGTGTACAGAACGCATGTGTACGTTTTTGCTACAATGTTCCTAAACGAGCTCGTATTACACCGTACCTTCTGGAAAAGGGGCTACTTAACATGAACAGTCGAAGACAGCTCCATCTAACATGTACAGTTCATAAAGTGATCGAATTTGGTAAACCGCGATACTTATATGATAAACTGAGGTGGGTAAAAGATTCACGGGTCAAGCCACTTAGGAGCCACAGGGAGAACAATCTTGTTTTACCACCACACAAGACGGTCTTATTTAGAGGGGGTTTTAAATTTGCTGCCAGTAAAGTCTGGAATGACCTACCGCCACCATTTAGAACCCCTATGCCGCTATTAAGGTTCAAAAAACTTGTTCATAACCACCTGTTAGAGAAACAGAAAAACCCCCAATGAAAAATAGACACTCACGCCAACACGCCAACACGCACACACACACACACATATACACACACACACACACACACACACACACACACACACACACACACACACACACACACACACACACACACACACACACCTTGATAAGTACGATCATAACTTCTTTTTAAGCTATTTTTAATTTTAACAGTTCTTTTTTTTTTTGTTTTGTTTTCCTTCTTGTAATATTAGATACCTAAATTGTATTCACGCAGGGGCTGCGATATACCACATAGGGGCCTTTCTGCAAAACAGCGCTGAGCACTCGAGCCCAGCACACGCTGAGATTGGTACCCGTTGCTAAACTTGTGTACTTATTGTTAATTTGATTTGTTATGTATTTTTTGTTTCTTTGTGTACCCGGTCACTGGCAATAAAGATTTTTATTATTTTTATTATTATTATTATTATGTTAGTTTTATCCAATAGTGGGTAATTTTGTTATGTTAGTATCGCATGAAATTTGCTTATGAGCAAAACCCTAAACTTTTTGCTGTTTATTAAATAGGGCTTCAATTTTAGAGTTAAATAAAAAATATATTCAATAAAGCAGAGGTTAAGGTTAATAAAACTGCTTAAATAATTTTTGGTGGTTAAAATTTGCACTTTTTAGTTTTAATTCAGCATATTTAGGTCCAACAATAGTTGGTTGACATTATATAACATACGGCTCCTGCTAGTCCTATAAATGATTACTGATTTGCCATAAAACTTTTCCTTCACTGGAAAGCTCATGGTAAATTTCAAATGCAATTTCGCCCAAAAAAATCCGAAAAACTGAGATGCAAGCTCGGGTTTGAACCCGCGGCCTTTTGTTTTAGAGTTCAGTCTACTAGGCTACCCCGGCGCCTTCGATGGCTAGTGTAATAATGACGTAAAAATTAATATCGAAATCATAAACCACCGCCACCGGCATGTCCAATCTCACTTTCACTTGTTCAAACAAATTTCCCTTCCGAGTCATCAGATAAGTTCCAATGGGTAACGGAAAGTGCAGTTTTCTCGAGAGTTATGAAATCCATTACTTTCCGGTGTCGGCCTTTCTTATCCGAGTCTTTTCATTTACTCACGGCGACAGTGACAAATCTGTCAGTTTCGGCACCGCCCTGCCTGATTTATTGAGCTCGGAGACCAAAGCGGTCTAACAATGATGCTGTTTTGTCAGAACTGTCTAGTTTTACGTCACTAAAGTCCGTAAACGATGTGTTTTTTACGACTAATTCGACAAAATTTTTGGTCTTTTATTTTTTTGAATGATCACCGCTGTTAGTATATACCTGAAACAGCAGAGGGATTGCAGATATTTTATATTTAAACTAGCTTCCATCGAGAAACTTCTCAATCAAAATCCATTTCGTCAAATCAATTTTTTACGAATTTGGGCTAGGCGGATAGGAGACAGACTGGAATTTCCTTTTTATACCGATTATTGTATGCAACTGGTTGGAATCATAACCGCCAATAAAGCATATGTCGGAGCGTCGTCACAATGACTAGACTTTTGATAGCTAAGGAAATGTGCCTTGTAGAAAGTTGCGAACATTCGTTAATTGTACTTTGTTGAATGTACCCTCATAAGTTATTGCTTTTATGAAACGTCAAGTGGTATTGCGATATCGCTTGGGGGTGGTCTGTGCTTGGCTCAGTTGCAACTACCTGCAATGTTAGTTGGAATGACAGAATGACATCTGGTGAGAGTGAGAAGCGAGAGGCATTCCTTGATCGTGACTTGACTGAGTTCAGACGTCGAAAGTGATCCGTTTGCTTCGACGTACCGTTTTATGTTTAATGGTGAATTGTTAGTGATTCGGATTGTTAAGTGCGATTGCACTAAGTATCGAGCCTTATTTCGGTGCTAAGCGGTATTGAGAACATTGATAGGGTAGTTCGTGGGCGCAAGCACTGAACTCTCCGCGTTTCATTATTAGAGTGTGTAATAGTCCACAGTCCTTTGTATGGACAAGACGGTGACCTAAGCTCGGCTATGCATAAAGCTCGTTTGAATTCTAACCGACCAACCTGACAGTTTATCCAGCCTTTGTCTTCGACACATATATAATACTAAATATCAAATGAGTCAAGAAATTTTATTTCGTGATTTTTAATGTTTACTTTTTACGGTTTACCGTTAGAAATTTAATCTCTAAATGGCAATGAAAATTATAACACATAGAAAAATCCGAAAAGTAAAGCTATGGCCGGGAATCGAACCCAGGTCCTCGTCATTCCGTGACGCGTGCTATACCCCTACACCACCCATAGCAGGTACTAGCTTTACTTTTCGGATTTTTCAATGTGTTATAAATTTCAGTGTCATTTAGAAATCATATATATGCTAATATCATTGCATATAAATAGCCCTACTATTCCAGTGTCCATTTGACTACCACGAGCACAGACAAACGTCCTTTTTTTTTTAAACTACATAAACAGAAAGGAAATGGTGGGCCCGCGTGAATCAAGCGTTATGATCCTTGAACATTGTGTATAAAACAAATGACGCGAGGACGGCCGCCAAAATAGGCGATTAACTCTTGAACCCTGAGAGAGTTTTCACCCCACAAAGTAAACATTGAGTATCTGCGGTACTACGAAAACTTAGACAACCATCCAGAATTTACTAAACACAATGTCAAATTAATAAAAAACAACTGTGATTTTTGGTAGCATCTTGGCGACTACTAATAAGATGGGAAGGGACATAAGAATAAGAAAACTAGTTCAACTGAAGTACTTATATAAGATAGTGTTTCTATGTCGGTCAAAAACAATAGCAGAATCAGCAAAAACTTGTGTAAGATGCAAGCGTAGACCCGTAGCAGCTACGTAGGCGTCTACGAGATATCGTAGCGCGTAGCAGGCGGACGATGCTAAAAACAGTCATTTTAAAGAGATATAGTGTCAGTTCCCTCGCAGGAAATAGGAATCTGGCTTGAATTTGACAGTTTCATAAATTTTATCACTTCTAAATTAAGCTTAAAACTATAATAAAACTATTTTTGTGCTGCGGAGTTTTTGTTAAAAAAACTACTATTAATTAAACCGTTTCGGTGACTGTATAGGGTGAGTATGCGCATCAAATTTCAAGTCAATCTGACCACTGGAAGTGGGTAAAATTCGACTTGTAAGTTTTCACATACCTAACTAACAAATAAACAAAGTAAAGCGTAAATAAATAAATTCAGCGCGCAAACGCTGCCTGCGTGATGGGCACCCTACCTAAGGGTCCAAATTTAGATTGTAATTTAGACATGGGGAAAAGCGTTACATTTTGATATCAGTGACTGACGATCCCGTTCCAAAAAAGTCACCGTGAAAAGTCACCGTGACTTTGTCACGCCTGTTACTCGTGTCACTGCATGATATTTGTGTCAACGTTATTTTTGTCACACTGTTATTTCATCGTGATTTTGTCACGCCGGTTACTCATATCACCATATGATATTGTCGCAGTGCTATTATGACGTGATTTTGTAACACCGTTATCACACAAGTAGTTGATCCAAAATAACCTTTACACTTTTACAGGCTTAGAACTGTCGCACATTATAAGTAAAAAATAAATACATTTGGGAAATTAGTTTATAGTCATCATCATCATCACAATCATCATCATGTCATCATCATCAGCATCATAATCATCATCATAGCAATCATCATCATAATCATCATCACAATCATCATCATGTCATCAGCATCATCATCATCATAGCCATCATCATCACAATCATCATCATCATCATAATCATCATCACAATCATCATCATGTCATCATCATCATCATCATCATCATAGCCATTATCATCATCATAATCATCATCGTCATAATCATCATCACCGTCGTCATAACCATCATCATCATCATTATGGACGGTGTTCATCTTTTTCATGTGTTTTATGTAGGTACAATAAAGAGTTATACATACATACATAACATACATCCTTTTCTACGAGTATGCTTCATTAAAACAACTCTTTGACACGGATGAGTGTGCAAGCATTCATAATTTTATCGCTGTCTCACTCGCTCTCAGCCAGCAGGCATCATCCGATGTTCGCCACGAAGTTCCGAATCCGAACACTCCCGACTAAGCCCGACTAGAGCCGAGTCACGTCACAGTCAGTCACTGTCACTGCATCGCGTCTCGTCACTGCTTGCGCTAGGCGCTAGGAAGGAACAGTAAGGAACGTATGTGATTTTGTAACGTTGTTATTTTGTGAAAAGTCACAGTGACACGTTTTGAAGGCGAGTCACGGTGACTTTGTCACCGTGACGTTATTTAACCCCCATGTCTATTGTAATTTTTAGTTTTACTTTTTGTTAAGCTATTTTTAAGTTAGTTTTAGTTACTTAAAGTAAAGCTTGTAAAAGTAATTGAAAACCTACAAGCTCGTTGAATATCAAATGTGATCTTACCGTTTTCCTTGTCCCCAGACAAGCAATAAATGAGCAGAGATAGTTGACGCACCCTGTCCACGCAACGTTGCGGGTAACGTTGCGCGTAACGTCTCGTGTAACATCCCATTGTGTTTTGATTGATTACGCCCCCACCGACTACAGATTCGCAAGTTTTTTGGCAAATTACGTTGTTGTCGTTCGGAAGTGTTACGTTTTACACCCGAATAACATGCTATTATTAATGCGTTAATAGGTTTAAGTCTGTATGGACGGTGTAAGATTTAGAGAATAGTGTTTCGAAGAATTATAGAGGCTAATGGTGGCCTGTTATAAATGAAAGAGATAGCTAAGTGATCACGTGAATAAGATTGTTATAAAATGTGAATTAATAAAGACACTTTATAATTCATGATTAACTGGCTTCTGCCGCGTGTTTTATGTACAATAAAGAGTTATACATACATACATGCATACATTAAACTGAAAGTACAACTTAACACAACCACTCAACCCAAGGAGAGCTATTCATCACGTATCGCCAATATCTTGAATTATCAAAAATTCAACCTTCGTCACGATACGTCTTCTACATTAATCTAACTCAAGTAATATATCAACAAATTGCATCTAATTCCAAGAAAAATTGCCTTCACACAGATGTTAATGTAATCGTCGCCCGCTGAACACCGCGGCTATATTTTACAGGTACTTAATCAAACATTAACGTACCAGCCAGCCAAGCTTAATTGCTTCAATTGTAATTAGTAGACACTCGAACCGGCGCATAATGCGACGCTTGCTCCCCGCAAATGGAAGCAAATTAAGTTAGACAAACAATAAATGCCACGGGCCATGTACAATGTATAAGTACTTCTTACATCAGTGTTAAGGGGTGGGAGGGACATTATGCAAAGTACAAAATCCTATTTGCCACGTGCTCTGTCGCCGCCAAAAGCCTAAGCGGCGTAATAGAGTTGTTTATAGGGGCAAAGTGAATGCGCCCCTTCGATACAATCATTTTCCTGTAACACGTGTATTTGGAAAGAACATAGTCCCGTCAAAGAGTGTTTTGCGCGATTGTTGCGTAATACCCGCCCGCTGTGTTATGCTACTTTCTCTTGTTTTGTTCTTTCACATTTTGCGAACGTGCTCGTACTTGATTAGACTTATTTGAATGTTAACGTAATTCCAATATTTTTTCTAGCCTCAGATATGTACTAAACATTCATTCATTTTTGTTACCTTTACTGCCTCTGACGTGGTTATTTTTTCTTTTTTTTTATTTCTTCCGGGAAAGCCAAAGGCTTTCATGCCCATGCAACCACGTCGATACTTTTATAAACCTCTAAAACTTCATTTCATTTATTGTTTGGTTTGCTGTTTTATTTTATATCATTTTATCATCCGATGATCCCAACGCGGGCATAATGTTGAGTTGGAACCATGTCCTGACAATTTTGTCCCTATTTAATGATTTTTGGATTTTTTGATATTGTTACGAATAAACTTTTTCTTACTACCCTTTCTAAAAACTACAGTCGTTTTGCGATTAATTCTGTGTTCTTAGACATTCCGTGATTAAAGAAAACTTAAGAAAATGTATGCTCATGAAGACCAAGTTTGAACTTTATTCAACTTTTTGCTAGCTGCGCTGCGCCGAGTCGGTGATAAATTAAATCGGATCAATTCTCTTATGAGTTAGTTGGGCACGCCCCCGCGATAAACGCTGAGAGTTAACGAGTTCTCAGTTCCAAGAAAACTCCAGTAATTCGCTAAAGCTGACGTCAGGCGCATGCTGAGCGACGCGAATAAATTAGAACGCCAATCGATTCTCCAGTCGCGGATTAAAAACTCCCGCGAATCATCCGAAGGCAGAATTCATTTACGCCTAACCCGAGACTTAACGAGTTTACGAAAACAAAGTTATTTAGGTAATGCATATTAATAAACTCTTTAACTTTTCAAGTATTTAAAGTTACCTCAAAAAGTAATTTAAATAAGGTTTTTTACCGCATCAGAATACTAAAATTGAGGGGTATGGTTAGCGCTGACGAAGAAAAAATTTCAAAGGCGGGGTAATTAAGATGTAAATTTTGTCAGAAACGGTCCGGAATTCAGAAAACAAATGTGTTAATGAGAAACAGTGGTACAATGAGTATCTCGTCGTACCAATGTTCTGACAGTGATCATTATTGTGGGGGTGCGTGGAAGGGCACCAGTCCATCAGTAACAGTTTTTGAAGGTCATGGCCGCAATCAGAAGTAGCGGCGCAACATATCTACCGCTAACTCAGAATACACCACCAGGAGGGAAGTAGCACGCCACGGTACGGTTGATAATGGTCAGACGATGATTGATGACTCCAGCGAGGACTGCTTGATTAAATTAAATGTCATTCGGCCGGCAGCGAAAGGTTTCGTATAGTTAATAATCCTGTGGCGTAGTTATCATTCACTATTGTTCTATTATCTGATGTATTGTGAGTGGTCTCGAGTGGCTGGATTTCGCTGTACTGGCTACTTTGTGGCACAAAGGGGTGATCTTACTGAATTTTATGTATGCGGACTGCTGCGATAGCGTACGGATCAAATAGCCCACATTAATGGCGGGTGGAAAGATGACGTCGGGAATAAAAATTTTGTTTATTTTGTTTCGTTTTTATTTATTCTACTCGTATTTACATTTTATCTAAGCGCGAAAGTCTTGTGTATTTACTTGTATCTAAGAGTCTTTTTTATAATTGCTCTCCTTCACAGAAGCTGTGAGAATTGCTTGGCTTAGATTCCAATTATTTCTGTACGATTTTATATTTACGGAGTACTTATTTAAACTTTATTATACGCACTGTATCTACTCCGGTTCATACGCTGGTTTCACTTTAGGGTAGGCAGACGCCAGATCGCAATTTACCTCGGACTTTCTTTCTTGGCTGCGTGGCCTTCAGCTTCATGTAATTAATCCCTCTTTTCAAGCATTCTTGTCGATTCAGTTCACTTTTATCTAACAAAACCTGTTATGTCAGTGTTATTAAGAGCTCGTACCTGTACGTAATTACTTGTATACAGTAGGCAAAGTAAGTCGATGAGTCAGCAGCAAGTGATCAATGTTCTGCGTTTGACAGGGTTCAAATTGTTAGCCTGTAACGATCCGAACTGCATCGTCACATGTGCGATATCGGCAATGGAGGTGTAACGAGGAACTGATAGCGACGATATATGGCCTCAATCGACGTTTATAGTCTGCGTTGTGCGAGACCAAGAATTTGCAGCTTATGTGCACTTTATTGCCAAAAAGTTCTCAGACAATCCAAGGACGGAAATATCGTGAAATGGTGTATTTCTTGCGAACATTCTAATTCAAAAACTTTATAGGTATTTTTATCTCGTATATACTTTAGGAAGGCTTTAGTATTTTAGTGTTTACAGTTGTGAATATGAACAGTATACGCCTTTACAGAATGATTATTCAATACTATAAATAAATCTTACGAATAAACCCACAAGCGGATATACGCGTGACGTTACTAAAGTATGAGAATACAATAGCGGACAGAACTAACATCAATAAATTTTATACCTAAAAACGAAACGCGGCAGTAACATAAATTTTCCGCGGTAGATAACTTTTGAAGGACACCAACGCGACCACAATAATAGGTACACTAGATACTACTTTTTAGGTAACAGTGATATTGTTATCTTATGTTATAAGTTTCATACTAAATATATTTATTATTTTATGGGAACGTATCTACAAGTTATTAATCATTAGTAATTTATTACAATACTAGACTTGATTAGAGTCGCCGAAATTTTAAAAGTTTCAACACATTCACATTTTACAGCTATTGATGAACATAATAAAAATTGTGTCAATACTTGTAAGTAGGATTTCTAATTCTTCTCTAAGTAATAAGCACAAAAACACATTATTATTATAATTATTATTATTTATTCATTGTCAAGTTCAAGTTATATACATACATTATAAAGATGTTAACATTGTGTTGTTGTAGGCATAACATCTGCCTGGAGAGAGATGTCTACTGTGGCACTCCCCCCACAGTTGAAAACCTACTACTACTAAACTACTGCTACCTACTATTAAACTACTGTCCATATTCAAGTGGCACTTATGCATTCATGGTCCTAGTCCATCCATGCTTATTCTTGTTATGCGCATATTGATGGCGATCACCAATTCACCATCATCGCATTATTCGGAAACAGTGAATCATTTGCAATGGAGCCTTCAAAATGAATAAACATTATTGCATCGATTGCATTGCGTGTTTTGGTTATGTTCATTGACCGCGTAATTTGTTCAGAATTAATTGAAATTTTATTTTGATTTCATGTTCCATTGGGGGCAGTAAACAATTTTTTTATTTGATGGAAAACATAGAGAAGTTTTCTAAATTCGCGGAGGTATTTTGATTCTGAGTTATAGGTTTAAAGACTAGCCGGGGCCCGCTATGTCGTTTACGGAATATATTTTGACAGAATC
This sequence comes from Pandemis heparana, assembly GCA_963854515.1. Classification (NCBI taxonomy): domain Eukaryota; kingdom Metazoa; phylum Arthropoda; class Insecta; order Lepidoptera; family Tortricidae; genus Pandemis; species Pandemis heparana. The sequence goes on along the minus strand of OY978026.1, from coordinate 6,937,903 downwards.
ACGAATTTTAATTGATTACAAGCAAGTCAAGGCTATAATCTGTAGTTTTTAAATATTATCTATACATTTAATCTTGGATGTCTAAATCAGAAATTAAAAGATTATTTAAACCAGAAACGTCAGTTTTTGCCTGATTATTGTTAAAACTATTTTCAAAATAGACTTACAATTGGATAAATGAAAAAAAGGTTAAACCAAACGCACATAAAGAATGGATGTAAATAAACTACTAGAAAAGGGAAGGCCCGGGAGAGTCGGTGATGTATTAAAATACGGTGAAAGTAAAGCGAATCAAGATAGTGGTGTTTTGGGGGCCCAAGTGGTGCCAGACGTTGCGAGGCGAAATGTTTCTCAATCGAAAGAGAACGAGCCATTTAATGTTCCCAAATGAATCCGCTCGACAGCGCGTTGGATAAGAGGTTGAAATAGTGCGTTATAAACTAAATAAAAGACGTTAATGGACCACCATCCTAGAATTGAATACAATTTTGGTAAGCTTGCATTTTACGGTTGACTGAAATTTGAGGCGCGAGGAATTTTCAATCATTTAAAAAAATGGCCGCTACGTGCCTGTAGGATCAATCTGTTACATGCTACTCTAATAATAATTTGCTAGATAGCTCTAGCAAAAAATAATGTTTATTTACTTAATAAATTTGGTTAGTTTGCATAGCATTGGCGGCCTAGTAAAAAAAATAAAAGCCAAAGTCAACTATATTTAGACTGACTGTGATATTATAAGTTATTGTTATAAAGATGGTTATTGAAGGCAAGATACTGAGTAGTCATTATGAAATATATAACGCCTGCACAAGAGATTTACTCTTAAGTATTTTGGTAAGTGCAGAAGACTTTTGTCGGTCTTTTAAAGATAAACTGCTTAGCAACGTGACAAGATTATCTTAAAGAATTTAATTATTCAGAAAGTTAGACGTAATATTCGTCGACAAACCACAAGTCTACTTTTTTGGACGAGCTGCCGAGTGTCACGCAATTTTTATTTTTAGGTCGGAAATTGAAGTCATGGTTGTGGTTTCGTATCAAGAGATACGTCGTCCTTACGTTATTTGAAACGTTTCCTTGTAAGTCATTTCATTACGTAGTACCTATAGATTGACCTATTTGTAAAGGTAACAAGTAGACCAGGTTTTTTGTAAATATAATATACTCGTACTTACGACGAATGATCGTATGTTTCCTTTTTTGGTATAACCTGACCTAAACAAATAAACCTTATACTAGTATCATACAATCAATGTATAATTAGGGTTCCGTATCCAAATGGCAAAAAACGGAACCCTTATAGATTCGTCATGTCTGTCTGTCTGTCTGTCCGTCCGTATGTCACAGCCACTTTTCTCCGAAACTATAACAGCTATACTGTTGAAACTTGGTAAGTAGATGTATTCTGTGAACCGCAATAAGATTTTCACACAAAAATAAAATATAAACAATTAATTTTGGGGGTTCCCCATACTTAGAACTGAAACTGAAAATTGGATAGGTCTTCAAAAATTATATTGACGTTTCTGATATCATTTTTTTCTAAACTGAATAGTTTGCGCGAGAGACATTTCCAAAGTGATAAAATGTGTCCCCCCCCCCCTGTAACTTCTAAAATAAGAGAATGATAAAACTAAAAAAAATATATGATGTACATTACCATACAAACTACTACCCAAAGTTGGTTTGAATGAGATCTAGTAAGTAGTTTTTTTTTAATTGATAAATGTGTCTTTATAAGTAACCAATACAAAATGACCTCACACTGCCTACATTTTGCTTAAAAGCAGGGCTCTGCTAACACTGGATTTTATAATAACTTAGCGAATTTGTACGGACCCCTCAGTGCGCGAGTCCGACTCGCACATGGCCGGTTTTTTTGTGTAAAATTCGTAAAATTGTTAAACGCCGAGTTCTATTGCACTGTACTCACTAACATAATTGTTGTGGAACTCGTACATACCAAGTGTACTGAGCATCTCTTATTCTGTTACGAAATGTTCCATTAGATCGACGTTGGTTTTCCTTGTTGCCCATCGTACCGCGAGATTTTGTTTTGTTTTAGTTTTCCCCGCTATAAATACTGGTTATGCGACGTAGCATCGCGTCACGTTTGGAACTGTAAGTATGAGTTGCACCAAGTTATATACTTTAACGATAATTTTAACCATAACTGACGATTTTTACACATACATACCCATACATATCGTCACGCCTCTTTCCCACAGGGGTAGGCAGAGACTACTTTGTTCCACTTGCTACGATCCTGACATACCTCTTTCGCTTCATCCACATTCATCAATCTCTTCATACATGCTCGTCGGTTTCGGGTACTCTTGACCTGGCCTTTCTCCAAAACGTCCCCAATTTGATCACGGAACGTCCGCCTAGGCCTTCCCCTCCCAACGCACCCATTCACACTCCCCATATAAATCTGTTTAGTTAATCTTCTTTCATCCATCCGACGATTTTTACTTTACATTTAATAAATAAAAGTTACTTGGTGTAGCTCACACTAAATAAATACAATGTTTAAACGTTTAAGTGATGCGAAAGTAACTCTGTCTGTCTGTCTATCTGTCTGCATTCACTCTTAAGTTGCCATGAAATTTGGTGCGCAGATAGTTTGAGTTCCGAGGAAGAACATAGGATAGTTTTTATTATAGAAAATTGCATAGTTCCGGCGGGATGGCGATGAAAAAATTCTTCCCAAACGAAGTCTTGGAGAATAGCTATTTTTACTAACCGAAGTTGGAAGCACAAACGTTGAGTCTGCTGCTGTGAAAAACGTGGACAAAAGTTTTTACTACCTTAAACGATTAAGACCGAAACATAAAATTTTAGTTTTTATGTTTTGTTCTCGTTCGTTTCGCAATTAGTACAGACATGCTTCTCTCAACTTTTTGTCCTTCGTCATGTGTTTTTAGTTGCTACAGTCCTAGTAGGTCGCACTTGATGGATGATTTGTGGTTGATCGATGATCGACTCGACGCTCCCTCGAAACAGGTGTAACTTCCCGCTGTTAGACGCATGAAGATAGAACGCGGCGAATTCTAAGTAAGCAAATCTTTACCTTAAAAGAAAATATTTCAATGCGCGTCATTATGTACGTATATCTAACTAATATTATAAATGTGAAAGTATGGATGGATGGATGGATGGATGGATGTTTGTTTGTTACTCAATCACGCCAGAACGGCCCAACGGATCTGGATGAAATTCAATTTGCTTTGCTCGCTGGCAACAGCTAGTATAGTAACTAGCTGTTGCCAGCGGCTTCGTCTGCAAAGAATTCGTTTATCGCTATCCCGCGGGAACTACGCAATTTTCCGGGATAAAAAGTAGCCTATGTGCTATTCCAGACTTTTCTCTATCTATGTGCCGAATTTCATCCAGATCCGTTGGGCCGTTCTGGCGTGAACGAGTAACAAACAAACATCCATCCATCCATCCATCCATCCATACTTTCGCATTTATAATATTAGTTAGATTCTTAATGGATGTGTGTTGTGTGCCAGGTATATCAGTGGAGTTTTATAGTGTAGGTATTTTGTCACACAGTGTAGACTTTTTATTCGGCATTTGTTTATTTTGATGGCTAATTGCATTGCAATCAATTTTTCAAATTCAAATCTGACTATTGGAAGTAGAACAAATTAAATTTGCAAAACTTGACCTAAAAATACGCTACCGAATCTGAGTAAAAGGGGGTTAGCTAAAAATACCTATAATTATTGCTTTAAACGTTTTACGATTTAGCTGAACGTAATTCATGTTTACAATATAGTATAATGGCGTGAACTTAACACCGTTCCAATTAACCGATACAAATAGTCTTCGTTGTATCAAGATTTAACGCAAATTTCGTGTAAAGAAAACAACTCAACTCGGGTATTATCAAAATTTCTAAGTTACAGGTCTGCGAATACTCTGAAAACTTAGTTCGAGTATGCGTTTATCCAAGAAAGTCAATAAAAGTTAGGCAATAGAGCTAACTTCCTTGGAATTTGGATTTTGAAAGTTTTCGCTATTAAATTATTAAAAAAAAATATTACACAGCTGTTGACCGTAACGATAAAAAGTGGGCTTGACAAAGGTTTGATTCAGTAGTCTCAAATATGTAACAAAGTTTTCTTCTATTATATGTAGTGTAGAGTCATCTAAAGCCCAGTTAATACATAAAACTGCTATCACACTCGGACTTAATCAGGTGATACATTATTTTTGAATTACCTTGACGTTTCGGCCACGCGACATTTATTAGGTGATTAAGTCCAGAGTGTGATAGTAGTTAAAATAGAGGGCAGTTTATACAAGCAAGAAAATCGTGTAAATAGCGTGACATCATGGCGTCGTCGCCCTAAAAAGATAATAATTAGTGATCCATCGGGCGATGCAATACTGCTTGCATTTTTTTATGTACTGAAACAACCACTGCTCAAAGATTGTATTTTGTTGCTTTTAGTTACTTATACATATTAATCACGTCTTTATCTGTAACGGAGTAGACAGAGGCCACGTTTACCGTGATTGAGGGCGTATATGTAGAAAGGGGAATCAAAATAGTGATGGGCTGCTAACCCATCGCCTATAATACCGATCCTTACATTTTCGCTCATTCCCTCGATTGACTTTTATTATCTATCGGGAAGAGAAGCAGTTGGTTCATTCTATGTTCTTTCTTTACTCCTACTTCAGCATGGAAGAACAGGATTAGTTATATTGACCGTAAAATAGCGCTCGAAACTATAAATAAATCTGGCGTTGTTAACTCTTTTTATAACCTATTTCTTCGCTCCTTATAAATGACCTTAGTTATTATAATATAGGTCGGATGGTTATCTACAAATAGCTGCACTTTGCTGATCGATATGCCACGAGTCTGGAACGCTGCGGAATATGTCTATTCATGGCCACGGACATCCCCCGCAACTAATGAATCGATGAAACTTAACCTTTACTCCTCGATTGCGCGTTGGCAGGGCGTGCGGCAAACACCTGCCAAATCCAATTGAGGGTGCGACCACACCGCCGCTTAAAAAACGGTGACGGTACGGAATCGCAACAAAATGTATGAAGAAACGGTGAGAAAACGTGACGCATTACGACACGTGTATACGCGGCGGTTTGGTCGCACCCTGACTCCATGAATAACGGTGTTAAATTGCGGTAGACGTCAGTCTATACTTTTATGGTCCCAAATTCGAAATTCAAAGTTCAAATTGTGCCGTTCCGCTCAGACGGTTAGAGTATAATATTAGAATGAGGATACGCTATTAAAAGGTTGCCGATAGGTTTTGTCAGTTTTTTTTTCTATTATTTGTTTACGTCCATTCACTGGGCAGACCAAGACTTAATGTCTGATACGGAACAAGATTGTAAGTGATGATTAATAGGCCAACTCTTGGTACTAAATAGTCGAGTTTGATCCCTTGTTTTGGCTAATAGCCAACTATCGGACTTTTTATTGGATTCCCGAACTCAAGCTCCACAGAAGTTGTAACAACTAAACATCCGAACCACGCGAGATCTAAACTTCTATATTTTTAATCAAACTTTCCCAATTGTTACCTATTCTTCACCAATACGTGTTCACGAACACACTTAGCGTTAACTTGTTAAGTACCTATTGCCTACGCTTTGTAAAAGATTTATTTTGCGAAACGAATTCAACAGGTACTCTCATCTTACAAATTTGTCCAAGCTGTATTCTTGGCTATTGTAGATATTTCTATTGTAAATTTATTTAAAAACTTCAGAAAGCAATTTTACTTTTCTACAAGCGGTAAACTTATAACTAACTTATTCTTTTAATACAAAAAGTGTCTTAGCAAAACTCAAGTTATAATTATTAAGAAACAGTTATATTTTTTAGGGTTCCATAGTCAACTATCAGACTTTGCTCCACTTAATTCACGTAAAGCTGTAGTTGACGCTGTAGTAACGAAGTAGGAAGGTAAATATTTGTTATTCCTGATTCAATAAATAAAAAAAATAAAGAGTGATTGTGATTTAAACTGCAAAGAACGCTAATTGTGTGTGTCCCGCGCTTGTTCGTGTATAGTATTTATAAACGGTTGGACGCAGAGTTCCTAATAAATATAACACGTATCGTTTACGTTTCGCGTCCTATCTTAAATCCAGAAACAACAGAGTCGCGTGTTCTTCGGGCATCGTCAAGCCAACGATTTCGCAGCCGTTCGTCCCAAATGACCCTGTTAAAGCGGCGGTAGCGAATGGCGCTTTTATAACGTTTTAATGCGTTTCACAGTACATGCACAGTTATAGTACTAGGGCATAGAAGAATTCACCAACAGAGAGTAAATGTCATACAATTTAACAATGCGTTAAACTACTGCACTGATTGTTCAGCTCTGCAGTCGGTATTGATGGCAAACAAGCTGTTCACTGTTTCTGTTGTCAAGAAGTCGACCTCTAAAATAGGGTCAAATATAATTTTTAAGATTTAATTACAGACTTACGAAGCGGAACAGGTGAAACTGAATAAAAGCTTGTCAAAAATAGCAAATAGATACAAAGTGTGGAGGATAAATTCTTTTTATAGCTGGCCGTTGTAAACCTCGTGACAGCAGCATCTCATTTTTAAAACTAGACTTCAGTTCCATACAACCACGGTAGGAAGTGCTGCTGCCACGAGGTCACCCATTATTTCCACTATTTCCTTATATTCATTAAAAATCAGTCCTCATCATCATAATTTGTTTTCATTCAATATACAGTCCACTAATTCGCCACACAAATCATACTAAAATTGCTTCATTGTAAAAACATAGCGAAAACCTAGTTGCTCGGTACGAGCCTCAGATCACAAATCACAAAATGACTTTCGGAAATAGATGACGCGTGGAAAGCTCGTATCACCACTCTTTTGTTTAATTCATCTATGTGCAAGACTTACGAGTATGTTACTGAACTACACCACACTTTACGCCGTCAGAATTGCTGCCTTCAATTGTTGGAAGGATTAATTTCGTCGAGTTCGCCAGCACTCGAAGTTTGTTTCAGATGTTACTCGCACGTAGGTTATTGCTCTAAGTTTTTATGCTCCACTTGCAACGTTTACTCAATCCGAATTGTCGTTTTCAGCTCTATTACCTCCGTATTTGACTCTAGTTAATATTTAGGCTTTAACTCGAGCGCGCTGGTGATAGATAATTAACCCATAATGTTTTTACTTCAAAAATTTAGGTGAGTGAATTGTCGCTAATGCTCTGTATCAGTGTTATTATTATCCCCTGCACGGATGATACAAGATAGTTTTAGTTATTTCTTTCCTCTATACACCACAGGCACATTGTATGTACCTATTTAGTTTTATAATTTTTATCTGGGTCCCACTGAAAAACAGCGTTGCGGCTTGCCGCAACATTATGCTGAGTGGGGTCCATTTTACACCACATCGGTACTATTCCTTGGTATATTGTATTTCTCCCTATTTTATATCTACGTGTATCAAATTTCTTTCTTTCTTCCTTTCTTTCTTTATATATTCGAGCGGATGGATGACTTTTATTTACAAGTTTTAACAATTTATTAAGTAGAGTTCCAAATTTAAGCATGCAAAGCCTATGCAAGTTGTTACACAGTTGATATTTTATTCCCTTAACCTTCGGCTCAGCTGAAAGAGCCGAAGTCTTCAATATAATACCACCATTTTCGTGGCCAATTCGTCCAATGTTATCTGGAATGAAATATAAGTCGCTTTTGGTTTGTACCTAAGCAATGCTAAAATGATTTTTTAAAAGCGGATTTAATAAAATATGTTTATGACTGGGAGACTGGGGATTCTGCCATCCTATTCCGTTAATTTCCGCACCGTTTTGCGAGACAATTTTCCTGAACACACTCGGTGTCATATTAAAATGATAATAACAACACGGTCCCAAATCTGACGGAGGCTTATTGTAAGTCGGCGAAATGACCAACGGAAGAGCCGCTTTTGTTCGAAAATTCTGTACTTGATAGATACTTTTTAATACTTAGTATTGTTTGTACAGTTTATTTTAAATATTTATTTGAATCTGGCGTTACTTGGCTTCATGTCCAAAAACTTAACCAGTTACGTTGCTACTCTGAAACTACCACAGTTGTGCGAAACATGTATAAAGAACTATGATTTTGCGCGCGGTGAAAAAAAATGCTCTATGGGATCAATTCGTCGTTCATCTGTTATGTTAGTCTCCGTGTGTGTATTTCAAAAGACTTCTCCTAGGAACACGTGGAAGTGACGAATTTATATTGATACGAGTATGGAACACTTAGGGTTATGGTCTCTTCAAAAAGTGAAGTTTTGTATTCACGCGACTAAAAGGTACTAACTAAATAAAATATTGAATTTTTTAGTGTAAAAACCTTGGGAAATCCCCAAAATAGCCAGATAAAAGCAATTGCAAAATGAAAAAAAAACTACTTTAACTCTGCCTAAAACACTTCAAGCTCGGCACGCAGCCAAGACTCCGAAATTAGTTCTTAGGACAATCTTTTATCTATTCTCCAGGCGTACAGGAAATAACGATTACTTAAGGGTTATTTAGGGTCAAGCGTTAAGTGCAAACGAATCAGGAACTTTCTATTCGATAAGTTCCTAAGAGGCACGCATAACGTTAACATCTTGTCCCTTTAAGTAGTTACGAAGACTATAATTAAGATTACCTATAGTCTCAATGAAGAGTGTAATATTTCGTTCTTCATAAAATAACGTACCTACGACTGCCAAAGTAATTCATTTTTCGTTTGTTTCTCCTTTATTACCACTTGCACGACTTCTGCAGATGCCACCGCGATATTAAGCGTTTTAATATATTTTATTATTATTTTAGAATGTAATATTTCACTGTCTGGTCTAGACCGTGGAGTCTCTGACAGATGAACGTCTAGTCGGGCCGACAACTTAGCAGACACACGAGAAAACGATTAGCAGAGTCTTGAAACGGAGGGTAGATATTAAAAGACTTGTCTTTTTTATCATGAGAATTGTTCCTGTGTTATCTCAGAGATGAAAAATGTTCGAGTGCAGTGGAATATAGAATATAATATAGAATATAGAATATTTTTTATTTGTTAAACATAGGTAGATTACAAATTACAAGATCTTATGACATTAAGGACCCTCCATGTTTTGCCGCTAGGCATACAAATATCCGTTGCATATCGGAACACCATAGGTGGGTGAGTGTGGTTCGTTATATGGTAGTTGATCCCAAAGTATTGTCATAAATATGTACATCTAACATTTAATGATACGTATTTGAACACATTTGTAGTGAGAGTTTTTAATGTTTTTAAATATCAATTTAGACGCACGAAGTCCATTGTCAGCCTAAAGAATGTGCCTTTTAAAAATGAATGTGCAGTAAATTTTCAGTGGTGCATATTCACGCTGTGTACTGTGTAGCTATGTAGATCGGACTTCAAAACATGAAAATTTTATGTTACAATTTTACATCATTTTATAGACTTTAAATTTTCAGTACCTAGGTAGTACTAGGTAGTTGTTCTTAGTTAGGTAGTAGTAGTAAAATATTTTTTTAATTTTTATATTCGACAATATCCAAAGAAAAACAAATTTTAATCAAGTTGAAAAACAACTGTGGGCAAGACTTGTTAAAAATAATTATTTTAAATTCAAGTTTTCTTTGTTGCACTCATTTAAGATTATTTAATGGAATTTTAATTATAAACACACGGTTATGGGGGATCTAGACGGGAAATCTTTTTTTTTTTTTTTATGTGAATACGATAGTTTGCTGCGGTTAGCACAACACCGATGGTCGTGGAGATCCTTCGGAAGGTCTTTTGGCAGATATGATGAGATGACGATGATTAAAGGTTATGTTATGTGAGCTTCGCTTGCAAAGTGGCTTACGCTTATACAGAGCCTGTAGTGTACGTTTTTAACTCTTAAAATAATCATCTCAGTGCGTACCAGTAGCGTGGCGTCAAGTATATCAGAAGGCAAGCCGAAGGGAACTTAACTAGCCTTTTCCTCTAATTCTGCACAATAAATTGCCTTAAAATAGGCAAGCCGGTGGGAATCGAGTTCTATGGACGCCACGCCACTGGTGCGTACACGTAAACGTCCCAATAATTATGGGAAATTTGCTAATCTTGAGACGTTTATTGCGATAAAACTTAACTAAGCGCTTTGCTTTACCCATGATGAAGTTTAAAGGTAGGTTTAGACAAAACTAGCGAATGTTGTCATAGTCAAAGTCATTATCTAGTATAATTTATCAAGATTCTACAGTCAACATAAAATAATATTTAACACTTATGACGTCACAATAGAATCCTAATTAACTTACTGAAATTTAATATCTAAACGACACTGAAAATTAGAACACATAGAAAAATCCGAAAAGTAAAGCTATGGCCGGGTATCGAACCCGGGTCCTCGTCATTCCGTGACGCTTGCACGTTTCAGTGTCGTTTAGAAATTAAATTTCTAACGGTAAAACGTAAAAAGTAAACATTAAAAATCAAGAAGTAAAAAAATCTTGTTTAATTTGATATTTCCTTACTGAAATTTATATAAATTGTCTATGAGTCTCTCGCCAACCTGCCGTATTCTCTCTGTGTAAACAGAGAAGCATGGTTTAATTGTTCTTCCCTTTTTGCAAAGATTCTACAAATGCTCACTCGCTGGATATCTTGGTTTTCGTTCTTACTCGTTGGTATTGGAATCGACATTTGACGACACTGGCACAGCACTACAAGCATAGTACAACCCTAGAGAGTGAACTGTCAGAAGGGTTGACGTTTTGAGATCGGCGCGAAAATGCGAGAGGACGCTTATGCAGAAATTTATGGGATAATACCTCTTTTCTAAGTTCCCATGTAAGTCGGATTGCTTTCACTACACAATTCTGTTTAAGCTTAAATATCAAAATGGGCTCTACTCAAGTTCTGGCTCTTTGTTATGATTAAACCCACATTAGAAAATGTTCACCTCTATTATGTCAAAATCAGTTACAACATAATGCCAGAACGCATGGCCGTTTAAACCCGGAAGCGCCATTAAACCGTCCCGGTGCAATCAATTCGTGTTCTATTGGATTGAAAGTGTATTTGCGTTGCCCGAATTATTATTCCGATGTCAGCGTCGGTCCTACGGGAACGCCGATTTTATTGTTAACGTCCCAGCGTCAAATAATCATGAAAACAATCGCATATGTCGTGATACATATCTACATACATACATAAATCACGTCTATGTCCCATACGAGGAAGACGAGGTATCTATTGTGTAGGTCAATCATCATTCATTCATCATCATCATCATCATTCATCAATCAATCATCATCATCATCATCATCATCATCAATCATCATCATTCATCATCAATCATCACAATCGTCATTTTGAGTCAACCTGAAGATTAACCCATTATTATTTTGTACGGGGCACTCAGTGTACGAGTCCGACTCGCGCATTAGCGCAATTTTTTAGCCTTTATTTTTTTACGAGTACTTTTTCATAATTCATAATTCATAATTCTTTATTCACATAAAATTACACAGTAGGTGATAAAATAACAATTCCAGTGCAGAAACATATTTTGCTACATAATAGCATGCAAAGTAACCTTAAAACTAGACTTATAATTACCTAGACTAGATACATAGGCATCGCATAATGTAGAATCAAATAATAATAATAATAATTTATTCAATTCGAGTACCTAACGGAGACTCATTATACAGAATTACAATATTATATAATTCAAAATTTGAATTGCATTTCGAACAGAATTTGTTTCGTATTCCATTAATTTCATTTTGTTTCACAAAATAATAATAATTTTCTTTATTTTAACATCACTAGATCAGCCGGTGTACTTCGTAATAGTACTTACCTATAAGTTATGGAAAGAAAGCGAGTTCAAAACGTTTGTGTAGCCTAGAGGAACATAATATCCCTGACTATTTTTATACTAACTACCCATTATACTTATTGCTTAGAACATTAAAAAAACTCATAAGTATTGGTTCAATACAGAAAAGCAATGAACTACAGCAACAATGAATCCTTTCATGTTTCATTCAATATTATTAAGCTTATATTACATTAATAGAAATACTTACGGTGTCTTTTGTATCTAGACGACTAAATTTATCGTAATATATCTTCTACTCAAATCCAAAGCCTGGTTTATAGTTCATCATCAATTTAATTAACTGACGCTGGAAATAATTGTCAATTCAAAGCCGATAGTTATAACATTGGCTAGTCGCCAACTAGTTACGTGATTCAATGATAGTACCTAATTTTTTCACGAGCCTATTCTAGTTCAACCACGCGAGTTGATAATTTACATTGATGATTTTCTTGGAACTAGCAAAATGTGCCGTTATGCACGCAACGCTAGTGGACTTATTCACGAGTTACAATTAAAGTATTTGTATAGATAATATTGCGGGTTTGTGTGTGTAAAATGAAACGTCGTTCATTTAATCGCATTTGATTTCAATTCATACATAATGCAAATAATACGAATGTTTTTTTTTATATGAATAGGAAGGCATACGAGCAAGTGGGTCACCTGATGATAAGTGATCACCACTGCCCATAGACACCCGCAACCCCGGAGGGATCGCAGAATATGCGTTGTCAACCCAGAGGGCTAAGATCAAATGCCTTTTGTGCTCGTAATTTCCCCGACTCTCCACACCGGAACACAACAGTGCATGCACTGCTGCTTAGCGGCAGGGTTAGCGAGTAAGATGGTGGTAGCGATCCGGACGGACCTTGCACAAGGCCCTACCACCCGCAATGAATGAAAACCGACTGTGATTCTGAGTTTTACAAGCTTTTTATAAATGGAATGTATGTCTGTAGGTATGCAAATGTGTTGAATCTTGCGACTCAATTTTTATGCAGATATCTTCAGCCGATTGATCTGAAATTTAGCATACTTGAGTAAGCTGGATGACAATACAATAATCTGTTAGTAGCGTTCTGGTGACCCAGCCAGGATCGTCTCCGCAGGAAGGAACTCTTCAATAATTGGTCCGATTGACTTGAAATTTGGTACACATAATGTGGGACGGATGACAATGCAAGTACAGTCAGCAAAAAAAGCTTGTCTTAAAAATGATTTTTTTGACAGAAACTTACGAATTACTTAATCTGTTTGCCTTAAAAATTGTGACCTTACCAGGCTCTGGACAAGTTGTGAAATCATAATTTCTCCCTTTTATGCGCAAATCTTACGTGTCATCGTGTTAAATTTTGTAAACTTATAAGTATTGGCAAAGGGCAGTACGGGCACTGGAGTTAACCGCACCACTAAGCCAGTACTTGCTAAGTTCCGGTGAAGAGTGTAAGGCAGGCGGTGAAATTACTTTCACATGAGATATTCCACCTGAAACATCTAGGTTGGCATCGCATCTGCAGACCCACGTGCTCGTTTTCCACTCTTTATTATAAAAAAAAACTTTGACAATACGACTCAACGTCAACTTATGAGGTGTCATAATCACCAGCTAACCATTGGGGCTCTAGAAGTGACAAGTGACACTGACAACTCAGTTTAGGTTGCAAAGCTATACGAAGCCCAGTTTTGCAATAAGCTCTATTCTATTCTCCCTTTATGGCGGCCGTAAGGCTTGGGCCAATGTCAGTTTAATGCAATAAGCTCTTGAAGTTAGCAATGTAATCCGAATCATCCTGGTCACCTGTCATCTGTCACGTTTATCAAATAGGGGCTTAGTGACGCACACGTTTGACAAATCGACACACAATAGCGACGTTGGAGAATGTTAACGACATCGTAGGTATCAGGGCCGAGATATCTTTTTACGGCTTCAAAGCGCAATATGTTTCGCTTTATTTACTGCAGGCTATAAAATTACTTTATGACTATCTTATTTCGCAAAGAAAGACGCGACACCTTAGCGATGATGGAGGTTTTTTTACATTTGTCAGTCAATAAAAACAATTTTATTGGCATTTTGTGACGATGGCCGACGCGTTTCATGCATCGCGGAGCTCTGTTTGATGCGATCCAATAAAATCTCTTGTCTATAGCTAACAACCAAATATTGGCTTTCCAGTCGGCTATTGTTTGGAACGTTCCGTCCGCTTTAAATGAATCAACATTAACTACTCTAACAACGGAGATTAATAAATCCAAGAGAACAAAAGAATCGAAATAGGATAAATTTAAGCGATTACGAAAATACCGACAGATTTTTCAATTGAGATTCCAATAAATATTGGAGATAATAAAAGCGATAGGGTAAATTATATTCATATGATCTTCGTAAAAACAAAGCGCTGTACAATAAATTCTCAATTCGGCAATGTTTTGAGTTAGCTTTATCTCATAAAATCAACCGACCGTGAAGCCATGAAGGCAATGGAACCATTTGCATTTTATTGGAATACATTGCCATTAACACATCAAAAGAATCCGATCATCGACATCGAAATTAACAATAACGGACGGTGAAAACAATCACCATAATATTAGGCCAATAGATATAGGTCGGTACAGGTAGAATTTTCAGTTCTTTGTCAGTATTTGGGATAATACCTAGTACCTATATGTAGGCAAGATGATTAAAAAATAGTACGTACTTCGTCGATTGAGTTTTGTTCGGCGTTTTTAGTATTTAATACCCATACGGTGTTGATGAGTGTCGTTTGTTATTAAGTAGCAATTTTGTGAGCGATTTCTGAAAACTGTTACTTTAATATTCTGTGAGATGGCGTTAAAATATTAATATTTTTTTGCGAGAAGTGGTTCTTTCGCCGTACAACCTAGATCAATTTGGAAGGTAAACTTACAAAATACATAATATACATACTAAAACCAGTAATGTGATAAACCAAAATTTTCATCAAAATCTTCTTTTTTAGGGTTCCGTACCTCAAAAAGAAAATTTGTTTTGCTATCGAATTATAATTTTAACTCAAACTCAAATCAAACAAAAATTCAAGTACTACACTAACTTCATAAATGTGTAAGTTTGTGAATTTTACCGTATAGGTGGTATGTTTGTTATTCTTTGACGCTAAAACGGCTGGACAGATTTTGTACGAAATTTGGCACAATATTAACCTAAAAAGTTTCCGTGTCGTGATTAATAAATTCTTTATAAATGAAGTCTTCTAGCTTGCAAATATTTTCATAGAAGAAAAAACATTGTAGAAAAGTTTGATATCATTATATAACAACATTGTCATTCATATTCCTCGTGCTCAGATAACTTTCTTTTAGTTGTTTTCTTCCGGTTTTGCGTACATTTTGGGAGAAAAACAGGCTCTTGTTTCTACCTGGCTTCATTCTGTTTATTTAGTTACATAAGTCAAACTACAGAACAAATCATAGTTACTTTGCTACTCCACAACGTGTGTGAGACACATACATATTTACGTGGAAAATCCGTCCAATTCCGTTTCGAACATAAATCAACACATCATCAAACTACTCCGACAGTTCTTGACATTTTAATGATTGATGTAAGTACATCTGCTTCTGTTCTGCTAATCTGAACATAATCACTAGATCTGACGATAGTTAGATATCCAATATCCCCCTGGTTAAATTCAGTTTGGTTGCACTGATCAATTTGCAAAATGAAATTTGGCTTCGATTTGATCCAATCGAAAATGGATTTACGAGATTCATTTTCACGGGTTTCCAAAATACTCAAATAATTTCAACAGATTATATTGTGAAAGCCGTTGACGGATTTCGTTTTATCTATCTAATGTTTATAAATATACATTAATCTGAGGGTTCAAGTCGTATTTAACTCGTTATAAAATAACAACATTAAATGAAAAAACTGAAAAAATCCCCGCGCTTTAATCGAGTAATCTTAACATACGTACTTAATTAATATAAAAAAAAAACAATTTTATGCCAAAAATGCCTTAAGTACATCATTTTGGAAAAAAGCTGATAGGTACTCTTCAAACTACTGGACCAATTTTTACCAAAGATGGCTTAGAACCATCGCAGCAAGGAAACTGGCTTTCGAATTTAAAAAACCGCATCGAAATCGCTCCATCCAAATTATAAGGCAAAACCCTTATAGTTTCGCCTTTTTTAAACGATGGAGTCCCAAAAATTATTGGCCACTTACTGGGGCAATTAAATTTAGTCCTTAAACTGGGTTTAAGTCTGACAGTTCCATACATTTTATTAAATAAACTGAGCTTAACATTAAATCGAGATTATTTTTTACCCGCAATCAAGACAGAGAAACGGGATAGCAAATGAATGAAACCGTTGTAATATTTTAAAACTTTCTTCGTGCAGTCGGTCTTAGCCCGTCGGTCCGGTCGTAACGAGTCCCGAGCGGTCGTGAGCATGATTCGTTCGGTCGGGATCTTAACTAATTACTCCCAGGGGATCCTAAATCTTTGGGATTATCAAGCATATAAACCGAAGCTTTCGCGAAATATCCTTTGTTTGTTAATGCTTCAAATTAACATCCATTTAAGTAACCGCTATTGAGAGTAAATGGCGTTGCCGCTAGCGTCACAAATTATGTACGAATCGCTGCATCTCTTGTTGTCTTTAGTACTTAATGAAATGGATTACAAATTAAATGTATCAAATCACATATGACATTTTAAGCTTTAAACACATGTAAAGAAGTTAACGACATTTATAAGCAGTCATATTTTCTGGGAGATATAGCCCGTGATTTAAAACTTTTGTTTATAAGTCAGTAAACTGATTAAGTAGGTAAGTAAGTTAGTAAATGTTTTATTATAAAAATATAAAGGAACAGATACACGAAAAAAACATTATATATGGACAAAGGCGACTTTATAAGGACTTTTCATCTCTCATACTCTGAAAGTCGGTCATTGATTATCTGGATATAGGGTTGAAAGTGACTCATCGCGACCCTTGGGTTGAAAGTATTTTTTTTTTCTAGCTAATCCAAATGAGGTACATAGCAATGGAAATACGTATACAGCCATGTAATCTATGTTTAAAATAATAATCTATACTAATAGTTCCTTTTTAATTGTAAATGGAAAAATAATTTTAAAATAACATTCCCGCTATATATAAGCTTATGCAAGCGTATACAACGAGAATTAGTAGAAATTATTACGTTCGGTAATTTTTTTAGCTTGAAATATATAAGTCGACAATTAATTGATAGCGACCTCCATGTCTGCAAGTTTAAAAAAAAACTAGCCGGCCGCCATTGGTGCGCAGAAGAAATGCGCAATGCGCGCAAATCGCGCAATAGAAAAAAGAGCGGGAAGAGAATGACAAACGTAACAAATACTAAATGCGACCATGCGACGTTAGTGAAATTTTAATTTCCTCATATTCGAAATGAAAAGTAGAGTGTTCAACTCGGATGAAATTACCCATTTCACCCTCGAACTATTGGCACCCTCACTTCGTTCGGGCGCCAGAAATATCTCAGGTGAAATGGGTATATTTCAACCCTAGTTTATCAATCTACTATTTTTTCCCTATAAGGGATCTCTACCAGTTATCCTTTGAGTAGATGAGAGGAGCATTAAACGAGGCACCGACAAAGCGTGAGGTAAAATTCCAGATAGTGAAAGCCACAATAGAGCGTACATCTCTAAATACACCAAACTCATTTGTGGTGTTCAATAAAAGAGTATTGGTATTGTATTTTGTATTGTAATTCATAAAATAAGCTACTAAATATCATTACACACAATGCTTACATACAAAATACATACAATAAGAGTACACATCTAACTAATATTATAAATGCGAAAGTATTTATGGATGGATGGATGGATGGATGTTTGTTTGTTACTCAATCACGCTGGAACGACCCAACGGATCTGGATGAAATTCGGCATATAGATAGAGAAATGTCTGGAATAGCACATAGGCTACTTTTTGTCCCGGAAAATTGCGTAGTTCCCGCGGGATAGCGATAAACGAATTCTTTGCAGACGAAGTCGCTGGCAACAGCTAGTATACAATATTTAAGGAAATGGTGTGGTTAAATATCAGACTTAACAAATTTTATAGAATATTTTTTGATTTATTGTTATTGTTTCTGTATTATCGTATCAACAGACATTTTTCCGAACCGGTGGTAGATTTTATTTCTGACATTCATAAGTGCTTGTAAAGCCTAAATTGAATAAAGATATTTTGACTTTGACTTTGACTTTGATTAGATATCAATTATCTTTTGAGATAATAGGGAGTTAGGGACCTCTTTTGAAAGGTATACTCCAAAGTGCGATGGAACTACAAAATCCAAGCGTCTCCCCGGCACGAGCCATCTGTGAATGACGACTGCCATAACTATAACAATCCGACGTCTGTCTGTAGCACGCGTCAATCAGATTGTAGCGCAGGCGTGATTGTCACTTGGAAATTTTACGACTATTTTAGTTCTGAGCATGAGAAAGACTTATTGTAATCGTATATAAATATGCGGATTGGAATGATAATTCAATGTATTAGGAGTCGATGTGTGAAAAGCCCTAGATTCCCTCTATAACATATGGGCGTTCATCGAAGATATAGGTAATTATATGGTAAAATAGCAGATAGGAAAATCTAAATCTTAAAGATATTTGACGATCGGATAGCCTAGTGGTTAGCGAACCTGATTATGAAGCTTGAGGTCCCGGGTTTGATCCCCGGTCGGGGCAGATTATTTGTATGATGAATACGAATGTTTGTTCTCGAGTCTTGGGTGTTTAATATGTATATAAGTATGTATTTATCTATATAAGTATGTTTATCCGTTGTCTAGTACCCATAGTACAGGCTTTGCCTAGTTTGGGACTAGGTCAATTGGTGTCAATTGTCCCACGATATTATTATTATTATTATTATTATAAACTAAGTACTACTTCGGTTAAGATATTTGACAAGTTTGTTTGTTCACGTTAATTTCGGTAAGGATTTTCATGATGTTTTCAAACGTAGATTAAGCTTAGCCTAGAGCCTAGTACAAGCTTTGTTTCATCTAAATCGGATGTGGGGAGGAAACACGTTTTTATAAAATACTAGCTGTTGCCAGCGACTTCGTCTGCAAAGAATTCGTTTATCGCTATCCCGCGGGAACTACGCAAATTACGCAATTTTCCGGGATAAAAAGGTAGCCTATGTGCTATTCCAGACTTTTCTCTATCTATGTGCCGAATTTCATCCAGATCCGTTGGGCCGTTCTGGCGTGATTGAGTAACAAACAAACATCCATCCATCCATCCATTCATCCATCCATACTTTCGCATTTATAATATTAGTTAGATTAGACTAGCTTCCGCCTGCGACTTCGTCCGCGTAGTATTAGCAATTGACATGTTTATCGCAATCCCGCGGGAACTGAAATTTTCCGGAATAAAAAGTAGTCTATGTGTTAATCTAGGGTACCAGCTATCTCCGGTTAAAATTTTATCAAAATCCGTCCGGTAGTTTCAGCGTGAAGAAGGAACAAACATACACACTCACATCGTCACATCCATCCATCCTCACAAACTTTCGCATTTATAATATTAGTAGGATTATTAACAATTAATTCATTGATCATGGCGTATTTATCGTGTCAATCCATAGAAATCTGTTTTTCCATTTTATTTAAGCTACTCATACTTACAAGTTTAAAAATAATCTACAATGTCATTGAGTATCCTAAAACAAAAGTCTGTGCGGTATTAGTTGTGGGTGTCAACTAAATGATTTGTCTTTATTACCCAACTATTGTATAAAAAAAGAGAAACATGCTATTTACCTAACTGATAGTAGGTACCTATTGTGAGTATAATTAGTCAATATAGCGCTGAAAAGTCTACAGGTCGAAATTTGGACAATGTTAGAAAAACCTGTTAACCGTCAACCTATACCTAATGTCCAGCTATGATACAACCTGCAACTCAAATCTGCATATTATTTTTATGGAAAGTTTGACGATAGTTCAAAATTTCTAACTGTGTAGATTTTACTCTGGTCCCCTTGGTTTGCATGTAGAACAGAAAATGAACTGAACGCTGCAATGAGCAGACGGTCAAACCCGACGAAAGTTAAAAGGAAAATTTGAATACGGAATATCAAATCGGTTTAAAGCACGCTTCATCAGGAATGTGATAATGTGTAGTGGGGTGGGAGGCACGGCACGTTATGAAATTAGTTCAGTCTGTGGTCACAGTTCGGGCTTAAAGTTCCATGATTTCGTTGTTTAAGCTCGAAATATAACTTGTTCGGTAAATTTTGCTATTTTGTAGAGATGATAATTAAAACCGTTAAGGTTACAAAACTAGTTCATTATAAAACTAGTAGGTATCGGAGAGAAGAGTTGGGTCATACCTCTGAACCGGGTGTCTTACAATTATTATAAATAATTTCAGCAGGTTGGATAAGTTTAATAAAACACTCCCACATTATCATTTTTCATCGTAATTTTTTAATTGAAAATTCAGCCAGCCCTTTCACAGCGTACATTTTAAACATCGACCAATGTCGGTGTGTGTCTAACATAGTACCTAAATCGGAAACCATTCAAGATAAATGCTTCATACATATGATACACACATATCAATGTGTGTAAATAAATTTAATACAACAATTTATGGCCCTATAATTAATTTTATTTATAACGTCACTGTTTTGGTGACTAATGGCCACTTGCTGAAAAAATCTCGTGTGTGTCTAGCTCAGTTTAAAATGCATGGAACTGTCAACTGTTTAACGACTAAATCTAGGTTAATTTAAGGTTAATTTTAAGGGGTGCGTGTCGGGTTACCTCCACGTGTGGTCAGGAGCTGCTGTTCGTTTCTGGATCCATCCGGGGGGAAGAGCAGTGCTTGGTCCAGTGCACCCTGGGCAACGGCTAATAATTTCCTGGCAGTATCTGAGGGATATCATTGACCGTTGGCTAAGAGCCCGACAGGGGGGGAGGGGGGTCTTTGACCATATTACCGTACAACGTTGCCGACATTTTGTTGATTTTGTCACAAGATTTTATAATAAAATTTTACCCTGACATTGGCGAAGTTGTCGTCGCTATAACGACTTGTAACGCCACAAATAAAAGAAGAAGAAGAAGTAGGTTAATTTTGCCCAAAAAGTAGTTCCTAATACGGATAAATAAATAAACTTTATAACAACGGTTAGAATTGCGCTAAGTACTTTGGGATATCTCGTCTGCGGTCCGAGCCTTTTAACTCTGAATACACCCAATTTTACTTATTTTAACGAGCACGTATTGTATTGCAATCCACGTTCGCTGGCAATAAAAGTGGGGTTATCTTTATTCTGCAATCGGTCGTACCCTTTCATGGCCGCAAGGCTTTTGGTCAGAAGCCCATTTCATATATCAAAAAGCTTCATCCGAGATAAACAACACCAATGGGACAAGCATGAGACATTTTTTCTGTAAGTAGGTACTTTATCTTTTTAATATTAGGTACTTAATAACTTAATCATTGTAAAAATAAGCAGTAATAATAAAAAACTAAATTGATTCTTATATTGAGACAAGATGAACGACTAATTTAAAAAAAAAGCGACGGGTAGCACTCCGGGAGTGCCGGGAGAAGTGAAAGCAGATTAGATTAGATTTTAATGTTGTATCCTCCATGACGTATAAGACGCGTACCATACTGGCCGCTTATAAAAAAAAACGTAGGTATTATCTATATTGTCAGACCTCTAACAATGTGCCTATGTCCTAGTACTTTTGCTCCACGACTCAATAAAACAACACTTCAAAAATCGAACGCGATTCATTCGTATTTCAAAATATCCTGGTACTTAAACTCTCCCTCCGCCTTACGTCTGTCGTGAAATTATCATTTTTTACCCATCCCAAAAAGCGCTCAGCGCCGCTAAAGCAGTTTTCACTTCAAAAATCACCGTCATTATGATATTGTTTAAATTAGTCCTGTAATTTTACTAAAACTTCCGATACCGAAGGAATATTTTTTACAATCCTAAAAAACAACTTAAGTAGCGGGTGGTAGGGCCTTGTGCAAGGTCCGTTCGGATCGCTACCACCATCTTACTCGCTAATCCTGCCGCAAAGCAGCTGTACTTGCACTGCTGTATTCCGGTGTGGAGAGTAAGACAGCCGGGGAAATTACGGGCACAAGAGGCATTTCATCTAAATCCTCTAGGTTGGCAACGTATCTGCAATCCCTCCGGGGTTGCGCGTGTCTATGGGCAGTGGTGATCGCTTACCATCAGGTGAACCACTTGCTCGTTTTCCTTCCTATTCAAATAAAAAAAAAAAAAAGTAGGGGTAGCCTTAAAGTTTCCACACCTTATCTAATTTTCAACATTCAACAAGACACCTTTTGTTCATTTCACGAGTGAGACATGAAAAGGTGAGCGGGTCGTAATTCTTTTAGTAGATTTGTTGACTATAATTCCTTTCGTAGCGATTACTTTTCTAGACGAAACTCCGATTCTCTCAAAGGTTTTAGTTACAAAAGGGGGTCTTAAGAGCGTTACTACGACTTAGCACTAACATAGAATTCTATACAAACATATACGTAGATAGTAAATAAGTAAGTAAGTAAATGCTTTGTACAAATATAAAGAAACAGACACAAATCACAAAAAAAATACATACACATGCATAGTATACGCGTACACATTATCTCATCATAATCTACATAGCATAGTATGTAAAACAAAGTCGCTCCCCGAATTATCCCTCTGTGTGTATAATTATGTATGCAGGATAAGATCTTTTAAACTTTGCAATAGATTTTAATGCGGTTTTCATAAATAGATATAGAGTTATTCACAGGAGCGTTTTATCTGTATATTTAAAAAAACATGTATTGTCTCCATATTTTTACCTTCTACCTATTTAGATGTTGTATATTGCTAAATATTAAAAAAATAACCTGTGCGTTTTAATAATAAATACATATGTCATTTTTGGTGAGTACAAAATGTAGCAGATAAATTTACACATTGGTTTTCGGAATTCTAAAAAGGTAACTGCTGCGTTGTTAAAATCTAAAATAGACTCGCGGTTGCGAGACTCTAAGCCACCATTTATTGTTCGCGGTTGGCAGTACAGATAGAGACTGACAAATGTGTTATAACGATTTGTTACATCCTTACGTTGGCATTAATTTATCGTGCTGCTTATATTTCTTGATACGCGTGGCTTTAAAGCCCGCTCATATCCGGGACTGCTTTGTCTACCAGCTGTAATGTTATTTATGTTGCAATAAAATCATATTATCTACCCTAAGAGGCCATAATAAATTTAATGTGCATACTACAGCGCTACTGTGGCATACAGCGTGCAATTAAGGACCTCCTGTTTACTCTGACTCTTATTATTTACTCTTTGTAGGTTAGCGAGCGCTCTACGATCACAATTCTTCTTTCTTATTTATTAAATTCATTGCGGTCTTACACTTCCATTACTGAATAAAAGTATTTTTAAAATGAAGATATACGCCCGAATAGTTCACAAAGCATCAAGCAAAAGAATGTGACGTTTCTCTATAAATTTTCAGTGAGATAACATGCAACAGAGCACCTCCATTAGTTCTATTCCAGGCAAAGTTACTAGAAATATCCTCGGGTTAACGTGGGTTACAGTTCTAGTCTCCAGAGATGGCGCTTAGATAGTTACCGTTACGTGACCACGAGAGCTTTGAGACTGGCTACAATGTACCGAGTATAACAGTCTGCTACGCGTCTTATACAATTTGCAAGTTACGTCATTTTATTCAGTAGTACCCTTCGGGTGCGAGTTCATTGATTGATAATTGTGGACTGACGCAATTCAATCTGCAGTCGTAATTTGCTTTACCTGTTTACATTTTTATTAGCTATTTTGGTATTTTGTTGCTTCTCTTTTTTTGTTTGACCTGTAATTTTTTAGTAGGTTTGAGATATATGTTTCTGTCTGTACTTGTATTGTCATCGGTCCTACATTATGTGTACCAAATTTCAAGTCAATCAGAGTTCCCTCCTGCGGACATGATCCTGGCTGGGTCACCAGAACTCCACTACCAGATTATTGTATTGTCATCCGACATACTCAAGTATGCAAAATTACAGCTCAATCGATTGAAGATATATCTGCTTCAAAATTGAGTCGCTTGATTCCACCCAAACAACCATACATAGGTACCTAGCAAGTTAATAAAAAGCTTATAAAATAAAGCTGTCGGACTTAAAATACAACATTGTCTTAGTGACTAGATAGTATATGTGTATCGATAGTTTACTAGCTGGTCACATTTGGAACATGGTTTGGCTTTATACTGACTATTACTTGTACCTAATAAAACGTTCCATAGTAAATTAAGTTCCCGATAATTGGGTCAAGTCGCCGGGACTGAAGGAATAAATTACGGCACGCTAATAAAGTGTTATTAAACAGATAGTAACCATCTTTATTCTTGGAAGCTCAAATAATTTGGATATTTAATGGAGTTCCAATAAAATATACGATTAGTACGGGTCCTTAACTTAAAATACGGTCCCATCCTGAAGAAAGCATGAAACTTGGCATGAATGTAGCTGTCATAATATGTGCTTAAATTTCGATATGGAAGCACGCCGAGAAATTATTTTTCCCCTCACCCCCCCCCCCCCTTTTTTATTTGCCAAATCGTGTGTTTTATTATTTTATATGAAAACGGGTACAGCTATCAGAAAACTGCCAAAGATAAATATGTTCCTCAGGTCTGAGCCGCTTTTTATATTTATTATAACGACTGTTTTTAAGGCTAAAATCACAGTAAGTGCAAGTTGCACTCAATAACCATCGACTTTAACGTATATTTGAGAGAAAACCTGTGAATTATGTTATGCTAGTTAATGTTATTGTTAAAGTAGCTTGGTGCAACTCGCAATAAGTTTCACCCAACAGTCTGTTTATAACAGCTCTATATACTTATTCTGGTTTCACAGACAGCAAACAAAGAACGGCGCTCCTCATTAGACGCAGCTTAAGGCAGTTATCTCATGCACTTGTCATAAGCATTCATAGATCCATTGCTCAGGAAACTAGGTATATGGAACTAGCAGCAGTATTCAGTGTCTTTATCAGTGCAGAGTTTGTTTTTCGCTATCCAGCGAATACGAATTTTTATGCGATAAACGTAGTATTATGTCATTTTCGGTATCTCCTAGAAGAAAATCACATTGACCTGTTAAAAAACTCAACAAAACAAGAATTAACTTACCTAATTTACGTACTTATTTACTTTAAATTCATAGTTTTAGTAGGGATGTGATACAATTGTGCTTCCAAGTGCGTTAGATAATATATGGCCTCTGAAGTGCTACAATTTTTAAAAAGCGAGCCAGGCTACGTTGATAAATGATTTTTTTATCTGACACACATTTTATCTGTCGTCAGATCCAGACAAGGGTACGTGTCCGAGCCAGCTTAAGATCTTTCGTAAACAGGTACCTATGGCTATAATCTAAAATTTAGATCCTAAATATTTTGCTGCCGAATTTAGTCAGTTTAAACAAGTAAATATTTTTTTCATAAGCTCTCTTTGTTGACGGTGCTTAATTTACTGCATTACTATCGAAACTCTTATCGTGTACCTAATTACAAGTCACTAGTCAGTTCTACCAATAGATAAAAATGAAATTGCATGATTTATTAACATTGTGTGCTGTCCTTTTAACAGGACAATAGCATTTGATTCAAAGTTTAAGATGAAGTATTTACTACCGAAACTGAAAATAATAACGGGTACATAAAAACTTGACAGATTATGTATGTCGTATTGTTTATATATTTATCTTTTAAACGTACACATTACCCGATGGCTCCAACGGAAGACAGTGTTGGCTGTAAGGCCAGCAAATGCTGAGTTGGGACTATTTTGTGGCAATTGATTTTTATATGTTTTTGTTTTTAACTACTTTTTTGAGTGTCATAAATAAACTTTTCCTTTCTTTCTTTTCTTTATTTCTTTAAGTATTGACACCTTCGTGCGGTTTTCTCTTCCTGTTCGAACACATGATAAACAATGAAATTTTGTATTAAGTAAACACATCCAACCCCAGTTCAAGTTTTCATTCACTTGATAGATCTTAATTGAAAGGTACTGCGAACTTAATAATCATTACTTACTAAAACTAATTATTAGTAAGCTGAACTATCCATGATTACATTTTGCGGGTCACGGTACGTGCATCGTGGCAAAATTTGCTTCCCGCTGGCTGCGACTTCTCCCGGATATTACACCGGCAACATTTCAAATGTTCCGCAAAATACATCGTATTTAGCTCGGTGGAGATGTTCACGGGACTGCCTCCGAAGAGCAAGGTTGAGTGATGACTGATGTCTAATCAATCAGCAAACAAAATTGACTGATACTTTTACTTCGCTCAACACATTATACAAGGCGTGTTAGAATAATTCTAGAATATTTCAGCAGGTAGAAGGAATACTTTTGTTAAGGATTTTTATCGTAAGTTTGGATTTGAAATTAGGTCATGCCGTGTAGTTTTCTTTTTTTGCAAATTAATTACGTATGCACCTCAAACTTTATTACTTAAAAAAAAGGAAAAAAGTTGAAAAATTTGAACTTCGGTATTAAAAAACGAACCAGGGATAAAGTAGCTGTCTGTTAGTAATATAATTATTTTTTAATTCGTTGGCTATTTCCAAAGTTTACCCTTCACATAAAAAGACAAAAACAATAAACTAACAAAGCTTACCTCTTCATTATCCATTTACATCCATTTTACACCATTACCGGTACTATTCTTAAATATAATGTATTTGTTCATATTTTAAATAATCTAAGTGTATCGAATGTGTGTAAATATATCTTTCTCTCTCTCTTTCTCTCTCTCAGTATACTACTGGTATAAATTGTTTAGATTCATTATTATTATATTATATGCTCACTGTAACAGTCAACTCAACTAGCATGCCTAATCCACCACTTACGACTTATCTTACACACTTATGGAACACCATAGTTCATAGATACAAAAATTGAACCAAACAAATCCATGAAGGGACATTCGGACAGCCAGAGAGCACCAATTAATAAGAGACCATATAAATCTCAAATATCTCACGAGGGGTTCAGATAAAACGGGTTTACAAAAAATGTGTCCCGTCAGACGCTTTATGCGGTTACGCGGCCACGCTTATGAATTCCTATTCATTTTGTTTAAAAGCTCTGAATCATTTTTACAGAATGGCATTCATTTGAGAGTGCTGTCACTGAGAGATTCCTCGTTATGGCAATTTATTGCCCGTATCTGTTTTCTCAGTTCAGAATGGTATTGTTCTTTCTTTATCTTTATTTCCCAATAATGGAGATATAAACCGGTCAGATTTTAAGTAAAGTTGTTTATTAAAACTTGACACCAAGATTTTAGACAATTTACAGAAGACGTGTCATATCCTGTGAATTAATATTACCTTCCCAACAACCATGGAAATTTCATTAAAATTTACTTTGGACCGTCTTGTGGTAAAAGGTTCTCGAAAACATCTCCGACCTGCTTTTATGTAATTTATTTGCGTTATTCAATATCCGTCGCGAACAAAATATATAGGTACTCCACATTAAAACGATGTTAATAACATTAAATCACAAATTGATAAATCAATATTAAATTTTGAGTGTTTTGATCATTGAACATTTTCAAAAACATCGATTTATGGCATTGAAAATATAAAGACCTACTAAGTACGTAAGTACTCAAAAGACTTATGTTATAAGTAAACTCTTTATTTTGCAAATAAACATAAGACAAATAAGCACAATTGTCAAACACAGATACATGCACAAAGACGGACTTATCCCTTTAAGGGATCTATCTCTTCCAGTCAACCTTATGTTGTTTATGTTTTTGTTTTTACCTCAACGCATGAAGTACCACACCGAGTATTTGTATTTGGTATTGTATTTATAATTATTTTTAGTCCTATTACTTTCATAAATGAGCGCAATAAAAACTCGAAATAGTCCGCAAAATCTTTTTGAAAGTGGTAGGTAATTTTTCAAAGGTAAGTAATGAACTCCTATTTACACTTAATTCATAGCTTTTGTTTTGAGTATCATGTTGGATTAGGAATACTTAAGTTTCCAAAAAGATTAAAGATAATCAACGGCTTCTATGCCATTTTATTTTAATCATAGTCACAGTTTAATTAAAATACTCATAACTAGATATAGGTACTAATATTGCTATACAAAAGGATCGCATATTAGCTCCTAGCTTAATGGAGAGCGTTCCTGAACAAACAAAAGAAAAGAAATAATTTTTAGTTCGAAAAAAGCTTATCTTCAATAATGCTGGTTTGACGTCCGTCCGATCTTCTGATTGGCGATTGCCCCTGCCAGCCTATTTACGACCTTAAATAAATAAATAAATAAAATTCGTGCCAAGCCTCGTTCACGGTCTTACTTTATAAAATGAAACTTAATGAATGGCTCTCTTTATTGATTTCATCCAAATTTTTGGTACACTGTCCAATGTAACTTCCTTATGTTGATGTGAACTTTCTCGTGAATAGACATAATGAAAAAAATTAAACCACTACGATTTTCTATTTTATTAACTTCATGCATAATTTTTTTGTAACTTTGGGGTCTTCAAAAGGCGTCCTAACTTTTTCTGAGGTTGCAATAATATTTTATTGCAATTATTCTTTAACCGTAAATGAAAAATGTAATGCCGTAGAATATTTATTAAATAACTTTTGTCGCTGGCCGAGTTTATTAATCTTTGTCTGATAACACAAAACTCGGACATGCTGTTAATAATCTGGAACGGGCAAAAGGGGACAATAATAATATAATAAAGTTGGACCAATGGAAAAGTACCAGATTGTTAGGTAAGATACGATTAAACTTTTTTTCATCTGAAAAGCAGATTACCTGATCCCATGTTGACTTCCCCTCTATTCATACAAATTACAGGTTCTCAAGTATAATTTTCTTCGTAGCCAATGTTGACGTTCAGACATCTTCGATATTTCAACTTTATGCCTCACAGCGTAGGTACGCGTTAATTTAAAACAATTACAACTTATGATGGAATGAAATACGTATAATGTGCCTACGTTGATATACATATATTTATATAATGTTCGTCAAATGAGTTGGAAAAGTACGACGTCGCGTTGTAACTCAATAAACATGAAATTGATAGGCAATAATTCGCCGCTATGGAGACTACCCTTCAAACTTCGTTAATTCATTTCGTTTTTCGTGTTTACTGAAAATGAAATAGCACATTTTTGGGGTCTTATTGCAGGAACCTTTCAATACATTTAATATTTTCGTAAACGTTTGATTTTTTATTGAAATGGAATGATACCCGTTTGATATTTTGTCGTTACAAACGTGATTTTGCTCATGAGCATTTGCAACAATGTCTTATTCGAAGATAGATTTTTAAATATGAATGATTGATTCCTATCAGCCAATAGCCAGTCAGTCTGAACCATTGTCAAGCCGCGCAAAAAAGTATAAGTCAATGAACTCTTCTCTGGGAATGTGATAAAAGGACATGGTGGGTGTATAAGAATGTTAAATATGATCAATGATTTGTGAAAGTTCTTGGTTCTTTGAAAAAAAAAAAAACTTTCTTAAAGGCTGGCTGAATTCACGAGACTGTTTGCTTCTCACGACTAGGCTTTTACCTCATATTATAATGTAAGCAGCAGCGCGCCCGAAGTGGCGACTCTAAAGTCCCGTTTTTGGATCACCGCCCGCCGCAGTGTCTCGAAAAATTGAATTTTTACTCCGATATGCCAGTAATATTCCTTCTCGATCCCGATTTGGCTCTTGAATATTCCGCAGAGTTCCATCGAGAATCTCATCCACTGACTTTTGTAATTTCATTTGAAGATTGTGAAATGGAATACTTCGTACCTATACGAAATCCGTTGTGGAGATCAAAGGGTTTCGTAGGACCGTTGGTTATTTTTCCATTGTAGTCATAAATTAGGACTGGGATTAATTCTTGGAGAAAATATACAATTCGATTTCGTTATTAAGTAGTGCCTGTTTGAATGTCAACAACAGTATTTAAAGCGATGTTTTCTTGAAACAAAACAGTTTTGATCCGTTTCCTTCTTAAACACTTCTGCTGAGTGTTTCTTGGTTAATTATTATCAGATTTAGTTTGTTTACCAGGCAAGGTTCATAACAATAAACAAGTACTTTCAATAGATTGTACTAAAAACTCCAGAATTAATACAACACTGTTTTTTACGGTTTCACTTAATTTGATCCCAGCCTTCGTTACTCAGAGTAATTGAAATTCCTAAAGTAAACATATTTGTAATATTCAACAAAGAGAGGCGCGATGATGATGGATAAGTAAAATGGAAGCCATTGTATTGGTAGCCCGTGATCTGTGTTATCGATAAGTAAAACGTAATTTATTCATTGATTTTATGAACCATGTAAAACTTCAACGTTTTACCTGTCTAGTATTGTATATAGATAATTTACAAGTCATTGCTCTAATTTGATAGACGAAGTACAACAGTCAATAATATTTTTGTACAAAGTTCTGTTATATTCGATTAAACTTTGTTTATGTTCTATTCTATGTCAAAAAGCAAATAATAGCTTACGCACGCGGTTTGAAAACTATATAAGTGCAAAAATAATTAATTTAGTTACCAAAACCAGTACATTAACAAAAATTACCTACTGTTATTATTATTACACTACTATCATTCTATATAAAACAATTGAAACTAAAAAAACCTTTTATTTTCCAAATAATTCAGTTAGGCAAAGAAAGATCTGATAAGACGTCGATATTTTGTCGCGTGACTTTCTTGGCATGGGCGATGCAATCAATCATTTATAGTCGTCGGACTCGATTCATCAGCTGCTATCTTAAATCTACTATAGGATAAAATATTTACAAATAATTGTCCCTCCTTCGTTTAATGTCGTCGTAGGTACTTAATTCGATAAATACAATA
This sequence comes from Pandemis heparana, assembly GCA_963854515.1. Lineage (NCBI taxonomy): Eukaryota > Metazoa > Arthropoda > Insecta > Lepidoptera > Tortricidae > Pandemis > Pandemis heparana. The sequence continues at coordinate 6,906,986 of OY978026.1, read as the reverse complement.
TTCTATGAATCTCATTATTAATGGTGTAATTAACTGGTGCGAGGTAACATTTTTGAGCATTAGGTACCTACCTACGTAAAGTGTTATTGTTCAGAAAAATACTCTTTACCTACTTGTCTCGATGTATTGATGTGACATCTATCTCGATGTATATGTATATCTCTTTGTATTGTTCTCGTGACTGATTCCACAGGTTTGCTTCGTTCCAAATTTGGATTCACGATTCATCGTGTTGATGCATATTTTATTAGATTTATTTGAAAGGTATATTCCTGCAGGGCATGTTTTATAAGGAAATAGTTCTATTGTACTTAGTTCCTTAGTACCTATAGATAATTATAGTTGCGACTATAAAGAGCTCTATAGTTATTATTATTGACATATAAACATGAAAATTGGCAAAATTTGTTCATAAAACTATTCCGGAATATTATTGTCTAAGATTACGAGAGAGTACACTCATGTGTGTTGCCATTACCCTTTGGCTTTGAAACGGCAACATTATGGGTGCTCGTTAAATGCCGCTCCTGCACCTCCAGGGTGCCGTCCTGCGGGATATCCTGTCTGCCCAAGCAGCGTTTTCTTCTATTGTGTCGGATCGTTCCGACAGACATTAAGCAAAATTTATAGGCCGGCCAATTTTAGACAAGATTTAAGTACTGCCCCTAATGCCTCGCCTACTAACTTCTGCAGAGTTTAAGTGACTCACACATTTTTATGACTTATACCCAGATGGCGATACGCAAGTAACTTATAAGAACTCAATTTTCTTTTTCAAACTTTCTTTTATAGCTGTGTTGGGGGATATTGGAATTTTCCTCGTCATCTTATTTAAGAAATTTAATTTCGTACTCCATTAATACTTTCCGACGTTCATATATATAGTTATAAAGACGAAAGACTTATAGGTACATTTTATTTGGCTCATAATAAAATAGAACCGTCACATTTAAATATTCATATCTCCTGGGCTGTATCTATTTTTAGATAATCTAATTCGTGCAGATATTTGGAGGGAGTTTCTACTTTAATAACATCGTACAACTAAGCACGTTAATGAATTAGTTATGCTGGCATTAAGGTGCGTTGTCGTGCTTCATAAACCGCGCCTTTAGAGATTTATGAATTTTATATGTTAAGCTTATGGATTTCCGTTTTCTTTTGTTGTTTTATTTTTTCTTTTACTGTCTAATTGCAGGCTAGCACCGTCGAAGTTCCTAAAACGTCCCCATAGTGAGCCTGTGGGGGTGATGGAAATGATACATGCCCTATGAGTGCGTGAGAGCCAACATTGGGGGAGGCAGACATTAAGCTTGCCTTCGGAATCCAAAAGCTTATCGGTTACTTACTTGACATGAATTATAATATTTCATAATTTTTATTATTTACTTAATTATTTTTTTCTCTTCTCTTCGACATTGGAGATTGTGGAGATATATCCAATTAATTTGTTTGACGGAGGAGGCGTTTTACACCTCCACTGAACTTAATTTTTTTTTCTTCTTTCCTTTTATAATATTTTGTTTTACTTTGACCAGAAGAGACTTTATACATCCCTACTATAGACTAATATAATTTAAGGTACCTACTTAACTTGGGGACCTTATACATCCCTTTTATAAATGTATTATAAGTTAAGTAGGATTTAAGTACCTAGGTATTGTAGTAAATATATTTCATTTTGAAAAAATGACTTTCTGCTAAGTTTCTTGCGGCGCATTCTTTTTGGCAATGATGGTCTTTCCGAATGCGCTGGTAATTTCAAACAAAGGCATGTAAAAGAGCCCTTGGCGGCCTATTTGCAAAATAAAATAAAATAAAAATAAAGTTTTGAATTTACAATTTTTGGGTTATATTTGGAACATTATATTTTATACCCCTATGCTGACGGAAATCGGCACCTATGGAAAGTTTATTTACATATTATATGTCTGGTAGTTTAAAAAAATTATAAGGAACCCTTGGTGGCCTATTTACAAAATAAAGTTTTGAATCTTTGAATCTTATATCATTGTGAAGTACGTTATTTCAAAGAGACCTATCTCTATACTTATGTACCTTAATACAATTTTCTTACTTTGTGTAGATACCATTACTTTGAGTGAGTGTCAAGGAAAGGATGCTTTGTAGACGTAATTATAAAATTTAAGCTAGAACAAACGGTTAAGTTGTAATGAGATCCCACAAGAGCTGTTCTTGAAAATTTTCTTAGGTTGCTTCGTTTTACAGACACTGAAATAATTCACTTTAAGCTAACGACATCTCAGACAAATTTAAAATAAAGACGGAGTCCTGCAAACGCGAAAGCATACGATAAAACTACGCTTTACCGTACGCAATTAAACTAGCAATCTGATTGAACACACACACGCGAAAAATCATTTTGTTGTTCACGACGTTTATTTGGTCTGAGACCAGCTTTACTTTTTTTATTTTTTACTGCATTGTCCAAGTAGCAGTATGAAAGGAGCATCTGTATAAGCACCTCTATATGTGTGTAACATGAACGCATCCTTAGTCGCAGTCGGTAACACACGCACACGAAAACTTCATCTAATCACGAGCTTTGCTCTTATTATATGTACATTGATAACTTACTGTAGAGTGACGCACCTTCGCAACTGAGCAAGTTGTAAGTACTTACCTATTTTAAGACCCTTTTGTTATTCAGTATTTTCAGCTCGTTTACAATAAATTAAACAAGCACTTTCAGACGCCTTTAAGCCTTCCTCAAAGAAAAGCCGTAAGAAATATTTTAATTCGAAAACAAAGTGGTGTAATTATTGAGTGCCTAACAGCTTTGTAATTGTTTGGGGCATATTATTAATACAGTAGGGATATTCGGGGTGAAACTAAATTTACAATTCCTATTAGAAAACGGTCCGAGCGAGTGCTGGCGACATTTGGGAGCCGGTTATTGGCAATTCATGTCGAAGTAGGGATGAGAGGCAACGGCGAAATATCGATAAGTATTATAAATGTGAAATGAAACAATAATATCATGCCAATGTACCTAATGCAGACAGTGTAATGCCAAGTATGTAGACGCGCGGAATGCAGATACTGTTCACATACATACAACACAATGTATGTCCATAAACTGATGGGCACAAGCCTCCTCTCGGACTAAGATGGCTTGAACTGTAGTTCCAGCGTAGGTTTTTTAAAAAATATAAGTGTTGGTTATAAAAGTTTAGTTTACATATATCGTATACAAAGTTTTTATGCTATCCAACACACAGTGTCGAAAAATAATAAAACTAAAAGGCAAAAATGCAAAATGCAAATTTTTCTTCTCTAATATTTTAAGTAGTAAACCATTAACCAAATATGTAGTTGATATGAATCTAATCCTACTAATATCCTACTAATATTATAAATGCGAAAGTTTGTGACGATGTGACGATGTGACGATGTTAGTGAGTGAGTGTGTATGTTTGTTCCTTCTTCACGCTAAAACGACTGAACGGATTTGGATAAAATTTGGAACGAAGATAGCTGGAGCCCTAGATTGAAGCATAGGCTACTTTTTATCCCGAAAAATTGCAAAGTTCCTGAAGGATAGCGATAAACATGTCAATTGCTAATTCTACGCAAACGAAGTCGCGGGCAGAAGCTAGTCATAGATATTATTATGCCTTTTAATACCTATTAAACAAAAATAAACTACTTACTCACAGCTCCTTTTTATATACCTTACTTTTATTTTTTGGTCTTCTTTCCAGGCTTAAATGGGATGGGGCTGGGCATGTCTGCCGAATGCATCCAGAAATATGGAAACACTCAACCGCATGGTGGGTAGGTACCACCCGACGGTTACCGGCGGCAAGGCTAATAACTTTTATTCCTATCTATTTATTTAGTTTATTCTTTTTTTAATAACTTTTTTTTGTTAGTAAAAATCATAATTATCTGTCTTTGTCAATCATGACCTGGGGCCTTACCATGATGTCTTAATGCGTTTCAGTTTAGGTTCGCAAGCTGTCAGATCCATACTAAAAGTGACAGCTAAAACTTGAACTGAGTCGGAATTAGGACGTCATGGTAAGGCCCTGTATACATCAGACATGGAATTTGCAATGTTTACAATAAGTTATGATGATGATGATGATGATGGGTGGGGACGCCTGGCTGGGTCAGGCGGGCTGTCGATCCTCTTTTGCGATCATTCAGCCCAGTTCCCCTTGGCTGGAGCCGCCGGTCCCAGCGGCGCTCCCACACAGCAACTCTCCTCAAATCTCCTTATTTTCCTGCCGAACGAAAGGACATCTTTAAGTTCGATATCCCCTAGCTCGTCCTCCCTCAGCTCATCGCTCCCGAATGCATCTCGCCGCGCTGCCGCGTACATAACACACTCGGTGAGCACGTGTTTGCTTGTCTCCTCCTTCCCACAGTGTGGACAGGAGGGGTCGTCCTTTATCCCTATAATACTTAAATGCCTATTTAGTGTATTATGGCCGGTGATAATGCCAGTTAGGGTTCTTAAGCTACTGTTAATATATGTGTAAGGAAATGGATTGTCTTCTTTATTGAAAGAATAATGCAATATCACGACACGTTTATTAGGAAGCCATTGTAGTAACAAGAGAACAGAAAAACAAAAGATAAAACCATAAACAACCTAGACTGTAGTCTTACATCATAGACTTTATTGTATCTACTCTAACACGCCCCTTCAATAAAGTACATTATGCATATACATACATAACAAGCAAACAATCTAATAATTGTCACCCTAACTGCATAAGGAACAACAGCCCCAAAAATAAAAATAAATTAACTCTGACCCTATCATGTCTAATAACAAAATACAATAATCTCGCCCCTTCAAGAAAAATAAAAGACATACATACATACCTACATATATGTCGACCATCACACATCATTACAGAGACAAGCCTAGCTGTTCTCTAAACATTAAAAACTTTGGGCTTGGCAAAGACTTAGTAAATAGATCAGCTATCTGCTGGTCAGTTTTCAAATACCTCAACTTTATAATATTGGAATCTATTTTCTCCTTTATAAAATGATATTTAATATCCAAATGTTTAACCCTTTTATTATTTTCAGGATTATTTCCTATACTAATAGCAGCTTGGTTATCAACATTAATTATTATAGGGCACAAAGACCACTTGATATCGTTTAAAACATTATTAATCCAACATGCCTCAGCTACACAACAGCTCAAAGCCAACAGTTCAGCCTCTGTCGAAGACAGACTTACAGTATTTTGCTTCTTGGACGACCAAGATATGGTACATCCAAATAATTTGAAAACAAAACCAGTAGTTGATTTTCGATCACTAATATCCCCACCCCAGTCTGCATCAACATAACCACACAAATTTTGGCCATCAGATTTATATCATAACTTTAAATCTAAAGTTGAATTTATATACCTCAGAACCCTTTTTAGAGCTTTGTATAGAACTTCATTAGCACAACTTTGATATCTGCTTATATAGGAAATACTTGTAGCTAAATCTGGCCTTGTACATAAAGCTGCATACATTATTGAGCCAATAATCTGCCTACATTTATATTCCAAACTCTTATCACAATCCTCAGATTTGCTTAAACTCAACTTATACTCCATGGGAGTTAAATTTGGTTTAGAATTTGACATACCAAACTTTTCCACAACCTTAGTTAAATAATTTGACTGACTAAGTGTTGTAACCCCATTGACCAAGTCTTGTGTTACCTCAATACCTAGATAATTAGTCATCAAACCTAGGTCTTTCATACTAAATTTACTGCTCAAGTAAAGCTTTAAATCTTGGACCTCGCTTTGGTTTGTACCAAAAATACAAATATCATCGACAAACACTAATAAATAGAGCTTACCCTCTGCTGAACATTTTGTATATAAACAAGAATCATTGTGAGATCGAACAAAACCCTTTTCAGCTACCACCGAATCAAATTTTACATTCCAACATTTAGGGGATTTTCTTAACCCATACAGGCTTTTATTCAATTTACCTACCTTTCTATCTCTATCATCATGACCTAAAGGCAGTCTGACATACACTTCCTCCTTTATTTCACCATACAAGAAAGCACTTTTAACGTCCATATGATGTACTGGTAAATGCAACTTATTAGCTACAGCTAGCATAAGTCTAAACGTTGAAATCTTAGCCACAGGAGCATATAATTCGTACATATCATAATCATCTTTTTGTTGAAATCCTCTGGCTACAAGGCGTGCTTTAAACTGATTAGGATTTCCATCGCCATCATACTTGACTCTGTACACCCACTTAGTGTCAATAATCTTCTTGTTTTCTGGCACCTCTACTTCTGTCCAAGTATTATTCTTTGCTAATACCTCTAATTCGCTGGCCATGGCTTCATTCCACTTCTCACTATGCTCACAACTTACGGCTTCTTCATATGTTGCTGGCTCTTCTAAAACACACAAGAAAGCTGTATCACAAGCATCTAACCAGTGTGGCCTTTTTACTACTCTGCCACAACGGGTCCTGACTACACCTTCTTGGTCTTCTTCAGTGCTTGTCATCTCTTGAATATCCTCACCTTCTGCCTCTACATCTTCCGATAGTATAACAGATTGTTCTGGTTGTACAGCTGATTGTCCCTCTGGCTGTGCCACGGAATTTTCTTCATCATCATCATCATCACTGTCCAAATTATCCAGTAAAACCACTTCTTCAGTGTCATTTTCTATATTTTCATCGACAAATTGAACATCCCTTTGTACTACTACTGTCTTACTTTCTCTTAAGTAAACTCTGTAACCTTTTGATTCATACCCCATAAATATTCCTTCTTGCGCCTTCGGATCTAATTTCCTCCTCTTCTGTTTTGGAATATGTGTCCATACCTTCATTCCAAATATCTTGTCTAATTTAGTGACATCAAAAGTTCTTCCAGTCCATGCTTGATAAGGAGTCTCACCTTCCATTCTACTTTTGCTTGTCCTTTTAAGAACATAAACTGCAATGTTAATTGCCTCTGCCCACATTTCCTTACTTAGATTTTCATTAGAGTTCAACATTGTTCTTGCAGCTTCTACCAATGTTCTCATATCTCTTTCTGCGCGACCATTTTGTTCAGGCGTGAATACTATAGATGTCTCATGAATGATTCCCTTACCATTCATTAGAGCCGCCATCTCTCTGTTTACAAACTCGGATCCGTTGTCTGACCGAAATCTTTTAAGTTTGAAGTCCAACTGCTTTTCAGCTGTGGCTATGAACAGTCGCACTTTCTCTGGTACCTCAGACTTTTGTTTCAGGAAGTAAACAGTTCGGTATTTTGTAAAATCATCCTTAATAAGCAAGAAGTATCTGGCCTCTCCCAAAGATGGAACTTCAAATGGACCGCAAACGTCGGCCTGAACCAACTCCAAAGGCTGCGTCGCGGAACTATCGTTTTCAGAAAAAGGTAGTCGATGCGCTTTTCCTTTTATACATGGCACGCATTTCTTGTTGTCATCACTGAATTTAATGTTACTGCGCCTAAGAACTGACTTCACATGGTCTAAACTTTGATGACACAATCTCTCGTGCCACTCGCCCAAGCTGACGATTAAAGCGTGTTGATCATCCCGTATAAAGTTAATTACATAAAAGTTCTCTTCCCTCAAACCGGTCTCACACAAAATGCCGTCTTCGAAAATTTGACATTTGTCCTTAGAAAGGTCCACCGTATAACCTTTATTGGTAGCACTGGACACAGAAAACAAGTTCAATTTTAAGTCTGGTACATAAAGCACTTCACATAGTTTATTGTTCTTAAATTGCACTTCTCCAATTCCCAAAACCGATAAACGACGGCCATCACCAACAACAACAAACCGTTCTGAAGTTTGACGGAATGACGTTGACGTAAATAAGTCGCGTTCAAAAGTCATGTGTTCACTAGCGCCACTGTCAATCACCCACTTTGACAAAGTTGACGAATTCGAAATTTGTCCATTGACACTGTCAGTTGTCATAGCCTGACTCACTGTTGTTGCAGAAAAAGCATTACTTTTATGAATGTTACGCTTATTAGAATTTTCACCACGACTATCATGCCGCACTGCAAACTTCTCACGCTTAGGACACTGGTATTTAAAATGTCCAGTCTTGTGACAGATAAAACATTTTCTAGTGTCTATATTGCTCCTACACTGTTGTATAAAATGTCCAGGACGACCACACTTGAAACATTTTACATTACCACCACTGTCTCTGTTCTGCTTCTGCACATAAAGAGCTACATTTTCACCGTCACTACTCTTCGACAAAATTCTTTCCTCTTCCACTAAAAGTCTCGCGACTAATTCATCGTACGTTTGCTTCGCTGGTTCCACTGACTCCCAAGCCGAAATAAAATGACTATACTTGTTTGGTAACGACATCAGAACTTTTGTGATAATAAACTTATCTGATATTTCTTCACCAGCATGTTTCAATAAGTTTTTCATTTCCTGCAGCTTTGAGAGAAACGTTGACATTTCCATACTTTCTTCAAACTTAAAACTGAAGAAACGCTGCTGAAGCAAATGAACGCTTGTACTCGACTTTTGTTCATACACACTCAGCAGTTTACTCCACATCTGAGCTGCAGTCTCACACGTCAAAATATGAGTCATAGCACCTTCACTGAGCCTGGTAACCAGTAAATTCTGTGCTTTGGCATCCCTCTTTGCCCAATCTTCTGCATTTTCAGCGGGCTTAACCTCCGTGTCGTTTACTATGCCCAACACATTTTGTGACCGAAACAGTACTGTCACTTGAAACTTCCACATTCCCCAGTTCCGCTGCCCCTCGAGCTTGATGACTGCTTGATCCATTTCCCCGGTATCAAGGCAGCTTTCACGATAAAGAACTTGTTATCTGCAACGCCTGATGCAGCGCCTCTATCCCCAGCACCACTTTCACACCCAGACGCCGGTAACCTTGCAAATTAAAGATTCTTCATCTGCCTTCACTCATTGCAGCTTATGAAACAGTCCTGGGCCCATAACCTGTTAATATATGTGTAAGGAAATGGATTGTCTTCTTTATTGAAAGAATAATGCAATATCACGACACGTTTATTAGGAAGCCATTGTAGTAACAAGAGAACAGAAAAACAAAAGATAAAACCATAAACAACCTAGACTGTAGTCTTACATCATAGACTTTATTGTATCTACTCTAACAGCTACTCTTACCTAGATTCAGGAGGTACCTAGATCTTCTGCGATTTATACCTTTCAGCATCATCTTCGATTGTCTGCATCCTACCGTTTGGCTCCATTCTCTGTTAGCTTCTTGTTCCTTCAGTTTGTCGATGACTCCCTTGGTAACATCTCCAGAGATTGGAAGTACCGGTTCCGGACCTATGAATTCCCTGTCCGCTCCCTCTCTCACTAGCTCATCCGCTTTCTCATTGCCTATCACACCCTGGTGTCCTGGGACCCAGGCTGCCGTTACCCTCATACTCTCTCCCAGTCTATTGAGTGCATTTCTGCACTCACTCACCAGTGATGAGCTAACTGCTGGTTTGTTCAATGCTTTCAGGGCCGCCTGACTATCGGAATATATAACCACTGTTCCGATTCCACCGTCGTACTTCAGATGTTCTTGTATGATTTGCGCGCATTTTGTTATCGCACATATTTCAGCCTGAAACACACTGACATATCTCCCAAGCGGTATAGCCTCCCGTACGTTCATCTTAGGTATTATAACCCCCGCTACCGCGAGTTGCGTCGTTTTCTTCCTCGAGCTATCCGTAAAACATATTGTTGTTGGATGTTCAAGAACTACCTTCCAGTTTTCCCTGCTACCAATGTGTATTCTATATTTCTTATCGAAGGTCTTCTGTTTTCTGATGAGATCGTTGTTATGTACCAACATCCCGAGCTTCAGCGTCGCCTCCTTCTGTATGAGGGCATTACAATAAGTTAAGTACTTACCTTAAGTTTGCCTTTTTTATATTTAATAGTTATATTTTTGAGATAATTAGGTAGGTAGTCACTTATCGATATTAATATCGATTCCAAAATTGGCACCGCCATACTGAAGTCGGCGCAGGAGGAAAAACTCACGCGGACGGCTACAAGCCGAATCTGATAACTTGAATACGCCTTTTGCCGTCCCGATATATATCACGCCGGCCTTTTTCTTAAGAATGACCGCATTTTACGAAGACATTCAATATCCAATAAACAATATTTTATTGAGCTTTCCTTTTCGCGTTCTTTTAAATAGAAGAGCGCATTATTTATTCTTTTAAAACAGGCTTTATTACGCTTCACTCTTATGGAAGGACTGTTTATCCTAGTGAGAATTTTGAAAAATAAAACAGTGTTATTATGTATCCAAATAATACCACAAATGTCCCCCAATTATAAAACCATTTAGCATTGCAGAAATAAAGCCAAATCAGAGTTGATTATTATAATTTAAGGTAAACTTTGTAAATGATTTGCATGGTCACGCTACCTCGGAAAAGTTGCTAATGTCTTTATTTCTATTTTACTCGTTTTTCCGGTAGGTGGACTTTGGTGATTACTTAAACATCTTTGGACGTCGTGACTTAAGTTTATCAAGTAGATTTAATTTGTAATAACAATACCTATCAACAGGTAGGTATACTAATGTGTTAATATTATGCTTATTGTTCTTCATAGAAAGAAGTAGATTATCATTTCGTTTGTATGTATTTGTTGTAATACTTGTTACCTCAGCTTAGTGATCAGCCATTCACAAACCAAACCAAACATACTTTTCTTTATTTGAAAAGACAATTATTTTTAGATTGGTCCCATAGAAATTTCGTCAAAACCGGTACTACAGCTTATAGCTATAGCTGATTTTCTTGTGTAATCCTCATTGTGACCGTAGAATGATAATATTATATGTATAATATTCAGTGGCACAAAATTTGGTCCTGTTTCCGTACAAAACTACCTGTATTATTTATACATACGAGGGTCATATTTTTTGCCGCCGAGTATATTTATTTTTTCATTTAACTTTGATTGCGCCAGGATCGGGAGGTTGCTCGGAGGTGATTGAATATTTAGATGCATTTTGGTAATACACTGGCGATTAAAAACAACGGGCCATTACCCACACAATGTGGAGCAAAAATTTACCCATTATTGTTACTCCCCATTCATGAGAGATAAGATAAGATAAGATAAGATAATACCAGGTAAGGCAAGATAAGATAATGCACTGTTTATGTAATGTGTTATGTAATACTGATAAAAAATAATGTTATACTTAGTAATCTAATAGACGATTTTGAAGAATTTGTGGAAGTTGCTGTGACTGCTACAGTCAGTGAGTTCTTAAAATACCATCCGGGTTTGTCTTGCTGCTGTCTCACTCACTTTTATGGGTATTCTTGAATCGGCCGTTGGTACCCGAAACCCGAATGGTATTCTATTTAAGAACTCACAGACTGTACATTTATATTTTGAAGTGACGCAGGTGATTTAATTCTCGTGGTCTTATTCTTACATATAACTTGATTGTAAGTAGCTAGAAAGTCTAGATTCTGTTTAAAAGTTTGTACGCGCGCCCCCGCCGCCTTGCGCGACGTAATCCGACAAAGTTAGTGATAAGTGCGACACTAAAGTACAAAGTGGAAGAACCTATTACGGTAAGTGCGAAATGTTTGCAGATAAGTCACTATTGCGCTGGTGACTGGTAATCTGTTACAATGCCGTGAAGCTATAACCTACCCGTAGATGTACGGAACGAATGTAACGGGATATATCCGCATTGTACTCCTTGTTTGGTACAAAATCAATGGGAACAAAATCATTTGGTCATTCATTTGCAATAATGATTAAGTTTTTATAAATTTCAAAAATAAAAAAAAATGTTACATTCGTTTCGATTAGGTACAGTCAAAAATTGCTCTAAACTTACATTTGTATTTTCAGCATTTTGTTCCCTATGTAGTTTGTTGTGATTGCGGAGTAGAAAGGTTGGTAGGTACCAGTGGCGTGGCGTCAAGTATATCAGAAGGCAAGCCGAAGGGAACTTAACTAGCCTTTTCCTCTAATTCTGCACAATAATTTGCCCAACTGCCTTAAAATAGGCAAACCGGTGGGAATCGAGTTCTATGGACGCCACGCCACTGGTAGGTACGTACCTAACTGGTTTTTGTTCAATAATAACCAAATTTCGAAAGGTACTGTTCAAATAAATAATAAAAAGAGAATAATAATATTGAGTTATAAAGAATACATACAATATTGCGCCACAAACCATAAAAACAATAAATAAAGGTCCCAGAAAGATATTATTTCCATTACAAAGTTTAAATTGACATCAGATGAAGTCGCTGATTTCAAACGGTTCCCAGTTGGTTTATTACAAAATAGAGTTAGTCTTGAAGAACTCGGAGTCAAGTTTTATTGAATGATTACTTGAAAGAACTATAAATTCTATGCGAAACTACCATAAATTAACTTAGAAAGTTTCAACTATACGAAACAAAGACTGTGCAAAAAAATGACACTAACACGAAATGGAATTCTACGTAGGAATTATATTTAATATCCGACCTGGGTTCGTAAATAATTTAATGAATATGTAATTTTACTATTCCTAGACGGTAGGTACGACTGGCTGAATAATAGTTAAAACATTAAAATGAGTACTCGTAGTTTCTGTTTCTGTGTATAGTGAATATTGTTAGAATAAATTAAATTACACGGAGATAACCTTAACCAACAACTTTACTACCTGTGTATATTTAAAATACAGAAATTAGTTAACTAAGAAGTAGGTATTTAATTCAAATAATTAATTCAGTTTTGACCTATGATCACATAAATTGTTTATTAAAGCGTTACTTTGCGGAGGTACTTACCCATTAATAACAAGGAATATTTAAGTACAGTCGGTTTCTTAACTTAGAGAGCTTTCAGTTTTGTATGAAAGTATGAAAAATGGATACTTTATGTAGGTAATTGACAAATTATGTTAGTATGCACTTTATCGTACAATCGTTGCATAAAATGGGTTCTTAAAGTCAAGTAGGTACAGCCATTAGACCACACGGCTTGCCGAGCCGAGCGGTCTAAATGCTATGAGATTTTAAGACCTAATTATGTTATGATTTAATAAAAGGCGTGTTTTTAAAGGCATTATCTTGTTATTCGTGAAATTTAGTCTTTCGTTTTCATTTGGTCCGAGCGCAGTGCTGGATATGTGCCTCAAATTAAACTTGTCTGCATAAGAGGGCAATCACCCCAGCGATATCTATAACCTTTGCGCTCGCTCACAGTCTTTCAATCTTGACAAAGATATTTGATTTTGGGATGGTGTCTAGTATCTACGATAAACTGCCAGAGATAGGGGCGACGTCACATCTGTAAATAGCGAACAGTTAATGATAGAGCACTTGTCCTGTAGAGCACCAATCGTACAAAAAGTAAATATACTCTATTGTCAACTTTACCTGGGTGTTGTTAAACAGCAGAGAATAGAAGACAGAGTTAGGAAAGGTCAAGTTGGTACTCGCGCTGTACTTGAGAGGCTATCATGACTTGACCGATTCATTCGCAGACATTACACGGAATCAGGCGTCTTGCTATTTGGCGTTTTGCTTGGGCAACGGTGAAACACGAAAGACACCTGACTCCGTGTAATGTCTCAGAGCGAATGGGTCAATTATGATTGTTTGCCAAACGCAGCGATTATGTACTTTATGGGAGAGTTTTTTTTAGAAAATCACACTCCTGTTCATGTTGCGATTTCTGTCGTGAAGTCGTTACCTACATTAACTACATTTTGTTACTACTCTGCGACAGTGAATTTACCTCTTGCTTGCCATTTCACCCGAAAAACGAATTGTGTTCATTCCACCTTATAAATACGTTAAAATTTTAGTACCTTGTTGCTTTAATTTAAGATCGTCAGAAGTTTTTTTTTGTTAAGCAACTAAATGAAAACTCATTAATACAACGTTGAAAGAGCGTTTCTTTGAATTCTTAATACCTACGCACAAGCTCTTAAAAAAAGGTCAACAGCCCACCCACAAGAAAAATTACGAAAAAGAAATATTGTTTTCACCTCACTTGCTCGAAAGGGCTGCCTTTCGCCTTCAAAATCTGCGTGGAAAAACGCTTTTTCCCCTCTAGCGTGGAAAAGGTTTTTGAAATTCGAACGTGGCGCTGACCACCATTGTCCACCTACTCATATACTTAGAAATTAGGACTCTGAACTTCGTATATTGTCGGCCCGCTTACACGAATAGTACTTAATAGGTGAATGAGAGGGGCGGAATAATACGAAATTCAAATGTAGATCTTTTTACCAGACCCCCTAAATGTTTCAGTTGATTTAAAAAAAAAACATAATCACATTCAGAAACGCGATCCTTTATCTATCGTTTGTTTCGTGAACATTAAACTATTTTAGGTCAAAGATGATAAATAAAAATTTCATTTCGACAAATTATTAATTTTCATCTACAAAGTGACTATAATTTGCTTATTTAAGACATTGATCAATTAGTTCATTATAATTTTAATATGTATTAGGCTGTTTAGCAGCTACTTCTTAGCGCGCGCATAAAGTCAAAATATCGCGCATGCGCGAGTGCTGCGCGCGGATTGGCGCGGAGAAATCGCCATCTTTCACAGATATTTTGTTGATTCGAAGACTTTGTTATTACTTTAAAAATTACGAGTTCAAGTAATAAAGAAAAACTAAATGTAGTGTTCGTCGACGGAAATACTATAAAATATGCTCGGACAGTTATATCAGTAAATCACAGGTGTTAATTACCAAATAACAGAGTAAAGTTCTGAAGCAGTTCCAGTTAAACAATGTAGGGTGGTAACAAAGGTAAACTAAATTTCTTTTATAAACTAAAATTCTGTATAAAACTCTGTTTTGTATGTATAGTATGTATTGCAAGGTAAATATTTATGTATGTATAAAAGTGAAATACCTAACTAATTACCTACTATTTTATTTATTTTTCTTTTTCTTCCATCCCTCATTTTTCTCGCTGTATTGAGGTGAAAAATTGTGTGTTTCGCTCGGCAGCAAAGTTGTTTAGAGTCTCGTGCCTTGAAACCGTCGCGACGCTCAGGATTCTTCTTTTGAACCTCTCGCTTCGCTCGCGGTTCAATCATAGAATCCTTCGCTTGCTCCGGTTTCAATTCAGGCACTCGCGCCAAACAAACACATTGCAGCCTTGCATAACAAATAACTATTGTCTGAAATGCACTTAAAGACAAAGGTAATAATGAATCTAACAAAGCTTGATAAGCAATTATGAAAACTAAGAGTAATTATTAAAAAAAATTAGGGTTTTAAAAAGTGCACGACTAACGAAACTTCTTTTAACTGACTCCAAAAAGGAAGAGGTTCTCAATTCGATTTTATTATTAATCTAACTAATATTATAAATGCGAAAGTATGGATGGATGGATGGATGGATGGATGGATGTTTGTTTGTTACTCAATCACGCCAGAACGGCCCCACGGATCTGGATGAAATTCGGTACATAGATAGAGAAAAGTCTGGAATAGCACATAGGCTACTTTTATCCCGGAAATTTGCGTAGTTCCCGCTGGATAGCCATAAACGAATTCTTTGCAGACGAAGTCGCTAGCAACAGCAGTGTTTGATATCTGAGAACTCTGTCATTCCTTTGAGCTGTTCAAAACGGTTTCAACATTCAGTTAGTGTGACTTTACGAGTCAAATATAGAAGGATAAGGCATTCCAACTGCTGTCTGTTCAAAACTATTGCATACGACCACGTGTACCGACAACAGCCGCATTAATGCGCGACCTCCCCTCAATCCCACCCCTTGTTAGGGTTAACATACATCACGAAATATAAGGATTTTGAAGCCTCTGCCAGAACTCCAGCCTACCTATTGAAATTGCCAAATTTTTCAATGACGAACGTAATCACCAACCAATCCCAATGTATACCAATGCAATGTGTGTGTATGCAATGTAACCAATGTATTTTTTGTAAGTATTGAATAAATAATATACTTACTAAACTAAACTAATCTTGCCGGAGTCCATCTATCTAGCTCAAGTCCTTAATAAACCTATCTAGCTGCCTGTCTGTTAAGCAAGATGTGCTAAAACCCACCCAGTACACAAAAACCACAATGATATTTAAAACTTCCAGTGTCTTAATTACGACTGCGACAAAATGTCTGCCCCTTTCCATGGAAATCGAGCTTATTGTTAGGATTGTCGTAATTTTCCATGTGGTAACCCTACATCCAATCCAATTATTTGGAGTATTTCCGAGGGACTATTGACGAATATCCCCCGATGGTTTGCACTGAAGCTCACATGAGTCTAAGAGGTTACCCATTTATATCGGAATTCCTTTCGGTGACGAGACACTATTGTATAAACTGATTGATTTCATTAATAGTCTGCAAATATGGGAATTAGTTGGCAAAGTATACCTATTTAAATATAAAAAAGGTAAATACAGTAGTAATTAAATAAGCCCTTTCCGGGGTAGTGAATAATGAACAATTACAATAAATACAAAATCAATTTTCAACAGCGTTTATTGTTTATCATTAAAAGTTATGAATGAACTTTTAGAACAATCTGTTTATTATCGCATAAAAATATCTGCTATACTGACAATTTAAACAAGACTTAAGATAAACAAGAAAATACCCATCATAATTATAATGTTCCTGGAAAAACACATTACCGTGACATCTGATAGAAAATTCCAGCTAAACTTAACACAATATTAAACTCGTTATGTGCCCTAAAGCAACGTGGAATCCTTTTTACTTTTAAAATAAACCGTGGAATATCGATCCTGTTAAAAAAAGGACCGGGCATTCATCCCATCTTGATTCCGAAAATAATTTGATTAGGTACGTAAAACAATGTCATTTTTACGACTATTCCTTTTGAACTCTTTACATTTTGCCAAAGCTATTATTTGTTAGCTCGAATGTTAACTCGGAAAAGTATGTAAAATTCTTATTCAAAAATATTGAAATATGTCATCAAGTGTGGCTAATTTCATTCACTATGATCTTTGTGACATTTTAATAATAATGAGGACCAAATGCTTTTCCATTGATCTATGCCTGAAAAAATGACATACAAATAAAGAACAGTCGTTTCGTTTTGGTACTTTCGGTTGAGTTTTGTCAACATCGTGCGTCTTTTGTTCCCCTGTCAAAAGCCTAATCTTGGATAGCGTTCGTCGGTCGTCCCATTAAATGGAAGACTCGTTTTCGGATCACTATTATTAACATAAGGTTTTTAAAATATTTGGATTCACTCGCATTCCAGAAACATTTTGAATAATTAGCCATGACCATTGTCCAGTAAATGAGCGTTATATTTCTAGCTTTATTATTTAAATTAATAATTGTTCCGACCCGATCCCAACAATCGCCCACGCGTAAAGTTTCAACAACATAATTTGTTTGAGAATGGTAATTTATATTCCATATTACTTACCAAAATGTTATTTTGAAAACCATCCCGGCGATCACAAGTCATAACAATTATTTTAAGGAGCGTAGGAGTCAACAGGCAGGACCAATTTAAAACGTACAAGGAACGTTAATGACATACAACCAGGTTATGTCTATTTTTCAACTAACATAATTTAGGCAGAAACATGTGAAATTTTTCTCCCTTGTAATTATTTGTATAAATAAAGTAAGTACCTTCTTTGGTAAGTACAAATTTTTTTCAAGTAGTTCGATAAAAAATTAAAGGTGTATGCTATTTTGGTAAAATAATCGAGAATATATAATAATACATCTCTTTAATATGGCACAGGATATACATGTCATGATTATGTTAAGCGAAAAGATAATACACATGAAAAATATTTTTTGGAACAAGTCATAAAAAACATGCAAATTAATGTTCATATTTGAAAATTTGTAAATAATTGTTACGCACAAACAAAAGGTTTTGTAATTTTCTCTTAGTACCTAACTGAATCGTTATCGTACTCGTTCGAGACTTTAGTTGTCCCGAAAACTTATTGTGTGGTTTCAAATATTCATGACGCTGACTTTAATGAAAAGTGCGTGAATGATGACGCCGCGTCAACCTGTCATGGGTCTTAGACGCGTATTATCATAGACTTCCCGGAGGAAATTAAACTAACGATTCGCCACGGCCGTGAACGGGAGTTTTGGGAAATGATTCTCAGACATTTCCCATGAGCGCAGCAGTAAAAAATAACGATGCAACGTAATCGCTTCTACAAATCATCACGAGGATTAATTAATTTGTAATGAGCCTTGTGGGCCGTGACGAAAAACGCAGATGAGACTTCTGAATAAACACGGATGTTATACAGTAACGCAATATCGATAAAAATAGTTTAACTTTAAAATTATTCAGGAACATTTGCAAATTTTCTACTTATCAATCTGCATGGTGCGTATTAGATGCTCTATCGTTTCCTCTTTTCATAAGCTTAAATTTTAACCTGCAGTGTTTTTTGTACGTATCTTGCTTGTTTGGGTCAAATCTTGCAATTCAAATTTCACTCACTTTCAGTTCTGCAGTGGTGACAGTTCTAACACTATTTAATCTGGTTGTCTGGCTAAGACAGCCACCCTCGGGAACAATTTTATTGTTCTGACAATTGACAATGCAAATACAGTCAAAAATGTTCAGTCATCTGGTATCTATTCAAAATGAGATTTTTGCCATAATTTTTTAATAATATTGAATTTATAAATAAATTAGATTGAAGTTCCTATAATGACTCTTTTCGTACAATGTAAATGGATTAGAGTTTTTTCTGCGTCAAGACAGTTCGTAAACGACATAGAAGCTATCTCCCTTGTCTGGTTAGTTCTTTACTGCTCTGCCAACAATTTCCACTTCATTTGAGGAATTTCCGTTTGAGACTAAACTTTAAAATAAACCCGAGACTTTATTCACAAAGAACATTGATGGAATACTTCAAGACTGCATATTTCACAGTTGTTTGGGTAAATTCATAGTCAATGAACCTGTAGACATGTTAAGTTACTGGCGGCTAGTACCTACTGGAATACTTTACTGATGCCAATTTTGATTTGCCAATTTTTTATGGAGAGTATACAATAAACTTTTGATATTTAAAAAGAAAAGTCTTGACTGATTGACGTGCCAAGTTCTTAGAGCTGAAACAAGAAATTTTACATAGAGGTTCTCTAAGTGTGTTTACAAGGAATAAGGAGATATTTTTCAAAGTTCCGGCGGGATAGGTAGTTTCGCCACAAGGCCAAACCTCAGTTGATTAATGCCACACTTTTAATGGATAATCAGTAATTTATTTGCGTCTGTCACCTTGGGCTCTGTCTACCCCGTAAGGGATAAAGACGTGATTTGTGTATATTTGCGTAAACATGTAAATATGTTCCCACGCAGAAATTTCTCTAAATTTAGAATTAGAATTCAACCGAATTGAATAATAAGCGTTTGACTCTAAAACAATATATTGTAACGGCTGTTTAAATTCTATGATGCTTTTGGAACACCTACACGTGAGAGCTGTGCCGCACGCACTCCGTGCTAGCCATGTTTTGTAGAATCCTACTAATATTATAAATGCGAAAGTTTGTGACGATGTGAGTGAGTGTGTATGTTTGTTCCTTCTTCACGCTAAAACGACTAGACGGATTTGGATAAAATTTGGAATGAAGATAGCTGGTACCCTAGATTAAAACATAGGATACTTTTTATCCCGGAAAATAGCATAGTTCCCGGGGGATAGTCATAAACATGTCAATTTCTAATTCTACGCAGACGAAGTCGCGGGCAGTAGCTAGTGAAGTATATGAGAATCCTAGCGGCGACTTCGTGGTACCCGCAGCGTGCGTTGCCGTGGGACAAATTCAGTAAGTGGTAAGATTAGTTTAATGACCAAATTTAATCCGGCTACCCCCAACTCGAGACCCCATTTGCTTGATTATTATTGTATTATCATGGTCCGTGTTACAAGCGGTTATTGTTAGCAAATGTTTGCATAGGACGAGTCGGTAATCAGAATCGCGTTCTCGCCAGGCCGTGCCCTGTTGACTTTCAGAAACGACTCAAATGCTAGTTTCAGTTAACTGTAATTAAATTATAGGCTATAAAATTACCATACATATTTACAAGCATTGTTCCGCGGAAGTCAAGGTCACTCTATTTAGAGCTTACTGTACGTCCTTTTATACAAGTAGTTTGTGGGCGAACTTCACGCAGAAACAGTACAATGCTCTGAGAGTGCAATTTAATAACGCCTTCAGGGTGCTGATGGGGCTGCCTCGGTTTTACAGCGCATCAGGGATGTTCGCGGACGTGCGTGTAGACTGCTTCTACGCCACCATGCGCAAGCGATGCGCGTCCCTGGTGCTGTCCTTAAGATGTCCTTATATAAATCAATGTTGTATGATTCACCATAATAAGAATGCAAAATATGAAACCTATTGACATTTTGTATTGCTGACATGCTTAAAATTAAATTGTTTATTTGTTTGTAGTCAAGAATCTAAATCAAAATTTAATTAATTTGAATTTTATAATGTGATATCTTTGACATGTTCGTTTAGCTATAATCTTATAAATATATTTTTGACCTTTATTGTTTTGCAATTTAATGCTATTTTCCATTTGTGTCTAACCTAATTGTGGACCTTTGTTGTTCGTGAATAAATGAATTATTATTATTATTATAAGTCATAAGTCATTCATTTGCAGAAAATAGTGTACAATAAGATGGCAAGCAGGAACAACAATGACACAACTATTCCACTACACAGTAGTATGTAAATTATTTTAAACAAGCACTACATCTACAAATGCAAGCGATTTATTTTACTTATTTACTTAATTATCAATGAAGTCACTCTTTACAAGAAAGAAATTCTTTAATGGTGTAAAATCTTTTTTGCAGTAGCCAACTATTTTTTTTATAGAATACATACATACATACATATCGTCACGCCTCTTTCCCACAGGGGTAGGCAGAGACTACTTTGTTCCACTTGCTACGATCCTGACATACCTCTTTCGCTTCATCCACATTCATAGAATAGATATTGTAATAGATCGATAAAATCATGCTAAATGTGGTCTTTAGGTCTTGTAACTTTAGGCTCTGTCTGCCCCGTAAAGGATAAAGACGTGATTTATGTGTGTGTAGTAAGTATAGATTGGTAATGTGAGAGACAAAGCGATATAATATATATATAGATAGACGCGACCAATTTTCCTTACACGGCTGTGGGTCTGAATGGTCCAGCTGATACTCGTAAATAAGAGAAGTAGAAGTAAGGTAAGTTCAATCTCTCGCTGAATACGTTGTCAAATTTTCTGGTGTCGTTTTAGATATTTCAGAGTCGATCAAATCTAACGGTAGTGTAAACCACAGTGGCGTGGCGTCCATAGAACTCGATTCCCACTGGTTTGCCTATTTTAAGGCAGTTGGGCAATTTATTGTGCAGAATTAGAGGAACAGGCTAGTTAAGTTCCCTTCGGCTTGCCTTCTGATATACTTGACGCCACGCCACTGGTAAACCAAGTAACTTCACGAGCGATCTGTCAAGTAACAGCTGCAGTGCCAATTGTGTGAGATAAAGATCAAATTGCTCAGCATCTAGTGCTTTATCACCGGGCATTGTTTTTGTTCATTTATGCCTTTTGAAAGATCATTGAACTCTGGCCTTTAAGGGGTGACATTTTCCTCCTTGTAGGACGTATTATAACAAAGTTAAATTAACTTTGTTAAAGTGCTTAAAGTCTTTAATTTTCATTTAGCCTAGTGATCTTGTATGAACTTGTGTACCTATGTTATGTTTATGTATGTACGAACTTGTGTATTTTATCGAGAGTCATCATAGCAATATTCGTCATCCTGTATGTACTGTACGGTGCCGACACCACTAATTTGTCACTTCTAATTAATTTCATGATCTCGTGCAATCGTAGAGGGTTCTACGGCGTAGCGTGGATCGTAGCAGCGTGGCTACGGCCGTAACTAAATAAGAACTATAGAAAATACAAAAAAAGTATTTTTTTGGTTTATCACGCTAAAACTAAACAACTAATTGGTGCGACAAGTGTCACTCATGCCATAATATTGAAAATTCTGCAAACATTTCTAGTTCATTTATAATTTCTGAGTTTCTTTGAAATAATTTGATATTGTTACCTGTTTGTTTAATAAAACGACCTAATAAAAGAAAATAAAACTACTCGTATGTATGTAATGCTTTAAAGCCAAACTCAGTTTATTTCCAAATAAGATTAATTAACGCATTGATTACATGACTGTGTAGCGTAAATAAACTCCTATTACAGTCGCAATGCGTGTGCACACGCGAATTGTGTATTAATTAATCCCACGCTCATCAATAAAATTGACTATTGAACATCGTATTTGCTTTAGATAAAGTATTGCTCACATAATATTCACAAGAATACAATGCTTTATAAATAATATTCTTTGAATAATTATTGTTTTTTTTTTACTTAGTTTGTTTTGTTTGGGTATTGGTGATTAAGTAAATTTTAATAAAACTTTTGTTTTGAAAAATGATTTCTGTCATTTTAAAATTGAACTAACATAAATAAATATCATCACATTTATAAATAACTAGCTGTTGCACGCGACTTTGTCTGCGAAAAATTCCTTTATCGTTATCCCGCGGGAACTACGCAATTTTCCGAGATAAAAAGTAGCCTATGCGCTATTCCAGACTTTTTTCTATTTATGTGCCGAATTTCATCCAGATTCGTTAGGCCGTTCTGGCGTGATTGAGTAAGAAACAAACATCCATCCATCCATCCATACTTTCGCATTTATAATATTAGTTAGAAGTTAGATTATTAGTTAGATGAAGGAAAGTTAACCAGACTAAACTATAACTAAAATTAATAAAGCAATTGCGATACAGCGAAGAAAGGTCCTCTTTAATCCATTTGTTTTAATCTACATTTTTATAACTCACACCCTTTTTTCGAGCCTCATAAAGCCTTTATTTGGAGATAAACAAAAGACAGCCTTTAAGTAAGGGCTCAAGCAAAGCAACAGGGGACGACAGGCGTCGTTGACATCGGACAAGCGGCAGGCAAATTGGAAAACGTTTCATATATTTTCATCTATAATAAAATGACACTTAACATTCGCAGAAAAATACTAAAAGGTTATTGTATTGATACATTAAATTATTCGAAATATTATAAACGGGATGTGAACCGCGATTACCTTTAGTGCTTTGGTGCCTTTAGTGGTAACGAGAGTGCACGCAGTCGACGCGCAAGAATGAGGGTAGACAGAGCTCGGTCTACCCAACAATAACATCCACCCGCAATTTCTTCAGTCTACCCGTGATCATGATACATGCAACTGTATCGAAATATCGGGAGCTCAATAAAGGTAATCGCGGTTCACATCCCGTTTATAATATTTCGAATGAACTTAACCGTGAATCATTAAAAACTCTTACATTAAATTATTTGTTTAAAAATATTATTGCATCGAGTTTTTTTCAAAATATTTTACACATAATATATAGATAAATTGGCGGATTAGAGTAACTTCAGGCTACTTCTATCCCAGAAAAAAAATCAGTTACTGCGTTCCTGTGATAAGAAAAGTAATCTGCAAGGGTACCTACAAGAAAAGTTATATACCTAAATATGATTTTAATTCTTTTGTCTTGATATCTCCATCAATTATCGTGAGTGCATATAAGAAGTTCGCGTAGATATGAGTCTATGAAAGGTTGAATAACTTGAGCATTTAAATTGAAATTCGAACAGTTCCATTTCAACCCCAAACGTATAAAGGATTTTCAATCCAACTAGCATTAAAGCGGATGGACCGGACGGGCCCATTCCAACACTTTTGCTTTTTATTGGAGCGCTGGTTGATATCGCGAAATGGTTTTTAGTCGTTAGTTTTTTAGTGAGATTCGTCAGCCATCTGTGTACTTTGGTTTACAACTTTTAGTAGCAGATACCCTAAATTAGCATTATATTACGAATTAAAAAGAGTAAGTTGAGAATGAATACACCTAATAACATTTCCCGCTCTAGTGTCACCTCACCTGCACGTGCCGTATGGCGACCGCGACCGATCAGCCGTCTTGGTGCTCCCTGCAAAAAAACGGACGATACTCTGGCATCCGAGAAAATACAGTATAACCATGCAACCCGGGTGGCAACCGACTGGAAGAGGCTTCAGTATGCTTAGTGTAAATTTTCGATAGCAAAATACGTCTCGATAACGTTTGCGTTAAACTGTCAAATCTATGAGAACTGTTTGTTGCCGTTTCGTTCCGCTAGCGGCGCTGTCAATTATCCCATAGTAATTGAGACGAGTACGCGAACGCGTTCGATACGTTTTTCGTGTCGAAAACTTACACTAGAGGCTCAGCTACCTTAGACCCTAAATAATCCCACTTTGGCACAGATAGCAAAGAGAAACCACTGTGTCAAATGAAATAAACACACCGAGAGATCAAGTTACTAGTCTAATCACCTTACGCACGTAAACGAATCTTAAACTAAACTTCGGTGCATACAGCTTGCAGCTGCAGTTAACTGTCTTATTATGACATCGTTAGTTACTGACAAGCGTGCTCATATTCCTCTGATTCAATCTAAACTTATAGTGAATTTGAGAACACTATGACAACTAAGCTGGAATTACACCCGCGCTCAAACTATTCGATCCCGATACCAAAGTTCTTGGAATGAGCTTTCAGGAACTTAGAAATTATCTTTCATTCCCCAGCGAGGGAAAATATTGCGAAAGAACTGTTGCTTTTTAGGTGCTGAAATTGTGATACACACTTTGTAAAAGTAAGTAAACTAATCACTTTTTCAGAAGTTTCCGCTCCTTGTGAGATTTGGCAATTTTTAGTTTTGATGAGAAACTTATATTAACTTTGATGTTCCGTGAAAAGCCAAAACTTACTTATAGACTGACCTGTAACAATACAGAGACTGAAAAATTGGCAATTATATTTTTTTCTAAATAAACCTCCTCTGACAAGAAAGAAAAGGTGAAAGAAAAGGTAGAAGTCGTGTCGTATCAGGAAGTCAAAGAGAAGGCTCTGGAAAGGACCACATGGAAATTGCTCCACCGACAAGAGCCTAGCTCTTAAGTTTAAGAAGAGGAGAAGAAACCTCCTCTGAGAATTCTACGCTGCGCTCGATCATCAAGTATAACTTGACCCGTTTGCTGTAGGTAAACAGTCAAGCGTCTCGATTTTGGCCTTGCGTTAGTACAACTTAACTAACTTAGGAACGGCCCCCCAAAGCAGCCGCCTGGAGAATATTTTTTATTTAGTTTAAGTTTTGTAAATAGTTTAGTAGTATGTATTTTTTTTCTTTGTTTCTTTTAGATGTAGGTAGGTATTTTTTTTATCATGTGTGATTGTTGTTTACTTAACTAACAGATTTTATAACTTTGAAGCTATTTATAATTGACTACGCTAAAATATAACCCCCTATATACTCAATACTCTGAAGTACTTATTTTACTGTAGGTATATCAGCATAATTATACTTGGCCATTGAATAAAGCCTTAGATAAATATTAAACAAGGTCCTGGCGAGCTGCCAACCCCTGTTGGCCGCTTGATGGACCACCACGAAACCCTTCATTTGTTATTTTCTAATAGGTCAATCTTAACGATGTAGGAATATGATATGGTCAACATTGTTCATTGTTATAAATGAACTAACTGACAAAAAATATATTCAGAGCTTACTTGATCCTGGTCTTTCCTCTGTCTAAGTCTTTGAGCTTTTTTAAAGAAATCACAATGAGGCTAGTCAAAGTTAAAGGATACCGAAGACCTCTTACTGCCGAAGAATTAAGCAAAGCTGGTGGTTGCCGTGTCCAAGAATAGGTGGGCAAGCCAAGCTGCAGCTGATCAAAATCCTCCTGATGCCACGTGCTTTGCGCATGCGGCCGCGGCGCATTGTTACTGTAAGAAATTCGCCTGTGTCAAGAGTGACGTAAAATACGCTCCTGAGATCATTCTTCGCGTCACATCACATTTCCTATATCGAGAGATAAAGCGGCGCAACGTGCGTGAAGGAAGGTAAGCCCGTCTCCTATATTCACCCCGGCACGGGCCGCACCAGCTGGATGAAACGTTTCCAGTATTCTTTGGGACCATGTCCAAGAGGATTTCTTTTTATTCTTTGTTTTAATTCGTTTTATTTTATTTTAATTTAGTTTTGGCATAGACAGTTTAATTTTTGTTAAAGTAATAAAATATGAGGTGAGAGATTAAATTCAACCTAGTCCCGAAACCAAGGAAATTTTGTACTATGAAATTTTATAGTTCAGAGCCTCTAGCGTATATTTTCACACCAAAAAAAATTCAATTACTATAAAAAAATTGGCAGCGCCAATTTCGGATCGAAATGACAACCAACTGGGGCCTTACCATGACGTCTAACGCGATTCAATTCAGACTCAGTTCAGGTTTTAGATGTCATTTTTAGTATGGATCTGACAGCGAGCGAACGTAAACTGAACCGGAATTGAATCTCATAGTATATGAGATTTTCGAAGCGAATCTTGTGACCGAAAACTTACTAAGCACACTAACAGGTAATTTAATTGTAAAACGTTAAGCGTACGAGTAAACCCAACAAAATAATTGCGTTGTTCCTGTTGAAAAGGCCTAAAGTCAGAACGGATGAGATGGGTCGGGCTATGCTATTTTCAAAGGAAGAATAAAATTAAATAGCGACAAACGTCACGTCCTTTGTCAAAGATTTTTTTAACTTTTGTGCAAGAAAATACATTGCTTTTAAAAGGCCGGTCAAGTGCGTGTCCGTTTTCGCACAGTCTAAATTTATAATGACATGTAAATTTAAATTTGCTCGTTTTACCACAAACAAATAAAGCTTGTTTTTTACGTTCAAAGTTAGGTACTTTATATTTTTTTTATTCTATCTTAAGTTACGTTATTTTACTTTTAGTGGCTACTAATTATTATTTTCTGATTGTACTTCATGTGTTAATATGAAACGAATTTATAAAAAAAACAGCTAAATCATGCCTAAGCATGCACCATTATCTAATACCAATCCAATCAATTTTTGGAAATAAGTTATTTCAATGTACTCGTGTACCTACTCATGCTAATTCTTTTTTTGTTGTGTTTGTTTTTGTCAGAAGAAGGTTCTTACGACACAATATTTTGAAATAAACGAAAAAAAAACTGGGACGGGAGCGAAGCCAAGCAACAGCTAGTATAAAATAACGTACGAGATCTGAAAATATAACGAAATTTGATCTGCTTTGTCTCGACTCATTTATCTAAAAGTAAATCGCTATTACGAGCCACAAGTACCATTTTACATGAGCCTTTGTTTTTTGGGGTCGAACGTAAAATAATTTTATGCCTACTCGGGGCGCAAAATACTGTTTTTAGGGTTCCGTAGTCAACAACCAACGTTTTTCATGTTACAAATTTTCTCAAGTGCCTTAACGGCGTAGTTGTCACAAAATGTGGGGATTGGGGTCCTCCGTATTTTATTTTTTAAGGTTACTTAAATCAACCGGGGCGATAGTTAGGTTAGAGTTTTTTGTTACACAATATCTGATTGTCAAACTATATTTTACTCTACTTTACCGAAATTTTCCTTCTTCTAGCTAGACAAAAGCCATACATAATATATAATTATTTAAAAAAATACTTGTAATGTGAATCAAATCTGATCCAACTATTCTTTGGTGTTAAACATTTAGCTTGATTATCCGAGTAGAAATAATCAGCCCCAACCCAGCAGATCCGACAACGACATCCCAAAGATAATCGCTCAGTGCCAATTCATTTGCATCAAAGTTCTAACCGCGCATTCCCCCAAAACATAGCCGCCCTAAATGGCTCAAATTAATAACCCTAAAATATTTACACGTGCTTAATTCCGCAAAGTTATAAATTCCTTATTAAACGGGCACGTAACTTTTCTATTTACTTTATATGAGTTTTAATTAAAATACCTTTAAACACTTTCTGAAAGTTGATACGACTTACCGCGGATAACGCAAGTTACTGGAACTCATGCGTTCAAACAAACGAAGACATTAATCTTAATAATATGTGCAAGTGGGTGAGTGGGTATTACCAGATAGGTACGTGGTTCGTGTCATGAATAATGACTACTATTTTGCTATTTATTGCGTTTATCATCTTTGTAAATTAGTTTGGAATGAATATTATTGCAGGTGTTTTTTTTTATTATTTTATTGGACACACGACTATTAATTTGGGTCACTGTTTAGCAGAACGATGCGGGTGCACTGGTTGTTATCCTATCGCACATAATATGACGAAAAATCATTAAAGTCGAAAAATCAAAATCTGTTTGCAATTCAAATAATTGTTCAACCAATTACAACGGACCAGTGACACTGTTTTTTTCTGGCGGCAGTACTACCTATTGCATTTTTTCCAGCCTATTTGAATCACAACCAAAGGTACTAGACATAGCAGAGAACGGTCCGTCCTCTTATAATAAAATGTGTATTCAACATTACAGATTAGCAACGTGCTAGAGACTACGAAGTTCCATTGCCCCTTATCTGCGCCGTAATGTAACGGCCCAAGGAAATTATCACTCCCGTAGAAACACTTTTGTTTGTAGACCATTAACCTTGATCAGAGCAAAAGCAGATGTCGCGAAACTGGCAAACTCTTTCCCTCTAATGGTATTACTGTGTAAGCATTCTTAAAAAATGTTCACTTTTTCCTTATACAAACTGCCGAACCATAAAGGAATAAGGTCTCTAACTGACCCGTGATACTGCCCGTAGTAGCTAGACATGGAATTTATATGATATGAAAACCGGGTCAGAGGTTAGATCTTACGATTTTAGCTATTGTTACCCGAGAAAAGTCTCTTATAGCAATCGTCAAATCTGTTGGTGGATTTTAATTTTAAACTTAACATAAAATTAGTTTCCTCCCATGCACTCTCCCTGGTGGTACACTTAGTAGAATGATCAGCAGAAGGATGACAGATATAATTATGTTACTAGCCTAAAAGACTTCCTTGGATATCCATTGTGGGAACATTCTTCAACTATCCTACTTTCCATATCAGGAAACTTACAGATGGCTGAGGTTAACTGGTTCACTCTGCCTATATAATACTTTCACTGCACACATCATGTTTTTAATTATCTAATGTTCGTAACCTCACTTCCTTCAACATTCACCAAAATGAACGAGTAATTTAAAATGTACAGTCAGCAAAGAGTATCTAGTCACGACCAAAAGCGTTCCTCAAAGCGGTCACTGTGACAAATCGTAATCATGCCTGACGTCCCCATGTTCGCCTGTCAGGTAGGAATTTCGCCTTGATTCCTACAGATTTTTATTCGTGACTTATACGTTTTCCCAAAGGTTTTAATTTTTATACACGTCGTTTGTTTATTTTGGATAGGCTGTTCCCCGTTTCCCTTGCACTCTTAAGTGTTTGATAACCAAAGGATATTTCAACCGCAGTGAGGCATTATACTAAAACACAATGGCTTTTTTTTTTTTTTTTTTTTTTTATTTTTTATGTGAATAGGAAGGCAAACGAGCGAGCTTTCTCGATGACCTGAGTTATGACGGGGTTAAGGCGCTTCTTTGGTTTTTACTCATATACTAATATTAATTACTAGCTTCTGCCTGCGACTTCGCCCGCGTAGAATTAGCTATTGACATGTTTATTGCTATCCCGCTGGAACTATGCAATTTTCCAGGATAAAAAGTAGCCTATGTTTTAATCTAGGGTATCAGCCATCTTCGTTCCATATTTTATCCAAATCCGTCCAGTCGCTTTAGCGTAAAGAAGGAACAAACATACACACTCACTCACATCGTCACATCGTCACTCACAAACTTTCGCATTTTTAATATCCCGCGGGAACTAATCAATTTTCCGGGATAAAAAGTAGCCTATGTGCTATTCCAGACTTTTCTCTATCTATGTGCCGAATTTCATCCAGATCCGTTAGGCCATTCTGGCTTGATTGAGTAACAAACATCCATCCATCCATCCATCCATCCATCCATCCATCCATCCATACTTTCGCAGTTATAATATTAGTTAGATTAGTAGGATTTAAAACCATGCTGTAGTTGCATGTTTTGTTAGACTAATCTAATTATAGGCCCCCCCAATTGTCCTGGTTTTGATAAGCAAGAAAAAGTACCGGTACATACCCTCAATGGTTCAATTGTTATTTAACTTGGGCACGCGCACAGGCCACCATTTTATTTATTACCACAGCAAGGTACAGTTACGGATTTTAACTCTTAGGTCCCTTTGGGATTTCGTAATTTGTTCGTTTTAGTCACCTACTGTGCAGTGATCTCGTAAATGCTCGAGAGTGCTATTTCACTGCAAACTAAATCTCAAAGTGGTCTAGCAATTAAATTTGGAACTGTACAACTTGCACCACCGTTCCATTGGTTTCTGTTCCAAGTGTGTATGGTGTGGAAGTGTTGACATTAGGTGGCGAGCGTACTCGGATGCCATTCGATTTGGTGTTGGCGAACAAGTCAAACATCTCCGTGCGAAACGCCCGATCCCGTGCCAAATTACCTGGTACTTTACTTTGACGAAGTTTTGCGGGACTTAGCTGCCGTGTGACTTCGTAATTCAAGCCGACTGAAAGGACGGAGTTTACCGCGTTTTCTTTGGCATCGTATATGCAAAATCAATTTGTTTACCGAATATTTGCCTACATTCGTTTTTCGTTTACATCGTGGGATTAGCTTCGGTAACGTCAGCGTATTGCTATTAATTTTGTCAAAAATACCTACGATACATTTTTTTTTATTTCTAATAATAGTAACAAAACAGCCTCACTGTTAACCTTGCTGTTTCGCAACTGTCAAAAGAGACAACAGCTACGTTGTGCCAATCCAATATTATGATATTTTTGATCCAATTTTTTTATTTAGTAACTTTTCTTGGTATGATGCGATTGTACTGAATTAATAGGCGTCCACAACAAAGTTTTTGTAAAAATCAAAAACAGTGATAGCCTCATTATTTATCATCTTTTCTTACCAAAATACGGAGCAAAAGCGGTTAAAACCGTATTTTTTTTCTCTTAAACATCATTCAAGGCAAATTTAATAAGAGTTTTCTGTATATTTATATAAAAAAAGTTAAATAGTCCGTGTTGAAAATAGTTAATTTACCGCTGTGGGCGGAACAAAGGCGGATTACATGCTGAGAGATTGTAATTAATGAGCTCTTTGAGCCCACCCGGTTAATTTAGCTAAATC
The DNA here is from genome assembly GCA_963854515.1 of Pandemis heparana. Taxonomy (NCBI): domain Eukaryota; kingdom Metazoa; phylum Arthropoda; class Insecta; order Lepidoptera; family Tortricidae; genus Pandemis; species Pandemis heparana. Next base: position 6,875,731 of record OY978026.1, on the reverse strand, counting down.
AGCGTTCCCATTCGGGATTTTACTAAAAAGCACAAAATTACTTGCACGCAAATAATGCGCAGGGCTCCATTCTCGGAAACTTAACGTTTTATACAACAGAAAATGTGCCCTTTGTTGAGAAATTTGCTTCATATTGTTATTATATTTGTCTTGTTTATTTTGCACAATAAAGAGTTTACATACATACATATTAAACATTATTGATTGCAAAACGACGAATATTACTTAACGAGAGATACTATAGCCTAGTAAATGGTAACCTTGACCATGAAAGCAAAGGTCCCGGATTTGAATCCCGGTAGGGGCAGACACGTACTTGTATAAGGAATATAAATGTTTGTATCCGAATCATGGATGTTTATCTGCATATAAATGAATATGTTCAAATCTGTTAAGCATGTTTATCTTTATCCGTTGCCTCGTACCCGTATTAGGTACAAGATTGACTTAGTTTCGAACTAGGTCATTAGTTTCAATTGTCCCATGATATTTATTTACTATTTACTTTTTTTATTTATTCAAAACAAACTACTTTTTTACTTACTTCATCGAAATAATTACTTAGAAAATAGGGGAAATGATAAAAAAAGATAAATAAATGATAAATCATAAAAAATTGTGGTGTTCAATAAACTATGAAGTATTTTAATACTTTCCTAGGCGGAACTGAGCCTTAGAAAGCTATACCCAGCCAAAAACGTTTTTACAGTTTCAGGAAAAAAAAAAAAAAGATGTTTTCTAGCGGCCGATTATGGTATAATTCGCGAAGTAAACGCAGCTACCATGATATACCAAGCTGCTTACTACAACCTGTCATTAAACTTTAACAAATGCATTAATTAAGTACCACAAACGATGCTTTTCTTATTCGCTACATTGTTATTGATGATGTTAATGTTCTTTTCCATTTTATTATTGTGGGCGTGCTGCATAATCCACATTAACATAAAACGTTTTTGATGGACCCAGTTTTTTGCAGGGAAATAAGCGTTACAAAAAATATGAGTACGCTTCTAATTAATCTTTCCTAGAGGCTTGTCTAATGCATTCATGAATCGATCATTGAGCTCCAGCATCAAAAATATATTAGGCAGAGCAGGCAATGCGTCAGCAAAAAAATGCGGAAAATACTTATTACGGTCTAAAAATCGATCAAATTATTTAGTACTAGGTGTTGCCCGCGACTTCGACCGTGCAGAATTAAAATTTGTATCCCAGGCAACTTGAATTTTCCAACTTTTCTAACATAAAATCGGGACACATTAACTTTCCTCGTAAATCTCTCTATCTGTTAGTGAAAGGCATATGAAAATCCGTTCAGTAGTTTTTGCTTTTATCACAAACAAACAAGACAGACGTGTTGGAAGACTTTGTTTATAGTGTGTAGTGATTAATGTGACTCATTTTGTAGGGATTTTTGCATAGATTTCCTACACATACAAAAAAGTAAAAACGCATATATATAATCAACGAAAGTGCTGGAGAGCATAAGTTTCTGTGGGTACATAAAAAGTGTACAGGATTAGGTATGTAGATAATATGGTGTAATAGGTACTTACCTGCTATGGGTGGTGTAGTGGTATAGCTGAGCACGCATCACGGAATGATGAGGAGCCGGGTTCGATTCCCGGCCAAAGCTATACTTTCAGATTTTTCTGTGTTCTCATTTTCAGTATCGTTTAGAAATTTAATAGTACTTGTTACATCTGCACTTTTAAAACAGAAAGGCTAACACTTCAAACATGTATAAGTAGGTAATTATTTGTATGTAAATCTTTGTAATCTCGTATACGTTTCTGTTGACTCAAACTTAATAATGTCTTGCCAAACTACCACGATATAACTACTTTTACTATCTACAGCAACTAGTTACGAACTTCGTAAATTACAAACTATCCTGAGCTATTCGTGTAACTTACATGCATGAGTTTAACGTTGAGGACCGATCAGAAGTGTACTCAATTTTACAACTATATCTGTATATGTTATCTATGACTACTACAGCAGTTACAATGTACATACGAGTACATACATAGTTCATGAAATGGTCCTCGAAACCTAACAAAACTGTAAAATCTACAATTTGATTACCTATACCTACCGTTATAAATATTAGTTTTTGTTGACGGTACTTTATTATTTCACTGTAGGTAATTTAAACTTTACACATGTACCAAATTTTATTTTACGTCTTTCAGTCCATTTTATTCTGATTCAACAACCATTTTGCTGTAAACAGCCACCTTAGCTGCAAGCGCACAAAGTAAGCAGAATAAACAGTTAATTATTTACAAAACGCCACCTGCGCTCTCTTTAATGTACCTTACTTTCTTTTGTTTTCATCGCTAACACGAAATGCCCTTACCCAATTCCCTCTGCCCAACCTGAAATTCAAATGGAAGCCCGAATGCGCTACCGCATTCAGTCAAGGCCCAAAATATGTGTCCGCGCAAAGGTATGTTGGCGTACGTTGTCCAGCCTTTTCAAATATACGTCAATCAATCAATCAATCAATTATTTATTTCTGAGAATATGGTACAATATAGATAGGTTAGTAAAAGTGGTTCAGCATATTCTGCCAGCATCGGCGTAGAAATATTTCAGTCTGGCAATAGTAGCAGACAGAAAGAGAGTGCAGCAATTGTGTCTCAAGAGGTACATCATGTGGGGCAGTTGGCGCAACACCACATCCTACATGAATCGCATAAGAGGATTAACTGCTAAGTATAGTACTACCCAGTTGTTCCAGAATACTTTATAAGCCTTTTTTTTTAGAATACTTATGAATACATACTTAAAAATACTTCTTTTGGAAAAATCATTGTACTCTGTAAAAGAGTACAGTGAAATGATTTTTTCCTGACATTCAATGTTCATTTATACTTTGTAGGTACCATATTGTTTTTCTCTTTTTTTTTGTAATGTGTGACATTTTATCGCATTTTATTGCACAATTTTATTATATATTGTTTTATTTGTTATTTTTGAATCACTGACTTTGAATTTGACATTTATTTCTTGTTTGTAATTGCATTATTAGATTTTTTTTTTGTTTTTATTTTATTTACGATTGACGATCTTTTTGTGACTTTCTTGTGTATTGACATAAAAATATAATGTAATTTACAAATAGAAATAAATGAATTTAATCTAATCTATGACGTTGTGGCGTTGATTGTAAATTGTAACTCTCGCCTTGTTCTAACCTCAAAATTCTCAATGTCCACCAGCCCGAACCTGGAAGTCCTTCCAGTCTTATATAGTATCCTATCCTATAACCTACTAATATTATAAATGCGAAAGTTTGCGACGATGTGACGATGTGAGTGAGTGAGTGTGTATGTTTGTTCCTTCTTTACGCTAAAACGACTGGACGGATTTGGATAAAATTTGGAATGAAGATAGCTGATATCCTAGATTAAAATATAGGCTACTTTCTATCCCTATATCTAGTTTCCGCAGAATAGCGATAAACATTTTAAAGATCGTAGCTGCCTAGAGTCGCAACGTAAATAATAAAATTATTTCAAAATATACTATCAACATCAGTTCGTAAGTTTAATTCTACGCGGACGAAGTCGCGGGCAGAAGCTAGTGCATGTATATTAAACCTTATCGTCAATAATCCATCTTACCCCATCACACCATCATCATCATCATCTTACTCGCTAATCCTGCCGCTAAGCAACAGTGCTTGCACTGCTGTGTTCCGGTGTGGTGAGTAAGACAGCCGGGGAAATTACGGGCACAAGAGGCATTTCATCTAAGTCCTCTAGGTTGGCAACGCATCTGCAATCCCTCCGGGGTTGCGGGTGTCTATGGGCAGTGGTGATCGCTTACCATCAGGTGACCCACTTGCTCGTTTGCCTTCCTATTCACATAAAAAATAAAATCAAAATAATATGATTGTATTTGCGACCATTTGACTCACTTCACCGTTTCATAAACCACAAGTAAAATAACTAACTGTTTCTTAACCAAACTGCTTGATTCCAGACTTCCTTGCTCTCGAACTTGAGCTTGATTAAATGTTTGTTTTCTGAGAAATTACGTACTGTCGTCCCAGATTACCTAAAGTATTTGTTTTTGTAGGATGGAACTAAGAGTACTAGGAGCTAATTTACGAGGAAGTTTACAGAGCGGTCATTCCACGACGAAAACTTCGTAGCTGACTTTAAATTCACAATTAATGGATTTAAAAATCCTATCTTAGACGAATAAAATGTAGAGACGGAGTTCTGTGGACGGAAAAGAGAGGCTAGTTGAAAATAAGGCGTATTTTAAACTGGCCTCATTTAACCGTTCGTAAGACTCCGTCTGTAAAAAAATGCCGTGGTATGGTAGTGGTTCGACCTGCGGCCTATCAAGCAGAGGGCCTGTGTTCGAATCCCGGTCTCACACCTCTGAATTTTTCTGAATCTATGTGCGAGATTAGGGACATTTGAAATTTGCCACGAGCTTTTCGGTGAAGAAAAACATCGCGAGGAAACCTTGCACACATCTGCGAAGTTCCCAATACCATTGGGCCCGCGTGGGAACTATAGCCCAAGCCTTCCAACTCTACTGAGGAGGAGGCGTATGCCAATAGGCACGCCGAATTACACGATTTAAAAAAAAATACTGTGGTACTGAAAAATTGACAACATTTCATATTTCTGAGCCTATAATTTTAATGGTTCTCTGTATTTTGTTTGAAAAGATGAACATGCTGACAGTTTAATTTTGTCGCTAGGGCTTGTATGTAATTTATAATTAATTCATTAATTTGTGTTTATTCTGAAATGGCGTAACTCCGATACTATCACAGAATACACACTTATCCCTTTGTCTTTTCTCTATAGAAAAAAAACTGACGTTAATTTCAAATTGTCAATGTCAGGTCCTATTCTCCAATATTCGATTTTCGAGGTTCGCTTTGTGCTGTTCCGCTCATACTAATAGTCATTATCTTGAGAGTGAGAGAGAAGGTATGCAAAGAACTTCGAAAATAGAATTTCAGAGTTGCCCCCATTGTACTTTGAAGTTACACCAATTGACCCAGTCCCAAACTAAGCAGAGCTTGTGCTATGGGTACCAGGCAACGGATAAACATACTTATATAATGCTTAAATAAGACTTATCTTTACTTTTTCTTTGAACTGAGTAAGTTGATATACTATTTACTATGTTTTTGCGAAACTTAACCTACGTGTTCTGTTCCGATATCAACACCAGTGAATCCAGTGACGCTACATGAGTAATGGTAGTCCCTAGCTTCAGAGGAACATGAGCGGTACAAGGAAAAATACTGCATTAACTACTCGGTTACATGGCATCATTTGTTTCTGTCTAGATTCGTGTTAATTCTTCCCCGTCCGATTTATAGCTGGCAACAAAAGATATAAATGGTCTAAATTTGGATAACGTTCAAATAACAACGAACTGAGAGGTAAAGCTAATCTACTTATTGTTAAAAACCTGTGTATTGTTTGCGGGTGGTAGGACCTTGTGCAAGGTCCATCCGGATCGCTACCACCATCTTACTCGCTAATCCTGCCGCTAAGCAGCAGTGCGTGCACTGTTGTGTACCGGTATGTAGAGTAAGACAGCCGGGGAAATTACGGGCACAAGAGGAATTTCATCTTAGTCCTCTAGGTTGGCAACACATCTGCAATCTCTCCGGGGTTGCGGGTGTCTATGGGCAGTGGTGATCACTTACCATCAGGTGACCCACTTGCTCGTTTGCCTTCCTAACCTAATTTAAAAAAAAAACCTGTGGGTCAGTGTGTATGTATGTATATCATAGTAGGTGTACCGAACTGCTTAAATGAGTCCTCGCACGGGGGCGCGGGGTAAGACGACAAAGGGGATTGAGAGATTAGTACTTCTGCGCATACAAGGTCATCACTAGACTTACGTGCCGGCACTTATACATAGCGAGGATCTTCGCAAGGCGGCTGGCAAGAGCTGGATGAGAGTGGCCGAGGATCGTGCTCAGTGGCGTGCCATGGGAGAGGCCTATGTCCAGCAGTGGACGAATATAGGCTGATGATGATGATGATGATGACTTATACATATATCTGCTTGCCAAATTTTAGTGCAATCCGTTCAGTAGTTTGCGGTGGGCGTTGATCGCTCAGTTAGTCACAGTTGCCTTTTATACATAAGTACGGATGAAACGGGTGGCAAAAGACCAAATCACTTGATGATAAGCAAAAAAAGAGATGGATTGAGCATACGTTGATGAATTGAGAACTGTTTAACAATGGGTTTAAAATTGGTTAACATAAAACACTAGCGATTCCTTAAATCAGCTTTCAAACAGTGAAATCTGGCCATAACTCCCACGAAAACCGACAGCCAAGTCGTTGTTAAGGCCTTGGCACGTTCTATTTAATTCTACAGATTTATTGTAGCGCGTTTCGTGGTTTTGCCACTGGTATCCCAAATAAAACAATCCTGAAGCCGAATATGCCCTGAAGAATTTTCTTATTTGCTCAGAAGCGAGAAATCACGTCGCCTCCAGACTATGAACCCGTTTTACTGTGAAATATGCAGCTTTTCAAGTTCTTTAGACACCTCTTGAGAGCAAGAGTTACTCCAACTGCCATACAACAGTATTTTCTGCGAGGAATTTTTACAAATATTACACCGTAACAGCAGTATTAAACGACAATTTTATAATCTACTTACAACCTTTTTGTCAGTCGGTGGCTGATTGTGGCTCGAGCCATTTGCTAAGCTAGAGACGCAAAAAAAACTTAAACATATTGATTCGACTTAGAAAGACTTACAGCCTTATTCATAAAAAATCCTTAATTGAGGTTTGATCAGTCTATTAGTTAACAGACTGATTTAGCTTATTTGACAGTTGTTAAAAAGTATGATTCATAAACGCTTGCTAGCAGTCTGTTAGCTAATGAGCTGCTGATGGATGGATTAGACGCGTTATGTTGTCACCTTGACAAATCATAGACCAAAAATGGCCTTTTAGTGAATCAAAAAAAAAATTTTACAGCAGTGGCAGCGAATTAACCCGACAGACGAGGTAGTGTGGATCTAGTTTCCTTTACCTTTCCCGGAGGGGGATAAACTTAAAACAAAAAAAACTGTCTTGCGTATGGTTTTGCTCTTGCCAAAATCAGCTGTTTACATTTGTGGCGGCCATTTTGTAAGTTAGCAGAGAGATAAAGTAGGGTCTACGGTCCGCTAATTTTCGGAAGACTTAACAGACCCTTGATGGACTGATTAGCGCTAATTAACGTTTATGAATCATGTTTTTTTGCATCGGTCCTATAGCAAGCTTACAGCGAGCCTCTAACTTTTTATGAATAAGGCTGTTTACTTACTTACTGACATTGGCCCAAGCCTTACGGCCGCCATTAATGAGAAGAAGAAGAAGAATTATTGTTAGACAAGAATTTATTCAAAACTGCAATGTACATAAAGGTGATATGAAAACAGACTAATACTAAAACGCTAAATACTAATACTAATACTAAAGTGCTGGCCACAGGTGACCCTAGGGCTGGCGCTTACCTCTCTCAAAGGTTTGGAATTGCAGTTCAGAGAGGCAACGCGGCCAGCGTTTTGGGGTCGATGCCTGTGGCCGAAAATTTTGACGACGTATTTATTTTATAGTTTAATAATTAGTAGTAATTATTGTTTATTCAAAAAAATATATACTTACTTTATTATTTAATTAATTTATATTCTTATTATAAGCTGATTTGTTCAAGTGAGGTGAAGTAAACGATAAACGATGCAAGTATGGACATGGAGATTCGTGGAGATTCTTAAAGTCGCATTTTAGATGGTTCCGGTGTAGTATAGCGTAAGTTTATATTTTTGAATATTTTTTTCGTTCATTAAATAAATTTACTAAACGAGATAAGTCTTATTGTTGAAAGATTATTAAACAATATTTGTTAATACATGGATTGATAGTTCAACTAATATTTATGAGTGTCAGAAAGTTATGACATGACAGTACCCTTAAAAACCACTATAATGGGTTCGAAAAGCAAAAAGCAATCATTTTAAGAGTCACACCGCAAAATTCTGAGCTTGCGCACTTTTCTTGGTCGTTTGGCTCAAATACTTTTGTATGAAACAACTACCTCCTAGCGTATAACCTTAAAACGGGAACCCTTTTACCGACATACCAGCGTCCTTTCCTCCTCCGGGCTTTCTCCAAATCCATTGTGTCCACGCGAGCGGGGGATTCATTTATTTAAGCTATCAAGTACAAACGATAATACAGAAAAACGAGTTTTAGAGGCCAGCGAAAAAATGCTCCCCGAAGATATATTATTATAACTGAACGTGGTCGTTTAGATAAAATTGGCCTGAGGTAGCAATAAATCGTGAGGGTGATCTCAGGTTCATACAGACCTAAACTTTTAACAAAAAAAATTAGCTATGAAACAAATATAATTGGTTTTATTGGTAGCTATATACCTACTTTTCGAAATATATTTTTTCTTGTGAGTGTATTTACTATTTTAGTACCTAAATATTTAGACGTAGTTATATGTCTAAATATTTAGGTACGAAAACTCTGAAGAGGTGGCCGTGTATCAAAGTACGACGCGTGGGCAGGTCCCGTACAAAATGAACTGAGAGTCTAATAAAGGTCAAGAAGTAACAGGTTGAATAGAAATCTTATTTTTAGATCCTATGTTGATGACCTTAGTTTTTAAATGTTTAATTTTAGCGCAACGAACGCAAGAGGGGTATACAAAATTTTTTATCAATCATCAATTCAATTGCAATTTTTTTTTTTTTTTTTCAATCTGTTAATGCATCATCTTCTAGGCAATCTTTACCTAAACGTAAATCTCCAAAGACCTTATTCTGTGACAAATTGTGTTCCACGAATAAAATGCAACGGCAGAAACGGCTAAGCAACTTTTGCAGCGAGGTACTTCGAACGGGAACAAAGTCAATTGCATTGCGAATAAATAAATCACTTTAAGAAGAGCAGTTAATGAAATGAAATGTGTTCTTACATAGGGCGTCTTAGAATTGTTCTGGTAAATTCCAGCAGGTGGGCTTAATTTTATTGAAAAGGTACTACTCTTAAAGATCTTTGTCGTAATTTTTTTAATCAAAATTAAGTCACTCCTTAAATTCCGACCATCGAAATATTTATAGTTTTAATAATTGTATTTATTATTTGCCACTTCGTTTCACTAGTGTTAGAATTACATTTAACGAAAAATACAGCCTTCAAATCTTTTGAGAAGGTAATGGAGCAATAGGGTCTTAATCTAAGCACGGATTACCTGTAATGACTGAATCCTGCATGCTCTGTCGCATTTTCACGTTACGTTAGTGAGCTTAACACAAAATGAAACTCTGTACTCTTTTCCCTTTGTCCAACTTGGTCTAGCTTAATAAATATGCTATACGTAATATAGTTCCTATTCCTATAAATCAGTGTCCGTAAATCGCAGAGCACTGCTGTGGATGACTGTGAGCTTTTAATTTGGAAAAATAACGACGTACCCACTCGGATTCGCGCCCGGTCCGTAACGTATGGTTTCTTTATTGTGGTCCATGATTAATCTGTCGTTTGGCAAACAGCTAAATAATGGGAAAAAACGGGTTGTTTACTCTGATTTGGCGTTCATTTTTTACAAATGTAGGTCCGCGAGGCACAGGCACAATCTGAGTCGTCCCATTTTGATAGTTTGAAACAAACTACGGAATAAATCTTTTCATACGCGTTGTATTTTGTCCTTACTTATAGACTGTTTTTGACTTTAGGACTTAAAACTTAAAGGAAACATGACACTAAATAAATATATACTTACATAGATATCCCTTTATTTCGCAACGTTAAGAATGCTCAACGTTCGAAACAAAAAAATATCAGCGTTTTGTTTTCCTTATCTTTTGGAACTTAAATTTATAAAGTAAATCCTTATATCCAAACGCACCTTAGACAAGCAAGTTTGTTGCCCGGGCGCACGTATTTTGACAGCTAGAGGCAAGATGGCGCCGAAGCAACACTCGACCGTAAGACGCAAGGTAGGTAAAAAATATTTAAAAATGTTTTCCTTTCTAAAATGAATTAAACTAACATTGCAGAAAGTTTTTTAAAGGTTGTGCATCATAATTCTGTGTATTTCTTGTCTAATTGACTTAAAGTAAACATATAATAAGGTTACAAATATGCATGTTGAGTATTCTCAACAGTACGAAACTTTCGAGCGTGCACCCGCTGAGATGCATGTTGAGTATTCTCAACAGTACGGGACATTCGAGCGCTAACCTGCTCAGGTATATGTTGAGCATTCTCAACAGTGCGAAGATAGGGTTATGAACAAGCTATTGCCTATTTTCTACACTTCCTGTCCTATATTCTTCTTTACGTACTTCTTGTGGTTTTTTTTTTCACTAACATTTGTGCTGATCGGTGTGGTGTGTTTACTGTGTGTTTTTTTTCGTTTGCTTGCTTCAGGGTAACATAAAATGGGGTCGCATCGACAAAATTATGGCACTAATACAGCCTTTAAACGCACCTTCTTCTGACAGCGGCAGTAGCTCTGAAGAAGAAAATGTCTTACCGCCAAAAACTAACATTGAGGTGCTGAGGTGTCTCTATGATGCCGCCACGATGTTCGTCCAAATACAGGACCAGGAGACAAAACCCATCCAATTGCGTCGAGGAGTGAGGCAGGGGGATGTTATATCCCCTAAGCTGTTTACTAACGCACTGGAGGATTTTTTATTTATTTATTTTTTTTATTTATTTATTTATTGAAATAATTACACAGCATTACAGACAAGCCAAGGCACTGTGAAATTCATACACATAACTTAATAATAGCAGAACAACATGTATAACACGTAGTATAGAAAATAAACAGGAAACAGCATTAACATTTACAAACAATTAAGTGAAGACGGACGGTCATCCTTCGCCTCACAGAACTTCATACACTCACTGCATATAAAACTCCAGCTACTAGCAAATATATCACAGTCAGGTGCTGATGCAAGAAGCGCGTTAAGATTTCGCATGGCGCAAAGAAGTGGTGAATTCCTGTGTGACACAGTGCGCGCCTTGGGAACTGCCAGCAAAGCACGGTTGCGGGGGCGCAAATTGAAGCTGGATTGGGACAGCGGGGGCGCTGATAGGCGTACTAACAGTGCCACCAACTCCGGACAGTCAGAATCACCACGCAATATTCGACAAGCGCTGGTCAAGAGCCCATAATTACGCCTTACCTCCAGAGAACTTAGCCCCAATGTGCCAAGCAGAAACTTTGTTGGGTATCGGAAAGGATAGTACCCGTAACTTTTTTTATAAAGAAATCGCAGAAAAGTCTTCTGAATTTTTTCGACGAGCAAGGCATAAGTGACTTCGTGAGGGTTCCACACAATAGATGCTGCCTCAAGCTTGCTCCTGACCAGGGCAGTATAAACAAGCTTGATGGCCCGGGGGTCGTCAAAGTCACGGGTGTTGCGGATAACAAATCCCAGTCTCCGGTAGCAGTCAAATGCTAGGGACTTCATGTGGGCATGGAAGTTAAGACGTGCATCGAAAATTACACCTAAGTCCTTAATAGTATGAACACGTGCAATGGGTTCCGTTCCCAGGAGGTAGTTTGCGGATAGAAGGGAACCATGAGCGCGGCTAAAAGACATAACGGAACACTTTCCAATGTTGAACAAGAGTTTATTGTTTATGCTCCAATGATATATTCGGCCGATATCCTCCTGAAGTGACTCGCAATCAGAAAGTTGTTGCACGCCATAGACGAGTTTCAAGTCATCGGCATAGAGGAGGCACCTAGCATACTTAGGGACAGAAGCCAAGTCGTTTATCATGATCCCGAATAGAAATGGGCCTAGAATCGAACCCTGGCTGACCCCCGAACGGGTGTGATAGGATTCAGAAACGAAATACCCATGCCGCACGTACTGCTGCCTGTCGCGTAGGTAACTAGCAAAAAACCGAAGCAGTTTAGGCGAGAAGCCGATTTTGCATAACTTGCTTAATAGTATGTCGTTATCTACGCGATCAAATGCCTTTTTGAAGTCAAAGTACAGCACGTCCACCTGTACACCCTGGTCTAAATGTTGAGAAATAGAGTCAACCAGTGTCAAGAGATTAGTTTCCACCGATCGCCCCGGCCTGAAACCATGCTGAGAGTCACACAGATATGGTTTAACTTGAGGGGCAACAAGTTTGTTTATAATGGACTCAAACAGCTTGGCAACCGCGGAGAGGATAGCTATGGGACGATGATCCTCAACACTAGCCCCCTCAGACGACTTGGGAATAGGGCGCACACGCGTGAGCTTCCAGCGACAGGGATACACTCCAGTACTCAGAGACACGTTGAAGATATGAGTCAACGGCAATACCAGCCAATCTTTACAGCCCTTTAAGATATAAGCCGGAAGACTGTCAGGACCCTGAGAGCTTTGGGGTTTCAGTCGAGCTATGCCATTTTCCACATCCCGAGGGGAGATTGAGTCAACATCAACATAGTTTGCATTAGAAGAGATGTCCTCCTGAATAATCTTTGCATGGTCAAGCAAAGGCGCGCAGGGAAGAAAGACACTCGAGAAAAAGTCCGCAAAGGCCCGAGCTGTCTCTTTGCCTTCATGCAGAACTCCATTGTACAACACCTGATTCGCGAACCCACCTTTGGATTTTAGGCTACTTATGTGTTGCCAAAATATTCGAGGATTCCCTGCGATTTTAGTTTGAATATAGCTAATATAATCATCGTAGCTTCTAGACGTTTCCAGCTTAATATCTGCTCTGAGCTTAGAAAACCTAGTATAAACCTCCCTATTTCCAGAGCGCTTCCACTCACGATGGAGGAGAGCTTTCATTTTAATATCTTTGATGAGATCCGCTGTAAACCAGACCGGATAAGATCTACAGCGCTTACGAGATCTTATCTTCCCAGGTATACTAGAGTCGAAAATACCATAGATTATCCCATAAAAATTATCCACAGCAACATTGACATCACGAGCCTCCAATACATCCTTCCAGGACTCGTCAGCGATCAGTTGATAAAGAAGCTCATAATTACCTTTACAGAAATTCCAATCACGCTTTGCATCAAGATTACTGGGCTCAATTCTGGGGGACTGACCCATAGCATTTGTACGCGGGATGGAGATTTCGAGGGGGGGGTGATACGCGTCAATATGCGGAACTAGGCTGCTCTCCGGAATTTCACTGACTAGAGCACCACGGGTGCGCCCTCGCACCAACACCACGTCTAACACTCCTCCATACACATTTGTTACCTCATTCATCTCTATCAAATTACAAACAGTAGTGAAATAACAATAGTAACTTAGGACAGAAGAAGAAGTATACTTAGGATTGAGGTTTAAGTCCCCAACAATTACAACCACACCGATATTGTTTATAAAGGATTCCACTTTTTGAAAAAACTGCATGTAAACACTATCAGAAGAGTTAGGCGGAATGTACACTGCACACAAATAAAACAGAGTATCATCAACCATGAAGGACGTCCACAGGTCCTCGCCATCGGCAGTTTCGAACTCACGTCTACGTCGGAGACTAATACCTGGCCTCGCCGCCACCAGGACACCACCTCCCTGTCTACCAGTAGCGCGATCACGGCGTAGAACACTCCAGTCATCTCCCACTAGTTCAGAGTCCTCGACAGATTCCGATAACCAGGACTCAGCAGCTACAACAATATCACTTTCATGGACGAGGACTCTCTGCCTAAAGAACTTCAGCTTCGTGTTAAGACCTCTGACGTTTTGATACGCGATGCTGATAGAGGACCCCTGACCTGGTTCATGATTAGTTTCTGGTTTGAACTGTTTGTTTTCGAAAAAACCACATTTTAACCCTAGCATTGTCAGGCCACATATCCGCAGACAGGCACTTCTCGTAGTAAGCGACAGGCACACCAAGTTTAAAAGACCTGTATTCGCCTCTAGATTTAAGCTCTTCAACAGTACATTTCCTTTGCTCACAAAGCTCTAGCAGGTATTTCTCGACCTCTTCAGCACCAGAAACCATATTCCATAGATGGATGTGTTTGCGCTCCTCGACCGCCCTGAGAGTAGAAACGTTTGCACCTCCAGTGCAGCGTATTGAAGTCAGGCGTCTCTGCTTCTTCTTGATGTCTTTAAGACCCTGGACTGGAAAAGACGTGGCATAAATGTAAACGGCGAGTACATCTCTCACCTCAGGTTTGCCGATGACATAATCATAATCATAATGGCGGAATCAGTGCAGGATTTGGCGGAAATGCTGAACAGCCTTAATGATGCTTCGTGACGAGTGGGGCTTGGGATGAACTTGGACAAGACAAAAGTCATGTTCAACGATCACGTCATTCCGGAGCCCCTGTTCGTTGGAAATTCAGCCCTTGAAGTTATTCCTAGGACAAATCATCCAGCTTGGTAGAAATAACTTCGAGAAAGAAGCCGATAGGAGGATTCGATAGGGCTGGGCAGCGTTTGGAAAGCTTCGTCATATCTTGACGTCATCACTGCCACAATGCGTTAAAACTAAGGTGTTCAACTAGTGCGTTCTACCAGTAATGACTTTCGCGGCAGAGACGTGGACACTCACAGGAGGACTAGTCCATAAATTCAGTCAGAGTCGCTCAGCGTGCTATGGAGAGGGCTATGCTCGGTATCTCGTTGAGAGATAGGGTCCGTAACGAGCATATCAGACAAAAGACGAAAGTCGTCGACATAGCCCGAAGGATTAGTACGTTGAAATGGCAATGGGCTGGTCACGTTTGCCGTAGAACTGACAACCGTTGGAGCAAACGTATCCTAGAGTGGAGACCACGTTTGCGAAAGCGTTGTGTGGGACGCCCAGCGACGCGTTGGACGGATGACCTTAGGAGGCAGTGGCTGGATGAGGGAAGCCCAGGATCGCGAAAGTTGGTGCAATATGAAGGAGGCCTACGTCCAGCAGTGGACGGACAATAGCTGTAGATAGATAGATAGACAGAGTCCAGTTGGCAATCGAATTGCTAAAAAAAGACAGGGTCGGACCTTCCGACATAGATGACAATAAACCGGTCGTCATAAGGACTCCAGCTCTGCCACGACCTCCGGATGCGGTCCGGTATGACAATTTGCCTATATACACAAGTTACGGAAGGTGTAAGCATTGTAAAAACCGATACACAAATATGGAATTCACAAAGTGCAAAGATTGTGTCTTGTGTGTAAGAGAAACTGTTTTTATTCTTTTCATGTAGCAAAATAAATGTTTTTTTGATAAAATAAAAGATATTCTATTTTTATTTCTATCCCTGCCCAAATCGCAATGTTAAGAGTACTCAACGTATGCTGTCGTCATCTGTATATTGAATGTTGGGCAATGTTGAGTATTTTTAACATTATAGTTTCTTGACATAATATATGTGTACATTTTTTTTACTATTTTTCTTAAGCTTATACAATCCCTAATACCTCATTTTTGTGCATTAAATCACGAAAAATTACAAAAATATGTCTTGGTCGTTAAAGGGATATAATAAACTTGAGTTTTTCCTTATTAAAAGAGTCCCACTACTGGCCTCCCTTTTTCATTTCATTATAAACTCAAGATTTAAAATCTAAACGTCAATGTTATATTAATTAAATTAAAACATTATTGAATAACATTAGCCACAATGAGCATTGCAGCGAACTCGTACCAAATAATTTCCTGTAGCTGTCTATTCGATAAAATTTATTTCATAAATTTAACTTGCCATTTAAACTTGAGTTCTAAATGAGAATTTTAAATGAATCTAACTTTTCGATACCGTCCATCAACGAAAGTGCTTACAAAGCCTTAAAATTAAGTCAAAGTTTGGGACCACGATCGGTAAACAACCATTAAACATTAATGTACAAATTAACGGTGTATTTACTATTTTTTTAAAGGCAGCTTTTAAACAAAAACAAAACAAGGCCTCGGCCTATTCCACCACTATCCTGTAAATTCCTTAACATATCTAACAGATACCAGAAAATTAAAACAGAGTTGTGTTACATTCCCTAAACACCTAATAAAAGCAGTGAAGTACTTTCTGTGACTTGTGTTGTATTTTCATTTTAGCCAAGCTTTGTCAAACTGCCGCGTAGAACGTGGATGTGGCGTTCATTTGTCTTAATGACGTCCTATTCTTTCCAAAAAAATACAAATCAGAACACTGTCACTTTCTCATATAAAATATCGTAGTCGTAGGAGGCTCTGATATTTGAGATGTGTCGCCAGTCGGACCTTCAGGTGCAAATACATCCCGCCACAATTTCATTTAATCAAAATACAGATAAAAAACGCTCTTGTTGTCGCCTTTTTTCACGGCCGCCGTGGTCTCTGGAGTATAAATGCCATCTGCGTCAATAAACTGGAAAATGAACCTGTAGGATTAAACAATTAATGCCTGAAAATATTCTCGCCAATTTCGAGGGAGCCGACGAATGAAAATTGTGACTGGTTGTGAGATATTCGCGCTAAAAATCAGCTTCAACCCCAGAGAAATCACTGCAGTGCTTTTACTATTCCAATAGTAAGTGACTTATATAATAATATGCAACTTGTAACCTTTTACTCAAACGAATCAAAATAGGAAAGTCACGAATATTTTAACTAGAGTAAACATTGGTTTTAGTATAGTAGTATAAAACAGTACCGTGACTGTCTGACTGACACACGATGCACTGCTTAAACAATTGGACCGAGGCTTTTAATTTAGCTGACATCTCTTAATATCACAGGAGATTTTCGAAATTCTCACGGGACGGAGCCTAGGTTTTATTGTCCCGTGGCTACAAAACCGCGGACAGTATCTACATTACCTATATCTATGTGTATTACCTAGCGTCATAATACGAACACTGGTCACACACATCATAAATTCTGTTTACTCTGAATGTAAGAAATACGTTTTAAAATGCCCACAGAGTGACTCATTCACCGACCACCTTTCCGGGCTACAGGTGATATTCATATAACGTTTTCACATTTTAACATCTCTAAAAAACCTTTGCTTTGCTGCATAGTCATCAACTTTTAGTTAATATTAATGTTACCACGATTCAAACAGTCGGGAAGATATCAATACATAATATTATAAAGCAATGTCCTCTGCCACGTCTATTACGTGCGTTTTTCACTAATATAAAAGTGTTTCGCCAGAAAGGTTCAGGGTATAACGATACGTAATTATTTTAAGTGTCGGGAAAAGTCAAACTGGCTGGGATACAAATTTTAATTCTACGCGGAGATAGTCGCGGGCAACATTTGGCAATCAGTTTAATCAGAAAAACTTAAAAATTTACGCGAAATCAAACCAATTTCAATGATAAAAAGAAGTTTCATGCCAATCTACTGGCTCGCTTTGCGAAGTAGCTGCCACCACGATGTCGAATCTTGGACCACGCAAAATAACATTTTATTAGTCTTAGTTAGAACCCGGCTATTGTCTTTCACATTTTTTTAGTCCTAAGTAAATTAAAAAGACAACGCCATGGCCCCTAGGGCGTAAAAGTGACACTTTAGGACGCCTCAACGAAGTTTACGAGCGTGAGAGGAGTAACGATTTCTTTTTTCAATTAACTTTAAAGATAACCCGAGTTCTAAATTTAAAGTCTCTTCATAACAATGGGGCTGATTACTGCCTTTTGATTCCGTCATTAACTGTGACATTGATGTTCTGTTCTGACGGACTCGTTTTAACTCCTCAGAGGGGCTTATTTACAAATCCCTAGATTTTATGTTTCTTGTTTTACTTAATGAAGTATTTCTGATTCGTAACGAAACGCTGTAATAATTTTTTTCTTATTTATAACAGAAATATAATACGGCTTCAAATAATGAAATGAACCTACTTGGATGTAAAAGGACCAACTTTGAGATATCTTTATTAATCAAAGAAGGAATCATCAGAATGGGGGACATTCTACTTGAGCACATCCTTATTAACCGATTACGGAAAAGCCAAAGGAGCGTTATGATTTTGTCTGCCTATGTATTTTTAAGTTGGTTAGACACAGGTATAGGTAGATTACATTTAGGTATGCGGTAAATCAGAAAGCGGCCTTCGCACTAGACTCGAGGTCTGTATCGCACTATCCATTATTATTATTTTTTTAATTGTGACGTCTTTATTAAATAAACAGAAACAACATTCATACAAATCAAAAATACCTTAACTTAACTAAAAGAAAGAAAGAAGAAATACCTACTACTACTACTACTACTATTTACAAAACTTATACCAGATAATAGTTATTTGTTATACAAGAGGGGAAAGTTGTATTTTACCTGCGAGTGTTCATTTGAAACACGAGCTAGCGAAAGGATCCTATGATCACTACAGCGAGCAAAATAAGAAAAAGGGTTTGTACTATTAATTATTCTTTATTTACCATTGTATTGACAAAGATGTCAATACAATAATTTTGAAGTATAGAAATATTGGCAAAATGAAAAATAATGCAAACAGCCTTTGCATATCCAGTCTTTATGGAACTACTCCCCTTTTGACTTAAGTTTTTTTTAATTATTTCGGATTCGTTTTGTTCGCATTTCGACTTACTTGTACTGACAGAACATTTTTATCCGTTTTTACAACAAGAATGAAGGTTAATGTTGAATGCTGATATGTATTTATGAATTATTTAAAATAAAGTTGTAATAGACTGTAGTTAGTGTTTTTAACTCGATGCAATTCATTAATTGTGATGTTAAAAATTCAGGACTTTTAACGTTTTACGTTTTGTTAGCTGTCACTTAGCCTTTATTGGCCTTTTTAGAACTACCAATACTTAAAATAATTATATCGAAGACTTGGCTGTATGGTTCTATACCTTTGCCTTTTCCCTAGAGGAAAGAATTGAAAAAACAACATTAAGCTGCCTTCAAATGTCAAAGCTCTTTCTCCACATGTGGATAAAAAGCGATTTTCTCAATAGATGTCAAATAAACAAAAAGGGCTTTCCGAGCTAGTGAGGTGAAAAAAATATTCTTAAGTCTGCTGCTTTGGGGGGCCGTTGGGGACCTCTCTGGATAGCAAGGCTGATGTTGATGAATCAATGATGATCCATTAATTTTCAAATTAACCATTGCACTTTCAAATATTTATTTTTCCATGCTCTTCGAAAATAAACAAGTCATCAATCTTACAACTTAAGTTTTTTTTTTTAGTCTGTTAAAAATAACCACTGATTCGTAATTCAACGTAGTTACCGCTTAAAACTGAAGGAAACTACTGAGTGGCAGCAATAAGCCGCCGCCAGTCGATTGCGGCTGGTGTACGTCGATCGTTTCTCAGAATTTGAGGCAGCCTTCGCGGCGCCAACGGCCTATTTCGAACCGTTCACGGTTTCAAATAATTTCAATGCAACCGTTTTGCGGCTACTGGAGGCTACTGAAAGACGCTTGATTTATTTATTTCTCTCGCTCTCTTTCTATCGTTTTCGCAAAAAAAAAACTTCATAGGACACTTTCCCTAGACTTAGAATACCTAAATAAATAAAAAAACACCGGGTAGCACTCCGGGAGTGCCGGCAGAAGTGAAAACTACACACACGCACACTCGCGCAAAAAGAAAAAAATACACGAGATTTGAACTGCGGTCACCTGAGAGAACACACTGTTATTCCACACCTTATACCACTAGGCCACACGCACATACGTTAAAGCGACGAAATCAACGTACACTTCAAAAATCAAACGCGACTCTAACTTCATTCGTATTTCAAAATAAGCTCTTAGAGGATCCTCATATCCTGGTACTTAAACTCGCCCTCTGTCTTACGCCTGACGCGAGTTTAACATTTTTTACCCATCCCAAAAAGTGCTCAGCGCCGCTAAAGAAATTTTCACTTCAAATACGAATTGGTCCTACCGTTCTACAGTTTGGCGACAGGATTAGCGAGTTAGATTATTGTAGCGATTCAGACGAACCTTGCACAGGTCATACAGCCCGCAATTTTGTACTATAACATGAATGAATCCTAGAATAGGAACAATGACTGGGTAAAGAAAACGATTAGTCCATCAGGTAGATTAAAAAAAATATGGAACACGTTTTTACTATGATAAAGTTCGGGAGTGAGGGCTCGTGACGTCACTTCAAAGAAAAAATTGTAGCAAGACTGCATGAGACATTTTAACCCAATATATCTCTGTAATGTTTTGATGATTTATGTAAAAAAGAAAAAATAGGTGTCCAATACTTTTTGTTAATGTACGTACCCGATAGAAAAAGAATAAAAAATAGTCATCATATTTATTGAATACTAGCTTCTGCCTGCGACTTCCTCCGCGTAGAATTATATTTAAGAACTGATGTTGATAGTGATATTCTGCATTAATTATTTAAGTTGCGACTCTAGGCCGCTACGCCCTTTGACATGTTTATAACTATCCCGTGGGAACTTTGCAATTTTCCGTGATAAAAAGTAGCCTATGTGTTGATCTAGGGTATGCTATCTCCATTCCAAATTTTATAAAAATCCGTGGAGCCGTTTGCGCGTGAGTAAGTAACAAACATACACACACACTCACAAACTTTCGTTTTTATAATATTACTTCGTCTGCAAAGAATTCGTTTATCGCTATCACGCGGGAATTTTCCGGGATAAAAAGTAGCCTAGTATTCCAGACTTTTCTCTTTCTATGAGCGGAATTTCATCCAGATTCGTTGGGCCGTTCTGGCGCGATTGAGTAACAAACAAACATCCATCCATCCATACTTTCGCATTTATAATATTAGTTAGATTAGTGCGAAGAGTGATTATTCATACTAGGTACCAAAGCGATCGATTTTAGCACCTACAGAACGTTCAGTATGGGGTATGATTTGAATCAATATTGTTTCTCGACGACCTCGCTGTGAGTGGTTTTGGACAGAGACCCAACGCGCCGCACTAGTCAAACACCCGGTGGTTCCCTCTGGCCTTTCCTTGTATTTTCAGTGCCTAAATATTCTTAATGTGAACTTATAATCCTTTGATTAATTTGCCTTTTGGGTCTGTGATTACTATGTAGCATTATGGTTAAACTTGCTCGACTTATGTACTTTTGTTTGATTTCAAAACAATTGTCCCGCTGAGAAGTTTACTTAAGTACTTTACTGGAAAGATATTTTAATCTATTTGGTGTATGATACGATAAATTTAATTTAAGAGTGTAAATGCGGTAAAGAGTAGAAATGTAAATAGAATGATAACTTTATTTAAGCGACCAAGTTATTTACTTCTATTATTTTTGATTTAGGAAGAAAATAGTACTCTCATTTAATATATCTACTGTCTTCTGTAGGTAGGTACCTAAATAATGAACATAAAACAATTTTGTCAAAAGATAATTTTTGTTTTATTAAAAAATATTACACAGCGCCATATACGTATTCACGGATAGACAGGTACCCAAAAACACTGTTTTTTACGATCGCATAATGTAATATGTCATAAACGCAATTTTTTTTTTCTAAGGTAATACGTAAAAAGTAAACATTAAAAATCAAGAAGTAAATTTCTTGATTTTTTTGTTGATAAGTCATATAATGTCATAAAATTACAACCAATAAATATTTACAAAAAACAAATTAAACTAAGATTAAATTAAAAACTAAACTTAAACTAACTATAAAAAAGCTATCAGTTATAAAAAGAACACCCCGTCCAGCCCTGCTGGCTGTGGCAGGGTTCCCAGGACCAATTTCTTGATTAATTTGATATTTACAGTAAGCCTGTAAAACTTAACTATCGAAAATAACTTCAGATGAATCCCATTGTACCGTTCATTGTACAAATAATGAAGACCCCACGTGTATTATTTTGACAAGTCGCTTTACTTTGACAGACATGTTGTAAGCGGCGGCGCTCATAAATCAGGGGCGTTTTCAGGGAGGTTTCAATTTTCGTTCATGTACCAGTCGCTCTGACCTGGTTTGTTGGTACTGACACGCACAATGTAACAAAGGTGCTTAAAAAATGAGCTCTACTTAGTCCAATTTACTGTACCTACTGGAAATTTTAAATGTAGAAATAGTGAAAATGGCTGTTGTAGCTTGTACTCGTAGCTGTGAAACAAGTCAGATAAGTGAACCAAATTTTGGAAAAATACACTCCTTTGCAAAATGAAACGGGCGCTTTTGATTTATTCGAATACTTTAAGTATTAACAGTTGGAAAAGAGATTTGATGCAACAAACAAATATTATTATTTACTGAGGTACAAACACTTTTCTTTGGTAATGAAGTTGATGTTACAGGTACAGCGTAAAATAATTACGTTATAATTAATTAATTAATTAAAGTTAAGTTTTGGGTGCCCGTTTCTTTTTTTGTAAATTAAAAGAGCAGAAATTAAAGAATGGAGTTGCTTTGATTGACTATACAAACATTGTCAGATCTATCTTCGTCAACAAATAAATGAAATAACAACATACCCAAGCATTTGGTTGTGATTGTTAAGCCTAGATGATCAATTTTTCCGGAATTTAACTAGGTATTTTGGGTTTTACCTTACTCAGACTCGCTTACCCTATCGATCCTTACACAATAAAAAATGTGTCCCAAAACTTCCGTTCCAGTTCCTCAATTTTTTTTCGTTGGTTTTTTTAAGTATACGTGACGGACAGGAAAAAATCCATAGCAAAATCTGGGACACATTTTTTCTTGTCTTAGACGAAGCCAACCGGCGTAGATTCTCGTCAATTTTTTAATGTCAACAAAATTGACACTTGTCATCGACAATTATTGTCGCTTTGGTCAAATACCTGGTCAAAAACCTGGCCCGGTTTGCAATACCTATCTTATGCATAAGAGGGGGGAGGTATAAGGTACAGTCGTTTGCACAGTGGTCTGTTTGATGAAGCGCTCACAACTAGACCAACAGGAAACATAATGGCAAATGTGCCATGGCAATGGTTTGCGGATAAATAAAACACTGTTTACTCGCCATTGGTTAATTTCATTGGTTCGTTTGATTTTATCTTGAAGCAACGTTTTCCTACTTTGTATTAAACATGATAAACCACAGTGAAAATTCATGAATATTTTTATTTTTCATTATCACAGTGCAACCGTCCCGTTTGAACAACCATAATACTATCCAAAATACTTGAATTTACACGCTACTTTGTCAGAAAATGCACTGAGCATGACAATATGTAATCCCTTGAATCTGGCATCACGACCGATAAGCCCTGAACCGAGCCACATTTCTCACACACAAACCAAATGGCCTTCGGAAGGATTTATTCCTAAGAATGGTCGCGAAAAATTTAACAAAAAATATTTGGCATCTCGCCAAGTCGGAGCCTGAACGCGTATATAGGAGGGCGGTAAATCTCCCCATGGCATTAATACCAGGCCCTGCGAACTATCCAGATAAGATTAACATAACTCGAGCCTTGTACATAAATACAGTCAGTTATTGATCTGCTCTATGCACCGTACGCCGAGCCCTGTGGGAATCTTTTTCGAGCACCACTAATTAGACTCCGACGGCGAGCTTCCAGATGTTTTTTTAAAGCAGAAACATCGAAAGCAGCCCGAATGGTAGGATTTGCATTGAATTAAAAAATTAAGCTCTAAAAAGTTCCATGGGCATTACTTTTATATCTGGGGCCAATTTTTGAAATCATATCGCTAGTAGACAAGTATTATTGCATTCGAAAGCGGTAAAAATGTGTGTATTGCTACAAATTTACAGCTCTTTTATTTCTCGATTAATTGATTTGATTAAGAAGAGCTGCATTTTTTTCTATTCTACTTATATTTTAAATATAATTTTTCACCAGTTTTGAATTGTATTTCTCGTCGCTTGTTGATTAAATGAAACCTATACTTATTTTAATAAAGATGTTAATAAGGAATTCCAAGGCTTTGTTAGTGAAACACTATCAATGTCGGCGATAATTAATACAGCAAGCTATTACTTAGTTAATGTGATCCAGATTACAGGGTAGATAGAAGCGCACATTGTCTTTCGCCGAGATAACGGATGGAAATGATTTTGCTCAGTTAAATGTTATTTCACTTCAGTAAGCTTAAGATGAGTTCGCTGAAATTGGTCAGCAGATAGATATAACGCACTAATAATTAAGAAATTAAAAAAAACTTCTGTCGAGGTGTGTTTTTAATAGCCAGCCAAGACTTGGTTCAATATATACATTTTTAGAAGAATAATCTCTTTTTTGAGTTTTAATTTTGGCTTGTGGCTTTGCTACGTTCTCTATCACATACTCGTTTTTAATGTATTTACCCTTCAAAATATAAAACATTTACTACTATAATTTGCCTTATATTTATTTAAAATTTTGATCATAACTTACCCGCGAACTACGCAAGATAGCACTAAAACTTTGTACATGACGTCAAAGTATCATTCCGCTTGACAATACTCATTCAGTCTGGCACTGATCAATTCCAAAACACTTTATAATTCCTTCCATCTACATAGTTATTAACAAGTTTAAATTTTTGTTTATTACCACTAAATTATAAAGTACGACCACATAGTGATACCCAAAAACTCGCCCCAACATTGTTTTAACATTTTATAACTTGCATTCACAAAACTTTTCCCGTGCACAGATAATTTATGTCACATTTTATATTGTCTGTGATTGACTTTGCGATTGTGTGTAACTTTTACTTTTGCGCGGGAACCGGGAAGGCCAAGTAAAATGGCGGCGGGCGTGTGACGCGGCAGCCGCGCTTACCGAGGACCTACTAGCGCTTTTAGGCACCGGCCGCTCGCGTCGCCTATGCGCCGCCCAGTGCGCAACTTTTCGCCTACACTTTTTTAAATGCACCTTAAACCTGAGATTTTCATGAAAAATGCTGTTAGGATTATCCTTTGCATGAGAGATCTGAGAGCTGTTCTATGTTAGTGTCACATTTTATTTACTTACTTAATTAACTTTACGTCGTTAACTTACCTACCTTCAAAACGGTTCTCAATAGATCCGTAATTTTCTTATATGCAGGTACATATAATTTTAGTGACTCTCTTACATGTTTGTGTTTTTGTTTCAGTACAACAGCAACGGCAACGGCTTGCGGCTCCCTGGATGGTGAGTAATAATAACCATCCTTATGTAAGAAATTCACCAAACTAATAATATCTTACCCGCGTTGACTATCGTAACGTAGGTACCTATTGTTTTTATCCCTTACTTGACTTGATTGTTTTTTTATTGTAACTAAATAATAGCATTCAAGATAAATAACTGAACTGAATTAGGTATTTCAAATGTTATTAATTTGAAAAGTTGCTGTTGACTTTATTTCTCAACTTTGTTTATTAGTGTTGATCTGTTCTTCATTATACTTACTACAATACAGCCACGTGTTCCAAAATATACCTAATCTTTTTGGTGACTCAGTGTAAAATAAATTTAATGTACATATTATATAGCGTGGCCATATTATGTGTATTATGTAGGAGTTATTATAAACAAACACCATGTTCTGCCCATTTCTTTATTCATATAAGTTCCAAGAAGTACGCGGAAAATTTTATCCATCATCACATTTATCACTTTACATACAATGCTTAGACCATGTTTGAACAAATAAATGACTGATTACTGATTACTGACTGATTCATTAAATTGTTTAATTCATAAAATAGCGTCAGTTTCTGTTCTGTCGCGTGTCGGTGCGTAGAGCGCTTGTGGATTGTAACTGATTATTTCGGTCTCTCGAACGTGGCACTCTACAAATAACTTATCTGCCTATCTATTTATGTACAAAATTTATGCGTTTACACGTATTTTACTTGTCAGTGCTAACAATTTCGCGGCCAAGTGTTCTCGCCTGCTTTATACGGTTTAAGCGAAGAGACGCGTGATATGGCTGTTTTACTACGAATTTTATAGACAAGGAGAGAGGTCTCAAATTTTTATTATGCACGCGCACGACGGCTGACGTCTAACCTTTCATGGGGCTTCGGTAATAATGTTCATAATGGGTTATGTAATAGTAAAAATATGTTAAAAAGTGAGAAAATTTTCAAATTACAGCTTTGAAAATTGCCTTTACGCTGTGCTCCGGAGTGGTGAGTTAGACGTTAGGTGAATCTACTTTAATTTTACAGACGTTTGGTGAGGTATCAAAAAAAGGAAGCCTACGTTCAAGTAGGTACTAATAGTGCAAAAGCTGCCGGTTTATCATATCACTGTTTATCATTGTTGTTATAGATACGGAATTGGGTCAATGAAAACTTAATTTCACGTATTCATAGGTATGAACATATACCTACATAATAACTTATAGGAAGTAGTTACCGCCGTTCTGATAAAAGATATTAAAACTTAACCATACTTGGTTAAATTTATTGATTCTCATTCGGTACTTGTATTGGCATTGGTAATAAGAATAAGAATAAGAGAGAGCTTTTTAGTAAAATCCGTTCTACTATGTATTATAAATACGAAATACTCTGTCTGTTTGTCTGTCACCTTTTCACGCTTAAACCGCTGAATTGATTTAGTTTGAATTTGGCATACTGATAGCTTCAGTCCCGGGGAAGCACATAGGATAGTTTTTATCCCGGGAAAGGCATAGCTCCCGCGGGATAGCGATAAGCGGATTCTACGTAGACGGTGTCGCGAGCTACAGCTAGTATTTAGTAGATATTTTGAAACTGGTTACCTACTGACAGATAAAATGTCAAAATTGACCAGGGGCCTTACCATGACGTCTTAAGGCGATTCAGTTTAGGTTCGCTCGCTGTCAGATTCATACTAAAAGTGACAGCTAAAACTTGAACTGAGTCGGAATTAGGACGTCATGGTAAGGCCCCTGTACCTATCTTGATTGATCCTGGAAAAAAGATGAAACAACTTTCAACGTAGACAGTTTTTTAACCCTTTACCAGACCCCAAAGAAACAGCGTGTCTTAATCCGTACTTTATAATATATGCTGTTGCAACCGTATTGAACGCCTTATAAAAATTGTATTAATGAAAGTCGGAGATCTTCCTTTAAACCAGAAATAAAAATATGGGTTACGGTTATCCCATCGCCTGTCTAAGTAATGAACTGTCATAATAAAAAAATAATAAAAAATAAAAATCATTTAATTCAGACCACATAAAACAATATTGTCCATATTATTGTTAGTAATGTTAGTAACACAAGAATCTTATATAACTACGTTACTGGTTAAACTTAAATGAAGAGAGGACCAGTGCCTGGCAAGGCTACTGTCCGTCCTCTCGGCCACGGCGGCCAGGAGGCTGTGGCGGCTGTCAAGTACCCTACAGCGCGTCGCGGCACAGCGCTTGCGCAGCGTCGCGTGGAAGCCGTCCACGCTTGCGTCCGCGAACATTCCCGACGCACTGCAGTATCTTGGCAGCCGCAACAGAATCCTGAACGCATAATATGTCTAGATTTTGTCTTATTATATTCTTGATCAGGCCAAGGGATATATTCCACCCACGTCTTATATCGGTTATAATAGTCAAGGTTTAACTAGGCTAGGCTAGGTACATGAATTCGCTCTAGGTTGAACACAAAAACTGTTTTATTACTTACGTGAGTTTTTATGACATGACAAGACAATTTACCGAGCCATGGGAAAAATAGCTCCCACACAGTTAAACTCTAATAAGGCCATGGGATAATGTCAACCCACATCCTAATTCTGATCATACACAATAATGCATGAATATTTAGCAATGTTTAAGATTACATTAGCTTTCAACACTCAAAATCTACAAAATATCAAAAAATTGTTCGACCTAGTACTTCTGTTTCATAGAAATTATGGAAAGTGTTCGAATTTCTCCGTAGTTTACTGAAATTAGCGTTCAAGTGAATTTAAGATCATAAAATAATATTTTCAGGGATTGACAAAATAATTTTGTAGGTGGTTTGGAGTTAAAACCTGACTACGGTAACCGATATAAGATGTGGGTGGAATATATCCCTTGGCCTGGTAAAGAGTTAGGGTTCAAGAGTCTAAGGATTCAACATAGTCATTAGTTTTAGATTGCTTATTAAAATACACCTTTTTTTAATCTGTAAGTATGTTTTGTTTGTACCTATGTCAAACCATTTTTTTGCAAGAAATCACATTTTGCAATTATTGCTAATACAAATTCACAGGAGTCGTGTAGAAAACACAGATACGCTCTAACAGCTGTAAGGATCAGGAGTTGATCTGAAATGATTTTGAATTATTTGTTTTATCCGATACCATGTTTTGTTCCCCATTACAGATTCCTATTTTCTACTTACACATCAAAAAACAAAATTTAAATTATTAACTTACATTAAACAGTGATACCGATTACCTTCTTCACCATAGCCATAACAGAGGACTATCATATCCTTGCCTGAGAGTCCTCTACATGCCGTTAAGTGCAGTCGGGAGTTTTGTATTCTTTATATGATAGTTAGGTTAGGTTATTATTGGGTAGAAGTTAATATGTCTCAAATTATGTAAACAGAAGAGTAATTTTAAAACGCTACATAGTACAAAACAAAATGGCTTGCCACCGTCTATCTGTTCCTATGTATGCTTAGATCTTTAAAACTACGCAACGGATTTTGATGCGGTTTTTTTAATAGATAGAGCGATTCAAGAGGAAGGTTTATTTATGTATAACTCTACGTAGACGAAGTCGCGGGCAGAAAGCTAGTTAAATATTAAATGCAAGCTATTGGCCTTTGTACCCTTGTTGTTGGTACAATTGGACAGGCAAGAGCAATTTTCTTTAAATCGTTAGTTTTGTTGTATTCACCCATACAGCGGTGCGGCTCGTTCCTTTTTTTATCAAACACCTATTTTAACGAGATTTTACTACACTACGACTTTCGCCTCATTTAAACTTCGTATAACAACTAATATTGCGTTAACTTCCACCTAAAACAGAAAAAACGCTACAACGTTAACCCCAAACACGTTGCCGGTTGCATCTCAAAAGCGTTCGCACAAAACTGTCCCCTGTGTCACCTAAGTTTTAACCTTGTCACGGCATGGCCACGACTGTGCGCGACTAGCGACACAACGAATGATTTTCTAATACATTGCGCGTGTTGTGAGTTAAATAATATTTAGTGAACATGACGATCGCGTAATGTAGAGTAAATTGCTTGCGTCACCGCTTTTCACGCATAGTCGTGGCCCCTAAGTTTCGACACCGTCATAGTTGAAGGAAGTTCCCGAGTCGCGACCAATTCGTAATGAGGTGGATTCCACCCACAGAGCGACGTGTCCCGCGGTCAAAACTTCGCCAGCGGATCTTGTCAGATGTATTTTCATTTCAACTTATTTGGGTCATCGCATTGGTGTTGCTCTTTGTCTACTTGTAAGTAGTTTTAGTAAGCAACTTTTACACGGGCTTAAGTATCTTTTTGAGACAAAACAGTTCTGATATGGTTACACATTAAAACATAAATATCAAAATTAAAAAAAAAACGCGTCATCATCAGAACCTCCAAAAGTAATTTTATACTTAACTATAACCTAACAGTGGGTAGGTAGTTTTAGATACAAGTAATAAATTTTATTTTTATGCAAGCATTTTTGATTAAAGTTAGCACTTATTAAAAGCCGTTTCCTGAAACTTTAGGGACAATATCTAATAATCGTTTCTGTGATAAATATACAAATTTAACTATCTGCAATTATTTAAAAGTAGGTAAATAAATTATATTAAAACTAGGCGCGTTTACATTTTGATTTTAAAAACAGGAATTCAATCGAATTTTAATTAAGTACCTAATTTTTGCGGGTGGTAGGGCCTTGTGCAAGGTCCGTCCGGATAGCTACCACCATCTTACTCGCTAATCCTGCCGCTAAGCAGCAGTGCTTGCACTTCTGTGTTCCGGTGTGGAGAGTAAGACAGCCGGGGAAATTACGGGCACAAGAGGCATTTCATCTAAGTCCTCTAGGTTGGCAACGCATCTGCAATCCCTCCGGGGTTGCGGGTGTCTATGGGCAGTGGTGATCGCTTACCATCAGGTGACCCACGTTTGCCTTCCTATTCGCATAAAAAAAAAAAAAAAAAAAAAACAATATTTTTGACATGCAAAACCGTAAATAGATAGTACTACCTATACGCCTAAATAGATAATACTACCTATACACCTAAACAGACCTAAATACTTGTTTAGCTTTCAAAATACTGAACTGTGAGTGATACTTTTCTTTCCCGACGCCTGGAGACCGACACGTAAAAATTTTAGCATCCATATCGATATTGCGAATGTGACGTAGTGCTAAAATTGGTACTTATATGTATATTATCCGGTGACCGGACAAGTGTCCCGGTCGCCGCGGCCACAGCCGGCGCGGTCAAACGAAACTTATGTTAATTTATGTATCGGATCTTGCGTTGACAAAAAAAACGTTCGCGAGACGAGAATTTGGATCGGAAATGTCAAAGATGAGAATTAACATTTGCTTTATTGTTATTCAGTTAAATAACGTAGTTTGTTATTGTTTCGGAGTTTCGAGTGTGGGTTGCTAAGCATAAATGTCAATCTTTATTTTATTCTTTGAAAGCTTTTAACAGCACATTTTTTTTCAGAAGTGGGTACAAAGATGACATTTAGTAAACTGTGCTCGTGGCATGAATTAATTAACTACTTAGATAGGTTAATTGTGCAACATAAGCATAGTGTCACTGTCAGAGATATTGTGTGGCTTGCCCACTACAATTGTAGGTAACGCGTTTGTTGACAGTTTTACAATCTGTGCATTAAGGTTGAAATTCGAACGAGCAGTGCGCACTCGCCAAAAATATTTATTTGGAGCACGTGACGACAGAGTAGCCACTTTCGAAGTAGTATGTTTTACATTCACCGACTCCGTTTTTTTGGACGATATCTCAACCGGCTCGTTGGTCTAGGGGTATGATTTTCGCTTAGGGTGCGAGAGGTCCCGGGTTCAAATCCCGGACGAGCCCAAACATCTTTTTTGATTTATTTTTAAATTGTTTTTTTTCTCACATACGAAATGCTCTGGAGCTCATGAGGACAGAATTAATTTGCAGGAAGTTATACCGCCGCGAGGTATAAAGAAATGTGTACTTACACCGGAAAAATACGAGTATGTGTGGTGAATTGAGTTACATTAGATAGGTATTATTAAGTTACGAACTCCTTATATAAATAACCTCGGGGGTATGGGATAATGCTATGTACATTAATTTCACTCGAAATCCTTAGCCAAAACGTTCCTTTTGTTTTGTCAAATAATATGTACTTAGTTACAATAATGTATTTAATGTATTCATCGCGAAAGGTTAGTAGGTATTACAACATACCTTAATTGATGAATTATTCATGACAATTGCTATTTTAATACAAACAAGGAAAACAAAAAGAGTAATTTGATGATCCTTTTTCCATACAAAAGCTCTTGATAATTTGCGCACTGGATTGTAACTTTAAAATAAAATATTAAAATCCATTTTTTGTAAAACTGAAGAGTAATTTTGTCATTCTGTTATTGATAAAATGTAATCTACTAATTTATTTAAATAATCCTACGTTCATTGCTACTTTAAAACACACTAGCAGCCCGTCCCGGCTTCGCACGGGGTAGACAATTATTTATTTTTGGAAATTTGGATATAAAACACTTTTTTTCACAAATATTTTTATTTGTATTAAAAAAAAATCCACAGTTACATTTGTATGTAAGTCTATTTTTCAGACTGCATCGCAAACAACGGCCACGGCGCTATGGCGGTTTTGTTTACTGTTTGAATTTTTTAATTCGTAATATCTTTTGAATGGAAAGTCCAATTTAAATAATTTAAAAACTATTTTATAGGTAGTTAAATGGTCTTGACCATAAAATAATTTATTTGGATAAGGATTAATATAAACACATAAATAGCATGGTTTGAATTTGGTTAGCATTTTCATTAATGTTTAAAATGAAAAAAGTTGTTGTAGTGACATAACTACAATAGTTGGACATATGCTACCGCGGAGTTTTTTGTAGACATTATGATGTTCTTCAATATTGTTGTACATTATTTTGTTCTATCGCTAATAGTTTCGGCAGCGCATTCGACGAAAGACATTTTAAGACTCATTTTTCTACACCTTCGGTTACATTGTTCAAATTTTACCAAGGATCCCTAATTTTTTTCAAAATGAAATGTAGCCTATGTCAAATTGGAAGAATGTAGCATTCTATTGGTGAAAGAATTTTTTAAATCGGCCCAGTACTTTTTGAGCCTATTCATTACAAACATACAAACATACAAAAATAGGTACAAATCTTTCCTCTTTATAATATTAGTGTAGATAAATAATTCAGACTAAGCAACCATAAAACCAGATTAGATTATGACAATAGGTAGGTAGTTACAACCAACCAATTTGATTCTTATGGTACACCATACGATACCCTGTTATAATGACATTTACGTCATTCGGTAAGCATTGTCATATACAAATATAATAATATACCATTTTCATTCTTACCTGTCCTATTTGGTAAACAAAATTCTAACCTCAAAAGGACTCATTTTTGTTATTTTTTAACTATTTCATCGTAAATAATGCAACTGGAGATAAAATATCCGCAAAATTATGTACAAAATAAATATTACCTCAGGTTTATTTCATAACATAATACACTTTATTTTTTGCAAAAAAATGCACATTGAGGTTAGAATTTTGTTTACCAAATAGGACAGGTAAGAATGAAAATGGTATAATTATTTACTATGATTACTATGATAAGGTTCTGTAATATTATCTGTGAGAAAATCAGTAGGTAATTATATAGATAGGTATACTTACTAGCTTTTACCCGCGACTTCGTCCGCGTAGACAAAAGTCACATATTGCTATGCAAATTTGAACAGGCACTTAACATCCCTATTCTGAGATTTAATTGGTATTTTTTTATAGTTATATTAAATCCCTCGGGAATTTTGAAAATCCCTCCTTAGAGCATCTGTATGATACTGAAGCAATATTTATATACGTTGCGACTCTAGGCAGCTGCGATTTTCGACATGTTCATCACTATCCGGCGGGAACTATGCAATTTTCAGGGATAAAAAGTAGCCTATAACCTGGTTGGTGATTTTCTTAACAGATTAGTAAAGTTTCCAACAAAATCCGTTCAGCCGTTTTCACGTGATGCGCGCACAAATATACAGACAAATAGATAAACAGATAAACAGACAAAAATTCTAAAAACTATTGGAATGTGTTCTGTTATAGATTTTAAGTATCCCTAGCCTATTTTTTTTTAAATATCTTCCATGCACAGACTTTCGACCCTCTTCAGCTTTATTTATATGTATAGATGTACAGTCAAGTGCATAAATATATGTATGTTACCAAGATGTCAAAAACATGTATACGTCTTTATGCCACAAACAATAAGGTTGGTGACACATATATTTGACTTGAGGGCTGTATAGATATTTATGCCCTCTACTGTACATACCACATCAGAGTTGTTGCCAATAATCTAAGGAAATCAATTTAACAATAATATGAAGTAGGTATTCTATCAGAAAAGAAGGAAAATAAATACTTACACCACAAGATTCGATTTCATTGCCTGCTATAAAATACTTGGTAAATTGATGGCGCGAGCATAAGCGGTACCGGAGGCAGACGGGGATTGATGTGGAGCAAAAAATCAAGTGAATTAAATGATAATAAGTATTTGAAACAAATTTCAAAGAAAATTGAAAGTCTAATCTTAATAGTGGATCAATATAAAGTCAGGAAAATGTGATGCGAGTGTTTTTAAAAGATCGTTGCTAGTAAGATCTATTTTACAGCTGCGCTCAGAGCCCCTAGTGTAAGTTTTCACGCAAATAAATACTTACCAACCGAATTGAGAATGTCCTGCTTTTTTGAAGTCGGTTAAAAAACGTCTCGAACGCGTTTATGTAAACGTCGCAATTACTACGGAATAATTGGCAGAGGCGTCTCTAGCCCTTGTGGCGCCCGTGTGCAACCAGTACCCTGGCGCCATAACACGGGCGCAGGGTCTTTGAGAGCGCCGGCGCCGCGAGCGACGCATCTTTGGAGGTGTCGGTCGCATTAGAGGGCGCTCGGCGCCCCCTTAGACCCGGCGTCCGTGTGCGCCGCACACCCTGCACCATAGGTAAAGACGCCTCTGAGTTTCTGACACGAAAAACGTATCGAACGCGTTCGCTACTATGGGAAAATTGACAGCGCCGCTAGCGGAACGAAACGGCAACAAACTGATTTCATAGTATTTGACATTTAAACGCAAACGCGTTCAAGGCGCATTTTGTGACCGAAAACTTACACTAAGCACTAATTTTTCGCTTATTGTACACTGACTGCTCTTGAGTATATTATGCGGAAATAGCATCAGTCTTAGGAGTTAAGGTAAAGGTTATAAGTTTCTCAAAGTTAATGCCTGAGGGAACTCACAAACTTCTTGATGTATTTTCCAAATTTTTTATTTGTACAAAAACACGAACTTACTGGCGACTCTTTGGAACAAAACTAAAACTTACGGACTACCCAATAGAATAAGCGAAATGAGATTGATAAAAAGATGTGCTGGGCAGGGCAAGTAATAAAATTACCATTAATTTTTTGCTCTTTATTGAATTCTCGTGGAATAATAAATAATGTAACTTAAATTCTTATAAAATCTCCTGCATGTTGAACACACAAATACACATATTCAATCTCTTATAAAGAGTATTACATCGGTAGGTAAACTTATGATAACAGATAAATTACTTGTACGTACCATAACATTAGCGTATTAAGTTCCATGAATAAGAACGAAATACGACAATATTATACGAAACCTTTCTTATATATAACCTAACTTACAGTCCTAATGTACATAAAATAACTGCCACTGTCACGTAATTCAAACAAGAACGCTTTCGTGCCAGAATTCTGAAAAATTTAGCTGATAAACAAAGAGCCGATTCACA
Organism: Pandemis heparana; assembly: GCA_963854515.1. NCBI lineage: Eukaryota > Metazoa > Arthropoda > Insecta > Lepidoptera > Tortricidae > Pandemis > Pandemis heparana. Next base: position 6,840,834 of record OY978026.1, on the reverse strand, counting down.
AAATAAATTAGCCTAATCAGACAAATGGACTACAACTTTCTTTAAATTAGCCATGATTAAGCACCATTTTCACGAAACATAAATATCCAAGTCCCACGGATTTTTCAGCTAAGAAAATAAATCATTGAGAGAAGTGTCTAAAGGAAATTGAATTAATATTACAGTGGTCTAGGTACTACGTTTCGAACATATTAATCAATTATAGAAATTACTCATTTTCTGCTTAATTGAGCAAATAGAGGGCAGTGCATTTTTAACGTAAAAGATTCAAATGTCGCCACCATTGAGATGACATTTAATTCGAATCTCGAAGTTTTTTTTTAAATGTTTTCTAATCGTACGTGATGCATTCATTGTTTTTGTCTAAACAGTTTTTATTTAGTTGCTTAAGCTATCAATCCATTGAAATTATGATACTAGGATCTTTAAAGATTTTGTTTTATGATATTTTTTTCGTCACTACGCCAGACAGTCTTCTCTGTTGGCACTATCCGGCCAGTCACACACGTTCAGCTTCACATTGAATACGGTGCCTGGCTGGCAAGTGAACTGCACTCCCTCCCCGTTGACACAACGCCAGTACTGAAAAAAAAACAATTAGTCTGTGGTTAGAGCCAGTAGTATGGATCCCAGTAGTTTCGCACTTGTCATTTTACTAGGTTTACGTAGCGTAAGTTTTTAGTTAAAAAAATACAAATATGAAAATTTCTACGTACCTTATCACATTTCTTCTTGTCAGGTATGTAGTCCTCGTCGTTGTCGCACACACGGTGGTCATCGACCTCGTTATCCTGTAAAAAAAACCCTGGTCATTCTTCGCAAAAAAAAGATGGCTAACAAAATGTCAGGTTATTTTTATGAGGTTTGGTATTCGTATACAAACTGATGCCTGTAGCTGTAGTACACTGTACATTAGCCCCCTTATTCATAATCGCCCTATAGGCTTCTGCTAACTTAACAATCGTTTGTCCTTATCTGTAAAAGGTCAATGTCAAAGTGACAGACAAGGACAAACGATTACTAAGTTAGCAGAAGCCTATAGAGCGTTTATGAAGAAGGGGGTAAGACTTTATAGTAGACTTAGAGCATGTATACTTTTCTAATCAAAAGTTGTCACCGCTAGTCTGCTAAGATCATTACAGATTTAACTAAAGTTGAAATGTAAAGGGGTAAAAAAAATCATACTGTATTCGGCTCTTCAACATCAGGTATTTCTGGAACCACGGGGACCGGAGCTTCGGGTTCCTTCGGTATTTCTGGCTCGGGTGCTATCGTGGTGGTCGGCGCTGCAGTAGTTGTTGGCTTTGGTGGTCTGACTGTCACCACTGGTTTGGATGTAGCGGGCTTTGACGTTGGCTTGGCTGTAGTGGTGGGGATGGGAGCACCTTCAGAAGGATTAGCCGAGGTAGAGGGGGGGCGTGCCCATTCCGGCTGAAAAGAATAAAGAATTAAGTGATGATGATGTTGATAAAAGCGTAGAACAAACGAAAATCATCGTCAAGGGGGCCTATTTTTAAGTGTAACCAATTGGTTTAATTTATTTCGATGCTTTTTTTCGTTTAGCAAAGTTATCCAATACCTACATTTGATTGTGATGGTTAACGCAAATGAAATAAGTATCTCATGTCGCAGTAATAAAATTGATTACTCACAGTAGGAGTGGTATTTCCAGTGCGAGGAGGTGGCACATTGTAAGACCTCATGTGCTTGTGCAGCAACTTCATCAAGGGGTTCGTGTCTCCGCAGAGTCCTCTAAAGTCGTCCATGTCTATGGCCCAGGTCATTGCTCCTAAGTAGCCCTTCTCTTTGATCCAGTTCATCTTGACCTCAACGCTGCGCTCGTCTTCGTAGCCGACCCATTGGGTTCCCTTGTAGGCGTAAGGGCATTTCCCAGCCTCGTCCCACTTTTTGGTCCAGCCGGAGTCTTTCTTGTCAACTTCTGTGCAAATCTAAAACAGAAGACGACGGTCGTAAATGATTTTCGTTAATATTAGTAGGTAGGTACAACTTAGTTTTCACAGGAACAGGCAGACGAAAACTTTAGCTACCATACTTTTCACGTGACCAAGTTATCTCAGAAAAATCGGCTAAAAAAAAGAAGCTTCCGCGAGATCAAATTCATGGAGCCGTGTAGGTTCCTTTTTATTACACAAACTATCTAACGTACCAAAACTTTAGTGGCGTTCATGATTATCCCAAGAAAACGTAGTTCTTTATTTTAGACAACAAAGAAGACAAACGGGTAAGCCGGGATACCTGATTGAAAGCAATCATCACTGCAACACCAGAGTATTGTTAAGGCTGAGATAAAATTGCCTTACTCTCCACGCCAAACACAATTGCGCAAGCACTGCTTGGCGGCAGGATTAGCGAGTACAGCACCCGGCTATAAAGTTAGCACATCAGTCTTCTCGGCTAATTTCTGCTTCGTAGAGCGTTGTATCGTCTAACTTTATGACGCCAATTGTCCCTTTCCAAAGACCGAAGTGCAATCTTTATAGCCGAATACTGTAAGATGGTGATAGTAGTCCAGACGAGCCCTGCTCAAGGTCCTCCCAGCAGTTCTAATTCGCCAATTCTCTACATGACGTACGCATATTGCGGTGTACATACCTCGTAGTAAGCCCAAAATCCAGTGGCGTTGGTGTACGGGGCCGGGTCACCTCCTCCAGCTTCCTTGTTGATGAAGGTGCCGAGACCGTAGTTATTGTTGCCAGCTGAAAGCGTGAACGAGCGTCCGTAGAACGGAATGCCGACCACTAGCTTGTTTGAAGGACAACCCTTCTCCTCCCAAAGGTTCAGGCCATCATTCTAAAACAATTAAAAAATTCAAGCTTGCGTTCGCGTAGTAGTAATAGTTAGTCTCAAATGTCAAAATCTGCTCTTATATTTCTGGGCATCATCACTGCTTTAATAAATCTAATCATGGCTCTTTTACATAACGGGTAAAAAATAAATTTCTTATTTCTAACTAAAGTCGTGGGTGGTTTATACGTTTTTTACTAAATACACTCCCCATACGTTACAACTTTTATGAAACCGTAATTTCTTATTTACGGTATTTTTATCTACTCTGATTCCTTCAACGTATTTATTGTACAACACGAGTAACGTTTCTTTAAGAATACAATGTAACGCATTGTTCCCCTTTCTTCAACCCACGTGTCTGGATTTGAATGGAACCGTTGACGTCACTTTAACGTATCGCATACGTTAAATATTAACACGCCTACCTACTTACATGAATAACCGTGAATTATTAATAATAGTTAGACAACAGCCAAATGGTGTTTTCAGCTAAACCTACATTAAAATTCTAACAACAAAAACAGTGCCAGCCCGTGCCAGCCCTCTAAAAAGAAGAGTACCTAGGCTTTAGAGATGTTTAGACATGAGTTCATACATCTCTGTAGTTAATAAAACCTTATCTCCGTCATGGCCTTTGTCACGTACCATAAAATAATAAATACTAACAAATAATACGCCAGCTTTTCGTGTTAAACTAAGCACGTATTGCGGAATTGAAACAATAGCTTACCACATTGAGCTTCTCGTACGCCCATTGGTCGTGCGGGCGCTTGTATAAGGGGGAGTGCACGTCGGCGAAACCGGCCCAGTTGCCGCGCAAGTCGTACGACATCACGTGGATCGCATCCAGTTCACTGGCAGAAAAAGAAAGATGTATGAGGGTTTTCATATAGACGAAATATCGCTAGGAGGCATTAGTATCGGCTGGGTTAACTTTCTGTCACATTCTCACATTCGTAATTGGTGTATAACTTAAGTAATTAATGCATTAAATGATTTAGATCCTCAAGTACTTAGCTGTGTTATCTTCGTGAACATTCAACAGGCCTGTGTACTGGCATATCGAAAAGTAAAGAAATTTGACACTTTGGTATTAAAAACTTACCGGCACAGATCTGGTACATGGTATCCCTCCATCAACCTGAAGTTGGCGAGAGGTACAGCAGCTGTCAGCTCCCAGCCCTTGCCAGCTCGAATGAAGGCCCTCCTCAGCTCTTGCACCAGGTACAGGAATCGGTCCTTGTCGGAGAATGAACCGCCACGGTCTGCGGCTCCAGGGTACTCCCAGTCCAGGTCGAGACCGTCAAAGTCGTATTTGTGTAGGAAGTCTGCAAATGAGGTTCATGAAAATGTGGTTTCAGAGCCTAGTAGTACTGCATTTTACTGAAACTAGTGTTACTTAGAAAGTGATTGGTCAACTATGACCAACTTTTTTTAGAAGAACAACTCTTTCTCCCTTTCTTTCAATTTTCGGTCAACAGCAAAGCGGATGAGTGGTTGCGAAGCTTAAAATGATCTACATCCGACTCTAGTGCCAACATGTACTCATAAATAATTTTGTAAGCTTCTTAACCACTCATACTCTTTTACCGTTGGTACTCTCAGTTTTTCTTTGTCATAAATTCGATTCATCATTCTTCCTAGTGTTTTTCCTGGCATTTGCCACGGCTCAGAGAGCCTGGGGTCCGCTTTTGACAACCTAATCCCAAGACTTGGCGTTGGCACTAGTTTTTACAGAAGCGACTGCCATCTGACCTTCCAATTAACCCAGAAGGGTAACTAAGCCTTATTGGGATTGGTCCGGTTTTCTCACGATGTTTTCCTTCACCGAAAAGCTCATGGTAAATTTCAAATGTAATTTCGCACATAAATTCCGAAAAACTCAGAGGTGCGAGCCCGGGATTCGAACCCGCGACCCTCTGCTTGAGAGGCCACAGGTCAAACCACTAGGCTACCACGGCTTTTTTGTCATCAATGCGATTATGTTTCAAATAATTTTTAATAGTTTTAAGAAGTATAACTTGACGAAGGCATAAACTTGCAGGCACCAGGTTGTGGCTTGCGTGCTAAGCTATTTTCATCCCGTTGCAAGAAAGTCGTTTAAAATGTTTAATGTGCACAGTTTAATGGACTATCAAACTTCTCAAATCCCCTGCAACTAAGTATGGCCAGATTCCTAGTCACGCAGAGAAACCAAATTGCGAAATTCCTGTTCAACTAAATACTTTGCTTTTAGCTTTATGGAAATGCGTCTTGATATTCACATATAAAATAAATAACCTAGCAAAGAGACCGTAATTTCCTGAATAGAAATTCCAGTTCCCCGTAACCTAATGTAAATTTACCAATTTCCTTGTTCGCACGACATTGATATTTTTCTCTTTGCTCCGTACAATAGTCAACAAATACCATAACACAACAACAGATAAGTACACTATCTGGATGTAAATCCTATTTGAAAACGTCAAAAGATAGGGAACGAATGCGTGTGCAGACCGAGGCTTATTCCGAGTATGATATATCTCGAAAATATGACGTTTATTCGAATCGACTGAAAGCAAAACGGGCAACGTAGGAACAATATAAAAATTCCCGCTGTCGAGGCACAGTCGTGATGAGAATGTTTTCGTATTATATATTTTTAATCACGCGAAGCTCGCCCACCGCTTACCTATTATTCAAATGTGTTTATGTAGAAGCGGAAGGGTGCTCCTATTCTCGTTAAGTATTCATCTTAACGAGAATTTTGCTACAGTTTCTGTAATTGGACTACTACAATAGCAAAAATGTGGACAAAACTAAAAATGGTTGTCCTTCATTAATTATTCGTAGATTAATTGTGTTGCTCTACATTTTCCAAAACTTAATCCTACTAATATTATAAATGCAAAAGTTTGTGACGATGTGAGTGAGTGTGAATGTTTGTTCCTTCTTCCCGCTAAAACGACTAGACGGATTTGGATAAAATTTGGAACGAAGATAGCTAGTACCCTAGATTAAAACATAGGCTACTTTTCATCCCGGAAAATAGCTTAGTTCCCGGGGGATAGCCATAAACATGTCAATTGCTAATTCTCCGCAGACGAAGTCGCGGGCAGAAGCTAGTAGTATTATACTACTTCAGGGTCAAAAAAATCAATACCTTTCTTCTCAAACGCAGCTGAGCAACATAACCGCGTACAAATTGGTCAATAGAGATTTATTTGGTAGACGTAGAGCGATGTTTCCTCATCGCAATTTGTTGCTTCCATCGTCATCGTCACCCGGAAATATTTATTTTCTGTACTTAAATGCGTAACATAAATATTTCCACTGAAGGAACAGTTTTTCTAATTCCAACATTGCTTATGTCAACATAACGCGTGACTTTGAACCAACAAGAATCCCGAGCCAGAAGAAAAAAGAGTATAAAATGCATGTGTTCCGAATCGCAACATTAAAATGATCCTAAGTTTTTAATTTTACGTACTAAAATTATCCGAGTTTCGACTCCCTATCGGGTCACCTGTCTCTATTTGTCACATTCGTATTTCTTTTTAACGCTGGAAACTATTACAAGTGTTACCTTCTATTTAGTACACTTTATTCTTATGTTTGAGCCTCGTGCGCCACATTATTGATGGATCACTACCTCTACCCTATTTTCTTTAGTCAAGTGAATCTGTATAAACAATGCGATTAATGCTACTCGCGTAATAGTTTGCTTGTCTTATAGGCTTAATACAATACCCTATTAATCCTATTTGATCCACCGGCGATTAAGCAACTGACCGTAATAATTTACCAAACGTTGTGTAGATGGAAAATTATAATACACTGTGTAATTAATCCACTTCGAGTATGATTCATAGGATTATAACGTAAATAAAAAAAATAAAAAAATATATTATATTGATTTTATTTAATAACGTCTTGAAAATAATCCAAGTAAAAGTCGCGGTAAAAAAACTAGTAATGACTTATCTATTTTGTCTATAGTTCGTTGTATTTGTCGTTATCTGGAGAAGGTTCTCATGAAACAATATTAAAAAACTGGAACGGGAGCGAAATCAAATGGCGTATCTATCTACAAACTGTGTAAAAAAATCTAGTTGTGTTAAATACTTTGGATGTAAGTTGACATAATAAATAGTTTCGAAAATTTAAAAAATGATATCTCTAAATCAGCGCTGATTGCTATTAATAATGACGAAACATTTACTGTTGAGACTGACGCGTCTGAGCATGCCATCGCTGCTACACTGTCACAGAATGGTCGACCTGTTGCTTTCTTTTCAAGATCATTGTCAAATCACGAACGACGTCATTCATCAATCGAAAAAGAAGCAAGTGCTATTGTCGAAGCATTGCGCAAATGGCGGCATTTTCTAACTGGCCGACACTTCATATTAGTAACTGATCAACAGTCAGTCTCATTCATGTTTAGCCAGCTTCACTCCAGCAAGATCAAAAACGAAAAAATCGAACGATGGCGACTAGAAGTTTCATGTTATAAATACGACATTGTTTACCGTCCCGGGAAAGACAACACAGTGGCTGACACACTGTCAAGAGTAAGTACAAGCGTCGACACTAGTAATAAACTTTATCAATTACATGATGCTCTATGTCACCCCGGAGTTGCGCGGATGGCACACTGGGTTCGAGCAAAGAATTTACCCTACTCAGTTAACGATATTAGAGCAATGACATCGTCTTGTCGAATTTGCGCAGAGATAAAACCTCGCTTTCATAATGTCAACAGTCAACTTATCAAAGCACTCGCACCTTTTGAAAGACTAAGCTTGGACTTTAAGGGTCCGATACCATCGAAGACTTGTAACAAGTATATATTAACGATCATAGATGAATTTTCCCGATTCCCGTTTGCTTACCCTTGTAAAGACATGACATCCAGTACTGTCATAAATTGCTTGAAGAACTTATTTTTCACTTTCGGGACACCTGCTTTCATTCATTCCGATAGAGGCCCTTCTTTCATGTCTGAAGAATTAAGAGCATTTTTGACGTCTCTGGGAATATCCACCAGCAGAACTACGCCTTATAATCCTGAAGGGAATGGCCAAGTTGAAAAACTGAACGGAACCCTCTGGAGGACTATACAGCTCCACATCAAATCTAAAAATCTCGATATCGAAGATTGGGAGCAGAGCCTACCCATCGCGCTGCACGCTATACGTTCTCTGCTGTGCACATCTACTAACATGACTCCACATGAACGGATGTTTATACATTCACGAAGGACGGGAAATGGAGAAGCTTTGCCAACTTGGCTTCTTACACCAGGCCCCATACTCATTAAAAGAAATGTAAGAAAATCCAAGTATGACCCATTGGTCGAAGAGGGCGAGCTTTTACAAGCAAATCATTCATATTCACATGTAAGAATGCCAGATGGTCGAGAAACGACTATTTCGAATAGGAATATTGCTCCACTGCCTTCTTTGGATGACAGTGATGCTGATGACGATATTGAACTTGAGCAATATCACTCAATTGACGAAGAAGAGACACATCCTGGCAATAGTGACGAGGCTGCTCGCGAGCGCCCTCCTCCCGCTGGTATACCAGTGCCAGAACTGCGTCGCTCCACCCGGGAACGCCGAGCTCCTGCCTACCTGCAGGATTATGAAAGGAATCCACCTGTTCCAGAAAGGGGGGGGTGAATGACATAATATTGTCTATTAATCTTTTACTGTCACTTCATTATCTTGTGTTTTAGCTGATTAAAGCCTATATTCTAAAAGGTCATGTCGTATCTTATATCATAAGTCTTAAAAGTAACTTATTGTAATCTGTTACCCTGTTGAGTTTCTTGCTGGATTCGTATCAACAGAGGTTTTTCCGAACCGGTGGTAGATTTTATTTCTGACATTCATAAGTGCTTGTCAAGCCTAAATTGAATAAAGATATTTTGACTTTGATTTTGAAACCGCGGGCAACAAATAAAAATTGCTTACCAACAACGCTCTTAACAAACGCCATTCTGGAGCTCAGCTGTGCGACCATGTGCGAGTATTTGGAACCTCCTTCGGCCCAGCCTCCGACAGCCACCATAAACTTGACGTTCGGATGGGTCGCGCGTAACGACGTGAAGTTGCGGAAACCACTCTTTTCTTCGTCCAACTGAAAATGTTTCTAGTTTAGAACGAGTTCATGATATTGTGGGTGTGATATGGTGAGTGTAAGTTACATTGCTTCGTCCGCGTCACTAGAACTGTGACAAAAGCACGTTAGGTAAGTATACCTTATTAATTATGTACCTACTTTCGAACCTGATCTACTGTGGAACGTTTTCACAAACATCATAATAAAATTACATTGCTTTGGCAAGAAAAATAATTGTGACTTTTACTGTGAAAGCGATAAACGGTGGATCGCGAATCAATTTGTTTGATATGACATAAATCGCAAAAAATATATGAATTTGCTTTTTTTTTTATATATATATAAGAGGGGGCAAACGAGCAGACGGGTCACCTGATGGAAAGTAATCACCATCGCCCATGGACACCTGCAAGACTTGACTGCATGAATTGCAATTGTCAAATTCACGTTTTGCAATTGGCTGTTTCCAGACTAGTATGGGTGAAAATAGTGTTGTTTTAATAATAAATCGGAAAATTTATTTTGATTACTGATCTAATGTAGCAACCGTTTAATCCCATTAGAATGACTAAAATGCTAGTAACTAGTAGCAGTAAAGTAACTAGTAATTACGGATGACAAAATTTGATAAAACATGTTATTTTTATTTACCTCAGGATCAATAACGAGGACCTCATGCGAATTCTCGGTAACTCCGATGAAGGAGTAGATGATGTGAGTGCACATGTCGACGGGAATGTCCTCGATACCATATCGACCGACACCAGGTCGATATACTGCCCAGTTGCTGAAATAGCAAACAATGCGCGCTTTGCTATCCGCTGCAAACAATACAATATATTAATAAATGATCTCATTTTATCTACACTAATATTATAATCTACACTAATATTATAAAGAGGAAAGATTTGTACCTATTTTTGTATGTTTGTATGTTTGTAATGAATAGGCTCAAAAAGTACAGGGCCGATTTAAAAAATTCTTTCACCAATAGAATGCTACATTCTTCCAATTTGACATAGGCTACATTTCATTTTGAAAAAAATTAGGGATCCTTGGTAAAATTTGAACAATGTAACCGAAGGTGTAGAAAAATGAGTCTTAAAATGTCTTTCGTCGAATGCGCTGCCGAAACTATTAGCGATAGAATAAAATAATGTACAACAATATTGAAGAACATCATAATGTCTACAAAAAACTTCAAACAGTAAACAAAACCGCCATAGCGCCGTGGCCGTTGTTTGCGATGCAGTCTGAAAAGCGCGCCGGGATTTCCAAAAATAAATAATTGTCTACCCCGTGCGAAGCCGGGACGGGCTGCTAGTTAATTTTAAATTTGCTAGTTAATTTTAAAAACACAATAATTTTACAAATGATTACAAAGTAGTGATATAAACATAAACTAAAGCTACCTTAAAAATAAAAATTATAACAAATTTGGACCCTTAGGTAGAGTCCCCATCACGCAGGCAGCATTCCCGCGTTGTAGTGCAAATTCAAATGTAAAAAAAAAAAAAAAAAAAAAAAAATTAAATTCACTGGAATTTTACTATAGGCCGACCGCTTAACTGAGTCCTTGCCCGCGCAGGTACAGGGGCGCAGGGTAGCCGACAAAGGGTACCGAGAGCGGTGCGGGCGGGTAGTGCGCCTGCCGCCCGCACCTCCCTCGTCTCCATTTGTCGCCTAAATTCCTGATACTGAGGCGTATGCAGGAGATCAAGTTTTTGCAAGAGCTAACGAAGCACACTATTAGTGCAGCAATGGTAGATTGCTGCCCGAGAAGAAGCTATTACTGAGTAAATAATGTTCGAACAAGGAACAATTTTGCTGCTTAAAATATCATATTATCGTATGATTTAAGCAAAAGGATTTAGTTACGGATGTGGTGAATAATCTGCCATTATTGGGGTAAACTCGGAAACCGCGACTTCTCACGAAGTATCAATCAATTATCGTACTTGTAAACTTATGAACAAACTAGCTGTTGCCAGCGACGTCGTCTGCAAAGAATTCGTTTATCGCTATCCCGCGGGAATTGCGCAATTTTCCGGGATAAAAAGAAGCCTATGTGCTATTCCAGACTTTTCTCTATCTATGTGCCGAATTTCATACAGATCCGTTAGGCCGTTCTGGCGTGATTGAGTAACAAACAAACATCCATCCATCCATCCATCCATACTTTCGCATTTATAATATTTGTTAGATTAGAGATCCCAAAGCGAATAATTTTTCAGTATCAAGTTTACTCAAACGAGAGTACGTCACATAATATAGCATATTTATTTCCTCGCCATTTCGGTCGTATTGCAACGGCCGTGGTTACAATTAATGGCGCCTAGTAGCCCATTGTAGCAGACAAGGATAAACGGACTACAGGCTTAATAAGTGATTCGTCCCTGAGAGGGATCATTACGATATTGGAGATATCGCCGACGCGTCGCTTCGCGCTTCGCGAACTAAAACGCAGCTTCGTATTTCGCAGTAAACATTTAATTTAAGAGAAACAATAATTATAATGCTTGGTTGCGAAGTATAAGCCACAATTATATCCAAGACTTTGAGCAATACGAGTAGGTATGCCTAAAAGTGTTTTAGTTATCCAGGCTTGCCATATTTTTTACATTTCTAAACGACACTGAAAATTAGGACACAGAAAAATCCGAAAAGTAAAGCTATGGCCGGGAATCGAACCCGGATTCTCGTCATTCCGTGACTCCCTACACCACCGTAAAGCGTCTTAATATACGATACGGTCTTATGGGCGGATACCTTTACAATATAATTGGCCAGCCTTAGCCTTGGCTTTGGTCCATAATATTACAGTTCCGCAATAACATCAATTAAATATACGTATGAATGAAGAAATAATTACGTAAGAAAGCGCTTACGGAATGCATAGTTCACTTACATTGTACTGCGGTCAGCGCGACCGCTAGGAAAGCCAACGACGCTAGAATCGCACGCATCTTGCACCTGGAATAAATAAGGTTTTATGAACTGATAGTTTTTTGAAATTGGTTGAATAAATAAATAAAATAAATAAACTGTTGCATAAATTGATACATTTCATAAGTTAGCTGCATTAAGCATCAAACTTGTGTCCGTTTATTACACCCGGTGTGGTTCATTTCTTCAATATCATGTGACAAGATACCGATAGCGGCTGAAACGCTTGTAGAACTACCCGACTGCAAGATTTTATGTAATTACATGCGTCAAAACAATAAAACAAATGAAATCAGTAAAATCCAGGTAAAATTCCGCGAGTTTTTAGTGAAAGCAGTTCGAAAAATTCTGCCTTTTATGATATTATGAATTATAACATCATCGCATATTTGTATGATTGCTGACGGGAACCAAAATATTTTTGACGGTTTTTTCCCAATTCAAAACTTGCTAGACTCTAGCAGCTAGAGAAATAAAATAATGAACATCACATACGTATTTATATTTGAATACTGATTGAATTATCTTTCACTAGTTTCTTTGTTTACTACGGCGAGTGATTAGTGATTGCTACGCGTGTGAACTTGACTATACGAACGAACTGCCGCAAGCCAAGCACCGGATCCTTATTGTAGACAATGCCTCAATGAGTGCATTTTGTATCTCATTTCTCACGTCGCCGGTTCAGTGACAACTGTGTAACAATGATGACAGGCGCTTAGTTAACGGTCTCATCTGTCGGGTAACGGGAATATTGCTCCAGTTTACGACGCCTACTGACCCGGTGTCTGCTATTGTGATCGTACACAAAGCTTTTATTAATCTGGACAAGTGGAGATGGAGTGTTGGCATAGAAAGTGATTTTAGCCGCGCGTGTATCTAAAAATAAGAACAATTAGGCTACATCATAGGCCGGCAGAACAAAAAAAAACTGGCGGGCAAGCGCCTATTATGCTTAAACCAAATGTGTACGATATATTTGAGTGTAAAACTGACATTTTTATTGGATTACTTTTTGCATCCACTCAAGAAAGTTGGATGGTAGACAGAAGTTATGGTTGAAGAACATCCGGGTGTAGACGGGAAGTCAAGAGTATTGCCAAACTGTTTCCCCTTGGCAAGGACAAAATGGAATATGTTAAATTGACTGCCAACCTTCACTCATTAGAGAAGCAGTGTAAGAATAAGAAGTATATACAACTAGCAATTAAATTTTAACCAACTTCTAGGGATCGGATTAACTTCAAAGTGATGATAAACTAACGTCATTAAAAATGCTTGCGATGAAAATGCTTTTTTTTTACAAATATTGTTCATTTGCTAAACAATGTCTTAAAGTTATTTGCGCAGTTCTACAAGCTTAAATTTTCTATGATCTTAAAATTTAGGAGATATTTTTAAGTACAAAAAATAATTATACGAGAGTTTTTGTAACCTACTTGGTCCCTACTTTTAACTTTGAAGCGTTTTAACTTTTATAATTAAGCACGGTTTTTTGCCATGCGTTAAAGTATTTCGGCCTTTTGATACCACAAGTTTTATGCTCTTAATTAAACATACCTACATCTGAAGGCAATGAAAAAAGACATTAAAGATTCTAGAATAACGCAACTAATAAGACACGTTAAAAGAGATATGCGGTACATCGATCGATGCACTAAGCTTATTTTTTTTAACTTAATTTTAGTAAATGGACTTGTGAACGAACGACAACCGTGCCTTTATTAAAAAAAATACTTGCTAACTTGAGGTAACGTATCGTAATCCTGTATTACAATTTGCGATAAACAAAAGGTTCAGTTTGCTAAAATAAGGAACTCTGGACGTCAAGACAAATGAACAGATCAATCACGAAAACCGAGAGAAAGTTGCTTATCAATAAGTTGCCAGGAAGGCCGCGACGTGAGCGACTTTGATTTATTTATTGATTGATGAAACGATGCCGCTGTTTTGGTAGGAGCCCTTACACAGTCAAACTTTTTAAGTAGGTACTTCAACAATCCATATTTAGATACATACCTTTACATACCTTAGGTATACCTATTTTAAACGAGATAAATACAGACCACATTTGACACATATAAACTTCCGCTTGTTTCAGACTACCCGTGATTATAACGCATGCCACTGCGTCGACATATCGAGAACTCATCAAAGATAAAGTATAGACTGTACCTATCTTGTAGAAATTATGTCTTTAACATCGTTATAAATCTTAGTAAAAAATCCAATGACTGATTATTATCATTTTCTAAATTATTGTTAGAAATAAAAAATGATAACACTCAGAATCACGCTGGCTCATATAATCCAGCTCATTTATTTTCCAAAATAGTTTCCAAACTTCAAGCAAGCTTTCAATTAAAACAGAGTAAAATTAGAAACGCTCGGAAAACTCTAATTAGTAGGTAATTCAATAAAGCCTGAGCGAACTTTAGCCTGAATTAAATTGTTTTCGTTCCAAGAATAAACCGTTTGTGATTATCAAAACACGGATCGCACAAGTACCTAACATAACAGAGAAATGTAGGGCCGAGGCAGCCGATGTCCTCGCTGGCATTTACATGAAACTATTTTGCGTTAAGGGAATACGCTCGAACAAACGGTTCATCAGATATGAATGGTTTTATATAGCGTCTGTAACTTTAATTCGTGATTTCGTGGTGCCATTTCGAGTGTAGTTAAACGAAAGGTCATTTGAATTCCAACATTACTCTTAATAGGTTACAGCATCCAGCTGAATATTTACTAGTAGGTATTTTGATTAACAATAGGTTACACATAGTTAAAGAAGAGGTTTAGAAAAAGAAGGGCCGACAACGCACTGACATCGCATAAAGCGCTGCGGGTGTCAATGGACAGTGGTGATCATTTAACATCAGGTGACCCACTAGTTCGTTTGTCTGGCCTCTCTAACATAAAAAAAAAGAAATTAACCCAATCAGCAGATTTTTTGGTAAAACTACAGAAACTTAACTTATTATTCATAGTCTATTAGACGTGTAGTGTATATTTATTTTTATTAAACACACTGTGTTTTACACAACTTTTAAAATCAAACCCTTTTGACGCAGAATCACACAACGCTAGTCGCGGTTGAAAATCACGTTCTTATACATTTACCTATAAGAGCTCCGGATAAAGGCGAAAACACGACCCGTATAATACGTAAATACGAACACCTGAAATTTGACTACAACTCAAAAAAGCTTGAAGTTGATGTAAAGCCGATAACACACCGTAAATAAGTGTATTACACCGAAATCACTCCAGCTTACATCTTCGTCAGGCCACGTGCTTACTTAGAAAGTCTTGGATATTTTTAACCATATGAAATAAACATTTCGCTTCGAAGGTAAGTTTATGCGAAGAACCGGTCGACATGTCGAACATCTGTAGAAACGCAGCGGTCCACCGGGAATGCAAATTTTATTCGCAAACAACGTTTGACTCACCTGTATTGGTTTAAAAATGCAGCTTTATGTCTTTCCTTGGCAATAAACCGATGACCGGATCATGTTTACATTTTAAAAACTCTTTATTTACGTTATTATCGTACGTTTCGTACATGCTTTGAGCGTCAGATTGAAGAGTACCTAATTGTATTGTATGAAGCATTTTCTTGGACCTTTACACGAATCCACAAAAGCTTGAAACCGGAGGCTGGCTTTTGAAGTGGTTCAGTAACAAAATCACTAAGACTACAAAAAAACAAACAGGAATTAAGGAAAAGTGCCTTCTTTGATTTACTTCACAAAAATTAAGAAACTGTTTTTTATTCCAGCTTTATGTTATACAATGTTAGTTGTTCAGACTTTCACGACAAAATAAATCAAACCGATTTTCGTACGTACTCTTTAAAGCATTAGAATTCTGGCCACTGTTTACGATATCCACTCACATCCCTTCGTAAATCAATCCTGTTTATATCGGTTACAATGAAGCTGCCTATCGTACAACTTAGTCAGCCTTCGTTTTCACAGTAGTGATACATTTGCTTCAGCTTTTTGTTGTTTCGTGTAAACAAGGACTTCGGTTTACAACCAATATCGTTTGAAATTGTATCGCATTTAAATATAACGGACGTTGTTCTTGAGTATTTTCTGCGTAAAGTTAGCCAAGACCACAAACTTTCGACTATAATAATGTTGAAAGTTGAAGAATCATGACTGTCGGTGCGGCGATTTGTTGTGTGAATCCAAATTATCACAATAATTGGCTACTACTTTGAATAGTAGCCATGAAAACTCTACTCCTTCTCCTATTATTCAATATCAAAGATTTTTTAAGCCACAAATGTAAAAAAGAGGACTAAATAAATAGGATGTTGCCTTTACAGAATGGGTCACAGAGATAAAAAAGGATTTACTAATGAGTCTAGTGTTTATAATGGCTATAAGGTCAATTTCAAAAATTTCATCCTTTTGCTAATGTTTGATTTATTCGAAATGTGTGAATGAAGTTCTATTTTATTTTCTATTATACTTATTAATAAAGTTCTGCTATTAATAATTTTATAAAAGTACCTACATAGATAAGCTTCTTGTTGTTGAAGTACAGATTTATGGAGATGAGTTCATGAATATAGGTATTTTTGTATCACACCAACGGTGATCTTTTAAATTTTCTGTCATTTTAAGAGGGGAACTGGGCGTATTGATGATCTGTATCGCCTAGTGCACAATTACTTAGAAGCAGTAAACTGTCGAAGGCTTAAAAGGGCCGTAAATGCCGCGAGACTCCGCAAAAGTCGTAAAACACGCCCCTATTGCAGTGAAATATGTGAAAAATTCAACGCCTGTAATGTGATGGCGCGACGTTCAGTGCCGTGGGCGCTTGACAAGGCCAGCCGAAGAGTGTTGCCACCATAGTGAATTGAATTAACTGGATTTTCATACAATGAGGGAATCCCCTTTCCACCTATAAGCCCACAATCATGCTAAACGTGACCTTTAGGTCTTGTTACCTTGAGTTCTGTCTACCCCGTAAGGGATAAAGATACGTGATACATGAATGTGTGTACGCAGAGGGAAGCTAGCAAGTGGGTTAGCTGATGGTAAATAACCGTCACTACGCGTGGTCTCTCGCAACACCAGAGGATTGCGGGTGCGTTGCCAGTCTAAAGAAAGGGTCTTCAGCCTTTTTGAAGTCAAGGGCCTAGTATACTCTAATATTGGTTCGGTGGGCCGCAACATAATAAAAACATTCCATTCTAAACTAATAGTAGGTAAAGTAGGTGAATGACAATTTAATTTTATCAATACAATGTCGGGTCGGGCCGCCTTGGAAGCAACTGCGGGCCGCCGGTTGAAGACCCTTGGTCTAGAGCCTAATAAATAATAAGGCAGGATTGACGACTTATGGTGGTAGCGATCAGAAGGAACTCTGCGCAAGCATTTTTTGCTGTCGGTTTTGTTTTGAATACCCTGGGGTTAAACAAGGGAATGTTGAATGAATGAATGAATGAATGAATTACCAGCTTATTGGGCGCCTTGTCACGGAAACTAGGTATATTTTACTCATACCTATTTAATGATCACTTATTGGGTCATTGGATGGATGTTTCAATTTTGAAAAAGATAAAACGTTGCCCTATTTTTTTTTATTATAAGTACCTTACCTAAGTGTGCCTGAAACGTTAACTAAAGTTATTTTTATCACTACATAGTATAAAACAAAGTCGCTTTCTCAGTCCCTATGTCCCTATACATAGGGATATGTATGCTTAAATCTTTAAAACTACGCAACGGATTTTGATGCGGTTTTTTTTAATAGAGTGAATCAAGAGGAAGGTTTATATGTATAATACATGCATAATATACCGTGCGAAGCCGGGGCGGGTCGCTAGTACCTATTAGAATAATTTTGAATATTTCACGATGAAATTCCAATTTCCGCCATAATTAAAGTTTCTTAGAAAAATATATTTGTACATTAAAGCTACTTATGAAGTTGTCAGGTAAGTACTTAACTAAAAAACGTTTACTCGTAATGTTTTTCCTTAGCTGTAGGTTTTCAATTACATTTTTAGTGCCTACCTCATCTCTATACGCCCACAATCATACTAAACGTGGCCTTTGGGTCTTGTTACCCTGAGCTCTGTCTACCCCGTAAGGGATAAAGACGTGATTTATGCATGTTTATTATGTACCTCATCTCTGAAAAATATTTAGCTTGTATAATCGGTATTCTCCGGCATACATAGAGCTACTGCTAGCACCTGTACTTATAGTACTAAATTGGAAGTTCGTATCACACCTTCCCGCTCACATTATTAGTGGTCAATAGGAGATAGAGAAGGACAGAATTTAATAGACCCCTGACCTGGATGAGAGGAGCCGAACATCGGTTTAAATCCAACAGTGGATTACATCAGGCCATTATAAAGATGTTGGATGTGAATAAATACCTATAACTTGTTAATGTCATTATCATTATCATGTGACACTGAAGGTGCTACAGAGAATGTATCTTAGTAAAACGAAGGAAAACAAGAGAAAAACAATTGAAATGTTTTTACAAGTGCGTCCCAAGTCCATCCAGCCTATAAATTACGCGGTATCTTTACATCGATAAAAACAGTCGCACGTCTCTATAGCACTCTACGTACGCGGACAACCAGCGCCTAACAATAAGCGGCGGTACTTCATATATGAGGAATGCGCTTGCGCATAAAGAATACTAACGCTTCCAGATCCTTATTCAGAGACGCTACCAACTGTTATTAAGCAAACAGTACCACCGTCCTTCTCAAACACAGTGAGACTAAAAGAGAAAACAATAGCTCGTTCGGTACGGTTATTTCGAATAAGGAGTCTTGGTGAGTTGACTGCGAAGAAGTGTCGTTATCCTTTGTCATCAAAGGTCAGCGACCGAAAGTGAAACTTAGGACGCCTGGCAATAAAATAAAATAAGACCCTGGACTTATTTTAATCCAATTACACTAGAAGTTAATCTGAGCCCGAGTGTTTATTAGATAGTCCAACGCAACTGAGCGCCGGTCGCCATTATGCTATTCTGGATTACAGCCAGTAAATATTTTGATCTACCTAACTATATTAAATAAATGATAAACTGTTTAAATACTGATACTTAAAACTCATTGGCCCTCGTCTCATGATTATTTTCACACTCCTGGCAGAATTTTATCACTGACTAGCTTCTGCCCGCACCTTCGTCCGCGTAGAATTAGCAATTGACATGTTTCTCGCTATCCCGCGGGAACTATACAATTTTCCGGGATAAAAAGCAGCCTATGTTTTAATCTAAGGTACCAGCTATCTTCGTTCCAAGTTTTATCCAAATCCGTCCAGTCGTTTTAGCGTGAAGAAGGAACAAACATACACACTCACTCACATCGTCACTCACAAACTTTTGCATTTATAATATTAGTAGGATTCTCGCGTGCCTTCCTTGCAAGATAAATAAAGTAATTTATTCTTATTATTTACGTAGGTAATTTATGAAAGTTAATAAAGCTGACGTTTCATTTGTTAAAACTACCGAAATCCCAAAATGGTCTTATATCGACATCACACCGTTATATATCTACCTAGTTAATTTTAATAAAATCCTGTTAACGCAGGAATCACTTACAACCCTTTAGTACCTACATACATAATTTTATCCTACATCAAAGAATAAATTGAAGTTAATTACTTGAAACAACGCCGCGCCTGCTTAGCGTGCGAAATTATGATACACGCAGAAACATTGTACATACCTTTCTAAATGTCTAACCTTTTTTGCCAATTTAATTTACATTAATAGTCAATTTAAAGATAATTTAAGATAAAGATACTACTTACATTCAGAAAGTGGATTATAAGAAAATTGCATTAGACTTGTTTCTATGAGATATAATATATCTGATAGAAACAAGTCTAATGCAATTATTATTATGTAGACCGCGATTATCCGTGACCAAGGCGCGTGCAATTGCGTTAAAATGTCGGAAGTTCATCAAAGGTATTATTGTCTACATCAATATCATGTAGACAATACGTCTATTTTCTCCTTTGGGTTAGTACGACAATGATGCAAAAAGACAGCTAACTAATACAATTATAGCAAAAACAACACCCGAATAAAATTAAATAAAATTATAATGTTTCAAACCGATTTCTATCGATTATAAAATGAATAATGTATCATCAAATGATAGGCTAGAAGAACGTTCCGGGACCAAATAACGTTTTGAAAAAGTTCAGGTCTGGAGTATCCGAAGCGAAAGAGGTAGGTATATCAGGATCGTAGCAAGTGGAATAAAGTAGTCTCTGCCCACCCCTATCGGAAAGAGGCGTGGCGGTATGTATGTAATATCGTCTCCGTAGAGCGAAAAGTCACCAAATCGCAAAATTGCCAAAATTAAAATTAACTTACAAATAATTAAAAATATTATTAAATTTAATTTAATTTTGGCAATTTTTCGATTTGGTGACTTTTCGCTTTTCGTTTAATCACAATCACGCCTGATGGTAAACGAAGATGTGACTAGGGTGGAGCACGCTTGCCTAGTAATTGCCCATTCATCCTTGATTTGAAGACGGCCACATTGTAACGATCACCCGATTAGTCAAAATGTTATCACATGTATACTTTGTAATAATTTGTGTTAACACTTACAGTACTATAACTTGAACGAGCGACAGCTAAGCGCACTAAATAAACAGCAGATATGTCACTTGCGTGCAACTATTGCGTGCGGGGTTGATTCACGCATCGCAAACGAATATAATAGTCGAATCCGTCGCACAACCAAACAAATTAACAACCGCGTAAACTAAACAAAAACAATTTCTTCGTTAACTCAAATATACTAGTTCTAATTTAAATTTGCTTATCAATTTATACAAGTCTGAGTCGCGGAGAAACTTAACGATTTTACCTTTTATTGATGGCAAAGGACTTCGAAAGCCGTTTGAATTATCATAATTGGTTAAAAATGCTGGTAACTTTCACTGAAGCAAGCACAGGAAGCTGTCGGTGGTTTAGTGTCCATGTAGTTTGCACAGATTAGCGCGGTAAATATTTGCAAACACTCGAACTCGGGCATGTCAACGAAAACGGTCAAGTGCTACAAGGTAAATACGCAAATGCCTATGCGTTTCGACTATACTTCATTTAATTTAGAATGAGAAACCACAATAGCATCATATTGCGTCTGGTCAACTATTTCTTACCTAGCAAATAATACAGTGCAATAGTTTGGCAGCCGCAAAATAAAATTGTTTTAATGTCACTTTATTTGCGTGTCGTCAATTCTTATTCTAATACAAATTGTTAAGAGATTACAGTTCACGAACCGCAATATAATGTTGTTGTGGTTTCTCATCCTAAATTAAATGAAGTATAACATCAACACAGGTAAACTGATCAAATTCAAATAATATAAGTGTATTAATAAGGACTTTTTAGTTACTGAGTTTTTGAAGTGAATACTTCTTTAGCGGCGTTGAACACTTTTTGGGATGTGTAAAAAATGTTAAACTCGCGTCAGGCGTAAGACGGAGTTAGAGTTTAAGTACCAGGATATCAGATTCTCTAAGAGCTTATTTTGAAATACGAATGAATCGCGTTCGATTTTTGAAGTGTTTTTTTGTTGAGTCGTGGAGCAAAAGTACTAAGACATCAGCACATTGTTAGAGGTCTGTCAATATAGATAATACGTATGGTACGCGTCTTGAGCGTCATGGAAGTTACAACATTAACATCTAATCTATGCTGCTGCTTTCACTTCTGCCGACACTCCCGGAGTGCTACCCGTCGCTTTTTTTGTATATTTAGAAAAAAAATAAGTAGTGTTCTTAAAACATTTTTAAAATAAATTAATATAATACCTACTAAAAAAAAAAATATTGAATTATTTAATTGTATCTACTCACGCGATTTCTAAATTATTGAATCACTATCCAGCAATCACAGACACTCACTGATTTCATTTGTTTTTCGATTGTGTTTTGTCGCGTGCGTGTCGGTGTGTGTGCGTGTGCGTACTCACGGTTGCGTGGTCGACGGTGTGCGCAAGAGTGTCGCCCGGAGCCGTTGCACCGCGGTTTTTATGCGCGCGCAGAAGCGCCGCTGCATAGGGTGACCTCGTAAATCCTTTTTCCCAAAAAACATTACGATTTTTTTTAATTGCTTATAATAGTTTTTTTTTAATTCGCCATACTTCAAGAAGTGGGTGGGTTTGTGTAACTGAACACCCCAGTAAAATGTTCATCAGGATCTTATTGTGATTATAATTTTTTTCCATACATTGGTCAATATTCAAAGAGTAGTTACCGTCAAAGTAACGTAATTTTGAATCAAAAATTACTACGTTTTTTTTAACAAGATTGTGCAATCAAAGTAACCCAACCACATGCTGATATCGTCCCATCTCATAACCAGCCTATATACGTCCCACAGTTGGCACAGGCCTCCTCTCAGAATGAGAGGGCTTAGGCTATAGTTTCCACGCGGGCCCAGTGCGGATTGAGAACTTCGCACACACCTTGAATAGCTTCGCAAGTGTGTGTTGATATGTCCCGGAATAATTTTAGGACACCTTTAGGACACAAAAGGTTGACTGGTAGAGATCCCTTATAAGGATTAGTTCGCCTTTGTGCATATTTTTAATGTATTTTTTGTGATTTGTGTATGTTTCTTTACTTACCTACTTACTAGTATGCTTTTTTTAAGCAACCAAGTTATAAGGATGCTTTTCCTATTGGTCAGGTGGCATCTTCTATAACTAATCGAAATCGGATCCGCAGGAACCTTTTCGTAGTGTTTGCCAAATATGTCCATTACGTATGTGTAGCTATAATGCAAAGGTAAAATTAAGGTAAGAGATTCATGTTTTTAAACGGCAATAATGTAATCATAATCTAGATTCTTGATTATTACTACATACTTACATACTAAATAGTTTTGACTGTTCACATTCAAAATCAAAATCAAAATAATTAAAAGAATAAATCGATATATGAGATTCTTCCATACTGGTATGGGAGCAAAGAAAAAGCTTCTCTTCCCGCACAGATGGTAAGAAACCATCGAGGGCATAGGCGTAAATCTAAGGAACCATATTATAGGCGCTGCGGCTAGCAACCCATCACTATTTTGATTCCAGGGTTTCCACCTATACGCCCACAATCATTTAGGTATTGTTACTATTGGACTCTGTCTACCCCGTAAGGGAGATGTGATGGACATATATGTACGTATGATATATGAGTCATGTGAAGTAAAATAACGTTAAAAAACTGCATATATATATGTAACTACACAAGATACTCAAAAAGTGATTTAAATTATATTAAAACCACATCATCATATCAGTCATGTGTCATACGATTAAGATTACCGCTTATAAACAATAATAGGATCAACAAACTTAGTTGTAAAACACGCTTTTCTGCAGCAAGTACCTACTTTATAGCATTGTGGTCGAGTCTATTTGTCTAATTATCAGATTAGATTCTAATGTAAGATATACTGCCAAATTTCAGCTCGATATTGCAATCAAAAGTTGTTCAAATTCGTCTTCAATTGAGTATTTGGTAAAATTATTTATTATTATTACTTACAAGTGAAGTTAATAAGAACGTTTAACAAAAATTGCGAAGAGATTTTTTTAATATCAGCCTGTATTATTTTATTGTCAATTACGGCGTATAATATATGGATATGACAATCCGAAAATGCAATGCATCAAACAATGAGATCAATGCTGCGAGCGCGGGTCAAGCAACGGTCCCCAAACCAGTATCCATCCAGAGAAAGGAAGCAAATTCACTCTCTTATTTATACCTTATAATTCTTGGCGTATTAAGTGCCTCGCTCAGTAATCCACCCTTATCAATTTACTCTCAAAATACACCCAAATAATAAAAAATACGTGCTACTTTTCATGAAAGCTTTCACTTACATTTTATTTCCTCGCGAATCCAGTTACGCGCCCTTATTCAAAATGGTTTAAGTTCAAGACGTTAGAGTGAACAAAATTAACCTAAATTGTATTAGACCGATTCACTTACGTGTGTTTTAACGTAAAACTGGAGCATTATTATGATTACTTGAGAAAACATCTTGGAAATTGCCGCGTTGAATATTAATTTTAGTAATTTTCATTTACATATGCGCTGCCAACTTTAACTATGTTTGCTTTGACTATGTAGAAACTACAACTAAGGGTTAAATATAACTAAAGGTTAAACAATACATTAACCATCAACACTTCTAAGTATTTAAATTTTTGTAAGGTTTCGTAGTTCAATGACTGAACCGGGTCTCTGTGTAATAAGTATTGGAGTTACACAAAGAAAATTTTGCCTACAGAATACAGAACCCTAAAAAAACATTGGTGCTGCTTTACAATTTCTTTCGTCCTCATTCAAAAAAGTTATGAATCGTTTCCTTATTTATGCATATCATTTTCTGGAAACAGAAAATACATATAAATATCGAAATATCAAAAGGTTGAATAAAAGCCAACAATTTAAATCACGAAAGTATTGCTGGGCTATTATGATTAAAGGGTACATACATACAGGGTGGATAGAGCCTAGGGTAACAAGACATAACAGCCATGCTTAACAAAGGCGTGGAAAGGGGAATCAAAATAGTGATGGATTGCTAGCCGCATCGTCTATAACATGATTCCTAAGAAAATAAGGCGACGAATATGATAGTCTGTACGAAACTAACGGACATGTGCAATTTTAATATGAGTGCCTAGTACAAACATTGTTGTAGTCGTACTTTGTAAACTAGCAAATCGCCTGTGGGGACCTATAATGAAGCTAGAAATTTCCACCGTTCTCTTTTCCACTATAAACTACCGCAAACGTTCGCTTGATGCACGACTTAACAAGACAAATCTGTAATACCGCAGCACAACTCAATTGTTACAATAATTATTATTATTTATAACAATCGGGAAATCAATTTCTCATGTATCTATTAAGGAAACAGAATTGAGCTTACAAATATTTTAACGTTAATTAATTCAAATAGATTTAGTTATCGAAGTGGAATCTACCATTAGCCTACATTTCAATTTATTAGGTTAATCTGGTCTGTAAAATTCTATTGTTTACAATGTTTTCGATGACAATTTACCTTCAAATTTGTATGTTGTTAAAGTAATTCATTTCTTTCGAAAACTAGCGTCTTATTATTACTTTAAATTTCACTTCACACTCAAAACGATGACTTGTATGGTGAGTGTGGGCGAGTTGGACTTAATTTTCTTAAAGAACTGGGCACTTATCGCTACAAACCGCAAAAACAAACCGCGCACTTGATATCACAATCATATCCACTATTCCTTTCTGTCAAAGGATAAAGGATTAGAGTAGAAAGAGGTAGTAAAGGTGATCGCGAGCGTCCACGCGTTAGGCAATAAGGCCTCCGGAGCAGTAGACGGTTTGGGGAGAGGCATTTCCCCAATGTTGGGACAAAGTCTCTAAAATAAATAACAAGAAATTATAATTAATTAATACTTTGTCCTAAGAAAAATGTCGTACTAAATTTTAATGCGATAAAAGCGTTTATACATAAACCAAACATGAAGGCTCGTTATTTTTATCTATAGTACAAGTTTAAAGCGACAAGCTATTCAGGGAACATGACATAGATGAATTCACCTTTGTTAGTATAGTTAACTATAAAACCGGGCAAGTGCGAGTCGGACTCGCGCACTGAGGGTTCCGTACAAATTCGCTAAGTTATTATAAAATCCAGTGTAAGCAGAGCCCTGCTTTTAAGCAAAATGTAGGCAGTGTGAGGTCATTTTATATTGGTTACTTATATAGACAGACAAATATTAAATAAATAAAAACTACTTACTAGATCTCGTTCAAACCAATTTTGGGTGGAAGTTTGTATGGTAATGTACACACGGCAAAATAATTCGGTAAGCATAGCACGCACACAAACGTCGTCTATGTGTTGAGTACCGACATGAACATTACGTAGAATCCACATGTGAATGTATGAGTGAGTTCGATCGTATATCTACCCTCTCAGTACAGTTTTTTTTAGTAATAAGATAAATAAGTAATGTCGCTGTAAATTACCTATTTATTATATAAACAACAACAATAACTATAAAATAACAATGAAGAAAGTTGCAATTATTTTAGTTAGGTAGTTTATAATAAACTAAGTTAAAAATAATTACAAATTAAACTAAAAAATCCCCTTGGTATCGTGCCTGGCTCAAAGGTTTAAAAATTCAATATCTCCGGTTTAAGTTAATTCTACAGAAATAATGTAAAAGTATTGTTTTATTTTTGCATTTTCCTAAAAACATTTTACATTATCTTACATTGGATATTGTCATCGCAAGTGTAAGGCAAGAGAAGGCACCCCGGATCGAGTCTTACTTTGACCTTGAATCTTTAAATTTATGCAATCTGACGCATTGAACTATTATTACCAGCGTAGTAGCTACCACCTCACTGATTCAACTTGTTATGTTTTTATTTCTCATCAAGTCTGGTCTGAGATTCAATTCCAACATTTCCAACCAATATTAAGGAATATTGCCATTACAGCCATTTAAATAACATCCAAAAATGTCATTTCTTCTAGGATTCGAACTCGGTTTACTAGAGAGCGAGTGCACAAATCAAGTATCCGACTTACCTTTGTGACCGCTGAGCCACCGAGACATTTAATATAGTTGGTGAATTTATGAATTACTACGTCCAAACTGTGACTACTGCATTTGCAATGTGTAAATAGTTGTTTAAAGAGCTTTGAAATAAGGTTGAAATTTGCTAGACGATGCACATTTTATTAATTGCCGTCTAACAATATAAAGTATATTCTACCCTCAAATTATTAGTAATATGAATTTGTCAACGCTAGCCGCCATTCGTTACGCCTTGTTTTACAAGTGGTTTTACAACAACGAACTGTTTAATTTTGCCTTTGAAATACCTTGTGATTTGCAAAATATGGATAGTCATCATCTTTTTTGAAAAGAGCAGAAATTATTGTTCTTTACGAACAAAATATTTCTATAAGGAATCGCAAGTCGTTTATTGATACTATCGGTAAGTAGACAAAATGTCTGATAAAATAATTACTTCTTATTTTACATCAAATTTCTTCATGGTGTTAAAAACAATGATTTATTATTGTATCCGTAATGTATTCAAATAACTTTCTTTGACGAAGAATGTTTTTTATTAAACTTCATTTATTTTGCAGCGGAAGACTTCAATTATGGATTCACCGTTATGCAGACTTCGGGCACGATAAGAATATTCCTTCTGTGTCAAAACAAGAAGTCTCATCTTCACGCCATTTGACATAAGTAGTTGCCTCACACGCTAAAGGGACCTATTTCACATCAACGAGAGACAATATTACCTACGTTGTGTGCGACTTCATCTGCATGTTGCAGGATAGCATTGTCGTAACTCGTAAACCAGCAAAAAAAAATACTTCAACGGATCAGCCAGCATAGAAGAAACAGAATGAACTTTGATCGTGTATATTTATAATTTTGATTCGAATAGGTAATAATGTAGTGATTTTTAGTGATGAAAAACCATTTACGTCTGAAAAAGATGGACGAAAAATTTTGTGGCGAAAAGAGCTTGGATGTCATCCATGGGATTTGTGAGTTAGTGGGTTGGGGGTCGTAATAACAGTGCTAAAAAAAAGTGATGTGTGACCTATTTCGTGCATAACAATGTTATTGTGTCATAGTCAAAGACTGGCTGAGCACCCAACAAGATTCCTTAACTGTTATTAACTGGGATCCATCTGATATAAAATCCAAAGCAAATTTAGGTAGCTTAGTCACTTGAAAGTGGAGATTTAATCCAGTGTGCAATGATGTTATTGTTAATGGCTGTCATTTAACATGTCGATTCATTTCACCACTGACTTTATTTCTCGACAAATAAAACGTTTCGTTCATCTTTCTCAGACTTAAGTAAACTTAATAAATCGGAAATTCTTATAAATGATACTCTTTTCAAAACCCTTGTTAATTCGAATAAATTACATCTTAAAAATAGCCCTTTTGTGGTGTGCATTCAATTTACCATTTGTATTGTAATTTTAAATTATGTTTGTAACAGAAATTTTTAATTAACCTAAAATCATACTGGTCACTATAGTGTGTGTTGTTTTACGAATAAATGTTGTCCTTCTTCTGTTATATTATAAGGAATAGCATGCAGTTTTATTTTGCTAATTTAATTAGTTATAGTCTTATGGTAATAATAATTACTTAAATGTTGTAATAAACAATTTGAAACAATGATTTTATTTTCTTATTTTGTTCTTTTACTTTCTTTTTTTCTTGTTTGAAGTAGTCATGATTTGGTTTTGAGATAGTTATAAATTGAAAAAAAAAAATACAAAATAGACACATTTGAGCAAGATTCGAACCGAGGTCTTTAACATTCATAGTCCTAATCAGTACGACTGAGCCACCGCGCTCATATTATTCATGACGAAATTATTGTTCCATTGAGCAAAATCGTTTGAATAACAATAACCTATACAATAAGAGATATGTGAAGGTAGTCAGAGAACACAATCAGCACACATAGGCCATGTTAGTGTGAATACTCGTGTGGATACAAAACCATTTTGTTGTGGGTGTAATTAAGGCAGCGGATAGGTGCGGATGTGTGTATAGAATGACACACATGGACAACTCGGGTGCATACCGAATAGTTTTGCTGTGTGTACAGTCGCCATCAGATATATCGTAGCGGGCGAGGTCCTCAAATATTTCGGAGCAGCATTAAATTTCAATAAATTCGTTACACTAAATATGGTTAATAACATCGGAACACGCAATCCGTCATAAATATAAGAGCAGCGACTTTTCAATAAATTCGGGACGTTCAATGAGCTAAAAATATCAGGAAGCACATATCGTCAAAGGTATCGACGCAGTCAATGTGATCATAAATATCGGAACATAAGTGGAAAATAAACCTTACGTATATGATGATAGATTCGAATTCCCAACAAAATACAAATAAGGCTCAAACGTCATGCCAAAATGAAAGATATGTCACCTATATAGTGTACGCGTTTGCATGCATGATTCACTGTGTTAGTAACAAAAAACCTTTTTTGTTGTATAAAGTGTAAATTGTTACTGGCCACTAAATTGCCATTATACTTTTTTTAAGAATAAAATTTTTCTTTTTCTGCTGTTATAAGTCAAAACATGTAGTTCTATTTTATAAAACTAGTTTTATTATAAACGCACTGTAATTTAAACTGTTTGTCACAAAATTAAGGTATATTTTCCAAAAATGTTCCGATCTTTATGGTCAGTCTGTCTGCATCGATATCTTTGACGATCTGTGGTGTCTCGATTTTATTGAAAAGTCGATGCTATTATATTTATGACTAATTGCGTGTTCTGATGTTATTAACCTTACAGTTGTAATGAATTTATTGAAATTTAAGGCTGCTCCGAAGTATTTGAGGACCTCGCCCGCTACGATATATCTGATGGCGACTGTACATCATATATTTTTTTTTAGTTTTATCATTCTCTTATTTTAGAAGTTACAGGGGGGGGGGGGACACATTTTATCATTTTGGAGGTGTCCCTCGCGCAAACTATTCAGTTTATAAAAAAATGATATTTGGAAACTCAATATTATTTTTGAAGACCCCACACGTATGGGTTTGATGAAAAAAATTTTTTTTCAGTTTCAGTTCTAAGTATGGGGAACCCCCAAAATTAATTGTTTTTATTTTTATTTTTGTGTGAAAATCTTAATGCGGTTCACAGAATACATCTACTTACCAAGTTTCAACAGTATAGCTGTTATAGTTTCGGAGAAAAGTGGCTGTGACATACGGACGGACAGACAGACAGACAGACATGACGAATCTATAAGGGTTCCGTTTTTTGCCACTTGGCTACGGAACCCTAAAAATGCATAATGTATGTATGTGCATTAATGCATTGCTCGGATAAACAATCGATTACAAATGGGAACTAAGACATATTCGGTGTGACCACGGTATCTATACGTACTACTTGTGCACTTTCTCTTTTTCTACTTTGAACGCTGCACCAACTTTATTGCAGTTTCCCTGGAGATGCGACGGAGCTAGTGTTTGAGTGCAGGTGCTAACCTACACCAATAATCGACCCATCTTTCTAAAACTTAACCAAACCATATCGAACATTCGACAGTCTTAATATTATATTAATGTTATTATCGAAGCTATCTCTTTTACATACAGCTGCTTAAACCGACATTTGTAAGTTTTTCTCACGTACCTAAGTAATTACTATTTATTACTAATAAAATTATTAACGTACAGAAATATTGCTAACCTAAAAACTCCTTTTACGTAGCAAATTTACCGTAAGTTAGGTGCATAGGTAAGTGACTCACTTAAGTATAACTTACAAACGTAAAAGCGGCCTCACAATCACTTGTGTTAGTTAGTAAAAGGTATTAGTTGAATAATATTTGTAGGTATTTATTCGGACACAATACTCATAATTTTTGACGTGTCATTATGTATGAGTAAGAACTTTCACTACTGAAAAGGTTTTTATTATTTTCTTTTTGTTTGTTGCCACCCACAATCGGTGCGGTTGTCATTGCTTTGGAGTATTATGCATTAGGTCATAATTTTTCATTTTCTCGAAATGAATGCACAAAAGCACGGACAGAAACTTTTAAGGACAGGAAAGTAGTGAAGCTAACTTCAGTCAAAATACTTGCATTGACTTCTTATTTTTTTGGTCCTTCTGAATTCCGGATTTTATGAACATCTTGCACTTTTTTTTAGCATCGAAGTCGAATGCCATTGTAATGTGAATGTAAAACATTTCATTTAAAACCTATCAAATTCAAAATTCATCAAAATATTTTAGTACTTTTGTGTGAAAGAGCAACAAACATCCATCCATCATCATAAGCTTTCGTATTTATAATTCTAGTAGGATTATCACGCCAGAGCTTATCTCTTGCACCCAGGTATAGCATAAACGCTTAATCGCCAGGCTGTCATCAAACATAACGGAAGGAAGAGCGATTGGCATTGGGCGGCACGCGCACGTGCATTGAATTGTGATTCACTAAGTCACAATGGACAAAGAATTAAGATCATCGGTGGACAGAAATATACTTTGTGCTTTTTTCCTTATACATAATAGCTGTTGCCCGCGACTTCGTCTGTTCAGAATTAATTATAGCCTATGTTCATCAAGGATAATGTAGGATTATAATGGTGAAAGAATTTTTCAAATCGGTCCAATAGTTTCGGAGCCTATTCAATGCAAACAAACAAACAAACAATCAAATCTTTTCTCTTTATAATATTAGTATAGAAGTATAGATAATATTAGTACAGATATCTAGTCTACATAGATGCTATGCTATGTTATTGAAATCATTTTTATTAGAGTTAGTAATTAAATTCACGTATGTTGCTTCTCTATTTGTTCATTATTTTCTATTAAATAAGTAGAAAGGTACTACAGTCAATAACTTTATTTGTTGAGCATACATGGAATCTTGACATATGATATGAATGCTTATTTATGTTTGAAACACGTTGCTAAAGTTTGGCAATGTCAATATGACAGCGTTCCATTGTGGCTCAACAATTAAGGTTGTTTACCGTATGTGTCAAGTTAAGATGGATTTTTTTGTATTTATTACAATGTTTCGTTTTAATTACATGCTGTCAATTGCAAAAATGTGTATATGTATGTAGTATAAGGTACAAACTTGAAGTAAGTAAGTACTGGCCTATTTAATTATCCACAAATTTAATGTAAATACATAGAACAGGATTGAAATATTAGATTGAGTTACGAAAAATTGAAGCAATCCCATACTAAAGAACTTTAATAGCTTTCATTGTTACAACTACGTATTTTCTTAACCATTATTTTTAGAATGAAGGAAGGCCCTGCCTGGAATTGAAAGGATTCAATCTAAAAACTTAATGAACAGCCAGCAATGTGACATTTTCTTCTCTATTTTTTCATTTCTCATTCGGTTGTTATTTTAGGACGGTTGAAGTGATTTTCTTATGATTGGCTCCTCAATCCTTAGTATGAATGATGTAAATGAATGAAATCAATATGCCATGATAAGTCAAAGATTGATTTCTAACGCATTTAAGTTTTTTTTTTCACATGTCCCTTTTGCATGGTTTGATGAATCACGTATGTAACCGATATTTATAGGCATACTAACTGTTGTCCGCGACTCCGTCTGCGCAGAGAACGGGAATCTCGGGAACTATGCGATCTTCCGGGATAAAAACTATTCTATGTCCTTCCGCGGGGCTGAAACTATCTCTATACCAAATTCCAACGAAATCGGTTCAGCTGTTTAGGCGTCAAATGGTAACAGACAGACATAGAGAGTTACTTTCGCATTTATAACATTAGTATGGATTATAAATACGTAAATCCACGTTTTTTAACATTAGACCATTATTATAAATATATTATCTTATAAAAATAAAACCTTTTCTGTCGAATCGACGCTACTTTCATTATTAAATTTACATTTGATCTTCATGTAATTTTAAAATATCGATAGTCAAAAGTAACAAAGCAAATTAGCATCGAAAAGTATACTATACATAGGTACATAAATTACATAATATACGAGTACCTACATCGTATAATACTTCAACAAGTGATCGGGTTAGTTTAGCTTTAGCTTATCACCTCTTTAAATGTTTTATGTTTTTTTTTATTACGGTTAAGTAAAAGTAATTACAGAGGTTTGAGCCTAAATTTTACCTTCAAATGGTCGCACGTGGACTATTCTCGATAGTTACCAGTGACCAGTAAGGGTGGTAATAACCCACTTACCTGTAAGTGTTATAACAAGACATAATGGAAACTCCCAGGAAATAGCACCACCAATTTATTTCGGAAGGTTTATAAATCTCAACGTTATCTACATGCTCCTTTTATCAAAACTTAAAAAACCGTATAAGGAATACAATACCAACCAAGCAGTTTTAGACTTAGTTTCATAAATAAATATGTGGAGTTATTCTCGGGTTTTTTTGACAATTATTTATTATATCTTTATACGGACTTAACTACGAGTAGGATTGAAAACAAAAAAAAAACTAAAGTTAGTCATAAAATACTGTTGTGTACATTTGTTCCTAGAAGAAGAAATCAAAAACTAGTGATTAATACCCTAAACATGTGTTTAAAATCACGCTTCAACAATTAACCGATTTATTCGGCAGTTATATGCGTGTTTTCCATAAAATAGTTATAGTTCCACGGAACTTTCAAGGCCAGTGCATGAATCAAATCAATTTTAACTAAATGGAAATCGATTCTGACAAGTACAATTATATTTAGGGATGGAACTGACATTGTGCGTGTTTTACGAGGAAAATTGAATTATGTTCTCACGATGTCTCTCATTGTGATAATACCTCTATCTGAAAAGATGGAGTTTAGTGCTAGGTAATTTTGTCTGTATACATTATAAGTATATACGATACTGGTAAAAATTTACTGAGTATTTAGTGTAAGTTTTTCTTCACAACTGACGTCTCCTCATTCGCCTTAAAAATATGAATGTGAACAGACAGACGTAGTTTTTCTGCTATATCTTTAATTTACAGACTGTTTCATAACCCAAATTTTAAAGCTATTTGCTGATTATTGGCCAGCTTTTCACTTATTTATGTCTCTATTGGTTTGATGTTTACTCCATTTTGCAGATACACGATACCTAAGTAATACAAGCACATACTTCCAAAATTGCACCCGATCCATTATCAGAGAGAAAGAGAGAGTCACCTGTATGCCGCTATTTTACTTTTATCAAAGTTTCGAGGACTTTAGGTGTAGCAAGGACTTTAGCGTAGGACCCTTTTAAACTAACCAAATATTGGTATTCAGAAAATATACCATTACTGTTTCAATTCCCATCATAGGTAATTAAAAGGGACTTGCAATCAACAACAAAGCGTCGTCCCCTTTGAAATCCTCGCAATATCGCTCAGTTGGCAAAGCATTCATTTTAAAGCACTCAAGTAATATGTTTTGTGATTGACGGGCTATTGTCAACCGGCTAGAAATCCCGGGAAGGGTCTTGGATTAGCAATCAATCAGGGAAGCATTCAATATGAAGTACGAGCTCCCGACTGCGACCATTAGCGAGTGACTGCGGTCCCGATCAGCCTGATAACACCTAACGATCGATCGAATTATGTGCGGGTTTACATTTACTGCCGACACGGTATTAACTTTTGTTTTGTACCTAGTATCTTCAAGCTCGCTGCTACCGTGAAACATGTTCACAAAACTACAATAACATACTTTTTTCTATGATGTAATTAACTGCGCTATATCGGTCGGGCTTTAGTGATCGATTTTAAAACGTAGTAACGAAAGTTTGTGCTCACATAAATGGAGTGCATATCATGCAAACGTTCGATGTCTACTTGCTCAACTCTAATGCCTGCTTCAACCTAGGACCGGCCTATCTACATAAGTGCAGCAATCGCCACAAGGGCCTGGGGATTTTTTCTATACCTAGGTACAAATTGTATGATATTTCCACTACATTGTTTGATTTCTCTATGACATCTGCTTACGCACATACTAAAGTAAAAATCTCTGTCGCTAAATAATTTAGATTTTTCTTAAACGAAAGCTCAGCACATCACTGGAAAGTACCATTCGATGCTGCTAGTGCGATTGTTACTAAATCACAGCTGAAATTATTTTTTCGACTAGTTAACTAGATTAATTAGAGCTGTAATTTTCAACTAATCTACTCGTATTTCAAATTCAGCACAATGTTTCATCACTGTCGAGTGGCATTTTCACATTATGTGCTTTCAAAAATCGGGCTGCTGTAGCGGTATGAATTATTATGCGATTAATTTCAAGCGTTATTGTTGGTAATAATTTAAGAGGTTTGCTAGTAACGGACATAATTCACGCCGCCATATGGTTTAACAAGCGCATGACGCGCACTCAAAGTTTCACGTACCTAATACTTAACTTAGGCAGGTAAGTATAGTAGGCGGCAAATAAGTAAAACTTGGAGGGGATAAGCGCAGTACGAAAATGATGTTGTTTTTCATACTGCGCTTATCCCCTCCAAGTTTTACTTATTTGCCGTCTACTATAACTCTCAGTTTGGTAAACTAGAATGGCCTACCAACCCTCAACGAGTATACTTACTTAAAATACCCCTACTTTATCTAATTGTCGGTAGAATGCAATTTGTCAGGTAACAAAATAAAACCATTATTCTATTTCGTGTATTTTTGTGATGTTTAAAGTTAACTATATGGATTCCGTCACGGAAGCGAATTTCAAATAGTTTAGTTTTGTTTAAGTTATAAGTTCGTCAAACCGACGACCTCGTTTACCTACCCTACCTCCATTTGTGCACCCTGAGCGTTGAAATTGATTCACCCTCTTTTTATAGCCTTAGTTGTCTTTGTTTTTATTTAAGTAAGAAGTAAATAAATTGTATGAAAGTACCCCGAATCTGGTTGCCACGTGACAGGCCTAGCCTAGTGTGGAACCATCAGTAAGCTCGTTTTGTAAACATTTCTTCTTTTGAATAAACTATATTTTTTTTTTTATATGTACAACTCCTAGTTGAAATCAAACCCAGAAAAAATAAATAAAATAAATAAATAAAAATAAAATAGCGTCAGAATGTATAGAACTGGACCTAAGATAGCCTAACCTAACCCGGGTTTAACAAAGAAGCCGGGTATATCTATGCCTCTCCAAGTACACGTGTGCGTACCTACTTAGCTCAACCAAGTTTCTTGGTAGATTTTGATTGCATGTGTGTGCGCGCAACTGTATGCACTCGGCAGTGTTGCCAGGTCTCCTGATTTTTCAGGAGTTTGTCTGATTTTTGACCATGTCTACTGATCTACTGAATTTGCAAACGAATCTACTGAATTTTATGAGTCTAATTTGAACTTAATATTTATATTGTTTCAACGGTTGAAATTCAATCATGATGTAACCAAATACCTAAAAAAATTAACAACACCATGTATCAAGACCAAGATTCATCAGATTCAGATTCTAACAGTGATTGAATTAATTGATTGAGCATGCAGCATGAAGTTTGTGGCTTATAATAAAATTTATAATCCCTTGCACATTCACACTAATATTATAACTGTAAAATATTCTATTTATTTTATAATCGCCCATGTGGTGTCGGGTTAGGATTAATTAATCATTTTATACATTACATATCAGCAAATTGAAAACAAAATAATCAAAATACATGAGAAGATTTGCATTTAGGTAAGTTTTGTGACTTTTCTAGCATAAAATTTGATCTACTGATTTTTTTTTAATCTCCTGACTTTTAAGGTCTTACTCTTCTGACATTTCCAAATTGGACCTGGCAACACTGGCACTCGGCGTGGCGTAATTTTACCGGCCTCATTTTGCCTTTTGCAGAACTCAAGAGTTTTATTTTTATATTGGGTGGCAAAACGAGCAAGTACCACCACCCATAAACATGACATGTGCAATATGTGCATCATCAAAGGAGTGGAGGTGCGTGGCTAACCTCGGTGGTGTTCAGAGTATACCTCATGCGCCAGTAGTTTCACCGATTTTCTTACTCTCCACCCCGGAACACAACAGCGCAAGCACTGCAGCTTGACAGCAAGATTAGCGAGTAAAATGGTGGTAGCTATCGGTATGGACCTCACACAAGGTCTTACCATCCATAGAGATCGAAGAAGCAGCTAAACATACCGTTGTCTGCGTAGCCATAAGCCTAGTTTAAACTTGCAAGAAAAATCCAGCAAGTATCATTACATTGTCAGGCCGTGATGCGAACGGGTTAGATGTCGACTTGCAGATTTTTTCTTGCGTGTTTTAACTGGGCTGTAGAAGTGTAGATGACGCCTAAAAGGCGCTCTGACTTTTCTTTGGCAGCTACCTACTTTTTGTTTTCTAGTGGAAAGTGTAGTTTTTTTTGTTAAAAGTAAAAAGGTGAAAGTTTTACCGAGAGAAATGCAGGTTGCACCGCGGACCGTTGACTTAAAATATCTTAAAAAAGGTTCCACGCTCCGACTAAGCTGAGAAAATTAATCGAAGCGTTAAATTACTTAGATAAAAATAAATTTATCCAACCATTATCCTCATGATGGCGTTTAACGTTAATGGGTTGTTTTTCATTCCAATGCGCTTGCACTTTGTACTAAATTAGAGCATAATGATGTTTTGCTCTTTGATTTCAGATTTTTTTGCATACTTTACAAAATCCTGTAGACATACTCGTAATGACTGCGCCCGCAGCGAACCTTCGAAAGATCTTTCTAGATAGAAAAAGCAGTTGTGCATCGGCGTGTATTGCAGTTTTCCAGTGAGAGTTACTCGTACTGCTCGAACCGTCACTACTACATTCAACCCCATGCCCCCTAATTTATATATGAATTGTTACTTGTAGATTCTCAGGGTCTACACCAAAGCTCTTCTGCCCTTCCATAAACACTCTACCAAAAAGGGATCGTGACGCTTGATCACTTCACACGAGGTTATTAACAAGGGGGCTACTCCGAAATTCGATTTTCGAAGTTCGTAATCACCCTCTCTCGTTCGTAATCAAGCGGAATGGCATGAAAAGTCGAATTTTTAAGGCCAGGGGGGCTACTCCGAAATTCGATTTTCGAAGTTCGTATCACACCGTCCCTCTCACTCTCAAATCAATAACTATTATTGAGAGCGGAACGGCACGAAACGAACTTCGAAAATCGAATTACGGAGTATAAGGCGAGACTATTAACGTATGACAATGGAAACGTAGCGACGTTATGTACCTACCTACCTACTGTCGCTGACACCGATCTGAGAATACCAGAGCGCAGTGCGACCTGGATGTAAAGAAATTAATCATTAATAATAATTGGGGTAATCGACATTTCCAATAAAAATAGACAAATCTGTTTGATTCAATCAAAATTATTTATACACTGTCTTAAAATGAATTCAAAATATTTCAACAGGTAGTTAAGTTAGTTGATTAATTGCTGGTAGTTAGTTAGCTAGTTGACAAAATATTTCCATGTTCAAAGAGTTCAAAGCGAAGTCAAAGTTTTTGACTTAATTTAGAATAAAAAAAAACAATGTAAAACCTTGATTACCTAACTACCGTCTGAAATATTCGGACTCAATTTTAAAACATTACAGCTACCTACAGCCTACCTACAGCTACAGCCTATCACCTACAGCTATTGTGTGACCAACTAAACCGCTATGGTACCGCCCAACCTCGCCTCGCAGCACACATGCCTAAGACGCGGTACAACCAGGGTACAGCGGTTTCGGTCAAAAGGATCGCATAAAGTATTCTTCTCTTCTCTTCTTCTTCTTAGCCTTTCTCTACCAAGTTCTTGGTGTAGGCCTCCTTCAACCGCTTCCATTCCGATCTATTTTGTGCAGTGAGAGTCCAGTTGCTGCCCGCTACTCTTTTAATGTCGTCTTTCCATCTCATCTGTGGTCTACCGACTGTGGGTTGGGCAGCCTTCTCAAAGTTGAGTTTCGCCTTCCGAATGAAGATCAAACAAGAACAAAAGGCACGAATCTTCAACCAATGTGTTCTGCCAGTTTTAACTTACGGAGCGGAAACCTGGGTGACTACTAAAGCTGTAGTCGAGAAGCTGCAAGTTACCCAGAGAGCAATGGAGCGGAAGCTGGTTGGAGTCACAAGGAGGGACAAGGACAGGAAAACCAATAAATGGCTCAGGAAACACAGCAGAGTCGCCGACATCAGCAAAAGGATGGCGAAACTCAAGTGGCAATGGGCGGGACACATAGCCAGAAAAACTGATTCGTGGTGCAGAGCTGTTCTGGATTGGAGGCCATGGGAATGTAAAAGAAAGTATTAATGAGGATAATTTAATCAAGTATGGGTATAGGTAATCTTTCGAGTTTCAATATTTCTACCGTAAGGTGTAGAGCCTTGCAATCAGTTACATATAAAGAGCGTGGATAGTATGTTCACAAAGTTACACCAGTTCTCAATAATTTTATATATGTGCTACCTAGCTGACTCAGCAAACTTTGTTTCGCCTTAGAATCAGTTTCTGTCATACAATTTCATTCAATTTCTAACCTATTCAATGCAATCTATGGTTCCATTGATATTAGCAATGACTGCGCGTATGCCAATTTCTAATCAAAAAATCAGGAAATTGCAGCATTGAGAATTTTTTAAACCCTCAGAACTCTAAAGAGGACAGAGTGGCGGTTATTCCATAATATCAAGAGTTTTCAATGATTCACGGTTAAATTCATTCGAAATATTACAAACGGGATATGAACCGCGATTACCTTTATTGAGCTCGCGATATTTCGACGCAGTTGCATGCATGATGCCCTAACCCTACCCGTGATCATGTTGCATTCAACTGCGTCGAAATATCGGGAGCTCAATAAAGGTAATCGCGGTTCATATCCCTTTTATAATATTTCGAATGTATTCCATAATATTGACCGTCAGATAGAGATGGTGCGTATTTACGTTACCAGGTTTTGATACCAGGTATTTCCTTGCA
Source organism: Pandemis heparana (assembly GCA_963854515.1). Lineage (NCBI taxonomy): Eukaryota > Metazoa > Arthropoda > Insecta > Lepidoptera > Tortricidae > Pandemis > Pandemis heparana. Next base: position 6,801,417 of record OY978026.1, on the reverse strand, counting down.
AGTATACCAACCAGGTACCGACCCGATATACTTGCAAGACTTGAAAGTATTTTTCCATTTAAGTATACTGTCCCTTCAAAGTAAGTACTACTTCATACACATAAGGTTCAGGTAGCGCTTATACGTGAAATAAAATACTTTCAAAGTATTTCACGTCTTGATTGAAATATTTTGAATCTTATCTGTATAACAACAAGGTTTAAACTTGCAAGGAAGCAAGTATTCGACTTGTTACGTTGGACAGAAAATACTTTGAAAGTATTTTGATACCTGGTTTCTGCACTTGGTATGAGAAGGTGGACGTACTTTTAAGTCCTGGTACGCGATTTAGCAAGTATAACCCATCCCTGCCGTCAGAGCGTGGGCCAAGTTTAAGAATAATAAATGAAACAGAGACAGATAGATAGCATATTTTTTATTTTTTCCAGGTGTAATTCACGTTGGTACAGTCGCCGACAGAGCGTGTTCGTTACGTTGGCAGAACTAGTTGCCGTTAAAAATGAACATCGACATTTACGTCATTCATTCAAGTCAGCATTTATGAATGAAGTAGATGTTTACGTTGATGTTTACAGGAATATCCCGTTTATAATGAATTGAATTAATTTTACCGGTGACTGTACGTATAAGGAAAGTTCGCAGTAAGTACAATGTATATGTAATTAATATCAAATCATACACAACTTCCCTGTAGGTATTTACACAACAACATAGGTGTCTAGATAAGGCGTTTAATTAACATGGGAGAAAATAGGTGTCTCTCTAAGTTAGTCTCGAATATTTAAGTAACAAATTGCTTTTAGTAGCATATCCTTGCTGATATAATTATACGTACGTAGCACTATTTAATAAAGGGGCACGAGCCCGATTTTTAAAAGCACATCATTCGAAAGCGTTCGAAAGTGCTTGAAATCTGTTTATTAGAGACTACAGAACTACCTTATCACTTTCGAGTGGTATTTTCATGGATGTGATTTCAAAAATCAACCGTCTAAAAAAAGTGAATCCATAAGAATCATAATGAGAAAATTTGGTTGGGTTGGGTATTTACCAGAATTTGATGAATTCATGAAAAACATGGGACAAAAACATTTTTTGCCTTACAAAATCATATTAAAAGAAAGTTATGAATTTAATAGGAATTTTATGAATTAATATGCATCACCCATTACATTTCTACGTAATTTCAACTCATTAATACAGTAATGGTAAAGTCATTTTAAATTACAGTAGGTACACTAAGCAAATACATTAACTTAGAAATATCATTAATGTACGTGTTAATTTAATTTAATTCAATACGCATGGGGTCACAGTGACAAGAGAAGACAGTATCTATTTAAAGCTTTTATAGGCATTTATACACATTAAATACTATCTTTACGACCGCATCTTACGAGAACGTGCGAAGAGTGATTATGGTTGTAAGGCTCTCCACGAATCGTCATCTAGAAAATGTTAAGAATTGTGTTGTCAGTTGCGAGAAATGTATCAAAGATGAGGTTTAAAATATACTGTGGGTATCTATCTGTTAATTCGCATTATTTCCTTCTGTAACAAACCTCCTATTTCGCGAACATGACAGGCGACAAAATAACAACGAGAATTCCATTTACATTTCGTACCCTGTAAAGTATATATTGGGGAGCCGACGCACCTTGGGCAACTACGGTGAGGTAGTTAATTTATTTTTAATTAGTTAGCCATTGGTCAATATCAAATTAGGGCCAGCCCGGCTACCACGTGAGCGTGCGAGGGTTGCGTCGCGCACAAAATAGTAGGATAGAGTAAGAAAAAGACGTACAATCTATTCTTGTGCTAGACGTGCTGGGCTAGGAAGTTAGGCTAAGTAATCGATCGATAGTTAGATTAAAAAGGATTCACATTTTAAAATTGAATGATTGATATTTAAAAAATTATAACAATTTATATTAAATGTCGCCTGCCACATTGGTATGATTAATAGGGACTATACCAAAACTATTCGAGTAACAACAATGCGGCGCGCTAGCAAGATTCGCAAATAAGTAGCTAATGACCAATTATTGTTGACTTACGCGCCAATATTATTTAATCGCACTCGTTTTACACCAAATTATGATAAGGTCGATATTTCTTCTTGTATCACAAAATGTTATTTCCATTGATATGACACAAAGCATTAAGTCATTAAAATGCCCATTATTATAGTAATTGATTGATATAATATTCCGTTAGTATAATAGGTATATACTACTTACTACAAATTGACAATCTATACTGTGCATGTCATAAATAAAATATACATTTAATTATAAAAATAATATTGATTAACTAAAAACGTAAAGTACTTATTAATTGTCTACATGTAAAAAAACGAGGTAATACTAAAACGCATTTTAAACCGTTTTCTCAACGTAAGTACATAATTAATTAAATTAAATAATGTGCTTCACTATGTTCATTAAATTGATTAACATGGCAACGTTTTACAGTAACCTATTTACTACGTTAAATTTGATTAGAATAACTATCCAAGGCCTTTTTATATAGAAGACTTTGTAATAAGTAAAAATATTTGTAATATTACTGACCTATAAGGCATTTTATTGCAAGTTTAATTTTGTGTTAAACTTGAAATAAATTGGGTCTACTAATACACTATCTACATGTTATTATAAAACAACTACGAAGGAATGCTAGCAGAATTGAGCAAATACTGAGATATAATAACCTAATTTCAAACAAGTCAAAGAATTTCTTGGTTCTCGACCTTAGTCGATTGTCCCCAGAATTAATCACATATTCATTATTTTGTTTCTTTAGACGTTATCGATATCGATTTGTGAGATATTTCACAAATGCTGCCAAACACTATAAGTTTACCATTGTATTTCAAATTTATGACTGCACATCAGAAATCAATTTAGGCACTATTTATCATAAAAATGTTTTGCATATCTTCAAACTTATGTTAAAACATGCATAAACTCTAAAATATACGAGCATTGGATAGATTTGACTATTATTACAATATGGGGCATACAAAGATTACCTGTAAAGGTAATTGAGCTAGAACACTAGTACAAAAGATTATAATATATTTAAGTCCAGTACGTAGAGTATACTATTAATTGAGTGACCTATGTAATTTTATCACTTACTAAATATTTAAAGCCTGTATAACTTGATTATAATTGTTACAAATTAAGTAACGGCAATGAGTTTATACTACCAGCTAGTTTTAAAGGTACAACTACACTTATAAAGCCCCAGCAGTTTCTTTTTAAATCGACAAAAATACTTTGTTTCCCAAAGCAATGAGAAGAAACTACTCATTTGTCTAAATATTATTGTACCAATCAGATATTTAACCCAAGTAACCTTTCTCAAATTCATGACCAGCGCAAGTTATCCGCTACTTTTTAAGTGTGAGTTGCACCAAATTCCATTAATAATAACCGACGACATTGACTTATATTTTGTGTCAAATGTACGTCAAAACCGTCTGGTATTGTTAAGATAACTTGACGCAACTCACACAAGCTATAAATTAATTCTTAGTTTTAGGTAAAGAAGTTGTCTCTTTGCTGGTAAATGGGCAATTCCACGTCCGGGGAGCGGTCTTCTGCATCGTCCCAGTTGTTCCGTTGCGGCAACTCCTCTAGTGCTTTAACTGTTGATATCAATAAAACATCGTTAAGCTAATTAGTAACAAACACTGACAGTATTATAGAGAAATAATTAAGAAAATATTAAAAATTGAATTAGTAAAACTCTAACAATACAACACGACAAAACAAATGCAACTAAAGTTATATGAAAAACATGTACTACTCACAACAAAATGCAAAAACGATATCATGCTGCAACATTTCTTCAAACGACCGCTGATTTAGCCAATTTACTTGCAAATGATATCACTATTTATATAGTCACTATGTAATAGTCGTATGGAATAATAAAGGATAATATGTACTTTGATATGGCATCTGATATTATTAATATTTTAATTTGTGTGAATATTTGTAAGTAATTGGCTTTTATTTGCTGGCTGTGGACGGGCCTTGCTCTGTGTTGGTACCTGAAGAGATTGGGACAAAACAAAACAACATCAAGCAAAATAATGTTACATGCGTGGACACACGTGGCGGTTAGTTAAGAGATGTTATCGAAATTGCCTGAGTAACAATAAAGCAGCCAATTCAAAAATATTACATCTAAATAAATTGCAATTTCAATAACATATTTATTAATGTAAACTTGCAAGATAAAACAGTAACAAAAGTGCCAAGTCATCTTAATAAAATTTCACAATTAATGAGTCAATAGGTCGGTAATGCATCCAGTGAAGTTACGGGGTATAGCAAAACGGGGAGGAAATTTATATAATAAATCGTAATGAAAGTTGAGCAAATGTTTGTTGATACATAAATGTTGGAAATGATTATAGCTCTACTGATTAAATAATAACGATTTATTATACAGGCATAATTGAGAGTAACGTGAGGGTTCAGAACCGTTCGGAAGATTAGTCTGTTCTTACCGGCTATTATTTTGCTCATTTCGGTGACCTGCTTGGCGAGGAGTTGGTTCATTTGCAGCAGGTGCTCTCGCTGCCGCTTCTCTTCGCCGTCCGGGCTCTATACGCATCGTAAGCAGACACATGTAGGTGTGCTAAGTTACATATTTACAGCCAACATTCGAAGCTGCTATGCAAGCTAACTCGAAGGCAGAGAATTTCAAACTTTAGATGAAAAATATTGCAAACGATAATGATCTTATTCAGAAAGAACCTGTTTTTTGCATCCAATAATTATTTGCAATGGCACTCATACATCAAAAATGTAAATGCTCTTGTACAACAAACAAATTTGTGTAACATAATCACATTTTTATTATTATTAATTAACACCATTGATGTTTGATATAACTGTATTCAGAAATTTTCGGCCTTTGAGAACTAACAAATATTTTTTTTAATATACTTAATGTAGATGTAATTAAAACTGTGAAGTAATGAGAGAATAAGAATGATCATGCATAACTTAACTAGAAAGATCATTCAAGACAACAATAAAAGCAGTGCAATTGGATTCAAGATGCAATGATGAAAAAGTTGATGAAATAAAATGTTAAATGTATAATGTGTCGTCTAGGAAGATTAATGAACAAAGTTATACCTACATACAATGAATTTTTTGAATGGATATACATAAGTCAATTATGTTAATCAAGAATTGTTTTTGGAGACGCCATATGTTACTTAATGTTCGTGAAGATGCTATGGAAATGTAAATAGGATATGAGGGACTACAAATTGCACATTCAGAAAATTTTAAGACACTGACACAACTAGGTAAGTGCAGATGATCTGTATTCTACTTTAAGATGATGGTGAAAAGGATCCATTAGTATTTGTTACAAATCTTAGATGGAGAGGTCAATATCTAATATATAGATAATGTAGCAGAAACTATTAAGTTTTCCGCGACTTTTACAACAACAACGACTTATAAAACTGTAGATTGAACTTGACTTACCTTGTGAGTGGGGTCAGTAGACCCTGAGAGCATTTTCTTGATCGACTCTACTTTTTCTTGGCGCTTCTGCTGTTCCTCTGGAGACAGTTCCGGAGGCTAGAAATGGCAAATACATTTCCAGTTTACCTAAGATCATTTTGGCAATTTATTTCAAAATGAAAGAAAAAACATTTTTTATTGCATCATCTTGGCTTATGATTTTGTCGTAAATAGGGCTGTGAAGTGAGAAAGTTTCAGTGTTTTTAAAGAATGTTCTAAAAGTTTCAAACAGAACTAATCGAGAATTAAATTCTTCAGAGATTAATTTTTTAGATTGATTATCTTTTAAAAATACTACCCGCGCTAAACGCAAGAAAGTCGTGTTATACAAGTGTCCGTTGTTTTTATTTATTTTACTAATGAAAAGTTACTAAATCTTTGCTAAAGTACACTCATTTTAAAGCCAGTGAACTAAACAATACAGTGCAAAAAACAGTTTTCAGAAATATCCGATAGATTAAAAGTTACAAGCAAATGTATTTTAAAAATCTTAATTTAACGTCTATTTGAAATCCGTGCTGCGATGAGTCATCTGTAACCTGCTCGCGCCGCTTGCTTTTAGCTGTTGCCGCGTACGCTGCCACAGGAGTACAGCGGACATTGACACAAGAGCGAAGGACATAAAAAAATATAAATTTGAGAAAAAAAAAGAGGTATTACATATTATATTTTCAAACGCGCAAAATAAAAATAAACTATAAAAATGATATGTTTGGCTTGTCATGAACAAATAAACCGATTAGAAGGACTGGTATGCATAGCATGTAAACAGCCATACCATCAAAGGTGCGTATATATAACATCTGCCTATTATAGGGAACATGCACATGACCTACAGCGATCTTGGCGATGCCCAACTTGCGACAGGGGTATCACGCGCAGAAAAACAGACGATAACACACCTGTACGACCTACACCAAAGCCACTGTTAGATGACACCACAATGTCAGTAGACGAACTCCTAAACCACGAGGAGAGCTCGGCTGAGGCTGAGACTGAGGCAGAAGAAACGCAAAATACAGCAGTCCCAAGTACCCCCATCGTCCGGACCCCAACCGAATACCAAGCCTTTGCACTGGAAGAAATTAGCAAATTACTGGATTTAAAACTACAAAACAATAATAAGGCTATATTTGAAGAAATGAGAAAAACCTTTAAAACCGAACTAAATAATGCTGTAGGGAAATTGAGGCAGGATCTCGAAGCCAAAATAAACACCATAACTACACAACAAAAGGTCCTAAAAACAGAACTTGATAAAACCAATACCACCATAGAACAACTACAACAGAAAAACCAAGAACTACAACACGAAATATATGAATTAAAGAAACGAGACCAACTCCCAAAAATAATTCATGACGACAACGAGACTAATAATAGTAAAAAAATTGTTCTTTTCGGGTTAGAAGAACATCTACATGAAACTGAAGAAGACTTGTACCACCGGGTTGACCATATGTTTTACGATATATTAGGAATAAATATAAACGGCTTCATAGAAGGAGTTTCCCGAATAGGGAAAAGAGGATATCGTCGTCCACTACAAATAGAACTACTGAGCAAGCGAATGGTAACGTATGTGCTTAATAACGCCCACCTCTTTAAAGAAATCGGATATGCAGTTTCAATGTTCAGGGACAGTAATGCACTAGAACAAAGGAAAATCTTAACATCTGAACTCGTGAAGGCTCGCCGTGAAGGACATTATGCAATAATAAGGAAAGATACGCTTTACATAAATGGAAAGAAATTTATTCCGCACCAACAACAAAAAAGTGATAGTAGACAACCCATTACCATGCCCGAAGTGTTCAGGAAAGTACCAAGTGAAACGGTGAACAATGACACCCCACCATTGCATTCGTCACCACATCCCGAAAACGAAAACATCAGTTTAAGAAATTCCTTTCGCAATTGAATTTACAATCCTTATCCAAAATACACAGAGCCTAAAAAACAAATGCGATATCATGGAATTATTCTTACTTGAAAAAGATATTCAGATAGTATGTGTATCGGAGACGTGGATTTCAACAACCCAGAGAGATTTAATAACCATTGACGGGTATAACTTCGCGGCGGCATACTACCGTCAGCACCATCAAGGAGGCGGCGTAGCAATACTGACACAAAAACAAATTCCTTACGTAGAGATACCGGATATAGCTGCAATGTCACGAGAGTGTATAATTGAGTGTTGTGGTGTGGAAATCCCAGAACAAAATCTGATAATAATAAATATTTATAGACCAGGCAGGGATATTAATATTTTCTTTGATTGTTTAAATAATGTACTTTATAAAATTAATCAAAAAATAAATAGGAAAAGTGTACTTTTAGTTGGTGATTTTAACATTGACATGTTTTCAAACACTGTTATTACAAATAAACTGTCAGATCTAATGTTAACCCATAATTTAGTACAAATTGTAAATGAATCTACCCGAGAAACAAATAATTCAAGTTCTTGTATAGATCTCATATTTACGAACATGAAATTCTATAATGTTGAAGTGGCGGACCACGGTATATCGGACCATAAGGGTATATTGTTTAAGGTACAAAGTCAGACCTCAAAAAAGAAAAAACAAAACCAATTCTACGTAACAAAAAGAATATTTAGCAAAAAAAATATGACCTCGTTTAGACTGGCATTGCATGGCATAAATTGGAATAGAATACTCTCTGAGAAAAACGATATCGATATTAATTACAATTTGTTTGACGAAACATTACAAAAGTTATTAAATGAGCATATACCTCAAAAACGTATTAAACTCACAAGCTTAAAACGAGAAAAACAGTGGCTTACGAAAGGTCTACGTTTTTCTTGCAGGCACAAAAGGCAGCTCAAAGTCATTGCAAATAAGAGTAAAAATAAAATAATTCAAAACCACTATAAAAGCTATGAAAATATTCTTAAACGCTGTATTAAAAACTCAAGAAAAATTAATTATGCCAGAGCAATGGGGAAATCAAAAAATAAAATGAAAACTATGTGGGCCATTATAAATAATATAACAAAAAAGCAAAAAGACCGCACGAATAAAAATATATCATTAAAAACAGCTGACGAGATCGTAACATCACCGGAGCGAGTGACTAACTTGTTTAATGAACATTTTGCATCGGTAGGCGAAATGAACGTCGGAGCCATCCCGGCGCGTGCGCGCAGCGTGCATACTGCCGCTGACAACTCGATCTTTATACGACCAGTTACAGAAGCCGAAATAACGCGGATAATTAAGCAACTTAAAAATAAATTTAGTTTCGGTATAGACGAAATACCACCTGCGCTCATAAAACTATGCTTAACTGAATTAACACCCCCGCTCACGAAATTAGTCAATCAATCATTCAACGAAGGAAAATTCCCGGAGCTACTTAAAATCGCAAAAATTAGACCTATCCTTAAACCGGGTGGTGATACACAAAGCCCGAGCCAACATCGACCAATAGCCCTTTTACCCACAACATCAAAAATTTTCGAAAAATGTATGACAAATCGGGTCTATTACTTTTTAGAAAAATATAATTATTTAGACAAAAACCAGTACGGATTTAGGAAGCAACATTCGACGTCACTAGCAGTTTACCAATATATGCAAAGCATCTTAAGTAATATAAATAATAAATCATTTAGCATAGGGCTCTTATTAGACATGACAAAGGCATATGAAAAGGTGTCCCATGAAATATTACTATATAAATTATACGGCATGGGAATACGTGGTCTTGCCCATAATTGGTTTAAATCTTATCTCCAAAACCGGAAACAATGCGTACAAATAGAATATATTGATGAAAAATCCACAGATATCAAGACTGTTACGTCAAAAATGAGGAATATAACTTGTTCTATTCCACAGGGAAGTGTCTGTGGATGTCTCTTATTTCTAATATACATAAACGACTTGCCAAAAAGCCTAGACACAAACACTACTTGCGTTATGTTTGCGGACGACGTCTCACTTTTATTCAATTGCAAAAACAGTTCCGAGATCAACTCTTGTCTAAAAAAGAATTTTATAATTGTAAAAAATTGGCTTAGTGATCATAACTTAGAAATTAATCTAAATAAAACAAAAACTATACAGTTTAAACCTGTACAAAAAAAACCTTTGGAATTCAATTTAGAAATAAATTCATGTAAAATAGAAGAAGTTCGGGAATTTAATTTATTGGGTATAACAATAGACACTGCCGTAAATTGGAAAGCACATGTCCAAAATATAAAAACAAAAATGTCTAAATTCGTATATGCGCTTAATATATTAAAAACTAATTCGGATGTAAAGTGTGCGTTGTCTGCGTACCACGCATATGCTTATGCATGGCTCCGCTACGCCGTGGTGCTGTGGGGCGACAGCGTCGAGGCCGATCAGCTGTTCGTGATGCAGAAGAAGTGTGTCCGTATCTTAGCAAATGTGCGCATCCCAAACAGTTGTCGCCCACACTTCGCCCAGCTCAGGCTACTTACCTTGCCTTGTATTTATATATTTCAAACCGCTCTTTTTGTTCGCGAAAATTCACACCTATTCCAACTGAAGCAAGATAAGGAGAATACTAGAGCGCAGTATAGGAATAAATTATTGTTACCTAAAACTATTTTAAAAATGTATAAAAGAAGCCCCCATTGTAAATGTATTTTAATATACAATAAAATCCCTAATGTAATAAAATTAGAATCAAAAAACACGTTGTTCAAAAAGAAATTAGAAAATTTATTGGTTGAAAAATGTTATTACTCGGTTAAGGACTTTCTTAATGATGATACTTTAAAGTGACGTAATTAATTTTCAGTAAAATTATGTAACATCTTTGATAATGTATATGAAAATTTGCCTTAAACTATTAAGTGTATGTTGTGTGCCCTGCCCTTACAGGGCGTCATGTTCTAATTTAGGTATGCATATTTATTTGTAACACATGTAACATCTTCATTGCAATGTACACGACTTTGCAATGATTAAATGAAATGAAATAGGTAAATGAATAAAATAATTAATAGATTTAATAACTATCTTGTAATGCATGACATCAAATTTTATTGTATTTTGACATTGATAAATAATATTTCAGACATTTAGTGATAAATTATTATTGTGTGCCCTTGCAGGGCGTCATGTACCTACTAATCTCGTATTTATAACATCTTTTGACCATGTACTTGACATTACAATGAATAAATGAAATGAAATGAAATGAAATCTTAGCCAGATTTTTCAAGAATTTTGCATCTTTATTTTGACTCGATTTCGTCTACAATGAGATTAGATTACCTTCTCTGGGATGTACCGCTCCGGTATTAGTATCTTCTGCGGTGCGGCGAGCAGCTGATCGATGGAGTCAACATATCGCTGCGGCGGCGCTAGCGCTGACCTCACCACGTCTGGAGGCGCCCTCAGCGCGCGCTCCATGTCCGTGTCGTCGAGAGAACGACCCATCTTCTGAAAATTAGATGATACAATATTTTTTATTTTTATGGAATGAAGCGTTAGTTTGTGGAGTTCAGAATTATATGCATGGAAGTGGTCGTGGAAGTACCTAAGATGGTCGGGATTGATGACTTTGTTGGAAGCTGGTCGTGCTTGAGTGAAAAGAGAAAGGTGACTGTTCACTGTCCTTTGCGAGGTAGCAGTTTTAGGTTTAGGGGGTGTGTGTTGTTTTATGTTAGGCTTTTATACGTTGTTAGAGTAATCGTAAAAGTGAAATGCGAAGTTAGTCAATGTACATATTAAAAAATAAGACAAAAAACGCAAACATGGATGACCTGGTGAAGTGATTTGATAGTTTCAATTTATACTTACATCTTGGTTATATGCTTCTTTTGGCAATTCGTTTAATGTCTTTGCACTCAAATGATGTGGTGCTGTATTATGCCTTCGTTTCTCCTTCGGCACTTGTCTCCTATGAAGGGACCCGTTCTTAGGAACATCCCCGGACATTTCTGTGATTATTTGCTTCGCCGCCTCACTTTTGAAGATCGGTGACAATTCCATGTGCCTTGTAAGGCTGCCGATGCTACTGGTCTTTGACAGTGGATCATTTGTCAAAGTCCTAGAACTATCTGTGGGACTGTTCAAATATTGGGTCGAAATTGAAATGGTCTTGTCATACCCAGATTTATCGTAGCTTCTATTATAGCTGCTGCTGAGAGAAGATATATCGCGGGAATAATCATAGTTCGATAAAGATGGGCTCGACGGATACTTTGGGCTAAATTCCATGGAAGACATTTTGTCGTTTAGTCGAAGGTAGTTTGGAGGTTCAGCGGCTTGTGGTTTAGAATAATATTCTTCGAAATTGCTAAAATCAGTGCGAGGTACTGAAGAAGCTCGAGTATAATTGGAAGACTGGATAAGCTCCTCCTCAAGGAACTGATCTAGGTTGGCAGTGATGTTGTTGGTAGGCCAATCGGACATCGGTTGGAGAGAACGCTCTCTGTCCCTCTGGCGCCTTTCGCTTTCTCTTTTGACGATACGGACGGTTTTAATCTCTTGTTTCTCGACGTTGGTAAGATTACCTAGAAGAGAGAATAAGGTATAAAAACTTTACTCAAAATATTCGTAAGAAACTAATTTTTGCTCGGCACAAATTATATTGCATGCTATGTTTATACAGTTAAATACACCAAGGAAGATTTAGACAGGAATCTTCCTTACCAAATCCGCCATTTTGCATTTCTTCACTAGTCATGGGTGACATGACATCATTACCCCCTCCCCTCGTGTCTACATAGAGTGGGGTCTCCATATTGTTCTGGCCGTAATGATTGGGCGATATCGCTCCGTTTATTTCATAATCGTAATCTGAATTGCCGTGGTCAGTGGTGTGGCCAGTATCTAAATTAGTTTCTTGCCACGAAGAAATTGGACGACGTTTGCCTGAAAACCAAGTGAAATTGTTTCAAACACGTATCATTAAATCACGAACAGTCATTGGTTGTGCTGTGGGTAGCAAAAAACCTGATCTCCTTGCTGAGATGACATGATGATGAGAAATTCCCTTTCATTTAATTGGTGAGTCGATTGCACATTTTTCTAACCAGAAACTTCATTTCCCTTTCGCATTATATTAACGAAATCATTTTCAGTATCTTGTCTTTAAACTACGGTATTTATTATCTTGAGTATTCATATAAGTATTAGAGTTTGATTATCTTGATAACTACTGCTAAAGTTGTATCATATTATCAATGTTTGAACCATTACTTAGTGATAACCTAGTCAGTCAATGAATATTCTTACCAGGCATAGAATCCTGCGTAGTCTGCAACGCATGAGATTGTTGGGTGAGATGCCGCACAGCACGGCTCAGCTCCTGGCGCTGCCTTTGCAGAGCCGACACTAATTGTTGTACTCTTGATACTTCTGATATATTAGAACAATTAAAAAAAAAACAATTTATTATTATTTTTCATTTTTATCAATACTCTATATGCCAGACCAGATGTTTTTACGGCACTAACCGTCTTCGAGCATGGCGGTGGCGTGGGACGGCGGCGGATGCGTAGGCGCTGCGGCGCGCCGAGCCTGCAACGCGCGCCGCAACTGTTGCAACTCGCGTTCGAGACGAGCGTTATCAGCTACTGTTTGTTCCAGTTTCTGTCGAAATTAAGTAAGGGCTGGTAACAAGAAGCTAATATTCATATTGATGTACCATAATAGTTCGAAGATCTAGTAAAATTTGTTGAGTGCAATCCAAAACGTACGCGAAACAACATTACAGGCAAAACATTCATTATTTATTTCAAACATTTGATTAGTTCATTATTTACAAACAAAACTACGAATTTTATAAGATTAATTCGGTTTTAAGAAAACCAATGTTAAGACAAACTACTAAGTAAATAAAAATGGCCACTTGACCAGTCCATCACCTCAACTAAATACGGAAACGTAGAACCAGAGACAGGATGTGCTTATAAACGAAGCTGAACATACGTCAAAAATAGTCGATAATAAGTTACCCAATTTAAATAAATAACGAATAAGATGGCATTTATTAAATTTGCAATTTTCCAAAGTTTCAAGCCCTTTTCAGATCTCTGGTCTTGGCTAGATGCAAATTAAACTAGGTACGTATATTTTTTTCTGGTTTTACTATTTCAGACCTTGACGTGTGCTCAAAAAACTCTTAATAAAATAATTAAAATAAAATAAGTGCATGGCTTAGATGAAAACCTTATAAACCTTAGAATTGAGCGCCAGCATTGCGTGCACTCGCGCTAATTCTGCTTCTAAAGCTCCACTGCCCACTTCGGGCATCACCTGCGCGCGCTGATTGGTCAGGTGTGCTAAGTCGCCTCTCGTTTGAACGCTATCTAGTTTACCCCGAACGCCTGAGAAAAATACAACAACTTATTATTCCTCGCTCGACATCAAAAATAAGAAAAGACCAGGCGTTAGCGAAATGATTAACAATTCAAAACAAATTCAAGACAAAAATGAACAATTTATTGAGTGCCAATATAAATAAATATCAGGGAACAATTCACACAAATTGACCTAGTCCCAAAGTAAGCGCTAGTATGGCTTGTGTTATGGATACTAGACAACGATATACATACTTATATAGAGAAATACATACTTAAATAGATAGAAACATCCATGACTCAGGAACAAGGTATTCGTGCTCATCACACAAATATTTGCCCTTACCAGGATTCGAACCCGGGACGCTTGCTTCACAGGCAGGGTCGCTACCAACTAGGCCAACCGCGTCGCGTATATTACCTGTGAGTAATGATTCAATAGCATCCTTGTCTGTTCTAAGTCCCTGCAAAATGGCTGCTTCGTCAGCCAACTCTTGCTCTAAAGCCCACAATTCGGCTACTCTCGCTCTAGCCGCCTCAGTTTCCAGTTGTTTCCCCGCGGCGGCACTTTCTAACCATCTGAAAATTTAAACATTGCATAATTACCCTATTTAAAATTATCTGATAGTATTTCATATAATAAATCGTTATTCACCTTTGCTGTTCCAACGCGTGTTCTGCAAGAACCTTCTGTCTTAATCTCTGATTCCTCTCAAGCCGTTCGACCGTTGATCCGGGTCTATTGTACAATGAACCCAACTTCACCATATTGTCAACTAACTGTACCAGGGGTTTGCTTTTTTCGTATTGGTGCTCTAATTCCATCAATTGCATTTTCAGATGTTCCAGTCTTTGAAGGCTCTCTTCGCGCTCCATAGCTTTAAGGGAACTAAGGCAGTCCTGTAAGTACATTTTTGATGTCAATAAAAGTAGAAGTTACAAAATGTTTTCAAAAAGGCGTGAACATTCATAGATAGCTTTTAAAAATTCTTGAGATTTTAGCAACCTCCCCTAATATTAAGGCAGATAAACTTCACGTGCATTGCATATGTCGTGCATTTTTGTACAGGTCAAATTTAAAGTAAATAGGTATATTTAAATAAAAAAAAAACGAAAGAACAAAGCGTTGCGAAACAAAAAGCTCTAAAGACCTTGATGCTATTTATCTGTGCACAGCACTGCTCGATGGCACGGTGAGTAGCCGTATGACGTCGTCGTAACTGTATCAAAAGTAGCACCAACTCCTCATGAGTTCGACCAAGAAGCTCTCCAGCAGTAGGCACTTCTCCCAACTGCTCCCGACCCGAAATCTGCTGCCTTTGCTGATATTGCCAACATAAAAGAACGCAACACAAAATGTAAAAGCGTAAAAATTAAAAACGACACAATGAAACAAAGGTGATAGGACATAACGAATCGAAACATATATATGTATTATACTTTGGAAGAATCTAATATATACCGTACCATTTCGTCATTTTCTGTATTTCTCCGAATTCTTGGACTAACAGCTCTGATCGGTTGCTGAGACGCTCTGGACGGCGATCGGCCTGTTGCCCATAAATCTTCAGACATGCTCATGGTTCTTAACTGTAAAATACCGGTAGAATAAATTGTTGATTTGCAAGGATATAAAATTCAAAGTTTCGGAAAAAAATGGACTCACAAAAGTATACTGGTTGTGAAGTTAATACAAGATTAAAGCCTTACGTTTTGCTGTGAAGCTGACAGTTGGTCGGAACCATATTGCTCCTGAGATGGTTTTTCCTCTACCCATCTAACTCTGGGGCTAACTGCACGTACAGGTATATTGCTATCCCTGTTACTTCTTCCTATAGATGTATTACTTCCAAGAAAAGCTTTTTTAGACAACGTTTGTTGGTTCACTGAGTTATTCGTGCCTGATTCCATGTTATTGCCGGTCATTGTCATTGAAGCTAAAATAATAAGTAAATTAATGTTATATCCATTGGGATATATATTTGTATAAAAGCACGTTACAAATTTTATAAAAAAATGGTGAAAACATGATAACGTGTCAAAGTATATGTACAGACACTAGTCACTAGGAAAATCAAGTGCAACCCAAATATTATTAGTATTATAGTGCCACTTAATATATGTACCACTGTACAATGACAACCTCAGTAACATGCTCATTTGTTTTGATGTCTTAGCACTTTATCGTGTTTTAACCTTTCATGAATTTTATTAAATAGTCAAAAAGTCGGTTTAAATTACTGTTCTCAACTTTTCAGCTAAAATCCTAGAAAATAATGACTTTGCTTTGCTGTCAATTGTAATATAAATATGACTTACTTAAGGTACCTTATGGGAGCAGAATGCTAGAGGATACCTTCATTGGTAGCACTGTCAGCCCCACTGTCCATGCCACACAGTGCGTCCCCCGCGCCCACTCCGACGCCCGCTCCCCGCACACGACCAACCCCAGGTTTCATAAGCCCACTTGACATCAAATCCCACTGACGAAGCTTTTCTCTATCAATTTCAAACTTTTTTTTACCTTTGTTTTGAGCATCATCCTTACGACTGACTGTATTTGGTGGTGCAAGTGCGTTACTAATCGGTTCAACGGCAAGTTGTTCATAAACACCTTCATCGCCCTGCTGGGTCGACATGTCAATATTATTAGTATGTTCCGCTAAACTAACGTAAACATCATTGTCATTCACTTTGTCCTGCTCTTCGATACTATGAATACTGTTATCTCTCCGTCTTAATACGTGGTTTTGAATATCACAGTTCACATAAGTCACATTACGGCAAATTTTCTTAGCTCCTTCCTTCTTTATTCGTTTTATACTATTCATACCGCAAATGTCAACGCTGGTTCGGCCAGTCGGTATGATTGATGTTTCTGTAGTTACCGTATCGAGATCGTCCATCGACCGAGCATGTCTGTGTGAAACACGTCTCAAGTTATCCCTCCAAAGAGAATCTTCCTCCCAATGCTTTTCACCTTGGCACATAATGTTTTCATAGGCACTGGCTTCTGCCTCGGCATCGTAGTAAACGGTGTTAGAAGAGGTGCCACTACAATGTGAAGACATACTGGCAGTTGAAAGCTGTACGGGTGAACTAATATTCAAACCGCTTCGGTTGCCATCGGCAGAGTCTGGGGAAGAATTGTCAAGAACGCTACTGTTACCAGATATCCTTTTACAACTTAGGCCTGACATTAGTGACATTGACTCGGGAATTTTAGACTTCTTGCCACCTGTTGATTCATAAATGTTTTTCATGTCTATTTCAGGATCTTTGTCAGCAGCACTTAAAAACTCGACTGACACGCTTCTCGCAGATGCTGCTAGGTCAAAATGGTCGTCAACGGCATACGTTCGATTTTTACGAATGGGATTATGGATATGAGAGATTTCATTTTTTTTATGAAGAGGACCCCTGCGTCGCTGATTATTTAGTTTTCTATGGAGATTAGTGTTCTTCAAATAATGAGAAGTTGGTAATAAATTAATATGTTCTTGAGAAGAAAGATCGGAGTAATAGTAAGGCGCGCTATGCTCTGTAGAGCTCTCTCTGCTATGGAATCCAGTAGCGCTGGCGGAAGCATTTACTTCAACGGTCGCTAAGAGCGATTGTTTCTCACTTACGAAGTCTTTTATCTTATCACATAGTGTATCGTTATTTAAGTTTTTAGAAAAAAGTTTTTCTTCGTCGTAATTCTTACAATAATAAGATATTTCTGATTTAGGCACTCCCACTGAATTACGTGACGTTTGTGGGTCAGATAAATGAATATGACACTTTTTGTTGGAATTAGTCACAGGAGTACTGGAGCAGCGCATGTGTGAACTTGTTTGTAGATTAAAAGCTTGAGTTATATTATCTTTGTCAATATTGCACTGGTTATTCAAATCGGTCATATTTAATGAACTTCTTTGGCTATCATTGTTAAAGCTATTATTACCTACATTAGGTTGTAAATTATCTAAATATCGATCTAGGTCTATATGAGACGCAGAATCATTGTGACAAGGTATTTGAGGGTCCAACTCGAACAAAGAATCATCAGATAATGGTCTCCGCTTCATCATAATTTCTAGCTCTCGATATGAGTTAGAATGTCTTAATTCAATTGCTGATTCACTTTCATTGAGACTTGCGACTTCAGATGAAATATTTGATGGTGCCATTTCAAATTTACTACTTATATCTGATTCCAATGATAGTCTAGATGACCCCCGATCTGCATTATAACTCTTTAGAGAATCTGATTCGATACTGCTTGAATTATGGCGTTCGAGTATCGAATTACTAAGTATATTGCATTGAACATCGTTTAATCTATTTCTTTCAAGTGTCAAACTGGCTCTACTGTTCCGTGCTTTTTCTCCTCTAGAGAGTGTATCGTGAATAGAAGTTCGGCTTCCATATATCATTAGTGATGTTGTTTTTCGTTTAGCTGTGTTCATTTTCTGATTTTCACTTGTTAACATTTTTAATATGGAATTGTCTTGAGACATATCTGATTGATCCAATTTATCTAAAATGTATTTCGATAACGCGTCGTCAGATAATTCATCACATGGTGGAGAAGAATTTGGGACTGGAGGAGGTGGTAGTATTTCACTGTCAGAACTATCTTGCATATCTAAAACATTACTACTGCTGCTACTTAAATAATAGGAAGCCGGCCTAAACGTGTCTGATATACTAAACCTGCTGAAAGGACTATCCAATGAAATATCCTTAGAAGCTTCGTCATCGGCATCAGAACAATTACTGTGTTTATCTCCAAATTTCATCGATTCTTTTGAAATTCTATCTCCTTTTGAAGCTCTTTTCAAAGTATGATCTTTTGTGTCTGCAAAATTTGATGCAGTATCTAAAGATAATCTTGTACTTGTAGTTGCATCGTCGCTTGCCAAAACATTGGTTAATTCCATGTATACGGGTTCGACTTTTCCATTATTAACGCAAACAATTTCGTATGTTTGCATATCGTCATCATTATTGCCTAAGTTCATTTCAACGTACGGATTATCTTCATAACATTGTGGCATGGATTTATCAAATACACTTAAATTTTGTATTATTATTTTATGAGCAGGTTCTATCGTGGAAACTTTTCGTGGACTCATTGGTAAATAATGTTCTTCATTACAATTTTGTATTGGCGGTGTATCAGACGTATTATGGCATTGTTCATCAGCAATCTCTTTATTATCGCCCTCGGGTAAATTTTGTGTAATTTTATCATCAAAATCACTAACGGCAATTTTGACATCAGCTTTTACAACTTCGGATTCTAGTAAAACTTCGTCTAAATCGTTATCTGTATACTCCAATTGTGTTTCAGAATCCGCTTCACTGTCATGTGTTTCGTAGCCATCTTCATCAATATCTGCCTCACTTTTAGTTTCTTCATAATTATTTTCCTGGTCACTATCTGCATTTTCGTCGGTTATTTTTGTTATAGATTGTGTTTGAATATTTTCGTATGCATTTTCAGGTACATCGTTAATTTCGTTAATTTTATATCCAGTAACATTGTCGTCAAGGTCACCAAGTGATTGTGAGGTAAGAGGCGTGTGCGGGGGTAAAGGCCGAGTAACGATGGGACTCATAAGGTTCTCTTTTTGGGACCTTCCTGCCTGCATTTCTTTCAGTTTGTGCAGTTCAGTACCCGATGTGTCTTCTGAGGTGCAAAAGTAAAACCGAAAATTACTTTTTGCTCGGTATTATATCATTTCACTCTTTTTATTGCACATATTGTTAGTAAGTTGGATCTAACTTCAAATGTTAGAAAATGATGCATTATACTCAATATAAGACAGCAGAAACGAATATCTGTAACCCACCACCGATACAAATTTGATATGATATCTTGTTAGTGGCACTAAGTCCCAGCAGGCAGGAAGGTACCTTTCCGCAAAGCGAAGTCATCATAACACTACTGCAAAATGTTTAACGTATAAAATAATAATAAATATATATCAAGTACATATAGTTAAAATGTTATCGGCTTTGTACGTTAAAAATCATGAATAAGGTTACAGAAATATATTTGGATAATTTAAAACGTATAATTATCAGTGGAAGTGGTATAACGATGATGTAGGGCATATGCGAGATACATAAAATCCAGATTTTGAAATATATTTCAAACATTATATTATATATTGGTAATTGTCGTACAAAATATGGTCTGTAATATAAGTATCGTTAAAATACTTTTTGTCAAGTCTGCAATTAAATTTACCTTTTAAGTCATGTTCATGCAATTATACTAAATTTTATAATATTCACACGGCATGCTTTTTCGACGTCAGTTTTTTGGACATCACAATATAGGAAAAAAAATTGAAATCGTCAACATGCTACAATCTTACTATAGGTACTAGATAATATAATCAATACCAAAGTTATTACATACGACTAACCTTCGTCATCAGAAGAATAGCTGTTGTAGGAAGCGTTCGTATAGGTCTTTGATTTGTAGTCTGACCTCAAAGATTGTCGACTTTGGTTCAGCGATCGAGCCAAAGAAATCGTAGCTGGAGTACTTTTGCGCGTAAGAGGCGATTGCAGCATTCGTTGTTTCCATTCCAACAACCGTTTCATTGATTCCTCCCGCTAAAGTGACAAATAATTAGGTAAATTGAAACCATGAAAAAACTACATACATAGCATAATGGAGATTAGCGAAGCGTTAAATTCAATCAATAGCACACTGGTTTTACAAGCTTAGTACCTGTTGCACCTTCTTTTCACCCTCCTTTTCAGGAGCGGTTGAAGGTAGCCGCGCACTTGCAGACCTCATGAACCCATCAGAAGCTGGATCTGACCTACCCATATCTTTAACATAACCACTAACGTTAGAACCATCGCTCAAAACGCTACCACTTCTATTTAGATAGCCCTTGTGATCTTTATTCTTCAGGGTCCAGTTTGAATTTAATCCTTCGCTGTACTTAGAATGATTGCTTACGTTGTCTCGGTTGTTCCTCTGCATACCAAATTCAGTCTCGTAATTGTTGTTCGTGGCGTGTGAGTAGGGTGAATGTAATTGTTTTTCTGCCAGGCCACTTGCGTATTTCGCCAGAGGAATTTGAATATTTTTGGGTCCATGCTGTAAATATTGGGCTGACTGTCGCATTTTTTCAGCGTAACTCTCCTCTGAATAATATCGGTCTGAACTAGGATCATACGATGAATTGATATCTAAACTAGATTTTGGCCTTTGGGGTTGTCGTGGTTGATCATTGACCATGCGATTATTAGGCATTGATTTATTTAGCATTTCATTCTTTGCCTCATATTCCAGAAAATCTGCACTGTGCGGTCTCGGCATTGGGGGCTGAATACCGCTTGTCTGCATTTTCTTACGCCGTAAAACTGATGGTCCGCTAAATGTTTTTTCTTGCGTCTGAAATATAACAATAATGCGATAAACTTATTTAAACTGGAGCACACACATAATATTTTACAAAAAATCAAAAAAATAACAGAATTTTGATAGGATAAGTCAACTTACGTAATTGCCTGTATAATCTGGAGCTGGTTGTTGATGTTGACTAGATACGCTGTTCGCTTCCCGTGAGGTATTGGGAGATTTCGTATAAACTTGTCCATAATTATTTTCAGTGGTATAGGCGGCATATACGTCTTCGTAATCACCAACTTTTCCTTTACTGTAAGCGGACATAGTAGTAGATCTGCCGTAAGCATCGGGTGTTCGCCTCTCTATTAATAAACGTTCGTTAATTGTACTTCCTGACCTACTGGGTCTTGCGTTCAGCTCTCCGTAAACATCCCTATTGTACTGACCCATGTCTACGTTAGATGTGTTATTTAAACGAGCTTCCTGGTATGAATCATTCACGTTTTGTAGGGCTTTTTCTTGCTCATAATTTCGACTATTTTTATTTTTCATATCACTATCCTTGGAACTTTCCATTTGCGGGGTCGTATCCTGTAGGAAAGGATTGGACTGATTGTGTCGCTCGTATATTTGTTCTTGTTTTTCTTCAGGCTGGGTTCTGCTCCTATTATCAAAGTAAGGGGAATTAGGTGTAGTCTGGTACATGGATGTTGAGGTGCTTGGTTGGTTGTTTTCGAGTCTGTCAGTGACGGTGTTAGTCAAAGGCAGAGAGAGGTGATGGGTGTCGTAAGGCCGCTTCGTTGGGTACTGCGGCGGGGCCGGGGGTGACTGTGGACTCCGACTGTAAATGCTCTCTTGGTTTTGACTGCTCGGGTAATTGTGTTCTTGGTAGCGTGTGTGGCTAGTGCCTTGACTGTAGTGTGATGCTGGCTGTTTGAGTAGGTCGTAGTTTGGGTCGTATCTGAAATATTTTATTGGGAATCCCATTATTATAAATCACATTTTGAATGCATATATTTTTCGTAAATAGGTATAAGGTAACAAGCGTGTTACTTACATATCTGAGCCGGGTGAATTATATCCTTCGTTCGAGCGTCTAGGTTTTGGCGGTGCATTTGCGTACGTTGGTCCAGGTATTTCATCATCCTGAAACATCAAAAGTGTTGTTAAATTAATTAGATCATGTGAAACGAACAGTTTTAAAATAAGGTACCCAGTCATAATGATCGACTTAATTAATCTTTTAGCAAAACAAGTACGTTTATTTCTCAGTCAAGAGTGTCAATTTGCGGCGACATCCGTGCATTATCTGCAGTTAGACCGCCATCATAATCGCTGTCCTTGGTTCCGCTCTAGCAAACTAATTGTCGATCACTTGCACCGGTACACGATCGTGCACACAGTAATACCCACCTCTGTTTTTGCAGCTGCCCGCTCGCTCTGCTTTTGTAGCTGGTCACTGAAAATAGATGGTCTAAAATTACTTTCCTGACTTCTAAATCACCGTTATTATGGCCTTGATATTGAATCCCTGCACTTAGGGCGTGACGGCGCGGGCCACCCGGTGCAATGCTAACAAGACGACGAGAAAACAAAACAATTGAACGTAGCTCAGTTTATTTTATTTGTCGCCGCCTTGCATATGGCTTCTCGTCCTGTTGTCTTGCTTTACCGTTTTGAAATAGGTCGAACGAAAAGATAACTAATCTTAAATTTGCTTAACTGACAGGTTATTTTAAAAGCAATGGCATAATTAATGATGGTTATCTAAACCGCAATCAATGTATCGGAAGGATATCTTACTTGGGGCTTTGCATGAGCGCCGCCATGGTCAGTGCCTTCACCCACTTCATCATGGCCTCCTGGTCCGGGGCGCAAAGTATATAGGTGCGCATATTCGCATGCTCTAATTTAAATGCAAATTTTCGCAATACTTTGTCCTCGGCTGTGCAAGCTGACACTTTGTATGAAGGTAGAAGAACGGAACCCAGCAGCTTCTCTTCGTCGTGACCTTAAATTAATTAAAAACATGAGTAAAACGCCCGCATGCCATAAATAAATACGATTACCCGTTGCAAACAGGTACTATTAATTGGAATTTGTAATTATTATTAAACAAAGCGATAAAAGTTGAACTTAAGTCATTACGGATACTTACTTTTATAATAAAACAGACAGTATTCGGATAGGACAAACCATCTTTTCCTCCATACTTTAAGCCCATCCGATCCCTGTTTGTATAACACGCCGGCCATGGCAACTGGTGCTGAAGGCAATCTTTGTGCTATGGGCGATCGTAAAGCTTGAGTGCCGCCACTACTCCTTCGACTATCCGAAGAAGGAGACTTTACACTAGGACTACTTGACTCGCTTGATTTCATCGGTGACACCACACCAACATTATTCCTTTGACTTTGATCTGAAGGCGGAGATTGACTCTTTCCTTTATCACCTTCAGATTGTTTTCTATATCTTTCAGGTTCTCTATAGTCAGTTTGCTGATTGGTCTGCCACCGAGGATCAGAATATTGTCTACTTTGTATATCAGATTCTTTGAATTCATTATTTTGAGCGTACCTATCGATATCTTTTTGTATATCGGCACTACTGTATTCTTTAAAATCATTTTTACTACTATATCTATCTAAATCTCTATAAGAACCATCAGAGTATATGCTGTTTTGTAAATTTGGTGGTGGTTGCACGCCATGGATCTGTTGAAGTAGCAGTTGTCTCTCAGCAAACTTCTGCTGCTGGTGCATTTGCGCTTGGTTCTGATAGTGCAGTTGCTGTTGCAATTTCATTTGCTGTATTTCGTTATACTGTCTGCGTAATAGCTCTGTATTACTCTGCGATCCTATCCTACTCGAATATGGAAGGTACGGCTTAGAACCGTATTGATTTGAATTTGGCCTATACGTCGGCTGATGATTTTGGTATATTTGGTTGGTATCTTTCGGTGGGTTACGTTTTAAATAGTCTTGGTAGACTTCAGCATTATATCCTTTAGGGATATTGTGAAGAATTTCATTATTAACGTTATGATCCGTATGCAATTCTGTTCTTTCTAGTCTAGGGGGTGATTGAGGGTAATTGTAGTTATCATTAACTCCATATTGCCTTGCATAGTCCTGATTGTATCCTGTGCCATATAATTCATGTCTATTTTCAAGGAGTGGTGACCGAGCATCTATGTTGGAGTGGAATTGGCTCTGAAGGAGCTGATGCATGACACCATTTGGTTGCAGTTGTCCTGGTTGCGGGGAAGATAGGTGCGTGGCGATGGGTGGGTGCTGCTGGTTGTAGATCTGGTCGGGGTGTACGTGGTGGGTCATCAGCTGCTGTTGTGTCAGCGGCTGCTGCGTCGCCGGCACTAACTTTTTGTTCTCCATTTGGTACTGTGACTGTGCAATTGGTGGGTCAAGCCTGAAACAAAACATATTCTACATTAGAAAATATTGTTAAGTTAGTTAAATTAAAAAGTTCGGAAATGTTACATTTGCGTGCTCAATAGCACGTAGACCGTAAAGACTCGATCAATTCGAATTGCTTAATCGAAGAAACGTTATCATCGGCAGGTTGATAAGGTGCATGTGTGTAGAAGTTGTAGGAACTCGGCCGCATCGCGTATTATCACGGAACTTTGCGAGTTGCGAGTAAATTGACAGTTTATTATTATACTGCTGTGCCGCTATCTAAAGCTGATACAGCGTAATTTAAAGCATAAACAAACAATTACCTATCACACTTATCATACACTTTATGAATAAATTAAGTCAATTCTAAATATTTCGTCGATACCGTTATCGCTCCTTTTTCACCAGCAATTAAATTTTAGCCTGCATTCTTTCGATGAGTAAGGCTCTTGTTGTTCTGTAACTAAGTAACAATGACTATGTATAGGTACATATTGTTATGACTGTGCTTACACGCTCCGTCAGCTTTTCCCACGTTTAACGAATGTTGATAGAAATGGGGGAAGGTATTATTTACCACGTGAACTTTAACTTTTTCTGCGAAATATTGTTCTTCTCCATTAAAAGAGTGCGTATTTTTTAAATTATAATACCTATGCCAGATTATTTTATTTTGCGTTGTTGGAGTGACGTCGCAAATTTAATAAGACAACACTCGTATACTTATCAAATAAGAATAACGTGTACTCTGGCGATTAAATAATTAGGTTTGTGCCATCAATTTAACTGATTATAAATATAACTAAATGAATTATATGATGGGGGAGGCCTATCTCCAACAGTGGACGGACGGCTGATATGATGGTGATGAATCAAACGATATTTCTTTTACCTACAAATCCCTACTGAAGGATGAAGAATGTCCATTAAGAAAGCTACGCTGAGCGAGACTGACTAAATAAAGTTATCTAAGTAGTTATCTATTTGTGACCCAATTTTAATTCCTTGCGCCCTGCACAGCTTTGTTGCATGTAAGGATATACATATACTTCATTTAATTTAGAATGAGAAACCACAATAGGTAACATTATATTGCGTCTGGTCAACTATTTCTTACCTATACAGTACAGTGCAGTAGTTTGGCAGCAGCAAAATAAAATTGTTTTAATGTCACTTTATTTGCGTGTCGTCAATTGTTACTCTAGTACAAATTGTTAAGAGACTACAGTTCACGAGCCGCAATATAATGTTGTTGTGGTTTCTCATCCTAAATTAAATGAAGTACCTATAGCAAAGGGATCAAAGCTATAATGTTTTGTTCATATCGCTTTGTCAGTCCGTACGTCCATCCGGTTGGGCCGCACTTCGGTTGTTAATGAATCATGTCAGTCGGCAGGTTCGACGACGAGTGCAAGATTATCAACGGATGCGAACTAATGACATGCGTCTAGGTCCGGCCGACCGGTTCGTGTTAAATGCTTGCTCGGAGAACTAATCATCAACCTGTGCATGTAATTATTAACGCTGGTTAGATATAAAGCTGTACGTTGTTCATATCCAGTGTAAGCACGGCAATTATTCGAGGATATTGCAGTATTGTATATGATCCAAGTTAACGGTCTTACAGCCAGTATACAATGTGTGTCAATTTACGGCACGGAGGGGTAACTTATACCCCAAAGAAAACATAAAGATATATTTATATATTTTAAGATTATTTTGCCTTTGACAATTAAAAAGGAACTATTAGTATAGATGATTATATAAAACATAGATTACATGGCTGTATACGTATTTCCATTGCTATGTACCTCATTTGGATTAGCTAGAAAAAAAAATACTTTCAACCCAAGGGTCACGATGAGTCACTTTCAACTCGTTATCCAGATAATTCAATAACCTACTTTCAGAGTATGAGAGATGAAAAATATATTTTTCTTTGAATTCCGTGAATGATCTTTTTGCCATCGAAAGAAATTAGTTCTGTTGAACCCCACACTGACATCATTGAGTAATAGATTACTATGGCATTTAATGCTCTATAGCCTCTGAATGCTAGGTAAAATGTCATAGTAACATATAAACCACACTTTTGTGTGTCTGGTGATCTGGACAACTACGATTAGAACCACCCAATCGTAATTGGCCTCCTAGGGGTCATTCCAGAACGCCCACACAAATTATCATCAGATATTGCTTTGGCATGGCACATTGCCCCGTTCCGATTAAAATAACATATAATAAGTTAGTATAATTACGCATGCGAAACAAATAAGAATATCGATTTGTTTATTGCTCAAATATAACACAAAGGCAATCGAGACAGACGCGCGAAATGTCTGTTTAGTCTGGGTCACAAGTGTAATGTAATTTTGCGGAGCGTATAACAGGAGAGTGCTGGTGGCTGGTCTACTTGGAACAAAGCCAGATCATCCGATTATCTCTGTTTACACATATAGACCGCAACGCGACAGACACGCTTCGCAGATAAACCTCAATGTCAATCTTGCTGTATTGACCTACATTAAAGTATGCACCTTGGCAAACCACAGTCGCATAGTAAGCAAGGAACCGCTGGCTACGTACGCCCCGCAATATTCGAGTGATCGCTACCATTCACATTCAGCAACGGAAAATTAAAAGGGAAATGAGGAATTTAAGTCTGCTCGTCAATCGAAACTCCTGCTGTCATATATTTTTGCCGTATGCTCCTACATACATACCTACCTATCGCCTTAAATCCCTACCTATATATCTAATGGCATCATGAATAGTGTCTTGCTTGAGTAGATACTTGACGCGCAAAATATATTGTTTCTCAAAAAAAAACATGTCTCTTAAGTATGCTATGACTATGACGCATAGTTAGAATTTTGAATAGCGACCAAATTCACGTTCACATTTTAATGCGTCGCGTCTCTTGAGATACTAAATTGGTTTCAAGGAAATCTCGGTACCTAGTCGTCTGCGAATTTTATAAGCCTAAGTCTATTAGCATACTGACGATATTTTTACACGATTCTTGCTGAAGTAGCTGAGCAATTATAAATAGCGTGGCATTCTCTTCACTTCACGGCCTAATTACAGGTGACGAAATGAACAGCTTCTAAGTATTACATGTATACACTATAGTAAATGATATATATCAAACTTTATCAGACATTAAAGCCTCCGTCTTGAACTATCGCGTAAACAATGTATTCAATGAATGAATGGGTATAAATGACAGTTATTCCAAACAATAATAACTTTAATTGCGAGCGGCTGACAGCTGATAGCATCTGATTACATATTTACTTATTTTCACTTACGTAACAGAAAATAATACTCAATCTTAAAAGCCTTTCAATAGATATAATAGGCGTTATGCAAGAAAGACTCATTTTAGCGCACTTTTTGAAAGCATCAGATGCAACTATGGTTTTGATTTGATATAATGTTCTATTCTATCATTCTTTCAAATTTATAAAGGTACTAGGTAACGTAGTTACAAAACTTCTACATTGAATTGTACCTAGTTGTACTTCACTTAAAAATACCTTTTGAAAATTCGTGTATTGCCAAAAAATAAGTACCAACATGTCACATCAAATGCTTGACAAGGATAATTGAATTACCAAAAAGTTGATAATTTCCTAATTACTACCTGCATCTATGTAGATACTAACGGCTTCTATAATGCATACAAATCTCCTATTTCTCATAACGAGCGATAAGTACACCAGTTTTCTATGCGGGACCGGTCAGAAACCACAAAAGTCTCGTATCGTGGGAACGATCCACTTCGCACACAAGCTTTATTCAGTAGCATTTGCAGATAAGTATAATACATGTAAACTGTAATGGAAAATACGAAGTACATGCCGTTTATGTACCTACATAATTAATACTCAATCCATAATCAGGTAAATAAAGTCTCGGAATCATAATTTTTTACCTGATTGGTTTGACGTTTCGGTCGATATTGCAACGGCCACGGAAAAAAAAATACGAAAGTCCCAATCAGTTTACAAATAAATTAGACATAATTTTATTACTTTTGCATTGTGTGTATTTTTATTGTTTAAGCAATTGTTTCTTCACTGTTTTTAAAGTAAATTAAATTTTCGTCACTTTACTGCGGGTTTCATTGACACTTTTTTTAGAGCGGATCGGCAAAGGTGCAAGTCAGTTTCTAATTAATAATTGCCTATTTTTAACTGGTCTCATTCGCTTCACTTGTCTGTCTGTCCGTCATCCGTCATAGATAGAATAAAGCGTTTGTTATGTTGAGCAATTGTAAAGTACTTTAGGTGCAAACACCGGGAAATGTTTTTATTTTTTCGCAGTCGCCATCTTAACGCCATAGCAGTCGATAATTGAGAAATCGATTGCATATATAAATAGCGTGCAGGTAAGTGCATGCAGGGTAATCGATATCACTTCTCGCACACCAATCAACGATACCAGATACGATCTGTTATTTACTTTTGTATAGCATTCGTTGGTTGATTGAGCAACGTAAATATTGAGTTACATTTACATAACAAAACGTGAGATAACGGCTTTAGTATCAACACGCTTTTATTGAAAACGATATTGAAAACTGTTACGCTGAAATTGATATATATATCCAGTTACGAGGCACCGGATTGGTGACACTGTCGAAATTCAATTAAAAATACCGTTAGAAAGTTAAAGCATGAATTGAGCGGATTAATGAAATACACAACTGTCTCTTGTTTTTATTACCTGATTGATTAATGTTGATTTTGAAAGGCAAAAATTAAGAAACAGCAACAATTTCATTTTCAGTTTCGGTTATCGAAATAGTAGTTTTGCCATGAGACTTAATGACATTATTCTATTTCCTTGTCAGCCACAGTCAGTTTTTTGGCACGGTTTTACAGACTACGGCGTCATCAATCATTTCGCATTAGGCGTCTAATATGTAACGACATTAGGTACACTTCGTTTCCAGTATAAGCGTTGTCTAAAAACTTTTGATCCATCATAAAGTGCTTAATGTATTTGCATAGGTTTAGAGCCGCTTTTGAACCTTTGCCTATGACAACAACGACTCTATGAGTCTACGAGTCTACGAGTACCTATAAGATTAAATAAATATTCTGAAGTGTAGCGGTACAGCAGCGTTGGTAAAATAAAATTAAGTAAATAAATATCATGGAACAATTTACACCAATTGACCTAGTCCCAAACTCAACATAGCTTATACTGTGGTTATACAAGCCAAGGAATAAAATATAGATAAATAAATACTTAAATGCATATTACATCCATGACTCGGGCACAAACATTCATAATCATTATTCATCATACAAGTGCCAGCGCCCGCCCTACCTGGATATTCGAACCCGGGACCTCTAGCTTCAGAGTCACGGTCACTGACCACTTGGCTATCCGGTCTTCAAATTTTTACAAACGCTTAAAGATGATAAATGACAATATTTAGCCTAACCAATAATCCAGTATGTACAGCAGGACCAGCCAAGAGGCAACTGTATCGGCCTTGTACTTCGAAATTCTAAATTTGAAGTTTGTTTCGTGCTGTTCCGCTCGCACGAATAGGTAGTCTTTAGGTTGTCTGTAGGAGTGTGAGAAGGACGGTGTGATACGAACTTCGAATTTCGGAATAGCCCCCTGATAACGCAAGGCTGTATCGGGTACCGGTGGAGTGACCGCAAGCGATCTGTTCCCGCGCATTCCTGCGACGTACGAGTTCGAGGTGAACAACCGGCGCGCGCGCCTCGTCCTTGGTGCCGCGTGCTCCTTTCTACAGACTCCATGGACCACAGGCTTAGCACACTAGCATTTATCGCGAACATAAAACATCCGTCCCTTACGCACACTCTGACTAGAAAACCTATGGTTTATAGCCGCGACAAAACTAGACCTACGGGTATGTGTAAAGTAAGGAAATGATTATGCCCATGGTCCACGATGTTCATGAGTTTGTTCCTATGAGCACTGTGCGATCATCGAAAGCCTAGATATCCGTGAAATACATAAGTGCCAAGTAACTATATCACCTATCGATCTTAGGCAAACCACTCTTCCAAAGTCCGTCAAAAATGTTATGGTGCCCAATTTTTCAACCTGATATCGAAAACTGTGGTTGCCAAAAGACAGATATTATTACGTAAGAAAAAAGTACACAGAAGGTACGCCGTACGATAAAAAGGTTTATTAAGCTGCTAAAATACTTCATAACACCTTCAGTCAAGTTTCTGAATAGAACCGTTTTGATAACAGAGTTAGTTCTGTCAGAAACGTTCATCAAGATAACTGTGAAGCGAGCTAATTTCCAAAGGAAATGCCGACTTCCCTTACGTATATCGGTTTCAATGTCTTACGAGAAACTATTTCTCATTTCCGCATTGCATCTTTGCTCTAGAGATGGTGCGTATTTACGTTACCAGGTTTTGATACCAGGTATTTCCTTGCAAGTATTTTTCCATTTAAGTATACTGTCCCTTCAAAGTAAGTACTACTTCATACACATAAGGTTCAGGTAGCGCTTATACGTGAAATAAAATACTTTCGAAGTATTTCACGTCTTGATTGAAATATTTTGAATCTTATCTGTATAACAACAAGGTTTAAACTTGCAAGGAAGCAAGTATTCGACTTGTTACGTTGGACAGAAAATACTTTGAAAGTATTTTGATACCTGGTTTCTGCACTTGGTATAAGAAGGTGGACGTACTTTTAAGTCCTGGTACGCGATTTAGCAAGTATAACCCATCCCTACTTTGCTCCAGTCCACTATCTAGTGGCTATAAGAATTAACTGGCTTCCTAGAACTTTATCAATCGAATATTTTGGACTAATTAGATTGGAGCAGAATTCCATTGGCCTTTAATTTACTAAATTAGAGTGTCTTAATTGTTAGTCAAATTGAATATCTTCAAACAGTCTGAATTTTGGGAGATTAGGTACTGACAAAATAAACAGACGAAAAAGTTGAAGCTCCAAATCAAAAATAAGTCAAAATTGACAAAATCTTTATTCCGTATGTGTAAGCAGCCCAAGAGGAGCTTTTTTGTCTTTTTAGGGTTTCGTACCTCAAAGGGAAAAAACCCATGTTCGATCACTTTGTTCACGTTGTTCGTCTGTCTCTCAATCTGTCCGTCAAGACAGACGTACAACGAAGTGATTCTAACAGGGTTTCTTTTTTTGAGGAACGGAACCGTAAAAATGAAAGCAATAAATAAAATGTAGGTTTAAACCATTTCAATTTGTATGAGAAATTATGGGTCATTATGGTTAACATTAAATGAAAAGCGCGTCTTGGAAAATGACGAAAATTGTTGAAAACACATTACTTACGTCAATTTAGGCATAAACGTCGCAGTCGCCAGACCGTGAAGGGTTCAGTGTGATTTCTTTTTGTCTCAACAACTGTGACTTAAACTCGGGTAAAGTTACCGGTGTTATCTAAAACTACGGTACGGAACTTCCAAGTTCACCAAACCAGAAACAATAGGACCAGGCAGGCATGTAACGGTAGCTTGTTAACAAAAAGCCCTAGAAATTTATGCCGCGTTGGTTTTAAGCCCTACTTAATTACTTTACCTTTCTTTTCCGAACAATGAAACGAAGAATTTTCAGTGTTCGTTTCTGAATCCACAAACTGCATGACCATTTATAACAAACTGATCATTGTAACATTTTTATTTAGACAGTTCATTAAAGTAACACTAATTGATAAGCAGTTCGCCTGTGGGCATTACGGACCGCCAACCTCCGTGGTAATGAAACTGATTAATGGTTAAAACTTGCATAATATTGTTATCTAACCTAAAGCGAAAATAAATGAGACATGACCAAGACCACTCTAACAGCTTTTACGTTCCACAAAAACACTAGCATTCCAACAATTTATTTACATTAATCATCTTAATAAAGAATTAAAGTTAAATGCCAAGATGTTATCTGTCTACAAATACGTTGTGTATGATGATAATAACACTAAAATGGCTACTCGATCAGTAATTACGATCTTGGGACTATCTAATTGTATCTGAAGGAGTAAATTGTGTGTAACTGATACGAGTAAAGAAATTTACCGCTATTGGGAACGATTATTCGATTACTTGAGTACCAGATCTATGGATCGAGGACAATGAGGCCTACACATTCCTTTGCATAACTTTGAACCATACTGCTGTAGGTTAGAGTATTGCACTTAATCTTAAATACAAGGTGATAAGAATAGGTATGGCTATGCTTTAGTAGAATATTTCAATATGTGCGATGTTGTTGGATGCGAAGAGTAGGTACTTAAATACTTATACAATAAAGAGTTATACGTGGTTATACATACATACATACATACTTATTTGTTGGTATATCTCTAATTACATACCTATATAATATCTAAGAGTAATTTTCAAATTTTGTAATACAAAAATTGCAATTTGATGCGCGATGATTCTTATGTCACCAAGCGTCTGTCAATTGCAACTGCAATTCCGAGCAAGTCGTGATGTAATTAGATTTGCTTCGTACTATAAATATAATGTAATAAAAAGTTGCAAGAATATTGCGACCTTATTTTACGAGTTTTCAATATACGTATATCAATATTTTTTCAATTCTAACAAGCATTCACCGATAAGACACGTCATTATCAAATGAAACCGTGCCATAGTTGCACGGGGTCATGCGTTATCTGTAAAACGCCTCTTTTACCAAAGAAACTTCATCTTTAAATTTAACGTGGTATAAAGTAGTAAAACGGACATTACGTCACGTGATAAAATGGCACTGAACGTGCGCCGTTTGAATGTTTAAGTGCAAAATGGTCCCGTAAAAGATGGCTTCATCTTACATTACAGCATCGAATCGACTGTGGAATCCGTGGGAGAAGAAAGCCATTGTGGTTAGTTGACAGGTGTGTAATTTGTAAGCGATGCATTGAGAAAAATCGCAGTAGGATAACGATTTCTATCTCCTTCATAATTTGTGGGTGCTGAGTAAAAATGTAACCCAATGATTGTTTAATTACCATTCTATGTATTCGGCTTCTGCGTACCATCAAAGAGTTTAATAGACCGACCGCCTACTCTCATCCCGTAGTTCGGCCCACCTCTTGCCCTAATAAATCGACACACATTCCTATAAGTTAATTAATCTACGAACGAAGGCAGTAGCTATTGGTAGATTACAGATTAATAATTACAATAATTCATTTTGTTTCGGAAAGGTTCCGTTACAACAAGTGAGAAACGGATTCAGTAAGTACCTAATAGGTAGGTAGATTCTTTATCGGCTAACAAGTTGGTAATGTATTTATATCAATCGCTGTAATTAAGGTTAATGAAAACAATTCTTGATCAGGTAGATTTATCAACGCGATAAAGATACTTTTATCAAAAGGGCCCAAGCCTCTACGATCGTGACCCGATTGCGGCGATTATCACGTTTTTTCGAGTAGGAGATACAGCATACCTTCTACGTCTAACTATGGAGTGTTAAAATATTAGTACACACCTACCTCTACACCTTGAGTGTAAGTTTTTGTAATAACAAGTATCTCACGCACGATAGTGGTAAAATTTCCTTGCACGGCGAATTACTTTTGTTACGAGTAAACATGAAGATCTTTTTCAAAAACATTTCGATACTTTCAAAGGAATGGTGCAAGTAATTAGACTGTCAACCGTCACCCCGCAGGAAACAATTTTATTTTTATTTTTATGTGAATAGGAAGGCAAACGAGCAAGTGGGTCACCTGATGGTAAGCGATCACCACTGCCCATAGACACCTGCAACCCCGGAGGGATTGCAGATGCGTTGCCAACCTAGAGGACTTAGATGAAATGCCTCTTGTGCCCGTAATTTCCCCGGCTGTCTTACTCTCCACACCGGAACACAGCAATGCAAGCACTGCTGCTTAGCGGCAGGATTAGCGAGTAAGATGGTGGTAGCGATCCGGACGGACCTTGCACAAGGCCCTACCACCCACAAACTCAACGACTCGTGAAATTGGTCGGTGGATGATCAATCCGTTATTCCATAACTTATACAGAGTAACGACAAATGTATTTCCTGCCGATCAAATAACAAATCTTTCATATCCCCCATGAGTAGGTACTTGTTAGGTACTTCATAGGGTAACTAGCGACCCGCCTCGGCTTCGCACGGTATATTATGCATGTATTATTACATATAAACCTTAACCCATACATAGGGACATAAGGACATAGGGACAGAGAAAGCGACTTTGTTTTATACTATGTAGTGATGATGTGCCAGCATATAATACAATACAATACAAATACTCTTTATTGAACACCACAAATCAGTACAAAACAATACAGAAACAAAGAACAAAGTATACAATAGGCGGTCTTATCGCTTAATAGCGATCTCTACCGGACAACCACCTACATACTACGTAGGTACCTACATATCTATTAAGCATGTAGTTTTCTATCTACTGGTTGAATAAAACTGTTAAGCTGAGAGGCGAGATAACGTCTTTAGCTGGTTAAGATTCTTAAGACTCTTAAGACTCTTAAGACCCTTAAGATGCTCGTAGACTAAGATTTAATACCTCGCTCTAGTGTTGCAGACTTAACAGAGATTACCGAAATAGCGTTTCAATGTAGCGTATCAAGGCAGCAATTAAAATCTGTTTAATTGCAACCGTAATGTAATAAGCGTTTATTAATTACATAGCGTTAAAACGTATAGAATATTTTGTAAACAATTTCACAGGCCATAAAGATTCAATGAGCTGAGTATTCTCGTATTATGCTGATCCTATGTAAACAAATGACGTTGCTTCATAACCGGCAAAAGCTACAAATTGTTACAAAACGTCTGTTTACTTCAGTATTTGTAAATTCAAGCCGCCTCCTTATCATGACTGAACCATCTCGAGCGCAAGGTAACGAATCGTCAAGCGTGAGCACTTTATTAATATAAGTAACGCGACCCTTGTCGGCTATTCTACGAAATATAATAAACATGTGTTGTTGAATTCTTGGCTTTGACTAACTGACCGCAACTTCTTGTAATTTTTACTACATATAACTTTTTTGCCGGTGCATAATCTTTTGTTGTTCGATTGATTAGTCAGCATTTTATTTCATTTATTTGATTCCTTAAACTTAAAATAGCTAGCCATTGCGCAGGTGCTTGGTTACATCTGCGAACAGGTGCCGTATAATGCAATATGACACTTTAATGAGCTGAGAAGTAATAAAAAGCCGGAATTAAACTTACATTACTCAAGAGAAAGCCACCTTGCCGCTTGTCACCGATCCCTTATTACAGTCGTTTGTTCGCAATTTTCTCGACGTTTTTATAAAGGGGAGACAATGATAAAATATACCACTTTATTAAGCCTTTATATACCCGTAACACACGCTTTGGAGTCCTAGCCCATAAAAATGCGAAGAACTTTCTCGCTGAAAATGTTGAAACGTTTTTCTCCACACGTCCCGAAAGTAGAAGCTAAGCTATCTCCCAAAATGAATCGCTATTACGTAAACTCTTTAAGACTTTAAGTGTTTTTATCTGTGCACGTGTATCAATGCGACTGCTGGCCCTATTTTCTATGTTTGTTCGTAAACAACCTTGTCGGGTGGGTGTAAACTGTAAGAGCAAAGTTAACTGTGCTTTTGAGATAAACGAAGTGCAGGTGTTACGCAAGCGAATGACGCAGCCTGTACCTATCGACCGGACGGCTAACTGCATAACTCGTATTCCTGTACGCTAGTGCATCGCATACCTAGTAGGGCTGCGTACAGGATTCTGCCATCAGTGCTATTGTATATACAAATCTATTCACTGGCAAGTAATGCAAATATTTATAATTTGAATTGAGAACTCTGTTTAAAGTGAATGAAACAAAGTCATTCTTGGGTATTACCTGGACAGCTACCTCCGAAG
Organism: Pandemis heparana; assembly: GCA_963854515.1. Taxonomy (NCBI): domain Eukaryota; kingdom Metazoa; phylum Arthropoda; class Insecta; order Lepidoptera; family Tortricidae; genus Pandemis; species Pandemis heparana. Next base: position 6,764,853 of record OY978026.1, on the reverse strand, counting down.
GCATAACTGATGTATTATCTAAGAGTTTGAAATGAATACATAGAAGAAAGCTTTTTAATGTTTTATTGATGCTCAGAGCGCAAGAACCCGTACTCTCCGTTAAACCCAGGAGTCTTAGCAAGTGAGAGTAGACCTGGCTACGCCTTCAGAGCCTTGCAGTACCTACACAGTTGAATCCGTTATTTATACACGAAGCAATAAAATATTTTACATTTTCAATTAATATACAGTCCTCTAAGAATGACATTCGGGTTTGTCTTACTGTCTCTCTCACTACATTATAAAACCCTTATGAGTGATTGAGACAGCAAGGCATTCTAAGAACTCGCGGATTGTATGTCATCGCATTAAGGCAGTTAATATTATAAAAGAGAAGTGAGTGTTCACTTCCACAATCAGCGTATCATTGGCACTCCGGTTCACAATTTCCTGGTTGGTTGGTGGTTCCTGTACACAAGTTAATGTTACTTTAATGCGTACGCAGGTAAGTAAAGGTAGAATCTTCAAGGCTTTTTAGATTAAGCCGTCATTTTCCTTAACGCGTATGATCGCTCCCCAGACTAAGGTGAGGCGTGCTTACGAGGTATTCTCCTATTTACCTACTTACATAATACGCCTCTCCTGAGGCAAGTGGTAGCACCGTATTAGGCACTTCCGGCACTCATGTGACACTAATGAGAAACTTGCCAGCCTACATTTTAGCGGTTTGCTTCAGTAGATACTGGGATATGTTTATCAATCTACTTACTGATTTTAGTAACTGGTGACCAGGTAAGAACGACTTGGACATCTTTAAGGTCATTTTGTGCCATATTTATAATAGTAGTCTGTGAGACTTTTTAAGATCCTGTATTGTTAATGATAATGAGAAATAAATGAGACTTTATGCATAAAATACAAATAAAATAATCCGCAAGGCACGATTTCATTTTTCCTTATTATATATTTAGAAGGCTAAGTGAGATTTTGTAGCATACTTACACAAGGATACCTGTCTTAGCTCCGCCCCAGTAAGGTCTCAGCCTCAACTAGGTAATGTTCGATTTAGATATTTCGCACCGATATGATTCATTGTATTGGAGCAGGATCGTCGCATTCCTTTCACGCTTCGCAATAATCTGCAATACCTACCGCTTGGAAGCAAAAGACATTTAAATGTCGAAGAATAGGTCGCTTTTCCCTTGCAGCGTCTTCGTAACGACGGTTTCCGACGCTGTCCGTATATCATCTGAATGAGCACGAAACTATTTGAACGGAACTATCAAAATCATACGCCAAGTTACACTCGCAATAACTTTTATCGGTAACCGCAAGCCAACTCAATTCAAAGAACACAGGATCGATTTAAACTTTACCAACTTCGCTTTGCTTTCTGATTCAAACTACAGAGTAAAAGAAATTAAATAAATATTTGTTGAAACGGATTAAAGAAGAAAGTTCAGACGAATTTCCGACAAAGGTAAATTATAGGTTAAATAAAGCGCTCCATCTGAGAGGTAGGTAGTTAAAGAACGCACAGAGATGACTGATGGTATAAATAAATTAACCCAGTTCTATTCATCCGTCTGTAATTAAAGCAGATGAACCGCTTACGAAAAGATTCGTAACAAAAGTTTGTGGGGAAGGATGGTTTTTGTTGAAATGCCTCTGATTTATTTCGTAGTGGTCGTGGCATTCCCGGGAGCGGGCACTCACCCTGCGGGTGTCCGGGGCAAGGGGGAAGCGGGGCGGGGGGCAAACACGGTCCGGATTCCCAGCTGAGCTCTGAGCTGCACAACTACAAGCCAACACCCATTAACAAACACTTGAGAAAGCAATAGTCAATGTTGGTCAATCGTTACGATAAATTAGTCGATGAGCCAACAGAGAAAGGTTTATCCAACATTTAACGAATAACGAGATAAAAGCGTGAACAATACGCAATGTCTCGCTGGCGTTTATTAAGACGTTAATAAACGTCGATGGAATTCTCATAATAATAACCGTTTTCTGGTCAACTTTCATGGTATTTTAAGAAGAAAGCGCAAGTCTATGGGAACTTAAAAGCACAGTTACGACGTAAATGTAAAGAATAAGCAACAAGTGCTTGACAAACACAAACAAATCCCATGGTGTCGCGCGCCGCCATTCAGGCCCCTCGCGGAACAAAGGTTTGAGGACAAAAAACTCCTTGCGAAAGGTCTCTCAACTACCTGCTTTGAGGTAAGTAAGTCGCCGCAGTAATGGCCCCGCGAGGTGGGATCTTCGTCACCGATGTCGATGACACAGCGCGGCATGTAGGTACGCTTTTTATGGTAAGTAGGTACCCCAAGAATGCCTCGTTTCAAATTATTTTTAGCAGCTGATCTCCTCACGTGGACGTGACTCAGAACGGTCAATAAAAACTCGTAAATACCTACGTATTGTCCTCTCCAAACATCGAAAACCTTTAAAATTGGCAGCCCGGCGTGGGATGCTACGTGCTAACGATTTCAGTCCTGCATTTTTTTACGAGATTCGATATTTCGCTTGTAATGTCTTGTTGGATGACTTATCGAAAAAACAAGCTTCTTACTAGACGTAGCTGTTCCCTACAAAAGACCGGGCGTGAAACTTTAAGCGAATTTCGTTGATGTCTTTTCGATTAATCAGGAAGTTTGACATCGTTTGTCTTCGGTCATTCACGGAATTTTGCTTGTCTCTCTCAATGGACAGGGTTAAGGGTAATATATTTTATCACATTTTTGTAAGTCACGCCAAATTTTAGTCCATGCAAGGAAAACAAAACATGCAAAGGAAGGTTTGTTGCATGTTTGTTGACTCCAAGTCCTACCTTAACCTTTAGCTTGTGTTCACAGGAAAAACACCTAACTCTTAAATATTGATATTTTCCATAAGTAAGAATTTAGGGTGCGACCAGACCGCCGCGTTTACGCAGTCACGTGTCGTATGCGTCACGTTTTCTCACCGTTTCTTCATACATTTTGTTGCGATTCCGTAACGTCACCGTTTTTTAAGCGGCGGTGTGGTCGCACCTTTACACATATACATACGAAATATTATAAACGGGATGTGAACCGCGATTACCTTTATTGAGCTCCCGATATTTCGACCCGTCCCGGTGGTGGTTTCGTCCCGGTGTTTCGATATGTCTACCCGTGATCATGATACATGCAACTGTATCGAAATATCGGGAGCTCAATAAAGGTAATCGCGGTTCACATCCCGTTTATAATATTTCGAATGAACTTAACCGTGAATCATTAAAAACTCTCACATATACATAATTGAATAGGTAATTATTATTTTCTTTATTTAAAAAAAAAATAAACTTTTTGCAAAACAGATATACCCTTCCTACAAGTTGGAATGAATTAGGTACTAGGTGCTACAATTAAATATTTTTGATGCAGGTAGTTGCATCTTAGAATCGATCAACGTCAGCCGCCTTAAATTAACTGACATGTAATTAACAAAGTTTATTAAACTTGCATAATGAAGTATAATAATGAAGTACACCTGTTTACGCCGCACCTGGTTGAATTAGGGGAGCGAGCATCATTCCATGGCGGCAACTTTGTGGTCCCTACTCTAAATATTTATCCTTTGCGTGCGTGACTGGACCAAAGATGCTTATAATTTACCGCTTCGGGGAAGAATTCAAGCAACCAACAAAAGGTCGAAAACCCAAGATCGTTTTTCAAAAGAATTGGACATAATAAGAGAATGTGGTGTAGCTATAGATGAAGCAGTCAGACGACTGTCTAGTATAATACAATATCCGGTTTGTAGTACCTTATTCGCTGGCGGCATCAAATCCTCCACTAATACGGATTATATCTCGCTTCATTTAACTCCGTGGTGTCATCTGTTACACTTTATAGTTCTTGAATCACTAACGTAAACAGTTAATACACTTTATCACCAATCACCAAAACTTTTGTATTAATTTTATCCTATTGCGATTGCCTATAACTAATGTTAATTAACTATATGTTCTACATTAAGAAACTGTTAACACTAGTATGTGATATTTTTTTTGATCTTGTTTTAAGTTATGTTTTTCACTTATTATTGTTTGATTGTCGATTTCCGATTGTATAGGGGCCGCTTCGCAGTAGTATCGGAGAACGCGAGCGGCCGTCGACTGCTGGCGGAGCAGTAGCGTCGCGGCAACAGCATCGAGTGGGAGGAGGGCGATGCGACAAATATATACAATTGCTTTAAACCAGAGAGAGACAGACGTCATCACTAGCACAACTATTAACCAACTAATGAAAACTGTCACCTTAATCATTGAAACTATTCACTAATTCAGATACCCGCGTTTTTACAGTATTATACTGGTTTTACCTGTAGATACCTGTACCCTACTGCGTGTAAGATGTAGTTTAATTTGGAATCCTGTGGAGTGAAAAAGACGGAGGTTGCTCGGAGGCTCTACCACAGTATATATATAAGCTCTACCTCTACTCTTATGAACGTAGGAACAGCCGTACTCAGTATCAAAAGTCAAATGTTAATTTTAATTTGAATACAACGTACGTTAACGGTCGAAGAATCGCTTTCTGTCGAGGAAAGACTTTCAATCGCTTAACGTTGACTAAGTTTAGTACGTTACTTGAGGATGTAAGTTAATATTGAAGAAGTTGTGATTTCAATGGGAATATAATACTATCCTTAATATAGTCATGTCATTAATAAAATTGTACTTAGAGCGTATCTTTATACGAAACTAGCTCCTGCCCGCGACTTCGTCTGCGTAAATTTATTCATGTGAACCTTCCTCTTCAATCACTCTGTTTCAAAAAAACCGGATCAAAATCCGTTGTGTCGTTTTAAAGCTCTAACTCTAAGCATACATAGACACAGATAGACTGCGGAAAGCGACTTTGTTTGATACCTGCTATGTAGGTAGTGATTAAATTTGATTAGAGTTGAATTTGCCATTCCACTGTTTCGGGTCGGGAATAAACCCAAGTAAGATATCTATTACCATTTCTAAATTTGCTAAGTAAACAGTCAATTACCTAATTAACCTGACTAAAAAATAATAATTATAAATTAAAATTAAAAGCTACTTAAAAATAAAAATAAAAACTATAAACACTAAGTAAATGTGTTAAGTGAATTAAGTAAGCACAGACAGTTAGATTAGTTAGATAGATAGATAAAAACTTTACGTTCAATTTACTAATGTCACAGATATGGATGATTTCAATGGCTAGCTTAGCTTCACAAACTTATCGGAAACTAGCTTCTGCCCGCGACTTCGTCTGCGTAGAACTATACATATAAACCTTCCTCTTGAATCACTATCTATTAAGAAAAACCGCATCAAAATCCGTTGCGTAGTTTTAAAGATATAAGCATACAGGACAGACAGACAGACAGACAGAGGAAAGCTACTTTGTTTTATACTATGTAGTAGTGATAAGTGCAACATCTAATGGAGTATTTACAGTTTTTTTTTTTTTTTTTTTTTTTTTATGTAAGATACAACAACTAACGACCTTTATGAATGTCCTGGGGCCTTACCATGACCTCCTAATTCCGACTCAGTTCAAGTTTTAGCTGTCACTTTTAGTATTAATCTGACAGCGAGCGAACCTAAACTGAATCGCATTAAGACGTCATGGTAAGGCCCCTGCATCGTCCGAAGGCTTACACAAATCGTTTATTTACATACAACGTACGCAGTCGTTACGGAAATCGGTTCTCAGAACAACGTTCACGTAAAACTTGCACGCCAGCTCATTGAGCACAAGAATACGCAACGCAACCAGCATGAGTCAGAATAGAAGAACGCGGCTACTCGTCTATTTGCCTTTCTCATTGACGGAGCAAGAAAAGCTTCACTTTTACCAATTAGCTTGCGCACGGGCATCGACAGAGCACGCTTTGTTTCCCAAAACAAGTGAAAATCTATTCGCGATCGGCACACTTCCTTTATAGTTTCCATTTTATGAAAGTTCTGCCACAAGGTACGGTCTGTTTACAACCTGTTGTGTACCTTCGAGGCGTGATAAGATAACACATCTTTGTACATCCTCTGTAAATTTTGTGTTCTAGTGTTCCTCAAGAGCTCACTACTAACACAAAATACACAGTTATGCGATATTTACTAAGAGTAATACCTAATCTTCTTAATTTTAAGAAAATGGTTACTAACAGGCATGTATGTATGTACCTAAACTATTTAATGTGCAAAATAAACATAAAACAAAGACAATTCACAAACACTGAGATACATGCACAAAGGCGTACTTATCCCTTTAAGGGATCTCTTACAGTCAACCTTTGAGTGGATAAGAGGAGTATTATATTAGGGACGGACGAGTAATTTGGCATGTATGTACCTCGTAGCCGAAAAAGTGTCTACATAAATCATATTTATTTAGGAATTTTCGTAATCGGCTAGCTTCCACGCGGCAAATATTTTTATGCTAATGTAGAACAGAACTTTTACATTTCTAGCGTCTGCAGGCCCCTCTTCTCCACTGGGCACTATGGGCACGTGCCCAGGGCCCCGCGATCGAATGGGGCCCCCTAGTTCCTGCCAGATTACCAAATGATAACCGATATTTAGGTCATAGGGGCCCCATGATCCTAATGTGCCCAAGGCCTCAAATAGTTTAAAGACGGCCCTGAGCGTCTGTAAATTTTTCACATCGGCGGTCAACCCGCCAACTGTATACTTACAGCTCTTAAAACTTTGCTGACTGTTTTTCCGGCAGTTTCGAGTCGCTGATGGTATATCTTCCGTATAAATGATCAATGGTAGTTGTGTATAGGGCATTTAAATAATTAAGTAACATTATAACGACAATTTCCAAAGTAATAAGTCATACAGAAGTATTTGAAAACGCGTATTTATTAACACTGCCGTAATGCAATGGAAACAGACTCAGCGTAATACAGCCTTCATAGGAAACACTGAGCTTCCATTGTTCGTTTCCTTATTTCATTACGTGGTGAACTTTCGAAACAAAAGAAATCTTTTAAATCGTTTTCTTGGCTGAATTGCTAGAAAAATGAAATTGCACCGGCGTTGATAGTCAGAATGACAGAATAAGCCAATTGTTCTTTGGAAGTAGTCAAAAGTTCTGGATATATAAGAATGTCGTTTCCAACCACCATTAACCCTCATATTGACTAGTGTACATTCGATCCAATGTCGACAAGTTCTGATTAAATTGAACCCCTCACCAAAATACGCTAAGCATTTAATGAAATTCCGTCAATGCCGCTTTCAAATGCGGGAACATGTAGACAGTAATTTTGTCCAGATGTCACGCAGCACGTCGGAAGGGTATTAGCATCGCTAACGGACGCGAGACAGTGGAAATCGAACCAAACAGCGACTGACCCCTTTGTACAATGAATAGTAATGACCTTTCTTGGCTTGTACGCGACACGATTCCAACCTTACATTATAGATCCATCAGTGCTGTACAGGTAGTTTCAAACTTTGATATCGATTGGGTCACGCTACGATTTATTTTCGAACTGTTAGTACCTGCGTTCCTTCTACAGACAACACTAATGGTTTAAACATTTACGCCTAACAATCAGACCGGTCAAGGTATCAAAATCAAAATGTAAAACCCATTTTTAATCTAACTAATATTATAAATGCGAAAGTATGGATGGATGGATGGATTGTTTGTTTGTTAATCAATCACGCCAGAACGGCCCAATGGATCTGGATGAAATTCGGCACATAGATAGAGAAAAGTCTGGAATAGCACATAGGCTACTTTTTATCCCGGAAAATTGCGTAGTTCCCGCGGGATAGCGATAAACGAATTCTTTGCAGACGAAGTCGCTGGCAACAGCTAGTATCAATATCAATTCATGAACTGACTCGTTTCATCAACGTGGTGATTAAGTATGTCCTCATCTCCGAGATATGCACTACTCATAAATACAACAATTTTATATCACCACTCAAGAGATCTCTGTGTCAACGTTAAGAATGAAGACGATAAACTTGTAACGGTGGCTCTAAAGGTAAATTAGACCACCCTTCACGCTATAATTTGGGTTAAATCAGTAGGTAATGAAGTCAATTACAACGAGCCCATTATACAAAAAGCCTGAGCCGCTCGCTCGACGGTAAGAACACTTAAATTCATCCCTCGCTCTTAACAGCTTTTGACCTTAAAAGCGTCACTGCTGGCGACTTACGACTCTTTTCATAAATTTAAATAATTCTCTTCCCGTATCTACGAAGGTTATTTGTTTAAATATTCATTATTTAAATTATTTTTCTTTAACTCTGTCGGTGTGTGAGAGCATGCTTTTAAGATACATTTTTCATATAGGCACGTTCTTGGTAACATAACTATTATTTAGGATTGAACAGGACTATTCAATGAGGGAAAGACTTAAAAAAATTAACAATCGACAAATTAAGAATTCGAAACGTGTATTTTTCCCTATGCACCCAAGTATATTAAATACGCAATAAAAAAAAATCTCTATTTGTCCTGTAACACTATATCATAGGTACCTATTGCTTTTCGAACAGAGTACCAAGTAGACTGGCCACAGGTGACCCTGGCGCTTACCTCTCTCAAAGGCTAGGAATAGCAGTTCAGAGAGGCAATGCGGCCAGCGTCTTGGGGTCGATGCCTATGGCGGAAAATTTTGACGACATATTTACTTTATCTAATCTAACTTATATTATAAATGCGAAAGTATGCATCCATCCAACAAACAACCATCCATCCATCCATCCATATGGATGTTTGTTTGTTACTCATTCACGCCAGAACGGCCCAACGGATCTGGATGAAATTCGGCACATAGATAGAGAAAAGTCTGGAATAGCACATAGGCTACTTTTTATCCCGGAAAATTGTTTAGTTCCCGCGGGATAGCGATAGACGAATTCTTTGCAGACGAAGTCGCTGGCAACCAGCTAGTAGTTTTATAATTAGTAGTAGTTTTAGTATTAGTCTGTTTTAAAATATTGCTTTGTTTATTTATTGAATAAAGTGTAGTAGACTGTATACATGTAAATTATTTAGTTTTAAATAAAATGATGTGACTAAAACAAACATGAAAAGCGTTCTTTAAAACATGATGACACTGTAAAGAAGTACTAAATAAAATTTTATTGGGAAGGAATAGTGACGTGGTGCTGACGCCAATTGGTCGCGGTGGGACCAAATTAACTTTCCCTGCCAAAAACTACGTTTGATCTAAGATTAGAGTTGACCGAGATGTTAGCAGTAACGAAAACATAACATTTTGAAATCAAATATCATTGATGTTGAACATTGCGATAGATATGTTGTTTATCTACATACATAATATCACATCTTTATCCCTTACGGGGTAGACAGAGCCTAAGGTAACAAAACCTCAAGGCCACTTTTAGCATGATTGTGGACGTAGGTATAGGTGGAAAGGGAATCAAAATAGTGATGGGTTGATAGCCGCATCGACTATAACATGATTCGCAAGATTTTCTCCTATTCCCTCGAGTTTATCTAGGATGAAACATATCCGACTATTGATTATTAATGTTATTATTATTAGCTCTGAACAAGATGAGCAAGCCCCAATCCTCAACATAAATAGGTATATAGGTACATCAATTGTAATATTACTGAAAACTTCAGATTCAGATTTATTTATTCGCAATAAGTGTGGATTACAATGGTCTTACATTTTACAATGGGATGAGAAAGAACTAAAGATAATCGAGAGATGTTCTTGGTTTATTTGAGGCTGTCTAATGGCGCTGTGAACATGATGTTGCATTGCCTGATATCGAGAGATGCACAAAGAACAAACAGTTGAATCGGCCGATAGTACCCGGAACGAGACCTGGGTGGTATTCTATAAGACCTCACGGACCAGTGGCGTAACTATAGGCTGGCAGAGCTGGCAAAATGCCAGGGCCCCCCAGCTCTACGGGGCCCCGAACTGGTTTGGCCTTGAGCGCAGAAGGGAAGATGATGCACTTCTTTATAGTGAGGAAGGGCTGATGAATTTGCCGTGGGCCCCTGACGTTGTAGTTACGCCACTGTTACGGACTGTACTACCCTCACGCTGTAGGTACCTACTGGTTTGTTAAACTCTGCCTTGCTACGAAGGAGTCTGGTGGTAGCCAGGGGAGTGTTTTATGAATTTTATCTAAGAGGCTAAGGCTATAGTCACACAAATAACTTAAGCCTAAGGAAGAAAAACTTTGTGCATGTATCTCAGTGTTTGTCAATTGTATTTGTTTTACGTTTATTTTGCACAATAAAGAGTTTACATACATACATTAAAAACTACCTAGTTAAAAATGTGACCTAAATAATGATTTAGCGATAAATCAAGTCGGTAGGCAACCAATGAAATGACAAGGAAGGCATAGATTTTAGTTAGAGCTATTTTACGCCATTACAGTGTCTTTTCAGAATACCGCTATATACACCTACGCCAGCCAGTCTAGACTTTTCATTAGGCTCGCCGCACTGTGCTTGGTCCTATTGTATCCGGTTTTCATCTCGTATAGCTTTGTATTCTGACTGCCGCTTACGAATTCCTCAGTCAAGAAAAGAGGCGAATATTAAGATGTGGCGTGGCTAATTATGATCGGACGGTTATTTATCGCAATCAAACGTAACTGCTTCGAAATATCGGGGGCTCGTTTAGATCAATCTTTGTCCAGTGTCACGTACAATACAATCAGTGATATTTTTTTCCTAATTATGATAGTTAAATTTGTATGATTTTAAGTATTAATGTTGAAAACCACATTTGTGTCTTGAAGCTAAGCAATATTTACTAAGTACAGTGTTTTTCTTTACTTCCCCATATAAGGCACGTTGATGTAAAAATGACGAATTACAACAAACTTTAGGTGGAAAGTTACCGTGTACGAAAACTTACAACTATTGCGTCACATCCAACACAATAAAGTTTTGTAAACATTGAATGGGACATCATTCGAGGAACTTATTACGTTACGACACGTGGCATATATAAGTAAGTAGATGTTAGATGACAGAGCCTAAGCTGGCTTCCCGGGAGCGAGTTGCGGAAGCAGCAGACAGGGATTTCACTCGAATTTTCCCGGTTTTCCGGTTTTGCTGGGAGATGTGACGAGTATGATATTTAAAATTATTTTTCGATATTATTCTTTTTATAATATTTTTTTATTATTTTCCGTGTAAAAAGTATCCCTTTTAACGTGAAATGTAAAATGGAAGTGTGATGTGTCATTTACTAATAGTGAAAATTAATGCATATCTATTAAACCATAGCTTTTGCCCGCGACTTCGTCTGCGTAGAATTAGTATTTTGGGTAGCTTATTCTTAGTGGTAGGCAAACATTCAATTAGAGCACAAATTAAATATAATTATCCTTAGGGTATTACATCTTCGTAGTAAATTTCACTCCCCTATTCACATCTTTGACAATTTCTGCAAAAACTATTCTATTCCCTTCCCCGGGACCATAACAATATCCATCCCAAATTTCGTTTAAGTCGTTTCATCGGCTTAAAGCGCTGTCAACAGCAAATTACCTTGAGCAGCGCCACTCTTTACACATATGGTTCGCGTGCCTGTTAGTGAAAGAGAAGAAACTATTTCGGCAGCTTGGCGCGCGTCTAAAATATTGCAAATAACACAAATAAAAAGAAATTAAAAAAAAGAATGGATTATTTGTGAAATATGACTCGTTAGCTGTCTAGGTATGAATATGTTGACTTCATGTTTTTAATTGCAGACCCATACGTCGAAAAAATAAAGACATAGAACCGTTTAATGATGATTTTAAGACCAATCTTTGCAATTATTTTCTATCGAGGCGATTTTGTGCAGTTATGTATCGAGTCCGTCCAGCGTGTTTGAAATATGACGAAAATTAACATACTTATATTTTTTTTGTGTGTAGTTTTTCTTAAAAAAGTGCTCAAATAACATCAATTTCAACAAAATTAAGCGCGAAGAAGGCAAAAGAGAGACGCAATTTTACATAACGGAGGCATTTGCCCAGAAGTGGGACACTCAATTAGGCTAATATAAAAAAAAACATACATCAAGTTCCCGGCCATAGCTTTACTTTTCGGATTTTTCTATGTGTTCTAATTTTCAGTGTCGTTTAGAAATTATACATCAAGTAGGCAAGTACCTAGTTATTTTTAAGGTTTGTTAGTTTTCTAAGTGACTTTAACGCCATTTCATGCCCTATAGATATGAAAAAAAAGGTACCTTCTAACGATAGCTACTACCTACCATAACATATTAATTGTCAACCCAATTTTGCCCCCTCCACAGGTCTTCTTTAAACCGCTGAAATACATAATTATTTATTTTTGTGTCTAATAAAGTCTCAAAATAAAGTTCCTCCGTTTCTCAAGGTCAATTTTTTCTCTGTAAGTACTTACCAAATTTCATAAAATCGGTTCAGTGGTTTAGGCATGAAAGCGTAACAGACAAACAGAAAAACGAATTTACTTTCGCATTTCGCTTTTTCATGAATAAATGTTTTCTTTCTTTCTTTTTTTCTTTCATTTATAATATTAGTAGAGAAAGGGATTATTATAAATCATTTTTTTGTAAAAACCGCCTGTTGCGAGTCGGACTCGCGCACCGAGGGTTCCGTATAAATTTGGCAAGTGAATACGATATCCAGTGTTAGCAGAGCCCTGTTCCTAAGCAAAATGTAGGCAGTGTGAGGTCATTTTATATTGGAACCTATGACCTACCATCATACAAAATTTGAAATTTCTAAGACAACTGGATACCTACCTAGTAGGTAGTACCTACCCAATATTTTTTGAGAGCACGGCGATTTGTATGGAAACACCCTTTCTAATGACTGTACCTTGTTATTGTATAGATTTAAGGCTTAATCTTTTCACAACTCCAAGGGACCGCAGATCTACTGTACCGGTTATTTTATTAATTTCAACTTTATACCTACCTACACGCGTTTCTAAAGAAAAGGAACTTGACAGACGGACAACTAAGTGATTCTGGGTTCCTTTTTTCCTTTAAGGAACCTTGCAAATAGATACTTCCTAGGTACGAATAATTTCATTCATATAGCCTAGCGACATCTATTAACGAATAGCGGAACTAATTCATCCATAGTAAACTTTACTATTATTCTGTTGCTTAGTATTATCACAACATATTACATGTACTACATTTTTGAACTCAGGACTTCTTCCTCTTTCATTTGGTATCCCAATAAATAATGTATCAAAAAATATTTTTGGTGGACCCCCCCTTTTTGTTTTATATCTCGACTTCTAGGTGGAATTTCGAAAAAAACGCGACATGGGAGTTTAAGATAGACCTCCAGCAATACAATAAAAAAAACCGCATTCAGTTTGGTACAGTAGTTTTTGCGTAGCGCGGTAACAAACATACAGACAGACAGACAGACAGACAGACAGACAAAAATTCTAAAAATTGTATTATTGGCTTCTACGGCGCTTATAGAGGAACCTTAGTTTATTTTTTCTTTAATATCTCCTATGTACAGACATCGACCTGTTACAATTTTATTATATGTATAGATTGTCGATTAGGTTAGGTTAGGTTACATAAGCTAACTTGATGTAAGGTCTTCATAAAATTTTCGGTTGGAGCTTTAAATTAGCACAATAATGCATCGAGCACAGGTTAGTTTAGTAGTTACATAGCCCACTTTCCATCATGTTAGTAAGTTTAAGTCTTCTGACCTAATTTGTTTGGTAATTACATTATCAGTATCAGTAGAAATGTTTTTACATCGTCTTGCAGTAAACAGTTATCGATTTTTATTTTAAACTCAGTTTAGCAGTGTTAACATGTACGGAATTTTCAAACGTAAACCAGTTTTAACGACTTAAAACTAGTTACTATTTTGCTGCTAGTAACTCTTTAGATCTGACAGTGCATTGGCAGAATTTGCAGCGTCTAACTTCATTTACACTCTACCTATCTCTTTATTTGTTTTAACGTTTGAATAATGTAAAGAGGTCAAACCACAACTTTTTCCTGGAGCAAATCAGTTTTACTGCCTGATTTACCACTTTTATCGACGTGCTAACGGCAGCCCTAACCTCGAGTTATAGCAGCGTGCTAAGTACGTGACTAATGAAAATTAAAAGAGTACCATTTTCATGTAGGTACACTTTAAGTAAACATTACTCTTTTTATCATGTTTCCCTATATTTACTTTGAAAAATATTAGATTTATATTAGATCACATCTTCACTTGCCATCAGGCATAGTTGTGGTCAAACGCAAGTGAGTTTTTTCAAACGTCATCATAAAAGTTAATTGTCAAAAGTTCCACAGAGTCTCACAGAGTACATTTTTCAAAATCGACTACATTTTTTTTCCTCCAACTTTAGACAGCGTGTGCGTCTTCCGAATTCTTCGATTCTTCCAAATATTCCCACAGCGTAGTCAAAATAAATAAACAGGACTTACCATTCCCACAGATGCACGAGACAGTCGAACATCACGCATCCATGTTCAGCGCTCATGCAGGACGCAGCTGGGACGGCCGCCATTTTGGATCACAAAAGTCAGTCAAATTGAACTCGCTCACTTATACCATAATCAGTCACACCATGGTGACACTCAAGTAATTTCGTGAAGGTAATTTCTGGAAAGAGAAAAGTGCCAATTAGAAACGCGATAGGATGAACGTGAGCATGATGAAATAAGATGAAAGTAAAATTACATTGTTATTGCGTTCTTTACGTCGTAAACGGTGATGACAGAATTAATTTTGTAATGGATTTATTAATTTCACTTGCGTTGCGGGTAATTGATATCGTAGCGGTGCCAGTGTAACTACTTAGCAAATGAAATTAAAAATAAATTGCTCTTTTCACTTATTATAATAAAATATCTAATAGCCTGAAATTTACCAGTTCTCTTTTGTTATTCGCCCTGTAACATTAATGATATTAATAACAGCCGTTCAGGATAGATGAAATAGGTAGGTGGCTACTTTAACTTGAGTTTCCTTAAATATTTGAGATGGTGGACGAGGAAGATAACGTTAAATACCAACATTATGTTATGTATTTTTAAGTTCGTAATACAACGCAAAAGTTCACCAAAGTTAGCACAAAGAAAAACTTCCTCCTTTGTGTACGTCCTCCGAGAACCCACACAAACGGCGTCGATAGTCTTTAATACTTGTTTATAGCTTTTTTATTATTAAATAAATAAACAGCACTTGAAATTAAACTTTCATTGCGTTCTACGAGCATTATGTATTAATATGTACCAATAATAAATATTTAGCTGACACCGGACAGCAATACTGGTTTACTCTTTCCAGAACAAAGTAAGTAAGCTATAATCACAATCAATATAAATTAATTAAATCTTGGCTTTCACCATAAAAGTGCTACGCGTATCTGTTAAGTATCTGATAAATTGATTGATACACAGCTGGCGCCTGCACCGTCGCTGGCGTGGCTTCTCTTTAAAGACAGAACGACCGATATCGATAGGCAGACAAAAAATATTTTGTTCTTCATTCTTTAGCACAGCTATATAGCAGCTTTAGAGCTAGATCAATTACTAAAAGGGAGCTGAGGCCTTACCATGACGTCTTAATGCGATTCAGTATAGGTTCGCTCGCTGCCAGATTCATACTAAAAGTGACAGCTAAAACTTGAACTGAGTCGGAATTACTGCTTCGTATCGTTCTGTTTCAGCAATTAACACAATTTTGATTACAGGGACATGCGGACTAACAGTTTAAGTTACAACAAAGAGCGAGTTACATCAGGTTACTTCACTACTTTATAAAAAACAAAGTCCTCCACCTCGTCTATCTGTATGTCTCTCTGTTCGCGATAAACAAAACAACACTGAACGGATTTTCATGCGGTTTCCATCATACATACAGACATTGTTTTATGAAATAAATCATTTTCATTTTCACATAGATTCACTAGGAAGGTTTAGGTATATAATTTGGTAATGTTTTTTGTAAATTGGTTGAAATATGGAAATAATTGACAACATTTCATTTTTATAACACCTGAAAATGTATAATGGTTCGAAAGCATTTTGCCTCTTGATCACTGCAATATGTTTATATAATTTTAATATCGCTTATTATAAAAAATAATTAAAAATATGTCCTAATTTTACCAAAACTACCACAGGATAGGTGAAACGCCTTTGCTTTTTTCAAGAGAAAAATAAGCGATCATAATTTTGTATTTTTGACAACTTCAAAGTACAAGGGGGGCAACTCTGAAATTCTATTTTCGAAGTTCGTTGCATACCTTCTCTCTCACTCTCAAGATAATGACTATTAGATGAGCGGAAAAGCACGAAGCGAACCTCGAAAATCGAATATTGGAGAATAGGGCCTGACATTGACAATTTGAAATTAACGTCAGTTTTTTTTTCTATAGAAAAAAGACAAAGGGATAAGTGTGCATTCTGTGATAGAATTGGAGTTACGCCCTTTTAGAATAAGCAGAAATTAATAAATTAAATACGAGCCCTAGCAAAAAAATTTAACTGTCAGCATGTTCATCTTTTCAAACAAAATACAGAGAACCATTAAAATTATAGGCTCCGAAATATGAAATGTTGTCAATTGTGGCAGCGCCCTGTTAATATGGCATCCGTGCGACGCGGGGCAGGTCGCTAGTTAATAATAACTTCTACCATATATAGTCTGTTGACTATTTTGACGTGTATTTGACAAAAACCAATGAAATATATGTAAGTCAATGTCGTTGGTTATAGTTAAATTGACGTTGTTATTGTAAAAAAAATATGATGGATTCTCTTTACACTTGACTGACCAATCACTTTAGAAGTTTAGGTACTAGTACCTAGCGCAAATGTTGATAGTTCTAGCATTCCGGTGGGCGCGGTCCGTGTACTGTGACCACAGTAAACCACCGAGAAATGAATAGACGTTGTGGTGTGGTGAGGCCTCACAGCGGTACTTTAATAGCGCCTTTATAAAAGGGCCGCCGGAAAATGTCTGAATTCTAATATAAAGCGCTGAAAACCAAGCATTCGCAATTTTATAGCGCTTGTTAGAGTCTGTCTAACCAAAGCTGAAACTGTAAAAGCGCGGCAATTTCAAAAAATCATGACCGGGTAACACAGGATCACTCACACAGCTGCAATTTTCTTAGAGAAATGTCAATTTGACATACAACATGACACCTCAGATAGACACACTTAAAGACAAAATGTTGCCAATCAAATAACTAGTGGGTTCAGCTTTGGTTAGACAGACTCTATTCCAGTGGTGGGCAAACTTTTTTCATGGCGGGCCAGAAAATCACAGATATTTCAAAGAAGGGCCAAAATTATACTAAAATGCAATTTTTTTGACACATGACGCATGAACTACGTGGCTAGTCTAGCTGGCTCCTTTGCCTTCGCATCTATTATTCTATTTTATACAGCAGTACCCTCTAAATATCGTCATCCTGTGCCATAACACTCCAATTCGAAGGAACGCCGGCGGGCCGCATTAAATTCTTTCGCGGGCCGGAGTTGGCCCGCGGGCCATAGTTTGCCCACCACTGCTCTATTCGATATCTCTCCTTTACTCATCTATATCTGGGGGGTTACCATGGCGTCTTAATGTGATTCAATTCCGATTCAGTTTAGGTAGATATCCCCGAGTAATATTGGCTGTACTTAGATTTTTAAATAAACGAAAATATTTTTCGAGTGGACATGCGCATTGCTATAAAAAAAATTACTATCGATGTGACTATCGATAAATGAAGTCGCGGACAACAGCTCGTTTTTAAAAATAATTGCATAAATAAAAAAAATGCGTATTCTTTGTATACAAAATCTTTCGAAGTTATAAAGATTAGTATGGAACGTAACAATAACAACCTACTTGTAGTTATATGACTACATAGACATGGGCCTCTCGGCATTAAGAACCACACTAAAATATGTCATAAATCCTACAAACTATAAACTCGTGAGAAATCTGGAGCACAGCTGGGAACTCAATAAATGATGTAGTTTTTCTCAGTCGAGGCCATATAATTTACGTGCCGAAAGGCAAACTTGATAATATTTTTCTCTGAACTTTAACATTTTGTAAACTTTTAGAAATATTAGTGAAATTTAAGCTTCTTTTAAGAGAGCTTCTCTTGCAATACGAAAACCAAGTCGTTGCCTAAGGCAAGCTTACTCTGTGGTACTTTTTCACAATACACACACACAGGTAACACTTTCCAGTTTCTTCGACTCTACACCAGTGTCCTCTGTGGAAAAGTTTTGTTTTAATAACTTTAAAACGCGACGGGAGCCACGATAACTGACGCGTTCTATCATATTCTGGAACATCGTTTGTAATTTTCATTTGCCCGCTCGTGCCGCACGATTCAGTTGCAAGAAACCGTTTACAGACGTAATGTTCATTGTCATTACAGTCATTAGTAATTAGGTAGTGTACTGTACAGCAGTGAATCCGATCACCATTATTCGCGCTCCATTTGTCGCATCAATCGCCAGGCCGTTAACTTTTTCGATACCCAAATGATCCAGCAAATATAGCTTCTCGGAGGAGAAATACTGAATCAGACTTTCTGTAAGAAAATAACCTGCGTGATCCGCTCAGAGTTACTAAGCCAACCTGCCCCATCTCATCTGGGATTATAGTCTTAGATGCCTACCTACTTATGTGCGACCATAGATTACCGAGTCCTTCTACATTCTTTCTTTACTTATACAACATATTTATATGCCTAGACGGACGTTCCGTGACCCAATTGTGCGGATGTTTTGAAAAAAGGACAAAGAGTACTTAGGTACCAGAAACCGACGAGC
Source organism: Pandemis heparana (assembly GCA_963854515.1). NCBI lineage: Eukaryota > Metazoa > Arthropoda > Insecta > Lepidoptera > Tortricidae > Pandemis > Pandemis heparana. Next base: position 6,746,073 of record OY978026.1, on the reverse strand, counting down.
ATTTATGAAGAGATTGATGAATGTGGATGAAGCGAAAGAGGTATGTCAAGTAGTATCTGCCTACCCCTATGAGAAAGAGGGGTGACGGTATATATGTATGTATGTATTTATAAGGCAGATGGTCTTTAGGGATAACTCTCGTTCGTCTTACGATTGCTAGCGATACATCGTAGCTCTTGCTATAAATAATGTAGGGCATAAGTAGCTGTGTAGGGTAGTGGGCAATTCACGTGATTGAACGGCCTGTCGGGCACACCTTCCGAATCATACCGACCTAACATATGGTAGGAAATGCGAGCTCTTAATAATGAATAGCCTTCTTGGACAGTTTTATTTCCCGATTTGTTACACGCGTAGGAAAAGTTATTTTAGTTATTTTATACACCCGAATAATTATTGACTAGGAAAGTATTTAATAGTCTTGATTGTATCGCTAATGGCCGTTGGTGACTTCTTTCTTTAACTAAAAACTAAAGACTTACGAATACACAAGTAAGTGGGGAACGAATTAATAGCTATTAATTTTTAGTTATACGAGTTATGTTCCGTGAGTGATTGAATAATAACAAAATATTATTTGTAGGTTTATTTTCGTGTCGCCTACAAAAACAACGTCGTCGTCACAAACTTCTACATTTTGACGTCGTTACGACACAACAAAAGTATTCCTGTTTATATATTTACATAATCAGTCGTTCAAAAGGGCTATAACTTTAAAAAACTATGTTTCGGCTGTGTTAATGAACTTTCATTGCAAAGCGACAGTCACCTACTTACAAGGAGAGTTATCATAAGATGATCGGGGCGTGTGCTGCGACCAGACGTTACTAGTGAAAGTGTCCCTATCCAACCAGCAACGGTACTTAAGGTACCGAAATAACGTACACCACGATTTGTGAATGTTCGAGACTCATTGATGGAACCGAAACGTAATGATGCGGTAAAGAGTAATAAACCCTCAAGGGAACAATACGGATTGAACCGTTCGCAAGTGACGAATGGGCACCGACCGTTGGATAGTGTGTCGCGTCATGGAATGCATAATTCATGGTCACTACCTCGAGCTTTCCTCTCGTCAACTCGTCACACCACTTGAGCTACTAGCGGTGTGGGCAAACAGCTTTCCACGACGCGCGGCCCTACGTCCGCCATTATACACGTTCAATCAGTTAATAGTTGCGCAAACGGCTACAGTTATAACTAGTTAGATATCTAAAAACCGCGCACAGAGTTTCTGACGTTTTTTTTTTAGATATCTACAGAATATTATAAAAATATTCAAAATTAATTGGTAAATGGGTAGAGTGATGTCAATTTTTCCCCTATAGCCATGTGAAATGTACGTAGTGTAGCTACATAGTTAACTCCCTATTCTATATTTCTATTTATGAGAACTTTTTGTTCTGTCTTTAAGAAATTCGTTTGAAAAAATGTAAGAAATAAAGTCAAACTCGAAGGCTATGAATCAACGTAGAGCTTTAAGTGTACTGCCAATAACTAACCCATGTGAAGTAAAGTAGGTACCTATGGAATAATGTTTAGATCTCATCTATCTCAAGCGTAGGGAACACGCTCTCAAAAACGGATGAATTTGATAAGACTGTTACGCGCACCCCATAACTTATCCCCTGGCGTCTTGACGGTAACCCAGACTGTCTGTCGAGGGGACAAATACCTACTGCCTTTCTAAAAGACGTATATCCCTCTAAAGTGAGAGACACATACGTCCTTTTTTAATGGGACGGCTGAATTTTTGGCAAGTCGCGGGAGCACGCATTCCCGGTCAATGTCCTGGTGCCGCACGATTTTGGCATTTGAAGGAGGCTCGGATGTTACGTATGAATATGACATAAAAGAAAATGGATGCTTTAGGTTTTTGCGGGTATATAACGTATACCTAGATACGATTTCGTCATTGGATAATCAAGCTGTAACTGTTGTCGTTTATTTTTGTACACAAATAAGACAATACCCAACACAAATGAACTTGGTAGTTTTTTTTAATCGTGATTTTAATGTAAAGCTCAGTTTAATAGTGTCGAAACGCATGGAACTGTCAAGCTTAAACCAGCTATAACTACAGTATTTAGATTTCTTATTTCCTGCAAGTCGACCTTAGTAAAACACAATGATTGGAATAAAATCAAGGAAAAGTTTTAATATTTAAGTGAATAGGTATTTGCTTGCGTTTATGGCTATGATATTAATACTTACATTTTCATTCAGGCAACAACCCTGATTTATTTACTGACTAAAAGGTGGCTATAGTAAATTTAACCCTAACAGGCCAGTGCGTAACGTAATTGCGTTACATAGAATTTTAACCAAAACAATAACTGCCTACCTACGTACTTCTTTTTATTTTAAAATCTCATAAGCTGGAAAGGTATGCCCTAAATCTGGTCAAATGTCTAACCCAACATCAAACCAATGCGCCATTCAAGATTGCACCTGTGTGAAATATTGTTATTAGGTAATTTACAGATTGTCAACAATCTGTTGGTAAAAATAACCCCTACTAAACAGGCTTGCGCTGCGGCCACAAATCAATGACCACACGCGACAAAAACGCAGAAATTGCATAATGAACCGTACCAATAACTGGGTCATCTAACAACGTGCCAATAATTATAACACTTACCCAGTCACTCCTGAAACGTATCTGCGTCGCACTTTGTTTATGCTCGTAAAACTGACGATTTAATACAGAAACTGGGAGTATCCCAACACTGACTTTGTAAATTAATTATTTGTTAAAAGATATGGTAAATATAGAGGCTTTTGAGGTATTAATGTGTTTTTCTAACGTGTAAAACGTATCGATCGAGCGGCGCGCGGCCGCGCGGCTTTGGAGAGAGTGTGGACGCCACGGGGCGGCACCATACCTCACCCTCGCCCCTTGCGCGCGTTTTCCTCGATTTCCCGCCGACGAGGGTTGTTTGTGCCACTACAGACTCCTAAACACTATTCGGGAAATGTTGTGGTATAGCTCGCGCGGCCCGTTTGTCGCGGGCCGGTTATTGTGCGAGCACAAAGGTCGCGGCTGGTACAATGCGCGCGCCCGCGTCATGTTATGGTCCAGCAAGTAAGCGCAATCTTGCTGCGAGAAGTTATAGGACAATGTTTGGTATATGATAATTTATGTTCCCAGTTTTTTATACAACAAGGCCAAAGAACAAGTGGGTCGCCTTATGGCCAACTGGCCACTGACCGGACACACGCAAAACCAGAAGATTACGGGTGTGTGACCATCCTAAGGCTAAGAAATAATAGATACCTCATGTGCCTGTCATTTCACCGGCTAAGTACTCCTCACGCTGGGGACACAAGCAACGCACACACTGCTGCTAGGTGGCGGGATCAGCGAGCAAGATGGTAGTAACTATCCGGACGGACCTTGCCTAAGTTGCTATCATCCGCCGTAAAATGCAGAAGATAAAAGAAAAACTATCGCAAAGGGTAGTTTCAAAATTAGATAGACCGTTTTTCCACTTAGTTACTAATGCTACGGTAGAGTTCAATCAGTGTGCGACGCGAGTGTCAATAAAAACAATAGAGCTATCGCTACTAATATTATAAATGCGAAAGTCTGTGAGGATGGATGTTTGTTACTCTTTCACGCCAGAACGGCTTAACGGATCTGAATGAAATTTGGAACAAAGATAGATTATGGTCTGGAATAAACACATAGGCTACTTTTTATCCCGGAAAAGTGCGTAGTTCCCGCGGGATAGCGATAAAGGAATTCTTTGCAGACGAAGTCGCGGGCAACAGCTAGTTATGTATATAAAACTTTAGGCTCCCAGACAGTGTTTCAAGTGCCAAAAATCACCCCCACCTACCTCATCTCACCTCTCACACGTCGTTTGTGAAACACATAAGTGTGGGAGCTCCATTAGCTTCGTTGGTGGCCGCGGATCTCGCCTGTAACATAAACAGGGGTTGCAAGTCGAGGGGTGGGTCGAGATAAAACACTCCACAGCAGGAAGAGAATAATGTAGTGCATTCACAACTTTATAAATAAACCTGTAGTACTTAATTTACTACCGATAGATACCGGAAATACTGTAGTAGCTACGTACGTACACGTATACGTAAGGTTTTTTTTCTGAAAATAGTTATTTTGGCTTGATCTTATTCATAGTTACATTTTAAGGAATGGAAGTACCCCAAGTACTAACAAAAACTTATTTATTTACTAGCTGTTGCCAGCGACTTCGTCTGCAAAGAATTCGTTTATCGCTATCCCGCGGGAACTACGCAATTTTCCGGGATAAAAAGTAGCCTATGTGCTATTCCAGACTTTTCTCTATCCATATGCCGAATTTCATCCAGATCCGTTGGGCCGTTCTCGCGTGATTGAGTAACAAATAAACATCCATCCATCCATCCATCCATCCATCCATCCATCCATCCATCCATCCATCCATCCATCCATCCATCCATCCATCCATCCATCCATCCATCCATCCATCCATCTATCCATCCATCCATACTTTCGCATTTATAATATTAGTTAGATTTATACATTGTCAAGTCATGTACATACAATACATGTAGTGATGTTAACATTGCTCTAAGTCAGTCCATGACGCCCCGTAAGGTTACACAATAATAATTAATATTTAAATCTAAGATTATAATAATGATGGCAAAACATGCCATGAAATTAATTACATTAAACTATGCATTGATATTATTAAATACTTAATAGGTAGTACACTTACTTTACGAGTGGTTATAAATGTGTTATGTAGTACCTATATTATCTACTGGGTACAGTAGGCGGCATATAATTAAAACGTGGAGGGGATATGCGCAGTATGAAAAACATCATTTTCATACTGCGCATATCTCCTCCACGTTTTACTTATTTGCCGCTATTCGTTCGTTTTACTTATTCTATTGAAGTAGCGGAGTGGACATTTTAGTAGAAGCTCATTATATTGCTATGTAGCTCACAAATCTAACAAAAATTTTGTTTCTGTCAAACAACCAATACCTATAAAATGACCTGATATATACACTGTACTGCCTTCACACAGCAGGCTTATCACGTAACTCGATCGCAATCGCTAACGTATTCATTTTGACAGTTCTTGTATGAATGTGACAGCTAGCTGATTCCGATGCCAATTGTCAGCCGATACATGAATTGTCAAATTGAAGACTATGGTGATCGCGAGCGAGTTACGTAATAAGCATGCAGGGCTTAGCACGCTAAAATGTAGACAAATATATGTCTGTGGATAAAATATATTGTCACGACATATTTTATCGCGGGCCCTAACATGCTATGGACGAAACATAAAATTAACCCTAGGTTTAAATTTTATCACACGACATAAAGCAGTGTTGCCAACGATTTAAAAAAATGCATTTCGGTCATTGTATTCGTTCAAACGCTCAGTGTAATTGAGTCTTATTTTAACATTCTACCTATTAAAGATGTCAAAGAATCTTAGCGGCTGACTCGTAAATAGTGTTTATCGTGATTTGGTCGGATTATCGCATTTGTCGTGATTGGCGGCTTGGTTTAGGCATGTCACATATGAGTGGTGGTGGTTCATTTTTTTTAATGTTTGCCGGATAAGTAGGTTAGATGGTCTACTTACGGCTTAGTTAGTTTCCAGCCTCTACAGTAATGTATTATTGATTACAATAGCACAATAATTGAACATAACATAAAATTAAACATCATTTCACACAGTTCATTCAAATCAAAACAATTCGTTATTTAATTCTAGTTAATCATGTTATTTCTTTTGTAACTGTATATGCGTCGGAAATCACTGAGCCCACCGCAGCACATTTGGGCACAAACAGAGGTTACGATTCTCGCCTTTTGTATGATTAATATCGACATAACTGCCTCTTTTTAAATTTATAATTATCATTGGCCATAGTATTAAATTTGTCGCAGTCCTCAAGCCACCTACATAAATTTATCCCAACTAACTGTCAAAAGGGTATTAATTATGTCTACATTTGGATTACCGTGTTAGAGCAATAGACAAATTGTCTACTCAGTCGTCAAGTGTGGATAAAATACCGCGACATAATTTAGCGTGCTAGTCACCGCGACAAAATATCGTTTGTCGCTCATTTGTAGACAAAATGGGTAGATAAACGTTACCGTGCTAGCCAGGCAGCCTGACTGCATTCACATGACGAACTTACGCTCAGGGGGGCTACTCCGAAACTCGATTTTCGAAGTTCGTATCACGCCGTCCCAGTGAGAGGGACGGTGTGATACGAACTTCGAAAATCGGATTTCGGAGTTGCCCCCCAGCGCACGAGTCCGACTCACAGATTAGAAAGATTATAGTACACCTTGGACTTGCACTTGGCCGTTTTTTCTAAATAAAGTACAGAATTATTATGAACATAAAGTTTTCCCCAAAGAAAGAATCATAGTTTAGTTTAGTTTATTATTCATTCAATACAAAAAATACATTAGTTAAAAAATGTGAAGCAAAGATATATTTTTTTTGTCGACTCAATTTTCAAGTAAAGACCAATACTCAAGCGTGCATTTTTGTACTAAACTGTTCAAGATACATTTTAAAACGCTTTTGTCAGTGTATAAATGACCTTAGAAAGTGTTACCAGTATAATTAAAGTTTTACGTTCTCGGGAGTTTTTATATACTTTAGGCAAAAACACGAGTTCATTGAAATTGCACATTACATTATGTATATTCACAATTGGTAGTTGGCAGTAATATTTTATTGCAATTAGTCAATAAAACAACTCTACGCTTTTTCGCCAATTTTAATTTTGGTATTTTTAAAAACAGAATAATGAACGTTTCGAATAAGGAGAAGTACCCTGTCTGTGGGGTAAACAAAGTATATTTTTGGCAACATTTTGACCATAGACTACAGATCAAACAAATGTCAAAACATGTTTTTAAATTTGAATGGACGTCAAATCCGCAACGGTTGCAAAGCAATACAGAATACAAGAAATCAAGAAAACAGTTATTAAAAGGCTATCAATACGTTCAAGAATAAAATGGATGCTGTTAAAACTGAGTTACTCGATCTTGAAAACAAGATAACGAGCCATCCAGCCTACGGAACTTCGTAAGTGTAATTTTATTTGCTTTGTCTTCGAGCATTAGAATCTAAACAGGTGCGTCAAGAAGGGATGGCTTCGCAGGGCTATATCTATAAGGTCACCCTAAAGCCTAGTCTAATAGAACATCAGAAAAATACTCATTTATAATTTTTATTTGAAAATACGAACGAAATCAAATCGACACGCGAAGCCCCTGGGACAATGTCGCGACGCTCCAGGGAGTCGCGACACGACACAGTTTGGGAAGCCCTAGTGTAAAGAATAATATCAGAGAGCCTTCAGATTCATGGCCTTTATTTATTTATATTGTTTTCAGATATTCTTGGTCACCCAGAGACTTTGAATTGGGTTCAGCACTAGGACAAGGAAAGTTCGGGCATGTCCATATAGCCAGGGAGAAGAAAACCGGCTTTCTAGTTGCAATAAAAACTATGTTTAAATCACAAATCACAAAGTCCAAATGCGAAAAGCAAATCCTGCGTGAAATCGAGATTCAATCACATCTGAAGTAAGTAAATACTTACACAGTGGATTTTACTACAAGTAGATAATTATTCCCAAATAACTACTGCTTATTTTATTGAATGAATTGAGTCTTAATTTTCATTCAAATGTCCAAAACCTGGAGCCTACTTTGAAGTAAAACCCAATATACTGCACTCCCACTTCCCAGTGGTGTTACTATAATGTATGTACATATATGTAAACTCTTTATTGTGCAAAATAAACAAGACAAATACAGTTGACAAACACTGAGATACACATATCTCGGGCCTTAGGAAATTCATCAGATATTAGGGGCATGCAGCATTTTTTCCATCTTTCAACCTATTTTACTGTGCACTCCCTATAGATAAGACTAGATAAAGACAAAACCAAAATTTTTGCCAACAATATTTTATTGAATCAGGCGTTGCTTTGCGGTGAGTAGCGGAGTAGCAAAGTAAATATTTTATAGTAAGAGTTTTTAATGATTCACGGTTAAGTTCATTCAAAATATTATAAACGGTATGTGAACCGCGATTACAGTTGCATGCATCATGATCACGGGTAGACATTCACACACACAAACAAACATTTTATGTTCATTTTTGCCAACAAATAAACTATTGACTTGAAAATTTCGAAAGCATGTGTTGTTCATTAAATTATGTCTTCTAGGCACCCTAACATTCTCCGACTCATGACATGGTTCCATGACGAGAGACGTATCTACCTGGTGGTGGAGTTTGCTGCGGGCGGTGAGCTGTATAAGCACCTCACTGATTCATACAAAAAACGCTTCACAGAAGAAAAAGCTGCCAAATACATCTATCAGGTAATATTAACTTAAAAAATAAAGACATACACATACATACATACCAGTGGCGTAGCGTCAAGTATATCAGAAGGCAAACCGAAGGGAACTTAACTAGCCTTTTCCTCTAATTCTGCACAATAAATTTCCCAAATGCCTTAAAATAGGCAAACCAGTGGGAATCGAGTTCTATGGACGCTACGCCACTGATACATACATACCATCACGCCTCTTTCCCATAGGGGTTGGCAGAGACTACTTTGTCCCATTTGCTACGATCCTGACATATGACATATCTTTCGCTTCATCCACATTCATCAATCTCTTCATACATGCACCTCGGTATTATTAAAAAATAAATATGTAAACAAATGCATATCTATAGGTAGCAATGGGCTTTCTGCAACATAATGTTTTCTGAAAAAAAAATGAAATAGACTTGTTATGTAAGAGCCTCCTCCCCTTTTTGGAAGTTGGTAAAAATACATTATTTTTAGCATATTTAACATTGTCATTCTAGTGTTTTCAATCCAACAGGGACTAGTGTAAAAGAAGATAGTGGGATTTGTTGGAAGAAGTCGCTGAGATGGTTAAGGGGTGGTTATTCCTATCTGAATTGCATTATGTTCAGTTCAGTACATATTGTTTGTAGTATTTTATAAATCTGACTAGCAGTTACCCGCGACTTCGTCTGCAAAGAAGTCGTTTATCATTATCGCTCGGGACTACCTACACAATTTTCCAGACTATAATCTATTTGTTCCAAATTTCATGCCAGCCTCTCCAGGGACTTGCTTGTAGTAGCATTGAGAGTTAGATCTGGTCACATTCCATCAAATTCGTTTTTGAACATGATGAGAGTGTCTCAAACAAAAATGTGCGAGGTTTGTAATAAAACTGACGATTTAATCCATATTCTGGTGGAATGTGACCGGTTTAAGCATGCTAGAGAGAAGTACCTGGAGAACCTAAACATGCATAATGGTGGAGTAAACGTTTTGCTGGCTTGCCCTTCGTCGAATAAAGCTCTTAGAATATATAAATTTGTGCAGCATTCCTTCATAACCAGAGCATCTGACTCTGGGGGAAGGGATGCTGCATGAATATTGATCTCCGATCCTCTTGAGTCCTCCCATGAGGCTGACATAGTCACCCCTGTGTACTAAAGCCTCTTTAAAATATAAGATTAAAAAAAAAAAAAAAAAAAAATTTCACCCAAATTTGTACAGGTGTTCAGGGGTGAAAGAGTAACAAACATCCATACGCCCTCACAAACTTTCGCAATTATAATATTAGTAGGATTGTTAAAGCATCAACACTTGCAGGTAGCAGACGCAGTGGACTACTGCCACCAGAACCACGTGATACACAGGGACATAAAGCCAGAGAACATCCTGGTTTCCTTCAGTGGTGACCTGAAGCTTGCCGACTTTGGCTGGTCTGTGCATGCTCCTTCACAGAGGTAAGCTATTTTACCTACTTTTTCTTTTTTCTTAGTTTTAAATCTGGGTGGATCTATTATTTCTTGTTGTTATACTCATACTGTCCCATCCGATAGGGGACAAAAATATAGTCTATTAGAAGAAGTGGTGTGTCATACCTATCATATTCACTCTTAATAAATGATCAATTTTACCATGAGCTTTTTGGTGAAGGAAAACTTCGTGAGGAAACCTGCACACAACTGCGAAGCAAATCAATGGTGTGTGTGAAGTTCCCAATCCGCACTGGGCCCGCGTGGGAACTATAGCCCAAGGAGAGGAAGCCTGCGCCCAGCAGTAGGACGTATATAGGCTGGAAAGAGAGAGAGAAATGATCAATCATGGAAAAGGCTTAAAAGTACTGCAAAAATACATGTTTGCAAATGTAGGTACATAGATTGCTAATGACAAGAAAAAGTTGGTCCACCCATTTAATTTAACGTATTCAATGTCTTTCTTCAACTGTCTGATTTAATCTATCAAGGTTGTAAAAAAGCTGCAACTCCAGGTTAATTGCCACTGTAATTTTTACAGACGTAAAACAATGTGCGGGACACTCGACTACCTTCCCCCCGAAATGATAAAGAGAGAAATATACGACGTCTCTGTCGACCACTGGTGCATCGGTGTGTTGTTGTACGAGTTCCTCGTGGGGAAGCCCCCTTTCGAGAGTCAGACCCAGGACCAAACATATGCGAGGATCCTCTCATTGGACATTAAGTATCCTGACCATGTACCTGAAGGAGCCAAAGACCTCATTTCAAAGGTATTTATCCTCTTATTTTGTAAAGGTGATATCAGACGGTTCATTTCTTGGTCAATTTCTTATTTCATTTTGCATCTTTCACTTAAAGTGACACGTCTGAATGCAAAGTCAAAGAAAAGTGAAAAATGAATTTGTTTGTGAATGGATCAAATGGTGTTGGATATTTTCATTCGGCAGCATTCACTCGAAAGAACATTCACTCGAGTGAACTGTCTGATATCACCTTAAATTCTGTTCTTTTGCTCTTCTAATATCATTTTATTGACTTTTGCTTATTGTATAAACCAGTTGCTAATTTCTATACATCTGAATAGATAGAAAGAACGCCCAGCTAAAAATATATTTTGACTCCTAAAATAAATAGTCTTTGATGTGTTAAGACGTACAGTTGACATTGAACCTTAAGTGGTGAATGTTTTCTTGGTTGACTATAACTAGATACATTTATGCCGTAGACCATGTCTTTATTTAAAACGCCATCTCTGCGCCTGCACTAAACGTCACAACGGCGACTGCAAGCAAGCAGAATATATTGCTGTTGATTTGAAAAGTAATTTATTTCGTTTCAGTTATTACGGCATTCAAACAAGGACAGGTTGTCTTTAAATGCAGTGAAAAAACATCCCTGGGTGCAGCAGTTCCGGAACGAGGCGTCGTCATAGTATTAGCATGTTAGTATAACTGTTTATTTGTCTATAATATCCACTTAGTGTAATAAAATAACGTAATAACATTGTTAATATATTTTAACAAATTTATAAATAAATGAAATCACAGACTGTAGCCATAGTTTTGAATCCATTTGAGGCCTGATTTGCTAGCGGCGGCTGGCTTGTATTCTAGTCCAACCCAATCGTTGTAACCGCATTTTTCTAAATGCTGCAGGATATAGGGATAATTCACTTCGCCTGCAGTGTCAGGTTCATTGCGGTTCGGGACTTGCGCTATCTGTAATAGGATTAATACGATTAATTAGAACAGTGCCTATGCTTTATTTAGTATTTGGAGAATAATAAACAAAATCTTTACCTGGACATGACCAACGTAAGGCATCAGGTTCGTAATATTGTGTGTCAAATCGCCACAGATATGCTGAAGGTGGAATATGTCCAATTGCAATTTTATATGAGGGCTGTCGATGCGTTTGATTATATCCACAGCTAAAATGATACAAACTTTTACAATAGCAGTAAATAAATATAATTTTATTTAGTAATCATGCAATAACCAACCAACCTTTTCCATAATCACTCAGAAAGTATTTAGGCACTGAATGCTGATTTATTGGTTCAATTACCCCTAATAGATTATCTTGTTTCAGTAACCCTGCTGCATATTTTAAATTGTTCTCATATGTTTCCCAATTTTCAGTCTTTACTGTGTCCAATTTTCCTGCCATGATATGAATTTTCTTTGCTCCAACAGCTTTTGCATAGTCAATTGTGACTTTAAGGTTTTCTTTGAACTCGTCCTCTTTGCCTGGTACCGCGGTCACCCCCAGCTCACCCTTGCTTAAATCCCCTAAAAAAATAATGAGTTCAGTTCCGACCCAGCATAGAATTGGTAAAAGAAAGTTTAGTAGTTACTGAAACTTACCTGTTTTAATGTTTATCAAAACTTGTTCAACTCCGGCATTCTCTTTTGCCTTTTTCACTTCTTCCAATGTATGTCCGAAGGGAAACCCAGTTTCAACAGCTTTAAAGCCTGCTTCTTTTGCCAAAGCGTACCTTTCTAAGATGGTTGCACCTTCAGTGAACATAAACGAAAGGTTTGAACAGAACTTCATGTTCAAGAGTTTAATGTAACAAATTACAACCAACAATGTCAAATAACCTCAATCTCAGACGTCGGTGTTTATAAATGATTATTATCTCAAGTGTCACACTTATCTAACCACTATGGTTAGAGGCCACAATTCACTATCACTTGTTTTTATCTGTTGTGTGTATTGTAATTATTATATTACATAAATTGTTTGTGCGTGATTTTGTACAGGCTACGCTATTATTTGCCACCGTTTGCGATAACGATAACGCTTGACAGTGACAGCTGAACTGATACCTAGTTGTTGATTACTTAATGCACTTTATACACACCGACATTAGTTAATTAGCTGTGGTCGTCGAAATGGGGAGATAGCCTAACACATCTAGGCCAAAAACTAAAAAAAAGGAAGTCACTCGTCAAGTAGGTACACATCATTTTGTCAAGAGAGCAAGTGGGTCTGTAGGTAATATGTGGTAGGAAATATTTCATGTATCTTTTTCGGTGTAAATATTGTGGTGTGAACTTCGAAAATAAGTAATGAAAGTAGACTTCTTTATCGCATATATTTTATTAGGCACAGTTTTATAATGCACATTAAAAAAAACATTATCAATTATTGATTTCGTATAAAAGTAGAAAATTTTCAGAATGATTTAACAGACTATTTTAAAATGAATGGTGCTAGAAAATATTCTCGATTATATAATGAAAATACATAATTATTGTTTTCGCCTTCGCTGTCCCCAAATTACACATATAAATTGAATTAATTGTGCCAAAGCTTAACATTAATAAAACGATGTTTGAGTCAGATGGTCTAATCATAAAATAAAAATATTTAGTTATTTTACACTGCAATGACAGCGTAACATACATTTAATTGTGATGGCTTATAAATTATTTATGTCTAGCTAATCGCATTCAGAGGTGTCTCTAGCCCTTGTGGCGCCCGTGTGCAACCAGTACCCTGGCGCCATAACACGGGCGCAGGGTCTTTGAGAGCGCCGGCGCCGCGAGCGACGCATCTTTGGAGGTGTCGCATTAGAGGGCGCTCGGCGCCCCCTTAGACCCGGCGCCCGTGTGCGCCGCACACCCTACACCATAGGTAAAGACGCCTCTGATCGCATTGTCAATAATTTTCATTCGACTTTTCACCTCAAACCGAACCGACGAGGTAATCCTAAACATAGCAAGCACGTACAACGTTCACAGAAAATAACGTCATGAAACTTTCTAGCGTCTTGCACTGAAATTAATTGAAATAATAATGTAAAAATGTCTGACAATTTCTCGTCAATGTTATCTTATCAACAATCTTTGTTTGTAGTTTTTTGTGTCGGTCGTATTCTTGCTGTCGTCATCGAATCACCTCGTAGTAGCGAGTAATTATTTTATAATCCTAAGAATTAATAATAATCCATATTTCAAATTACAAGTTATAAATGCTTTAAAAATGCATGTGTTGAAAGTACGCAGTCTTATTTAACAAGAGGTAGTGCGGTTCACAACGTTCTTTTTTTATAGTTGGAATAATCAACTTAAAAGGCAACTCCTTCTTTTTCATAATTACGTGGCTCGGTACTCAATAGAACATTTTCTGATTAAATCATCATTGTTTTCATCAAGGAAGGTAGTGGCACATTGCGGATCGAGCTCACAGTCACAGCGGACTACTGCAAAAAAGATCTGTCACATAACATTTGTTTGAAAATCGAGTAAACGCAGTGGATTCGTTCATTATTATTTTAGGAAAAATAATATTTTTCTCCTAAATTTAGAAGTATCTAAAGGTGAGTATTATAAAATTAAACAACATACAAAAAGAGTGCCTCAAAAATCGATTTCCCAAATACACTTTTTTGATATTAACACAGCCATAAAATGCCTTAACACCATAGTATCGCTACAAACTAAAACTAGAAAGATTTAATACATAATTATGATACATTAAAAACGTGTAGGAATCATAAGCAGGAATGTTTTAATGGTTATGTATAATATTATAAATTATAAGTAAGTAGGTATAGATTTCGTCAGTTCCTGAATCCTTAGTCATTTTAACCGTAACTATTCATCACTATATCCTACACAAACTGTCATGGCAACGAGTTTCAATCATACAACAAGTGACAAAATATTTAGCAGTCCGCAGGACCGCATCGTCTTATAGCTAAAAGTATCTACATTTAATAAATTCTTACATTGGCATCGCACGTGCGGATCATCGTTAAAATTAATTACTCGTTGGATAGGGTTAGTAGTAAACGACTAGTTGATGGTCTACCACTCCACCAGTCGCAGAGATACTGGCGACTTGGGAGACAGCAAGAAGTCAAATTGGACGTCCAGTTGACCGTCAAACTCCACCCGCCAGTGCTGGATGATCTGTGAAAAAAAAAGTTAAGTCTTTTTATTTTGAACTAGCGAGACGTCTTAATCTAATTTTTTTTACGTAAAGTATGTGACACTACAGTAGGTGGTGGTTTTAAGTCCTGACTACTGTTATTTAATCTGCGAAATTTAGTTACATATCACAAAGGCGCTAGTTTTGTAGCTAAACCAACTCTGTCGTACAAATATCGAGCTTGACGCGTTCATAAAGTCGTCTTTCAAACTTTCCAATATCGATCGATATCAGTATCACGACGGGCAACATGCCGCATGCCCTGAACTGGCTGGGCCCAGAGAAGCACAGAAGTGACGTTGATCAATGCACTTCTTTCCCTATCTGATGCAGTTACGCCACTATATGGTCCGCTCAGCAACGGTAATTCGTCTTAGCATGCCAAAAGGTACAATACAAATACTCTTTATTGAACACCACAAATCAGTGCAAAACAATACAGAAACAGAACAAAGTATACAATAGGCGGTCTTATCGCTTAACAGTTAATAGCGAGAAAGAAAGAAAAAGAAAAGAAGAAAGAAGACATTTATTCATTTTACAAGACACACAAATATAAGAGCATACACACAATTCGATAGCGAGAGCGAGAGATAGTTCGATTAGCGTTACCTTGGCGAGAAGCAAGTTCAGCTCGAGTTCAACGAATCTCTTCCCGGGACACATCCTGCGGCCGCGGCCGAAGGGAGCCACCAGGGACGCCGCGTGCGGCTCGCGCACCTCCAGCCATCTCTCCGGGAGGTATTCTCGCGCGCGCCAGAAATTCTCCTCGCGTCGGCAAGCCGCTCCGGTGTGGGCTAACACGAACGTCTAAACAAAAATGGAGATTAAAATTGTATGTAGTCAGGGCCGGTCCTAGGGCGGTGCGAGCGGTACGACCGCACCGGGCGCAATCAAAGGAGGGGCGCCAAAAACAATCAAAACGTGAGACAAAACAACGCTCGACAAAGCGCGCGAATCACTCCCATCCCATAATTTTTTTATTTAGAGGGGCGCCACTTGGTTCTTGCTCCACCTTAAATTTTTAATGAGACCAGCACTGTATGTAGTCGTAGCTGCGGGTGACAATCATCAATGGCAGAGTTGGCAGTTACGTCTGTTGTCGATCTTTTTAATCTCATTAAGGAGATTTATAATTGTCTACTTTCAGAATTTCCAAAGATTAAGGTTCCTACTTTATTTCATGTCATTGAGAAGAGCGATCGACGATGGAGAAAATGGACATGACCTTTTGAATGAGCGTTATTCACAAAGGTTCAATTGAAAGTTAAGTGATATTTTTGCCAATATTATGCCTGTTGGTAGTCGCGATCAATGCTGTGCACTTAACAGAACAAAGAAGCATTATATATATACTGTGGAAGCATGGTTAGCTGTTGATGCTTAATTATATCTACAGATGACTAACTGTTTCACATCGATCATTTTCATTCGCGATAATAGATTATGTTGTACATGACATTGCTCTCAACTCACTGAGGAGTCGCTACGGACAATGAACTTGATATTTAGGTACCATAGTTTTACAACGCGTGACAGCGTGATTACTATTCGATAAAGCGGTAGGTACTTTTTTTATACAACAAGGCAGGCAAACGAGCAAGTGGGTCACCTGATGGTATGTGAGCTCCACCACCCTTGGACACTCACAACATTAGAGGGTTGCTTGCAGATGCGGAGATGCATTGCCATTGCCAGTCTAGAAAACTAAGGTGAAATACCTCGAGTGCCAGTAATTTCACCGGTTGTCTTACTCTCCAAGCCGGAGTACAGCAGCACTAGCACTGCTGCTTCGCGGCAAGATTAGCGAGTAAGATGCTGGTAGCGATCTGGACGGACCTTGCACAAGGTCTTATCGTACGCATATAATGTGTGACATAAAGCTCTGAGAGAGATTGTAATTGTAACGCACTCTCGCAGTTTTTGAGCACTCGAGTTTGCAGGAATGTGCTCCATCCCGAGGCATGTCTTTTCTATTTGATTGGGTTCTATATTAAGGGCCTACTGTCTCACTACTCCTTAACTGACAGTTATCTATGATTCCGTCTCTATTTATTACTACGAAACAGACAGAGACGTCATCATAGATAACTGACAGTTAAGGTTAAGGAGTGGTGAGACAGGCCCTAAGTCTCATTTGGCTTACCCCAGCTGGGATTTCGTATTCATCAATCGTTAACGGCGCATCCAAGAGTCTAGCCAGAAACGGAGTAATAGGTAACAGCCTGAACGCCTCATTGACGGCTGCCTTTATGGAGGGCGCGGCCGATAACTGCTCGGCGTGCAGCTCGCCGCACGAAGCCAGCTCGGAACGGATCTTCCGCTGCCATTCTGGACGGCTGCTGAGTAGATACAGCAGGAAGACTAGACTGTTCGCCAACTGTTGAGGAAAAATAATGAAAAATAAGAACTCTTGGCGACTGCCTCAACATCGAATTAGAGCCACTCGCTACACAGCTCGCAGCGTAGTAACAATGGGATAAAATCTTGAGTTACCTATATTTTTTTACTTGTTGAGTTACTTATGATTAAATAATCATTTTGTTAATATAAATCTCACGAGAGTTTAAAGAATACAAAGAGTTTCTTGAAGGCCTTGTGTTATATGTATTTCAGCAATTCCGAATTTGTAACTGCAAGTGAACGCACTAATCCTTAACAAAGATCTTCTAAAATAGACCGAAACTAGTCGTATCTTCTCGGACAAAAATAGTAAGTTTGCATTGTTTATATGTAATATCATTGGTTTGCAGTTAACATTTTTTGTTAATTGAAATGGACCTCTCGTTAAAAGTAACGCCTGATTCAACAAAATGTTTAATCTTCAATTGACAACATTACATTTTTATAACACCTGAAAATGTATATGTGGTTCGAAAGCATTTTGCCTCGTGATCACTAATATGTTTATATAATTTTAATATCGCTTATTATAAAAAATAAAAATTAATTAAAAATATCTCCTAATTTTACCAAAACTACCACAGGATAGGTGAAACGCCTTTGCTTTTTTCACGAGAAAAAATAAGCGATCATAATTTTGTATTTTTGACAACTTCAAAGTACAAGGGGGGCAACTCTGGAATTCTGTTTTCAAAGTTCGTTGCATACCTTCTCTCTCACTCTCAAGATAATGACTATTAGTATGAGCGGAACAGCACGAACCGAACCTCGAAAATCGAATATTGGAGAATAGGGCCTGACATTGACAATTTGAAATTAACGTCAGTTTTTTTTTCTATAGAGAAAAGACAAAGGGATAAGTGTGTATTCTGTGATAGTATCGAAGTTACGCCCTTTTAGAATAATTAATAAATTAATTATAAATTAAATACAAGCCCTAGCGAAAAAATTAAACTGTCAGCATGTTCATCTTTTCAAACAAAATACAGAGAACCATTAAAATTATAGGCTCAGAAATATGAAATGTTGTCAATTGTTTTTTGTACTGTATTTTATGCCAGTGTCTTTCTTATTCTTTTTAAAGGGTGTTTGCTTCGGTATCTTACCGTCTCAATCCCTGCGGTGATAAAGTCTATGACGGCGGCTTTCTTGTCTCGCATGTCGAGCTCGGGGTTGGACAGGATCTTCATAAAGATCTCCTGCATGCCGTTGTCTTGCGCCGCCGATCGCAAACGCGCGTTCGCTTCCTCCATCAATTCTGACACAATCCTGTTCAAGAGTTTTTGTTAGTTAAGATTATACTGATTCTTGTCCGCGACGTCGTCTGCGAAGAATTCGTTTGTCGCTAACTATCTTGCGGTAACTATGCAATGTTCTAAAAAAATAGTAGTTCGGCAAGCGTCACGTGTGACAGACAGACAACAAAGTGATCATATAAAGGACTGTGTTATCCTTATAAAGTACGGAACTCTAAAAATTTTGTTACAATTGTCTATGGTTGATAGGAATGGATTTTCCGCTGCCACAGCGTTAACTATTTGCAAGTTTTGCAACCCTTGTAAAACAATCAATTTTCTCAGCCCCATCTTGATCAGTTACGTAAGTCCTCGGCTGAAGCTACCCCCGTTTTTTTTCCTTTGCTGTATCTACCTATGTAATGATGACTGTAAACTCACGTGTGGATAGTCTCCTCACTCCTGACGAACGTCCTGTACAATCTCGTCGGAGCGAACTTCCACAGCGGGGCTCCGTAGTAGGAGTCCCTTTGAGCTCTAAAATGTGTCTTCACCGCGGAGGCGAGCGTGGACGCGCGGCCAGACATCCAGCGCTCCAGGAAACCGAGTCGCGTACCCAACATCAGGGCGCAAACAGCTGGGACAATACAAAATAATCATCATCATCATTGCATCTTGTGATCCCTGATCACGGACGTAGGTCTCTTCCTTCCTGCGCCGCGACACCCAGCTCTTGCCAGCTCATGCCTAGAAAATAGTAGTCATATAAGTTTAAGCATTGCAATTGCTTTGGCCGGCATGTTTGCTACAACGGTACTAATTAAGTTATGCAACTATGCATTGTATATGATGCTCGCAGACAGCAAGGTTGGTGCATCAGCGTTACCTTTTTTATCGTGTGGAAAATGTCCCCCCTTTTCGAGGCAACAGGGGCTATGTGGGGGTAGGTATGTGTCACTAAAAACCACACGCGTTCTCTCTTGGCAATAGTGATTAGTGGGGCGTCACGGGTGCATGAAGTGACGACGGCGGCGCCACTTTAGATTTTCCTAGTTACTCCGTCGAGTCCTCTCCCATTATTGGTAAAGTACTCCAACGTAACATCATACCGAGCAAGGATAAAAGTTGACTACCTCTATTCACAATCCTACGGGTAATCATCATCTGTGCTACGATCATACGATGTCACCTGCCCAAGTATATGTGCCGGCACGTAAGTCTAGCGATGACGAGTCACGTGGAGGGGATCTGCGCACCCACGGATACCGTATTTTATACTTCTGCGCATACAAGGTCAGATTAGACTTGCGTGCCGGCACTTACACACGACCTAACCCAACCTAAATTTCATCAACTTTGCAACACATTACACACAACATTTGCAGTTTGCACAAGAAATAATGTATGTGCATATCGAAGTCGTAACTCAAGTCTATTTAGTTGCATTACGTGCAGTAGAAATTCTATGCGTCTCTAATGCGGGTGCAGACTAATGCCATTCCTGCGCTATCTGACCTACTTCGCGAGCGTTATCAGATGGAACGTCATATTCCCGTCATAAAATAATGGGTGCTCGCTTACGGAGGGCCATTAGGTCTAAAGATTGTCGCACACACAAATGTATAATTATTCTCTGCGTCATAACAAAGCTGCTATTCGTCTCGCTGCATTTTGATCGATATAAATGCAATGCAAAGTCCTTTTGTTGAAAAATGCATTTTATTCTGTAAACGAGTTTCTGGATATGACATTTTGATTTATTTTAATTGCCTTATTATTATTATTATTATTATTTTATTGTTTAAAAGAAGTGACGATCCCTAGTGGTTAATTTAATTGTACCTACCAATTATTATTATTTTTATTATTATTATTTTCTCTGATTTTGACATTTTTGTAGTATTTAATTGATCTGTATTAGGTATTTAATTTGATTTTATTTTTTATTTACTCTTGACGATTTCAATCAAAATTCTTCTAACTTGACAATGTACAATTTATGATGTAATTTTTATTGAATGAATAAATAATCTAATCTAATCATTGGTGCCAAAATCCGAGCGCGATTTCTGTTAGCGCAGTAATAAGATAATTTATTTGTCTTAAAGGACTTCTGCTTTTATTAATATGGCCCCATCGGTCGATGCGATGATACCGCCAATGTCGAATAACTTATTCAAAAATTTTGTGACAAAATATGTCGGCAACGTTGTACGGTAGAACACGGTCAAAAGACCCCTCTCCCCCCTGTCAGGCTCTTAGCCAACGGACAATGATATCTCTCGGAGACCGCCAGGAAATCGTGAACCGATGCCCAGGGTGCACCGGACCAAGCACTGCTCTCTCGGACGGATCCAAAAACGAACCGCAGCTCTTGGCCACACGCGGAGGTAACCCGACTCGCGCACCCTTAAAGGACTTTATGCATTTCAAAGATAAACTTTTTATCTAAAATAAAAGGAGGTTCAATCAATTAGTCTAGTCGGACTAGAATCTAGTTGTGATTACTTAGTTTGCATCACGATTATGAAATGTTTAAGTATAAATTTATCTTGTATCATTTTTAAGTAGTACCTAGTTGTTTTGAAACCAAAGAGATTAAACATTTTAGTATGTAATAGAGCGGACATTGACAACTAAATCATAATCCAAGACTTAGTACCGCGCGGTACTAAGTCATTTAGTATGGTGCCAAACGCCCGCACTGACGGATCGTGTTCGCTCTGCTAAATAAATCGTTTTCTCGTAAAAAATGCTGGGTTGTGCTTTGCAGTATTGCAAATCCCGATACGGGAAAAATACTGGGCGAGATTTCAGTTTATTTTCATAAGTATTTGGTGTTTTTTATCCGATATTATCCGAAAACCAAATAATTTCCATAGATGTTTCTGGAACATTGCCCGTTTTCAAATAAGCGCCCTCTGTTGTTCAGTAGCACACACTAGTTTTAGTGTAATGTTACCCGATGATAGAAGTTTTCCAGATATATCCGGAATTTCAGCCCTCACTCAGGCAAACAGTAACATTCTAAATTGTCCGGACTTTTTCATATAGATAAAGAACTCGGGCCATCGCCATCGTGTGCTCCCACCATTATACAAATTGACATAAATTATCAGGAAATATACTGAAAAGTCAGTGCTTTTGTCAGAAATATTCATGTTCAGTTCTGGTAACCCCGATAGAGCTGTGATGAATTTATCGATATTTAATGAGATACTATGAACTAATTTAATTATTTAATCACATTAATATCATTGAAACATAAGTATGGAACAATGTTTTTTGTTTAAGTATGTTACTGATATTCTACGTTTCCGCCTATCAATAAGGAAACATGAGAGAAGTGGACAAAATTTGTACAACTGGAAAATTTAGGTAAAAATTGGCTTCGGACCGCTGCGTCAAAACTGTGTTCGCACCAATTTAAAACTGAAAACGTGTACAGAGAGTGGTCGAGCAGTTTTAAAAAATGATCTTGTCCCTGTACTACAAAAAAATCTACTAATAAGGGCCAATGGCCTTGACTAAATATTGCTCAATATTGCAAAATCCTCAAAAAAATATCTTTCTTATACTACCGAAATATTTAATTGCTTCCCATATTAATGCAAAACTAAAATAAATTATTATTAAAGCTATTACATAAAATTAAAACATAAAATGACTTATTATCTATTTTTATAATAAATAATTTTCACTGTAACAAAAATAAATAAATAACTAATACTAACTTAAAAATAACATAGGTAATAAATAACATAGATAATAAATTAATTGTCACTTGATTGCATCTATTCCATGAAAGAATTCTTGATTTTAAGTTTTAACCTTCATCGATAATTTTATCGATACCTTGATATTGCAATGCCAGCACCCCTATTTTCTTTTCTGTGGTTTCCGACGCCAGCGCCGCGCCGGGCGGTAGCTGAACTGCGTTCTAATTGTTTTAGAACGAATTTTTGCTTTTCCGCGGTAGATGGCGATACTGGCACTGGGGATTAAATGTCTTGTATGGGCGAAGTCGCAATGTCCGCTCTATTACAATACTATGTTAAATCTCTTTGTTTGAAACTCTTAAATGGATGTCAATGTTTAATCTAGATCTAAAACCGTACAATTCTTAATTAACGTAACTGTAGAATTAATAAATCCAATTAGGTTATATTAAGTATATTATATCACTTGGATGTCGAGATATAAATTCTTGCATGCCCCTAATACCTAGTTGAACTAATTAAGTACCTATATTGTGAAGTCATTATTTGTTGCCAATTTTTATAAATAGGAGCACACGTAACTTACCTATCTACTACAATTATTTTTATACATACATACACATAAATCACTTCTTTATCCTTTACGCCGTACCTGTAAAGTTTACGGGGTAGACAGAGCCTAAAGGTTGCAATTTTAAAATTTGAAAGACCTGTGACTTATGTTATGATATTTAAAGCGTTAAAAGTTATAAACTTGTAATTGAATCACGTTTCAATATCATAACATTACCAATAGTTACAATATCTCAAAGTTCTCGGCGTTCACTATTTTTAAACTCGAAGTTTCTACTGATAATTTCTTAGATAACTTGCTTACATGCTACAGACCTTAGTTAAAAAGCTCATGTCAACAAATGAGGTACCTTGCGATAAGGGCACTCGGTCACGAGCTTTGTAACAAGTAATATTAAACCGTTATCTAAATTGATCCTAAATCACTACAAAATATTCAAGATGGGGAGGCCATAAATAGATTTGGCTTATCATTAAGGCTTGTACACGCGCTAAAGTCCTTGAGCGTACGGGCGGGGCTTGGGCGGAGCTTATGCCTCTCGCCCCCGCGACCCGCTCTATTAATACGTGAGCGCGAAACTGTCTTACAGAGTAAAATTATAGACGCGTCATCGCGCCGCGCATCGTTACCAATGCAAGGGTGGACCTGGACGGGTCGTATCGCATGATTATCGTTGTCATAACGTGATATTTATCATTAAGTATATTTTCCTACTCCAGTACTTTTATTTGACAGTTAAAGGGTCACCAACACCAATATAATGGGACACATAATATACTGGAGACAATTTTTTTTAATTTTGTCCGTCCGGACTAAGGCCAGAAACCATTCAGCCGTTTAGGACAAAATAAGCAATTTAGAAAGCAAACAAAATAAAAAAGTGTGTACAACGCAATATTTCAATTTTACTGACATAATTTGACACTTGACATGTAAATGTTGATGGCTGTCGTTTTCGGGTAGTTTGGTGGATCTTATCACGAAATGTAAAAATGAAATGAAAATTTGGGTCCAAGATGGCGGATGACATTTTGACACCTTTGCCTCAAAAATGTTCATGGGTGTCGTTTTCGAGTAATTTGGTGGCTCAGAGCACGAATTTTGCATATTTTTTTGGATTCAAGATGGCGGATGACATTTTGACACTTTTGCCACAAAAATGTTCATGGGTGTCGTTTTCGAGTAATTTGGTGGCTCTGAGCACGAATTTTGCATAATTTTTTGGATCCAAGATGGCGGATGACATTTTGACACTTTTGTCACAAAAATGTTCATGGGTGTCGTTTTCGAGTTATTTGGTGGCTCTGAGCACGAATTTTGCATAATTTTTTGGATCCAAGATGGCGGATGACATTTTAACACTTATGACACAAAATTGTTCATGGGTGTCGTTTTCGAGTAATTTTGTGGTTCTGAGCATGAATTTTGCATAATTTTTTGGATCCAAGATGGCGGATGACATTTTGACACTTTTGTCACAAAAATGTTCATGGGTGTCGTTTTCGAGTAATTTGTTGGCTCTGAGCACGAATTTTGCATAATTTTTTGGATCCAAGATGGCGGATGACATTTTGACACTTTTGACAGAAAAATGTTCATGGGTGTCGTTTTCGGGCAATTTGGTGGCTCTGATCGCGAATTTGGCATAATATTTAGGATCCAAGATGGCGGATGTCATTTTGACACTTGTATCATTTTCGGGTAATGTGGTCGCTCTGAGCCCGAGTTTGGCATTATTTATGTTTTATTTAAAAGAACATATGCCTAGGTCCAACGCTGATCACCTTTCAAATGCTAATGATGTGATGACGATGATGATGATAATTTTAATGAAGTCGTAGAAAAGTTATTGTATGCAACGTTGTATAAATAAGTCAAAAAATGCTCGTGGTGTCTTTCTTTACGATGTTTGCTACGCTCACATCGTAACCCACACCACTCGCCTTTTTTGACCTCTCTTATACAACTGTTGCATAAAATACTATATTGAAACGTGATATCCCTACTTAATAATTATACATGCGAAAGTAACGCTCTGTCTGTCTATCTGTCTGTTACGCTTTCATGCCTAAACCACTGAACCGATATTAATGAAATTTGGTAAGGTGGTAGTTTTAGTCCCGAGGAAGGACAGGATAGTTTTTATCTCGGAAAATCTCATAGTTCCCGCGGGATAGCAGCGCAAACGGAGTCGCGGGCTACAGCCATTTGTCATAATTGATTAAGTTTAAAAATGATGTCCCCAATATACCATTACCTACTTTTGAAAATATTTATTTTTCTACACATAGCAAAATCGATATCTAAGGGTCCGAGTGGTCCTCAAGCATGAATCCGTTGTCAAAAGTTTGAAAAGTGGCCGCCATTTTGAAAATTTTAGTTTTTCGACCGATTGCGTTTAAAATCGATATCTGATGGCCCGAGTGGACCCCAAGCATGAATCCGTTGTCAAAAATTGAAAAAGTGGCCGCCATTTTGAAATCTTTAGGTTGTGGACCGATTGTTGTCAAAATAGATATCTGAGGATCCGAGAGGTCCCCAAGCATGAATCCGTTATCAAAAATTGAAAAAGTGTCCGCCATCTTGAAATCTTAAGTTTTTGGGCAGATTGTTTTCAAAATCGATATCTGATGACCCGAGTGGTCCCCAAGCATGAATCCGCTGTCAAAAATTGAAAAAGTGGCCGCCATTTTGAAATCTTTAGTTTGTGGACTGATTGTCTTTAAAATCGATATCTGAGGGTCCGAGTGGTCCCCAAACACGAATCCGTTGTCAAAAATGGAAATAGCGGCCACAATTTTTAAATGTTTAGTTTTTCGACCGAGTGCTTTTAAAATCAATATCTGAGTGGTCTCCAAAGTTGAATTTGTTGTCAGAATATGATAAAATAGGCGTAAACTAGAGAATTTTCAGTCACGAGAGAGTAGAGAACGCCTAATTACACTTGACCGTTTTAGTAGAATCATATTTGGCATACCTACACACAGCAGCTTACAAAAACTTCATCGCAATCGAGTCTATAGTAGTACCTACCTAACAGGAATTAGACATTTTTACATTTAAATCCGACTCACGCTTGACGCTTTTTTGACAAAAACTTTCTCAGCATACACACAGCCAGCTCACAATAATCTTCATTTGTATTTCGGACAGACGCTTTCCCCTCTCTCTACTTAGTGTTTAGTGTGCGATAGACATATATTGTTAGGAACTTAGATTATGACTTTTGTCGAACGTCCCGAGACGCACACGTTTTTTTATTAATGCACATTTCATAGACAATATTTTTGCAATATGAACTTTTTATATTGTGTGGTATTATTGCCACTCACTATTCTATCACACCACATGCAACAAGCAAGTCTAGCATTTTTCTCCTGTAGTTGACAGAGTCTTGACTCTTGACATTAACTAAAATCAGGAACCCCTATTTTTTCACTTGTAACCATTTTACTGCTCCATTTTTTATCAGAAAAAGATTACATTTTATAATCTTCGTCATAAAATAATGAGCAATAACTTTATTTTCTTACTTACTTAAATTTCTTAAAAAAGTAGCTCGTTTTTGCAATATTCCGGACAAGTTCCTACCGCTCCCCATTTTCGTCCATACGGTCAGTGCGGGACGAGGCGCGTTGCATGACGGACCGGTGTCAATTTTTCGCGGCGACCAAATAAAACTCCGTTTTTAAATATTTGTTGAATAATTTTGTAGCATAGAGTGGACAATCTGTTTCGTGATTTGTAAAGAAGTTACCTAACAAACATACGTATAGTTTAGTTTTTGTGTGTATGCTAAATATTATTATTCTAATAAAATGGTCAAGAGTGATAAGCGTTCACTTTGCTATATCTTCAGAAGTCCATTTTCAAATCATTTTCAAATCAATCTGCCCAAAAACCAAAAATTTTAAGATGGCGGCCACTCTTTAGGTATATTTTTGACAACGGATTCAGCTTGGGGACCAGTCGGATTCTCAGATATCGATTTTGAAAACAATCGGCCCAAATCTAAAGATTTCAAAATGACGCCCACTTTTTCAATTTTTGACAAGGGATTCATACTTGGGGACCACTCGGGCCATCAGATATCGATTTTGAAAACAATCTGCCCAAAAACAAAAGATTTCAAGATGGCGGCTACTTTTTCAATTTTTGATAACAGATTCATGCTTGGGGACCACTCGGATCCTCAGATATCGATTTTGACAACAATCGGCACACAAACTAAAGATTTCAAAAATGGCAGCTACTTTTTGAATTTTTGACAACGGATTCATGCTTGGGGACCACTCGGATCGCCAGATATCCATTATGAAATCAATGAAATGAAATGAAATGAAAAATGAAATCAATCGGTCGATAAACTAAAAATTTTAAAATGGCAGCCACTTTTTGAGTTTTTGGCAACGGATTCATGCTTGGGGACCACTCGGATCCTCAGATATTGATTTTGAAAACAATCGGTCCACAACTTAAAGATTTCAAAATGGCGGCCACTTTTTCAATTTTTGACAACGGATTCATGCTTGGGGACCACTCGGGCCATCAGATATCGATTTTGAAAACAATCTGCCCAAAAACTAAAGATTTCAAGATGGCGGCCACTTTTTCAATTTTTGATAACGGATTCATGCTTGGAAACCTCTCGGATCGTCAGATGTCGATTTTGAAATCAATCGGTCGATAAACTAAAAATTTCAAAATGGCGGCCACTTTTTGATTTTTTGACAACGGATTCATGTTTGGGGACCACTCGGATTCTCAGATATCGATTTTGAAAACAATCGGCCCACAAACTAAAGATTTCAAAATGGCGGCCATTTTTTCAATTTTTAACAAGGGATTCATGTTTGGGGACCACTCGGATCCTCAGATACCGATTTTGAAAGCAATGGGTGGAAAAACTAAAGATTTCAAGATGGCGGCCACTTTTTTAATTTTTGATAACGGATTCATGCTTGGAAACCTCTCGGATCCTCAGATATCGATTTTGAAATCAATCGGTCGATAAACTAAAAATTTCAAAATGGCGGCCACTTTTTGAATTTTTGACAACGGATTCATGCTTGGGGACCACTCGGATCCTCAGATATCGATTTTGAAAACAATCGGCCCACAAACTAAAGATTTCAAAATGGCGGCCATTTTTCAATTTTTAACAAGGGATTCATGTTTGGGGACCACTCGGATCCTCAGATATCGATTTTGAAAGCAATCGGTTGAAAAACTAAAATTTTCAAAATGGCGGCCACTTTCTAAACTTTTAACAACGGATTCATGCTTGAAGACCACTCGGACCCTTAGATATCGATTTTGAAGACAAACGGTCAAAAAACAATTATTCTGTTACAAACAATTATTCTATACGTACCTTTTACGCAAAAAGAAGAAGAGAGAAAGCAAAGGTTAACTTTCACACTCAGAAACGCCAATTAACATAATTAAAGCACTATTTGTTCCTTTGTATCTTTGGTTACGCAGGGATGATAAATTAAAACTTGAACTTGATCCGTTAACACGGTAAAACAGCGTAGAAAATCCACCGTCAGTCAATACAACCGAGAGGACAATTACAGTTAAGTTTCACACTCAGAGACGACAATTAAGTTCTAACTAATCATAATTATTAACTGACGTCTCTGAGAACGGCACTCGTTCAAGTTCTGCAACAATTTATAAATACGTTGCAACTCTAGGCAGCTACGACCTTTAACATGTTTATCGCTATCCCGCGGGAACTATGCAATTTTCCGGGATAAAAAGTAGCCTATGTTTTAATCTAGGGTACCAGCTATCTTCGTTCCAAATTTTATCCAAATCCGTCCAGTCGTTTGAGTGTGAAGAAGGAACAAACATACACACTCACTCATATCCTCACAAACTTTGGCATTTATAATATTAGTAGGATCTACCTACTTTACGAATCACGAAACGGATTGTCCACTCTACGCAACAAAATTATTCCACAAATATTTAAAAACGGAGTTTTGTTTGGTCGCAGCGCAAATTGACACAGGTCCGTCATGCATCGCGCCTCGTCCCGCACTGACCGTATGGACGAAAATGGGGAGCGGTAGGAACTTGGGAGGGAATATTTCAGAAAACGAGGTAATTTTTTAAGAAATTTGACAAAGTAGGAAAATAAAGTTATTGTTCATTATTTTATGAATCAGATTATAAAATTTCATCTCTTTATGATAAAAAATGGAGCAGTAAAATGGTTACAAGTGAAAAAATAGGGGTGACTTTAGATTGCTTTTTCTCTGCTTTCTTTCACTAAAATGGATTTCTACCAAAACTATGTTACTTCTCATATCTTCCAGATTAGGATATATTTTTTCCGACGTATAAATTGTTACGTTATAATGTATAAAATGGTTACAACACAACTCATTTTCACGAAAATTTCAAAGGTCGAGCCTTAACATGTAGCATCCGGTTAACAAGTCTTGAACTTTTTAAACATCATTTATAGGTACAGATATAGGTAGGTACTTATCTTTATTTTGAATATGTCTATTAAATAAAAAGAACATTTATCCAAGTGTTTCTAATACATATTTATATCGCATTGTATACGTATTTAAACGATTCCACAAGCTCGTAAATTACTGGTAAAATAGTGAAATATTCTTATTATTTACACTGCCTAAGAATTAAACATGAAAAATTGTTCGCCGTAAGTACTTGATAGGTACTTTTTTACTTTTTACTTGTTGTAATCAATCATCCTTGAAACACATCGTTAACAAGCAAAATATTCAGATATGATTGCTCTATTTCGCTATATTTCGTCCCTGTTATCGCAGCGGTAGGTCTCTTAATACATGATATGAATATGTCATTATTTTCTCAACCTAGGCCTTGAATTAAATAAATTGATCTAGAAATGGAATACTTAAAGGTCATATATAAAATTAAGTATGTTTACGTCATGACGTAAAATAATGAAAGTGAAATAAACCTTGTTTGCTTGTAATGCCAGCTATGTGTACCGTGCTTCTACTTTCTTAATGTCTTTCGGCAAATTTCGTGTTTCTTCAGTTCGGACGTCATTAATATGGAAAAGGAAGATTGCCGAAAGATGGGATCCCTCCATTTCCCATAATTTCATTTGTACTAATTTCATTTGCCATAATGGTCACTGGCTATAACCTTCAATTGCCCTAATATCACATGCCATAATTTTTGAATGCCATAATAATCAAACGTCATAATGTTCAACATCCCTAATATTAGATACCATAATATCACTTCCCATAATTTTTACTTTCCATAACTTTCAAAATCACTAATATTTCATGCCATAACAATCATTTGTCATAATAAGGGAAATACAGATCCAGACTGTTGAAATTTACTGCTACCGAAACACGGTAGGTTCGTTAGGTTTTTTGCGACCCTCAGAGCAGAAATAGAAGCATCTCTAAGGGCTCGGGGGGCTCGGGTGGCGAAACCCCCCTCAATAGCCACATGACTGGTCATTTAATATAATTATAGGTTAGGTTAGGTTAGAATGGTGTCAAGGCGCGAAGCGCCAAAACTAGGCGGAATAGGAGCTCCGCGAAGCGGAGCTCCGTCGACTTCGCCTCAGTCATTCAGTTCATATTTATATTTGTTTTCTAGACATCAATCAAAATTCTGGGTTTTTTATGGCAAATAATTATTATGGCGTTTGAATTTTATGGCAAATGATTTTAGGACAATTGATAATAGGAAAAATGAAATTTATGGCAAACGTATCGTTATGGCACCTGATAATTATGGCAAATGAAAATATGGCTAATGATCATTATGGCATATATATCGTTATGGAATATAAAATTATGGCAACTGAAATTCGGGCATGTGAAATTAGTTCATATGAAATTCGGGCAAACAATAGAGAACCCCGAAAGATATTAAGAAGAAAAAATATATACATACACAAAACACGTCATTATCCCGTACGGGGTAAACAGAGCCAGAGTTAACAAGCCCTAAAGGCCACGTTTAGCATGATTATAGGCGTATAAGTGGAAAGGGGAATCAAAATAGTGATGGGTTGCTAGCCTCATCGCCTATAACATGATTCTTAAGAATTTCGCCCATTCCCTCGATGGGCTTTTATCATCTGCGCGGAACGAGAAGCAACTGGTACTTTCTATGTTTTCCCTTTGCTCACAGGCATGGAAGTAAAAATAAAAAATACAAACACTATTATTAGGTACCTAGTTTTTGCTGCCTACTATGCGCGCAAGTCCATACGTATTGTTAGAGGCTGAATGCACTGAGCACCTTATCCTTATTATTTATAACATTTTACAGTGGGACAGCATATTCCGCTTGCCTGGCTACAGAGAAAAGAGTGTAAAATAAAGCTGAAGCTGATGACAAATATTTATACAGAGCGTATTCCTTATCAAAAATTAAACTCATTTTCCACAACTAAGATTCATACGTATATTGGCATCGCGTTATTCACATAGCCCTCTCTTAAACAACTTACATTCCAAACCCATTCGATTGGTGAGCTGTTCGAACGCGTTGACGGTGCCGTCCGCATGGCGACAGGCCTGCAGCAGATGCAGGAAGTCGTCGCAGATGTGGTTCAGCTCGGGAAGGAACCCCTGCATAGTCTGAGGGCTCGTGAGCTCGGCTGTGAGGTGCCGCCGCAGGTGAAACCACTTCTCACCTTGTCTGGTGAAGAAAAAGCAAGTTATTGTCATTGACGTCAATAAAGAACTAGACTCCTAGTTGCAAACAAAAGTTCCTCAAGAAATGTCCGAGCGGCGTTGTCTATGTGTTGTGTGTGTCACACACATCAACTTATACAGATACCATTAACATATTCGTTCAAATTAACACCTTATTTCGTGGCAGTAATGTTAAATGCCAATTGCATACGATCGTGAGAAGTAATGACACGACGTCATGCGCTGGAAACCTGTCTGTCTCTTTTGTTCTTAAACGTTTGAGATTGCGCTGCGAAAGAGACAGGTACTTATACATTGTTATCAAAGCGTGGTCGGAACACGACTGAACCAAAACTCTGCACAATAGACGCGTCGTGCAGACTTTTGTTTGCTTCGGACAGTTTTTGAGCGTGATTGGGAGTCTAGTTGATTAATTACCTATACGTCAATGGTTATTGCTGATTATATGCTTCTTCTTGAACTTAAGAGCTAGGCTCTTGTCGGTGTAGCAATTTCCATGCCGTCCTTTCAAGGGCCTTTTCTTTGACATCCTGATACGACATCATGATTTTATTACCCTAGCAAAATTCCAAAAGTTTTTGAGGCACGGATAGAATTGGATCAGCTTTAAACTAATCTTTTATTTTGTAAAGTGCTTCTATTCAATCATCGGACATCGGCGTGTTTTCAACTGGATTGAAATCCAGATCGTGTGATAAGAATCGTAGATGGTATGGCCAGGCTGTTCTATAATGTTATCAATAGCAAAATTGCAGGGTT
This sequence comes from Pandemis heparana, assembly GCA_963854515.1. NCBI lineage: Eukaryota > Metazoa > Arthropoda > Insecta > Lepidoptera > Tortricidae > Pandemis > Pandemis heparana. The sequence goes on along the minus strand of OY978026.1, from coordinate 6,713,886 downwards.
CCAAACCGACAACAGTTAAAAGAAAACACGAAGTTAAGCTAGTGTAAGCAATGGTTTGCTATTGTTTCTACAAATAATGTTTTAACTTATCTCCATAATTCCCAATGCATTAACCGTTTCATTAATTAATAACACAAGGCGTGTTCATCAACCGTTTTCCTAAATGTAAATTAATAAGCCAGCACGGTTTTGATTTTAGTAACAAAGAATTTTCATCACAATTTTGCAGAATAATTTTGTATTTATTGGCGTGGAACTAATCAAACCACGGTCGAGCTCAATTCTAGTTTGCAACTTTGTAACGTAATGGGATCGGACCGCTGCTGCAGAAAAAGTTAAAATCACTCCTATATTTATCCGGTGCAAATGCAAGTAGAACAGAAAGAGTGGTCGCTTGTTCATTTACTGATCAACGTTATAATTTCCGCAGCACGGTAATAAACCACCACTTAGTTATCTACATAATTATTCAGTGGGTACTGTTTCATTTTTTGGTAGTATACACTTGAACTTTTTTCAGGCAATACTCAATTATCCGCTAGGTGCTAATGCTAACTACCCTGACGATTTTAGCATCTTGTCTAATTACTTGTCTTGAAGGTCTAAATATAGAGTCAGACAGGAAGTAGTGCCTGTGGAGTTGGTAAAAACTAGCCTCGCGTAGGTACGAGTAAATGTGAACTGCGTTGTTCTCTAGCTGATAACTACGTGACCGGCGATACAAAGAATTCGTAACATGCTTCCCAAAGTGGTCGGATCGATTCCCAAACGTTGCCAACTTAGCGATTAACCCGCCCTTATAAACCATAAACGCTCTATAGGCTTCTGCTAACTTAGTAATCGTTTGTCCTTATCTGTGAAAGGTAAATGTCAAAGTGACAGATAAGGACAAAAGATTACTAAGTTAGCATATTATTAGCTTAGTTAATCCATATGTGCGAAAGTGTGGTCTGTCCGTCTGTCTTGGAATTTGATAATATAGATATGGTATAGAGCTAGTTTCAGTCCCAGAGAAGGACATGGGGTGTTTTTATCCCGGGAAATCGGTTAGTTCCCGTGGTATAGCGATAAGCGACTTTGTTTTATACTATGTAGTGATTAGTAGGGATAACGAGCTCGCTTAATTGCTTCTGTTTTAACAGTGTTCGTTCTTGGAATAGTTTCTTGCTATTTAAGAAAATGTAATGCCTAGGTATGTCTATTGTTGAAGTTGCAGATATAATCTAACTAATATTATAAATGCGAAAGTATGGATGGATGGATGGATGGATGTTTGTTTGTTACTCAATCACGCCAGAACGGCCCAAGGGATCTGAATGAAATTCGGCACATAGCTAGAGAAAAGTCTGGAATAGCACATAGGCTACTTTTATCCCGGAAAATTGCGTAGTTCCCGCGGGATAGCGATAAACGAATTCTTTGCAGACGAAGTCGCTGGCAACAGCTAGTATAATAATAGATCAGTAGGTATATCAAGAGTACGAGCGATTTAAACGATTATGGCTGGTGAGAAAACTAGGGACACTTAAGAACACGCTGCGAGTCTGAAAGAAACCAGTTTTTCTTTTACGCGCCCCAACATCTGCCTTTTCGGTCTCGTTATAAATTTGCACCAATCTATTTGTTCTGTTCTGACGTAGTTCATATACTAGCTGTTGCCCGCTACTTTATCTGCGAATAACTCGTTTATTGCTGTCACTAAACTACGTAATTTTTGGAAATAAAACGTACCCGTGTGACTTTCCACACTAACAAAAAGTATACCCTATCCCTGAGCGAAATTGCAACCAGTATGCTTAGTGTAGGTTTTCGGTCACAAAATACGTCTCGAACGCGTTTGCGTTAAAATGTCAAATACTATGAGAACATTTTGTTGCCGTTTCGAACCGCAAGTGGCGCTGCCAAATTTTCCATAGTAATTGAGACATTTACGTAAACGCGTTCGAGACGTTTTTATATGCGAAAACTTACACTAGAGGCTCAGATCTGATTTGTCGAGCCGTTCAGCGTGAAAGAGTAACAAACACTTTCGCGTTTATAATATTAATACGATCTATGGATGCACTGATACAAAGTTTGGATACCTCTGGCCTAGACCGTGACGGTTAATAAAATCGTTTTCCTTGCTATTCACGCGCTAGCTATGTTTTACCAAATATCTAATTTGAGTGACGGGCTTATGATAGGTACGAGTTTAGCCTTGGACGTACCACACTTGCATGTGTAAGCACATGCAAAATATCGATCTATCGTCTATCTAACGTACATCATCAACATCATTGTGAAATACCTACACGTGTATAAATAAATCATTTGGTATGTCCACGAGCTGTTTAATAAAAACCAAGCAAATTAGGGATGCGTATAAAAAGCCGTGGTAGCCTAGTGGTTTGACCTATGGCCTCTCAAGCAGAGGGTCGTGGGTTCGAATCCCGGGCTCGCACCTCTGAGTTTTTCGGAATTTATGTGCGATATCTCATTTGAAATTTACCATGAGCTTTTCGGTGAAGGAAAACATCGTGAGGAAACCTGCACACAACTTCGAAGCAATTCAATGATGTGTGTGAAGTTCCCAATCCGCACTGGGCCCGCGTGGGAACTATAGCCCAAGCCCTCTCATTCTGAGAGGAGGCCTTTGCCCAGCAGTGGGACGTATATAGGCTGGAGATGATGATGATGATGATGATAACAAGAGAGGGTACCTACCGTCTGACTGAACCCAGCAGTGAATTATAATACTCACGCTGGAGACTACAATGTATAGGATCATACTGATGACGTATGATCTATTCGGCGCATCACTATCTACATAGTATAAAACAGCTTCCACTGTCTGTCTGTCCATAGGTATGCTTAGATCTTATAACTACGCAACGGATTTTGATATGCGGTTTTTTTTAATAAATAGAGAGGAAGGTTTATAAGTATAATTCTACGCAGAAGAAGTCGCGGGTAGAAGCTAGTAGCTTATAGGTAATTACAATGCAATACCAATTCGGAAAAAAACAAGGAATCGTCTTAATTGATTAAGTTCTATGCATTGGGCAGTTTAAGCAATCACTTGAATTACTTATGTGTAAGTGTACTTTAACAATGTGTTAATCTACCACGATCCACAATACTACGTACTACCTACGGGCCTACCTATCTACCTGGTGTGTACTTACCTAAATCTACGGCCTTGGCCTGTTGCGGAAATGGCAAAAAACAAACGTTACAATAAAAAAAATTAACCATCAAGTTCGCCGTATTAAAATGTATAGCAATAAAAGCTGATTCATTATAAATTTTACGATCCAAAATGACCAGTCATTCGTTAGTCTTAATAGTTACTGGTTAGCAGTAACACCGAACATGAATTCAATAGGTATTTTGTGAGCAAGTAAATGATAAGTTTTTGAAATCTGACGAGATTAATCCTTGTACTTAGAAAATTGTGTTTATTTCCGCTCTTTATAGCTAACTAGCAGCCCGTCCCGGCTTCGCACGGGGTAGACAATTATTTATTTTTGGAAATTTGGATATAAAACACTTTTTTTCACAAATATTTTGTTGTAGTGACAAACTACAATAGTTGGACATATGCTACCGCGGAGTTTTTTGTAGACATTATGATGTTCTTCAATATTGTTGTACATTATTTTGTTCTATCGCTAATAGTTTCGGCAGCGCATTCGACGAAAGACATTTTAAGATTCATTTTTCTACACCTTCGGTTACATTGTTCAAATTTTACCAAGGATCCCTATATACATAGATAGAGACAGACAGATAGACAGGAAAGCGACTTTGTTTTATATTATAGTGATATTCAGTGCAAAATTTAATAATGTTAAGAATGGCAATGGAATGGGAGCAGGTTATCCGTGACACGACAGCAATTGTATTAAAAAACATCATTATTCCATTTCTAAACGACACTGAAAATTAGAACACATAGAAAAATCCGAAAAGTAAAGCTATGGCCGGGAATCGAACCCGGGTCCTCGTCATTCCGTGACGCGTGCTATACCCCTACACCACCCATAGCAGGTGAGTAAGCGTTCGAATTTTTCTATCTATTACTAACTGTCACGTGACCTTGTTACTATGCGATTATTTGTCGCGAAGCGTCATCTATTTGAATGATGTGTCTGTACGACACAATTACAAACTCCCGTGGAACATCTACTGCTCACCAGGGACGAGAGATGGCGCTGTTTTTCAAATGATAGGAAATATCAAATGAATCAAGAAATTTTTATTTCCTAATTTTTATGTTTACTTTTTACGGTTTTACCGTTAGAAATTTAATTTCTAAACGACACTGAAAATTAGAACACATAGAAAAATCCGAAAAGTAAAGCTATGGCCGGGAATCGAACCCGGGTCCTCGTCATTCCGTGACGCGTGCTATACCCCTACACCACCCATAGCAGGTGAGTAAGCGTTCGAATTTTTCTATCTATTACTAACTGTCACGTGACCTTGTTACTATGCGATTATTTGTCGCGAAGCGTCATCTATTTGAATGATGTGTCTGTACGACACAATTACAAACTCCCGTGGAACATCTACTGCTCACCAGGGACGAGAGATGGCGCTGTTTTTCAAATGATAGGAAATATCAAATGAATCAAGAAATTTTTATTTCCTAATTTTTATGTTTACTTTTTACGGTTTTACCGTTAGAAATTTAATTTCTAAACGACACTGAAAATTAGAACACATAGAAAAATCCGAAAAGTAAAGCTATGGCCGGGAATCGAACCCGGGTCCTCGTCATTCCGTGACGCGTGCTATACCCCTACACCACCCATAGCAGGTGAGTAAGCGTTCGAATTTTTCTATCTATTACTAACTGTCACGTGACCTTGTTACTATGCGATTATTTGTCGCGAAGCGTCATCTATTTGAATGATGTGTCTGTACGACACAATTACAAACTCCCGTGGAACATCTACTGCTCACCAGGGACGAGAGATGGCGCTGTTTTTCAAATGATAGGAAATATCAAATGAATCAAGAAATTTTTATTTCCTAATTTTTATGTTTACTTTTTACGGTTTTACCGTTAGAAATTTAATTTCTAAACGACACTGAAAATTAGAACACATAGAAAAATCCGAAAAGTAAAGCTATGGCCGGGAATCGAACCCGGGTCCTCGTCATTCCGTGACGCGTGCTATACCCCTACACCACCCATAGCAGGTGAGTAAGCGTTCGAATTTTTCTATCTATTACTAACTGTCACGTGACCTTGTTACTATGCGATTATTTGTCGCGAAGCGTCATCTATTTGAATGATGTGTCTGTACGACACAATTACAAACTCCCGTGGAACATCTACTGCTCACCAGGGACGAGAGATGGCGCTGTTTTTCAAATGATAGGTAATATCAAATGAATCAAGAAATTTTTATTTCCTAATTTTTATGTTTACTTTTTACGGTTTTACCGTTAGAAATTTAATTTCTAAACGACACTGAAAATTAGAACACATAGAAAAATCCGAAAAGTAAAGCTATGGCCGGGAATCGAACCCGGGTCCTCGTCATTCCGTGACGCGTGCTATACCCCTACACCACCCATAGCAGGTGAGTAAGCGTTCGAATTTTTCTATCTATTACTAACTGTCACGTGACCTTGTTACTATGCGATGCTATGGGAGTTTGTAATTGTGTCGTACAGACACATCATTCAAATAGATGACGCTTCGCGACAAATAATCGCATAGTAACAAGGTCACGTGACAGTTAGTAATAGATAGAAAAATTCGAACGCTTACTCACCTGCTATGGGTGGTGTAGGGGTATAGCACGCGTCACGGAATGACGAGGACCCGGGTTCGATTCCCGGCCATAGCTTTACTTTTCGGATTTTTCTATGTGTTCTAATTTTCAGTGTCGTTTAGAAATTAAATTTCTAACGGTAAAACCGTAAAAAGTAAACATAAAAATTAGGAAATAAAAATTTCTTGATTCATTTGATATTTCCTATCATTTGAAAAACAGCGCCATCTCTCGTCCCTGGTGAGCAGTAGATGTTCCACGGGAGTTTGTAATTGTGTCGTACAGACCAATCATTCAAATAGATGACGCTTCGCGACAAATAATCGCATAGTAACAAGGTCACGTGACATTTAGTAATAGATAGAAAAATTCGAACGCTTACTCACCTGCTATGGGTGGTGTAGGGGTATAGCACGCGTCACGGAATGACGAGGACCCGGGTTCGATTCCCGGCCATAGCTTTACTTTTCGGATTTTTCTATGTGTTCTAATTTTCAGTGTCGTTTAGAAATTAAATTTCTAACGGTAAAACCGTAAAAAGTAAACATAAAAATTAGGAAATAAAAATTTCTTGATTCATTTGATATTTCCTATCATTTGAAAAACAGCGCCATCTCTCGTCCCTGGTGAGCAGTAGATGTTCCACGGGAGTTTGTAATTGTGTCGTACAGACACATCATTCAAATAGATGACGCTTCGCGACAAATAATCGCATAGTAACAAGGTCACGTGACAGTTAGTAATAGATAGAAAAATTCGAACGCTTACTCACCTGCTATGGGTGGTGTAGGGGTATAGCACGCGTCACGGAATGACGAGGACCCGGGTTCGATTCCCGGCCATAGCTTTACTTTTCGGATTTTTCTATGTGTTCTAATTTTCAGTGTCGTTTAGAAATTAAATTTCTAACGGTAAAACCGTAAAAAGTAAACATAAAAATTAGGAAATAAAAATTTCTTGATTCATTTGATATTTCCTATCATTATTCCAATAGCGATTGGATGACATCAATCCGACACTAACACAGAACAAAGAGAAAATAGAAGTGCGATAAGTCACATTCGCTAGGGAAACCGGTGTCGCCCAACTCTCACATCGACAGTTTGCTCCTACATTGAAATCTTGGCAATTATTGGTCGTAGCTTTTCTATTATAAAAATGTAATAAGTTCTGAATCGGCATTATAATTTGAACTTTCCACCCGCAGAATATTGCTTAAAGTTCATTGTATATAAACCGTTCGAGTAGAACCGTCAAATTCAATTTGACGTTTATACGTGCGATTTTCCGCATAAAGGTCGCACGCTTCTCTCGTTCACATGCCACTTCTACTTTTGTATTTCTTCTATGAACACTAATAAGCCTCCAACCGCTAGCTTGACATGCAAAAGCAACAACAAAAAATATTAAGACGCAAAGTAGTGCTCGACACCGGATGGGATAGAATCGTTTAAAAATTAAAATACATACGACATAGGTTTACTTTAGACACCTGACCTGATACAATCTGCGAAAACACGTGCATATTCTGTCCGATACACTCACAACACTGCGAAACTGATATTTCTTACGGTAGGTACCTATACAGAGATCTAAATTTAACTTTTAAGATTGATAAGACTTCTTTCTTAGTCAAAAACTACTCTTAAATTATCTCGTTGATCCTTCATACCATTCCTTCAATGAAGTTGACTGCCTTCATTGATAGAATTTCATAAGATGCAAGATTTCATGGTATCATGATGCAATTGTAAAAACGCTACATAATATAAGATAAATTAAAATACGTTATAATAATGTCCGTTGCGTTACCTGCAACTAACTGAACAAAGTACTTAGGTAACAGTTCCCGTAGACCCTCACTGCCCATCGCAAGTTTATGTCAGACAGTAAATATGCGCAGAAGTCTAAATTTAGGCGTAGCTATGCAGAATGTTTCCTGTTTGTCGCAACTTAACCTTATACGTATTATGAATTGCTATTATTGGTGCTGATCTTATCCAAATTAGAGAATATTTTCACGCATTCTAATGCGGGGGCATAAGTCGTGGCTGTCTAGTTAAACTAGGTAGGTAATTATAATTAATTGCCTCTACTTCACGCCAGGTACAGGAACCTTTTTTTAAGGTGTGGAAAATACGCCTTATGGATGCGCGACGGCAGGCATAGCCACTAAAAACCACACGGATTCCCTATTCGGTCTTATGTGAGGAGTTACGGGAGCACTCGGTGTCACCGCGACGCCCCACGACCACCCCGGAATGGGGTTCCCTCTTCGCGGCACCTGTGCAATGCAGATTTGGGAATTCCCGCCCTCCCCCCATTTTTTATAGAGGTTGTCTCCTGGTCCACATTTGTAGGACTAGTCTAGTGTGATACGTTACTAACCTTTAATAGCAAAATCTTACTTACTCGTTAACCAATCCTGTGGAGGCATATCTGTCGGGTCGGCTCTTACGGTAGATCTGAACGATCTCAGTGGGTGGGCGGTAGGGGCGGCGCGCGGGCGTCCGCAGGACTGTCTCCAGGGCTACCCGGTCTGCGATGGACACGAGGGAGACACCGCCCGGTGTCGTCTCCACGAACACGGGCCCGTAACGCAGTAACATGTCTGAAAATTACGCGTCGTCAATCTTTGAGGATCGGACCAGGTAAAAAGTAACCCCCTTATTCATAAACGCTCTATAGGCCTTTGCTAACTTAGTAATCGTTTGTCCTTATCTGTGAAAGGTAAATGTCAAAGTGACAGATAAGGACAAACGATTACTAAGTTAGCAGAGGCCTATAGAGCGTTTATGAATAAGGGGTTAAAGATGGATCTCTGCGAACTGCATAGTGGCATACGCACAAGTGCAAACTGATAGCGTCACTTTTAAGAACAACAAAAACTGAAAAAAATCTGCTCTAAATCGGATTAGACATATGTGTTTTACGTATAGCGATAATGTGAACATAGAGATCTCACCCTCATAAGCCTCGTGCAACTTGTTCATGCGGTAACGACTCCAGAAGAGCCAGCGTGTCCCGACAAGCGGCAGGCCCGGCGGCCCAGGCAGCCGCAGCTTGCTTTCCAAACGTCCTCGCAGCACCACAGCGCCCGCCAGCAACAGTGCCACCGCTATCAGCACGAGCGTCGGCGTCATGCCCGACCAGTCTAGCAGCGGCGGAGAAGTGTTCTGGTGAGTCATGATAAATAAATATTATTCCAGGGTACGACATTAGTTTTTCAATGGCGGCTGCAGCTCAAGATTTTGTGGGTAACAATAACAATATTCGGGGCAGAGGTGGAATCAAACAGACAAAATATTTAATACGCGACCTTTTACTTTCAGCAGATCGTAGTCATCGTAGAAATACGAGGAACTATATATTTTTTTTAATACACTGTGACACCGGTATCGGAGAAATCGTTGAAGCAATTCAACGTTTCGTTTTGTTCAGTCCTTAACGGTCAAAGTGACCAATCGAGCGTTGAACCCCGAACATCTTCCCAAAATGATTACACCACTAACGCACTGGTCAATGTATTACCGGATTTAACAGTTATATTAAGTACTTAGTAAACGAGACACGAAAATCAAGTTTGAACTCTTCTCGTTGACCTGTCGTCTGCGTTAGAATAGAACCAATAGACGTTGTATCGTTCTATGGACTGGAAGTATTTATAATCCTAATCATAACGAAAACCTCAAGATTGCGTATATGGCTGAATAGCACGAAAAAATGTCACTCTTCAAAATTTGTACCCAAACAAGAGGATGTTTACAAACAGTCATGCTTGGTCGAAAGGTAAGTAATTATACAAATGAAAATTTTACCTACCCAATACCATCTAGGTAACCCTAGGAATCAATACAAATAGGTAATTGTAAATACCTAAACAATCATTTATTATTATTAGTAGCTGTTGCCCTCGACTTTGTCTGCAAAGAATTCGTTTATCGCTATTCCGCGGGCATTTTCTGGGATAAAAAGTGCCGAATTTTATCCAGATTCGTTGGGCCGTTCTGGCGTGATTGAGTAACAAACAAACATCCATTCATCCAAACTTTCGCATTTATAATATTAGTTAGATTGCGGACTCCTTGCTCCTCCTACATGCTTTAGTTATATTTTCTCAGTTGATTTTTGACATGTCTAGTGTAGTGTCACTATTAAATGAATGAACTTTGTAAAAGAAATACACTTTTTCAACAGAAATAATAGCCTATATATATATTTGTGTCCCACTGCTGGGCCTTTGCCTAATACCTAAACAAATACCAATGGAAATTAATCTGGCTGTTTTATTTTGTTGTTTTGCATTTATTCGTATCAACCGAAATTAAACGGGTTCAGGTTGGGTTAAGACTTTATTTGCTATCGACGGTCAGCGACCCCGGCTCCGGCGCAGACGTGGTTCTTACGCAGTGCTCTTGACATTGGCTTTGCGTAACTGACGTTATGTAACGAACTAACGCTAACCGACACGTTTGAATGTTTGCTCCATGGCTCTCTCGTCTCACCTTCGAATCCTACTCATCAGAGTAGTAAGGTTCATTTCTTGCATTTAACTGAATCCGACCCGACCATCCTCGACTGCTCGAAAATTACGTGAAACTAAACTAACCTGAACCGCTTCTAACTTGGTTTTGTTAGTCTAGTAGTTAAAATTGGAAAATGAAGAAATGTTTTGATGAGGTTGTATGTAGTCGTTAGAAATAGAGCAACGCTGAAAGACTAAACGAGAAATAGATACTAGTTAGAAGTTACTTTGCTTTGGCTAATACACGTACTCACTCCATTGTGCTACCGTCAGTTGCGTCTGCCTGGGTAATTAAAGTCAGCTACGAGTATCCGATATCGAGCTCAAGTTTTCTAAGGCTAGACATGACGTCTATCACTAATTGTGCATTAAAAGACTTCCTAATAAAAAAAAGTTGCTATAGCTTAAAGGACTTCTTTGATGACAAAGTTACAGGCACCTCCCAATAAAAATAAAAATAAATAAATAAATGTAGTCAAAGAATGTAGTTTACTTAGTTTCTTTTTAATTTTAACTTACATATAATATGGTTTTTAACGGTGATTTTAGATTTTGACTTTACATGCGAATGTTGATTTTGATATTGTTGACATTGTTATTATTATTATTATTATTATTATTTTTATCATTTTATTGTAATCCATACCCTAATTTCTAATTTTAATTTACATTTTGACAGTATTAATTTGATTTTATATTGACTTGAATTTAAATTTTAATTATTAATTCTTAGTTTTGTTATTTTTAAAATTTTACAATTTTCTTAATTTTTAATTTGCTGTGCCCTTCCAGGGTCCATGTGGAACAATTATGTCTGTTTAACAACTGCATTTACCATGGTTGCAATAATAAATAAATAAATAAATAAATCCACACCACAATTAACTTTTGTGGAGTAACACTGTGCAACACGGTAATATCAGGTAAATTAGGTAATCTGTAACTTTTGTAGCTAGTAAAATTAATTTTGGCCGATGTCGTAGCTTGTAGTAGCTCAGCAACACTAGGAAACGTTGTTCTGTAAAACGTAGGTTTAACCTATCTATCTGCACCTTAATGTCTCGCCGTGGTGTTCCTGTCTTGTGTGGCGTTGGATTCAAGTGACCGTGTTTCAGCTTTTAAAGGACGTTGCTCTGTATATTACAACAATAATACTTTTTTTCGCACTAAACTGAGACCAAATTTAAAGATAACGTAATAAAATCCTGCTTATATTCGATGCGTTTATTGCAAAACCGTTTTTCTCCTAATTAGGAAAATGCTATCGATATGAAATTCGTTTCAGTTTCGAGCGTGCTATTTTTTACTTTTTTGTGAATGTTTTGAATTAAAAGATAAAGTTTACTTCGTGAATCACTTTTTAATGCTCTCTTACATAAACGAATTACAAAAATGGCAACGGAAGTTCAAAAAGTTCAAATGATATCGCCTCATTAATTTCTTTTAAGTATGTATGTAAATAGCCTCTCATTCTATATAGTAGTAGGCTGGGGATGATGGGGATGATGATGATGATGTATCTAAATAATGTTGGACAAAAATATAACGATGCAAAAAAAAAACAAAACGCAATTGACAGCAAAACAACAAAAACCTCAAGATATTTAAAATCAGAAGGACAGAATTAAAACAATTTCTCTTTGACTAAAATTATAAATCAAAATTCAGAGAGTAAAATGTAGGAAATTGACGTTATTCTTGCTCGAGTACATTAATAAAAAAAATAAAAAAAAAACCATTTATTTCGGACAGAATCCATAGACCACATCATCAACCACATACACATACACACACACACACACAAGACAACACACACACATAGACAATATCAACCACAAGTTACATTCCCATTCCGAGCTGCGAGGAATTGAAAGGCAGGGTTTTTTTGACAAACGTAAAGAATAGTTTCTCTAGCTCGTTTATGTTAGTGTGAAATTATTCTGTAAAGAGGAGTGTCTTTGATAAAATAAAACGTAACCGCCCCCTGGTTCTTCATAGCTCGCTGGCATTTTATTTACGCGGGCAGCCGTCGAAGTCAAAGCCTAACTGCTATGCATTTCAGAAAGTCCTTTGAGTAATTGTCTGCAATTGGCTCAAGAGGTTTTTTCCAACACGCGTGATATCAATGCAGTGCAACCGTCACATAGGCACTAAAAAAAACCGATTGGTTACTTACTTACTTTCATTATAACAGAGGTAACTGAGCTCATCAAATCCTATCGCCAATAAAAGTGAATCATAGACACAATAGCAGCATGTAAGCTTAATGAATAACAGCACGTTTGATACAAAACAGTTAATTGCAAAAAGTTTATCCGCAAAGGTCGCTTAATCGCTCATTATTTTTTTTTATAAACAATGAACGGCGAGCTTATTGCGTTGCGTGGGAGGGGGAGTTGGGGGAACTAGGTATTCAACCAAGGATCGGTAATATTGTTGGATGGGCAGTAGACTAGATTTGGAATGAAAACTGAATATTCTAGAGGCTTTTAGGCCGAATAGTCGAATATTATAATAAAAGTATTCGGCCAGGCTTGACTTAGTCTTTATTCTGCGCGCCAAACGAGTAAAGTACCTATTACCTAAAAATGCAGAAGAATTTGTGATTCTACACCATAACCTCTTTCTAAATGTTAGCTACAATAAATTTTATATTTATATATTTACCTTATATGGAAATACTACTTAAATAATGCAACATTTAAAATTTAGATAGACTTAGAGGAAGTAAGTAGGTATGTACAACCAAAAAGATAGAAAAGTTCAATCATCAGGACGTAGATAATCTTTAAATTGAAACCTTGTTACAGTAGAGAACAAATTATTTTCAGTTTAATTATAATAATTGTTGAACAGCCGCCGCCGATCTGCAGGCAATTTATTTTCTTGATTGGAATACCGCGATTACTCTCTGGCCCATATATTACTAGGTCTAGGATGTAGATACGGAACAAATTTATGTATAATCAACTATTTCGTAAGTTATTGATAGTGTAAGTGCATATAGGCGTCTAATTAAAAGCAAAATAACAACTAAGTACGCAAATGTTTATTATGAGTAGTTATAAAAATAAAAAAATAATAGTGTGTATAATACCTAATCTCATCAACGAATCGTACGCATTAGAAAAAACTCGAGGATAACGGATTAACTCACGATGGACTACTCATTGAAAAAATATAAAAAATCGATAGTGATCTGTTCAGAATCAACTTTTTTTTTTGTAGGATTTTTCTTGTCATATATTTGGTAACTCGCATTTTCTACTTCACTAACCAATCCTTAGAAGCTTTAGCCTAAGTTCGGATTCGGATACACAACACGTGTGCAAAAGATAAGATAGGAATTAATCAAACATCTCTTTATCTAAACTGCTCCACTTTCAGAAAAGGTCCATCAAAGACGCGCGACCCAATCACACGAAATAACCCATTCAATCAAATGCACTTCGACCGCTGATAAATGTGTTAAACAAAGCCATAAGTTATGCATCGAGCTTATTCATATCTTAGTGGCCTTGCTACAACGTGGCGGCGAAAATCCGAATGGTGAAGCGGGTGTAGGCCGTCCGATTGTTAATAAATGAATGTGCTATTTTTAGCACGTCAACTAAATCCTTTTTTGCAACCAGCAAACTTATAAATATTTACTTCTACATTTAAAAACATGATAAGGCACGGAATCAGCTCAGCACCAACACCAAATGCTTGGGTCGTGTGAAAATACAAACAGTAAACCTTAAGTGCTCACCTTTTTGAAAATATTCGATAAATTGTTGAATAGCCGAGTATGGCGATGGCAAGTTTTTTAGGGCATACACACTAAATATATCAGTTTTATTTAAGTAACACCTTAGGATGGGGTTATCGTTACTGAACATAGGTAGGTATTATTGATAATAACTTATTGTCGTTTTATCTGGTTCCTGTTGAACCGACGGAGTAGTCTAGGTCAAAAACCTCCTAAAATTCGTTGCTCACTCAGAACGTCAGAAGTTCAGAACAGTTTAATATTAATTTAAAGTATGAGAACATGTTTTGAAGAAAACAAGGTAATTTAGATACGGAGAATACAAAACAAGCATGGCACAGCCAAACCGGCTTATTAATTAAGTATTTAGGTAATTTCATATTCTTCCATTGCACACCCATTTTACCTGTTTACTATCAAGTTTAAACAAAGTTGTAAGTGTATGTAGGTAGGTATAGGTACTTGTTTGCCATGAATAGCGCAGTAATGTGGCAGTAATCTGAATTATCTCCAGACTTGTTGAGTATGTATAATCAAGATTTCGTAACTGAGTCTCATTCATTTGATTACTTGGATATTTTTATGAGTGCTTTATTTTTTCAGAGCGTTCACCTAAAGGAGCCTTCGGCAAATAAAAAAGACTTTCTGCAAATATTGGACAAGACGATTGCTAAGTATTTATTGTGTTTTTAAAGAGCTTGTCTGAAGTCAACGGCTCTTTAATCATACACGTATCTTATTTAGTTTACTCGTCAATTTTCTTGGTCAAATTTTACGACTGTGTTTTTTTTAATCAGTATGAGTGATGGCAGTCCAAATTACTCCACACCTTCCTTCCGACCTGCGACTCCTCATTTTTATAGGTAGATAAGGATCAACTTCCGAAACCCTGTTCGCTTTTTTGCTAAATTGTAATAATCAACCTGGCTTTGAGGATTTTTATTGAAATGTTGACATCGCACCATACAGATCATTTTTCAGTTTCCACACAACATAGGTATTAAGTAAAACTAGTTATTATAATTTTCACATTTATGGCAGTTAATTTTAAGCTTCCTCAGTAACACGCAACGTCCAGACGTTACACGATCTTTACCGTTATTTTGGTCTTGGCGAAAGAAATTAAAGTTGCACCTGCCACGGATAAGGGCGAAGTGGCGAGCGGCACAAGAAAGGGAACAGCAAGATGTTTTATTAAAGATTTGACCTTCGTGACATGCCGAGGACACAGGAAGCGACGGTAAAGGATGCCCCGCCGACACGCAACATCTGGGCCTTGCGAGAAGCTTATAAAGGGCATCCCAACGACTACACTTTTATAATCGCTCTAGTCTATAGTCATTGTAATTAATGAATTCATAAAAAAAGCCAGTCAAGCGCGACCCGGACTAGTGAACTGAGGATTCCGTGATTACAAATTCAAAAATGTGGTAACCTAATTAAAAATGGTTAAATTTTTAATTTGTACGTTTGTAGGTACGTTTGTACGTTGATGAGTATAATCTTATTTTAAACCGACTTCAAAAAAAGGAGGAGGTTCAATGTATAAATAATTAGTTTAATTGAACCTGTATTTCTAGCTTAGTGGTTATAGTGTTCTTGTTGTAATGATAATAATATTGTTTTTTTTTATTCTTTGTATAATATTGTATTGTATTTCAACACATTCATGTATTGTTACCGAATAAATAAGTACTACCACTATCACTATTACATGAACTTACAGACAATCTTGTTGATGATTATGATGATCTATAATTATTATTATTAATAATAATAATATGTTGATCTATAATTATTAAAAACGAACTAATATATTAGTAAGTAGTAAGTACCTACAATGATAAAAAAAATCCTCCTTGGCGTACTTATTAGTAATTTTTATTCTTAGTTTTTCGCTCACGCACGTCAGGACCTTTCGATATATAGTTCTTATTAAATTAACGATCGCGTGACATGCTAAAAACGTTACACTAAAAAAGTTGTTTTCGTACGATTAAGTTTGTTCAGTTAATATTTACGTTTCTGAAGGGTACATTAACGATAAAGCATAATACTGCCTAGTACGTTAGATTAGATCGGTACTATCAAACAGGTTCTATCAGACTCACATCATCGTGTAAAAAAATAGCAATATCTCGCCCTGACATAAGTATTGACGCGTTTTCCCTAGCTCTGCCGGTCTATTATTATATCTAAGACAATAACCAATGTGCAATAAATTTGTATTTACTTACTTGTCTACACCCTACACATGACATAGGTACCTATTCAGTAGAATCTGATAAACAAAATTGAAAATCGCTCTGCCCGCTGATGCATCCGTCAACTTGTAAGTTATTTTGTACGCGGCAAGATAAAGCTTGTTGCCTGTTTATAACTTTTAAGCTTAATTGCGTAATGGTGCGAACATGATGCTGCTCTCTTCCGCGTTTAACTGGGCCAGTTCGCCGGGTTCACGCGATTCTAATTGATTGCACTCCACATCATTCCGACAGGACGACAGCGACAGCCCTCTAACTCGATACGAAGCTTCCAGGAACGATGCGCAGCTCATAATTATTCACTTGAAGTTAATAAGTATGTACACGTGCTGTTATAATTCACAACTAAATTTGACAATGGCTTATAATTCAGAGCTCGCTAAGTAAGGCTTTAATTAAAACATTATTTGTTTCCAGATTGCAGTTCATTCACATGTTTGAAGATTTAATTTACTTTATGATACTGTTATGATATGACTGTGATCGATGCTCTTCCAAACTAAACGCGTTGGTTTTTTTATATACAACGAGCACGGCAGACGTGCAATTAGGTCGCTTAATGGTAAGTAATCAGTGCTGCCTATAGACTACCGAAACTCCAGAGGGATTGCCGATGCGTTGCCGGCCTAGAGGTGTTATATCTCCGGCTGTCTTAGATACTATTCGCGCCGCCCGGAACGCAACAATGCGAACTCTGCTGTCAGCGATAGGATTATTATGTAGCATATTCATATAGCTAAACCACTACAACTTATTTACCTATTCGCTTTAGTTTCTATAATGTTAATTAGATGCAAGTAAACGGGTCTTTCTTTTGAGCAGATGCCGCCTCCGCCAAAATGCTTGTTGAAATTCAAAACTCCTTATAAAATCGGTCTTTATTTTTTGTAGTGGTCTGGAATTCGGTTCGTTATAGATTTATTAGGAGGCGGCGCTGCGCTGTTTAGAGGGCAGTTTAAAGTCGAGCATAAAAGTAGTGGTAGTTGTATGTAGATTGCAGCAGAGTGCAGCGCGCTGCGCAGACGGCGGCCGCGAGGGCGGGCGATTTGTTTTGCTCCCTGAAGGCCGACCGGTCTGGTGGCGTCGGATATGTGTCACTATAACACTACGCTATACGGCATACGTCCAGACGGGGGCTCGAAACATTTATAACTAACGTAGGCACTTTTGTGGATAGCGCCAGGACACCTCCAGCGTACTAAGTTACATAAATTGCCGACAATTAAGCTTTTTCTTATCTTAAATAGCGGAGCTGATTTTAGTCTGAAGATTTATTTGAGTTGAAGACTCGTAGATCAAACTAGAAAATGTGTTTTAAAGGTTTGCTCCTAAGCATAGATACGTAAGGTTAAAGATTAAATTTACTATTGAAAGTAGGTACCTAGCCCTACTTCAAATTTGACACATGAGACATGAGTTTTATTGTCTCCATAATCATTGTACTTAATTGAACGCAAGACATCTAATTACAGAGTAGTAAAGCAAAGATAATCGCGTCCTTCAGACGAGTCGCCTCAACCACAAAAGCATATCGAAGGTTACAACCCGGTTTGGCAATTCATTATCATACTAATGGGGTATTTTAACCAGCGGAGCGGAGTGCCAGAGGGCTGTCTGCCTCGTATATATGGTGCGTATCAAAACTATAGATGACATAGAATACTAAAACGTCTAAAACCCTGTAAGGTAAACAGATGAATCATTCAGTAATGGTATTTGGCATTATTTTGAGAGGAGACTTCGCCAAATCGGTAAGGCAGGGTTCGACCTCACCGTAAGACCCATAAGTTAGGATAGTTATCCACATTAGTGAGGGGTGACAAACATGTAGTAGGTAAGGTAAAGCTAGAGTTGTACTATAATAATAATTATCAATTTATAACTGATCTACCTAACAAAATATTTACTATTTTTGACACATTCTCAACACGTCACATGACATAGAATGCCCCTAATTGGCATCATATATTATGTAAGTATTAATTTTGGATTAACTTGTAATGGTTAATGCTTGGTAGAGATCGTGATGATGACTTGTAACTTAATTTTGCAAAAAAAATCTTGTTGTAAAGTTTAATTTGTTTCCTCTCTCTTACTAACTACCCTCAACGCTCGCTGTCACTTACTGACAAAGATCAAACCGTGACTGAAGTTGTCTGACCATAACAAACTATTTCTAAAAGACTTCGCACCTACAATCACCATTAGATAAAGTACAACGGAGCTATCAAAAATATCTGAACAAGCATGCACTTACGGGATTGACAATAAGACAGTGTTCGAATATTCTGAGCAGCTTAGTTTCGATACTTTCTACATATCTGATGGCGATGGTTGTTATTATCACTCTTCATTATATTATTGAAGTCTGCCTGCGCTTGTTCAGTAGCTTAAATATTGAGCGTTATATTCATATTCATATTCATATTCATATTCATTTATTGTCAAAACCAACCATCATCGATTACCAATGGCAATAGTTTCTCATCATCTGGTTAGCTCTAATATAATATATATGTATCTAATTAAAAGGCGCTGATCGTGTCAATCGTTCGCTATTATTTCTTATTACATTTATGTAACAAAAAATTAACCTTGAATCAAAGGCAGGAGCTAGTGACCGTTTGCATATTAATAAATGGAGTGAACAAATACTAAATATTCAACGTCACGGTCAAGTAGTCGCACGCACGGCAATACTTGACACCACGCAAGATGCGTTAGTCAACGCCTGTGACCGTGCGCTGCGATTTTGATTACTCTGCTGCGACCATGCACCAACATTGACCACCTACCAGTGCCCTGGCTCCTATTTCACCATCGCGACAATTGTTGGTGACAAGTGACAGTTCTGTTCACATTACAAACTCGAAGAGAGGCTACGCCGGTTGGCTTCGTAATGAATGCGCATTTAGCGATGCCCGATACGTATCGTTTTTTTAATGTATCGATACATCGGAAGGCAATATCGATATATTTTGTATCGATACACGTCAATACGATATTTACCTGTATCGTATCGCTTCGCCACAATATCGGATCAAAAATATCGACTACTGCTTGGCCAAATTTTAGTGCTTTAGTTCTCAAATATTCATCTGTATGTACCTAGTTGCAATATCAGTACCGTCAGAGCGTTTATTTTCTTCCGCAAATAATACGCTCACAGAAAATCGGAAGAGACTAGAGTCTAGTCACTAGACCCATAACGTTTGTCCAAATTACTATTACTTAAATGTTTAGATTTTAAATATTGGATTTTGTCATAATATTTATATTCGATATAAACATAATCTTGAATTTTATTTAATAAAACCCATGCGATATTTTCGAAACGATATTTTCAATATCGATACAGTCTTACGATTTTAAAGGGGTATCGATTCAAGCAGTTGCGATACATTACGATACAATATATCGATACAAGGCAACATATCGGGCATCCCTATGCGCATTGCATTTCCAATTGTCACATGTCGCCGACAATTGTGGACTTGTTGAAATAGGGGCCTGGTGCCCTGCCTTGCCAGAACAGTAAGTAAGTATATTAGAAGTACCGTACAATACCCAGAAACCTTTAGGGTGCGACCAAACCTCCGCGTATACGCAGTGATGTGTCGTATCCGTCACGTTTTCTCACCGTTTCTTCATAACAAAATGTTGTTGCGATTCCGTAACGTCACCGTTTTTTAAGCGGCGGTGTGGTCGCACCCTTATTCCATCCTTGCACTTTAACAACTTCGCCTTACTAAATATAGGCTAAACCGCGTGCAGTTTTCTAATCAGGTAAGCAATTTTTTTAAAGGTCAGAAGCTCTGTCTGACTCAGAGCTATTAAAGGCATGCGTAGGAATGCATAAAAATTTAACAAATAGTTACTAATTAATTCTTATAAGAAAGGTATTAAGGGTTCCGTACCCAAAGGGTAAAAACGGGCCCTGTTTACTTAGACTTCGCTGTCCGCCCGTCTGTCTGTCTGTCCGCCCATCTGTCACCTGGCTGTATGTCAGGAACCGTAATAGCTAGACAGTTGAAATTTTCACAGATAATAAATAAATAAATAAATAAAAACCATTTATTTCGGACAGAATCCATAGAGGTTAGTTAAGTACTTACATATAATTAATGTATTTCTTTTGCCGCTATAACAACAAATCCATCAGGTGACCCGTCTGCTCGTTTTCCCCCTCTTATATGTATATATATATATATGTCTGTCTGTCTGTCTGTCTATATAAGAAACCAATATAAAATGATCTCACACTGCATACATTTTGCCTAGGAACAGGGCTTACACTCAACCAACGCTCAAAGGGCTAACACTGGATTTTATATTAACTTGGCGAATTTTTACCGAACCCTCGATGTGCGAGTCCGACTCGCACTTGACCGGTTTTTATCTACGTCTGTGGCGAAGCTAAAAGTCAAAGTTCTGTCACTAAAGAACACAAGAACAGAAGCAACAAGCGTTTAAAAAATAATGGGGTAAGGCAACACATCAACCGTAACAGGAGTTACGGATGAACTACTGAGTTTACTTTATTGTACGAATCTAAATTAAAATTATCGCCACGGTTTCAATTGCATGAAGTCATCAGTTTTTATTTTCGCTCCATTTGCAAACCTGTCCATTCATAGTTATAAAACCGCGTATCGATTCTGATTCGGTTCATCGACTTGCGTTTTAAAATGCGACTTCGTGTCTACCTACTGAAATAATTGTTTATTTGCACGTCATCGTAATTTGGAAATGTGTTGATTAAAAACGTAACACTGACGTAAATACGTAATTACTTCCCCAAAACACGCAAGCCGGTATAGGAATTGTTTGCAAGAAGCAAAGATGCTATAAGTACAAGAAAAATGTCTGAATAATGTATATTATTTTCCACTTGCTGCCATCGTTTCTTACACCTAACGCTTTTAGTTTTTAACTTTAATCGGTTCTATAAACATCGGGTTAATTACAGGCGAAAGAAGTCAAATAAATAAGCCAGTTGTTCTAGCTTATAGCTTCAACGCAGCCGGTGCTTTGTTAATGAATTATTTCTAAATTTAATTTAATAAAACGGTCAAAAGAGCGAAATCCCGTAAACAGCCGGGTAACTGCGGTCATTTTATTTTTTTATCCAAACTAAGAAAAAAAAAATAAGTAGATATACCTTAATAGGTAGGTAGGTAGGTTTTAATATTAAATAATTTTAATATTAAAATTTTACTTAATCCAAAGTTTAAGTAAAATTTTAATTAGATAAATAGGTAAGTACTATTATTTAATAAGTACTCCATGCTTCAAACCTCAAAATGTGTACTTACCCAAACACTTTCCACATAGTTTGAGAAAAGGAAACCTCCCGAAAGAGACATTGTGACGAGTTAGAGTTCACCACAAGACTGACAGAAGGTACACGGCACACTTTTTATTTATACACTTTTTGTTTACTAACATCACATAGAATTCCTTAATCGTGTTCTCACGTGCGCGGGTCGGGAGCGCCGGCTACGCGCTCGCAGCCTCGTCGCTAGCGACTGACAACCGCCAACACGTTGTGCCCCTATATACTTATTTCTTGCTTTGCCTGAACGCTTGATTTCACGCTCTATATCCACGAATTAATAACTATGGATCTTCGATATCGACCATCAAGTCTACAGCGGCTACACATCTGAGTTATAATCACTGCGTCCGACTTTCTTCCTTTGCCTGTGCAGCGTTTAGTTTTTTTGCGAATTAAATCGGTGTCATTTTAATTTTATCTGATAACTTTGTTTGACACCAGGTCCGAGATTGCCTTCCAAATCCGCAGTAGGTAACAGTTAATAAGTTTTCGCAATCCCACAATAGCAAGACGAAGGGGTATACTAACGACATGCTCGTGTCAACCCTCGGTCGCTGACGGCGCGCGCGCGGTCTGTCTGCAAAGGGGAGCACACGCAACTGTCTGGCTCCCACCTACCTACGAATAAAACGAGTGCAACGGCGAGACTTGTAGTAATACTAGAATACCTATTGAATCAAAAAATAGAGTTTATCAGTTATCAAATTACGTTGTATATGCACATTGTGTATGCGTAAATGCGGTTGCTTCCATTTAATTATAATGTCATCATTTTAACGACTATGTCTGCCTATTTAATAATGCCTACTTGTTAGGAGATGTTATAAGGGTCAATATTTATGTCACTGATGAGGGTAACACGAAACAATAGGTACCTACTTATTGAAGTGTATTCCCATCGGGGGTGTCATTTTCCAAACGAAATTCATCCGGGAAGTCGTCGCTGCACTGGCAAACAATCATAATTTGAATTTGACCCTTTCATTTCATTCTATGCTGTGTAAATTTATTTTCATAAATAAATAAATAGGTAAGTACATAGGCATTATACGCAGTCAGGTGTTTTGTCGTTGGTCACAACGTCAACGCACGACCAATATCAGGGGCCCTATCATGACCTAATGCGATTCAGTTTAGGTTCGCTCGCCGTCACATTCATACTAAAAGTGACAGCTAAAATTTGAACTGAGTCGGAATTAGGACGTTATGGTAAGGCCCCGGTATAATAAGTACAATGCGTGCCAGTGAAATTCATTTAATGAATTTCGCACACGAGCAAGTAAAGACCTCAGACATTTTATGAAGGTAGACAGAGAAAATATTCATCCATTCATCCCGAGAAACGCTATCTTAAGATGCATATGACTATATCTTTTGAACTCAAATAAGTAAACACTAAAAAATCATAAAGTGCGCTATAAAAAAATTACAGTAAATATTATAAAAGAAAGTCGAAAAGAAAAAGGAAATCCCGATACATCCATACTACATTGTATACACCAACGTGCGGAAGTGTCTACGGAACTCTTCGCATGTGAGCCCCACCGATTCGCACTTGGCCGGTTTTTTCTTAAACTTTAATAATTCAAAAATTGTTTAACTTACGGAAAAGAAGCTTCACATCCATTGGACAATGTGCGGAAACACGACTAAAATGCATGTGTGTTGCAAAATATACTTATAACATATTTCGCACAAGCTTGGTGATCTTGCACGTAAGTAGAGGAGTATAGCAACGTAAATATTTTGTGTTCATTAAAATGGACCTCCGCAAAGTAACGCCTGATTCAATAAAATATTTAAAATGCATGTGTTAAATTCATTATCTCGAAATGGACTTACGCATTGTACGTATGGGCAGACAGAACCATTGATCCGACTTGGAGAGCCAGACAAAAACCTCCCCCTATCAAATATAAGTTGGTACAGTAGTAGATATAGCAAGACACCTACGTACTTTGATAATAGATCGGTCATGCATGATTTTGTTATGCTACTGTCTCGGATTTTTTCACAATATCCACTACCGCTGAGGGTGTAAAAGGTGCGGTCTTGATTTCATCAATACTCAACTCAAGAGCAAAAACAACGGGTCGCTTTCTATACAAAGTTGTATGAAAACCAACCCGTTATTTTTGAAAGAAAGAATAAGTTTATTTGCTCGAGCTCGTGAGTGTATCTTTTTCTCCCTACTGCGGTGAAACCCACCAAGAAGGTTAAGTACTTATAGGTAGGGTAGTTATGGTGTTTGACATAAGTATATGTATGTCCGTTCCTATATCCGCTCGTACCTAAATAGATAGGTACCTACTTAACGGTTTAACCGATTTTGATGTCATCGTCATCATCCTTTTTTCTGTTTTGGTTGTTATATGTGGTGTTCAACGAAGAGTAATTGTATTGTATTATCTCATCTCCAGCCTATATACTTGTACGTCCCGTAGGGCACAGGCCTCCTCTCACAATGAGAGGGCTTGGGCTATAGTTGCCACGCGGATCTGGTGCGGACCAATCCGCACACCACTGAATTGCTTCGCAGTTGTGTACAGGTTTCCTCACGATGTTTTCCCTCACCGAAAAGCTCATTTTGATAAGTTACTCAAGTCACGTCATCACATTTGTTTTGTTTGACTTGGAACTTGAAATTCTTAAAAAAAATAATTAAATTAGGTAGGTATACTAAGCGAATTTTATGAGCTCTACAGTGCGTTCCGAAAAACATTTTTTTTAAGACTCGAGTGGGGATCATTCAATAGGTAATTTGGGTTTTTCAAATGATTTTTCATTTTGTATTAACTAGGATCAATATCGATTTAAAGTTGTTTAACAACAGTTCTCTTACATCATTTTAATAAGTAATAATCTAATAATAAAACAGAAAACCCGATTACTAACTTTTCGCTGGAAAGAGGAAAAGAAAGCCCTCAAACTCGGGCAAGTAGAATTACCTTTGTCCAGGCGGGGACAACCCTAAATTACCAATCAAAATGACACAAACACCAATTACTCACAGGGAGTTACCATAAACGGTTGCAACACCGGGGATGCCAGCCCTGGCGCGTTGTCGACCCTGCTTTTTGTGTTCTTTGCCACAACCTATCGCTCTGTATGTCGCTGCACCACATTTATGTTATGACGGCAATGCCGGATTTAGAGGTCTGGAGGCCCCTGGCCCCAAATTATTTTCCTGTCCAGTTCTGTTGTTTATACTAGTTTTTTTTTTATAATTATTTATTGAGGTGTTCTACAGCGTTACAATCATACTTATTCTAGTTTACAATGCGAGTCTTAAGGCCAAATAACAGAACTCCCTAAGTGGTACAATCATATACCTGGTGTTTACTAGTCTGAATTTGATTTGTTTTTTGAAGTCTATTGTGGGGGCCCCTCTTTTGTGGAGGCCCCGGGGCTGTAGCCCCGGTTGCCCTCCGGAGGCCTGCGGATGACATATATAACACTAGCTGTTGCCCGCGACTCCGTCCGCGCAGAATTCGCTTATCGCTATCCCGCGGGAAATATGCAATATTCCGGGATAAAAACTGTCCTATGTCCTTTCCCAGGACTGTAACTATCACTATACTAAATTTCAATAAAAATGGTTAAGTCGTTTTGCCATGAAAGAGCATCAAAACTTACAAACTTTCGCCTTTATAATATTAGTAAGAAGTAAGATTAGGGTGCGACCACACCGTCGCTTAAAAAACGGTGACGTTACGGAATCGCAACAAAATGTATGAAGAAACGGTGAGAAAACGTGTCGCATACGACACGTCACTGCGTATACGCGGCGGCTTGGTCGCACCCTTATACCACCCACCTTAATTGTGCTTCCACTAAGTAAGTTTTGGTAAAAAATATGTTACGTACCAGTTTTTGCTGCTTTGTTTTAATACTTGCATTTGTCATCGATTTTTATTTAGCCCACTATAAATAATAAATAGTAAATAAATATCTTGGGACAATTGACACCAATTGACCTAGTCCCAAACTAAGCAAAGCTTGTGATGTGTGGCACTATACAACGGATAAACATACTTATATATAGGCGCCGGCCGTATGTACCGTCACGGCACCATTAACGACCTGGTACGTCGGTGCTTGCTACCGCGTCAGTGCCTTCCATTTTGGAGCCAGCTGGCATGGCAAAGCGGCCAGACGTTGTCACTTTGGTGCCGTGGAAGCTCGGTAGGGCCCTGGTGTGGGACGCTACATGCGTAGACACATTCGCTCAGTCCCACATCCAGGCAACCAGCTTACATGCCGGCGCTGCAGCTGATCAGGCCCAAATCCTCAAGCGTCGCAAATACTCCACCCTAATAAAGGATTATGAGTTTGCGGCGCTTGCGGTCGAGATTTTTGAGCCTTGGTCAGCCGACACGAAATTATTTATAAAGGCCCTATCGTCCCGGTTGGTCGACGCCTCAGGGGACCCAAGAGCTGGCGTGTATCTATCCCAGAGGATCGCACTTGCGGTCCAAAGGGGTAATGCCGCTAGCGTCATGGGAACCCTGCCACAGCCAGTAGGGCTAGACGGGGTGTTCTTTTTATAACTTTTTTTTTTGTAATATTTTATTTGTAAATATAGGTTTCCTTTTTTTCATAGTTAGTTCAAGTTTAGTGTTTAATTTAATCATAGTTTAATTTGTTTTTTGTAAATATGTATATTGATTGAATAAAACAAGTGGTACACTTATATAGATAAATACATACTTAAATACATATTAAACATCCAAGACTCGAGAACAAACATTCGTATTTTTCATACAAGTATATACCCCGACCGGGGACCGAACCCGGGACCTCAAGCTTCATAGTCAGGTTCTCTAACCACTAGGCCATCCGGTCGTCAAGTCAACTATGGCGCATCCCAATCTCACTGCTGGGCAAAGGCCTAGTACGGCCTAAACCAGTCGGGGTAGGATGAGATCCGCGTCCGGGAAGGTGCGGGGGACATGCGCCCGCAGCCGGCAGCGCGCACCTCTAATAATTCATCGTGTATATTTAAGGTAAAAGGTCAGGTCTAGAGTACCCGAAACCCATGAGCGTGTACGAGTATGAAGAAATTTATGAATGTGGATGAAGCGAAAGAGGTGTGTCAGGATCGTAGCAAGTGGAACAAAATAGTATCTGCCTACCCCTGTGAGAAAGAGGCGTGACGGTATATGTATGTATGTATTATTTATGCCCTCAACATAATTTTCTTCAGGCGTTCCCAAAATGCAAAAATCTCGTAATAACCTCAAGAACAGAGATCCAATAGAATCGAGACGTTATACCTGCAGTTGGTATTGAAATTAACGCCTTAACACTGCGGTGGTTGCTGCACTTTGCTTGCCCGGCAAAGGTCAGATTTTTATGATTGGATATTGATAGAACCTAATTGTTTATCCGTTACGTGGCAGACTGGATAAAACTCCCTGCTTTCTTATATTTTTACTTTACTGACTGTTAAATTTGGAGAATAAATGAAAAACTATCGCGGAAAATAAATGCTATAGTATGGCGTAAGCGACAAGAAGAATTAGGATTGCCCGTATTACCACTCTATCGTATCGTATTATCTCTATCTGTATGCGTATGCTCGAGTATTGCCTATACATAGATTTAATTATTCATCAACTCATCATATAAGTTCCATGCTGATCTGGGCCCAAAGAAAAAACATAGAATGTACCAGTTGCTTCTCTTCCCGCGCAGATAGTAAAAGCTCATCGAAGGAATGGGCGAAAATCTTAGAAATTATGTTATTAGGCGATGCGGCTAGCAACCCATCACTATTTTGATTCCCCTTTCCACCGAATACGCCCACAATCATGCCAAACGTGGCCTTTTAGATCTCGTTACGTTAGGCTCTGTCCACCCCGTAAGGGATAAATATACGTGATTTATATGCATGTATGTATGTAAAATAATGTATTTATCAGGATTCGGCCCTCCAACTTCGAAGCCCAGGCCACTGTACTAAGTAATTTCTTTCTGCAGGCTTATTGTCTATCTCGCTCGCAATCGCCATCGTGTTCATTTAGACAGTTCTTGTATGAATCTGACAGCTAGCTGATTCCGATGCCAATTGTCAGCCCAAACATGAACTGTCAAAATGAACACGATGGCGATTGCGAGCGAGTTAGACAATAAGCCTACTGGTTGCACGACGATTACGTTAAGGGCTTTGGATGGGTCTCCGCTATAAACTGGTTTCTGACCTCCCTTAATGTAAAGGTATTTCAAAACACGTGTTTTTAATTAAGAATTAGGTAAGTCATAGGCAAACCACGGTCAAATGTTTTAAATTAAGGTCTCCGTTGGGTCATCATCTTCGGTATACTGTGTTCAAATCATAGGTTCGAGTTCGAGTACATTCTTTTACGATAGTTGTTAAAATTATTTTATTGAATCAGGAATCAGGCGTTACTTTGCGGAGGTCCATTTTAATGAACATAAAATATTTACCTTGCTACTCCGCTACACACGTGCAAGATAACCAAGCTTGTGCGAAATATATATGTTTAGCATGCAAACCCTCCCTCCACTACTGCCACATAAAACATATATAAATCCCACAAACTTAATTAGGTATCCCTTAACCGCACAAACACTGACGCGCGTTTCGATCTCTCTACGGGATCATTTTCAAAGTAGGTACAACAAACCAACGTCGTACACCGACGCACCGAGCACGATGTTCTAAATTTGCGCAGGCGAATAAATAGTTATAATAAAATAGGTACACGTAGTTATTGAGATGAAAAAAGAAACATTTAATACCAAGAATACCAATTGTGGGTTGTAAGAAATCAGTGTTGTTATGGATATCCATATCCGTAACCGAAACTATTGGATATCCGAAATAAAAAAATATCCGTAACCGTAACCGAATCCGAAATAAAACTTTTGGATAGTTTCGGATAAGGCGGAGTCTAACTAAATACTACAACTCGTACGAATTAACTGTGCACTCCGCTGGAATGCGACACCTCTCCCGCTACCTAATGACGTCACAGCGCGAGGTGCACAGCAGTGTTGTTATGGATAGTCTGTCTAACCAAAGCTGAACCTGCAAAAGCGCGGCAATTTCAAAAAATCATGAGCGGGTAACACAGGATCACTCACACAGCTGCAATTTTCTTAGAGAAATCATGAGAAATGTCAATTTGACATACAACATGACACCTCAGATAGACACACTTAAAGACAAAATATTGCCAATCATATAACTAGTGGGTTCAGCTTTGGTTAGACAGACTCTATCCATATCCGTAACCGAAACTATCGGATATCCGAAATAATTTAATATCCATAACCGTAACCGAAACCGATATCATATTTTACCAATATCTATATTCATATCCGGATCCGAAATTATATATCCATAACATCCGTGTAAGAAATTATGATGAAATTGAATAAATTGAATATTTTCAATAATTCCAACAAGGCAGTATAGTCTTTAAACCTTGGCCTCCTAATAACTGTGTGAAAAAAGGTTGGTTGACACATGATCTGACATTGACAATGACATTTCAAATCAATTCAATTTGTCAAAGGCGGGCGGTTTCGTTTCGGTGTGGTTCTGCGGGTTGCGGGTGTGCGACCAATGTCCGTGAAACATTTAAATTTTACTAAATAATATTCATTTCAATCTAGGTGAAAAAAGTGTATCAATATTTATTTTCGTCACAATTATGGCGTTTAAGAAAGTGACCCACGTGTTGTTCGACTTAGATGGTCTGCTTATAGGTATGCCATACGAGTTTGTAAAGTAATGACTAAATATTTTCATAGTTTTACTACATGTTACGCAATATTATCTATTATTAAATTATTTTTGTTCCAGATTCTGAGGTACTATATACTGAAATGTTCACCGCAGTTTGTGCTAAATACAACAAAGAATTTACTTGGGAATTAAAGAAGAGTCTGCTCGGTTTTCAAGGCCATGAATGTGCGGAAAAAATTACTAGAACTTTGGATATACCAATTTCCATTGAAGAGTTTATGCGACTATGTCAAAAGGAATGTGAGGTACTGTTCCCCAAAGTCCAGCTCATGCCAGGTAAAATTGAAAAAAATATAGGTTTTATTGGCATGTACATGAATATTAATTAAATATTGAAGCATACTAATCACTGCTAATGTGTGGTATATTAAAGAATGTTATTTTGATTTCTAAACGACACTGAAAATTAGAACACATAAAAAAATCCGAAAAGTAAAGCTATGGCTGGGAATGTTATTTTGTGTAACATTTTGATGATTAGTGTGGATAATGTATTGAAATAGTATGTCTACAACTTATAAGCTACCAGCAATAAAAATTGTGAAGATACAAACACCACAAATCAAAAATATCTCCACGACAAACCCAAAAGTGACAATTATTATAATAAATTACTGAGGATTGTAGTCACCATCAAATAATGTTATAATACAAAAGGTAAAATTAAAAAAAGTCATTTTAGAGTGGACTCAACTGTCCTGAAGTATTTTTAGCATCTCCTCCAGTCTCATATTTGCTGGTGACACATTTTTGCTTCTTTTAATTTTATATTTTTTAATTTACAGGAGCGAAAAGGTTGGTTGAGCACTTGCACTCTAAAGGTGTTCCTATAGCACTGGCCACAAGCTCGTCCAAGGATAGTGTTGATCTGAAAATGAAAAAAATCCAAGAATTGTTGGCTTTGTTTCACCATCTCACCATGGGATCGACTGACCCTGAAGTTACTAAAGGAAAGCCAGACCCTGCAATCTTCTTAGTCTGTGCGTCTAGGTTCCCAGATAAACCTAAACCTGAAGATGTAAGTAATTCTTATAATATGTATAATCTACATGGTGACTTTTGGTTGATACTTTAAATTGCATTCAATTTTAGACGTATTAAGATGACAAATGAAAAAATGTACAAGCTCCCCAATATATTAAACCTGCTGCTATTGATTTCTATAACTTTAAAGAAACATTGGTCTTAACTTGTGCAACTGAAAAAGACCTTTCCATACCTCTCATTCAGAAATTAACTTTTGTCCCTGACAAGAGGAATCAAGGTGCAACTTTTCTGTTCAAGTTTTTGTAAGCATTTTTTATAAATGAAATTTTTTCAAGTTGGTAATTGTAAAACCTCGCCATTTTCTATGCTGCCCGGCTAGCATGACAGCGCACAAGAGTCGCGTCGCGCGCGAGATAGATTACCCGTCTCTTTCTAGAGCGAACAGTAAGAAAAAGACGGACAATCTATCTCGCGCGCGACGCGACTCTTGTGCGCTGTCGTGCTAGACGTGCTGGTTGCTCTTTAATTACATTTAGAATCTTTTTTTTTAAGTTTCTTAATGCTTGGTGTTAAAAGTTTTATGAGCCACTCGGCAACAAAATTACTTTCATCTTGAGTGTTAACTATTGAATCCCTTATTATGCTCAGGATTCTTATTTAGAATCCTTCGCCACACTCAGAATCCTTAGCTACATTCTGGATTCAATGTACCACCCTCGCCGTAAATACATCATTTTGCCTGCTTTCACACAATGTCTTAAAGGTTGTCTGGTAGAGATCGCTATTAAGCGATAAGACCGCCTATTGTATACTTTGTTCTATGTTTCTGTATTGTTTTGTACTGATTTGTGGTGTTCAATAAAGAGTATTTGTATTCTTGTATTGTATAACTATAATGATGTTGTCAATTTATTATGCACATCAAAGAAAACAACAATTTTCGAGGTACTTTCTGTGTATACTACAACTAAAAATTGCTGCGCTGGAAATTGTAATAAATAGAAACCAAATTGTTTTTTTCAGTGTCTCGTGTTTGAAGATGCTGTTAATGGTATGAAAGCCGCAAACAATGCAAACATGCAAGTGGTGGTGGTTCCTGATCCTCGAATACCTGCTGAAGATCTAAAAGGAGCCACTCTTGTCTTAAAATCATTAGAAGAATTCAAACCTGAAGTATTCGGTCTTCCTGCATTTGATTAGAGCTTTACGAAAGGTGAGAGTATTGTTGTTTGAGACGTTCTTTGGTTGTACTTAATTTATTTAGTATTAGTGAAACAATTAAATTTTATTGTTCATAGCAGTTGAATCCAGTGTATGACAATTTGTTTGAGTCTAATCAATGTGCATTGAATTCTTTAATTACCTATATTTTGTTATTATGTATGGTAGTATAGAATAATAAATGTGTATTCTTATTTATAAAACTTATTACAGCTATAATACACAATAAACACTAAAATAAGTATATTATATAATTATGATTATTTATTTACTTACATCAAAAAAAGTAAGTCTGACAATGTTGCGCTGGTTTACTGGAATTGGTGATACAATAAAATACAATTACTGATTTATTTGTTCGAAATCGATGTTGCTATCGGTATTTTTAACAACATGAATCTGTTCTGTTCTTTACATATTTAGTTACCTATTTTTTAATTATCCTTCCTATTTCACACTTTATTCCTTAGAAAATATGGTCGTAAATTCGCTATCAAGGCACAAATTCATAAATAAAAAAAATAGGCAGTGGTGAAGTATTATAACAATAAAATATATTTCATTCATTACCATCACTTGACTCTAGTATGACTTTAGATCTAGTTACATTTGATTTGTTTTTGTTGGACATCATTTCTGTCATCTAACTTGTAGTGTAACTGTGGGTACTGTGGCCTCCAGACAGTCTACCAAATTATTTACAGTAAGTAATACATCCTAGTGAAAAGTAGTCAAGCGGCGGCCAGACGATAAAATAATTCCGATGTCTCAACAGAGGTCACCTTCACCTTGATCAGATCTATATCAGGGCTAGTCTAGTTTTTTTATTATTTTGACAGCGACAAAAAGTTTTGATGTTTGGCCGCCGCTGGTGTATTTAGCATTAGTCAGTATATGGCGGCAAACCAAACAGTTCTGGTCGGAAGTGTTCCATGGAGTCTAGTACTAGAGTAGCGCCGGCTTTTACTGCAAGGTTCCGGTCGAGGCGCGGGTCGGGCACCATCACCACCTGCATACCCGCAGCGCGACCTGCGCGCACGCCGTTCAACGAGTCTTCAAATACTAGGCACTGGAAATTAAATTATAAAGCCCGATCAAAAACGTTCTCTTCATAACTCAACATTTGTAAATTAAAATAAGTAACTAGTAACATTTTTATGAGAACTAGCTGTTTCCCGCGTCTGCGAGAGATCTAATCTCGTTACAATAATTAATTGTCTATAATAATAATTACCTTTTCTGCTTTTGGCGTATCTGGGAATTTGTTGGCAGCAACTAAAAATATATCCGGATGCGGTTTTCCCAGTTTTACAAGAGGGTCTGACGAACCCCATGTTTTGAATGGAAACAGATCAAATAGATCCTGATGTTTTTGCGTTTTGATCTGATATGTATCTTTGCTACTACTTGTCGCCAATCCAATGGGTATTTTATTCTTGTGTAAATGGTGAATAAGCTTTTCAACTCCTGTAATATATTCGTAAGTATATCAACACAAAAATAGATGTTTTATGGTTCCATTTCCATACCTCAAAAAGAAAAAAGGAACCCTTATAGGATCACTTTGATGTCCGTCTTTCCATCTGTCAAGACATTTTTTCGCAGGAACACGTGGAGGTATGAAGCTGAAATTAATATCAAACACTCAAGTCTGGCTACCTCTTGGAACAGTGAAAAAATTAAACTTCTAGGGCAATGCAATCAAAAAATAGTCGTACAAATTGCCGTGTTACCAAAACCAATGGTGTTTCTGCTGTTGTCCTAGAAATTTTAAATTCGTATAAAGGTAATACAACTCTTACAGCACAACTTACAAAACCTAAATTTATGTCTGTCTTTATAAGTACCAAACCAATCTGAAATGACCTCTCACTGCCCACATTTTGCTTATGAGCAGGGTTCTGCTAACACTGGATTTTATATTTACTTGCCGAATTTGCACAAAACCTCGGTGCGCGAGTCTGACTCGCATTTGGCCGGTTTTGAACTATTATTTTGTAGTGATAAAATGAATGAAGCAAATATGACTCACCTGGCAACACTTTGCAATTAGGAAAAAGTTCATTGAATATTTCACGGGACTCGTTAATGAATTCATCAACTGTGATGGGTAAGTCAAGGCCCTCTATAATCATTTTAGAAAATTCTCTGGTTTGTTGTCCCATAATTTGACATTTTAATTCAAAAGTGAATTTCTTTCCATAACGAGACGCTATTTGTTCGAAACCTATTGTGTACAGCTCTTCAGTATCTGTTGATAGAATAGTTTTGTCAATTATTACTTATGTCACATCATTTTGAACGCAAATACACGACGACCAAAAATAACAGGGCATTTTCATACAAGGTTCTATGCATAGCGACCCGTTATTTTTACTCGGAGTATATACAGGTATATGTATATATGTATACATACATACACAAATCACGTATTTTTCCCTTACCGGGTAGACAGGGCCTAAGGTGACCTACAAGCCACGTTTAGAAAGATTGAGGGCGTATAGTATATGGAAAACGAAACAAAATAGTGATGGGTTGCTATACTTCATTTAATTTAGAATGAGAAACCACAACATTATATTGCGGCTCGTGAACTGTATCTCTTTAGAATTTGTACTAGAGTAACACGACACGCAAATAAAGTGAAAATAAAGCGAAATTAAAACAATTTTATTTTGCGGCTCCCAGACTATTGTACTATTTGCTAGGTAAGAAATAGTTGACCAGACGCAATATAATGTTATTGTGGTACATTCTATGTTTTTCTTTTCTCCCAGACCAGCACTACATATCGTCACTACTTTGGAAAATTCTCGTACCTATCTTAAATGAATAACCTTGAAGTACAGTAAATGAAGTACATTTCGTAAGATTAGAGATTTGGAGATATGGAGATTTTTTCAAAGTATTGACAATAATATTATATTATAATATACAGATACTTATATAATAATATCACTTACTCAAAATAAGTCCATCCATGTCAAATAAAATATGGCTCACTGGTTGGTACATTTTTTATTTAAAAAGTGTAACAGACAAAATCACTTAATTTATCACAATAACAGTTTTGTACTATTTATCTTGACTTGAAGCACTGATGTGTCTCAAATGAGCTATTGAGGCAGATAAAAGACATGATGCCACATATCGTTCACATTACAGAGATATATCTTATCTATGACATTACATAAACCTTAAGCCCATTTTACACTGTGTGTAAAGAATATTTAAAATTTGCACATCTCACTACTTAAGTACTAAAAAATAAAGATATTCAATATCATAAGATACCTAATAATAGTGTCTTTATCTCATAATAAAAAAAGTGCTGATTCACTTATGATGTTAAAAATTACACTATTACATATGCCCTGTTGTTATACATATACAAGACTATATACATATATGATATATGTACATGACTCATATTTAATACTTAAGACGATTAACATAAACATGTAGGTATGTTTATGTTATCATAGTTGCAACTTTTCAAGTAACAACTGTGACAAAACAAACTCATAAATTCCAAATTGCCATGACTTAATTTATGCTTAGCCCCTTTTAGGGATTTAATTTTACTAAGTAATATTAGTCATCAAAAGGAGGTAAACCAAACAGTTCTGGCCTGAAATCTTGTAAACTATTCAATACCAAAGTAGCCTCCTTAGTATAGCTTTTGTCAAGCCGAGAGTCTGGCACCATTACCACTTGCATCCCAGCAGCTTTGGCAGCTTTCACACCATTCACAGCATCCTCAAACACCAAACACTGAGAGCAAGGACACATAATGTATTATACATTATGTAGGTATATGAGATTAGTATACAGGTTGTTACAAAACTAACCGTAAAGCTGAAAGGAGGTTAACTGTGACCGTTATAAGTACTTTACAATTATCAAGAACCCCAGTATGGTTTACAAGGGTTGACAATATTTTTACGGGGTATTTTGTAACACATTGTAAATACCAAAATAGAAAACATACAACATCAAAATGGTAGGTACCTAATTGATGTAGGTATCTAATTAGCATCGTATACTAACCTGACTTGGATTTGGCTTATCTGGGAATTTGTTGGCAGCCACAAAGAAGATGTCAGGAGAAGGCTTTCCTTGCTTCACTTCAGGTTCTGAGCCAAACGTCTTGTACGGAAACAGCGAGAACAATTGCTGATGATGATTAGTCTTTAACTCGTAGCTCTCTACACTTGAACTTGTCGCAAGTCCAATGGGGATGTTGTGTTTCCGTAAGTGCTCAATTAGCCGTCTTACACCTACCAAACACATACAAGACAAGATTGATGAATCAAATGACAGAAAAATATTGCCTTGTTGATATTAGTTAGAATTACATGAAGCTGAGGCAGCGGCAACTGTTTTAATTTAGTTAATTAATTACCTGGTAAAACTTCAGTTGATGGAAATATGGCAGCAAATTCCTTTTTACTCATCTCTATAAATTCATCCCGAGATAATGGTAAATCTAAAGCTTTAATGATCTTATCAGCGGTCTCGTGCATTTGTGAACCCATGAGAGTTATTTTTAACTCATACGTGTAATTTTTGCCAAATTTGGACACAATATTCTGGAAAGCAACTGTGTACAAGTCCTCTGTATCTGTAAGTAAAAGTTAAATTTAGAATGAAAACTCGAAAATTATACCTTGCACTTCGTATAAAATGCGTGTAAAATACTGTTGGCGTACAATGCTAAGAACTTACTAAGTATTAGACCGTCCATATCGAAAAGTACATGGGTTATTGGAGTAAAGGCAGCCATAATACTAATATATATTTATTATTTATAAAATGAAATAATTATTATTTATCAAAGTCAAATGAACATTGAACAATTTTGGACCAACTAATAAACCATGTGTACACCGGCAACCGGCATCTAAGTCGTGAAATATATGTACGTGTACGTCAATTCTGACAAGTGACATATCAATATTTGTAAATTTATTTACTTTTACAGCATAGAATACAAAGCAAACGCTTCCTCTTCCTCAATCTTTTTGATTCTTTGCGCTCTTGGTGTCTTGGTTAATTTTCCCACCAAATTCAGAGTTGCGCGATATAGATCGCCCGAAGTTTTAATGCTACGGCTACATTAGCGGGATTCGGCGAAGGTTCGCCCTATCGCGGCATGTGTGGACAGACAGTCGCTTTATCGCGAATCATTCGGGCGAACTCGAACTGTGTTCGGGCTCCTGTCGGTATCTAACGCAGATCAAAACATTTTATCGCGACAGGGTTCGTGTTCGTGCAAGTGTCTACACTTCGTACTTTGAAATGTCTGAAATTTACGTCAATTTTGACAAGTGACATTTCAATAATTATTTACAGTCATACAATACAAAGCAAATGCTGCCTCCATCTTTTTGTTTCTTTGCGCTCTTGGTTCATTTTCCCGTCAAATTCTGAGTTGCGCGACATAGTTCGCCCGAAGTTTTTATCGCGATAATTTGGTCTAAGTGTGGCCACATAGTTCGTGGCTACACGAACTCGAACTTTTTATCGCGACAAGGCGACACGAACCTTCGCCCGCTAATGTGGCCCGGGGGTAAAAAGTTTAAGTATTCCCATATGACTTTTTAACACTTCAAATAAATAGTGTGGGAGTGTAATATAATTATTGAAATATCGGTTTCGTTTTGCATACACAAATTATGGAAAAAAGAAAACGTCTGTAGATTTGGCAACGGCAGAGCTAGAATGGATGTGTTTTGTGCATGTAGGACGATCGATTTGTTTTTTTTTATTGCGACCATAAACAAAGTAAACAAGTCGTCTTGTGTGATGTGAAGTTGTTGTCAAACACAACGAACGACGACGTCAACCGTTGCTACGCAAAGGTTAGGAAAGTAAAAACATTGGAATATCCTTGCATCCATCTCGTAAAATAAAGTAGATCTGCTGGGAAGCAAAGCATACATTCATTTCAAATTAGTTTAATGTGTCCCTCCGGTCTGTTACGGGAGGACAATGGAAGGACCAGGCATGAGTCTGTTTCAAGGGGCCGCAAGCATTCATATAAACAACAGTGCTCAAGATAGACTTGAGGAGCAAGAAGAACTCGAAGATCAAAAGCGACGGAACGAGGAGGTAAATATACCAATTGATTTAATTTGTAACATAACATAATCAATGTCAATGTGTTATCAATTTTATAATTATATTTTTCAGTTGAAACATAAGCTTGCAAATGCTTTTGATGATCTGCAAGATGATGATGAAGCCAGCTCAGTCAACAGTAGTGGAAACTTTACTATAGATCCTCAAACCAATGGAGGGAATGGTAAGTTGATTTATAACAACTGTACAATCAGTAAATGAAATCTGCATTTGCATTATATGCCTTGCAGATATTATTTTAAGCATACAAGTAATTAGTTTGGGGTCAGCATGTTTCTTTCCTACAATGTCATTTTCCCAAATTTTGACTATTATGTACCTATAGGAGAGTGTGAGACAGCACACATTTTAGCTAAAATACATTATGTTAATAAATCATTTATAAAATATACCTACTTATATTTGGCTATATTAAATCTATTTTTTTTTAAGAATAGGGGGTTTACTTGCTCATAAAATTACTTATCTTTATTTTCATGTGTCTAATAACTGTTTTCTGATATGAAATACCACATACTCTATGTACTATACAATGACAAGCCAAAATAATGGAGCAATGTTTGTAAATACTTGGGCTACAAAATAATTTGGACTTTCCAGGACATCCCCATATTCAAATCAGGTCAGGACTGCCTCCGAGCTATGTAGATTCTCTCAACCACCTGAAGGAACTTCACACCAGGGACTCGCCGAACGTCTATGAAACCCCCAAGAGCAGGCATTCCCCTGTGCAGCATGATGAACCTGTGAAACTACAATACAGCCCCTATGGGGCTGGAGATGGACAAAATCACTTCTTCCATCAAGAATTTAAGGGTAGGTACAATTAAGAAAAAAAAGCGAATTTAACTAAGGTCTTTCGATCGATGGGGCCATATTATTAAAAGAAGAAGAAGAACTAAGGTCTTTTCATTCTTCACTGTCCTATTTGGTAAAGAAAATTCTAACCACAAAACGTCTCATTTTTGTTATTTTTTAACTATATCATCGTAAATAAAGGAACTGGAGATAAAATATCAGCAAAATTATGTACACACAGCAAAGCTATTCGGTAAGCAGGGTTAAAGCGGCACATGCATGCAAAGGTGCTTACTGAATAGCTTTGCTGTGTGTACAAAATATTGTCTCAGGCTTATTTGATAACATAATACAACTTATTCTTTACAAAAATTTGCACATTGAGGTTAGAATTTTGTTTACCAAATAGGACAGTAAAGAATGAAAAGACCTTACTAGTTTATTTTCAATATCAATCTTAAACTATTAAAGGAGCTAACTCTTAAAATTATATTTGCCTCAACAATTTTGCAAACAGCTGTAACTATTTTAGCAGTAATCTGGCTTTTTTTTTTAATAGCTTTATTCAGACAATTATTCACTATCCATATTGGGTTAGTAACAATAACAATAAAACTTACATTTATGTTAGTAATCAAATAACTTATAAACTAAAGTAAATAAAGATGTCACTTAATATATTTTACTAATGTCCAATGACAAAGGATGGGATAGTTGTACCTGTTGTTTGGATCCAGAAAATTATCTATGAGAAAAATATATTAGGCAACCCACCCACACAGTTGCTGGTTTTATTAAACTAACTGAATATTTCATGACAAAACTAATATGCAAGAATAATAGAATTGAACTTGTCTTATTGCAGGTCATATGAATGGGACCAATAATATTGATGCCAGACAAGAGTATATGAACAATGAAAAACTGAAAGTAATGTATGAGGTAAATAAATTATTTGTTTCAAAATAAATGAACATAACCTCACTTACAATTATTATTACAAACTAAAATACATTAAGAACAGCAAAGGCTTGATGGTGCTTTAATCTTGCTGCCAAGCAGCAGTGCTTGATTGCTGTGTTTTGGGTTGGAGAGTAAGATACCTGGTGAAAGTGCTGGCACAATGTATTATATCTAGCCTTCTAGGCTGTTAATGCATTTCCAATGCTCTGGTCTTGCAGTCTATGTTAAGTGGTAAATATAATCGGTTGTTTGTCCTCTTTGTTGTATAAAAAAACACCAATACACGAGATTTAAACTGTGGTCACCTGAACACACTGTTTTTCCACACCTTATACCACTACGCTTTAAAAAAATGCGACTAGCTTCATTCGTATTTCAGCATAAGCTCTTAGAGGATCCTGATATCCTGGTACTTAAACTCTCCCTCTGTCTTACGCCTGACGCGAGTTTAACATTTTATACCCGTCCCGAAAAGTGCTCAGTGCTGCTAAAGAAGTTTTTTTTTTTATCTAAAATTTTTACGATGCTTAAGTGCACCTGTGTGACTATGCCAGCCTCATTGGATATCTCTTGGAAAGAAGTTTTCACTTCAAAAATTGTGCAGATGCGCGAAAAGGAATGCCAGCAGCTAGCGGGTCAGATGGAACAGCTGGACACTGAGATCGACAGCCTCCGGGCGCGGCTCGAGGCCGCCGTCAACGACCGCGACAAGGCCGAGCTCTCGCTGCAGGAAGCACATCATTTGCTTGGTTATAACATTGACTTTCTATAATAGTCTAAGAGCTTACCGAAATAGGTATACAATTTGTAGAGCAACGAAATCCCTCTACTTAGGTTTCGTCTCACTATAGATGTTTTATATTACAGCATCTAGTAAACACAAAATGATTGAAATGGAAGACCAAGTGAAAACTCTGATGGAAAAACTGATGTTCAGCAATCAGGAAAAGGAACAGATGCAAATGGATTTGCGAGCCACTAATATCAGCTTGCAGGATGTGCAACAAAGGCTGCATACAATGCAGGTATTGATTCTACAATACAATAACTCTTTATTGAACACCACATATAACAATCAAAACAGAATAAATGTATTCAGAAGTAATAAGGTAACAATAGGCGGCCTTATCGCTACAGATTCTACTGTAGATACCCTAGTTATTGAATAGATGAACTGCTATGAACCAAGGGTTAGTGTGAATACAACTTCCAACACTCTTTATGCCATTTAATGGCCATCAGGCATAACGTCTGCTAGAAGGCCTATGTTTGATTATGATGATGACTGATGATATTTGAATCAGTTTTAATAATTACTAGCTTCTGCCCACGACTTCGTCTGCATAGAATTTACATATAAACCTTCCTCTTGAATCACTCTACCTACTAAAAAAACCGCATTAAAACCCTTTGCGTAGTTTTAAAGATACAAGCATACATAGGGACAGACAGACAGACAGCGGAATGCGACTTTGTTTTATACTATGTAGTCATAAGAAAAAAAATGGTAGAAATAAGACATGACTTTGAGTAAAATTAAAATAAATCGTTTCATTATTTATAGGTTGCTCACACACATGACACTGACGCATTGTTTAGAGAACAGCAAGACAGGTATGTGCTTACTGGGAAGTATCTATGAGTTACAGAAAAATATAAAACGAAAAATGCTTTGTATGTTTACTAGCATTTGGCGTCCCGCGAGAACTTTGTGCTTAGCCTGTGTTATGCAGGGCTGAGATAGCATAGCTTTATATCAGTCAGTGCAAGAATTTGTAAAATCTGTTCAGTATTTCCAGAGATTACTCCCCCCCCCACACATACAAGCAAACAAATAAAATTTACCTTCTAGACAATGTTAACATGTTTCTAATATAAATTGTACTGTGTAACTTTCAGGCACAGAGAAGAAATGGATAGAATGCAAACAGATTTATTAAGGGCGAAAAACAGGCTAGACGAAAAAGTAAGT
Organism: Pandemis heparana; assembly: GCA_963854515.1. Classification (NCBI taxonomy): domain Eukaryota; kingdom Metazoa; phylum Arthropoda; class Insecta; order Lepidoptera; family Tortricidae; genus Pandemis; species Pandemis heparana. The sequence goes on along the minus strand of OY978026.1, from coordinate 6,672,375 downwards.
TGGTAAAATTTGCTGTGGACACAAGTGGTTAAGAGATATGCATTGACATTAAAGATGGGCAGACTATAGCCAGGGAAACTGACTATACGGAAAAAAATGTAGTGGTGACTGTCAAACAAAAAAGCCGCACAAAAACTACGACGATTTAAGGTGCGACCACACCGCCGCTTAAAACACGGTGACGTTACGGAATCGCAACAAAATGTATGAAGAAACGGTGAGAAAACGTGACGCGTACTACACGTCACTGCGTATAGGTACGCGGTGGTGTGGTCGGACCTTTAAATGGTGAATAGTCGCTCAGAATTATCTATCGATACCGAATCATACCGATCATCATACCTTACCATCACCGATCGGACCGGTTTCGGATCGGTATGATACCGGATCATCGTATCGGTATCATACCGATTACTCAGTTGACTATGCGGCATTTTCAGAATCGACTAGTCAATTAGTTACTAATTGATATCCATCTGATTCACAGGCAAACGAAATAAAAACCCTTGAAAAAAGGTGCATAGAAAAGGACAGGGAAAAAGAGGAACTGCTTATTGAAAAAGGGGCTACCATTAACAGGTTGGCTAGCGAGTTGGAGGCGGCTCAGAGCAGGCTCGCGAGCGGCGAGACCGGCCGCCTCAAGGAGAGAGTGGCGCAGTTGCTCACCGAACGAAACGCCGCTAAGGAGCAAGTTAAAGAAATGGGTGTAAGTCCTCTCCAGTCTATCCCCCTTATTCATAAACGCTCTATAGGCTTCTGCTAACTTAGCAATCGTTTGTCCTTATCTGTGAAAGGTAAATGTCAATGTAAGAGATAAGGTCAAACGATTGCTAAGTTAGCAAAAGCCTATAGAGCTTTTATTAACGTCCCACAGCTAAATGAGTGTGTGCTTGGGCTATAGTTCCCACGCGGGCTCAGTGTGGATTGGAAACTTTACATAATTGCCTTACAATGTTTTCCGTCGCTGAAAAGCTTATAGTATAATAATATAGTATGCTTATGACACGGATCCGTGCCAAATTTAAGGTTATCTTTTTGTATTTTTATTTAACAATGCATATAGAAACAGATGAGACTAGAATGCAGTACTTTTAGCTCCTGCATACGAGGGGTTAATCAACCGAGACAGCCGCTTTCGCATGTTCTTGTTTGGCACGGCCTTTAAAACCGTGCCGGAATGGTCCACCCGGTGCGATAGTGCGAAGTGCAATACAAGTAGAAAACACCTGGTAGCACTCCGGGAGTGCCGGCAGAAGTGAAAACTACACATGCACACTCGCGCAAAAAGAAAAAAAATACACGAGATTTGATCTGCGGTCACTTGACAAAACACACTGTTATTCCACACCTTATATCACTAGGCCAAACGAACATACGATAAATCAACGTACGCTTCAAAAATCGAACGCAACTCTAGTTTCATTCGTATTTCAAAATAAGCTCTTAGAGGGTCCTGGTATTGATCCTGCCCGGCTAGCACGAGAGCGCGCGAGATAGACTGACTACCCGTCTCTTTCTAGAACAAACAATAAGAAAGAGACGGACAATCTATCTCCTGTGCTGGTACTTAAACTCTCCCTCCGTCTTACGTTACGCCTGCCGCGAGCTTAACATACCCATCCCAAAAAGTGTTCAACGCCGCTAAAGAAGTTTTCGTCAAAAATGTGTTTTTATTTCTAGTCTAAATTAGAAGTGACCGCGCACGAACTTGTCCTCTGCCGGAATAAACTGACTTCCAACCAGAAAGAATACGACGACTGGCGCGCCACGCTGCACCAGATACTGCGGGAGACTCTGCCTGACAACACCTATTTTGGTTAGTTGTTTGAATGACACGGCGTTCACTTTTTAATCTCATCCAAGCAGAGGGTAATTATTGACCTCATAGTTTTATAATGAAACTTATAATGGTAATATTTTATCTAACCGCATCTTATAAAAAATTACTAATTCAAAAATTATTCTTACTGTACTGGGTACCTAATATTCCTGTAATTGACTCTGTTAGTCTACATTATTGTGGCTAGGCTTATTGTCTAACTAGCTCGCAATCGCCATCGTCTTCATTTTGACAGTTCATGTATGGGCTGACAATTGGCATCGGAATCAGCTAGCTGTCACATTCATACAAGAACTGTCAAAACGAACATGATGGCGATCGCGAGCGAGTTAGACAATAAGCCTACTGTTTAAGGATTGACATAACTTTAACAAAGTTGGAGAGAGTAGCCCTAGTATGTTCAAATCGAGACGTGAAAACATCAAATATTTATATGTTTCATATGCTTGTTTAGGTGAGCCACCATCACCAGGCAAACTATCAACGTTAAAAGAAACTTTAAGCCGATACAAGCAACAGATCCAAAAGGTATCATCATTACAAGAAGAAATTGCTAAAAGGTAAACTATACTGTTTCACTTACTATAGTAATTTGTCCAATAAACATGTTTGTCATATACGTGCCGGCACGTAAGTCTAGCGATGACGAGTCACGTGGAGGGGATCTACGCACCCACGGATACCGTATTTTATACTTCTGCGCATACAAGGTCATCGGTAGACTTATGTGCCGACACTTATAATACCTACATAATATTGAATGGGAATTTATGAACCCACATTCTTAATTTTAAAGGGATAAAAGGCTAGAGCAACATCGTAAACAAGAATCTGAACTCCGAAGCAAGTTAGAAGAACAAAAAGGTATCGAAATGCAGTTAAACTCGAGGATAGCCGTGCTGCAGAATAAATTGGAACTGTTAAGCACCAACAGCGATGGTGAACTGGTGGAAAATTACAAGCAACAGAACGAACGGCTGCAGGCAGAGCTCGAAAATGTTAGAGCTGACCTTAAAAATGTAAGTATTGTCAATAAATCAAGAAGTAAAATTCTTGATTCATTTGATAGTACCTATCATTTGAAAAACAGCGCCTTCTCTCGTCCCTGGTGAGCAGTACATGTTCCACGGGAGTTTGTAATTGTGTCGTACAGACACATCATTTAACCAGAGCACGCTTGGCGACAAATATTCGCATAGTAACAAGGTCACGTCACAGAATATATAATAGTACTAGATGAAAACCCGGCTTCGCTCGGGTGAAATTTGAATCATAATACACTTGTAGGTACAAAATGTAGGTAGAATGTGTAGCCATTATTTCGAATCACTGATTATTATTTTAATACAAAAATAGGTAGGTAAGTGATAGCATTCACAATAACTGAAATTATCTGCAAGAATATATCCGTGCATGGCGTGAACAACTTGATAAGTCCAAATCCAAAATGGCAATTTTACAGGGCGGCCATTTTAATTTTTTTTCCGAAATCCGTTTTTATTTTGAATTGGGAATGCATGATTATTTTAAAAGTGTGTTTGGTGATTTTTCTTTTGATACGAATAACCGTCCTTAGCTACGGAAAAAAGTTTCAGATTTGACGACCGGATAGTCTAGTGGTTAGTGACCCTGACTATGAAGCTAGAGGTCCCGGGTTCGAATCCCGGTAGGGGCAGACATTTGTATGATGAATACGAATGTTTGTGCCCGAGTCATGGATGTTGTATGTATTTAAGTATGTATTTATCTAAATTATATAAGTATGTTTAACCGTTGTTTGGCACCCATAGCACAAAGCTTTGCTTAGTTGGGGACTGGGTCAGTTGGTGTAATTTGTCCCATGATATTTATTTGTTTACCTATTATTATTTATTTTTCCGTCGAGCCAAATATTTTATAAAAATAAAAACATTTTACTCAGTCACTCGGCGGCCTCTATACGGCTGATAAGCACTACGCCAATGACATATCAATTAAAAAAAAAATTGCTTCTTGAATCTGTGGTACACGATGACATTTGTAGCTAAAAGAAGCAACGGCTAAGTGACGCCGCCTGTAGATTGTTTGTGTTACTACCATACATGGGGAATTGACATTGTTCATTTTTTTTAGTATGCTCCAATTCGAAAACCATTTGGAGGAAAACCATCAAATAACCGATTTATCTTGTCCGATTTCAAAAATACTTACGATTGCAGATATTTTTGTAAAAGTACGTAGTAAGTTTGAGAATCGGCCATTAAATGTTTGCCACAAAAATGAAAAAAAAAGTTTAGCTACGGTATCTGTCACGCTATCACTGTCACATCTACATCATAACATTACATTCTGACTTAACCTACAAACATTAGAAATAAAAGCAAATTCAAAGTATAAAACTGTAACAAACAATGGATATTTATAAAAAAATGTTTTCTGCCGGGATGCAACAATGACTCGAACTATAGCCCCAACAAAATCATTGTGAAAATCAGAGAAGGTTTGCAGAATAAATGGTGTACGCAAGCTAATGTGGAATATTTCAAAGTTTACACGATGCATTGTTGCGAAGACCATTTTAATGTAAGTAGAACTCAGGAAAGATGTGCAGGGGTGAAACGAAAAAGCAAAAACAGCACGGAAAACAATAACATCACCAACGAACGGAAATAATTTCGAACACGCGAACATTGTTGACATTAAACATGAGTTTGCCGTTAAATTCACACACATCTACAGATCTATGACGTTGACATATAGACAAAACCTTTTTTTTATATTTCTGTACGAAGGCGATTGGAATCCTGCCAAAATTAACAAATTATCAAACAGCGAAAAATATTTATTATTAATAAACAAAGATACGTAGAAGCATAATATTCAAGTTAGTTTCTTAAAAAAGTCCATTCTATCAAATAAAGGTGTTAAAAGCACAGCTTAAAAAAATGGACAATGCCAATTTCAATAAAAATGACCATAGTGGTTTAGTAACACGAACAATCTACAGACGGCGCCACTTAGCCGTTGCTTCTTTTAGCTACAAATATCATCGTGTACTACAGATTCAAGCAGTTTTTTTTTTAATTTGATATGCATTGGCGTACTGCTTAACTGCCGTATGAGGGCCGTCGAGTAGTGATGTATAGGCATTATCGCATTTGCATTCGCAAAATTACTGCGAATGTTATACGAATATTAAAAAAAATTAGGGTATCTTGTTATTTATTTAGGTTATCTAGTAGTTGTTTAATTATATAATTTTCGCCGCCCGGTAAGGGAGATAGCCCCATTGGCTCGGCGCTAAATTAAATAGCCCATCTGGCAACATAGAGGGGAATGGCATTTCAATCGGATGCGTTCGTTCGTCTCAACTCGGCTATTCTAGGAACAAAAAACGAACGGAACGTACTTCGTTTGTAAGGGACTGCCACCAAAGTCACCAAGCTATAGACAAATGGTGCCAAATTTTAACAAAAACTGAATATTCGCATTCGCATTTGCATTCGCGAATGTCGAAAATATGACATTCGTTACATCACTACCGCCGAGTGACTGAATAAAATGTTTTTATTTTTATAAAATATATGGCTCGACGGAAAAAATCGGAAACTTTTTTCCGTAGCTGAGGATGGTTATTCCTATCAAAAGAAAAATCACCAAGCACTTTTAAAATAATCATCCATTCCCAATTATTCTATTTTTTCTATGGTTATGTTGGCCAATCTCAGGTTTAAGAAAAATCGCACGGCGTATGTGCGCTAGCATGAAACGGAACGTTTGTCGTCCTCCGGTGTCAGTTTCGCGCTAGTCTGTGGTGTCCAATATGGCGACTGCGATTTTTCCATCAGCACCGTTAGAATTTTACAAAATACTCGACAATCCGAATTTTGCGGATACATGTTGTCGACTCGAAATTTTTATTTTTTCACGTTCTATCATTCGGGCAACGTTTCGATCGAGTCTACCGTAACCGGTCACGAAATTATTAATATAGACTACGTACAGAATGGCCACGATCCGCCCCGCACCGATTCGAGTTACCCCACCCCTCAAGCGCAGTCTGCCGGAAAGCTGCTGGCAACTAGTAGGGCTCACAACGCGATGTATGTCGGCCGCACGTCACAAGTTCGGGAACCTATCCTACCTACTTCATTTTATAAAACATTAGAAAATTAATGCTTTCTGAAATTATCGCGATTAATAACTACAGAATCATTCGCTTAAGTTTGTTGTCGTACATCTATTGTAATTGAAAATGATAATGCTTAAATACACAGACAGACACATTTTAAGTAAGTTTAAATAAATAGATAACGATTAAGTACATTTATTTGCACACATCTAAGCCATATCTTCAGTATTATTACCAATATTTATGTCATTGGTAGTACTTATGGTACTAGGTTTTTGCGATGGACAGCCCTGTGTATCTTACGCACACATTGACGCGTGTACAGACGACGTCGTGCCTGTGTTCATTTCGGAACGCGGATTTTGTACGTCGTGGCCGCCGTGTGGTCACGTGACAATTGGTAACAGATAGAAAAATTCGGAGGCTCACTCACCTGCTATGGGTGGTGTAGGGGTAAAGCACGCGTCACGGAATGACGAGGATCCGGGTTCGATTCCCGGCCATAGCTTTACTTTTCGGATTTATCTATGTGTTCTAATTTTCAGTGTCGTTTAGAAATGTAAGTATTGTGTTCGTGTTCCTATTGAAAAATAAATTTTAAGGGGTTCTGATTATCTTTAGAGATAAAGTACTCTTCCAAAATTTAGTCCCAACCCCAAACTACGTTCTGTGAATGAAAGAGTTTGGCTCTTATTGTTTCTTCATCCTGCTACTGTCTCTGCAGCTGGACCTAAAATACACGGAACTTGAGATGGACCACGACAAGTTGAAGGTCGAGAAGGGTAGTCGCGCGTCCATAGTGCAGGAAGCCAACGCGGACTTACTGCGAGAGCTGGATCGTTACAGTTCCCAGCTCAAAGGAACGATCAAGGAAAACGCGGAGCTTAAGAATCTGTATTTGCAGGTAACTTGATTCACTCGTACTACACTCGCACTTTTTTTGATTGTAGTGGTGGCTACAATTGCTGGAAAACATCTTGAGCCTGACTTTGAATGCGCAGAAGTGAATTTAGCATCTGTTTGGTATAAAACGACCGGATGGCCTAGTGGTTAGAGAACCTGACTATGACTATGAAGCTTGAGGTCCCGGGTTCGATCCCTGGTCGGGGCAGATATTTGTATGAAAAATACGAATGTTCGTTCTCGAGTCTTGGATGTTTAATATGTATTTAAGTATTTATATTTATCTATGAAAGGCCAGGCCAAGAGTACCCGAAACCGACGAGCATGTATGAAGAGATTGATGAATGTGGATGAAGCGAAAGAGGTATGTCAGGATCGTAGCAAGTGGAACAAAGTAGCCTCTGCCTACCCCTGTGGGAAAGAGGCGTGACGATATGTATGTATGTATGTATTTATCTATGTAAGTATGTTTATTCGTTGTCTAGTACCCATATTACAAGCTTTGCTTAGTTTGGGACTAGGTCAATTGGTGTCTATTGTCCCAAGATATTTATTTATTTAAAAGTACATTCGCGAATTTACCCCTTCCACGTCGTTCTTGCTCAAGATGTTTGCCGTAAGCTGTACTGGGTGGCTATAGAAACTAGTCAGTGTCATCTTGATCAGATGTCAATCTAAGATAGTTCTGACCGCAATGGATTATTTTAAACTATAGAACCCACGGATGGAAATGTAAATCGTCGTTTGTAATGTATGTCTGTTTTGAATCCATGACTGTATATGTTGTTAACAGCCGGAAGAAATTATTATTATGTTTTATTTTAGCAAGCAAGATAATATGTGTTTCATATATTGCACGTGTGTATTTTAAATCTAACTAATATTATAAATGCGAAAGTATGGATGGATGGATGGATGGATGTTTGTTTGTTACTCAATCACGCCAGAACGGCCCAACGGATCTGGATGAAATTCGGCACATTGATAGAGAAAAGTCTGGAATTGCACATAGACTACTTTTTATCCCGGAAAATTGCTTAGTTCCCGCGGCATAGCGATAAACGAATTCTTTGCAGACGAAGTCTATAATTGTCTAATTAATTCGCAACCACAGTCGCGGTAAGCGTTTTCTTCTATCGCCATCTCGTTCTGTATGACACATTAGAAGTACCTACCTGTAGGATGAGCCTACCAGTGTGCTTAGTGTAAGTTTTCGGTAGCAAAATACGTCTCGAATGCGTTTGCATTAAGATGTCAAATACGAGAACAGTTTGTTGCCGTTTCGAGCCACAAGTGGCGCTGGCAATTTTTCCATAGTAATTGAGACGTTTACGTGAACGCGTTCGAGAGGTTTTTTTGTGTGAAAACTTGTGTAAAAGGCTCTGTTTCTATGCAGCTCGCGTCACAGTGGGTGTCACGTAACACTTATGTTTGATAATCTTTTCACTCTAGGCCTGCAGTTCGCGTGATGGTGTATCAAGAGAGCTAAAAGATGTTCAGTCAAGAATACAAAAAGAGAGGGAGTTATTCAAAACGCAAGAGAAAGACTTTGTGGAGAGGATAGAAAATGAGAAGCGGCAGTCGGAAAAGTTGATTTCAGATTTGACCAGCTCTAGGGAAGAGTTGGAGAGAGCCAATAAAAGAATATCGGAGTTGCAGAAAGAGTTCACTGACAAACAGAAAGAATTTACAGATAAACTCAATAAGTATCTCGAAGGTTTGCATTTTTATATCTGGTTATTTATCTTACTCATCTTTTCAAATAAATGTAGAGTTATTACTTATTGTATATACTTTGACTATCTGGAATTTTAAACTCCCTCTTTGTCGGTCCCTCGTTTAATGCTCCTCACATCTACTCAAAGGTTAACTGGTAGAGATCCCTTATGAGGATAAGTTCGCCTTTGTACATATATTATTGTTTTTTTTTTGTGAATTGTATGTTTCTTTATATTTGTACAATAAAGCATTACTACTTACTTACTTTGCATGCAGATGAAAAATGTGCGATGCGAAAAGAAATGGAGCCGTGCACGCAGTGCGAGAAGAACTTGAAGCAGATTCGACAGTTAAACGACCAGCTTAGCAAATACAGTGTTAAATTAGGTACGTAACATAAGTACAAATTTTACACCTCAGGGCCCTATTTTATAAAGCTACATGTTACAAGTTAGTTGGTCTCTGCCTACCCCTGTGGGAAAGAGGCGATATGTATGTATGTATGTATGTACAAGTTACAATTTACAAGCGGAAGTTTCTGACCCTATGTGTTAGATAGAGACTTCTGCTTGTAAATTGTAATTTGTAGCTTTATAAAATAGGGCCCAGGTCGCCGAGGTCGCTCTAGCCTCTAGCTAGGCAATGTGAAGGGTCGAGCTAGGCTTCCCTCAGGAGCTGGGATGACATTAATAGTGCTTACAGCCCATCACGCAAAAAAAGCAATATCAAAGTCAAAGAAAACAGGGCAACATGTACTGTAGAGTTTAAAAAAATACTTAATGAGTTAGGGTTGACAGTTTCATATATTTTGACCCTATTTGATCCTGGGTCAGCAGTTAAATCTCGAGATATGTACATATAATTACAAATTTAAGGCTTTATAAGCTTACATAAGAAGTGGGGTAAAGAGGTAACAAAGGAATCTCTAAAAAATATTTTATGATTTTTTTTGTGCAATAAAGAGTTAACATACATACATCTCTAGAATAAAATTTCGAGAATTAAAACAGTGTGTGGTCGACATCGCCTCTCTGTGTATAAAACTATATGGTTTTTCTTCTTGTCCAGCTACGCAAGAGAGCAACGAGGCTCTAATGAACGAGCTAAAGGGAAAAGCGGAGTTCTTTCAGCAGTACATAATGGAGCGTTTCCAAAAGCTCCGTGACCTCCGCACCGTCGCCACCAACACCGAGGGTGCCGCGCCCGCGCCCGCCACCGCTCCCGCTTCCGCTCCCGCGTCCGCGCCCGCGACAGAACACAACGACTCCAGCATTGAACAGCTGGTGCAGAACTGCGACGAAGCACTCGCTGCTAAGGTACGGTTTCATTACTGTTGTTAGTTTTTGAATAACATTCCCGCTCTTGCGTCCGGGGTTCAAAATAAGGTAAAAATACACAATCCATTGGGGACCATTCTGCCAGTATGGAGTAAAAGACTTCTCAGTCTTATTTCAAAGGATACTATTAAGGCCAAGAGCTTTTGTCACAGTACTTAAACAAATATTAATCTATTTTAATATTTTATTCACAGACTGCCCTTATGATGAAAGAAAAAGCTATAAGGGATCAGATTGCCGAAAAATTTACACTGGAGATGAAAACTGTGGAAATGAACTGTGCGCGGCGACTCAAAGAAATGGAAAACGAGCAGTTGGCTACGGTCACGAAGTTAAAGGAACTGCTGGAGCGCAAAATGCAAGAAGTGGAAACTTTGAAAGAATTCATTCTATCAGAGAGGTCTAAAGTTACTCAGATTCTTGAGTCGAAAGAAAATGAAATATCCGTTCTAATAAAGGAACATAACACGATACAAATGGAATGTCAAAAAGCGAAAGATATCATCAAAGACTGGAAACTAAAAGCTGAAAGGTACAAAGAAAAAGTACAACGACTGGGCTCGAGCGAAAATTTACTTAAACAGGAGAGAGAAGAGTTGCAACAGAGCCACAGTTCTTGCATAAAAGAGTTGCAAAGTATGAAAAGTAAAATAATTAGTTTGCAAAAGAAGTTAACATCCTCAGAACAGAATTACGAAAGCTTGCAGACGGACCACCGCGCCTTGATTGAAAAGTACAAAAATAATAAAAAATGTCTACTAACTCATAAGGTGATATAGTTTTATGCAATTTATTACATTTACCCAGACAACTCAGTTCTGAGTGGACTAACAGTCTCCTTTATTTTTTGTTTCAGGAATACATAACTAAAAAAGATACGCATATAAACAATGAATTGAACAGGATTCAAGATGAATACAGAAAAATATTCCTAAAATTACAGAATCAAATTACATATCTGTCTAACTGTAGAATACAAGAAGAAAGAACCAAAGGGAAATCTTCTAAAGCACAACCGCATCTTGAGGTAAAGGGTTATAATACTTAAAATTATGAGAGAAAATGTGAGAGCATCACTTTAGTGAAAGGTATTTTCATTCTTAACCTGTCCTATTTGGTAAACAAAATTCTAACCTCAATGTGCAAATTTTTGTAAAGAATAAGGTGTATTATGTTATCAAATAAACCTGAGGCAGTATTTTGTACATAATTTTGGTGACATTTTATCTCCAGTTCCTTTATTTACGATAAAATAGTTAAAAAATAACAAAAATGAGACGTCTTGAGGTTAGAATTTTGTTTACCAAATAGGACAGTTAAGAATGAAAAGATCTTATAATGATATTGTTTATCAATTTTTGCAGTATGCAGAGAAAATAAATAAGTTGAACGCTGAGTTTGCTAAGCTGACTCAAGCCAGTGCTGCAGTGACATATGATATCCCAGATTCGAGCAAATAAGAGATGACATTTCAATTACTACAGAGCAAGTAGGTTTGTGAGTTCCTTAAGGGATCCGAAAGCAGGTTTTTCGGATTTTCTTTGCTGTTCAATCCGTTCCGTCCTATTACAGATACAACTGGGTTAAAAAGAATAATGCCCATCTTCCTTGATTGTCTGTCTAGTTTGGAGGGGTTGTGTATGACAAAATCATTTAGATATTTAAGCAGAAGCCTGATCTGCTGAAGGAGATCATTAAATTTAATTACACCATGGCTAAACTTGTCGACAAGTTTTAGTGCATGCTGACCATTCTCTTTTGACTATATTGTATCCTTTGTAGATTGATGTCTACAATGACATACATTAGTACTACAAAACGCAAAAAAATATTTCACCAGAAACTGGTACCAGTGTCTTTGATCTAGAAACGAAATAGTATTATTATATCAGCATCTGATAAAATTGCATTGACTGAATAAAGTAGTTTTATATTTTTGAATAATAAAATAAATAATATTCCATGCAAGTAATCCTGTGATATCGAAGATAAGTACAATGTAGATATACTTTTTGAAGTATTAGCATCTTATAAGTGCCAAACCACAATAACATTCCTTCTGATTCCATGCTCACTATATTTACTTGCTTTTATTATTATGCCATTCATATGGCGTCAGACATGAAAATTATGGCTAAGGGTCATTCCTTTTTCCGATTAAGTTTTATTTATTATCGCTCAAAGTTATTGTTGTCTATAATTAATTACTTGTTTTACTTGACTATAGTTATATGACTTATTGTTAATGTAATGTCTCTTTAAAGGGAAGAATTTGTAAATAAATGATAATTTTATATGTATACAATGATTTATTTCTTAATGTAGTAATTGGAAGGGACGAAAGGCATTTTAGCAACAACGCATGGAGCATCCTTGCCTCTAATATTAACAAGAAGTGGGGTTCCTGATTTCTTTAATGATTCGTCCACATACCCCATTGCCACATTGCCGCCGAGCGACGGACTCGGACAACCACTCGTCACTTTACCAACTACTTCAAGAGTATCAGCATTTTTGAGAATAGCGTCTTTCCTAGCTGGAGCACCAGACTCCATCCGAATGCCTACCCTACGCTTCCCCACACCTTCTTTTATTTGCTTTAGAATAATATCCGCTCCTGGAAAGTTGGCTTCTGCCCGTCTACGCTTTGCGATCAGCCACGTCAAGTTTGCTTCTACCGGGGTAACGGTCTCGTCGATATCGTTACCATACAGACATAGGCCAGCTTCTAAGCGCAACGAGTCCCGGACGCCTAAACCAGCTAGTTTTATTTCTGTGGATTCTAATAAAGCTTCAGTAACGTGATTAGCTTGTTCCGCCGGGATCGACACTTCCACGCCATCCTCGCCGGTGTAGCCGCAGCGCGTGATGCGGCAACCTTCTACCCCTGCAACCTCGCCCACACGAGAAGTCATAAACGCTAAATCTGCCATAGAAACGTCTGTGAGAGGCTGAAACAGTGATGCCGCCTTGGGACCCTGGACTGCGATAAGAGCCCTCTCACTAACATCCCAAAATTCTACTGTTACATCCTTGCCTTGCTGTTTGAAATTATTGCAAGTCTCTATCATGTGCTTCTTATCGACGTCTAATCGGCCAGCATTCGAGACTACGTACAGTGTTTCATCATTTACTTTTGTGACTATCAAGTCGTCTATAATTCCACCTTTGTCCGTCAAAAATACCGTCAAAGAACTGGAACCATGAGCCATTCCTTTCAAGTCAACGGGGCAGAGCGACTCGAACCATGTGATGCAATCTTTGCCGCGGATGTTTGTCTGCAGCATGTGAGACACGTCGAAAATAGAGGCACTTTTCCTTGTAAACAAATGTGAAGCCGAAACACCCAAATCTGCGTATTGCACTGGTAAAAGAAATCCAACGAAGTTCACGAGTTTGCCACTATATTTCTTGTGTAAGTCGTACAGAGGGGTTTTGATAGCGTTTTGATGTCCGTCGCTGAACTTGCGAGATAATTGTAAACTTGTAGGGGCGAGGGTAATTGGCTTCGAATATTTACAGCGAAAAGTACAAATTCGATTTAGAAACCCCATTATCACAGCAAGTAATGTGTAACACACTTTATGACAGGCATGCAAAGACTGCAGTTAGTTTGTAGCCGCTATCAACTTCTCGTAATAATAGGGCAAGGGTCAGCCAGTTACTGGAGACAAACAAAATAGGTAATGATAAGGTGGGTAGAATAACTTTATTGCATAAGCCGCTAATTGGGATATTTTTATCTACATCCATATCATAACTTCCCTATAATTAGTCGCTTTCAAAAAAAAATGTACGGTTGCCCAAATAGGTATGTGGTCTACCACTTTTCATCCAATTTCCTATCAAATGAAAATGTCGCTAAAGTCCGAACTTTCAAGTTGACAGCCTGTCTTATCGACATTATATAATGTGACGTGCAAACGAATTTTAACCTTAGGGTGGTAGACCACATATTTGGCTGACGGTACATAGTTAAGGGCTTGAGTATAACAAAAATTAATTGATTCTTTTGTGTTACGACCGTTTCACCTTTACTCCATTGCAATAAGGGTGAAAATGTCGTAACATAAAGGAATCAATTAACTTTTGTTTTAATTAAGGCCCTTAACTATGTACTTGTGTTTTGAAAACGACTCTTGTTTCAAACTTTCGAAGAACATAAAATAATGTTACCGCGTGTTTTGATGTGAAAACGTTTATTGGAGAAAAATTATGATATGAATGTAGATAATGTATGCAACTGTACATAATTAGGTGTTAAAACACTTGCTTGATCTTATTATGAAACTCAGCTTTGCTTCAAAAGTCAAAAGTTTATTTTGCAAATAGGCCGCCGAGGGCTCTTTTACATGTCTTTTTTTGAATCTACCAGTTTACTTCGTTTCATTAACCCAAACTAATGTTTTAATGCCCTTCATTATAACTACTATTTTGGTACATACATACCACAATAAACTTGTTTTGAGAAAAGAAAAAATATTAAAAAAAAAACCAGACATGTACAGTCGAGGGCATAAATATCTATACAGTCATCATGTCAAATATACGAGTATACAAATATACACTGACCTTATTGTTTGCGACGTAAAGGTGTATAGATGTTTTTGACATCTTGGTAACATACATATATTTATGCCCTTGTCTGTACGGTTAAGGAATTTAATTCCTTACCCACCATGGAACCTTGTTATAGTAAGCATTGTAACAATTTTCCCTATTAGGTTTTAGATTATTAAGTATGTGAAGATAATTAAATTCCTTGACTGTATCTACAAGATTCTGCTTATGCAATCAATTCTTCTTAACACTGTAATGGACAATAACTTACTCTTATGGGTAAAATAAAAAGGTTTAATTGTTATCTAAACAATTTATTCAATCACAACTATTTAACAATTTTGACGTAATCTTCATGAGTCAGCATTTCACTTTTGTTTGCTTCAGAAACAGCAATACTGGATAATATAATAGCTATGAACCCGTCCGAATCCGGTTTCTTCTTCAGTAATTCTGGATCTTTAACTAACTCTTCATTGATTTCTATCAGTGTCCCCTTCATGCAGGATAGTACATCAAATTTTGTTCCATTGCTAAACTCTATGTTACACACAACAGATTTAGGGTTTAATGCTTGCCCACCTTTCTTCCCTTTGCCTTTGACTGTATTACTCAATCTGTTAATGTTTCCTACATTGAAATTGATTTTATAGTCACCCTCCGTTTTAAAGAAGAAGTGACTAGGAGCTAGTGAAAGTAGAGTTATTCGATTAGAATGGAACATTATCATGATATCATTGTTCTCAATACCATTTGCGTTCAGAACATACCTCTTGGTGAAGTATCTCTCTGTAAATGACTGATAGGTGGATAAATCTGGTATATCGTCTAAAATGCTGTACTCCATACTGATATTGGTATACTGCTGATTAAGAATATCCAATAAAGCTTATTGTGTTTGTCCTTGAGCCTTTATCCTTGCATGGATTTCAGCGTGCTTTTTTCGTGACTCCTCTAAATTAGCTTTCTGTCTACGCAATCGCTCTCCTTTTAAGCACTTTCTCATATAGAAATCATGGTCGTTACAATAGCCCATAAATTTCCTGAATGGATGCTGAAAACAAATAGGTTATGTTTTGCATTTGTTGTTATGAGATTCATGAATTAGTAACAGAATTATGAACAGTTAAAATACCTATGAACTAATGCAAAAACTTACGAACACGTTAAGCAGGGGAACTAGTTACAATGCCTCGTTCAGACAAAAACAACAATTATAAAGGCAAACAATAATCTACCTCAGAGTGGCAGTCCATTAAGTTTTTAATCAAAACATTGCACTCGTCGGTATGAAGATGAGGTGATAAATCTGTATGCATAACTTGAGTATTTTTTTTAAACCAATTACACTAATAATACTCAGTTTTCCTCCCAAGACTGAGCCAGATAACGAAACGATGAAAAATTCATTAAATTCAGCCGGAGCGAGCGAATAAGACAATGACAATCAAATTGACAGTGACAGGTAATTTGACTGACATAGAATAGATAGAAATGAGATAGATCACAAAATAAAATAAGGTTACACCACGGTTACACCGACCAACAACACAACAGCACAACACCATTTTCATGTATGTTGACTATCGATAGTATCTCGATAGAGGTTCGATAAGAAGAAAATCAGTACTATCGATAGCTGATCGAGCAATTATACTATAACCCCCGGGCCACATTAGCGGGCGAAGGTTCGTGTCGCGATTTCGCGATAAAAAGTTCGAGTTCGTGTAACCACGAACTACGTGGCCACACTTAGACCAAATTATCGCGATAAAAACTTCGGGTGAACTATGTCGTGCAGCCTTTGCTTTGTATTGTATGTCTGTAAATAATTATTGATATGTCACTTATCAAAATTGACGACCATTTCAGAAATTTCAAAGTACGAAGTGTAGACACTTGCACGAACACGAACTCTGTCGCGATAAAATCCTTTGATCTGTGTTAGATATACCGACAGGAGCTCGAACTCAGTTCGAGTTCGCCCGAATGATTTGTGTTAAAGCGAAGTATGTCCACACATGCCGCGATAAGGCGAACCTGAGCGTTTCTAAAAAAGTTTGTACATTTGGCGGACAGCATAGGCTAATTTGAAATTAATACTTTTCGATATTATTTTAAGCGCATATTATTACCTGGTTCTTAAAGATTCTAGATAATGTATTTTTTAGAGATTCGAACTACAAAATAAGCTGTAAAGTTAAATCTACTGAGTCGGGGCAGTCGATAATTCCTATTTTGTTACTAAGATTCAATTAAGTAAATAGAAACCACACACATTATTTAGTTGGTTTTATTGAAGAAATAAGGTAGCAATAATAAAATTGTGTACGTTTTTAATGCTAATTCTTTACTCTTTTAAGGTAATCACAAAATAATAAAGATATTCACTCCTTTTTGTTACCATTTGGTCAAACGTACCCTGAAAATTTACAATATTGTTTAGGCAGTGATTTAGCCCGATGAGGATAAGCGTCGACGGTAGGGCTTTCTTCAATAAAGCAGCTTTCAAGTTTTAAGACTTATAATGAAAACTTATTTTTTACAAGCTTTTGATGAAGTCGAATATAAAGAAAAAGTTCAAGTCGTGTAAGTTGACAGTAAAAAAGTAAGGCTAATTGACGGTTGCTTGATTTTTATATGCGACGCTCGCCGCGCTCCCTCGCGGCGGGTCCGTGTATTAGTTTGAGGCGACGCTTGCCGTAGTGAGACGCTAGAGGGCGCTAGCAGACACGTTCCCGAACATGCCCCCGGCCTTGGGAGCTTCCTGCTTCCCAATAAAGTGAGATTGTGGTGTTTATTCGGCGTCTTCGTCCTTCGTCTGCACTGGTAGAGGGCATATTTTGGAGAAAGCTCGTCTCACGAGCCCTGAAGCAGTGTAGATGTCGGCCACGCGAGACGTTCCGTCGTTCCCGGGATGTACTGCTGTCACGCGTCCCAGTCGCCATTTGAGAGGTGGCAGGTGGTCCTCTTTAAAGAGTTTAGTTGGACATCCTTTCCTTTAGTTTGCCACTTGGTCCTGGTTTGAAGTTCGGAAATATACTCTTTAGACCATCTTTGCCAGAAGTGCTGCCTCATTTGTTCGACCCGCTGGTACCGTGATAGACTGCAGGTAGCCTTGGTAGACAGATCCTCGCAGGCGGGTGCAGTAAGGGGTCGGCCGATGAAGAAATGCGCCGGCGTTAGTGGCAGTAGATCGGTCGGGTCGGTAGATAAAGGGGATAAAGGACGGGAATTAAGGACGGCTTCGATTTGTGCAAGAACCGTGCTAAACTCTTCGTAAGTAAGGTTAGCGTTCCCTGTAACGCGTTTAAGATGATGCTTACACGACGAAATCCCCGACTCCCACAAACCACCAAAGTGGGGAGCGTACACGGGAATAAACTTAAATTTAATGGTTTCGTTTGAAAGAGCATCGGTAATTTTATTACAATTTAATTTTAGAAACGCAGCAAACTCATTCATAGCCCCTACGAAGTTTTTGCCGTTGTCGGAGTAAATTTCTAAGGGCTTTCCGCGGCGTGAAATAAATCTTTTCAGGGCTAGAAGATAAGCCTCTGTTGACAAAGAAGTAACAGCCTCCAAGTGTATGTTTCGTGTGCTAAAACAAACAAACAACGCCACGTAACACTTTTCTAATTTAGCACCTCTTCCCTTGCGTGTTAATATTTGAAACGGGCCCGCATAGTCAACGCCACATCGCATGTAAGGAAATCCAGACTCTAATCTCTCCTGAGGCAGATTGCCCATTATAGGTGTCAGCGAATTTCCTTTCATGCGCGCGCACGTGACGCAGCGGTGCACCGTGGCCCTGGCTAGGTCTCTGCCTCGCAGCGGCCACCAGCCATCCCGGATAGTGCTCAGTAACAGCTGAGGGCCCGCGTGCATCAAGCGGATGTGCTCGCTACGAAATAGCAGCAACGTGAAATGATGTTTGCTACATAGTAAATAAGGGTGTTTTTTATTAAAGCTAAAATCCATCGAATTTTTAATGCGACCTTCGACACGCAAAATTTTATCTTTATCTACGAATAAAGAAAGGCCAGAAAGATTCCGTGACAGTTTTAAAGATTTGTTATGTAATAATTTATGGTATTCTTTAGGGAATGATTGCATCTGTGCCATACGAATCAAACACTTAAGAGCGCTATTTAACTCGTCGACTGATAAGGAACCGGTTTTGCGCTCGAGATGGCCTTTTGTTCGCGAGTTATGTATAAACCGCAACATGTACGCAAATGAACGTTTCATTCGGTTAAATGAAGAAAACCTCTGGAAATCAAAGAAATCAGCGCTAGCACAAGTTAACATTTTTACGCCTAATACATTTGATTTTAATTCCGGTAAAGGCGGGATGCGACAGTTGTTTACGTTTACTTTTCCTTGATCAGTGACGTCATGCGCAGTCAGCTGTTCGGGTCCGTGCCACCATAGACGGGCAGATTTTAGCGCTTCAAGCGGTAACCCACGTGACAACATATCAGCAGGATTGTCTTTGGAGCTGACGTGCAACCACTTTGCGTTATTCGTGAGTTCATTAATTTCGACAACCCGATTTTGAACAAACGTTTTTAATAGATTAGGCGCAGTTTTTAACCATCCAAGCACGATGGTCGAATCGGTCCAAAAGTAAACCTCAGTAAAAGTGAGCTGCAGTGAATTTTGAATTTTATTATAAAGTCTAGCACCTGTTACAGCTCCGCACAACTCCAAGCGTGGAACAGTTACGGTCTTTAATGGGGCTACTTTGCTCTTTGCACACAACAGTTGCACATTGACGTTGTCGGCGTCGTCATCGTAGGTACGAATATAAGCACACGCTCCGTACGCTTCAATTGACGCATCTGTATATATGTGTAGCTCAACGTGTGTGAAATGAGCAACGTTACCCATGACGTGTCGAGGAATACGCAAATCATGCAAATTCTGCAAAGTGCTAACAAATTGTCTAAACGATGTGGCGACTTCACTTGGGACTGCGTCGTCCCAGTCCAGTTTACAGAGCCATAACTTTTGGAGCAAAATTTTTACGGTTGTCACTAAAGGCGCCAAAATTCCTAGTGGATCGTAAATTTGCGATATAATTGATAGCATAACGCGTTTAGTTATTACTGTAGCATTTAACTCAATTTTTACAGTGAAATGAAGCTCATCCGTCGTGTACAGCCAGCCTAAACCTAAAGTTTTGCACTGACAGTGATCGCCAAACATTAACTGCTTTGAAAACTCGTTGGATAGGTTTGTCGAAGAGAAAATATCAACATTAGACACCCATTTACGCAGAGGAAAACATGCTGTATTTAAGACAGCTGTAACCTTACTACAGGTGTCTAGTAAGCCTTGAGGTGATGAGTCTCCGGTGATCAGGTCATCGACATAAAAATCTTCACTGATCACCCTCGCGGCCTGGTCATCTTCACATTCGGAGGCCAGTTGCTTTAAGCACCGAATGCTTAAGTAGGGAGCTGAGCAAGTCCCGTAAGTGACGGTCAACAATTGATATATACCTAATTCATCAGTAGGACACTCTCTCCATAGTATGTACTGTAAATTACGTTGATCTGGTTGAATCAAAATTTGACGATACATTTTGGCCACGTCAGCACAAGCAACATATCGGTACTGTCTAAAGCGTAATAAGATTGACAATATATCGTTTTGAAGAGTAGGTCCGATATGTTGAATGTCATTCAACGATTTGCCAGACGTGGTGGTCGCACTTGCGTCAAATACGACACGCAGCTTTGTCGTAGTACTGTGTTCCCTAAAAACTCCATGATGGGGCAGTACATAATTAGGTGAAGCCAGACTATGGACGCGTGTCATGTGACCTAACTCCAAATATTCTTTCATGAAGTCGCAATATAGTATTTATATTCTGGCAAACGTGCCAGTTTACGTTCGAGTGCATTAAATCGGCTCTCAGCAATTTTATAACTGTCGCCTAATAAATCAGCTGATTCTTTTAATGGAATTCGAACTGCATACCTACCATCGTGATCGCGCTGAGTTGTATTTACGAACAACTCTTCACAAGCGCGCTCGTCGGCAGTAAGATTATTTTTACCTTTAGGTATCTCCTCTAATTCCCAGAACTGTCGTAATTGGGTATCTAATGTTTGGGTGAAGTTACATTGCACTCGATTAATGCGCGAGTTATTATTTTTGTGTATAACACCCGATATTATCCAACCTAACCTCGTATTTTGAAGATAAGGGCCGTTGGACAATCGAATTTTGCCGTCGCATAGAAGTTCCCAAAATATGTCGGCTCCAATCAATAAATCAACGTTTGAGGAACTCATAAAATTGGGATTCGCTAGTTTAATATCGTTAGGTATAAACAATGACTCGCCGCTCACACCTAAAGCTGGTAGTGCGGCGGTTATACATGGCAGTACAAAACATTTTAAGCGAGTAATGTATTTTTGTATTTTAGATTTTAAAATAATTTCGCATGACCGTGTAGATTGCGTATAGATTGTCCAACGCCGGTTATCTGCAGAGTGGACTGTATTGTTGCTAATTTTAGTTTTTTGCGAAGACAATCTGTTATAAAGCAGTACTGGCTACCACTATCTAACAACGCAACAGCTGAGTGGAATATATTGTTTACGTCTGCTATCTCCACGAGAGCTGTCGACAATAGAACCGGTTCCAGAGTGATTGGATGTTTACTCGGTGCACTAGACTTGATCGGGACGCCGCTTGCAGCACACGCGACAGAGCTACTAGTAGTTATATTATTATTGCGGTTTTCTGGAGATAACGCGGTGTTATTGTTGTTAGGTTGTGATGTGCTAGCAACTGAACTCGATGTAGCGGAGACGTGTTGGTCAGCCGATGGTGAATAATAATGCGACACCAAAGCCGCCGTCCTAGATAATGCGCCGTCGTTCTCGCTACAGTCGTGGATAAGTGAATTGTGTTTATGATTGCACAGCCGACATGCCCCGAACCAACACTCGGCCGCGGCGTGTCCCTGTCTAAAACAGTTACGACATAAGTTTTTTTCGTCTATAAACCTAACCCTCTGCTGCACTGACATTTTAACGAAGTTAGCACAAGCGTAAAGAGAGTGGTTACCTTTACACATTGCACAGCTACGGGGCGCGCGCGTAAACTCGACTTTCTTTGCATTATTATTTTGCGACGCGACGTAACTATGCGAAGTTTGCAGGTTATGCTGCTGCCGTTTACTACTATCCGCATTCGGCTTTGTTTGATGTTGCTTAACCATTTCCAACATATCTGCCCTAGTTGAAAGAAATTTAAGTAAATCAGTCAGTTTTAATTTTGACAACGAATCGCCTACTTGTTGACTACTTCCGGAAATGGTTAATTTATGTTGTTCCCACTCGCGTTCCGTAGTACAATCAAGTTTGGACACAACAATATAAATTAACAGCGTGTCCCACGAATTAACAGGTTCACCGAGTGTTTCTAGGGCACGAGTGTTCTTTTGTACTGTATCTATCAATTTATGTATTTGTGATGATGATTCTTTATTTATTGATTGCAAGTTAAACAAAGACTTTACATGATTATGGATTAATAAGTGCGTATTATTGTATCTATTTTGCAATAACTCCCAGGCGATCGTGTAGTTAGCGGCAGATAATTCGATGGATTTTATGACTTGTAGTGCGTTACCGGTGAGGGACGAACGTAAATAGTGAAACTTTTGTACGTCACCTATCTCGACACTGTTATGAATCATTGAGCTATATATGTCTCTGAACTCTAGCCACTTGTCAAATGAACCATCAAAGGAAGGCAATGATATAGTAGGAAGCTTAACTGGGCAAGAATTGGACTTTGACCTCTTGGAGTCTGTCACTTCTTTGTCCTCATTGATCTTGCATGCAGCTAGAGCCATAACTTTATAGAAGTCATTCTCGAAGGATTCGCGGTACTCTAATAGTGCAGTTAACACTTGTTCATCATTAGCGAGTTCTTCGAGTTGAGACTGAATAACATTAAAGTCATTTAAAAGGGCACGCGTAGTTTAACTTCGGCAAGCTTAATATCAGACAACTCAGATCTCTCAAACGAATCCACAAACTTTATAAATAGCGTTAATCGGCCTTTAATAATACCTCTACTTTTATTTAAATCGCGAATTTTATCTTGGGGCCCCTTTATGATTAAAGAAAGAGGGGACTTGTCACCGCCATCCATAATGGAAGATTAGGATTAAGATAGATATGGGAGTAAAAGTATAAAGTACTTACAGTTTAAAGGTAGGTAGGTAATCGTAGATACTAACGGTGCAGCTCGAACAGTTTAGCACGGAACTCGCACAACCGAAACACGGATGGGTTTGGATGAATGGATAATTACGACCTGACCGTCTCTTCTTCTGGTTCCTCGTAGCGTAGCTGACGATCTCAAGCTCTTCGGTGTTCAAGATCCGATGAGCCGGTTCGAAGGAACAATGTTTAGGCAGTGATTTAGCCCGATGAGGATAAGCGTCGACGGTAGGGCTTTCTTCAATAAAGCAGCTTTCAAGTTTTAAGACTTATAATGAAAACTTATTTTTTACAAGCTTTTGATGAAGTCGAATATAAAGAAAAAGTTCAAGTCGTGTAAGTTGACAGTAAAAAAGTAAGGCTAATTGACGGTTGCTTGATTTTTATATGCGACGCTCGCCGCGCTCCCTCGCGGCGGGTCCGTGTATTAGTTTGAGGCGACGCTTGCCGTAGTGAGACGCTAGAGGGCGCTAGCAGACACGTTCCCGAACAAATATAATGCTTATTTTTAAAGTTAGGTTAATATTTTTTGGAAATTATCATAATGAAATTGCTAAATATTCGTCTGGAATATTTAAAATATATATATTTTAACAAATATAAACCTAAATGAACAAAACTTCGTATTTTTTTACGGGACAGTAACAATAAGAGGAACATTGGTAACAAATTAGGAACTCTTAGGCACAGTATTCATTAGTCAGGTTTCAATATTATAATCACTACATACATTTTTTAAAAGATAGTGATTAAATACCATAAATTTTTGATATCTACGTTTATATTAAATATCTACGTTAAATAAAATACACAAATACTGTCAAATAAAAATAAAAATACCTCTCATGTATATAAATAAAGTCATTTTCAAATAGTCTACACACTGCCTTAGGAATTCTTTTTTGTTACTCCCATTTCCTAGCCATACGTTACCATTAAAAAGTAACAAAAAAGGAAGTAACCAATGGTGGAAAATATGGTGCCCGGCACATTTAAAAAATTCGTGAAACCAAATATAACGTACTATTTGAACGAAGAATTTAAGAATATGAATCTTGATAAAGTGTTTATAAATAGAATTTAGTTCAAAGTAATAAAAAAACAAAATTTACCCAGGTTTTTCCAGTAACAAAAGAGGACTTTTATTTCAGGTTTTACCATCGACTCACTTTATCAACTCGCAGTTTTGATTTTTGAAAGGTGACTGTTTATTATTAAGGTGGCTATATGATGCTAGTGTTACCAGCATCCTATAAAGAATCTACAAATTTTTGTAAGAAATACCTTTTGGGACGAAAATGCGGTAACAAAAACTGGAATCAAAATTGGAACTTTTTCTGGGACAAACTTTAATCGTTAATTTTAAATATTATTTCTTAGACAAGGATATGAAAACAATGTAGAAAGTAATTGCTTGAGCCTATAATAAGTTAATAAAACACACCACGGAATCGAGAACGTAAAACTGATTTCAAAAATCGATATTTTAGGTTCGAAATTTACAATGGGACATTTACCTTTTCATACAAACTTCACTGAACGATTATTTAAAAAATATATTTTTTAAATGATCAAATACATATACATTTAAGACAGTTAATTTATATTTAAGATAATGAAACGATTTTTATGCTCAATAACTCAAATAAAATACACAGTGGCCTGGTGATTAAAGAAAATAATAAATCTGCACAGGACACCTACAAACGACAAATGTACAAACTTTTTTAGAAACGCTCACCTTCGCTGAACCCCTCTAATGTGGCCGTAGCATAACAGAGTGCAATAGTTCACACGTGCACATATATTCGCACATTGTATAGAATTTCACACATAACTGTGCAGATGTACCATCTGCACGTGTGATCCTTACCACCACCGCCATGAGCACCAAAGATGACCAAAGGTTGACCAACCATATTAACCATACAGTTTTACACAGTGTTGCCAGATGGAATCTGAAGTATTCAGTAGAAAAATTAAAGTTTTAGCAGTAGATAGAGGAAAAAATCAGTAGATTATAAAATTAATACCCACAAGAGGTTAAATAGAATTTAGCTTGAATTATAAGTGTTTTTTTATTTATAAGCCTTTTTATTCCGAATTCACTACAATTTCAATTCAATTTTATATGTTGTTGTTGTTGTTATTTATTAAATTGTTGCGATATTCGGCGTGCCTCATGGCATAGGCCTCCTCCGTGTATTGGAGGGTTTGGGCTATAGTTCCCACGCGCGCCCAGTGCGGATTGGGAACTTAACACACACCATTGAATTTCTTCGCAGATGTGTGCAGGTTTCCTCACGATGTTTTCCTTCACCGAAAAGCTCATGGAAAATTTCAAATGTAATTTTCGCACATAAATTCCGAAAACTCAGAGGTGCGAGCCCGGGATTTGAACCCACGACGCTCTGCTTGAGAGGGCACAGGTCAAACCACTAGGCTACCACCGCTTTTTTTTTAAGTATAATATAATACATTAGAACATATAAATACACATATTCATGTAAACATTTACCTACTGTACTTACATAAGTTAATCTGAGTCAATGATTTCCTTTTTTTTTTGCTGTCGTAGCTTGTACTACTATTATTATTATGTACGTATTCTGTGGTGCGTGCTATCCCCGTCGCACTTACAATATAGTTATTAAAGTTATAGAGGACGGCACGCATGGTTCGGAGTGTCTCTGTCTCGCCCTGTCATGTCAGAGCGGCCTCAGGACTACAGATAAAAAAATCACAAATTCACAAAACCTTAATGTCGTGATATAAAGGCCAAATGATACGATACGACAACAAAAACTACATGATCCGATCTGATTTGGAAAAAGCAGGTAGATTTCTTAAATAATAACGTTTCCAGCAGTAGATCAGTAGATTTTTTTAAAATCAGGTAGATCTACTGCTAAATCAGTAGATCTGGCAACACTGGTTTTACAGAGCACTACTCGCCTTTTACGATTACGACTGTTAGCTGTCACTGTCACAATTCGAAACCGACAAAACCGATCCGAGCGTTTATAAACGTCTAGCAAGTGCAAGGTACGAGGTACTTAGTCCTTTTTAAGGCGAAGGGATAGGCAAAAGCTCATAAATTGGTTGTTTTTGTGCATGTTTTATGGCGATAATACACAATTTGGAGTTTTGAAAACTGCACATTCTATAAAACATGTCTTGAATTAGAATTCACCGGTGAAAACATATTCCTTAATGTCGTAGTTAGTACAAAAATTCGTTTGCTCTAAGAGTCTCGAAAATATTTTGTGCACGGTTTGCTCGGGTGAAACCAATCTGTTTGCTACCAATCTCGACGAGGTCACTCTAGTAACTCATAATTAAAATTCCACGGTGCGTTTGCTTCAATTAGCCAACAAATAAGGCTTTAGAGAGTAGTACTGCCCTGATCCTGTGAAAAGGGCGAACGCAATATTTGCCCGCACATTCAATCAGGCGCTTTTCAATGTACAAAAAAATTCGGAAACCAAAAAAATGTTAAAAAGATAATACAATGAAATAAATTATTAAGATAAAACCAAAAATGTTCATAAAAAAATTATAAAAAAATAATAGATAAATAAATAAAAAAAAAATTTGGATAAGACGTATGAAAATAAATAAGGAAAAAGCAACGTTGCATGTTCGCTTGGTGGCGGCAGTGCGTAAGCGACGCGACGTTGCCAATATTCGCTTCGCGTTTTTTCATATTGGTTTGGCTAAGCATGTTGTTTGAGTCACAGAATAGGCGCGAAACAGTGCTTCAAAAAGTCGTACTCGTTCGCTTCGCACGTATAATACCTATATTAAGTTAAAAGTTATTATTTTCAATCCGTTTTTTGGGAACTTAGTGGCAGGTTGGTTTGATACTTACTTGCTGTTTAGCGAACAAGCATGGGATTTTGGTTGGAATTACTGCATGAAAAATTTTGATAATGAGGCAAGTAGTACTCCAATGTATAGTCCTATCATTAGAAAGAAAAAAAAAAGATATCTGAAGGTCAAAGTGGTTCCCAAACATGGATCCGTTATCAAAATAAAAAAGACCGCCATATTGAAATCTTTAGTTTTTCGACCGATTAATTTCAAAATCGATATCTGAGGATCCGAGTTGTCTCCAAACACGTATCCGTTATCAGAAATGACAAGTGGCCGCTATTTTGAAATCTTTAAGTTTTGGGCCGATTATTTTCAAAATCGATATCTGAGGGTCCGAGTGGTCGTCAAACACAAATCTGCTACCGAAAATGAAAAAACTGGCCGCCATTTTGAATTCTTTACTTTTTGGACCGAATATTTTCAAAATCGATATCTAAGGGTCCGAGTGGTCGTGAAACACAAATCTGCTATCAAAAATGAAAAAACTGGCCGCCATTTTGAAATCTTTAAGTTTTGGGCCAATTGTTTCCAAAATCGATATCTAAGGATCCGAGTGGTCCCCAAACATGAATCCGTTTTTAAAAATTAAAAAAGTGGCCGCCATTTTGAAATCTTTAAGTTTTGGACCGAATATTATCAAAATCGATATCTAAGGGTTCGAGTGGTCGTGAAACACAAATCTGCTATCAAAAATGAAAAAACTGGCCGCCATTTTGAAATCTTTAGTTTACCGACCGATTGATTTCAAAATCGATATCTGAGAATCCGAGTTGTCTCCAAACACGTATCCGTTATCAAAAATGACAAAAGTGGCCACCATTTTGAAATCTTTAGTTTTTGGACCGATTATTTTCAAAACCGATATCTGAGGGTCCGAGAGCTCCCCAAACATAAATCCGTTATCAAAAATGAAAAAAGTGGCCGCCATTTTGAAATCTTTAAGTTTTGGGCCAATTGTTTTCAAAATCGATATCTGAGGATCCGAGTGGTCCCCAAACATGAATCCGTTTTTAAAAATTAAAAAAGTGGCCGCCATTTTGAAATCTTTAAGTTTTGGACCGAATATTATCAAAATCGATATCTAAGGGTTCGAGTGGTCGTGAAACACAAATCTGCTATCAAAAATGAAAAAACTGGCCGCCATTTTGAAATCTTTAGTTTACCGACCGATTGATTTCAAAATCGATATCTGAGAATCCGAGTTGTCTCCAAACACGTATCCGTTATCAAAAATGACAAAAGTGGCCACCATTTTGAAATCTTTAGTTTTTGGACCGATTATTTTCAAAACCGATATCTGAGGGTCCGAGAGCTCCCCAAACATAAATCCGTTATCAAAAATGAAAAAAGTGGCCGCCATTTTGAAATCTTTAAGTTTTGGGCCAATTGTTTTCAAAATCGATATCTGAGGATCCGAGTGGTCCCCAAACATGAATCCGTTTTTAAAAATTAAAAAAGTGGCCGCCATTTTGAAATCTTTAAGTTTTGGACCGAATATTATCAAAATCGATATCTAAGGGTTCGAGTGGTCGTGAAACACAAATCTGCTATCAAAAATGAAAAAACTGGCCGCCATTTTGAAATCTTTAGTTTACCGACCGATTGATTTCAAAATCGATATCTGAGAATCCGAGTTGTCTCCAAACACGTATCCGTTATCAAAAATGACAAAAGTGGTCGCCATTTTGAAATCTTTAGTTTTTGGACCGATTATTTTCAAAACCGATATCTGAGGGTCCAAGAGCATAAATCCGTTATCAAAAATGAAAAAAGTGGCCGCCATTTTGAAATCTTTAAGTTTTGGGCCGATTATTTTCAAAATCGATATCTGAGGGTCCGAGTGGTTGTCAAACACAAATCTGCTACCGAAAATGAAAAAACTGGCCACCATTTTGAATTCATTACTTTCTAGACCAATTGTTTTCAAAATCGATATCTGAGGATCCGAGTTGTCCCCAAACATGAATCCGTTTTTATAAATGAAAAAACTGGCCGCCATTTTGAAATCTTTAGTTTACCGACCGATTGATTTCAAAATTAATATCTGAGAATCCGAGTTGTCTCCAAACACGTATCCGTTATCAAAAATGACAAAAGTGGCCGCCATTTTGAAATCCTTCGTTTTTGGACCGATTATTTTCAAAACCGATATCTGAGGGTCCGAGAGCTCCCCAAACATAAATCCATTATCAAAAGGGCCAAAATACTTTTTGATGCCTAAAAACCGGTCTCTCCGAATGAATATTAAATTTTATAGGAAATCAGTACAAATTAGTGAAATAAGTATACTAATTTCAAAATATAACGTTATTGTCTAATACAGAAAACAAGATTTGATTGTGAAAAATATGTTATTTATTCGAAAATTACGGTAACGGCGTTGTCATTTTTAGTAACGCAGTAGTTCTTCGTACAAAATATTGCTGTCCTTGAGCAGTGTCTCAAGCTATACTGTGCCATTTCTCACAATATTTCCTAGATGACGTGTTTGTCTTGAATACCAGTATACAAATGTAAGTTTGAACTTTATTACAATGCTAATAGATATTTTTTACAGTAAACATTTAAAGGAATAAAGAGTGATTTCGTCTGTGTCCCCACCAAAGAATAAAATCGTAACTACCTAGCGTTGCTATATGAAAATAAACCTTAAAGTGAGTGTATTACATTTTCTTGCACTTCATTTGGTTCGACTTGTTGTAACTCTTATAACGAATGATAGCAACTGCGCGGGGGGAGGACGCTACTCGGATCAATCGCATCACAATCGTTGAGAGAGGTGCGTGTGTTTATTGCGTGACCCCTGAGTTACCGCTGTCAAAAGGTACGTACTGACGTTATTTACATTATTATTATTTTTATAAGCAGTTAGTCATGTCTTGGTTCAGTCAGTGTTAGAAAATCTATATTTTGTTATTCTATTTAGTAATAATTTACAACATGGTCAAATATTTACAACTGCGTAACTGCTACACTGCGTTACTAAAATGGTAACGCAGATGTTGCATCGGAAACGCAGTTGTTTTTAATGTATTTTTAATGTTAGTAAGTAATACGTTATTAAAACCAAAATACCCATATATTGTTTCTTTTTTCTCAGAAAAAACGCACCGCAGATGAAAAAGTAGCTTCTGGTTCGGTTATTTTATTTCTGATGCAGAAGCCTCTTTTTACACCTTGAAGGAGATGAGCAAGGCCCGTTTGTACTTAGTGACTGACGAGCCTTTAGCAAGTTTTAGCCAACCATCAGTTTCTAATAAGTATAAAATAAATGCAGCTAATTGATAACGAAAACGTTAAAAGATATCTGAACTTCAAAGATATCTGATGGTGTCCATGTTTTAGTAAAAGTGTCTTCTGTTAAAGACAAACATTACACTTAGGTGTTGCTAGAAGTGAAGTTGGTGAAGAAGGAGAGGTCAAAATTATGTTTTACAAGAATATTTACGTAGGTAAATGTTTTTTTTTTGTGTGTTGAATCAGCTAGGCTTTGCTATGTTTGAAGTTATTTCGAGTTACTTTTTATTTCGTCGAGTCATAAGAACTTCAATTTTGTTTTGTTTTTATCATTATGCAAGATTTCTATAGAAAGTACCAAGTATTATATGTAAGAAAATACAACTGTGTTACTAAGCTTACTACTGCGTTACTGTTGTGTCCCTCGGATTACTATAGTATTTTTAGTAATACAAAGGCTTCTAATTATTTAAAATGCCTTAACTTCATGCGAAGGTATTATTCATCAAATATGGACGACGATGTCGTCAATTGGTATTATTTTAAAGTTTATTTTAATCATTAATAGAAAAGTTTAAGTTTTAAATGTAGGCTTTAGTAACGCAGTAATCTAAATTGATGATAATGGTCCATGAAACTGATTATTTCTATGATTTAACTTCATAAGAGGTTAATATAAGCGTTACAGTTAAAAACTGACATGTTAGTGAGTCTCATTGTACAATTTTAATAATAAAACTTAAATTTGTAAAAAAGTAACGCTGTTGTTTAATTTTTCGACACCTTGGTATATAATTTACCACAAATATAGTTAAATCATTAAAACTATCGCTGCAGAGGTATGTATATTATAAATCGAACCATAGCGAATCTATATCTGCATTAAAAACTAAGAAAATGAATATTTAAATTTAAAAAAAAAGTTGAAAATTGTATGCTCATATTAGGCATTAAAAAGTATTTTGGCCCAAAAATGAAAAAAGTGGCCGCCATTTTGAAATCTTTAAGTTTTGGGCCGATTTTTTTCAAAATCGATATCTAAGGGTCTGAGTGGTCGTGAAACACAAATCTGCTATCAAAAATGAAAAAACTGGCCGACATTTTGAAATCTTTAGTTTTCCGACCGATTGATTTCAAAATCGATATCTGAGGATCCGAGTTGTCTCCAAACACGTATACGTTATCAAAAATGACAAAAGTGGCCGCCATTTTGAAATATTTAGTTTTCAGACCGATTATTTTCAAAACCGATATCTGAGGGTCCGAGAGGTCCCCAAACATAAATCTGTTTTAAAAATTAAAAAAGTGGCCGCCATTTTGAAATCTTTAAATTTTGGATCGATTATTTTTAAAATCGATATCTGAGGGTCCGAGTGGTCATCAAACACAAATCTGCTATCGAAAATAAAAAAAACTGGCCGCTATTTTGAATTCTGTACTTTTTGGACCAAATGTTTTCATAATCGATATCTGAGGATCCGAGTGGTCCCCAAACAAGAATCCGTTTTTAAAAATAAAAAAAGGTGTGTGGACACCTTTTTTTATTTTTAAAAACTAGTTTTTGTACCGATTGTTTTCAAAATCGATATCTTACGATCTGAGTGGTTCCCAAACACGTATCCGTTATACAAAATAGAAAAGTCATCATCATTTTGAAATGTTTAGTTTTTGAACAGATTGTTTTCAAAATCGATATCTGAGCTGGCGGCCACTTTTTCCATTTTTGATAACGGGTTGATAAATGGCGGCCAGTTTTTTCATTTATAAAAACGGATTCATGTTTGGGGACCACTCGGATCCTCAGATATCGATTTTGAAAACAATTGGTCTAGAAAGTAAAGAATTCAAAATGGCGGCCACTTTTTTCATTTTTAAAAACAGATTTATGTTTGGGGACCTCTCGGACCCTCAGATATCGGTTAATAATCGGTCTGAAAATTAAACATTTCAAAATGGCGGCCACTTTTGTCATTTTTGATAACGTATACGTGTTTGGAGACAACTCGGATCCTCAGATATCGATTTTGAAATCAATCGGTCGGAAAACAAAAGTTTTCAAAATGGCGGCTACTTTTTTCATTTTTAAAAACGGATTCATGTTTTGGGACCACTCGGATTCTCAGATATCGATTTTGAAAATAATCGGTCCAAAACTTAAAGATTTCAAAATGGCGGCCACTTTTTTCATTTTTGATAACGGATTTATGTTTGGGGAGCTCTCGGACCCTCAGATATCGGTTTTGAAAATAATCGGTCCAAAAACTAAAGATTTCAAAATGGCGACCACTTTTGTCATTTTTGATAACGGATTTATGCTCTTGGACCCTCAGATATCGGTTTTGAAAATAATCGGTCCAAAAACTAAAGATTTCAAAATGGCGGCCACTTTTGTCATTTTTGATAACGGATACGTGTTTGGAGACAACTCGGATTCTCAGATATCGATTTTGAAATCAATCGGTCGGTAAACTAAAGATTTCAAAATGGCGGCCAGTTTTTTCATTTTTGATAGCAGATTTGTGTTTCACGACCACTCGAACCCTTAGATATCGATTTTGATAATATTCGGTCCAAAACTTAAAGATTTCAAAATGGCGGCCACTTTTTTAATTTTTAAAAACGGATTCATGTTTGGGGACCACTCGGATCCTCAGATATCGAATTTGAAAACAATCGGTTCAAAAAGTAAAGAATTCAAAATGGCGGCCAGTTTTTTCATTTTCGATAGCAGATTTGTGTTTGACGACCACTCGGATTCTCAGATATCGATTTTGAAAATAATCGGTCCAAAACTTAAAGAATTCAAAATGGCGGCCACCTTTTTCATTTTTGATAACGGATTTATGTTTGGGGACCTCTCGGACCCTCGGATATCGGTTTTGAAGATAATCATTGGAAAAACCATGCCTTATTCTGTATCTTTCCCGCACACGTTCAAGTTTTACTTTATTCTGCAATAATAATTTACGTTGCGACTCTAAACAGACTCTGGACACCTTTGACGTCACGTTCATCACTATCCCGCGGAAACTGCATTTTTCTGGGATAAAAAGTACCCTGTTTTAATCTAGGGTACCAACTGTCTTCGTTCCAAATTTCATCCAAATCCGTCCAGTTGTTGTAGCTTGAAGAAGAAACAAACATACATACACACTCACTCACATCGTCACAAACTTTCTCATGTATTATATCACATACATACATACATAAATAACGTCTCTATTCCTTGCGGAGCAGACAGAGCCCAAGGTAACAAGACCTTAAAGGCCACGTTACGAATGCCGAAATGTTATTTTTTTTTATTATTTTTGCAAAATCTGATTTGAACATTATGCTGTGTCTGTGTAGGCAATCGGAAAACTAAAGCAAGCGCCATCTACTAACATCACAGTGCAATATTTCAATCCATCAGCACGCGCCCATTCGCATCGAGTTCACGCGTCGATTATTTAACAGATGTCGCGTTGATCGGACTGCTTGCCACGTCACGAACGGGCAAGGTCATTTGCCTATCCCTTCGCCTTAAGGATGTACCTTCAATATATCTGTTTGTGTATGTTGTTGTTAGATAAATTAGAATATTATGGTTTAAGGGGATCTATATTAAAACTTCTTAAGTCTTATCTAACAGATAGATCTCAATTTGTGCAAATATCAAATGTAGATGGGTTAGGCTGCAATAAATTGATTAATTCCACAAAAAAAGCAATTGATTGCGGCGTTCCCCAAGGATCTATTCTTGGGCCTCTGTTGTTTATTATTTTTATTAATGACTTACAATATAATATAACACACGGAACTGCTTACTTGTATGCTGACGATACAAGTATTATTGTACAAAATCAGTGTGATGCAACATTTCGGGCTCAAATGAGCAAAACCTGGGAAGAACTCACACACTGGTTTAAATGTAACGGCCTTAAAATTAATATGGATAAAACGCTATATTTTCCATTCCTAAAACACTCAAATAGCATGGTCTACGACTTGCCTTTGCCCATAGCCAAGACTGACACTGTTAGGTTTCTTGGTGTGGAATTGGACACACAGTTGCGTTGGTCAAGTCATATAAATCTACTAAGGAAAAGATTAGCTAGTGCCTGTTACGCCTTAAAAAATTTATCTAACATCTTGGAATCTTCAGTACTTAAAACGGTTTATTTTGCATATTTTGAAAGCTTAATGAGGTATGGTCTTGAGGTCTGGGGTAACAGCGTTCATGTAAACCGTATTTTCCTGTTACAAAAGAAAGCTCTTAGGTATGTTGAAAAGGCAAAACGACTTGAACATTGTCGTCCATTATTTGTAAAACATGGAATACTGACCGTGATATCACTTTACATATATTTGGCTTGCATTTTTGTTTATAAAAATAAATCCAATTTTAGATGTAATAGCAACAATAGACCACGTAGATTGTGTAAACTTAATTTTGACATTCAATTACCAGAATCAAACAACTATGTACATTTTAAAAGGAGTCTTGAATATAACAGTATTAAAATTTATAATAATCTAAATGAGGACATAACACAATGTAGTAATATTATTGAATTTTCTAGAAAATTGAAGTGCTATCTGACTAATCGACCATTTTATAACTTGAATGAATATTTTAATAAAATATATGATTGATATGATTAATAGCTAATAGTAATTAGGTTAAGAATTTGCATGCCAAATTTTGGCAGAGCATACATGACATGTATTACCTTCCTCTGACATGTCTAAAATTTTATAAAATAACATCTGTGTATGTTCTTGCGAATTAAATAATTTCAAATAATTTCAATTTCATTTCATTTCATTTCATTTCATTTCTACTTCATGAGGCACAAAAGTGACGTGCTAGATTATTTTCAAACGTTTAACGCAATTTTACTAAATAAAGTTTCCCAGGTGCTTACACTCGTGATCGCTGATAACGGTCATTTCTATAATGTTTTTTCTGAAGTTTGGCAACACTTAAGGACAATCGAAGGGACTTTACGGTCAGCAAAACAGGTAAGATCTTTATTTAATAAGATGACATAAATATTATGCATTAAGCGATTCAGTTCTCAGTAGGTAGGCACTAGGTACGCAACGATTTGCTTCCCTTCTCATTTAAAATTAATTCATTATAATTCAAATTAAATTAGTTATTTGAAACGTTTCAAAATACATACTTATCCCCTGTAAACTAATAACTAATTGATGGCCACCCACGCAACGACCGTATCCATTCGGTTATATTTAGGTAAGTATGTTGCATTGAAAATAATCATTTTTGTGATTTCTCCTACATTCCTATAACGTAGGCGTACAGGAAATAAAGCATCGTTTAGCTGTCCTCCTTGTCTAATGGCTACACATGGATGAGGCGACACAAAAAAAATACAGATGAGTGTCAGATATAAATAGGGGCGAGGCCGGACACGAAGGCCAGCATACGCTGGAATACGGCGTGAACAAAATTAGGAAACGTGAGAAAGAAATTTATTTAAGTTATAACTATAATTTTTATAGTTAGTACGTTACCGTTTATTAATTAATAGAAGTTGAATTTAGTTAACACAGTTCCATTATCTATATTATATTTCTATATTATTTATTTCAAGTTTACCTAAAACTTTAATAAAACAATAGTTGTGATGTTGTGATGTATTTATTCATCAAATAGGTACAAGTGCCGGCACGTAAGTCCAGCGATGACCGTTGATGCGCAGTAGTCGAAAATAAGGCATCGCGGGGGAGTGCAGGGCAAGCGGACGGGCGTACTCCACGTTAGACTTACGTGCCGCCACCTGTATAGGTACTTACACAAAAAAAACACAATAATCTTTATTATAATTTTATTGTTTTTTTTTTTAACTTAAATAGTCACATTGTGTTTCATTAAATATCTATCAAATAAATAATCAGGCGATAACAAAATTGATACAAGATTAGATGTCTATTAGGATTGTATTGTAGGATCACTTCAAAATAATAAATAACAATAATCTTTCTAACAAACTTTAATATAATGACTAGATTAAAATTAATTAATAGTTTTGCGACTTTATAAAATAGGGTTAATTAGGAAATTGGAAATTGTCTTGCGTAATCTAATATTATTTAGCTGCGAAAATTTGCCACAAATTCTCAAATTCAAAAAATATTTTTTCTTATGGTCTTCATTAACAACACATTAGTAAAAGTAAAATATCTGAACGCTGAGACACGGCGCTAGAGTGAAGTCACAACGAAGAAGCGGGATTGCAGGAGAAACGTTCAGATATTTAAAACCTTTGACTAACGTAATGATTCTAATCGAGGCTTTTCGATGTTGAGAATTCACAAACCAATCGCACCATCACCTTTTCTAATAAACGCACGAAGAAACTCACAATTAAAAGTCTTACGAATATGACAAGATAAGATAGTACCTCATTTATTAAAGAAATAGGAACAAGCGAGTGTAAAATAAGCGAAATGGCAATAAATTATGAAACAGAAATGCGATTCAAGAGAAAAACTAGTAATCCAGATGCCCGATTAAAAAAGAAATGCAAAATGTGCCCAAAATAATTGTCCAATTTAATTATCTAAAATATAAAGCGGTGTTAGGAGTGGCGCTGTGCGCGAGTTTCGTTCGTTCGGGGCGGTATCAACTCTTGGGCATGCCCTGAGGCGTGGCAGTCTCGACCATCTTCTTGTACTTGCCGACGATCTCGGGCAGGTCGTACGCTATGGCCACGTCGAGCTGGTTGATGGGGCAGCCGCGGAAGTACGTGCACGTCGCCGAAAGCTGCTGGAACTCGTACAGGGGGTTGAGACGGAAGAAGTCCCGGTAGGTCTCCGGATCTGGCAAGTCGTATCTAAAAATAAAGCTTGCTATTAATATCCATAACGCTCGCTGATATTGACATTAGTTAATCTTAATCGTTCGAACCTGGAAATGTTGGTGAGAGTGCTAAGACCTTCGTAGATGTGATAATTTTGGGGATTCTCGATGATTGCGTCGGCTATGAGCTTCTTATTGCCGAATATCGTCTTGTGGTTGTAATAAGTTGTCAAGTAACAGTCGACCATCTTCGCGTGATTTCGCACACGAACCTGAAATAATGATTAAATTAATTAAAATCACGTTATTTGTTTAGTAAAATATAATATGATTAAAATTGTTAGAAATCAGGGGATGTAGAAGGCGAAAAGTTTACTTTACGGAACCATTTGTTGGAGATCTTTGTTCAATAGTGAACGTCCCCTGGTTGAAACGAAGAAGTAGAAGGGCTTACGGCAAATCTTCTAGCGCTAGCGATCTTGTTCTCGATACGCTTGTCGATAGCTTGCCGCAGGTCTCGCAGCAGCTCGCGCTCCTGGGCCTGCAGCAGGCGCACGGGCGCGCCCGCCTCGAATGGCATTGACCACAGCGACACCGTGTACATCACGGGTGGCTGAGCGGAGCTCATCAACGGAGAGATGTTCCAAATCAACGCGCTCTGGACCCGCATCAACTCTTCTGGCTTCACAGAGTCTGCCTTGTTCAGCACGATGCGCGTCTGAAAAATATTACCAGTAGTAAAAAATATACCTAAAGCTAAATGGGCCAAATTTCGTAAAATCCTGACTTGAGACAATGCTTACCTGTGACTCCCTGCCTTTCAACTGATCTAGGATAGCTTCAGTTTCAGGTCCTACGTCAAGTTTGGAAGGATCGTAGACGAGGAAGATGATATCAGCCCGATCGATAAACCACTGGCAAGCATCGTTAAAGGGGAATACACGGGACACTTGTTTGCGCACTTCTAAAATTCCAGGAATCTCCACGATGTTCACCTAAAAATGAAGTAGAGTTTTTGTTATGAAAGATCTAGAGTCTACCAATTTTTTCGCAAAGTTTTACCTTTTCCAAGATTTTGCTGGGGTGTCTGAGTCCTCTCAAACGCTCTTCTAGACCTTGACCGAACTTTTGCAGACCTGAGAATGTCCAGTCAGCTGCCATCTGAGTACCATCAAGTACTTCCGGTTCTTTGCCATGCATCAGGATATTAAAATATGCTGGTGATGGTTCGGCACCTAGTAAAGTGATTTAAAATTAGGTCTTGATTTTCTAATTCTGGGATGGGATGGGATACTGCGGAATATTAATGGTTTACCTACCTGTTCTTAAGGACCACTCGGTGAATTCGAGTCCCGTCAAGTAGTTCAAAATACTGGATTTTCCGCCACTCCATGGTCCCATGAAAAGAACCAAAGGTTTCGAAAATATTTCAGGGTCCCCGAAGTGCCTGTTGCTTAAATCTCTGTACTTGTAAATAGTTTCCAATGGCTTGATAGAATTTTCGTACATTTTCTTAATATCTCTAAGCACAATTTCAGCAGATTTCTCGATGGTCAGTTCAGCTTCGCTTGCTTCTTCATCTAATCTTAGAATTTGGGAAATGTGATCACGAGATCTTAGATTTTCGGGAATTTCAGGAACCTGGAATAATGTAAAAATAACAATATTATGAAATAAACAATAGTGATGGTTTTGGAAAATTAATAGAAAATATAATATAATGTATAAACTTTACATTCAACAACTCTTCCTCTGCAGCTTCTTCCTCTTCAGTAGTTTCTGCTTCGGGCGATCCTTCTTCATCTTCTAACGCTTGTTCACCTTCATCGGATGTTTCATCACCTTTTTCCGTTGCTTCTTCACCTTCTTCCGATGCTTGTTCACTCTCTACCGAAGCTTGTTCACTTTCTTGTGCAGTTTCTTCACCTTCGTCAGCTGTTGCCTCCTCTGTAGTTTCTCCTTCAGCTGTTTCTTCCTCACCAGACTTAGCTTCTACTTGCGAAGTTTCTTCTCCGGACTTGTCAGAATCATCTTCTTTTGTATCATCATCAGCTTGTTCTTCGGCGGTTTCTTCTTTAGTGTCTTCAGATGTGTCGCTGTCTTGTGCAGTATCTTCCTCATCAGACTGTTCTTCGTTTCCAGATTCATCTTTATCCTCTGTGGTTGTGTCTTCCTTGGAATCTTCCTCACCGCCATCGGATTCTTCCTTTTCTTCAGATTCAGCCTTTTCTTGAGATCCTTCGTCAACCTCCTGTATATTAGAATCATCTCCTTCATCTTCTTTCACCTGTTCTTCAGATGCCGCTGCAGCTTCTTCAGATTTTCCATCTGATGCCTCTTCAGCTTCTTCAGATTTTTCATCCGATGCGTCACCATCTTCACTGGCTTCCTGCTCGGTTGAAGCCTCTTCAGCTCCAGCATCTCCTTCAGACTCATCTGCTTCCTTACTGTCAGCGTCGGTACCTTCTGTGTCTTCTTCTTGGCTTTCCTGTGGTTCGTCGGCTTGTGCTTCCTCTGATTGCTCATTCTCTACATTACTCTCTGCAATGCAAAAGTTCCTTCTTAGTATTTAAGAACCTAGTATTTTATAATGCGAAAGATTTATTATTAAAAATAAGCTTTGATTAACTCTTCGCATCAATAATTTAGAAAATTGACATGACATTTTTCACAATGCTTCATTTTTCAACAATCATATGAAAGCGTTGTTTAAAAATATAAAATAGTGAAATATAAATAATTCATACTTTAACTAGAACTTGTCAGGGGTGCTTGGGCATATTACATAGATGTCAGAACAAGCATTTAGTAACGCTTTTGTGTACATTTAAGGTCAAAAATATGAATTCGCGTAGTTGCAAAAATATGTATACCTAAAATAGAAATTATAACCACAATAATAAAGCATTTCTATACGTGCCGGAACGTAAGTCTAGCAATGACGACTCTCGCGGAAGGGATCTGCGCACCCACGGATACCGTATTTTATACTTCTGCGCATACAAGGCCACATTAGACTTACGTGCCGGCATTTATATTTACATATTTTTTGACTTCGTGGGTTACATATATTGATGGTAATGACCTTGAATATACATAAAACGAAAGGACCAATTTATTTTATTCGTGGATATACCACAGCAGTACCTGATTCGGCTGCCTGGTCTTCAGCAGATGCTTCCTCTTTGCTGTCTCCGTCTTCCTGCTCTGCGGCGGCTTGTGCTTCCGCGCTTTCAGAATCCGTCGCCTCTGCAGGTTCATTCTCGGCCTCTTCTTTCGATTCGTTGTCGTTGACTCCACTTTCCACTTCTATCGAAGCATGAGCAACGTAAGGCTCGTCAGCTACCTCAACCGATGGCGCATTCTCCTCTCTACTGTCCACATCAACTGCGTCCCCGCTGTCTTCTGCTGAATCTGCTTCTTTCGTTTCGATGTCTATACTTACTTCACTACTGTCGTGTTTTTCTGAGGAATCTGTAATATGTAATAAAAAGTAAATAATTTGAATAACTGTATTACAGTTAGAACGGTCACGTTACATGATGGTGCTCTTGACACTCCAGTACGGCTAGATATGATATAGGTGCGTCTCATCGCTCCTAATAATATATGAGCTAATATTAGATGGCCCTGCTTTGAGATATTTTAGAGGACAATGATAAAGAAAAGTCTCATTTCTCGTTATTCATTCGCCAGCTGGCATCTATCGTTTATTCTTATAAATTATGATGCCACGTTACGTCATTTAAAATTTACAATCGAAAAATCAATCGCTGCTAAATTATTTTTGTTTCACGTCGTCAGTAATCTTTGCGATCTTTTTATCGCATTAATCCCGAAATAACCTTTCTTAGGTGGTAAGATAGCAAGGATTAGGAAGTGTGAAGAGGAACCGGACGGACGCACAACAACATTAAACAACGACGTTCAAAATAAACCTTCACAGATATTCCGAGGCGTTGCTAAACATCTCATAAACATCGGTAATGATTTGATTCGTTGAACCGTTCGTGATTGTTTATACGTTAAAATGCGTTTCCGTTGAAAATTTACGACAGCTGTGAAGTAAAAGTCGTAACGTAATAAATGTTGGCCTCACTGAAACCGGAGCAACCTCGCATTGACACCAGTTTTACGGGCGGCTTGCTCTTCCTTGGATCTCTCTCTGCGTTGGTGAATCTATTTTAATTTAACTGTGTAAAGTGGCAGAGACTGAACGACGTCATCAATATATAATGCCGCTCAATAATAGACGCTTATAGGCCAACAGATGCTTTTTTTTTCAAATTCCTGAAGACCTGTGCTGACGAATGTGTCATTGTGAAAATGACGTCTCAAGCTAAGCTTTCAAGTGCTACTTGTGGCTAAGGGAAAAGGGATGTGGCTTCAAAAGTAGACTAAGTTAACTCTCAGAACCCAATTTTCCCACATGTTCCGTACGTTGCGTGTGAAGTTGAAATGAAATAGACATAAGCAATAAACATGCACATCAATTAAAAATTGGCAGGTTTTCACACGAAAATGATTCCCTTTCAAACCACGATTATTGTGATCCCCTACGCACTTGCACTTATGCCTAATGTCATGATAATAAGAAAGATAAGGACTTACCTGTTTCTGTATCACCGGATTCGAGCTCTTTAAGAGCTTTTTCGATGTATGGTCGGCATTGCGACTCTGAAGGCACATCGTCAGCTGAAACGGAAAAAGTACATTTAAATAACTCATAATAACTTACTTAATCGTTTTAGCGAAATTTCTTTCAAATAAATGCCCCAAGGGATATAGAGAAGAGGTGGTATCATTAGATTTCTTATGCTAACCCGAGTTGCTTCGTATTTTTAATCGACGGTAAATAATTAATGATTTTCTTTATCGAATGAAAATTAGCAGCAGGTAAAGGATAGCAAAAATAATAAGTGCACTATTTCTACAGGGTGTATCAGATAGCCCCTAACAATAATCAACTGGGGTATATAACCATAGCTACAGAAGCTAAAAAATATATTAAAAAAATATTTTTTACTCCAATTTTATATTTTTTATTTTTTTTTAGCTTCTATAGCTATGGTTATATACCCCAGTTGATTATTGTTAGGGGCTATCTGATACACCCTGTATATGCGCAGACTTTTGTTGTTGTAGCTATCTACCTAGTCTTAGTTTTGTTCAAATTTATAAACAACACCTATTATTCAAAAAAAGTCAGGTGACAGCAAAGGTGGGCATTAACAAGGCATTAACTCGTTAATCCGTTAATCGTTAATTAACGAAGTTGACAATCTGCTTAACTGATTAACTTTTAAGTTAACTTCAAAAAATATTAACGCTCTTATTAACTTCCGTTAAATTAAGCTTCCGTCAACTTTAGTCCGTTATGTTAGTCTTTTTACTAAATATAACTCGTGCTATCCCATCTAGTGCTGCTGTAGCATGTCTTTTTTCTACGGGCAAAGATATTTTACAGGGTAAACTATCATGAATGTCAATATTTCACAATGGATGTTATGAATTTTCTAATTTCTATGAAGGGACACATGCACCTACTGCAAAATTACGATTAATAGTAGCCTTATTAACGAAGTAAACTTTTGGATTGACTGTGCCCACCCCACCTATGCGTGACAGATGGTACAGCTTATTCCACCGAGTGGCACAGATAAAAAAGTTCGAAGGCTTACTCACCTGAGGGGCAACTCCGAAATCCGATTTTCGAAGTTCGTATCACACCGTCCCTCTCACTCTCAAATTAATAACTATTAGTGAGAGCGGAACGACACGAAACGAACTTCGAAAATCGGATTTCGGAGTATAAGGCCTGCTACGGGTGGAATAGGGGTAAAGCACGCATCACAGAATGATGAGGACTCGGGTTCGATTCCCGGCCATAGCTTTACTATTCGGATTTTTCTGTGTTCTAGTTTTCAATGCCGCTTAGAAATTTTACACCTATTGTTTGGATTGGATTTTTATAATTGCGGTACTTAGTTGCTTACACCAAAATTTTGTCGATAGCACAATTTTATCTGACTTTTAAAAATAATGGATAAGCGAAACAAAAAAGTAGTCTGTAAGCTCTTAGAATGCCGTTCAGGTTTCGGACCATCGGCTAATTCCAATATCAAAACCATAAGAATGAGACACAAGACAAACCCTAAAACAAACTCTAAGAACTCGCGGACTGTGCTGTGGTTACTAAAAGATATTAACTACGAAGAGTCATCATTCGCTATGGGGATTTTTGTTACCGACAATCATAATAAATACACCAATTTATACTTATTGCAACAGTGTTATGTTACTTACCAATGGAATAATAAAAGTAAAAAACTAAAAGCCAACTATGACAAAAAGACGCAAGACTCTTATTTCACACTTTTCAGCATCTTATTTTGTCGTAGTTGGGATTTAGTTTTCTACTTTTTTATTATTTAAACTGATTTGTTGTAATGTACTGAGCATGAAATACGGATGAAATGCGAATGAATACGGGCAAAGTCACAAGCAAAAGCTAGTAATGTATGTATATGAAGGTTAGCTGGAAGAGATCCCTTTAAGGGATAAGTTCGCCTTTGTGCCTCTGTTTATCTGATTATCTGTTAAGTTAAATGTGTTATATGTACAATAAAGAGTTATACATACATACATACATATATTATATATTTTTGCAATGTACAAAGTAACGCCCTTTCCAATGATACCAAACACGGTATATTTATCTAATTTTTTAATCAACGCATTAGATTTTAGTGACATGTCATATTCATATAGCTTATTAATTATAACCAGCGGACGATCAAGATGCTTCTATCTATCGATACTTCATTTGTCCAGTTCTGATAAGTATTTTAGGAGCGATGAGGGAACTGATGAACATATACATATACATAGCCTGTCAAAATCATTGCCGTAGTCGAGTAAAAATAACGAATAAGAAGAGGTTCGTTTGACATGAACTGACGTTGTTATTGCCTTTTTGAATGGGGAACATGCATTTTTTAACGCATTTCTT
This sequence comes from Pandemis heparana, assembly GCA_963854515.1. NCBI lineage: Eukaryota > Metazoa > Arthropoda > Insecta > Lepidoptera > Tortricidae > Pandemis > Pandemis heparana. The sequence continues at coordinate 6,628,720 of OY978026.1, read as the reverse complement.
ACAAATAATGATGATATCGTAAAAGGGATGTCAAAAAAGAAATTAAATGTAATATCGGTGAAGAAATACGGAATAAACATAAACTACTAATTAAACAGCGATTACAAAGAAAGATCCGACATGTCATGTTACGTCAAAAAACACTGCGCGCATCCATGGCGTTACAACTGTTTTTGTAGAGGGAGATGAAGACAAATCTTTGATAGCTTGTATCTTGGTTATATTATAGTTAGTTATTTGAATTCTTTTAATATTGTTTGTTACCTACATAAAATGAGTTTTTATCAAACAATAAAAAATTCATGAGTATTCCCTTTTCGCTAATGAATAGAAACATGTTTCTCCAACAACAAACAAACAAACTGTTGCTGTTGTTGTTTTTTGTTGCGTTTAGACTCGAAATGGGGACTATCGTTTTTTTGCTCACCAGTTGGCGCCACTGTTGCCTAAGGTCCAGCCAGGGTATAGCTGTCAAAGGCGACTCTATAAGATCGGCGCCGAAACATAGTTATAAATCTTGAATCTCACTAAGTTTATTGATTATAAATAACTATCATCATATCGAGTAGCTGTTCCGCAATTTTGTGCGGTTCCGTTTTGTCCGGAAAAAAAGATCCGCTTTCAAAGCGTTAACATTTATCGCCAAATAATCCATATTTGCGATAATTGACTAAGATCACTTTTCAACAGGTAAATGAAAGATATTATAATTTATGTCACGAAACTTGCCAAAACTAGTGAAAAGTGAATGTTATTGGACCTCACGCGACACTAGCGCCTCTAGTGGCAAATTCACGCGATAGCCCCCATCGACAAGCAATGCCATCTAGCAGTATTTCTCTAAATTTACTTTACATGCTGACAGTACCTAGCTATTTGATAATGATTGTAGTTATTATATGATTATGAAGTTACGCAAGCAAAAGGTTAAAAATGGAATTGCATGAATTTGTTATATTTATATAAGCTTGACAGTTTCACATAGAGGTGGTGGCGTGTCGCCGCGCTGTCAAGTAATTTTCATTCGAAATGCATTCTGACCAGAAGGGCTACTCCGAAATTCGATTTTGGAAGTTCGTATTACGCCGTCCCTCACACTCTCAAATTAATAACTATTAGTGAGAACGGAACTTCACGAAAAGAACTTCGAAAATCGAATTTCGGAGTATGATGCCAGTGGTCCTTGGCCAATGTTGCCATCCGTCCGGGATTCCCCGGGTTTGTCTTAGTTTGTAGGGTAGGGTTTTTACAGTGTCCGAGTGATACAATTGTGGTGGTGTGACAAAGGGGTACATATAATGAAAGGTGACATTTTGATTGAAAAACGTATTATATGCGTCCCCGTCAGTGAAAGTATTAAACTACTAGCTGTTGTCGGCGACTTCGTCCACGCAGAATTAAATATAGCCTAATGACACTCATAAAATAATGTGCCTTTCTATTGTTAAAAGAATTTTCAAAATCGGTTCAGTAGATCCAGAGATTACTTCCCCCTACAACCTCACAAACTTACCTATTAGCTACCTCTTCATAATATTAGTAGGTATAGATAGATGGAAAGCAATTTACCTTTAAATGAACACAAAATATTTACCTTCACCACACAAACACTGACGCGAGTGGTTAATTAAGTTTGTGGGATTTGTGTGCGTTTTGTGTGGTAGTAGTGGTGGGAGGGCTTGCATGCAAAACGTATATATTTCGAAATATCAAATTAATCAAGAAATTTACTTCTTGATTTTTAATGTTTACTTTTTACGTTTTACCGTTAGAAATTTAATTTCTAAACGACACTGAAAATTAGAACACATAGAAAAATCCGAAAAGTAAAGCTATGGCCGGGAATCGAACCCGGGTCCTCGTCATTCCGTGACGCGTGCTATACCCCTACACCACCCATAGCAGGACCTGCTATGACGAGGACCCGGGTTCGATTCCCGGCCATAGCTTTACTTTTCGGATTTTTCTATGTGTTCTAATTTTCAGTGTCGTTTAGAAAGTATATATTTCGCACAAGCTTGGTTACCTTGCACGTAAGTAGCGGAGTAGCAAGGTAAATATTTTGTGTTCATTGAAATGGACCTCCGCAAAGTAACGTCTGATTCAATAAAAAAATTACCTTTAGTTAAGTACCTTTCGATAAGTACATACAATACATTTCTTACGGGTTAGACAGAGCCTAGGGTAACACGACCTAAAGGCCACGTAAGCCACGTTTAGCACGACTGTGGACGTATTTAAAGGTGAAAAGGGGAATCAAAATAATGACGAGCTTCCAGGCCAGCATGGAAAATAAGTACAAAAAGTAGTAGTAGTAGTAGTAAGTAAGTTACGTAAGTAAGTACTTATTCTTAAACGTAGGAAAATTAGACTCAAAAACAAATCCTAACTCGTAAGGAAGGACAGGTAAACAAAGAATAGGTGTCTATAATTTTGCTATTGGTATAATTAAAGCTAGGTATCTATTCAATGGCGAAAAACAACTTTTTAAAGCTAAGATGTCCAGAAACATAAAGAAACGTCTTATTAAGACTTACATCTGGAGCATAGCGTTGTACGGAAGCGAGACGTGGACATTGACCCAGCGAGATAGGGAGATATTGAACGCATTTGAGATGTGGTGTTGGCGGAGGATGGAAGGGATAAGCTGGACAGAGAGAAGAACAAATGAAGAGGTTTTGGATTTGGTAGGGGAAAGGAGATCACTGCTGAAGACGATTGAGAATAGAAGAGGAAGTATGCTGGGGCACCTGATACGACACGACGATTACATAAAAACTCTGATAGAAGGGAAAATAGAAGGAAGAAGAGGCAGAGGAAGGCCGAGACGTGCATTAATGGACCAAGCAAAGGAAAAGGTTAATGTAGTGTCGTATCAGGAGCTCAAAGCAATGGCAAAGGAAAGAAGTGAATGGCAACTACTCCACCGACAAGAGCTGGGCTCTTAAATTTGAAGAAGAAGAAGATCTATTCTACATAAGTTCCTACTCGATAATTTATTGATGAAGTAATTTTACTACTTTTAATGCCACCTCTGTGTTACATTTTTTACTCATTTAGCGATGTGTAGTTGGATTTGGGATTGGGATACGCCTAGTGCAAAAATAATATACCTACACTACTATACCTATATGATTTTTAATAAGTAAGTACTTACAATAAGTCTATATTCTTTCACTCATGTTTAAGGTATACACCGTGTCCGATGATCTCTTTCTCGACGTTCTCATACGATTTGACTTGTGATAACATTTTCTTAAATTACTGTCTTGTACCCATAAATCATACATGCATCACAGTCGTCTTTTCAATTTTCATACATATATTGAAAACGTGCGATAGACTTTGACATACCTAACTACTTACTTAGGCCACAGCCAACAACTAAAGCACTTCTAGCAATGATATTTCAGAGTCCCTGTTTGTATGTAATATCATTGACTTCTAGTGAATAAATGCATCCCTGCATCTTTGCATTCCGTTGACGTAGACTAAATAAGAGTCAAGATTTGGTGGACGTCATGGCTGTCATAGCGAAGAAGAGGTGGGGTGGAGAACTCATTGCAGGAATGGATAGGAGCAATGCCGGATTTAGAGGTCTGGAGGCCTCTGGGCAACAAAGGTGTGGAGGCCCCCTGGCCCCAAATTATTTTCCTTCCTAAGTTCTTTACTAGTGTTTACTGTAAAATTTGTTTTTTTTTCCGAAGTCTATCATGGGGGCCCCTCTTTAGTGGAGGCCCCGGGGCTGTAGCCCCGGTTGCCCTCCCTTAAATCCGGCCCTGGATAGGAGACACTGGACACGACGAGTCCTTGAATGGAGTGGAGATTTAGAGCGGACACTAGACGAGACGAGCGGCAGACCGCAGCAGCGCTGGCATCACGATATCCGACAACAAGGTCGGGCTAGGCCTTATACTCCGAAATTCGGTTTTAGTTTCGTGGCACCGCTGGCACTTATAATCATTAATTTGGGAGTGAGAGGGACGGTATGATAAGAACATTGAAAATCGAATTTTAGAGTAGCCCCTCAGATAGTGGGCACAACACCGTCAAAAACGGACAAGAAACGAAGACCTACAACTCAGATTGGTCACTAGAAGGCCGTGATAATGATTATAATGAGAATCACACCGTTCAGCTCTGCTTACACTAATAGAGTTTAATAGGAGATGAGATGACAGTGACCCTCTGTACAGGCCGTCGTCTGACCGTCGGCAATGGAGAAGGAAATAATAGTTATGGCGAACGTTTAGTTTAGTAAGTAACTACTTTTTGTTTATGTAATTAGAAATACTCTTGATCGTATGGATATGGAAGGTGTAGTAGGCAGGTAAACTCGCTTACACTTACATAAAAATTGGAATGCTGCTTGATCTTAATGTTTAAAAGAAAAGTCCTGACTGAATAGCGTCATCAATTGTTGTTTATCGTGTAGACAAGGAATATACTTAGGACAGATTTCTCAAAATTCCCACGGGAATAGGGTGTTCTTCCTAAGGGTAAGTATTCAATAATCAATTAACCGTGGTCTGTGCAAGTGGCCCTAAGTGTATGAAAAATACCGGTTAAGTGCGAGTCGGACTCGCGCACAGTTCATTTTTTCACAGCTCATAGGGAAAGGGACCGCAGACCTCAGTAGGTATTTGGTATCAGTTTAAATTTTATGCCTCTACGCATTCCTGAGAAAAAGGGCCTTGACGGACGGACAGACAGACAGGCAGACGCATTGATCTTATAAGGGTTCCTTTTTTCCTTTAGAGGTGTACTCTAAAAATAAAACGTTTTAGATAGGTAGGGGAAAGTGGTCAGCATTCGTACACTTTTTGGATTTCATTTTTTGACAAATTTAGCTAGTTTATGTAACTAAGTATAAAGTGTAAAAAATATATTGTAGTTTGTTACAAAAAATTCCGAAACTATTATGTCAAAATGTTAAAGGGTTATAGCCATTTTTCAACGATAAGGTATGTGTACGAATGGTGACCACTTTCCCCTATCTTAATTTAAATCTAGGGGTCCCTACGGATACTCTTCGACCGACACTTCGTAAGGTCCAATCCAAGGGAGCGCTTTGAATATTGATTTTTTATATTCCTCTAAATATTAGCTCTGGCCCTGACCTACTTGTGTAGATTCATTCCTTTCCTCACTCCACTGTTAGGCGGTAACTAGAGCAGAAATTACTGTTACTATTACAGACATTTATGACAAGTTTGATGTGACCCATTTCTCCGTCACGTTTTTATAATGTCGTCACAATCCTATCGCTTTTCACAAGATGGCGACGAACAACGACAAAATCCCTGTATTTCTATTTGCGTAGCTATGCGAGGTGGCAACCGAGATGACGCTTTCCTCGCCAAACTCCATGCGATTAAGCGATGACTTAAACAATCGGGCGAGCTCGACGATTCGTGTTACTGGGTTAGTAATTATGTCACACGGAACTTGTCTAAGGTTATTGCCAAAAATAGAGCAAATGGGTGAGCTTTTTACATAATTTCAGCGCAAGTTGTTCTGAAAATAGCAAAGGCGTGTGACGCAGAGCGCGAGCGCAGCGGCTCCCGCCCGCGCGGGCGACTCACCTCGCGCCGCCGCGACCAGCGCCGTCGCGAACGCCGCGCACAACATAAACCTCCATAACTGCAACCTTTTGGTCCACATTTTGTACAATTCTAGCCCGGCTAGGTCGGGCTATCAGTCATTTGCACTCACACTCGCGCACCCGATCGGCCGATCTACGGACGAGAACTTTCCTACATCTACACTGAAAGAATAACTTCACTGGCGCGGCTCGGGCCAACGCGACTCGTATTCCAGGAGGAATGCAAGTCGAGTTAAATCCGTACCATTAAATTGCGGTTCACGGAGCGCCGTCGCGACCGTAATAACTCTGTGCGGGTATGAAACTTGGTCGTTCCTGTTAACCGCAATTTAATAGATTCCGCTGCGCTATGTATGTTAGGTACGCGAAACTGCATGTAAAGACTTCGGACGTACTCTATTTCCGGAGACAGCACAGCATCGCTGGTCGGAGGGGTACTGGCGCGCGCGCCGCTCCCCGGTCCCGCGCGGGAGGTGCGCGCGCGCGCGTGCCAAGTGTCGCCTACGAGATGCAGGACCGCGACCGACCGCGCGCCCGACGCCCGACGCCCGACGCCCGGCTTCCTGCTGCCTTTACCTTATCATTAATTACCTACTTAACACAATCGTAATCAATTTCATGATGGCGCAAGTCATTAAAATACACTAGTTTGCATACTTCCAGATTATGTACCGTATGTACACATATATCTGTTGATTGAAAGGTACATAGATAAATCACTGCATTTCTGGCACCCGAAATTATTGTAGATATCTTCTTCTAGGCAACAACGGCGAAAGTTGATTAAAAGGTACATAGATAAATCACTGCATTTCTGGCACCCGAAATTATTGTAGATATCTTCTTCTAGGCCACAACGGCGAAAAGCCGTTATATTTAATTAAATTACCTATTATCATAAACCGATGATTCAAATTAATGTAAGTACTTGGCTACATATTTATGTAACTCTTACTGATAGAATTTCTAGTCCAGTTTTCTCTAAATTTATTTAGGCTGGACTGGGCATAGGGTTTGACATCGAGAACATACCCGAAAGCCGAACGTTAGCTGCTACGGTTATCTTCTATCCCAGCGGTCGTCACACTTTACTGGCCAAGGGCCACATATGACAGAGTGAGTTCCAGGGCCGGGCCGCAGACTATGTGAAGGCGCCTCAAGAGCCTTTGCCCACTTATACATATATATTCAGCTTATTTCGTTATTAGAAACAATTTACTTTGCCGCGGGCCGCACAAATAACGGCCACGGGCCGCAATTTGACGACCACGGTTCTATCCTATCAGAGGCGCTTGGCGTTTGACCTGCACTTAGCTGAGTAACAACGGCTAATTAATTTAATATAAAATATAAATAGGTTAACCCGGTGGCTAATATACCACTTGAGGGTGGGGTGGCTGATGTGTACCTAAGTATACGGAAGCAATTAGTGATAACACACTTGCTTTCAGAGTAGGACATGAAAGCGTAAAAGTTGACAAGGTTCCACGAAGTCAACCTTTATAAAAATCCAAAGCGGCACCAGCGGGGGATCATTGCATGGTGTCGCTGTGAAAGGAGGACCCCATCCCCCATCCCGGGGCGGTCAGTGGGCGTCACAATTTACAATCATCTCAACGCTTTGTGCACCCACGTTCCAATAGGCTAAGAGGAAACGCGTGTAGTTATTAGTGGGTACGCTATGCCTAGGTGCCGGTATGCTAGGTGTGAAGAAGGTGCATTTTAAGTACTTAACCTACCTAATAAAAAGGGAGATAATAAGCGTGATATGAGAGGACAACCTTTATAAAAAATCTGAAGCTGCATCAGCGCCTCCCGCTACCCGCAGCGATAAAACCGGCTTTTTTAAATCCTGCATTTTTTCTGTGCGAAATATATAGCCCTTATAATTATAATAGGTACAGACTTAGGATGTATACCTACTCGTATTATCAGGGTTCTAGTTGTGAATATACCTGCTTGGTATTGTACTATGATAAATGCCTGTCGTTATCACGCGATGCGACTTGGTCCCAGCTGTCTCGTTCGCAGGCGCTCCGTTATTTCACCTGTCAAACTGAAAATTACTGCTTATATTTGCACCTCGTTGCACTGAGGCGCCCTTACAAGCCGAACGTTACGTAAATAGTTTGCATTTCAGGCTATTTTGAGAGCAATTCCCAAGTAGCGAGGTGGCGATGCGGTTCAGGAATCACCCGAGAAATACCTAATATCAATAACAATCCCTACAGAGTAGGTAGAGTAGTAGTGAATAATGATCTGCCATCGGGTAAATTCGGAAGCCAAGACTAAATTAAATAGGTAAGTTAGGATAGGAACTCATACCTAAATTGTCAATGAATTACATGTTGTTTGGTAGCTAGGTGCAAAGGTGATAAGTTATTTTTGATCATTTTTAGTCATTAGTATTAGACGGTTTTGTTATGGGCAATTGAAAATTAAGAATTTTAGAAGTGCCATTTTGGTATGTAGATAGATACGTGTTAATAGCGCCCCGATATGCATTAGATTGTAAACACCATATTTTATTTCTGATAGCTTATGAGTATAGGGCCAAATGAAGCCATTTTTGAGTTTATGCTAGGTAGGTACATATTCGTGGTTTTCGAGTTTACCCGATCACCACTATTCACTACCTAGATGATCCCATCCGCTATCTCTCGTGCCAGCAGTAAATATCTTTTTAACGCGTGGCGCCATCTCTGGACGAATAGCTAAGCGCAAGTAATTAAAAAATACGCGCGAGAATTTAGCAGTCCGTACCATGTGTCGAGTTGGTGCGTTCGCAAAGGGGTTCATGCTGTAGCATTTGGAAAATGAAGTTGCTAGTAGTAAAAGCATTGAAAAGAAAACCCAGTATCTACCGGTTTTTTATTACCTAGACTTAAATTTTATTTTTTTTAGGGGTAAAGGAGTGCAAAGTAATGAAACCAACATTCTTACAAATACTTAGTTTAATAATCTTATTCAATGCATTATCACTAATTTTACTATTTTCTTTAGTTGATAGAATTAGAATAGAGCAAAATTTGATGTTAGATATTCTTTTTTGTCTAATAATTTTCAATGCTATTTCTTCTGCTTACAATCGTTATTTTTATACTTAAATTAAGAATTATTTGATTCAGGTTCATCTCTGAGGTACCTATAATGAATATTCAATTCAAACTCAACTTAATACATACTTCTTCTTGTAACTCAGTACATACATATTCACCTAAACAACTGGCATTACAAATTATTTCAAACTTTGTTCAGATTCATAGCAACATGGGCTGTATATTCATGAACATGACTGTGTATACTGTAACATTAATCAGTTTCATCCTTAGACTGACTAATGACTTTAGCAATAGGGGACCAAAATGCAATTTTATGTTACAAGGATGGAAATAGAACCCTATTGACACATCAAAAATAAATATAAAGGTAGCAACTTGTATTGCTAATGCAATTCCATAGCAAATCAAACTGTTATCAAAAACAGTCACAATTTTAAAAATTTGTTTTTTTAAGAATTAATTTGAATTGCGTGTGTAAAAGAAATCCATGTGAGCCCTATTTGGTACATTTGTATTGTGTATCAATGGAGTATATCCTTAGCTATACTTCAGTAGTATCTTTTTTCTCTATAAATATATAAAACTTAGTGGTCAATTATAATAAGTTCATCTATGCTCCAGTCTTCATAGGAATGGTCAGGGAGGTATCTTCGAATGATGATGGGAATTTTGCGCTGCTTCAGTTCCTTCATAGCAATCTGAAGCGGATCCGTTTCCCCCTCCAGCTCCACCATGACAGGAGCGCACATTGCTATTTGAAGTGCTCTTGTACCTAAAAATTTAGAATTCACAAAATTAAAATACAATTCACATAAATGTATCTTAGTGTCAATTAAAGGAACTGTAATATACAAAATGATAGTATTGCTAAGTATTGAAGAAATAGCTACTAATATACAAAATGCTGCTCCTATACCATAGAAAAAAAAGAAACCTTTACATACAAGCTATCCTAACCTTTAAACTGTCGCTGTCGCTTCTTTAAAGTTTAAAGCTTACTATAAAAGAGCTACAGGTTCTATCGAGCGCAACATTAAGTTTACTGTAATAAAGTCATAACAAAAATAACCTCACCTAAGACTCTAGCGCGTTCGTATTTTGTCATGTACCGAGTGGTGATCCGCTTAGACTTTTCAACGCCGCCTCCAGCCTGGCCAGGCGCAAGACATTGTGTATTATATCCTTCCTCTTCCTGTTCCTCGGTCTCCTCAATATTATCGTCCTCCTCGGCGATTTCATCGTAGTCTACGCCCGCATCGTCTGCTTCATATTCTTCGTCAGCCATTATAGGGTAAGTAGTAGTTATCAAATAACAACCTTTGTAACAAGAATGCACACAGTATTTTGCAAAATTAAATTATACAGTAAAAAAACCACGCGAGTCGAGTTACATACAATCACGAACACAACACACGAAATCAAGTCACGTGACATTCAGTTCAGAAGTAAAGTGACATTGACAAATTTGACAATGACAACCACTACTAAATGCATCACATTTTTTTATTATGTCTTCCCTACTAAGGAAAGATGTCCATGAAGCAACATCTTTAAGCCGTTTTGAACATATATTGAAATAAGTTCGTCGTTCGTACATTTAATTTACCCCATAAGAGATAAAGATGTGATTTATGTATGTATGTGAATACATACATTCAATATAGGCTTTTCTTTAAAAAATTGTTTTGCCAAATTAACAGTTTAGGCTGGCTACTCACACGTGCACATATATTCGCACATTGTATAGATGTTTGCACACATGTGTGCAAACATCTATACAATGCCTTCGTTGTTATTTCTGAACGAAATTTATTAGCATAGTCTGTGGTAAAACCTCTATCTCTATTGTCTTTGGCACATTGGACGCCTTTCCTTTTCCGGTTCTGCATCAAAGCTGAAACCATGCCGGTGTGTATTTTATAATATTTATTGGTTTTAATCAAACAAACTTGCAATTTTGTGTTAAAGTCTTGTGCTCAACGAGTTATTACATTAGTTCTATTGATTTTATGAAGTGACCTTACATTCGGATGAAAAAGAAAATGCGCCTAAAATACGTGATACACATGGCCTCTTTGACAAGTCACATAGATAACTGATAAAACCATCTTTAACTCTTGTATTAAAATTATGCACATTATCCAAAACTATTTAACATTATTTTACAATTATTTGTAGTGTTTAATTATTGGTTTGCTGCTGATGTGTCTTATAACCTATAATATAAACGGTTTCAGCTCGCAGTGGATTTATTGCACCCATCGCCTGCCTCCGAGAGGAGGAAACATAAGTTGAAGAGGCTGGTGCCCCATCCTAACTCGTATTTCATGGATGTAAAGTGCCCCGGCTGCTACAAAATCACGACGGTATTCAGTCACGCGCAAAGGGTTGTGGATTGCGCCGGTTGCTCGACAATCCTCTGCCAGCCCACTGGTGGTCGCGCCCGATTGACTGAAGGTCAGAATTTGTGTTTTCTATCTGTCTGTAGTTTTATAATCCTAACCAAGCTGCTCTAAATATCAATAGATAATATTTAAAAACATTAAGTAAAGTGCAAAAAGTTTGTATCTTGTTGATTTCACATTAGGAATGCATAATGGAGGTTATGTTACTCGTGTTATTATAATGTGAATGTGATTCTTTTATACTTATTTCATATACATCTTCAATCCAGCTTAAGTTTTCTTATGAAGTTGATAAACAAATCTATTTTTTTGTTCAGTAAAAGTCATGTAGCTACCATAAAAGTTTCACTATGATTGCACAACATGAATATTTTGTAAACAAAGTTGTTCCATAGGTATGCATACAGATTGATAGTTTGACAATTCACATTGAATAAGCGGTAATGTCCAATGTCAGTATTGGTGATGACGGATTTTCAATATTTGTGATACCCGTTATTGTGCATTGTGCAAGTCCTATTTACAACCTTTATACATACAATGATGGTGCATCATAATGTTGTGCAAGTCATATTTATAGATGGAACTAGGTATGTCATTTTGTTTTGTAATTAAACAACTTAATTGCCAATTAACTGATTCGATTTATTAATTCAAATACGATTTAAATTAAATTATTTAAATATTTTGCTGCTTTCATGTGTCATGTATATTATTCAATATTGCTTGTAGTGTCACCTTTCAATTATTTATCAATTTCTTCATAGCTTTGTCTGGGTCCTGCCAGTTTTTTTCCATTTCTTTAGATAGATGAAATAGCAACATAATATTGTTAATATTGTTATTTCCTTTTGTGATTGAGTGATTTTATGTCTTTGCACTAGTGAAGTAATCAGATTAAATACTGTGGTGTTATGAGCAAATGTAATGCTTGAAAAAACTGGTTTAGATCACACTTTAGATTCTGTACTAATATTCAATATTAAGTTTTGGTCACCCTACTTCGAAACTGCATACATTACACTAAATATCAGTTTCTCTCTTAAAAGTTTTTATACTACTGCTTTCTTGACATATCTGAAACCAACTATTGAGACCTGCAGGGGTTGGAGGAACCTTTGCCATTTTTTTTTATTTTAGAGCTTAATATTTTCATATTGGGGACGTTTTGGAAAAAGGTCAGGTCAAGATTACCCAAAACGACGAGCATGTATGAAGAGGTTGATGAATGTGGATGAAGCAAAAGAGGTATGTCAGGAACGTAGCAAGTAGAACAAAGTAGTCTCTGCCTACCCCTGTGGGAAAGAGGCATGACGGTATGTATGTATGTATGTATGTATTTTCATAAAAGGATCCCTGAATCAAGAAATAATTTTAACAAACCTTAAACTTGTGCGCAAGATATTTATGTTTATTGGATAAATACGATTTTTCTAAATTGTTAATAAAAAGACAGCTAACAGTGCCCATCAACTTAATGCATTACTACTAAGACTAACTTGATTTCTGTTGTTACAGGATGTTCGTTCAGAAGAAAACAACATTAAGAAGCCTGGAGAGAGAGCCCTAATTTAAGATTTGCATTTTATTTCCAGTTGTATGAAGAAGTTAAAGAATACAAATTCATTAAAATGGATCTGTTAAAGCACTACAAATAAAGGCTTTTTCAAAGGGATTATGGAGTTTTATTTTACCGCTACACCCATCTATGACACCAGATTGTTTCATAACGGTCAGCTAGTAGACATAGGTGTTAACTAAACAAAGGGCCGATTTTTCAATCCGCAGATAAGCACTTAACTGGCAGATACCCATAGAGTTGTTCGTTGAATAGGGCCTATCTTATGATTGAAAAACCGGCCCTAATAGAATTTATTTTGAAGCTGGCTACTCACACCTGCCGCAGGGGCAATATTGGAAGCAGGACCAGTATATTGCCTCCTTAATTGTAATGTGTATAGGCAAGCAGGAGCAATTTTTAGAACAGCCAAAATTGCCCCGACCGCCGTGCGACCGGTATTGCCCCTGCGGCAGGCGTGTGAGTACCGGCTTTAGCCTGGCTAGTCACACACCTGCCGCAGGGACAATGTTGGAAGCAGGGCCAGTATTGCCTCCTTAATTGTAATGTGTATAGGCAAGCAGGGGTAATTTATTGTCTTTGCTTGCCTATACACATCACAATTAAGGAGGCAATACTGGCCCTGATCCAACATTGCCCCTGCGGCAGGTGTGTGAGTAGCCGGCTTTACTGGTCTTATCAGCAAGTGGGGGGGGGGGGGGGTTTAACTCTTGACGCCCACACTACGAATGACGTGACGTGTTAGGTGATCATTACGATTTAATTTCGTCAATGATATGATACTTGTAATGACGAACCTTGTCATTGCAAGTAGGTAAATTGACATCACAGAATAAAGAGATCTCTTTTTTTCTATGATTGACATAGTTAAGATAGTTACCACACATCCCTCGCGTCATCCTCACACATGTGCCAAATAAATTATTGCGATATTGTCTATGAAAAGGTTCCAATTTAATATAGTTGTTGTTAAAATGATTGTAAAACTTAGCTTGCATCAGTTGAGTATCTAGGACCCGGAAAAAACAATTTCAATGTGTTGAACGAACCCTGCAATTTTTCGATGCAGTTTGACGTAAATGTTTTAATTTTATGCACTTTTCTTCTCGTTTCTGCATCCTAAATAATCCACATTCACAGACCACAATTAGGTACCTATAATAGGCGGCAAATAAGTAAATCATGGAGGGGATAAGCGCAGTATGAAAATGATATTGTTTTTCATAGTGCGCTTATCCCCTCCATGATTTACTTATTTGCCGCCTACTGTAGGTAGGTACCTGTGGCAAAGGAGTTCTGCGATTTCAATAAAAAGCCAATTATTTTTATTTCTTTTATTTTCAATAACAACATTATAAAAACAATTATCACAAGTGAAGGAATTTCTTGATTATTATTTCCACTATAATATACCTAATATCATTATAAATATAAATTCTCTAGATACTGTAAAAACTCAGTCTGAGCAGTAATTCAATTACGCATAGGTATACATGGGATACTTTAAAAATCTAAATGCATAATATAGATTAAGGGCTAGAGACATCCAATAACATCTACAGGACAGCAAAAAAAATACCCTGTCCAAACTCATTCAGTATTTCTTTGGTGTTGGTATATATATAAACAAAAACATGCATTACGGGTTTTCAATGGAACCAAAAAGACTGGGCCATGAAACAACAAATTTCGAGGCTATACTACAGTAAGGGGGAGGCCTTTGTTCAACAGTGGACGTCTTCAGGCTGATGATGATGATGATGACTACAGTCTGTCTGGCTAATAAAAGTTGAGACTGCAGGTGCGACTGTTTTATTTAAAAATTCTGTGTTGTGCATTAAGGTAATAAGTATATGACAGATATTGCTATCAATACCAATATAGTATTTTCAACATAGTTGCTCGTAAATTGAGTCTTATTGCACCGAATTTAAGCTCATAATTGGGAATGGATGATTATTTTAAAAGTGCTTTGTGATTTTTCTATTGATAGGAATAACCATCCTTAGCCACTGAAAAAAGTTTCAGATTTTTCCGTCGAGCCATATATTTTATAAAAATAAAAATATTTTACTCAGTCACTCGGCGGCCCTTATACAGCAGTTAAGCAGTACGCCAAAGCATATCAAATTAAAAAAAAAAATTGCTGCTTGAATCTGTGGTACACGATGACATTTGTAGCTATAAGAAGCAACGGCTAAGTGGCGCCGTCTGTAGATTGTTAGTGTTACTAAACCATACATGAGGAATTTCATTAAAATTACCATTAATTTCTCATATAACATTCAGTACAATCATGCCTCGTGTGTAATGATCAACATAGCACACTTGTATCATAATGTACTATTGTGCACAATATTATTATACATCACAACACATAATAAGTTTTTATTTGTCGCGCGATTCCAGTCTCAACTTTTGCTAGCCAAACTCTATATAAGTAGGTAGGTATATGTAATGCTAAAGAAGCAAGCTGTTCCTCGAAAACAACTAAGCGCCCTCTGTGGAGCTTCATTAACAGCCTTTTCTAGCCTAAATTACATTTATTTATGTAAAATTATTATAATAAGATATATATGATAAGATAATTATCATCATCGCGCAATACTGAGAAATGGGCCTATTTAACTAATCTCTGTGATGCCTGTGGATGTGGATTACGCTCTGGGTTTTCTGGTCAGTCAGTTGTCACAGTAGGTACCTACTGTTTTAAAGGTATAGGTACTACTAAGGTACAGATGGAATAATTAACCTAATGTTATTGATGAATAAGGCAAAATCGAGACTCATACCTACATAATTTCGTGTCAGTACCTACAGACTGCCTTCTAGGTAGCCTAAATGAAAACAATAAGTACTTAACAACAAATCAATCATACCTAACGTTCATAAAAAATATTAATTGATAGCAATAAAAACAATACTTAATAAATATTTCATAAATTCTGATCAAAATTTGAACATGTCACGATTTGTCGCCATAACTTGTCAAGGGAAAATAATAAATTATTATCATAAATAAAATAATCATTATCATAAATCTGTGAACATAACAGCTCGATATTTGCAAGTAATTGTTACTAAGGTTTTTATTACTTTTCATGACGCTTTACCTACAAAAATACTGGCAGCTTTCAAGCGCTGGTGCTCCGGTTCGTCCAGTTTTTGATCAGCGTTCTTTATGTCTTGCTGAATTTGTTTTATCAGGTCGTCCAAAGAGCTGAAATTCATTTCACCCCTTAGGTAGCCAATAATGCATACTTTCAGATTTGAACCGTAGAAGTCGTTGTCGAATTCGTGCATCACGTGAGTTTCCTGTAACAAAAGAAATAAATATATATGTGTAACATTAAAAAATGCATGGAACATTTATATTTAAACTAGTTCTTAACAAGTAGGAGTAGGTAAGCATAAACATACTTCACACATTCGACTTCTTCACTAGAAATTTACTTCACTTAGGTACCTACCTACACCATTAACATAGCAATTAAGGTTGCAATATCGCAAAGAAAATGTATGTAATTACTATCCTATGATAAGAATGTCTGTAAAGCAGTAAACCATTTTTAATTTTACGATTTGCTATCTCACGATTATTTGCCCAGAATATCTCTACATAAGCAAAATAACTTATAAATGATAATATTATGTACACATCTGTGCATTGGATTTGTTTGAAATAACAATAGGATAGGTATATATAATTACGTTGATAGTTCTGATTGGTATCAACCACTGAGTCATTATTTACATAAGTATGTAAGTATAATGAGGTCAATAATCAATAAACAAGAGAGCAGTGTACTGACATAATGTGATTTTGTTTGTTTTATCTTAACATCCAGATTCCTAGTTCATTGAGTTTCAAGTCAGCTTTTTAAAACTTTGACGTACGATATGACTAGAAAGAAAAAAATAGCTCTCAGCAGTAACGTTTTAAGAATAAAGTTCAATTTTGTTCATCATTCGCCGCCACTTACGCCGACTATAATTCAACACTGGCACGGTCGCCATCACATACAACGGAGCTGTTTTGGTGCTCAAAGATATCTGGACAAGACTGTATTATATCGCTTAAGAAGCATTAACGACGAACGATGACGTTGGCTAATCATTAGTAATGATTCATTACACTTACAACAGACATCTCTTTATTCTGGTAAAAGGGACACCAGCCTATATTGGCGACCATCTTGTGGACAGGGCCGGCGTCCACCTGCGCCCACCCGTAGTAGACGCCGGGCTCCGTGCCCTGCGGCAGGGACTTCACCACTTCCAGGGAGTAATTGGCTGAAAAAAAAAATGTCTAAAAGGTTATGGGCCTGAAGATCTGAAAAAAGGGTTAGCCAGCCATTGTCTTCATTACAAGGATAGCTTACACTATGAGACGCGCTTAGATATCTAAGTATATAGGAAAAAATATCACAGTAGATTGAAAAAAAAAAAAGATGTTAAAATAACTCTGAAAAATACACAGGGCCTCTGCTGAGGTATTTAAATAATACTATAAACGCGAAAGTTTGTTCCTTCTTTACGATACGATACGATGTGAGTGACGATGTGCGTGAGTGTGTATGTTTGTTCCGCCTTCACGCTAAAACGACTGGACGGATTTGGATAAAATTTGGAACGAATATATCTGGTACCCTAGATTAAAAAATAGGCTATTTTTTATCCCGGAAAATTGCATAATTCCCGCGAGATAGCGATAAACATGTCAAAACATTGCTAATTCTACGCGAAGTCGCGGGCAGAAGCTAGTATATAATAATAATATTGAAAACTACTGAACGGATCCGGATGTCGGCAAGTGTAGATTAATTTAAATCTTGGAACATCACACATGAATAAAATACAACACTGATATCTAGATCAATATAGTAGATAAGCTCATCAAATAGGTACTTGACTTTAGCACTAAACCAAATCTAGTTATTGTTATTTTTTATGACAGTTCTTATCATTGCTAATTGAGGTGTAATTATACGAGGATTAAGAACAGATATCTAAATTACGATTTGACATTTTGAGTTTCAAATTAAGAGGTGTATTAGGAACACAAATTTTATTACTGCAGTGGTATGTTCATTATAGGCATTGCTAATCTTTATTGTTCTTATTTTTTCTACAACAAATAGCATTTTTTAGTATTTCACTTCAACTGTTATAGTTTCACTATATGTATAGTGTGGTTATCAAGTGTCCTTGGCCTGCCTCTTCTAAATGTATTAAATAAATTAATGTGATACAGTGAATAAATATGTACAAAAGATTATGATAGCTAGATTTAATTGATTGTACTCACAACTATGCAGTTGTCAACAGAGATATTTGTATTAATTAGTAATAATTTCTGTGGTAACTAATTTTGATTCTTTGTTTTGGACTAGCTCTAGTCCCATCCCAGGCTGAGGGATACAGGTGGCGGCACGTAAGTCGAACGTGGTGTACGCCCGCCCGCGACACCCGCACTCCCCCGCGATACCTTATTTTCGACTACCCCGCATCAACGGTCATCGCTCGACTTACGTGCCGGCACTTGTAGATATCAAGTAAAATTAAAACAAGACAAATGAAGACAAAGTGATGTCGCAAGTAGAGAGTAGTGTATTGATCATATGATGTGGTTGTGATGACGGCTGTACTTTAGTGTCATCATCATCATCATCTCCAGCCTATATACGTCACACTGCTGGGCACATACCTCCTCTCAGAATGAGAGGGCTTGGGCTATAGTTCCCACGCGCGCCCAGTGCGGATTGGGAACTCCACACACACCATTGAATTGCTTCGCAGTTATGTGTGCAGGTTTCCTCATGATGTTTTCCTTCATCGAAAAGCTCACTAAACTACTTTACTTACTCATACTTTAGTGTACTTCAACATTATCTCTTGAAATATTATAAATGCAAAAATAGCTGTCTGTATGTTTGTCTGTTACGCTTTCACACCTAAACCACTGAGCTGATTTTACTGAAATTTGGTACAGAGATAGTTTCAGTTCCATGGAAGGACATAGGATAGTTTTTATCCCGGAAAATCGCTGTTTCCACGGGATAGCGATAATAGAAATCTTCACAGCCAGTATCGCGGGCAACCTCTAATTATCTATGTCTACTTATAAGTTTATGGATCTAAAGTCAAGCTATCATGCTCTTTCCGCTTAAGAGGGTATTTAAGAACTCCAACATTAGCCTGTATTTATACATTACAATTGTACTTTAGGATTAGGCCTACCACTTTTTATTGTTTTAAATTGTATACTTCATTGTAAGTTGTGCTTAGCTCTCATCAAACCACACAAGGTGTGTGTGAAACAATTCACTGAGTCAGCAGTTAAGAATTAGTTCCAGTTGAGTTGGCAAACAATGTGAAAAATAATTCTGAATTAACATGTGTTTAACAATGAGATAGTAGAATTTAGGAACCTTAACTGACTTTAAGGAAGTACAATGGAAAATATATGTCATAGTTCATCACAAGGAAATCCCCATTAATAAAGGACAAAATAAAATGTTTGTAGGTACCTAATGTAAATTTTCCTGTAAAGCAGTTTTTGTTGAGTTGTGAGTCTTGAACCTACTGATAGATCACAAGTAGATTATTTAATAACTGAGGAGCCTCGAGAATATGTACAAGCCAAGTATGTGGTCTTAATATATTATTTTCATTTATCAAGTAAAGTATGGTGGGTCAAAAAATTAGTTTTTTTATGAATTGGACTCCATTTTGTAAAATACCATTGTTGTAATTTTATTCATTTATTCTAATATGATGTCCCATTGCTGGACAAAGGCCTCTCCCCTCTACCTCCAAACTCCGTCTAACGCAATATCATTATATCAAACCATCCAAGGTGTGTGTATAAATTATACCTACTGTCATTTCAAAATTAAATTATAAAATTAAATCATGTCAGGTGAAATTATTACATTTCATATTTTATTGAATCAGGCGTTACTTTGCGGAGGTTCATTTTTATTACATTTCGTAAAAGACCATTGCTGTAATTTTTAATTATGAAAATTATGGTAGATGAAATCTTCAAGTACCTATATCTATTATTAATTTAATGCCACACTCAGTACAATAAATAAGAATTAAACTATAGTAACTAATAATCAAATTAAGGGATCATTGCAGTTTTGTGTAATTGTTAGTCATTAAAAACATAATAGTAAAAGATGAAAGTGAACACAAAAATATTATATTCGTTTTTAATCGTTTAATAAAACATAGTAGAATAAAATGATTTTTTTAACGGTAGAAGTCTATGATGAGATTATATAAGAAAATAAAATAATTAGGAATATTGATACCTGTTGGACATCCCAAATCTTTCGAACCTCTTCCAAATCCTTTGATTACTTCGCCTTCAAGGAACAGTGGCAAGTGCGACGCCATGATTTTGTCCAAACTGCTTTTTACGACTGAATTTAGAAATCGCGTTAAATACATTAGTTAGAGCGACCTTTGAGTGAGATTATTTAACATTCAATAAATTGGTTCTACCTTCAGCAAAGCCGCAAAACGATAATGCAAATTTACAGAACTGTTTGTTTATTAAACTTTCTAAATATATTGTTTCGAACAAATTATTTTTTATCATTAATTTTAGCAATTTACCTACCTCTTCGACACGAACAAATCCACTAGTAACTAATGGGCAAGCCAAGCAACTCAAGCAAGAGTGCATGAGCGAGCGAGTGGCCACTGACAGTGACACTGACACAGTGTTGCAAAAGTGAAAATTTAAAAATCGTTGAATTTTCCAGCTAAAAATCGGGAGAAATCGGGAGATTTTAGTTAAAATAAAACAACTGTATTTTACACTTATTAAGCACTTTTATTTACATATTAAATTATTATATATACATAGGTTTAGTGATTATCATTCATGTTTATACCATTTTTTGCTAGTTTTTTTTTATCTAAGTATGTTGAAATTGCAGCACGTTTGGTTGTTTTCTCCGATACCTATATCTCTTGTGTGGAGAAGACCTATAATTGATTCAGTTGAAAGTTTGTTACGCTGTTTAGTTTTCATCAAATTAATTGATGAAAATATTCTTTCAACGTTGGCAGATGAGTGTGGTAAGGTCAGAATGTTGAAAACAAAAGAACAGATATTTTACTTTTGGTGTTGTCGTCTTAAAAATACTGTTTTAATTGTTACTTTAGTTCAAAATGTAGAAATTCGGGAGACGGGGTCGCTAAATCGGGATATCGGGAGGGAAGAGGCGAAATCGGTAGATCTCCCGATAAATCGGTAACTTTTGCAACACTGCACTGACACTAGTGACACTCTAACTCTGACAGTGACGTGACAGTCTAACAGTGAGTGGAGTTAGAAACAAACAAAACGAGATAGTTTCAAGATAGTAATCGTTTTTATAGGAGCCATGTGTGCATAGATAATTGAATTATATTTAGATAAAACCCACGACGTAACACCGCACTTTGTAAACGTAGATAACATTTTCATCTATTTATATTTCACTGATATGTTTTTACCAACCGTTATTATTGCAGTTCTAGCGTTATTAAAAATGACTGAAACTGCAAAATTATTTTAAAATTCATTGAGTATGGCAACATTGCTTATCAAAAAATTTTTTGTCTGTGTATGTCTGAAATTATTATCTTTGATCAAGAATAATGAAAATAAATACTTTCTATTTAACAAAGTTAAGCATATTTTAACAAAATGAATGGGTAAGACGTCAGTAGAAGTGTAAGCATTAATTTTCCGACATGATCATTGACAAAGGGTTCCCTTAAAACTCGTATCAGTGCAGTGGTCCATCCAACATGACGAATATTCACTGATCAAAAATGACTGAAAAGGGGTACAACGGAGAGCAATCATCGCCCCCATGGGATCTGCCCGGTCCGTCATCACTGGCCGCTATCTTGGACACTGCCTTTGCATCCCCATCATCTGAAGACCAGCTAGTAGATGGTAAGTAAATAGTAAACATACATAGCATATTGTTATTTACTTCTACGCTTCTTCAATATCATTGGTATGACTTTCGTTCTCTAGATGAAATGGAGTGCGACGCGTTGTTCGCTGCGAGTGACGATGATGTAGAAGTACTGCCGACGTCGGAAGCTGCGTCATCTTCGGGCAGCAGCGAGCGCGTTCCTAAGCATATGATATCATCCAACTATGTGAACTCCACGTCGCCGGAGCTACCCTTTCGCGTAAACGTATCGCCCCTCGCGCCGCTGCCGGCGGCTCGCACTCCCGTGCCCGAGGAGTACCAGCCGCTTCCTGACAGCTCTAGCTCGTTAGACTACATGTTGGGTGGTAGCGACACGGGACATCCCACGCTGCCCAACTCCCATATAAGATACCAACCCAAACCTACCATCAACCAACAGAGAAGATATTACTATTCTAATTACGCACACTATGGGCATGGAGTGCGACCTATGCAAGAATATATGGTAGGGCCGTATAACATTAACAATGTTATAGTTGTAAATGATGATCGGACTTTCAACAATCACCCTCCAAGCTACCCTCCTCCAGTAGTTGAACCACCAACTCAAGAAAGCTCTCTTCAAACTGCATATCAGTCTATTCAGCCTGTGGTGCCCACAGTACCAGCTGCCGCAATGGATGTGGCTACAAGTAGTCTGGAGCGACCAAGTCGGAAGTTAAACATTTCTCCTAGGAGGAGACAATCTAAAGAGAATGAAGTCAGTCCAAATTTGATTGAAGTGAGTTCTGAAGAAGAAGACAACTCTTCTGCTCCAAGGAAGCGTCTGTGTGATAACAGTGTGGAGCAGGTACAAGCACCAGATTCAGAAGTGTCTGCCAGTGTAGCTACCGGTAGTGGTTCTGGTGCATCAGATCTATCTTCTCGAGTTAAGAATGAGCCTCATGACCAAGTAGATGCCTCAACACAGGCCGCTGGGGATGCAGAGTCGAATAGACACACACAAGAACACATTTGTTTGAGGAGAGTGGGGAGCGGTCAAAACTATTCAACACTGGCTGGACAGCCAGCCCACTATGTGCCCAACACTCCTGTACAAGTCAAGCAAGAGAATCAAGGATGTGTCAACTCTCAGGGGCGGCACTGTTCCTGCTCTATGAACCATGTCCACGGCAATTGCATGCACACTCATTCAGGGCACCACCGAGATTTCTGTCACAACAGAATGCCTCATTACAGTGCTCCAACAGCCCTGCGTAATAATTACCTTCATCATCACCACCACCACCACCATCACAATCACAGAATAAGGCCTAATGTGAACAGTGGAGCTTATGAAGCGAATCCGTCCAGTTCTCATGTCAAGGAAGAGCCAGCAGCACAAGTGCCAGTAGTGAAACGGGAGAATGATGCACAGTCAGACAGTGCACAGAACTCAACTGTAGCTCCAGCTATCAAAGTGGAGTCTCACCAATCACAAGTTAAAACGGAGCCAGGACCGTCGGTCTATCAAGGTAGAATGGAGAGTACTGAGCAGGTGACTGTGAAGCCGGAAGCCGAGTCCGCGGGAGGCCGCGACGTGGACGCGGCGGGGGACCGGCGCGAGGCCTCGCCGCAGCCGGGCACCAGCTCTGGGAGAAGCACACAGACTGCTGATAACAAATCTGTTAACACTTCAAACCAGGTAATTCAAACTCAAGGATGTATTGCTTCACAACAAGTAGGTTGCAATTATGTCTCGCGTGTAAACATGCTGGTTAGACACTAAATTTTTAAAAAAAATAGCAGGGTTTTGAATAAAAAGAGATATTTGGCATATGTGGAATCGCTAGCATGGTTGCATGCAACCTAAGTGAGGTAGATATTTTGACAAAACTTTCCAGTCAGCACCATTCAGATATCTACCGTGATGATAATCTTTTACATACACATAAAAGATTTGTTTGACAGGATGATCATACTACATCAACAGCGAGCGAAGTCCTCTCAGCTCCTGACCTACAGCTGGACTGGGTGTCTGACTCTGGCTCTGACGATGACGTTCAGGTCCTAGAAGAAGACCCAAGTTTCGTGAGTAATATTATATTAATACCTTGGCAGGTGGTTATGTTAGTTTGACTTAATAACCCTGTAAAATTGTAAAAAGAGCTCTGGGTGGCTAGTGGAGAGGGGATACGTTTGCGCATGCGATATAGTAGCGTCCCTCACCGCTCCCGCCAATTTGGTCCGTATTTCGCTCGTGCAGGTATATCGCCAGGAGCTCTTTGTGGCGGAAGCCACATGATAGGCTAGTGTTATAAGAGTTGGCGGTGGCACGTTCCTAACGTGCCACATTGTAAATCTCATAATCGATCTTATCGATTATGAAGATCGCTGACTAAGGGCTAGTTTAATATATAAGCATAGTTATGTATATTTGTAATTAGAGAGAAAGTGTTAGTTAGTTCAGTAATCAGTTGGAGACGGTTGAAATAAGAAGAGTTTGAAACTAACTACAATGTAGTTTCCCTTACTCTTCCCCTAATAATTACCACCTATAATCCTGCCGGTAAAGTGGTGACCCCGAGTTGAACAAGAGGACTTCTGGATGGAGTAGCAACAGCGTCGTAAGCATCTTCTGGGTCACTGCCGCCTTTGGTGGTGACCCGGAACATTTATCGGCAGTACCGAGAGCTGAGGCCGGGATCCATATTGTCCCGGTCCGTGACAAAACGGAGCGGCTATGATCGAAATTTTTTGGAGCTCAGAAGTCAGGACGCAGGACACACACGGGATCAGGACAGCGTGGGCAGATACGGGTTCCTGCCTATTTAGTACTTATTTTATTCATTTTGTATTGTGTCATTTTTATTATTGTAGCTTCATTTTTTATAAGGTATTTTGATAATGTGTAATTATGTGTTATAGTGTGTTTATTTCCGTAATTTTTTGTGTATTTTGCGAGAATTTCTTGTTATTTGTGCGGGTTTATATTTAATCGATAAGCATGTCTAATTTCTGAGGTTGTGTAGGGAGTTCAGCAGAATTTGCAAGTTATATGGGGATGCCAAATTAGTTCACACAGGATGCGGCGGATTTAGTGTGCTCGCTCTTCCGTAACCACTGTTCATCGTCGACTGCAAAAGTGGCTTGTAACAGTTCAGGAACACACGGAGAGTAACGATTGGAGAGTTCCAAGCACCATATCCTCACAAGGTTTCCAAGTTGAAAAGCGCTTGAGCCTTTTGTGATTGCCATATGAGGGCACCCATTCTTCGAGGTGACTATTGGAGGTACCTAAGACGTTCAGTTTTGCTAGCATTAATAGTCAAATCTTCAATGCAACAATGAGTTTTTAAATGTTTTTTTATTCGCATGACATGGAATAAGATTACCTACATGTCATAGGTAATTCACCGTCACGTGGACCGCATACGCAGCGGGAAACGAAGTTCACGGTCATGAGCAGAATTTTGTCGCGCACGCAGTTTTTTGTTTACATTGAAAGTATTATTTATATGTTGTTAATATCGTGCGTAATGCATAGTGTTTTTACAGAGTTTAAATTTGTTTTTATGTTTAATTAACTGTACTGTAGTTATATGCATTGTTTTTTTCTCTTCTCCCAAGGGGGGAGCCATGTGGCGGAAGCCACATGATAGGCTAGTGTTATAAGAGTTGGCGGTGGCACGTTCCTAACGTGCCACATTGTAAATCTCATAATCGATCTTATCGATTATGAAGATCGCTGACTAAGGGCTAGTTTAATATATAAGCATAGTTATGTATATTTGTAATTAGAGAGAAAGTGTTAGTTAGTTCAGTAATCAGTTGGAGACGGTTGAAATAAGAAGAGTTTGAAACTAACTACAATGTAGTTTCCCTTACTCTTCCCCTAATAATTACCACCAGTAATCCTGCCGGTAAACTCTTTTTACGTGCGTTGTGTACAAATGTTGCCATAAATTTAATCGACAAAAACCGCGGCAAGGGGGCGACTCAATTTTGAATCCAAAATTACTATGAAAAACCTACCCAACCACCTACCCAAATATTCCAGAACAACTCAAAGACACCTTGTATATTAATGAACGTATGTGGTGTGATGGTCAGCGCGAGGTGATCGACCTGACGTCTCCGCGTGCCGCCAGCCCGCTGCCGTCGTGCTACCCGGCGCCGCACGAGCCGCCGCTGCTGCCCGGCCCGCAGCTGCTCCGAGCCAGGTCACTACACTAGCTTGTACCTTGTACCTCTATCATCAGTAGGCTTATTGTCTAACTCGCTCGCAATCGCCATCGTGTTTATTTTGACAGTTCATGTATGGGCTGACAATTGGCATCGGAATCAGCTAGCTGTCACATTCATACAAGAACTGTCAAAATGAACACGATGGCGATTGCGAGCGAGTTAGACAATAAGCCTACTGGTGTGATGGTCGGCGCGAGGTGATCGACCTGGCCATCTGGACATAGCTAAAGGGCGCATCATCATCTTTAGTACGTCCCACTGCTGGGCATGTCAATTTGAACTTGCCAAACCGCCGCCAAGTGTGTCAGCAGCCGATGCGTAGTTGTCAATATGTATAAATGGTTAACTATAGTAGCGTGGCTATGATGACGTCTCTGTCTGTTTCGTAGTAATAAATAGAGACGGAATCACAGATAACTGACAGTTAACGAGTGGTGAGCCTGACCTTTACTCTAATTTATCAAAGTTACTTCCAAATGTTAACGGATGTTAACGTTTGTCAGAGTGCGAATGGGCAGCTGTACGCTGGCGTGCCGCGGCTGCTGCTACGCGCCGCACGGCGCGCACGGCCCGCACGCCGCGCACGCGCACGCGCCGCACGCGACGCACGCGCCTCACCCTCCGCCGCATCTCCACCGTGAGTATAACTCTATCCTAACAACGCTTACGTAATGATGTTTTGAAAATATGACTGAGATGCGGTTGTCCCCGCATTGCCTTCGCGCTCATGTGCTGTTGTTATTTTGTCATGGGAAATGACTCACGAAAGCGCATCTGTCTTACTAAAGGTCTCAAAAAAATTAAAAAGAGCCTTTTAATTTTACGGTATCATTTGCATACCTACCCTCTATATAGTCCAGATTGTACATATGAATAACCTCTTGTACCTTCGAATCGATTGACCCAAATTTCTAAAAATCAAGTATAACAATATTTTTTCTTTTTAAAAACAGCCTTGACAGCGGCTTCCCAGTTCAGAGAACATGTTGAGTAACGCATCAGTTCCAATAGCCTTCACTATTTCTTTATGTATAAAACGGTATAGCATGAAAGATATAGAAAGAGAGAGAGATGGTGATGGCGCTCACTCTACTCACTCTGGCTTCAGAGCCTCTAGTGTAAGTTTTCACACGAACAAACGTCTCGAACGCGTTCACATAAACGTCTCAATTATTATGGAAAAATTGACAGCGCCACTTGCGGATCGAAACGGCAACAAACTGTATGCTTAGTGTAAGTTTTCGGTCACAAAATATGTCTCGAACGCGTTCGCGTTAAATGTCAAATATGTACTATGAGAACAGTTTATTGCCGTTTCGATCCACAAGTGGCGCTGCTAATTATTCCATAGTAATTAAGACTATTTCAGACGTTACGTGAACGTGTTCGAGACATTTTTATACGCGAAAACATAGAGGTATTTGACATTTTAACGCAAACGCGTTCGAGACTCGTTCTGTGACCGAAAACTTACACTAAGCATACTGGCCAAAGTTTCTGTTGGTTTTTCGGAGCACTGTCTGTCAGAATTGGTGTCTGCCAAAATCACTATATTTAGAGCTGCAAAGCTTTTCTGGGCCCCGTTTCTCGAAGCTTAAATAGACCAATAATATTAGTGTTTTGTCTCGTAAATTAAACGAAAAAATGAAACAAAACACTAATATTATTAGTCTACTAAGCTTCGAGAAACGGGACCCTGGCGTCGTTTACCAATGTCGTGTTTGGGCAGTGGGCGAGCGGCAGCGCGAGGGCGCGGCCGCGGCGCCGCCCTACCGCGTGCACGAGCGGCTCTGGCAGCGCCAACAACACATGCTGGTAATTCATTATGTCTACTAGGCACTTACTTTTTATGGTATAACAGGGGTGGCACATGTTATTAGATCCGAGATCTACTATTTACCTACTGACTCTGTTACTCTGTGCGATCGATCTACCAATTACATGACTACATGACTAATATATTTCATTAAAAAAAAATCTCCATAACGATTTTTTTTCGCCACGCCACGACTAATAGCAATAGCCGACGCGAATACCAATGGACGATAGCCCGTTTCCATACGTTAGTCGACGTGCAAGTCAAGGCGTACGGCGTCAAGGTATTTTTTTTTTACATTAGAAATAGGTAAACAATCTTGACATTTGTCTTTTTATTGAAAAACACTTTTGTTTACCTTTTTTCTAATGTGAAAAAAACGAAGTATGTGCTATAGTCTATTTTTTCATACTACTACATTTTATGTAGTTGTAAGACCTAAGCGTACTTAAAGCCGGGAATACAAATGCCAGTAAAACGGATCAGTAGCTTGCATATTAGTTACTGGCATGTAGAAGTAACTGGCTCACTGTGAATACATTTGCAAGTTAAACTTGCATGCAATTGGCGTCTTGCATTGCGTACTGGCATGCCTGTAGCTGTCGCATGCCAGGTACAGGCATGCCAGTTAGTGTATGCACATGCCTGTTAGCTGGCACATGCAAGGAGCTGGTATGCAAGTGTGCCAGCTACAGGCATGTGTAGGTATTCGCGGCTTAAGAGACGGCATGGCGCGAGTTTGTTTTATAGTGTGTAATGATTGTACCGTGCAGGAGATGCAGCGGCGCTGCATGGGCGGCGAGGCGGGCGCGGGCTTCGCGCACTTCCCGCCCGCCTACAGCGTGCCGCCGCCGCCCACCACCGTGCTCTCTGTAAGTCTGCCCCGAGCCTTACAACGACCATTATTAGCTAAAGTATAGGTAAGTATATTTTATTATGATGTGATAATATTGTGTTTCAGTTTCCCGATGAAATAGACGCGTTGGATCTCACGCAGGATTACGATGCTATGAGGCCAGTTTTGATGTAAGTCATATTGAATTACCTCTTTAATCACATGAAAACATTTCAGGTTTTATATCCTTCAATTCTTAGTTAATATTTTCATATCGGACTGTAAGGCACCATGTACACTCGAAGACTTTAATTGTTGAGCATACATGGAACACTGTCATAGTGAAGTAACGCCATGTCGACAAAAAAAATCAATAATATTTTGACATTGACATTTTGCGACAAGGTTCTATCGTGGCTCAACAATTAAAGACCGCGAGTTCACGAGGGCAGAATATTACACTATCTGATCAAGAAAAGACTAAATTCTGTGCAGTCACAGACCTCGGGCGTTTGATCTATAAATTACTAGCTGTTGCCAACGACTGTCACATTGTGTTTTCTCCAATGTCTTGAACTGCCCGATTTATCTGGCAAGTATTTAGTTATTTTTCGAAGCTGGTAACTGGAAGGGGGATTGTTTAGACAAGGGTCCATCGCTGATTGGTGTAATTAAGTAAACACATTTTATAGGGTTGTCAGTTCGGGGATTTTGATCATATTTCAGGGGAGATAGAAGTAATTTTGGATATTGTTGAGTAACATTGACAAATATACGTGGCACTGTTTTATAATATGTAGCTATAGCCCTCACGTTCTGCTGACTGCTGCCGCCGCGCCGATCTAAAGCATTCTTTATTTTACTTGCCCTAGTTGTGTAATGTACTAGAGGTAATGACTGACTGATGTGTTGTATTGGTTTGCAGGGCCGGGCCGCACATACATCATCACATGCACCACTACTTGCAGTTGCATCCGCCACATTTCCACATCTCCATACACCCCTCCAATTATACGGTATATTTAACTGAATTATATTTATAGTTTACTAAAAAAGGGGAGGCCTTTGCTCACCAGTAGGACATTCAATTGGGAATGGATGATTATTTTAAAAGTGCTTAGTGATTTTTCTATTGATAGGAATAACAATACTTAGCTACGGAAAAAGTTTCTGATTTTTCCGTCGAGCCATATATTTTACTAGCTTCTGCCCGCGACTTCGTCCGCGTAGAATTAGCAATAAACTGTAATTACCTGTAAAAAATTTTTAAGAAAAAAAAAAGTCGAGCGTGAGTCGGATTTAGGTGTTGACATGTCAAATTCGGGATCCCTCCATTTCCCATAATTTCATTTGTACTAATTTCATTTGCCATAATGGTCACTGGCTATAACCTTCAATTGCCCTAATATCACATGCCATAATTTTTGAATGCCATAATACTCAAACGTCATAATGTTCAACATCCCTAATATTAGATACCATAATATCACTTTCCATAATTTTTACTTTCCTTAACTTTCAAAATCACTAATATTTCATGCCATAACAATCATTTGCCATAATTAAGGAAAAAACAGATCCAGACTGTTGAAATTTACTGCTACCGAAACACGGTAGGTTCGTTAGGTTTCTTGCGACCCTCAGAGCTGAAATAGAAGCATCTCTAAGGGCTCGGGGGGCTCGGGGGGCAAAGCCCCCCTCAATAGCCACATGCCTGGTCAATTAATATATAGGTTAGGTTAGGTTAGAATGGTGTCAAGGCGCGAAGCGCCAAAACTAGGCGGAATAGGAGCTCCGCGAAGCGGAGCTCCGTCGACTTCGCCTCAGGGTCATTCAGTTCATATTTATGTTTGTTTTCTAGACATCACATCTGTTAAACGTAGATAATTAACACAACCCGTAGTAAAAAAATAACATTTTAAAATTAATTATTATTATTACAAGAATCAAAATTCTGGGTTTTTTTATGGCAAATAATTATTATGGCGTTTGAATTTTATGGCAAATGATTTTAGGACAATAGATAATAGGAAAAATGAAATTTATGGCAAACGTATCGTTATGGCACCTGAAAATTATGGCAAATGAAAATATGGCTAATTATCATTATGGCATATATATCGTTATGGAATATAAAATTATGGCAAATGAAATTCGGGCATCTGAAATTAGTTTATATGAAATTCGGGCAAACAATAGAGAACCGTCAAATTCATGTTTTACTGACTCGATTGCGTTGATTTTTTTGTAAGTTGTTGTGTGTATGCTAAATATGATTCTAATAAAACGGTCAAGTGTGATAAGCGTTCGCTTTTCTAAATCCTCAGATGTCGATTTAGAAATCAATCGGGCCAATACGTAAAGATTTCGAAATGGCGGTCATTTTTTTCATTTTTGATAACGGATTTATGCTTAGTGACCACCCGGACCCTCAGATATCAATTTTGAAAACAATCCGCCCAAAAACTACAAATTCAAAAATTGCGGCCATTTTTAAAATTTTTGTCAACGGATTCATGGATACTCATGGATCGCGGATATTCATGCTTGAGGACCAGTCGGACCCTTAGATATCGATTTTGAAAGCAATCGATCGAAAAACTACTTATTAATGTACCTTTACCGCAGAAAGAAGAAGAGAGAAAGCAAAGGTTAACTTTAACACTCACAAACGCCAATTAACATATTAAAGGACTATTTATTTCTTTGTATATTTGGTTACGCAGGGATG
The DNA here is from genome assembly GCA_963854515.1 of Pandemis heparana. Classification (NCBI taxonomy): domain Eukaryota; kingdom Metazoa; phylum Arthropoda; class Insecta; order Lepidoptera; family Tortricidae; genus Pandemis; species Pandemis heparana. Next base: position 6,597,509 of record OY978026.1, on the reverse strand, counting down.
ATAAATTAAAACTTGAACTTGATCCCTTAACACGGTAAAACAGTTCTAAATCTCCACCATCAGTTAATACAACCCCCAGGACAATTAAAGTTAACTTTCACACTCAGAGACGTCGATTAAGTTCTAATAATCATAATATTAACTGATTTCTCTGAGAACGGTACACGCAACAATGTATACGTTGCAACTCTAGGCAGCTACGACCTTTAACATGTTTATCGCTATCCCGCGGGAACTATGCAATTTTCCGGGTTCAAAAGTAGCCTATGTTTAATCTTGTGTACCAGCTAGCTTCGTTCCAAATTTTATCCCAATCCATCCAATCGTTTTAGCGTGAAGAAGGAACATACACACTCACTCACATCGTCACATCATCACTCACATCGTCACAAACTTTCGCATTTATAATAATAGTAGGATATAAACCTTCCTCTTTAATCAGTCTATCTATAAAATAAACCGAATGTAAATCCGTTGCGTAGTTTTAAAGATCACAGCATACATAGGGACAGACAGATAGCGGAAAGCGAATTTGTTTTATACTATGTATTGATAACAATTTGTAATCTTATTGTCACCCTGTTAGAAAGGAACACGCGCGTCCATACTAACTATCTCGATCGGCTCGTTTTGCAGCTGCGAGTACTCGGTCTTGTTTAAATAGTAGGTACGTCCATGAATTGAGTTTTCAAACATGACTGTGTCAAAATAAAATGTAATTTTAATCAAAAGCACTAAGGCGTATTGATATCAACATCGAAGCAAATCACCCCCAGAACAACTGTAAGCTGCTGGGGTTCGTTCTTCAGTAAAAACACACCTTCGTAAAACGTATGCACAGTTTAAGATTAATTTACATAGAACCTTTTAATACTAAAATCAAATCAAACGTGACCTAGTCGCGAGATACGTGCAGACTGCCGGGGCACAGCCATCGGCCTCTAGCGCAAACTGAGAGAAATTTACCCTCAAAACTGAATATATCTTAAAACTAAAAGAAAAGGATAGGTCCATGTGAGCACATCGTCAACAACAACTTTGCACCCCTTTTAAACCCCGTTAGGGTATGAATTTCAAGAAAATACGAAACACGTGTTCCATCAATTCTGTTGAAGAATGTTTATGCAAAATTTGAAGTAGATCGGATCAAGGAATCACGTCGCCCCATACAAACTTTGGACCCCCATTTAACCCCTTTAGGGGCCGAATTTCCAAAAATCCTTCCTTAATGGATGCCTACATTGTATAAGGTATCTCTGTGCAAAATTTCAAGTCTCTAGGTCCAGTGGTTTGGGCTGGGCGATGATCAATTAATGAGTGAGTCAGGACTTTGCCTTTTATATATATAGATAAAAATAAAAACATTTCACTCGGTCATTCGGCGGCCTCTATACGGCTGATAAGCGGTACGCCAATGACATATCATTGTTAAAAAAAAAAAAATTGCTGCTTGAATCTGTGGTACACGATGCGCATTAGGCGCTTAGCGAGTACTCTAATATCGTGCCCCGTCCGGCCGGAGCGGGAGTTTCCGTTGTATCGTGTTCGTATTTATCGTCACGGGTGCCGGTGGCAGGGCTCGGGCGCGGCGGTGGCGGCGGCGCAGATGGCGGCGCTGGCGCGCGCGGCGGGCGCGGCGGCGCGGCGCGCGGCGGCCCGCGGCGCCTCGCGCGCCGTCATCGAGCGCAACACCTACCGCCACGCCTACGCGCGCCAGCCCGCCACGCACGACGAGAAGTGCACCATATGCCTCTCCATCTTCGAGGTCGACTCGCACTGCAGGTCGGCCTGAACATCTACTTCTTTCTTACACGTGCATTCGTTCATCTTCCTGGCGTTGCTCCCGACATTTGCCACGGCTCGGTGAGCCCGGGGTTCGCTTTGATAACCTAATCCCGAGATTTGGCGTAGGCACTAGTTTTTACGGAAGCGCCTGCCATCTGACCTTCCGACCCAGAAGGGTAACTGAAGCCGGCTACTCGCACTCCTGCCGCAGGGGCAATATCGGTCGCGCGGCGGTCGGAGCGTAGCCGGCTTGAGCCTTATTGGAATTAGTCCGGTTTCCTCACGATGTTTTCCTTCACCGAAAAGCTCATGGCAAATTTCAAATGTATACCTACATATGCATATGTACATAAAATCACGTCTTTATCCCTTACTGGGTAGACAGCCTGAGGTGACGAGACCTAGAGTCCACGTTTACCATGATTGTGGGCGAATATGGTATAGATTGGAAAGGGGAATCGAAACAATGATGGATCGCTAGCCGCATCGCCTAACATGATTCCTATGATTTTCGCCGAATCCCTAGGGGCTTTTACCATTCGGAAAATTAACAATTGCTAAGATTTTTTTATGCAAATTTTTTATGCAAATAAAGATGATTAAAGATGATTAAGAATTTGGAACTAATCGCCGGCATCGCAGTTGGTTGCGCCAAAATACTCCAAAAGAATATGGGTGGGCAGAATACTGCATCCTCGCATGCTGTGTTCTTGGGGCAATCTTAACATGTAAATGTTGAGAGTATCGACTTTGGTGATGTGTTGCAGACGGCTGCCATGCATGCACCTGTTCCACATGGAGTGCGTGGACCAGTGGCTCAGCACCAACAAGCACTGCCCCATCTGCCGCGTCGACATCGAGACTCATCTCAACAAGGACGCCACCTTCTAACCGCCGCCGCGAAGGTATTTTTGACGAGACCTTACTACATAGTTGTTTCAGATCAGTTAACCAAACTAGTTATTTGCTTATGGGTCACCAATGATATTATAAACCCTAGATGCACCACCACATATAAAATCACTGCCAAAACTGGTCTTAAAAGTACATTCCAAAGGTATGCCAGTCGCAAATGCCAAATGATATTTCACCACATTTTAAAATATTCGAAATAGGACTGTATACCACAAACATTACAGTTTTATTTCAAATGCACGTGTCCGGAATATACGACATTATTAAAATTTAAACTGAGCACGTCGTAAATCATATTGACAGCTCCATAGGCCAGAGAGTGCTTAATGACAGATTCTAAGCACTCTCTGCTCGATATCATTGGTCACCACAGGTTAACACCATGCCAATAAACGTATCGCGAAGCGGTTTTCTCAGCCAGCCCTGGCTGGTCGCTAATGAGACTATTAAGTGGAAAGATTTCAGTTAATTAGTTTTGACATGATTAAGTCATAAAAACCATTGTAATATAATAATAACCAATGTATTAATTTCCTAGTAAGTTTCCAGCTTATGTAAATTATCAACTATTTATTTACAATTTTTTTTTGTGGCATGACCTTGTCTAGTGGCCCTGTGGCACCTGCTTGCCCGAGCGCTTGGCCTGCCGCGGCGGCTCGGCCAGCTTGTCCTGCAGCGCCGGCGCGCTGACGATAGCCTGCTGCTGCATCTCCAGGGACTCCTGCTGCAGCTCGTGGGTCAGTTGCTTCTGCGCGTTGCAGCTTCTGTACAGGAAACACGTTGTGACTGCCGCCATGTATATACTATACTATATTAACCCACTATTACTCCACAATATTATTTGTTGCATTATAAAATCTTATTACAATGTTACGAGCCTAAGGAGTGGCTCATGTTGATTTTCGTTACCTTAAGGCAAATTCATCTAATTTTATATAAATCATTTGTTACTTTGATGGATTATGAAATGAACTAAGGAAAAATATAGTTAAACTTTATTATAATGTTAGAATAAAAATATTATTATGATTTAATAAAGGTGTTTTTATACAACTGTTTGTTTGACTGACCTGCAGGCGTTGTCGATCCTCTCGCAGATTGCATCTGATGCTGCTATGTTTCCAGAGAGGTACGATATCTCGGCAGCCACCGTGGCTAGTTTTTCTGCATAGTCCATGTAACCTTTTCATAAATATTAAGTTTCATTAGCTTAATCATTTAAGACTTGGGAGCTGGTATTTTTATTTAACATTATGGGTGGAGCAAAACATTTGCAAGGTTTTCTAAATGGTGGTTGTACTTTTTTTAAAAGGCAATATTCCAGTGGACAACAAAAGAGACCTAACTCAAATTAACAGTAGGTTGCAACTGGAGAAAAGTGGCAAGGGATAGAAAACTGTGGAAATCATTATAGGAAGGCTTTACTTTACCAGGAGGCATACTTAACTCCAGGATTTATGACGAAACATAAATATGAAAAGAGCAATATTTTGTATAACATAAGGGTATATATATCACTACATAGTATAAAACAATTGCTTTCCGCTGTCTGTTCCCATGTATGCTTATACATATCTTTAAAACTGCAACAGATATTGATGTGATTTTTTTTTCTGAAATTCTAGACAACAGACGAAGTCCCGGGGAGAAGCTAGTATAATATAAACTAGACTGTATTTTAATTTTGAAAAGGTTCCAATGTGAATACTTACTGAAAAGAGTTCTAAGGTTATGTTTGAGATCATCAAGGGCTCCGCGCACGGCGACTAGTTGATCCCAGTGATGGGGAGGGGTGCCATCTTCACCCCACTCTAATGCTTGCTTCACCAGGCAAATTTCCTTAGACAGAGTCTCTCGCAACCTGGGATATTAAAACTTTTTTATTTATTTTTTTTAGGAAATGCGCGCTTATTCAAACCCTCTTATGCAAAGGATCCATACAAAATTTAGGCTACACTATAAAAGTAAATATCAATAAGGGTCATAATCATACTAACCTCTCACTTGTATCTGTTATGGCGACCATGGTAACTGTAAGCAGTTGTGTTGCAGCATTAACATTGACTGTGGTGGCCTGGCGAATAAGGAACTCATGACCCAATTTCTCTTCATCCCAATACACTTCAGATTCCGGTTCATTGGCTTCACATGAGACAGGGGCGAGCAATGCTGATGTTACAGGCGGAATAAGCCTAACTTTTTGAATGACCGTCCGCCTATGAGCTCTGTAGGCAGTTTTTAAAATATGAAACAGTCTGCGTCGGTACATTTTGTTTGGGATGGAAATTGCTCATTAAGATCGCCAAGCCTGTTTTATTAGATAATGTTTTACAAATCCATTGTGTTGTTTATAGTTTTTTTTTAAGAAAAAATCTAGCTTTCGGCGGAAAATTTGGAGAATGAATTGAATTGACAGCTGTCATATCAAATTGAAGTTTAGGTTTCAGTCATGATTAAAAGCGCTCATTATAAGTTTCCACAAATATACTGAAATATCCTCCAGGGATAGATTCGAATAAAGATAACAGAACTGTCGACTCTTATAGAATAGCTATACGCTATACTACACAAAAAGACTGAAATTATGTAGGTAGACGTGTACGTTTATTTAATAAATTTATACATCTTAATTATTATGTACATTTTATTTAGAATAATACCTACTCTAGACAAAGTTGAAAATCTAGTCCAGTGTTGAGTCAGTAGCGGATTACTCACGTAGCACAATTAGGTAGGTAGTGTACTTAATCAGAGTAGGTAGATTCACATTCACAATCATTGTTCAATTTGAAAAAAGATTTTCTTTCGATTATTTGTCACAATTTGTATGCATAGTGTATAAAAATGCAGTCTCGATAGCAAAAACTTATATAAAAAAATTGTTTCTTTAGGTATCACATAACAATATTTTTGTTTTAATGGAAAATGAAACATGCGTTTAGTTAAAGGTAAATACCTTAAGCGTGATAACCTAAAGCGATCCAAGGGTTGCCCTAGATAGATTTTCCTACTGGCTTAACTCGGCAGTTTGAAAATCGAAACTAGAGTAGTCCCGCATTCGCCTTAGGTCAGCCTTCACGTTGAAGTTCAAACAAGCCAAAGAGAGGTCTGCTGCCGCCATAAGTCTTGTGGAGTCGAAATCTAGACTGTATATGGGCGAGGACCGCTTTGAAGTAAAATACATCTGGAACAATAGTGTTTGCGCATTACATTCTAAACAAATTTTTCATGTTCATTAGGGAGTACAAACATATTCACGACTTCTTTTTATTGCTCTCATAAAAGCTCATTTATGTAAAAAACCAGGTAAAAATAACCAGGACATAAGCTATCAAAGATTTGTTTCTATCTCTTTCTACAAATCAGAATTTTAATATGGAATTTATACAGGCGAGTGTTTTATGAAATGTGATATATATACTCCTGTTACACAGCCCAATCTATTTACAGCTGTGAGCAAGTTTCTCCACAATGTTTTACTACCTAATTACCTACCAAAAAAACTTAAAATCAAATCAAGTAACAATTTTATTATTCTATGTTTCATCACTCTCTGTTAAGTTCCAATTATCTTAAGTGTAAGTTATCTATGATTTCGTCTCTATTTATTACTATGAACCCTTCGATCAAGAATACACTAGATGTCAGGTCGACGCAAAAACTACGCCTCGACAAATAACGCCTCACTTGTGGGGTGAGCCTCTATTTTGTTTAGTCCCATCCAAACACCGCCAATGTAAACACGTTTCAGAATGACGCAGTGTGCGTTCATAAACTGCAAAAATAATTACCGTAAAAGCAATTTATCTTGACGTATCTCTCTTTCGGTAGAATAATGCATACTTTAAGCTTTAAAACAACAAATAATATGAAAATTCGAGCAAAATGACCCATTCTAAAAGTAAGCGCGTGTTTGGCCAAGGTTGGGCCAATACACACGCGCCAACTTATGTTTAACAGAACAGTAGATGCATGGAGTAGATTTTTATAGTAAGAATTTTAATTTTTTATATCATATTACCAGAACTAAAAAATGCTATAGCACTGCCTTCGATCAACAATATTGCCGTTAATTGCAGATTCACGTCAAACACGAATATAATATTAGCAGTGCCCTTACAGGGTTTGATCTTGTATCCTGGTATCTTGCATCAAAGCTAATGCCTATGCTATGTCTTGTCTTGTCTTGTCTAAAACAATACCAACATTAAAATAAGTAAGTATTAATCCTAGCTAAAATACATAAATATTGGCGTCTACCTCTTTTCACAGGGAATACTTACAATGGTTTAATCAGATCATAGTATAGTGAGTGTTAAAAATTTGAAATGTTGTCAATTTGATTAAATAAATAAATAAATAAATAAATAAATACATAAAAATAAATATCTTGGGACAAATTACACCAATTGACCCAGTCCCAAACTAAGCAAAGCTAAATGTAGGTAATTTTGAATTTTGATATTTACTAATCACTTAGTTAACTTAATTTACTTAATTGTCTATAAGAACATGTCATTTCATATCAATATTTGTAAATTAGTTTGTGTTATAAATTTCTGTCAAATAAAAAATGTCTGTCGTATATAATTGCGACTCCATTGTTACCCTGTTCCTAGAATTACATCTTTTTAAAACGAAGGTAGTTCTTTTAATTATCGAACGCTTACCGTCGTCTCGTTTTATCTATTCGGATCTTTGTTGCTTAGACTTAAGGTTCATTTCAAGTTAATTTAGAAGGTAAAACAGATATAGCTATAAGTATAAGCGACACGGCCACTTTTTCGCTTTGATTTTGTATGGGACCTGAAATCTAGTTGTATTCTTGATCGAAGTATGAAACAGACAGAGACTTCATCATAGATAACTGACAGTCAAGAGGGTGCATCCGTGCTGAGCTCGCAACGTCGCATTTTTGGTGATTTTTTGCGATTATTTCACAGAAATTGAATGAAAGTATCAAATATCCGTCTGTAGTGCACTTTGTTTTTAGTGTATTAATGTGTCTAATGCAATAATTCATCGTGATGGACTTTTATTTTCTTATTAAACGAGATATAGTATTTTATCGCTTTAATACGAAAATAAAAGTCCATCACGATTAATCATAGCATTGGACACATTAATACACTAAAAACGAATTGCACTACAGACGGATATTTGATACTTTCATTCAATTTCTGTGAAATAATCGCAAAAAATCACCAAAAATGCGACGTTGCGAGCTCAGCACGGATGCACACTCTTAAGGTAATTGGAGCCCTTAATGTGCTAAAAATGATTGCGTACTTGAACATGGGTGCGAGCGTTTCTTCGATCGTACAGCACGCATCTCGAGTGCGCCGCGGATCCCGCCAAGATGGCGCGGTCACCATCGCTCTTGACGCAGTACAGGGTGACCAGGAACGGGTCTCTAGAGTCATATACCTTTAAAAAGCGGTCACGAGTCTGATTATCTGAGATCAGTTAGATGGTCAATATCGTGTGATCCATGCGCATTACGACCCATATCACAAAATTTTGATGTGTATCGCAGGGAATCCGGTTGTTTTGAAATCCATAACCTTGTTATTACAATAGTATCACGATAAATATTGACAGTGTAATCCTAATCCATCCCAATGGCGCAATGAGGCATACATTTGTAATTTTATATTACTTAAGGGACGATGTTTGGTATCATGCAACCAACTTGTATAAGTGGCAGAGGTAATCTGGGCAAAAAATTGCTAAATTTCTACTGTTTTTGTCTGTTCTTGGGGTAACCTTCAGTGGTAAATCCACCTTCATTGAATGTTGTATAAGATGAAGCTTAATAAAAAAATAAGCTGTAAAAAATTTGGCTGTTACAATACAACATTTGTGACACTGAAAATTTGTAATTACCACGTCATTGGTCCTTGTGTCAATAAACTGCAATTTTCCTGCATGTGTTACATAAGTGACCAAGTTCTCGTCATGCCACTGAACATCTCGCACAGCTTGCTTTATGTTTTGTGTCAGATCTATACATGACAACTCTATGGAACTGAAAAAAAAAAGTTTTGTTTCCTAAATTGTTTTAATGAAAATATAGAAATATGGGTCATCTACAATAGGGCTTCCTATTACAATTTGAAGTTATGTATTCTAAATTTAATAAATATGTTTACAACAATTTGAATTAATGATTATCATTATGTTTTTAGAGATATTCAAAATAATGGAAATGGAAATTACACCTACGTTGTGACATCTAGTAAAAGAGGCTTACTATTTCCATTGGGACCAATAGCCAATTTTGTTTGAGACTTGTTGAGGGCCAAACATCGAAAGCCTTGCACTGATGGCACACTGACAGACGAAGCTGCAAATACACAACTGATTACTTTTACACACAAAATCATGGAAAAAATTATAAAAATACCAAAAGAATTGCATAAACAATATTTATTCAATAGGTAGAACTAAAATGATGAATGATGTCAGGTTCGTGAAATATTCCTTTGCTGCCAGAGAATCTGGTAGTGGGCAGGGGAGTGTTTGATGAAACTGACCCAAGAGACATCCAATGAGCATAGTCATACAGGTGCACTTAAGCCTCGTAAAAAATTTAGATAAAATGATGTTTGATAAGATCTTAGGATCTTACCATCCTGGTATTTTTGACGAACCGGCAGATTATTATCATTTTTATTCTCTAGTAAATTCCAGTAGCACACAGAAGGACTATTGCTAGATACTGTCAGCACAATAGAGACATCCTCTTTATGGACCATCTCAACGGCAGATACTTCTGACCTGCCCCCGTTGTGGCAATCCAGAATGTGGTGCAAAAGTCGTGGTTTCTGTTTTTTACCTCTGTATTCATATACAATAGCACAACCATCTCTGAAAGAATATGTTTATGTACATTATGATACAACTACTTTTACCCCAAGTAAGAATATTATCAGAAAAAGGCTGTTAATACCTGTTACCACATACAATAAATTTATTCTTAAGTATGAATCGTGATATATCATTTGTCCTTATGTCATTTCGTTCTATTTTAGGCACATCTATACTCCAGGCATGTGGACCATCTCTTATGCCATGTTGATTGGTTTGATAGCAGCTAAGTTTTGATCCTAGTGATAATAGCAGAGGCCCTGAATCGTGAAATTTCAGCCAAGGCATATATTTTGTGTTATGATATAGGGTTTTCTGGAAAATATTAATTAAAGATAAAACAAAACAAACAAAATCACAACAACAAAAGTAAAAAAGTGTAGGTACTTTACCAATTTGTAAATTCCATAAGTCCAGTTACGAGAAATACGACATAAGTGGTATGGGGATGGTTCCGGTTGACTGAAAACAATTTGATTCACACAATATTTATTTCTAATTGAATTCAAGTTCACAGATTCTGAACTTGCATTCAATCAGAAATTCCAATAGGCTTTGTACAAAAGTATCAAAATAAAATATACTACACCTGTTATCTACACTCTTGCGTACAATCAAATCACTAAAAGCTCTCCATATCGTATAGTCTCCTTCAATTAAGTGTTTTAATGTTTTACAGGTGAGCATTACATGGCTAACTTCGGCCAAAGTTAAAAATTTAAAAATTTTAGACAAAATGTCAAAAGGAAGTTCAAGTAATGTTATATCTGACATATTTATAACGTTTATTACATTGTGGCACGTTCCTTAAACTATTTAATTAAACTTAAATTTCAAGTATTTTTTAATGATTGTATTGTAAAACACACTATAAAATGATAAATAACATGTCAACCGTAACAGCTGATCTTGGCTGTCAGTGTCATAATAATTTTTTTTTTCTCATTCTCATCCTTGTCCATTAACTGAACTCGAGCCCCTGTTAAAAACGTTGAGATGAATAAAAATGCTATCGATTATAATCAAAAAGGTGGAATGTAAGAACATCTTATAAAAACTCAAAAAACTGCCTCTGCGAAGTGACAGACTTGACCGACAGACAGAACAGAGGCGACAGCCATGCATTGCATACAGACACGACAGACAGACAGACAGATTGACAGATGAAACGACAAGACGACACAACGGTATCTTTCTAGTACAAACGGTTTTCCTTTTTTTATGTAAAAAACAAGAATAATCGAAATCGAATGTGAATCATGATATTTGTAACGAAAACATATTGAACTTATAATCAAAAGTTTGCTGCCGCTTTTGTAGACAATGTACCTACTACACAATGGAATAGTACTGTGTCACTGAAAATGGATTTGTTTAAGCAGGGTATGTACAATTTCATTTAATACCTATTGTGTTAGTCGTTCATGCTCTCGGGTTGCTGATAAAAAGCGTTTACGCGTTTGTTAAAGTCGGGTTAACCCTATAAGTGTGACGCATTAGCTGTGCGAACTCTATCAAGGCCGTACGATTCAGTAACTGGTACGCGCGCGTATGGCGATAGGGTATCGAGCTGGGCGCAGCGGCCGCCTCGCAGGCGTCGTGGGTGGATGTGGATCTGGATAGTGTTTATCTGGACTGTTATCTAGTGTAGAACTTGTTGGTGTTAGTTTTGCGCTCGACTGCGCAGCGCGCCGAGCGCCGAGCGCCACGCTTGAGCTAATTGGATACGCAATCATTGTCTTCGCTTCGTCGGACCCGTGCAGTGTAATAGGAAACGCGACGGCCGCGCTTGTTTGCTAACATTGTTAGACTAGTGTTTTGTTGTGTGTATAAAACATAAATCAATTTTGTGTTATTAATATTAAGTATTGTATACAAGGCGACGTATTTCCAATTCAAAGGTAGGTGGTAGTATATGGTGATGTTATTAAATACCTAAACAATAATGAATTGAAGCAATTATTTATTAAAATAGGATTAAACTTTTTCCACTTGAACTAAATGAACTTTGGCTCTAAACCTGACCTTATCAATTGCAAGGTATTTTCAAAAGTTCTTATTCATTATTTATCCTTTTAAATAATTTTACAAAAAATCCCAACATCGAGAGGAAATTGTTTCTTTTAACTCATTGTTAGAATAATATGACCTTTATTAACCTAATTGGAGGTTTCTGTGTAACATGGTTTTAGTTCACGGAATTGGTTTTGTATCCTATCCTCATAGCTTCTTTATATTTTCCTTGTTGATATTATATTGCTTTCCTTATAGGTACATATATAGTGAACCACTCTTACTATGCTATCCTATAAGGTATACAGACTATTACAAAAAACATAGTATCTGCAATCACTTTGGGGTTGTGGGTGTCTATGGGCAGTGGTGATCGTTTACCATCAGATGACCCACTTGCTCGTTTGCCTTCCTGTTCAAATAAAAAAAAAAAAACTGCTTGCCATCAACAAGAAAGTTGAAGTTGCAGCTAAGTATTAAAAAGTTGTCATTCCTTTTTCTTTGCCATAGGTATGAAGGGCCCATCGAGACAAGCTCCTCCTGTGCCAGGGTTTGGTGTCAATCGCTACTCCCCAGTTACCAATTGGAATGATGACCCTTTTGGCGCAGATGTGTTTGAGCCCACACCTCAATTTGCACAGAAAAAAAAGCCACCCCCAAGGCCTCCTCCACCCAAACTGAACAAACAGCCAGATGTACCTGCCAAACCTTCCCACTTCATGAGGAAGCCTACAGTTCTCACTTCACTCCTCTCTCGGAAAAGTAAAACAACAGTGACCACCCAGAGTAGTCATGTAATTGTCAACCATAGTAAAATGACTGTAGTCGACAATCAAAATATGATCATGGATGGCAACAGTGAAGTAGATGCTAGCAAAATGTTTCCGAGGTGTGAACCCAAGAATGTACAAATGGGAGCGCTAATAGACCTCTCGTCCCCTCCCAGTTCTCCAACTTTTACAACTAGATCGAGCAGTGACGGCTTAAGTGTGGACAGCTTCAGCTCTGATGCCACTACTTCCACTAATCATCACAATGCATTTAATAATGGGAATGCTTCACAAGCCGAGAGTGGTTTTGAAGATGATTTTGATCTGTTCTTGCACTCTAGAAAAAAGATGAGTAAAGAAGATACTTTGGATGACTTCACAACAGTTGATCCGTTTTCGCCACCTCCCGTGTCCAATAAACCGCCTTTGTTAAAGAAACCAACTTTGAACAGGGATTTGTATGAGGCGCCCAATACTAGAGCACCTGTTGCACTTCCTCGTGGTCCTACAATTATCCGAGCGAAGCCAGCCAGGCCTAAGCCTCCAGACAACTCGGCATTACTAAAGAGCACACTTGGAAACTTGCCATTTTCTTCCATGAATGTTAACACGACAACTCCCATACAGAAGATAAACAATGGATTTGGAGATAGCTTTGTAAGTATTGCCATTTCTCTGACGTCATTATAGCAATGGAATGAATTTATCACAATCATCATACTAATTAGGGTAGTAATTGTGCAATTTAGAGGATAGCCGTGAGCTCATTGTTCAGTAATTGCGCATACTAAATATAACCATTAAAATTAAATAACTTAAAACACAATAGGAATAGAAAAATAGATACGAAAGATAAACTAAATTATCAATCATAAAAAGTATTAACATTTTGGGCAAAAATTATAAACAAGAGAAGTTTTCCTATTTAGGTTTTATTGAGATCATTTATGCAAAGAAGAATCAATCTTCTTGGTTTCTTATTGCTGGTCAGGTCATGGCCACTATTAGCATTTAATATTAGCTGCTCTTTTAAATAGTTTCAGAAGAACAGGTAAAATATTCAATTCGTCTATTTGTATATTATTGGAACATCAAGGATATGTTATAAAAACTTTAAAAGTAACCATCAATTAAGAAATCTTAGAGATTTTGCGCAACATCGATAGCGGCAAGTAGCAATTCGCACTGCGACCAACTTCCTGAAAAGTTTATAGAAAATTGCAGCCACCAGTTTAGCTGACACCATTTACAAATCACTTACGAGCCATAACGGTTTTAACAAGTTACAAGTAGGGAGTTCTGTTAATACTTCATGCGGAATGTGACTTAGCTTTGCATAAGGCTATTCATGACTATTGTCATTAAGTCACGAACTATGTTAATTATACTTATACTATTGCAAAACTCAGCCAAAAAACCATTTCAATGTCAAGTGGGCAGCGGTTGCAAGTTGGCGTCACGCACGCATGCTGTCTTGAGTTTGTAGGTACCACATGTACCTATTATTACGTGATAAAGTCAAAAAATCTTTCTGTCTATACCTATTAATAACATTAATGGCTAAAGTGCGTTGCTGAGGGAAAAACTCGAGAAACACTGGACCAATTCGGTTATTTGTTACACATATTATATTAATCGTAGGTGCGCACAAGGGTTCCCCTACAGTACATATTAATCGTAGGTGCGCATAAGGGTTCCCCTAGAGTACATACCTATTAGTCGTATTAGGTGCGCACAAGTGTTCCCCTACAGTACATATTAATCGTAGGTGCGCACAAGGGTTCCCCTACACTACATATTAATCGTAGGTGCGCACAAGGTTTCCCCTACAGTACATATTAATCGTATTAGGTGCGCACAAGGGTTCCCCTTCATTATATATTTGTACCTATTTGTTGAAGGATTCTAAACCATTCGCTTGGGACGAGTCCCCGGTGAGAGAGAGCTCGCCTCCGATGCCGCGCGAAGCGCCGCCGCCGCCGCCGCCGCTCGAGGACACCGACGACTTCGTAGACTACGGCGCAGACGAGGACGAGCCCTACGCTGTAGCCCTTTTTGATTACTTCACTGATCATGCCGATGATTTGTGTTTTTCGGTGAGTGAGACATAATTAATTTATTATATTTCCTCTTAAACTTATACTGAAAAGTGTGAGCATCAAACTGACTCCTTTCAATTGACCAGTAAGCAATGCAATTCAAGAAGTGGCTAGTGTTTGGTTTTATTAAAAACCTACATAAATATTATTTACCGCTGACAAATATCCAAGTTGTTGCGAAAGTAATACAGTCACCATATTTTCAGTTAAGATTTCAGTTGTTCAGCTCAATGTGTTCTGTTGTTTCATTACGTTCGATCTTTGAACCGTATGTACGAAGTAGGTATAGTAAATACCTGTCATAAAGAATCTACTTCTAAGACAATCGATCGCTACCAGGATCAATGCCCAAACAAACAATTAGATGTTTGTTATGTTTATGAACCGCGTGGCCGGCGGCCAAGTAGCAGACTATAAATAACCGTAAATATGAAGGTGTTATTATTCTTCACTCCGATCCTTCTGAAACAGCTTCAAATAACTCTAATAAGTCATACTTTATGAACATAAGTAACATAACTGTAAATATACGGTAGGTTACTTGGTTAAACATAATGTAGGTGTTGAATAAATCAACCATCCAAGAACCATCCACAAATAAACACAAATGCCTATTTTTGACACTGAATCTAAGCTGAATTGAACAGTCTTGTACACTCGATATATTTGAGCGAACGTTACATAAGTAAGTAAGATTTTATCTTATACGTACTCTTGCTACATAATAAAATGATGAGATAAAACACGTCTACTTGGTACAATACAATTTACATACTTAGGTATACTAATTTGTTTCTATTTAAAGAATGCGATATTTCATTCATTGTTTAGTTTCGACGCACTCACTCATATTCAAGCTAAAATTGCAGAATTCAAATTCGTATAGCAATCGATGAGAAGACGGTGTTAAATGATTGTTACTTCGCTCTGACTCATACTGGCTTAATCTTATAAGTGTGCAACAATTTGCAAACTATGAAGGTGGCCAACCAACATCCGATAACACAGTCCGCGTCCGCGGTCCGCACATATTGATTAGGGTATGCGGTATGCATGCAGTAGCCATTTGATTTATGTATTTCATTCTATACTTAAAACGCGTAAAATTGTACCTATCAGCCGTATGGTCGTGTGACGTAGGATGTTTGGGGCTTTCTGTTGACATAGGTGTGGATTGCCAGATGTGTATTTTGGCGCGGACGTCAGAACAAATTCGCGATGCGCGCGCGTCGCAACCGCCGATAAATCAGTTCCATTATTTACATTCAGACGGCGATAACAATGACAGGAACTCGTTTATCGGGACTCTTGTTTTTATACGGGACAGAGGAAATCGTTGGAATGAACATTTAATGAAATATTTATTTATCTGTCTGTGACTTAATAAGCGCATTATGTTGACACATAAGTATTATGACTGTAATTAAATGATTTTGTTAAGCAGTTATAAAACGGTACGTTATATTATAAGTGCGATCTATGAGCGATAGATAATTAATTACTTGCTTATTTTTTGCTCCTATTCTTCACACAAAAGTTTCGAAAATATTAGTCATCCATCGAAACAAATCATGTGTGTGTTATTTGGAGATCAAAAAAGCGTTAATTACAGAGTCGCCGATTGATATTAGCAATTAGCATAATACAATTCACGATAATCAACTTTTGTATCGCAAGTACCTATAGGCACATAAAGTGCCTTTGTCACTTTCCGTAAGCAGATTAGATTGTCTGTTTGTAGAACTTCGCTATCGGGTGATAACAGGCCTAATCCAAGCCAGATGACTTGAGTCACCTCATTTTGATTCGATTAAAAAATAATAACATCCGTGCGTGTTATTATCGTTCGTGATAATGAACTACATACTATCTCATGGATGCGCAGAATTTAATGTAGTAGGTATGTGCTTGAAAATTAAAAACCGCTCCGCATCCTGTGAACTTCGAGAACTATTAAAATGCGAAGTATAAGTGCCTATGGTTCGTTAGCTACGGTGTAATAGACGCTACGAGGTGAAGGTCTTTACATACTTATTCACGAGATGCCTTATTTCTTTATTGAGTTCTATTGATAGCATTTGACGAGCTGAAACTCTATTAAGTAAATTGAATAACACTTGACGATTCATTGCGGGTTGCGACGGCATATGTCGTTGCCACGTTTTATAGTGGTTTGATTGTTACTACGTGTAAAAACTTGGAAGTTTGTTATGAATTAATGTAAGAATTAGAATAAGAAGAGGCATATTTTTCTGAACATTGCTGTACATTTTGATCAAGTATCTAAGTAAGTATAGGTACTGTTAATTGTTAATTTTATATATTTTATATATCTGCGCAAAATGATGAGAATGGATCGCCCACATTTAACTGTTTGCAGTCGCAAACAGCTACTTCCTATAGAACCGAAAGCCATAGAAATTCTTACATTATGTCATAAGTCCACTGTGCACTCCAGGCAGCCTTCTTAAGTACCTACCCACCCGGCCATTGTGTATGAGTAGTATGAACACTTGTTCCTAAAAAAACATATTTCCTCGTTACAGGTGAATTCTAAAATCTGGCTTATAAGACGAGTCGACAACGAGTGGTTTTTCGGGAGACTCCGCAATGGGACGCAGGGGCTGTTCCCCGCCAGTTACGTGGAGGTCAAAGTGCCGCTTGCGGCGGGTGCGGAGGCTCGCCGAAGCGCCACAGCGCTGTACGACTTCGAGCCCGACCAGCCCGGCGACCTACGGTTCCGCATTGGAGACACCATCACAGTCCTCTCTAAAATTAGCGACGAATGGTACTATGGGGAATGTAACGGATCCAAAGGACAGTTCCCCCTCAACTACGTACAAATGAACTCGTGAAACGCGGTGTCCCTTCGAAACCTCGCTTAGTCTCGTTGGTGAAGGTAAATTTGTAAGTTGTGATATGATACACGCTCGAAAGACTGAAGTCTACCATATCGCATCCCAAACCTATACGTCCGAGTTTGCCCCGTGCGGCAGACGACAGGAACGTAGTGATTAGTTTAGGTAATCGATATTAGATTGAGTGCAATATTGCCATGTATTTTAATGAAAACGTTAGTGAAACAATAAAAATTTCCATAACTGTTAAAAGGCTGCTTGATTTACGTTAGGAATCAGGGAGGCTCCTGTGAAGCCATAAGTGTACAATTAATAATTTGCGTTTTCGCACTAATGTTGCCATAATAAATAAGTGTTTTCTTTAGCGCTAGCACTATAAGGGCACTTTTTAAATATGTTAGGTGTAATCGACAAAACCGCTGAATGTAAATAAATCAAAATGTAAATTCAGTATTAATATATGTTTTTAGTTTTAGGTCTCGATCTGACATTTTAGTAATTTGTTAATTTTATTGGAAGTTCCATGTTTAGAAGCGTTTATAATGCTTGGCAATTGGCAAGTAACCATAAACTTTCATTAGAAAATGTGGTTTATTTCGGTTTGTTATTTTGATCGTTATTTTCCCAGTTGATAGTTCGAAGCACCTAAATAACAAGCAATACAAGATTTGTTGAAACGACGTAGTAATTATTTACAAGTCAAACGATAGCTACTCTTATCAATTGCGACTCGCCAATCGAAACATAAAGAAACCGTAATAATAATAAATCCCGTAATATATTATGTTTACAGCTATTGTTAGTGTAAATAGTTTACATTCTGTTTATTTTGTATTCTTTTGAAGGGACCATAACTTTAAGTGCCTTGAGTATACTGTCTCCAATAATGTGTATATAAATGATCTTATTTATGTAGTTTTAATAAATTCTAATACCAACTTGACTTTGTTTCCATGTCCTAAATTCAAAATACAAAGAAAAATTGTTAAGCCGCTATTTGCACCAACGGCCCAGAAGGAAAATATTTTTAATGTAAAAAATAAAAGGTTTAAAATAATAAATGACCACCAAAATTAAAATCTCATTTTGATGTAACCAAATCTTAAATAATAATTCTATTTTTAATTAAAACTGTATCAGTAAAATGTACAGATATTTGAAAATGCTATAAATATACTTTTGTCTATAAAGTCGTGGCATTAAAAAGTGGCAACACTGTAGTGTCGTCCCGTTGTCTTATACTTATAGATTAGAAAGGGACGACACTACAGTATTGTAAATTTTTAATGTCACTACTTTATAGACAAAACTGTAGGTACCTTTATTTTCCTGAATTTTAGATCTCGTCTCGAACGAGAGAAGTAAAGCCGAGTTTTGACTGTCTAATCGCAACATTGACGTAGATAACCATTTTATAAGACCCCGACCTAATTAAAATACAACGCAACGCGAGGATTTGGTGATTATTTTAAAAATATATTTTGAATTCAGTTTGTCGTGTGGTCATGACTAAAATAGCTACTAATTTTAGACTTTCTTTCTTCGTGTGCAATATTTTTTTGGTGGTCCTATTATTAGCATTGTTATGTAATCAGTGATATTCCCATTTTTTATTTAAAACACTGTTCTTGGCTCCATTTATAAGCGACTTAATAAGCTCCTCGTCCACTAAGCAACTTCTACGGTACATTAGTGGCGAGATATTAGAGCTATTTTCTAAATCACAAAAAATGCGCTACTTATATAGGATTTGGATGGTGGCAACTGCTCTATATGAAATCGTTAATTTGTAGTTTGTTGGAATGTAATTGTAATGTCAACGTACTAAATTTTGCAGAATAATGACAATGAAAGATTAATTTCATCACATACAGTGAGGTTTATTATATGAACAAATATAATCTATGCTTAAAAATATTTACAATTCCTTAATTACAACTTAATGTCAACATACCCTGTTCGCTTTTCAACCGTTGCTTTAGAATAAACATCGCTGAAGAACGTTGGAGGCAAGAGTCCGAGTGCGCCGTGGCGATTTGAGAACTAAAACGTATGCTGTATTTACAGGTAATATTAGAATGTGACATGTACATCGATACATGCAAAACAAATCCTCATTCACAACATGTTGAAAAGGGAAAAGAGGGCGGGATTTTTTTCTAATGTAGAATACATACTATATATTGACTAATTATCTAATAACACAGTCCCGAACATTGCCTAGTATGTATAAATTTTCAGATTTCACATATTTATACATAATTTTCCACTGCTAAAAAGCACTCCAAGCTGCAGTTAAATAAAGTCCACCATATTTTAATTTCAGGTACAAAATAAATCATAAACCTCTTGGTTTTGCTTTGATAGAAAAGATAAAGAAATGCCCATATTTGTTTTGGTAAATTGAGTGTATTAAAAATGATATTTTGAATGTGTTCTGCGTTTTTAGATTCGCTCATAGCAACCGCGGTACAGGTCATGTGTAAACTTCACTTGTCGGACAGCGCTCTTGGCAGGTTTTTTGTCCCGACCGCCTGCTAGTTTGCTACTTTCCGACCAGGGCCAGCCCAGTCAGATCTGTATGAGAATACAAACATATTTCGAACCGCAAGGAAAGCTCACACATGCCTTTTGTGATATAAAACGCGGTCTTCATTCTACAAATCGTTGAGGAATCCATATGATTCAAAAATTGAAGTAATAAGTAAGTTTAGTAATCGAAGTGTCGTAAATACTGAATCGACAAGCGTCACAGAAAGCAAATGCTTGCTTTCAACAATCACTCTTTGTTTAATCACATGTGAACAAGTGTATTGCTAGCATAAAACGAACACATTTGCAGCTGGAAAGAGAGCACTTATAAGAAAACGACTTATTCAATCAGGATTTAGGGCGATTGTAAAAATTGGACAGTAAAATTCATCGTAGTGCACAGTCGTCCTCACAATTAATTTGAAATGAGTGAATTTCCTGCAAAATAATTATGACTTAAGTTTTCGAATGGCAGTTTATGGAGCCATTAATAAATCTCTTTTCTACTTTGCGAAAAGTAATTAAATATTTTAGTGGAATAGCAAGGTAATTTATTTATTGCAGTTTATTAATATGAACCTCCACAAATAAACACATGGATCTATTAATTGATTATTGCTATCTTTAGGACTCACAGTCTGAATGAACGATGTTCTGCTCTTGTAACAAGTCCTAGTTAATATAATCACAATTAAGTTTAATCAATGTTAAGTCACCAATTAACCTCGCTCTAAGTTTCAACAACCATAAGATCATTCTGCAAAATCTTAAAGATAAATACACATTAAGTTAACAGCATTTATTTTCAACAAATGGAAGCTTGCAGTTTTCATAAAGTGACACACTACACACATGAAAAGCCCATACCAATTTCACTATGTGATGTTTCATTTCATTTATATAAATTGATATAGACTACGTCTACATATATTTAAAGTCGGCCCAAAAGATTTGATCACTTGTGAGCCTTATAGTCACATGTATAAGGTTCAAAAGAGTTGATATCTTTCCTAGGGCCGTCTGTGACTGCCGTCGCTAGGGTGCGAGTCCCGTCCGTACTGCGCAAGCGTAACGTTTATAGGTCGTAAGACGCGGAAACAGCAAGCGTTAAGAAAAAACACTAGAACAGCTCTGTAGCTTTCGATATAGAAAGATTTAAGCACGCCTCTCGTCCAATATAGTGTGGCGAACAATCCGATACAAAAGTTCATATTTTAAACATACATAACTCCCCATCTAAAGCAGTATGTGCCTAATATGATAATCGTAGCTAACATATTCGTCGGCTTGGCCATGCGATTTTAAAATTCAATGTTCGAATAACAAATATGTGTGATATCCATGAGGATTACCAGACAGTAAATGTACTTTTGAGATCTTAAGCTCATTTGATATTACATTGTTTGCGCTGCTTTATTCTGACTTTTACTAAAACCTGAATTTAACAATTAATATTTCGAATAGAAGTCAGTACATGTAATCAGTTATTTTATAGAAAAAAAGCGCGATTAAAACGCGAAAAAATCGCCTTGTAGTTTATTTAAAATTCTGGTAACCTTCATGGTCGATTTGTTGACTTATGAATATGGTATTTACAAGGAGATGTGCGGCCTGACGAGCCTAGTCCGGCCTGTAGATGGGTATCCGGGGGATGAACTCGATGAGCATGACATACTCCATCATGGAGGAGGAATCGCAGTGCTGTTTGGTGAGCCGCCAGCGGAGCCCTAACTTGTTGTATAGCCGACTATTTTCCCACTCTAGAAGCTTGTTCAGGGAGTGCTGCGTCTGAAAATACCAATTTTTATGTGATTATTAACTTTCTTTTTTTGTAAGAGATTGATGAATGTGGATGAAGCGAAAGAGGTATGTCAGGATCGTAACAAGTGGAACAAAGTAGTCTCTGCCTACCCTTGTGGAAAAGAGGCGTGACGGTATGTGTGTGTTTTTCTGTAAATTTATAAATTTTTACTGGACAGGCATTATGCAGGTATTTTGTCTGAGACTTCTAAGCTGGCAACATGTCTGCAATGCTTCAGTGTTGTGGATGTCCATGGGCAGAGGTAATAGCTTACAATGAGATATCCGACTTGTTTACTTTTCTTGTAAATAAAATACCAAAATATAATATGAGAAGTGACTTGTAAAAATTCTATCATCATCCAGGACTGGTTGCACAAAGTTCAACAATATTAGTGATTTACCCTTTTACTAAGACATATGACAGGCCAGAGAGAGCATCCAAGGGTACAGCAGCAGCAGACACAGCCGCAGAACAGCCACTTGACATTGACAGGTAGTGTTTTCTTCAGCACACTGTTGATGCGTGCCACTGTGGCCTGGTACTCTTCTGGGGCCACTCGAGATTGCAGTCCTGATGGGAACTCAGTGTGGAACCGGTTACTTAAACCGAATCTGGAAATAAAAAGATAGAATTGATTAATAATAATAAATTCTTGCTAGATCTCTTTTTTATAGGCATTTAACAGTCAGCATTTAAGAAAGTGACAAAGAAAGTTGTAACAGTTTGTACAGCAACAAATGAAATCAGTTAATTTGACAAAACACGTAAATACATAATATGTGTACAGTCAGCGTCATATAGCATCTAAGTCGGCCAAATCGTTCGGCACACCATAAGAATAGTATGGTTACTTTGGATGTTCCATAATATATGACACTGACTGTACACATGGTAGAGATATTATATGTGTGTACTTGTTTCAAGTTTATGTCATGAGCCATACAAATAGTCAATATAGTATATGGCATCAACTTTCATTTCAAATCCATACTTACCTGCATGTATACATCTATTACATTTCCTACTTCCCGTCCCACAAAAATGCTTAGTATTTTTAAAAACTAACCACCACACCAAACTACACCAAATGTTTCATTCAAAATTATCAAATTGTACAGACACCATACCAGAAGTCTAATGTAGTCTTAAATATTTGAATATAGTCCATTGCTCCAGGGGTGCGATTTTTTAAAGCACACACTCGAAAGTGTCAATTGAAAGTGGTATAAATCTGTATATTGCTACAAAACTACAACTCAAATTAAATTATTGACTAGTTGACTTAATGAGAGCTGTATATTTTCACCAAAGCCACTTTTATTTTAAATTCAGCACAATTTTTCACCACTTTCAAGTTGTATCTTCACATATTGCCACTACTTTGAAAAAATCTTATATCTTATATGAATATTCAAACAAAACTGAACCTTGAATTACAGTAGATAAAGTTCACTTCGTAAGATTAGCAATTTCATGAATTTTTTTTATTCAAAGGAGTGACTATTGTGTGCTTGCAAATCGGGTTCAGATATTTTTGAGCATCTAGACAATGTATCTGAATTTTACTTTAAAATATGTCTACCTAACACAAAAATGAGTGAAAGATGTTCTTATTTAAAAAACAATATGAAATACTAACTTCTATTTATAATAATGAGTCACAGTACAAAGTTGTTTATTTAAATCACTGCTTGGTAAATAAGGTAATGGCACAATTTGAAAGTTTATTCAGTTCAGACGATAACATGACCTTTGTACAGGAATAACAATGATGAATGATCTTGAGATTAAACATTTTACACAAAGCTACAGAGCTCTTTTGTATGCGCAATTCCATGAAAGACAAAGTAAACAGTGAAAATGTAAAAATACCTATTCTAGCGTTTATTCAAAACAATACCACATTTTTATGCTTGGGTAAAGGTGTAGTGACCTCAGAAAATGTTAAACTTGAAGACTTCAGGGTCATTGGCGGCCAGTCAATGAGGTTTCAAGAGCATAAGACTGTCGATCTGTGGTCAGTGTCCTGCGCCAAAGTAAAGACCTTCAAGTGATAGGTGGCAGATAACAAAGGACTACGACAAGTTACTCTTAAGTAGAGCCTAGAGGATGTTTTTACGATTCAAACGTTCATTTTCATATGAGCTATAAGCTCCGAGCATCGAGCACAGAAGAAAGGGACAAATAAGACCTTACACTGTCATGTTACCAGCTCCCCGCACGATTATTGGATCAGGCACTAATGTCACATGAGTTTCTTCTATATTCTCCTCACTTTCAGTCTCATCAGGGTAAATTGCATCAAAATCTGCCATTTTACTTAATCACTAACTTAAATAAAATACGATTTTGTATATTTTTAACACATAACAAAGCACAAATTTTGTTTGTTGAATTACAACATTCATGGAAGAAAATCTGAGTGACGTTTTCAAACACAAATGCTGTGTTACAATACGGTAAAATTAAAGTACCCTTTGAGTGTAAACCGTCAACTAAACACATTAATACATTATACGTAATTCATACGCCGTGATAAAATATTATGTTTTTGAGCGCTTAAAATCACCCAACTACATAATTCATGTTTCCATTTTATTAATTAAGTTGTATAAGCTACTTTTTCGTCAATTATTTCGCAATATTCGGAGGAGTTTTTGATGAGCTGGTAATTCAGGTTTATTTGTAGTTTTACTTATTGCCAGCAGATGGCACAAGTAGTCAGTACTTGCAGCTATTAGTCCGACTATTTTCCAATAGATGGCAGGGAAATGGAAAGCATTCTAACACTATGAAGTACCGTCAAATAAAACAAAAAATAGTTTATTCAAAAGAAGAAATATTTACAAAAAGAGCTTACTGATGGTTCCACACTAGGCTAATGTAGGTAAATGTAGTAAACAAAATATATCGTTCTGAATATCAATGATAGGGTTTCTAATATCATTGTCCAATTGTTATGTTATTCTTATACGTACTTAATGACAACCGATTTGAAAATGTGTTTTCTATTGACATAAAAATTCAAATCAAAATTCAAATTCAAAAGTTTAATTGTGTTCCGCTAAATATGCCGCTGAGTGTATGTAGTTTTAGAATTGTAGTGTTTGTAAATATTTTTTTTTAATTTATCTTGAAATAAATAATTGGAGGGAGATATATCCAATGTCGAAGAGAAAAAAATAAATAAATATGCATTTCATGTCAAGTACCTAAAGTAACCGATAAGCTTTTGGCTTCCGAAGGTACATACCTAAGCTAAAATAATTAAAAAATAATAATATAAAAAAAAACAAAACTAAATAGGTGTATTCGGGTAATTCCGGAAATCGGATAATTCCGAAAATCGTAAAATCCGAATATCGGGTAAGTAGTTCCGAAACTCATTAAAATCAGTCATATTACGTTATAAGTTATAAATAACAATACTTACTCGATTACTTCCGAAATGGGACTCTTATTACAACAGAATATGGCTGATTTTAATGATTTTCGGAATTACCCGAATACGCCTTAATTACAATCGGTACAATATTAATATTGATGAAAACTATCGATATCAATATATTCTTAATCTTAATTAATCAAGATCAGCACGAACAGCAGACGGTAGCAACAGGGCCAAGAGACCGGAGGTATACGTACCGGCACATAAGTCTAGAGATGACGGGTCACGTGGAGGGGATCTGCGCACCCACGGATAGGTACCGTATATACTTCGGCGCATACAAGGTCATCGCTAGACTTACGTGCCGGCACTAATATACATACAAACACTACAACATATACACACACAATACACACACACACACACACACACTACAGGATCACTCGAATAAAAGATAAATACCCTACTACATATCTACCCTACATATATATTTACAATGTAAATGACAAAATGAAATAAACGAATGTATCTATTTATCTTGCGCATATCACACACACTGACGATGTGTCGTTGCCGTGCCGTAGGTAAGGGCCGGGCACAACCTCAACATAGCCAATTGTCCTTCGCCATTCAGGTCCATTATGTTTAAATGATCCGTGAGTGGTCTCATTCTAGCGCAACTACTATCACATATGAGCTGATAACGCACAGCTGTGACCTAAAAACCAAAGTCTGATATACAGCTATTATAATTGCAAAACTTAAGTAATAATACGACAAAACTTTAGTCTGTACATGGTATCCGTACCTTCTTGTTTTAAGTTAAGTACATAGTGCGAATGAAACTGAAACTCATTTCACAACGGGGGTGTCTTCGTTGCGGTACTTGCGGTTCTCTACCGTTGTACCTACATGTGTAGGTAGACAATAATCACAATATTTTATCAATAAACACATAATAATTTTATCAAGAAAGTGTCTTCCTTTGAGTCAGCCCCTTTAGAGTACTTACAGTTGATTTGTTATATCATGCGATATACTCTCTCTTCATTTTTTAACTTGCATTATAATTTGTATCGAATACACCATCATCGCCCGTGCGGTGCAGACGCTCGACTCTACCATTACTACGGCAATGATTATGGATGGGGTTAGGATGTTAGCAGTCTATGTAAGTACGTATGTATGTACTATTACCCAACCTAATGAGAAAATTAACCATCGAATATTGGTTGCATACGAGTATATCGTACAAGATTTAACATATATAATATAACTACCGCGGAATCGAAACATTGTGAAATAAACTGCTCCTAACATAACAAAGTATCCAGTTACCTGAGTATATGTTTGATATTATGTTTGTACTAGGAGAGGGAGTAGTCCGAAACATAGCGAGCACTACCCGACTTTGATACGTGAGTGATCCATTTATTTCACTATGTCGATAATGCCGGTCACCGAAGATTGCCGAGGAATTTCATAAACACGTAGTTATAAGCTGAGGTATATAAATGACAAAGCAAGTCCATAGCATAAAACTAGTGCAGCAAATAGTGAAGGGTATACTTTGCTCAAGAGTTGAAACAAATCAAAGCTTTTTGTAAGGCGGGCGGTTACTAAGTACCTGTCCTATAGACGATTGGGCCTGCCTGCGTGCGTATAAAACCGTCGCAAGCGCACCCCTTGGTGTCACATCACGTTGGAACGCAACGCACGCAACATGAAGGTAGGTACTATGCCATAATACTAATTTCTTTATTAAGACTGATATATCTTTAAGTAAAGTAAAATATGAAAAAATGCGTGTGAGACATGGTTTGATTTAGTTTTTCTGAAGCAGAGCGGATATATGTACCCCGATTGATCAGCAATTTGACATTAAACATCACTTTTTGCCCGTTTGCCTAAAAAAGCCGTGGTAGCCTAGTGGTTTTGGTTTGACCTGTGGCCTCTCAAGCAGAGGATCGTGGGTTCGAATCCCGGGCTCGCACCTCTGAGTTTTTCGGAATTTATGTGCGGAATTACATTTGAAATTTGCCATGAGTTTTTCGGTGAAGGAAAAACATCGTGAAGAAACCTGCACACATCTGCGAAGCAATTCAACGGTGTGTGGAAGCTCCCAAACTGCACTGGGCCCGCGTGGGAACTATAGGCCAAACCCTCCAATAAATCGAGGAGGCCTATGCCATGAGGCACGCCGAATTACGCGATAATTTATAATTTATAAAAAACACGAAAAAGACTACGTGACTGGCTACTGAAATTCTAGCGAATTCGGAAAAAAAGGGCTATGTTATTATTTTATGTGTGAAGTGAACCTAATATATTGTTAGTTCCTTTAAGGGCATCTATGCATCTATTATTTACGTGTCGCTTTGAAGAGAGAGGGGGTCGTGCTGACTTTGCCGTAAATTAGTACACTGGGTAGCTAAGATTTTTTTTATATAATTTTAATTCTTAGTTTACATTTTTGTTTATCTCCTAACCTTAATTGTTAACCAAATTATCTCCAGTTCTTAGTGTTCGCCTTGGTCGCGGTGTGCTGGCAGCAGGCAGCCAGCGTGGTCCCTGTGTCTCCGTACGGGTACGCGCGGCCTGCGCTCGCGCCGCTCGCCGCCGTGCCGCACCCGTACGCCGTGCCGGCCGTCGCGCGCGTCGCCCCCGTCGGCGTCGCCCCCGTCGACGAATACGACCCCAACCCGCAGTATTCGTATGCGTATGACATACAGGATGCGTTGACTGGTGAGTAGGCGTTTGTGATGAATAATCTAACTAATATTTTAAATGCGAAAGTATGGATGGATGGATGGATGTTTGTTTGTTACTCAATCACACCAGAACCGCCCAACGGATCTAGATGAAAATCGGCACATAGATAGAGAAAAGTCTGGAATAGCACATTTTTATCCCGGAAAATTGCGTAGTTCCCGCGGGATAGCGATAAACGAATTCTTTGCAGACGAAGTCGCTGGCGACAGCTAGTTTGTAGATATAATTAATGATGATGCGGGTAACTAACAGAATTTTGAAAGGAGGAAGTTTTAAATTCGTCGGTTTTTTAGAATGTGCGGCCTGCAGCGGCATCATGTAAAAGTCTGTCTCAAATTATTTTCATTTACTTAAATGATAACGCTATGTTTAAAATTGTATGTGTTTTAATTTAAATATTTCAAGTTATCAGTGTTTTGTGACGTTCCTTCGGACCTTTAACCACTTGCTATTAATTAATTAATATTATTAGTGTCAGATATTAAGATATTGTCTTTGTTTGTTCCTTAAAAAACGGAGACTGTTTGTACCTTTTGGGGTATGGGTACCTATCTCATTATTTTATAGAGTCTACTTGGAAGAGAAGCATTGACATATCAAATTGCGGAATGTATAGGCCAACCGCTTAAATCAGTCCTCGCCCGCGTGGCACAGGGGCACGGGGTAGGACGACAAAAGGGACCAAGAGAGGTGCGGGCGGGTAGTGCGCCTGCCGCCCGCACCTCTCGGCCCCCGCGGTCGTCACTCGTCACACCCCGCGCCCCTGCACCGCGCGAGCAAGGACTCATTTCGGCGATCGTTCTATAACGTAACGGTGCGTCAAAACTTAATTCTGTTCTCGCAGGCGATTCCAAGAGCCAGCAGGAGTCGCGGTCTGGTGACGTGGTGCAGGGCTCTTACTCGCTGGTGGAGCCGGACGGCACGCGCCGCGTCGTGGAGTACACGGCAGACCCCCACAACGGGTTCAACGCCGTCGTGCACAAGGAGCCTCTGGGTGCCGTCAAGGCCGCCGTCGCTCCCGCTTACATCCACTAACTCGACAAAGCTTGGCGTAACTAGATCTCTTGTCTGGGGGGCTACCCCGAAATTCGATTTTCGAAGTTCGTATTGTATCATCTCTCTCACTCTCAAACTAATGGCCATTAGTATGAGCGGAACGGAAGGAAACGAACTTCAAAATACAATTTCGGAGTACATGGCCTGTTTAAATTGGTTCCACTGTTTGCGTGAAAGTAATTGAAACTGGTGGAACGGATCGTGACTAAATATAGCCCCTTAGGCTTTGGCCAATAGTAAGGGCGATGTTGGGAGATGATAGAAATTGTGACATACCCTATCTTTTGTTTAAATTTGTGGTGACGGCTACCATGGTCGCCATTGTATCCTTCCACGCACAAGCCTTTCTGGAGCCTGCTGCGAATACATGAGCACTTAATTAAAGCTCGCGGCGAGAGAAGTTACTTATGGTGTCTAAGCTACTCCCACTCTCTTTTGCAGTTTACTATGCGTCAGTAATGCGCACTTGTGTCTGGCTGCTAGATTAGACCTGCTGTTACTAAGAGGTCAATCAACGTCCAAATAAACAGGGCTTTATGTCAAGGACTTACAAGTATGCTTCAATATATTTGGCCTCGTTGATTAGCCAAAGGGGCTCTGATAGTACAAACGTTGAGGAGTGTCCATTCGTCCTTCCGTTCTAGTTACGCCAATGTCGATTCTTGACAATCCAATTCTGGAAATCAATCGCGTTTTGGAGGTGTCTGAAATTTTCGCACTATGAAAAAACTTTAAATCGCGAAAACATTCGGATCGGCCATTTTTTTACGCAATAAAATCAAATCATAGCTGCCTAATTAAGTATTATGAAACAATTAAGTAATCTTTATGTTTATGGTGATTGATTTATAGAATTGGAAACTGATCATGCATGTGCCTTCAAAATATATAGTATTTATGAATATTTATATTATTCTGAAAGTACATACTTACATCTTTTAGACGGATAAAGTTACGTGGAAGGTTTAATTAAGGGGAAAGGCAATTCGTGACGCTTCTCATATCATACTATGATTTAAGAGAGAGACGTGAATATTATTAGCCGAGGAGTTCTTAAAAACTATGCTTGAATGTAAAAATTATTAAGACTATGTAAATTGAAGGTAATAATGCAGCGGTTTCCGCAACTGTATCCGTCGAAGATATTATTCGCCAACGTGACCTGACCGTATTTATTTATGTATAGTTCTACAATATTGTTAGATATAAGTGTTATAGCTAAGGTAATAAATGAGAGGAATTGAATTACTTTGTTTTATTACTTGCTGCGTTTTAAACTAAAGAACACTCATCGAAAACCAATCCAAATGGCTCTACATCGAAATGTATCCAGTGTGCAAGCTTCTTTATACCTAGTTAAAAAAGTTAGAACCGATAAGTTACATTATTGAAACCCAACTAAGTTTCATTAATTTGTTTTTCAAACCACCATTTGGTTTGAATTTAATAAGACTGAAAATTTTCTCAAAACATACGTACGAATATTCTAGTCTTCCGTTTTTATTAAAAACAAACTTTCAAACATTTGGTATAGTATCCTATGAACATTTAAGGCCTAACGACCTACAGCGAGTAGCTTTAGCTGTTATCATGAATCAGTGCACTAATGTAGCACAATAATGCACATACTACCCAGTACCACAAAGTCATAACTGCATAGAAAATACAACCAGATTTGTAGCCTCAAATGTAGTGGCTCGTAATGAAATGAGAGTGATGTTGCATCGCATACGTGATATGAGCTCACGTCAACCGCGCCCAAACAACTTGTAGCTTGCGTAGGCGCATAGCCCTGCTTTTTGTGCGAGGGCTGCCTCGACGAATAAATCTTACTAATATTATAAATGCGAAAGTATGGATGGATGGATGGATGTTTGTTTGTTACTCAATCACGCCAGAACGGCCCAACGGTTCTGGATGAAATTCGGCACATAGACAGAGAAAAGTCTGGAATAGCACATAGGCTACTTTTTATCCCGGAAAATTGCGTAGTTCCCGCGGGATAGCGATAAACGAATTCTTTGCAGACGAAGTCGCTGGCAATAACTAGTATGAAATAATAATCATAATCGGGACTTAATCGCTGCATCGCGGCCAAAACGTCGAGGTAATTAAATAACAGTTAGGTACTAGTACTGATCAAAGTCCCAGATTCCGGACTGTAATACCCAGTTATAGATACTAAAGTACCTACTACTAATATTACCCAATTATGAGTGAAAATAGGGGAAAATTATGTTATGATACTTACATACTCAAATCACGTCTTTAGCCCTTAGACAGAGCCTGAGGTAACAAGACCCAAAGGTTGCGTTTAGCATAATAGGGGGAAGATTAACCTCATATTTAAATATAATTTTACTAGCGACCCGCCCCGGCGTCGCACGGTATATTACGCATGTGTTATACATAAATATAAACCTTACTTTAAACTTTCAAAATTCGTTGCGTAGTTTTAAAGATTTAAGCATACATAGGGACATAGGGACAGAGAAAGCGACTTTGTTTTATACTATGTAGTGATGATGATACAAAAATTAAGAAATCGTACAGCTTACATTCCAGTACAATGCACAGGAGTCTTCTGGCATTAAATCATGCTCATTATGCTAATTATTTCTCAATAACCTGAAAAAACCACCAACGTACTTCAGCAAAGCGGCGTAGCTGTATGCTTTATCTATCACCCTGAAGTCCAATGTCACTAGCCCGGAACAAGTGAATGTGAAAAATAAATTAGCACCCGTAAAATCTTGATAAGGTACCTACTTTATTTACTCTATCTTGATAAGGTAGTCTTGGTAAGGTAGATAAGAAACTATTAAAGCCTGCAAGCTTATTACGTAACTCGTTCGCGATCACCATCGTCTTCATTTTGACAGTTCATGTATGGGCATGTATGGGCCTCGTATGGGCAATTGGCATCGGAATCAGCTAGCTGGCTGTCACATTCATACAAGAACTGTCAAAATGAACACGATGGCGATTACAAGCGAGTTACGTAATAAACCTGCTGGTGGGTACTCATCTGCGAGCTGTAACCGTGGCTCGCGAGCTCGCTGCGAGCGGAACGCCACGTGCACACTAGGGTTTTTGCGGTCATGGGCGTAGCGAGGTACGAGCAGCTACCCCCCACCCTAGAAGATGCAGGAATACTCACAAACCGTAAAGTAATACTACGTGTAGCCTATTAATAAACAAAAACGAAGTTAATGCTATTGACAGCCCCCCTTAACAAAATCCTAGCTACACCCTTGATTTTGGTTACTGTAACGTGCAACAGTTACGGTTTCAGCTCGCAGATGAATACCCGGCTAAAGCCAGCCGGAGAAATTTCTGGCACGTGAGATAGTATCTTAGCCCTCTAGCCTGGCAATCCTGTAGGCTTATTGTCTAACTCGCTCGCAATCGCCATCGTGTTCATTTTGACAGTTCATGTAAAGGCTGACAATTGGCATCGGAATCAGCTAGCTGTCACAATCATACAAGAACTGTCAAAATGAACACGATGGCGATTGCGAGCGAGTTAGACAATAAACCTACTGGATGACGGTGCTCACTTACTATCAGCGACTCACTTCCTTGTTGGCCATCTTCACTATCACTACATAGTATAAAACAAAGTCGCTTTCTTTGTCCCTATATCCCTATGTATGCTTAAATCTTTAAAACTAACGCAACGGATATTGATGCGGTTTTTTTTATAGGTAGAGCAATTCAAGAGGAAGGTTTATATGTATAATACACGCATCATATGCCGTGCGAAGCCGGGGCGGGTCGCTAGTAGTTGTATAAAGAACTATATTAAACTGGTAAAGCATTTCCTGTTCACCTTTTTGGTGCCAACCCTGAAGTATTGCCCAATCTAGAGCGCTCGTAAAAATTAGGATTGACCTGAGTCGACTCTTAACACTGGCACTAAACGTTCAAAGGCAAACAACAACATACAGTCTACCCCATTAGCAATTCTAAATCGTTCAAGTTTTATTGAAACTAAATGCTAAGACCGGGTGTAGGTAGGTACATCTGTGAATTTAGTCTCCAATTTTATGGCACTCTACTACGTTAAAAATCCACCTAACTGGGAATGTACTACCACAGTATATATATAATGTACTACCTAATTAAATCTCGGAAAACTTTTTTCCAACTAATTACTACACACTTTTTTAACTAGTCCTACCCTATCCTGTATCCTAATATTAAGGATGTAAATAAAAGCGTGTTGAAAGCACATCGGTGTCAGCTGTTGTATTTTCCGCCTAGAATTCCAAAAGAAACCTGGCCATTCTTAACTTGAAAAAAAAAAAAATATAAAAATCTTGGGATAATTGACTCAAACTCACCTACTCCCAAACTAAGCAAAGCCTGAATTATGGGTACTAGGTAACGAATAAGCATAGGTACTTAGATAAATTATAAAAAATCCAAGACTCGAGATCATTCCTATGTTTTCACCGGGGATCGAACCCGGGACCTGAAGCTATGAGTCAGGTTCCCTACCACTAGGCTGTTGTCTGTTGTGTTGTTGTTGGGGCTGTGTGTTGTGTTGTCTTGTTGTCTGTTGTGGTTATGTGTGCTCGATGCCTTTACTTATATAGCCTTGCCTAGAACGTTAATACAAACATCAAATTTTTGTTTGCGCAATTCTACTAGTTTTGGCACTGGCTTAATGATTCGATCATGCTTGATCTAGTTTAAATTTTTTGCATATCTACTTACGGACATTTATTTCATGTCAAATTAATTTTCGTCTCATACGACTCTCATTAATCATCCAAAAGTAAAAGTGGGTGCTATCACGCCTGTATCGTATTATTATTAACGTAGGTAGAGTCTGGCAAACGAATGCGTGACCTGAGAAAACGCGACAAACTTTATTCAAAAAGTTTACATGTGGTAAATTACTAACTGTTTTTCATTTCGCAGATTCCTTGAATATCTTCAAGATTATCATCAACGGTATCATCATCATCATAATTATGGTCAATATATCAAATAATCAGCCAACAAAAATTAAGATTACATAGTCATAAGTTACTAACCTAAAAAATCCGACATCGCATCTAAACATTGTTGTTTCTCTTGGAAAACAACTTCTTTCTCCTCGTTTTTGCTTGAACTTACTGATCATGGTATGTAGCAGCTTTCGCACATTACTTTTTATTGTTTTACCCATATATTACGGCAATTATAAATGAAAAATAATTGATTTCACAAAATCAAAACAACTCTAACCAAAGACTTTGACTTGCCTTTGACAGAGTAATAATGTTGCTATATTAAAACTTAAAAAAAAACCAGGTCACGCTTTCGTTTGCCAGACTCTACCTAATACATAGCTACAAAACGAATTGGATCAATTTTATTGCAGAGCCAGTGTTATGATATTATTGTTGCGGCGAAGGAGTCTGTATAATGCCTGTATAATGTAAGGAGCCTGTTATGCACATAAATTACAAAAACCATGGGTGCCTGTTTTTTTGCAAAGGGGTCATGCCTTTCTGTCAAGGGCTTAGGCAGTTAATCCCACCTGAACATTAGACAGAGAGGAATATTAGTGATGTCACCCTTGCTTAACCACAAGAGATGACTTTAGAACTACCCGCACTACTTTAAATGGGGACATTCCTATTCACAATTTTACAAAAAGAAACTTCCACAATTATTACTATAGAGTTGTCGTGAGTTTGCCCGTTGATGTCTTTTGTATTGAATCTGAAAAAGTTTGCTTTGATTGAAAACAAGTGAAAAATTTTACCTTTTTAAGGACTCCCTAGTCAACAAGGAATCCTTATAGTTTCGCCATATCTGTCCTTCTGTCTGTCTGTGTGTGTGTGTGTCTGTCTGTCTGTCTGTCTGCCCGCGGCTTAGCTTAGGGAGTCTTAGTACACGAAAGCTGTAAATCGGCATGGGTGTACACATTAAATACGCCAACAAATTGGTAAAGTAAAACCAAAAATAAAAAATAAAAATATTTTTTTAAGGTACGTCCCCTACGCGTAAAGTGGGGATGATTTTTTATGCTTTTTAATTAGAACAACTTAGCTCGGAAAACTAAGCAAATTTACCGTCTTTCGCTAAGACTCGCTATAAAATGCACCAAATGGCACCAAAACGGTAAACAGGAAATGCTTTACCAGTTCAATATAGTTCTTTATACAACTACTAGCGACCCACCATATAAACCTTCCTCTTGATTCACTCTATCTATTAAAAAAAACCGCATCCAAATCCGTTGCGTAGTTTTAAAGATTTAAGCATACATAGGGAGGGACATAGGGACATAGGGACAGAGAAAGCGACTTTGTTTTATACTATGTAGTGATGATACGACAAAAAATGCAAATAAGCAAGTACGATAAGTGAGCACCACCACCCATGGACACCCTCAACAGATTGGAGATGCATTGCCACCATAGAGGTCTAAGATAGAATACTCCTATAAATACCTCGTGTGGCTCTCAATTTCATTCCACTAAATGCTCAAATGTAGCAGCACCTTTAGATGACAATAAATTATGTATTTACACTAATTAGATAGCCTAAGTCCAATCCCAATCACATTTTTATGTACAAGGAAAATTAGGGCCAAATTTGAACTGCTGTCTTAAATGAATAAATGACGTCTTTAGATTCCGAGTTTGTTGTAGCCTGGCCTTATACTCCAAAATTCGATTTTATAAAGTTCGTTTCGTGTTGTTTCACTCACATTAACAAGTTACTAAGTTGAGTGAGAGGGACGGTATGACATGAACTTCGAAAATCGAACTGCGGAGTAGCCCCCCTGTCACAAATCGTATCCTATTGTATTTTAATATGTACCTACAGGGCGTGACTTTTATTGCTTATTTATAAGTTACAAATAAAAAAAATATTAGGTGGGTATCTATAGGTATTTCCAGTTTTACCAATTACCTCGCAGCTGCCTTGCAGAGTTTATCGTAGCATCAAATACAAATACAGAATTAGTATTTTGTAGCGTTTGTAATCAAAACAATTTATTTCAATTTGAATAGCGCAAAATAAAATTGTAATAAGTATTTAATTTCTGTTAAAATAATGATACTTATTGAAACAAAAAATACACATAACGAATAAGGTATTGAAACTTGTGAGATAATTAGTAGAAGTTAATTTTCTATCGTAGGCAACTATTGTATTTAATCAGGTTTTTCTGTAAATAGTTGCGTAAAATCTCAAGATTTTAATTTGAGTGTCATTCAGTTGTTAATAACACAATTAAAGTAATTATTCCAAATTTTATATTTCTGTGGGAATGAGCATTAGCAGCCACTCAAAAATGAGTTCGTGCTCTATACTTATAATTATAAATTTGCCGTGCGTGGCTTGCATTTTGTTTTTTTTTTGTGCGATGCAGTTAGTTCTAGTTAAGGCCGACCGTTGTAATTTGACATTGGACCTAGATTGTTAAAATTACAATTAGACATATGGACAAGCACCTGTAAAGAAAACAAAATTTCTCAGGTTCTCAAACTTTAACCGGATCGAGGCAAACTTAGCGACTTTAGATTATGTCACGCAGAGCTAAGGATGCTTATCCCTTTGGGCGGTTTGGGGGCTTGCCCAGGCAACTGATTTTCGATTTCAAACGATTCGATTACGAAAATGTAATTCATCAAGAATACAAATGTATAGGGAAAAATGCAAAAATAGGTACCTACGAGAAATTTTGAGGTTAATCTGGATAGTCAGCACTTTTTCAATGTTGTGTCAGCTTTTCATACAATTTATAATTTATGTGTCGACAGAAAAATGTGTGAATATTTGGTTAAAAATTAATATACATTAGACATGCATAAAATGGCAGTTTTTTATGAGCTGATATAGCTATGTTATAACACGTATTTAACAGAATTACCCAAGTTTTTGTAGTTATTATCTTTTCGAACATTTTACATATGACAATGCAACGCACAAATGCACAGTTTGGGAGCCCCTGCTCAAACTAATTAATTATGCAAGCTCGAGTAAGCGTCAAAACTTAAAAGTTCTATGTTAGCGAGTACGACAGTTCCTAGGTTGGCAATACCGATAGCGAACATTCGAGTGAATGCAAGGCAATGCTATAAATACAAGCTGCATCGACACCGCGGCTTACTCCAGCCCATTGTTGAGGAGCCACGATGCACGCGCACAGGGTAAATCTTATGTAAATTCGCTCTCGTTTAAGTAATACCGTTT
The DNA here is from genome assembly GCA_963854515.1 of Pandemis heparana. Classification (NCBI taxonomy): domain Eukaryota; kingdom Metazoa; phylum Arthropoda; class Insecta; order Lepidoptera; family Tortricidae; genus Pandemis; species Pandemis heparana. The sequence continues at coordinate 6,560,442 of OY978026.1, read as the reverse complement.
CGTTAAGGGTCGGCGTACATTGCCTACAATTTCTGACAGAAATCCTCCACCCTTTGTCTTTTACATGCGTCCGACCAGTGTGTCGTATTCCGAAACAAACGGCTATATTAAAAGCACTGTTTTTTTTTGTGTATATATTTTTTTACTTTAAAGTATCGTGTGGTTAGCTTAAGACTTTGGTTTGAACCCAAATAGGTACAACTCAAATTATTCATATTTTATGCAGCACACCATTAAAAAAGACCTATAGGAACCTAACTACGCTCTGTTGTATAATCTAACTACTTCATCCACAGCTGCTCCTTCTTCTGCCAATGGCCGCCATGGGCATCATAGTGACGGATCCGCCACCTACCGGCGACGAGTACAAATACTCGTACGACATCGAAGACCCGAGCACAGGCGACACCAAGAGCCAGCACGAGGTGCGGCGCGGGGACGTCGTCAGCGGCGCCTACTCCGTCGTCGACCCCGACGGGACGCGGCGCACCGTCAAATACACCGCCGACCCCACACACGGCTTCACGGCCTTCATCCACAACGAGCCAGTACTACCTAAATCTGTACAATATAACTCTTATCAAGACAACTATCAAGTTGCAAAACAGCCACTTAGACCGGTCGTACACGGCCTGTATCCTAAACCGAATTATGAAGCGCCGGCCTTCTTTTTCACTCCCGCTAACGAAATTAATTCTGATCGTGAGATATTTGCGCAAGGACAGTACTTCAAGCCGAATTCCGATAAGAGATATTAATTCGATTTAGTTTAGAACGGCAAGGTAAGATATCGAACGGACTGCTCTAGTATTTTCTTAGTGCACGTAGAGCACCATGTCCACAGTCCGCTCGATGTATTCAGATGTAAACTTTAATTTAACTGTCATATATGTGTGTACTAAATACTCATAACTGTTAACTGTTAACGTTTTCCTATGATTGTGATATTAGCAAGTTTGTTATCGGTCGATAGTCCTAGTTTTAGTCCGTTGACTGGTTGTAAAAGAGGATCTAATAAAGCTGTATTAGTTGTAGTTATTTTTATTTCCGGTTATAAATGTGTCACACAAGGATAAATAGACCAAGTTCCTGTTTAACTGTTGTTACGACGCCTGATGTAAAAAGCTTAATGTGCGGCCAGCCATATGCTGTAGGTACCGTTTTGGTACGACCATACATACATACCTATGTCTAAAGCTTGAATTTATTACTGTACCTAGTGAGTAAAGTGAGATGGGCTAGCTGATAGCATTTTTTTATTTCACGACCTAGCCATTTAATTTAAGTAACGAAATTACGGGCATAATCTGTGACTGATACACTAATAAAGGGAATGCCCGTGACTAGTTTATGTTACGAGTTCGTGTATAAACATAATTAAACTAAACTAAACTATAAAATTTTAAACTCGTTTTAGTATAACTAAGCCATCCAATACAGTACAACAAGGGGTTTGTCATTATTCATTATTTCACAAAAAACATTTCACAAACTCATCTTTTAGCAAACCTTTAAAATTGACGCAAATAATATAACTTTTCGAAAATGCTATACTAACCTAACTTAATGTAACGTAAGCCAAGCCAAGTTACGTTTTTTAACACTTATTCTTCACAAGTAGGTATACATACTTGGCGTAAATCATATTGACCGTGTTTTGTGTGGAGAAGATAGACCTCACTAGTCAACACTCGAAATAGGTACCACACAGTATAATTTATCCCATTCAGTGTTAAATAAGTTGTTAAGTAATGGTCGTAATGCCAGGCTAACAGCATGAGCGTAATCAAGCAGTAATGGCAGTAATTGTTCTGATTGTGAACAGTTCCGGCGCGATGTGGTGCAGCGACCGCGCTAGTTCAAGGTCGACGCGACGTGGGCGAACGGTAACTTGTCCTATTTAATATTAAGCTTCTATCAAAAATGTAATTTTTAATACAAGCTTTTTTGCTGACTATACTTGCATTGTGATCCATCCTACATATGTGTACCAAATTTCAAGTCAATCGGACCACCCGTTGAAGAGTTCCGTCCTGCGGAAACAATCCTGGCAGGGTCACCGGAACTCTACTACCATTATTGTATTGTCATCCGACTTACCCAAGTAGGTATGCAAAATTTCACCTCAATCGGTTGAAGATATCTGTTTAAAAATTGAGTCGCAGGACTCCACCCGGACAAACATACATACATTACGTTCTTACATACAATGCAAGTTAAATAAAAGCTTGCAAAACCAATAATATCCCCTACAGTCTAGTCACTTGGATAAAAAAAATTAATAACTAAAGAAAGAAAGAAAGAAGACATTTATTCATTTTGCAAGACACACAAATATAAACAAATACAAATATAAGAGCATGTGTGTATAACTCGAACTTGTTCGTGGTAACGTCTCAAATACTATTGGCAAACTACTCAGGCCATGTACTCCGAAATTCGATTTTCGAGTTCGTTTCCTGCCGTTCCGCTCATACTAATGGCCATTAGTTTGAGAATGAGAGGGATGGTTTTATACGAACTTCGAATATCGAATTTCGGAGTAGCCCCCTTGGGCCTCTGTTCAGCGCTGTGCCGGGCTACCGGCGCACTTCCTTTCGTTCGGCAATCATTCGTCGGGGAACACTAGCACAGATTTTATATAGGTAAGTAAGTACTTATATCACATAGCCAGCGGAAACACAGCTTAATAGAAAGCTTCCAAGACCGAGGTTATTCTTTAGTTAGATTATAAGTAGTGGTTGGGTAGTGTAGTAAGTATCCTTGTCATTTCTCGTCGCCATACCGACGCTAAACACACACAAGATTAAGACAGAGCTAGATAAAGCGACCCTTCAATAGCCTTAGCCTGGTACTAGGGTACGTCATCCAAGTATACTAATGTAACCGCCTTACCCGGGGCTTATTAGAATTGAATAAAAGCACCACCGTAAGTCGTGTCCATATTAAAGCTAAGAATATTTGGCCAAATAATACATGTGATCGTCTAGTTAATAAAATAATAAAGTAGGACCCTCTTTAACGTTGTGTTAATTTTTATGCCGTACGAATTTATCGCTTGTGGAATATCAACGAATAAGTAATACGAAGTTAAACAATTCGCGAAAGTAATGGTATCCGTTTAATAACCTAACGTAAGTTAATGACGAGTTGTGTATAGTTAAAGTGTAGGTGCGGTTAATAGCTCGAAGTCTGTAGAGATGACCGTCGCTCTGCTTCCTGTCGTAAGACAACGATGAACCTAGGAAAAACCCGAACACAAAGGGACACTTGGATAAGACCTTTTAAGTCGAATGGGAAATTCCTAACCAATTGGAAAATATCTAGGCCTCCCAGCTCACCTTAATAGCCTAGCCCGCACATAGATCGTTAGAAGGCTTCCTCATATGCCCCGATCTCACATGTGCCCGACAAAACCGTTGAACGAACCTACTGCCTTGAAATTCTAATCTCAATCAAACCGTCACGCTATGCTCACAAAGTCACAACGCTCATTCACGGGATAGAATATCGTGCAAGTTACGCTCAACGTTTCATGCTGGAATTTAAGCTCACATACATGCTTGAATTTATGCGGAATTTACGCTTCCCTAACTGCGAAAGCTGCCGCGGGTGTGTCCGATTCAAGAGCTAGAGGGTGTTGACGAGTTGTGCAAGGGATCTGAATACCACTTGAATGCGTATAAGAATCACTGTATCTGTGGCCCCTCCAAGGATACAATAGCTCTAACCAGTCTCTACACACGACGCGATACGGTCAGGGATCAAAAGGCCGAGACGCTGCACCCTCTAGGGCCACTAGCAAAAATTATAAACACTCAAATGACTCAGGCTTGTATGAGTACCTAATGCATGTGAAGGATCCAAGTTAGGCGGCAGACGACGTGTGCAACCTAGAAATGGACCCTAGTCCTTGACGTACTGCTTTCCGGTCACCCAGGAGATAATCTCAGCCAAGCACCTTCCGGCAGGTGTGTCAGCTAGTGAGTGTGTTGACAAAAAAATAAGGAACCGCGTGGTGTGTACCTAGGGCATGCTGTGACAGGGAACGTCTAAGATCGTCCGCTTGGGAGCGGATTACCTAGGCCAATGACACGTGTGCTGTTGTACAGTGTAAGGTAGTTGTGCCTGTGTAGTGTAAAAGACAGACCTACTTTGTTCTCTAGATTGGCACGGACTAGAAACAAGGAAGCGGTACTACGTGTGACACTGTATTCCAATGAAACTCAGGGTTGAGTGTGGCGTAGTTGGTAGATATGTGAGTTAGATGACTCTCTCCATCATTTCATTGAAATCCACAGTGACACTTATAAACTAATCAAAATACTTAAGGTAGAATTGCAAGTGCATCATCAAGTTATAAGTTCACTCTCATGCGGTCAACCTTCCACTCTTCAAAATAATTTTATAATTGTAGCGCTGCCTCACGAAGACTATCGTAACACGCCGAAACAAATGACTATCAAACAATACAAAATGAAACAATATTCGAACCCTACTTTTATAAGGACCAAGATGTCGCCTTACGCCCCGACGCTGCTAGAAGGGAAAGTATTTCAGTGACTTTAGGTTGTTTGATGGTTAATTCGTTCAAACGGGAATAGTTAATTCAATGACTAACAAGATTAAATATCCGATCCCTACTTACACTCTCTAACGGAGAGGAAACGTCTGCGTACGTGGTAAATAAAGAGGATACGAAATTACGTTCATAAAGAATCCGATAAACCAATGATAAGGTAAACAACAAAAGACATCGATACGCGTTGGCGTAGCCAATCTAGCTTAGACTTAGCTGCCACTACTCGTCCTTAGTAGTATTAGTCTTCGACCGCTCTACTCCAAAATGCGCCTAGTGATGTCTCCGCTGGCTGCATTCGCGCCCCGATGATTGTAGTCCCGCCTGGAGGTCGAGCCGCGCTCGATCGTGAATCGTACTCGCGAAACGCAACTCAATGTTTTCTCACTCTCACGATATCTACACTCAAAGTCCGTATGTTCACATTCACACTCGCGCTAAAGAACTCAAAGTTAAAACTGCTCAAGTCTCAAGGGAAAGGTACCGACCGCGTCCCGAGGAAAAGCAAAATCGAAAAAGCCCTGTCTTGCGGTCGACCCCGCAGTTTTGTTAACACTCCGTTACCCCCTCTACTCACCTAGAAAGCTGCCCGGAAGGGATGTTAATTTTTTGTGACTGTACTTTTCTAATTTCTAACAAAAGCCTCAGTAATAACTATTTCGGTGGAAACAATAAACCATGCCCCTAGGATCCGCTGCCTTCGACTGCAATAAAAAAAATTGACCGGCGCACGCACATCTGGTGTCTAGACACAGAAAGTTCAGGCCTATTCCAAAATTTCCGTGTAACGTTATGAATTTATGACGGTGTTTCTATTGTCTTGTTAAAATAACAAATCTTACGAACAAGTCAAATGAGGGTCCTTTGCAATACTTAAATTGAAAGTAATGGCTCAATTTCTATTACTTAGTTTTTACGAAGACACGAAACGTGAGAACCCTACACATCTGTTATTGGTGAAATTCTCTTAACTGACAAAATTACTTTATTGGTCCGCTTTGAGATTCCCGACAGCGGTAGTAATAAAGTACGCGGCAATCATCTTAACATATTTAAGAAAAAAAAAAATACCACGTAACATAACATATAACTCGATTTACTGTCACGGAGGAACTGCCGTTACACTAAGAAGCTGGATATCGAAGCTCTTGCTTCCCTGGCTACCCGAGCCAGCTTATAAGCTATATCAAACTATAATAAAAGCCCATGTCAAAGAATAAATATAAATATTACTAAGCAACAGCGACGGTTAGAAGAGGAGCGGCGCGACGGGGCACAGCTCGAACCAGTAGCCGCAGGCGCAGCGCTTGGGCTCGCCCTGGTGCAGCCACATCCACTCGACGTGGTTGGTCCACTCGTTGCACTTGCAGCCGACGAGCCGCTGGCTGAACGCGCTCGGCATCAGGTTCGGCCGCTCACGAGTGCCCGGCCCTGTCACACCAAAATATAAGAGATATATAAGAATTATTCAGGAATGTGTCAGAAATGAAGAAGCAGGGATATTTTTTTTATTTTTTTTATACGCACAAAACACAATATAGGCACACTCTGAACACAAACTACATTGGTATGATAACACACAAATCATTAAATTGAGCACACAACGCATCATGAGACACAATATACAGCACGTTAGGGTAGGTTAGGTTAGTTTGGCTTTTAGTTTTAGTTTCCGCTTTAGTTGCAGCCACCCTGGCCAGAAGGACCAGGCTGAAAACCAGCACTGGAAATTATCTCCAGCATGTGCTGAGCCCGGTACTGCGGTACCCATTGCCAAGCGGTCGGAGTTTAGGTTAAGTTTAAATATTATTATTATTTTTTAAGTTTTCTTTTAATTGTATTTACCTATACTCACGTTTGTTGGCAATAAAAGGTTTCTTATTTTATTTTTATTTTATTTATTTTTAATGTTTCAGCAGGTCGTTAGGTTAGTTTAGTTCAGCTATACTCAACCTGCGGCCCGTCCAGCCTTATTGGTTGGCCCGCCTAGAACAACCCCTTTCGGAGCCTACCCCTAAGTAATTTTTGCTTGTGGCCCGCGACACTATGAGTAAAAAGTGTAATTGTGGCCCGTATATAAAAAGGCTGAGTACATAGATAACTACCACTGGTTTAGCTAAACGCTCCCGTAAAGGTTCTTTTGTTAAAGCCAAAATTAAGTCACCCGTTTGACTTGTTATATTTTTAACATCGGCAATGGAATCATTTTTATTTGTCAACCACTAATACCACTATCAAAAAATCTTGTAAACATTTACATGGATTTTCAGTAAATAACCCAACCACCTGCTGAAGTATTGTTGATTTATTTTAAAACACAGTGTAGTAGTATTTAGACAAAGAGAAGAATCCGTCCGAGATGTGAAGCATTTGCGTTTTTAGCGAACACTCCCGTGCTCGAGTCGATTCTTGATTGTTAATATGTAAGAGTAGTAAAACTAGTATTACATAAAATTTTAAATCAGGGAGCATAGTGCATAAAAATATCACAAAAACTGTAATAAACAAATAAATAAGATAAAATAAAAATTGTTTATTTCAGACATTAAAATCCATATTTTTTTAATAAAACATAACAAGAAAAGAAAGAACCTTATATGACTATGTTAGTATATGCATCGTTATTTAAATGCAGTTCGGACCAGTGCGTGGTAATGACACTCCATCCTGCTAGCCAAAACGTCCTGGAGACTGTTGCCGCTGCCGCGCAGGCGCTACAGTGCCGTGGCGCATCGCTTGCGCAGCGTCGTCGCGTGGAAGTGGAACCCGTCAACGCGCGCGTCCGCGAACATGCCCGACGCGCTGCGTAAGGGCGGCAGCCGCAACAGAACCCTGAACGCGTTGTTGTACTGAGCCCGAAGAGCATTAAGCGATCGTAATGGTGGAACGGGAAGAGTGTACTTTGAAATACCTTTATAAGTTTATAGAAACATGTTACATTCTTGTACGACTTTAAACAAATAGGCGACCTGTGCGTGCTCTACCCAAGGCTGCATGTAATTCGTTTCTGATCATTCTAAATTTGGTTACCTCTCTTAACACATATTATGCGGAAGGGGTCACAGTCGCCGGCTAAATGGGCCAGCAGCTCGCGCTTCTCGTTTCCAGTCACGTGGTCTAACGGGTCTAAGAATGAGCCGTACGTGCGCGCGTCGCTGGGTCGCGGCAACGCGCGGCGTCGCAGCGGCAACGCCTGGCGCCATAAAGGCAGCGCTCGATGCCACGGCATGCCCTGCCCGACAGTCAAAAACTTCCATAAGCAGTGACAGTGTTACGATTTAACACTAGAGATTGGATCTAGACAATAGGTGTATCGCAAGCGTTTCCCGTTAAAGTTACTTAATCCATGGTCATGGATTATGTCTGCATACCTATAATATTTAGGTATAATTTTATCTAGTTTCTTTGTGTTGTTTTGTTGTAACAATTCAAAAAGCAAGATTCTTCTGGAAATTAAGGCACTAACCCTATGGGCTACTGACGCATCGTCCGCTCAATATCAATACTTACGTGTTATTGTCGAGGAACTTAAATTATTCTCTTTCCGTAACGTAAATACTTTACAATTTTTTATAAAATTACCTATTTGCTTTTATTACGTTGTTATAAACAAAGACTTGACAGTAGTGACATGAACGTCAGCGAAAACCGGGTTGTCGGGCCATTTTCTATTCTGAATTCGAAATCCCTACGCGTTTCAAATACTTGTTGGCACTTTGTAAAAAGTTGTAAACTTGCAATGGGAAGGCTGGGAAGTGGGAACCACATACAGCTAAACTTAAACCAAGGCTAAACCTGAAAACTCACTAGCCGCTTCGTACCTAATACCTACTTAAAAACAGATATCGGCTACTATCCATCAAAAAATATGTGAACCAAAAACACGCGTTGTCAATTCCCGAATAGTCTACGATGGGATTTAGTAATACCTATATGCTTGGATATATTTATTCCATTTATTATAGTGTAAACGCATTGGATATATTTATCTAACGAAAACTTGTAAATACCATGCACTGCAACTCGTTTGATACGACAAGGTATAATTAACTGTCCCCAAAAAATATGATTACATCAGTGAACAAAAATGACGGCGCAAGGACGAGCCGCCCAAAGAAAGCCGCCCGCCACGCAAGTGAACTTTGCATGCTCGAAATCAATCAAAGCCTGTTTGTTCTCATTCAAATATAATACGGACCAATTCAGTAGACCAGCTCACAGAGAAGAGGTTCATATTGAGATGTTCATATTGAGCAACTCTCAAAAGTAACCGGTTTATATGAACTCGTAAAGCGCTGCTACAATGCTATAATGCAACGCCTGAGGCGGTCGGGAGGCGTATAAAAAGTTCGCGAGATTCAATTGAGGCACATTCAATTTGTGGTATACTCACAGTGAAGTCATATCATCTTTCCCAAAATGGCTTTCAAGGTACGACTGAGCTTTTAGATTAAAGATAATTTAGCAATAACGGTGTAGGAACTGTCAAGGTCTATAATCCTAAACTAAACTACCTTCCAATTCATCGCAGTTCTCACCATAACTATACATACTTACTTAATTTATTTTTGCTTTAAATACCAGGAACTCTTTCCAAGGTAACTCCTCCCGAAATTAACGATATTACCACGAGGGACACATTTTTTTCAATAATGTACTTTAGGCCTCAATTTTACCACTTATTATTTTACCGTCTCATAATATTCCCTTACAGCTTTATTTTTTCCTGAATGTCCCTTTCTTAATAATAAACTATTTCCATGTATACGCCCACAATCATCCTAAACGTGGCCTTTAGATTTTGTTACCATAGGCTCTGTCTACCCCGTAAGGGATATAGAAGTGATTTGAGTGTGTAAATAAAAACTGTCACAAAGATAAAAGACACAGCCAATAGATCGGTAGCCTTAGCTCTAGTCCACACTTGTAGTCGCTCACAGTTTACAAGAGTTCCATCTAGTCTATTTAATACTAATGAAAATCTTTTTTGTTTTAGCTGGTAGTGCTGGTGTGCGCGATCGCGTCAGTCCGCGCGGGAGTGGTTGCCCCCGCCGTGTACTCGCACGCGGCGCCGCTCGCGTACGCGGCGCCCGCGCCGGTCGTTCACGCCGCCCCAGTAGCCTACCACGCCCCCATCGCCAAGGTCGCCGTCGAAGAAGTCAACACGCACCCACAGTACAGCTTCGCTTACGACGTGCAGGACGGGCTCACCGGGGACTCCAAGACCCAGCACGAGACCCGGGACGGCGACGTTGTGCACGGATCTTACTCCGTTGTAGACCCTGATGGCACCAAGCGCACCGTGGAATACACCGCTGACGATCACAATGGTTTCAACGCTGTTGTGCACAAGGAGCCTCTCGCCGTGAAAGTGGCCGCGCCCGTTGTCGCTAAGGTTGCCGCTCCAGTCGCTTACCACGCTGCTCCTGTTGCCTACCACGCCCCCGCTCCTGTGGTCGCTAAGGTTGCTGCTCCAGTCGCGTACCAAGCCGCGCCAGTTGCCTACCACGCCGCACCAGCTGTCCACGCCGCCCCAGTAGCCTACCACGCTGCCCCCGTGTACCACCACTAAATTCGCAACAACTGCTAGTCATTATCATAATCATCCAGTGAAATTTTATTTATTGTTTAATGCAACCATGACATGAAAATAAAAGGTCATTTTTAAATTTGGTTTATTTTATTTACTTGTTGGTATACTCAATCAATTAATGTATACACCGGTAAAAACCACCCCTTGGATGGGTATTATGTAAGTTTCTTACTATCTGATAATGTGGTTTGCTTTGCGCTACAAGAATAAGCAAAGTTTGAGAGTTTGGGAAAATCTCAACAACAATAACACTATTAATAAGTTAAAGCATAATTTGTAAATGTGATAAAGTCCGATGGTTATTATTTTCTGCATCATAAGTTAGTAGCATTTAAATAAATTCGAGTCCGTAATTATACGGCTGCAGTAATCTTAATAGTTACGCTCTGTAAAGTACACTTCTTTACAAAACCAAACAGCTTTTGGATTAAACTAATTCACCATTTCTAACTTCTTTGAACTGGCGCCTGTAGGCTTATTGTCTAACTCGCTCGCAATCGCCATCGTGTTCATTTAGACAGTTCATGTATGGGCTGACAATTGGCATCGGAATCAGCTAGCTGTCACATTCATACAAGAACTGTCAAAATGAACACGATGGCGATTGCGAGCGAGTTAGACAATAAGCCAGCTGATTTTTGTTTAGCACTGAGCTATTCAATAAAATTTAAAACAAAAGAGATCCTGACTACTTGGGCAATAAAATGCGTTTTCCCAGAGATGACACATAGTGTGAGTTGCACTAAGTTATATTACCTACTTTATATAGGTCCCGAAAACCCCTTTATTAATCAACTAGCTGTTGCCTGCGACTTCGTCTGCAAAGAATTCGTTTAACGCTATCCCGCGGGAATTTTTCGGGATAAACAAGCATATAAATTATATAAATTATTTCATTTCATTTCATTTTAAAAAGTAGCCTATGTGCTATTCCAGACTTTTCTCTATCTATGTGCCGAATTTCATCCAGATTCGTTGATCCGTTCTGGCGTGATTGAGTAACAAACAAACATACACCCATCCATCCATCCATCCATACTTTCGCATTAAATAATATTAGTTAGATAGTAGCAGGTCCTAGAGGTAAATAAGTAAAATTTAATTGTTTTAAAATAATTTACCTTTTGAAGAGCATTATTAATTCTGGGTTGCACGCACAAATTAATTAATTTAACATGCATTGTGTTCAAGGGCTCTATTGTGATATCATGATGCATATATGTATGATGCATGAACAACGACAATGGACCCACGCCCGTGTCTGGAATGCTCAGATTGGAAGAGCTTTTAGTATCTCTATCTCTCTCGTTATCTCTATATCAAGTACCACCAATGATGTCCTCTACGCATTTTAAATTTTAACTTCCATAAAGAATGAATCCCACGTCTACGAGTATGCCCGGCACTGAACAGTTATAGGTTATGGGTATAGAACTCCTCCACTGCGCTACCCTGCTGAAGAATATGGTGTAGCTGGAAAAAAAAGGTAGAACTTTGGTGCAAAGGTGCAAAGCAAGGCAAGCGATTCGTATTATGCAGTTAGAACGATAGGCGCATTTCCTGGCCAGAATTCGGCCAAGTGCGAGTGTGACTACGGAATTGCTTACAATATATATACAATACTAGCTTTTGCCCGCGACTTCGTCCGCGTAGACTTCATTTATTGACAAAAGTCACATATTGCTATGCATATTTGAACAGGCACTTAGCACCCCTACTCTGACATTTAATTGGTATTTTTTTTATAATAAGCGATATTAAATCCCATGAGAATGTTGAAAATCCCTCCTTATTGCACCTCTATGATACTGAAGCAATATTTATATAGGTACGTTGCGACTCTAGGCAGCTGCGATTTTCGACATGTTCATCGCTATGCCGCGGGAACTGTGCAATTTTCTGGGATAAAAAGTAGCCTATAACCTGGCCGGTGATTTTCTCAACAGATTAGTAAAGTTTCCAACAAAATCTGTTCAGCCGTTTTCACGTGATGCGCGCACAAATATACAGACAAACAGATAAACAGACAAAAATTCTAAAAACTGTTGAAACGAGTTCTGATATCGATTCTAAGTATCCCCAGCCTATTTTTTTTCAATATCTTCCATGTACATACTTTCGACCTTCGTCAGCTTTATTATATGTATATTGATACCTACCTAGGTACTTAAAATGTACAACGGTAGAACCACAGGGTAGAACGGCGCTTACGCTTTTCTTTTGTTTCTTATCCAAAATGTATCCAATGTACATTGAGGTTAGAATTTCGTTTACCAAATAGGACAGTTAAGAATGAAAAGACCTTACGTATAAAGTGTTTTGTCTTGAATGACTGACGGATCAACGCACATCTTAAACCGCTGGTCGTAGAGACCTGAAACTGGAGGGTGAGTTCTTTGTATGACGTAGGCATCCGATAAGAAAAGATTTTCCGAAATTCTACCTCTAAGGGTGATTTCAATGACGACCATTTCATTGTGAAGAATAACTATTTTAACGAGCAGTTTCCACACGTACTAAATCTGACTTTAGTGAGCTAAGGCAGTCAAACAGTATAAAAACGTGCGTAAGTATAATTTAGTTTTAAGATAAAACTGTCCTAATACGGACATTAAAATCACATCAGATCTATGCGATGAGAATGATAATAATATGAAAACATGTCGTTGCGATGGGATAGCCAGCGATAGAAGGCAAAAAATAATGCACAGTTAAAATATTTAAACGGTTTACTTATACTTTGTTACAAAACGAACGCTTAGAAAGTTTAATTACACTCTATTAAAAATAATGATGCGTTTTGTTCGATACAACAGTGAATTTCATAACGCTTGGCCCGTACTCAAGTAAACGCCCGAATTTTCCGCCATTGACAAATTGCAGCTCATTTCCAATTGCGTGCACATTCATAGTGATGCGCACACATAATACTAAGTGCGAACTTGAGCTGGTGTCTGGTGTCACAACGGCTGCCGGTATATATACTGAGCCGGACTCTTCGGGATCATAGTCGCACTTGACTGCACTCGAGATATCATCATCTGGAACAATGGCCTTTAAGGTAATTTTGTCTACTGGCGCATCTTTTATATTTACTTTGTTCTTTGAATTTGATTGACCGTCTAATACCAAATTATATCTCTGATACCAAGTTCAAATCAAAATGTTTCATTCCTGGTCCTGGGCTAGCGAGATTTGATCAGTATTTGCAAAGTTTGGAAAACTTAGGTAGTACCTATATAACTAAATCGATTTTTCGGACCAAAAACCTTTGTAAAGCAAATTTTATCGAAATTGTTAGATACATTTTCAAGATCTCAAAACATAGGAACATTGTACAAATATTGATCGTTCAATAGTGTAGGATAATTACTTTTAATCAACACCTAACTAACCGTTTTGTCAAGTTCCTCTTATATCTCTTAACTCTTTTATGTTATGTTAAACCTTACCTGTAGAAACTTCCAGTCGTGATGCATGGTTTCTCACTATCTCCACAAAACTATTTTATCTAGACATACTTGCATTTGTGATGTTAATGCTATTAGACCAGCCTTAACAAGAATCAGGGGCCTTACCATGACATGGCGTCTTAATGCGATTCGATTCCGAACCAAAGTTGGATCGATCGCTGTCAGATCCATACTGAAACCTAAGGAATCTGAATTTAATAGCATTAAGGGTGTTATCACACCAATCGATCGATCATCGATCGATGGTAGAATGGAACAGTCGACGTCGATCGTTAGAAGCTCTAGTAGAAACTATTGATCGACGTCGACTGTTCCATTCTATCATCGATTGATGATCGATCGATTGGTGTGGTAACACTCTAACCCCCTTATTCATAAACGCTCTATAGGCTTCTGCTAACTTAGCAATCGTTTGTCCTTATCTGTGAAAGGTAAATGTCGAAGTGACAGATAAGGACAAACGATTGCTAAGTTAGCAGAAGCCTACAGAGCGTTTATGAATAAGGGGGTAAGACGTCATCGTAAGGCCCCAGTAGGTATACTAAGTATAGGTGAAAAACTTAAGTAAGTGACCTGTGCGAATAGACAAATTGACGTTCCAAATTAGAAAAATGACTTAAGTCCCATATCAGTTCTGTACACTACTACATACAACAGGTCATTTACTTAAGTTTTTCATCTACCTATCTATAGTATTGTTTATGTTATGAGCAATTCCAGTGAAGCCCTTTCAGCTTTTATTTTGTTGACCATAATTGTTAATCAGTAATCACATTCGCTACAAGGAATATGGGTGGCTAAAACAGAAAAATTACGTTTCGTGATACATGAAAGCACCTTCTCAAAGTGTCAACTCATTGGAAACGAACAACATGGCGATCTCTCTGAAATAGTTTCGAATATGTATAGTCACCGTCGAAAAAGTCATCGACTCGACACCATCTGTCAATTTATAATTAATTTATTTAGAAAACAATGCTTAGCTTCAGTAAAGATCTCATTTGGATGCGTGCGGCGTCTGCGTCGTCCTTGACGGCCGGTATCCTCAGCTTGTTAGTAATTTCTCCGCGCGGCGCTTGCGCAACTGCTCTAGTCTCGCCCTCGCTAAACCGTGTCACTGTTTCAAGTACAACTATTATGACTTACATTAACTTAGGTGTCACAGGTATGAGTCGAGCGGATATCGTTATTTACTTATGTACGCTAACGTGTCTATTCAGATTTTCAAGGTAGTTTGTTTGCATCGCTAATTGTTTTTGTTTTCGTTGTTAATGTTAACAATCAATTAATTTTACCTAAAATTAAAAAAGATGTACTTCAGTATACGAAAGATCTTCTTTAAGGGTGATTGCATACTTGACAAAGGCATACCCCCCGCACTACGGACCTGCGTGTCGCTTAATTTCTTCATTTTTTTTTTCATATGTCTCGGTATATGTAGATATATTGATAATAATAATATTTTTGATGTTAATTCCTTAGTTTGTCGTCTTCACCTGCCTTGTGGCACTCGCTAAGGCTAGCGTGGCCCCTGTAGCAGTAGCGGCCCCACTAGCGGCAGCGCCGGTGGTAGCAGCAGCGCCGGTAGCGGCCCGCCTGGAGGAGTTCGACCCGCTGCCGCAGTACCGGTTCGGGTACGACGTGGCGGACTCGCTGACCGGCGACTACAAGAGCCAGACGGAGCAGCGCGACGGCGACGTGGTGCAGGGTCAGTACTCGCTCGTGGACCCCGACGGCACGCGCCGCGTGGTGGACTACGCCGCCGACCCCGTCAACGGGTTCAACGCCGTCGTGCGCAAGGAGCCGCTGGTGGCCGCCGCGCCCGCCTTCGTCGCCGAGCCCGCGGTCGTGTCGGCCCGCATCGCCGCTGCTCCCGTCGCCGCCGCTCCCGTGGCCGTCGCGCCCAGATACACGGCTGCGTACACCGCCCCGGTGGGCTATGCCGCCGCGTTCACCGCACCTGCGAGGTTCGCCGCTTACACCGCACCCGTGGCCGCTGCTTACACCGCACCTGTGGCCGCCGCTTACACCGCTCCAGTCACCAGGCTGGCCGCGTACTCCGCACCATTCCCTTACAGATACGCCGCACCCGCGAACTACGTAGCTGTTTAAGATCTTCCCAACGACGACTGATTTTTTATAACTATAATGGCCTATTAAACGTTTTTATATGACCGAATATGTTTTTTCCATTTCTATACCTACCATGTATTCATAAAATAATAAATTATGAATGAGATCTAGCGGTCGTTGAGCGATTGGTATCGACGTTAAAGTAACTAGACATTGACTCAATGATAAGCTAATGTGATGTCTTTTCGGACTACGCACCTACCTACTTTCTTGTGCTGCTTTCCACAAACGCTAGGTTAATTTGGCTGATTTATTAAGGATTTATAAAATTCATATCCACGTAGGTATATCCTCTTCTTCTTTTAGAGCACATATGTCCTTGATCTATGGTTAACACTTATATAGAATAACATGAGAGTAACAGATATTATCTATGATGTTGTCAAATATCACATCAATGATTGCTTGATGGCATGGTTTTAGAAATACTTAATTTTTTACATTTTTTTTTATATTCAGAGATATTTTACAAACATTCCATAAATCATGCAGGAGGTAAGGCAAACTTTCGGCGCGTTGACTGTATATCGGGAGCGCGGCGCTTATCTGAGACGGCTCGAACAGTTCGTAAAAGCCAAGGCTTCGTATGATGAAGCGTTTGATAACAGCCCCGACGACGTGCGCACGCTGGTCGGGCGCAGCCAGGTGTGCGCCGACGCCGCCCACCCCCAGCAGGCGTACAAGGACGCCGAGCTCGCACTCCAGCTGGCACCCTCGAGTATGAATGCGCGAAACATGCAGGCGCGAGCCATGTACGCCATGTGCGACTTCGAGCGCTCGCTCATCATGAACTACCGCGGCATCAGATCCCGACGCCAACCACCCTACTTTAAAGAGGGCATTGATGCAGGCTTAGAAACCATGCAAGACTGTATTGGAACTAATGCCGGTAATGTCATGCTGGATTTCTTACCTTTAATCAAACAAAACCAAGAGATATTTAAAGATATCCATGAACCATATACTAAGCAACACGTGTCTCGAATCCCGCGACCGAAAAAACTGGTAAAACTGACGCAAATGCAAACTAGAAAGCATGAGCTATTGGCGCGAGTGCTTGCTATGAAATACCTGGGACCCATGGCTTACGACAAGTTTTTCTTGCAAAATCTGACTAAAGATCGTTGTATTAAATCTGCGAATGCGGAAGGTAGCGTCCAGCTAAAAAAATATATTGACGAAACGCTCCGAACTTTGATGGAGCGACAAGATATGCTAAGGACTCAGAGGCCTTATTATTCTATTCAGTTAGCTGAGATGGCGGACTCTGCGTATCAAAACAAATACAAGAAGGCAGTCTTGATAAAAGAGCGTCAAGTTGGCGCACGCACCGCTGAGGCCCTTTTGAAACAATTGGATCAGAGCCTGCGGGATAAACGAATCATGGACTTGATAATACAAGCCGAGCGAACTCAACGGTTCCTCGATACCAAAACACCCCGCACGCTTCCCGACAAGGAATCGTATACAGATCGACTGTACAGAGCTGTTGGGGACGGTTATCTATGCCAGCATCGTATGTCATACACTCTGAGCGAACAGGGAAATAGACGTCGTGTCGCATTCCTTATGGGCTTACCGATTGGACGACCAAAATCCTTTGATTCAGTTATAGCGAGATATCCGTACAAATTTGTCGATATAAAGCAGGCTACTCAAAAAATAACAGCGTCATTAGAAATGTGTGAGAACGCTACAATGAAATGTTGGCTACAATATGAATTGGCTAGGCTGCTTTGTTCACAGAAGAATTATGCACTCACTAAATTCTATGCGAAACGTTGTCAAAGAGACGCTCAAGAAATTGGAAACCCAGCGTGGTGGTTAAACGGATGTTTTATTCTCATGAGCGGGGACATGCAGCAAGGCAATGCAAACGAGGTGCGCATTCAGGTCGAAGAAGCATACGAATGGGCGAAGAAAGTGCAGGATGCGGAGCAGGTTATGGCGTTCCTTTATAAATGCGAAGTGATAGCGTCGGAAGCGACGTCATCGGATGAGCGTAAGGCGACCGTGCAACGTGAGAAGCAGATTCTGAAGATTATGGATGAGACGTCTAAAGTGGACACGCAGGTGCTGTTCAAGCGCATGTCGAACGTGCCGACGGGCCGGCGCTTCTCAGTGCTACCGCTCAAGGCGGGTCCCGGCGAGCAGCAGCCCAACCGCCGGCGTCGGCGCCAGCGCGGCCTCTCGGTCATCCCGGGCGAGGAGGCGGGCTTGCCAGCACCTCCCAAATCTTCAGTATTTGGTTACCAACTTTTTGATATTTAATTACCTACAGTCGCCATCAGATATATCGTAGCGGGCGAGTTCCTCAAATATTTCGGAGCAGCATTAGGTAAATTTCAATCTTAGATACTTAATAAGGTTAATAACATCAGACAGAATACACAATTTGTCATAAATATAGAGCAGCGACTTTGCAATAAATTAGGAACGAATATATGTAACGAATTAATTGAAATTTAATGCTGCTTCGAAATATTTGGGTACCTCGCCCGCTACGATTATATCTGATGTCGACTGTATGTTTTTTCTAACGCTTTACAATTACAGTACTTTTAATCTACTTCCATTGTGTTTATTATTTCATCACACAATACGCCCGCTTACTCTAAAAAACGTCGCATCGCAACAAGATTGAGTTGAGTAGGTATCTAATATTCCGAGGTCTGTGGAGTAAACTATCGATCGTGTTGTTCAAACTGGCGTCCTGGTGAAAAGCGGGCTTACTCTGTCATCTTACTTCTTTTCTTTTCTAGTGTAAAAGGAGTTCAGCTTCCTTCTTTCTTCTTCTTTTATTAATATGGCCTCTTTGATGGCCTCCATCGATCGATGCGATGATTTCGCCAATGTGCAAGTAATAAATACAGTATTAAAAAATCTAGTGACAAAAATATCGGTAACGTTGTACGGTAGAACACGATCAAAAGACCTCTCCCCCCTGTCGGGCAACGCAAAATTAGCCAACGGATAATGATATCCCTCGAAGACCGCCAAAAAATCACTAATCAAATCAAAAATCATTAATCGATGCCCAGGGTTCACCGGACCACGCACTGCTCTTCCCCTCGGAGGGATCCAAAAACGAACCACAGCTCCTGACTACACGCGGAGGTAGCCCGACTCGCACCCCTTTTCCTTCTTTCAAAATGATAGAACATGAAATGACACATTTTTTTGAATGTCTGTCAAATGTCAAATCGATACGAAAATATTTTTTAAGTACTTACATAAGTTAGAAGTCTCATTTTAATTTTTAAACATGAACATGATTTTTTTTAAATATTACTCGTCGTTATAATAATCAAAACACATAGTTACTAAGTGTTTGCGTTTGAGTCTTAAAATGGAAGTACCACAGAAGGAGCTCTACGGGGCACTGCAAGTTTACCGTGAACGAGGTGCATTCCTGCGGCGTCTGGAACAGTTTGAGAAGGCAAAGGAGTCTTACGATGAGGCTTTCAAGACGGGTCCCGACGACGTGCGCCTGCTCATGGGCCGCAGCCAGGTGTGCGCAGACGCCGTGCAGCCCGTGCAGGCCTACTCCGACGCAGAGATCGCGCTCAAACTCGAGCCCTCTAACATGACGGCCCGCAACATGCAAGCCCGAGCATTGTACACTATGTCGGACTTCGAGAGATCTGTCGTTATGAACTTTCGTGGACTCAGGGTTCGTCGTCAACCACCCTACTTCACAGAAGGCATCGCTCAGTGTCTAGAAACGATCCAAGACTGTATCGGAATAAATGCTGGTTCCGTAATGATGGACTTTCTGCCTATCATCAAAAGAGTGGAAGCTGCTCGCCCACCTATTGATGAAAATGAACCACAGAAGCGCTTACACAACTGTCGTATTCCCCGTCCTGTAAAGAAAAAGAAAATCACCCAAGAACAGGCGCGAAGACAATTGACTTTGGCGAGGGTGCTCGCTATGAAATATCTCGGTCCCACTGCATACGATAAATTCTTCCTTCAGGATCTCACGTTGGATCGCCGTATCCAATCGGCTAACGACAAGGGTAGCCAAGAACTTAAGAAGCTGGTTAAGGAAGCTCTCAGATCACTTTCTGAGCGTCAAGACATGCTACGCACTCAAAGACCATTCTACACTATTAAGTTAGCTGAAAAAGCAGAATCTAAGTACCAAGATAAATATAAGGAAGGCGTTCTAATGAGGGAGCGAGAGATTGGTGCACGGACTGTTGAACGTCTACTTAGGCAGTTAGAAAAGAGCATGCGGTCGAACCGCATAATGGACTTAATGGCGCAATCCGAGCGCCTGCAGATATTGTTGGACAAAAAGACTCCTCGGAACTTGCCAGATAAGGATCTTTACCTCGATCGATTGTACAAAGCAGTTGGAGAAGGATATTTGCGCCAGTACCGTCTCTCTTATAGAATGAGTGAACGCGGAAATCGACGGCGTATAGCGTTCCTCATGGGATTACCGGTCGGCAGACCAAAATCTTTCGATTCGGTTCTGGCCAATTATCCGTACAAGTTCATTGACATTAAACAAGCTACCGAAAAGGTATACGCAACTCTGGAGATGTGCGAGAATTCAACAATGCGGTGTTGGTTATTTTATGAAATGGCGAGGCTGCTATGTACCCAAAAAATATACGCTCTTGCAAAATATTATGGGAAACAGTGTCAGAGAGAAGCTCAAGAGCTTGGTAGTCCAACTTGGTGGCTTAACGGCGTTTACGCGCTTATGAGCGGTGACATGCAACAAGGAAACTCGAACGAGGTACGCATTCAAGTGGAAGAAGCATGGGAATGGTCGAAGAAGACGGCAGAGCCAGAGCAAGTACAAGCGTTCCTATTGAAGTGTGCGGAGATGGCAGCACAAGCGTCGAGCGGCGATGAACGTAAGATGATGCTGCAACGACAGCGGGACATGGTAGGTGTTATGAACGAAGAACAGCGAATCGAGACGAACGTGTTGTTCAAGCGCATGGGAACGTTGCCAGTCGGCAGACAGTTCTCAGTGGTGCCCTCGCGGAAGGGCCCGGACACGGGGCCGGAGCGTCGCAAGTACCTGCAGCGCGGCCTGACCGTGGTATCAGGTCCGGATCGGCCCGTAACCAAACCCCCACGGTCCAAAGTACTTGGTTTCCAATTATTCGATGTTTAGATTTAACTATCAAATATTTACTACTTGTAATCCGGAGATTCGTAATTGGAGGCCAGTGTCAGAGTAAATTTTTACTATCTTGGGACTGCAGGTAAGTAAATTATCTTAACTGCAGGAAATGCACTCTTGAAAATGTATCTTATTATTATTTATTAGTTATTTTTATATTAATTATTATCATATTTATTATATACTAGTCCACAATTTTTAGTTATTTTATCATTCTAATAAATAAATTTATTTTAATAAAACACTTTTTAAATACTTTAACTATAACGTACTTAGTGGAGGATTAACTACGCCGAAAAAGTGGTAAAATACAATCTTGTTTTTTTTTTCACGTAAAGTGGCGATGATTTTATTCTCTCGTTTATCCCACATTGTGGGGTGTCGTTGGGAAAGGTAGTTCAAAAATATTATGGGTGAGGGAAAAAGATTTTCGATTCAGGCGTCCGTTTGTGAAATATTAAGCTATGAAGTTCTAATTATCGTTAGAATCAAGAGTCCCCTGACCTAGTCAGCTAAGTGGTTTTATTTGGATAGGTAAAAAAATATATAGTAATAGTATATGTATTATAATATGATGAAGTTTAAAGGAAAACTATAACAGTTAGGTTGGTTTTACTATATAATTTAGTAGGTAATAGTCGACCAGCTTATAAAATATCCTCGGAGGAGTAATAAGGAAATAAAAACAAATAACCAAAAATAAAAAACCCTCCCACGCAGAAATTGCTGAACCGATTTTTACCAAACACGGCTAAGAACCACCTGCAAGGAAAAAACCAGCAAGGAAACTGGCTTTCGATTAAAAAAACCGTATCCAAATCGGTCCATCCGCTTAAGAGCTACGATTCCACAGACACATACACACACACACACACACAGACATCGACGACAAAATGATAACACCCCTATTTTTGCGTCGCGGTTTAAAAATATGTAATTATGTTGTTCATAGTATTATACGCCATGTTCTAAGCCGCCATGTGTATCCGCCTATTGTGACAGGGAACGTGGAACCCTACATACAGGTGGCCCGACACAAACTTGGCCGGTTTTTTTTTAAATACGTGGTTTTGTCAATAGTTTAGAAATTTTGCGTCTGCGTTCCTAGTCATTCCTCATCTTTCTCTTTTCTGACACTTACGTCACATACCTATAGTCCTGTACGATACGAGATCGTCAGTTAAGGGGCGGATGCTCGCGTTAGCTCATTGTAAAAGTCCCGTTAGATGGCGCTATAATCAATTTTGTCGGTTTTTTGTAGTTTTTAGAAGATTCTTAATACATTTATAGATTATCAATTAATTTGCGCACACAATTCAATACGGCCGATTTTTTGAGACTACACTCAAATGGTAATTATGCACCAATTCGGAGAATAGCTGCACAAACGCTGGTGTCATTAACGGCCTTATACAGATACTAGGTCTTAAACACACATGCAAATAGGAGGCGCTTGCTGGTGGAAAAATATTGCAACACCTTGCTAAGCTGTTAGCGTAACTTTTCACGTTATATTTACGTTTTTATATCAACTTTACTTTTACCAGAAATTTTACAAATCTATACGTGTACAAAAGTAAGTCGTGTTATTTAACTATTGATAACTTTGGAATGGCTGCACGGATTTTTATGATTTTTGATTTGTTGGCTTTCTCTCTTTCACGAATAGCCGAATATGTAATCCACTATATAAAAAATGCACTAAAAAAACTTTAATTTTTCGTATGCAGCGCCATCTCAGACCAAAACTGACTTTCGAATTTTTATTTGCCAGCTCAGCTCAGTATTATTTATATGAGTCTAGCAGATGCAAGTACGTGAATCAATGCCACCTTCAACCCTTTTTGAATAACAGGGAGTCGATTTTTTTGTACTTTGTTAGAATGAGGGCTATCGTATTTGTACTCACTAGTTGGCGCCACTGTAGAGTAAGGTATATCACATTATTCAGGATTTCTTTCAATTAATATTTAATAGCAAGCTATTTATTACCCAGTGTTGCACAGTCCCATTTATCTTCTAAATTAACTGCCATTTTATTTGCCTGCTTAATTTGGCTCCTAATTCTCAAAGCTCTTCTTTTATCTTTTAATAAACCTGCCGTATGTCTGCGATAATAATCGGAAACAATCTTAATAACACTAAAAATTCGTTATGTAAAGCCGGAATATGCAACTTGTAGGTACTACTAATTTTGCGTTTCTGTATAATACCTCACGTTACAATAGCGCCTCTAGCGGCAAATTCATATGCCGTCATTGCTAGTATGTTCAAAAGCTAGTACCTATTAGTATGTAGGAACCTGCGATTCATATTTGATATTCGCTCACACGTAGAGACATCATCATCACCATCGTCTGACATTTTATTAATACTCTTATGCATTATAACTTATAAGCGTTTCGTTTGGGGCTAGCGCCGTAAGGTAGGTATTGTCGTTTCGAGTCAGGCGCGCCTTTCGTAAATAGGTAACTTGAGAATGAGCCTGGTTGCAGCGATGAGACGAAGTCACTCGTGCTAGCCATTCGGATCCTTTCACCAAAATGCATTGCGGTATAGGTTCAGACAAAGGAAATAATTACGCATAGCGGGTAGGGACTACGTCTGAATGCTTCTTGGCCTAGGGGTTTAGTCAAGGGTTTGGTTAGATAATTTTGTTCCAGAGTTGTGAGCTGCCTTTTTTAAGTTATGTCCTTATGTCATCATAATTCATATTTATAATAATTCATCGTATAGCGCATAAAAGGAAAAAATATTATTAGATAATTATGATGACTTTGCAATAGGTAGGTACGTCAAATAAAATAATGACAACTCCAAAACAAATCTAATCCATCTGAACTCGCTTTTACTTACTATAATACTTACTTCCACAAAAGTCCAACTTCATCCGTCGATGGTTTTGATTAGCGTTACCTAGAGTGGGATAAAGCAGAGTACTACGGTGTCTAGTCCACACGCGAAAAAATAAAATTGCAGCTCGACGCGTATTATATCAGCGCTTTCCTCATGAGCCTACTCTACATATATGTTGTGCGCAACTGGTTGTGCCATTAGGAATTTCGGGTCAATAAAAATAAGAATTCTCATTTGAGATAGTAAAATTAGGTTAGGTTCATTAGGTATTTTCAAATGCCCGAAGGGCAAACTGAATAGAAATAGGAACCCCGCTGTCGACCTTACGGAGGAGTGAAATTCCTAAAAGTGCAACTAGTTGTGCATAATATAGAGTAAGGTACATGAGGAAAGCGTCATACATTTAGTCAAAAATCGTGTGCATAAAAATAAGATAAAATTTAGCTAGCATCAGCGTATCGTGCAGCTATTGCGCCTGTACTGCGTGTCGACCAGTGAACCAGAACCATATTTTTTTCGATCTTTACCCGTGATCCACATACAGGTTGTCCACCTGGTTTTTGATGGAGCTCCGCTCTGGGGCGGAGCTCCTTTTTTCTGGGTTTTGGAAGCTGGGTATTGGTTTTCCGGGTGGACAAATTAGGTGGGCCACGGGTAAGTCCCTATATTTTTCTAATTGGTATAGTAGGTAGATATTCGACTTTGTGTTTGATATCTAAAGTCGAAAAAACGTGCACGCTGCCATAGTACCTATGGCGTAATGGCTACTACGAACGAAATCATTCGACTCATCATTGTTTATCAAAGGACTCATAAGTAAATGCGCCACGCAACATGTGGTATGCGCACACAAGGGCTAATTTATCAAAGCGCTGGTAGTTAAAAAAAAGATATATTTTTCAAATAAAACTTTCAATTTGATTTGAAACCAAATACCAGTGAGATGTCACTTTTGAAATAATTTGTATCACTATTCTATTCCGTATTCATAAACATTTGACACGCTGTAACAGGTATACGAATAGTTTTATCCGTACTATGCACCGATTCCTGGGTAGTGACAAATCAAGTCCTGACACATTGTTGAACTTTTTACAGCAAATGTCTTAGTGAAGTTTCATTTTGATTGAACTGACAAGAAAATTCACTGTGCTGTTGACCGCGTTGATCGTGAAAACGTTCTACTGTAGGTTAGAAATATAGGAGCTTGGAGTAAAAGCGTTTTCAGTCAAATTTCACGAAATTTTAGTTTGATGGAGATTCAAGTCTCTTGATACCTATTGTTTTCATTTGGGCATAACTCCCTCAGAATTACATGCTTCCAGTAATGATCAAATTTATATTTTTCTATTTCTATTATGTTTTCTAAATGCGATAAGTTCTTTGAAATAACACACACTGACTAGTTATTGATAATTATGCCTAACTAATTATAATTCTGAGAGAGTTATGCTCATACAAAAACCATACCAAGATACTGAAAATTCATACTAAAATTTTGTGAGAATTAACTACCTACTGAAACTACTTTTTCCTCAAGTTTTCCTGCAGGGCTCTTTTATTGATAGTACATACATACATACTTAAATCACGTCTTTATCCCTTACGGTGTAGACAAAGCCTAAGGTAACAAGACCTAAAGGCCACGTTTAGTATGATTGTGGGCGTATAGGTGGAAAGGAGAATCAAAATGAGCGATGGGTTGCTAGCCTGTTGATTGATAGTATATACATAATACCTATGGACAAAATGATCAAACTATTGTTAGAAGGTACGAAATGGGACCCGTTGTATAGGCAGTCCCACGTATAGTCAATACCTAGGGAAATAAGACGAAAAATACAAGCATTTCCAAATACACGAGTCTCTCAATACGAAACTCAAAATATTTAATAATTTATTAAAAGATGTCACGAAATTGTAGTTTGTAGATCACGTAACATATTCAATAAATAAAATTTTACACTACAGATTATTCATAAGTTTCATAACTGAATTGCATGTGATGGAAATTTGCCACTTATTATTTATTGTTCACAAAATAATATTTTTTACATGCATACAAAAAACAATCATAACTTATTTTCCTACTTGGTATTATATAGGCTGACTTTTTTTATCACCGTCGAAAGCAACAACACGATAAATACAAGCATTATTTTTCAGTTTGGTATTAAAATATTGCAAATAGTATCATTAAATGATACCTGTCATCATTATCATCATCATCATATCAGCTGTAGGACGTCCACTGTTGGCCATAGGCCACCTTCATAGAGCTCCAGTTGCCTCGGTTGGAATCGACTTACATCCACCATGAACCTGCGACTTACGGTAGGTACCTATACGATTGTTTTACGTAAAAAACTACGTAAAAACTTGGACGGTGATATTAATATCACCCTGTATCATACAGTTTCCTTTTGCTTTACTGGTCATAGGTAATGAGAACATGAAAGACGGACGAACAGTCTTCAAGTCTTCAGAACAGGGTTGACAAAACTCCGCTGTTGGACATCTGGCATTTCACGGTCTTGATATTTTCCCTAGTTATTTTTATCTCATTATGTTATGTTATTACAAATTACGCCAATAAAAATCTACAGAATGTTTCATGTGTTTTTAAACAATTTTTTTTTATCATCACACCAGCAGTAAACTTTTTGCCCTTCTTGCACAATAATAGCAAGTAAGATACGCTCGCGTCCAGTGGAAGTTTGCTTCACTTATTTCCTGTTACTGGAGACAAAAATTACCTTCCGAATCCAATGTGAATCTGAAAAATTAACGTACAGTCAGTACTACAAAAGGATACAGACGGATGGGCAGACGAATGGATGAATAATATTTATAATGACAGACAAACAGACAGAAAGAAGGACGCACAGACAGACGGACAAACAGAAAGACAAACGGACGAACGGAATGTCGGTCATACGCACAGATAAACAGACAGACAGACAGACGGACGGACGGACGGACGGACGGACGGACGGACGGACGGACGGACGGATGAACGGACGGTTGTTCGGATGCACAGACAACAGACAGATGGACAGACGGACGGTCAAATGGACCGCTGGATGGATGGTCGGACGCATAGACAGATAGTCAAATGAACGGATGGACTGCCGGATGGATGATTGGACAAACAGACAAACAGACATGCATACATACAGACAAACAGATAGACAAGCAGACAGAAAGAAATAAAGAAAAAGTTTATTTAATACAATCACAAAAGTAGTTAAAAAACAAAAGTAGGTATATAAACGTACAAAGCTAAAAATATAAAACCTACAGATAAATAAATTGTCTCAAAATGGTCCAGAACAATGGAGAGACGGAAAGATAGACAGACAAAATAAGTCTTACTACGCTGGTTCCTTTTTTCTATTTGTTTATTTTACTTACCTCTCTTATACCTTTCTAAATGTATACAACGTACGTATAGATTTTAATTATCATTTTGACGGCAAATTCGGTATTTGGACGCCGGTCGGATACTCTGTAAAATATGTACATACATACACAAATCACGTTATCTCTTACGAGGTAGACAGAGCCTAAGGTCACGAAACCCTAAGTTCACCAAGAACAAGCATGATTGTGGGCATATAGGTGAAAAGCGGAATCAAACTAGTGATGGACTGCCATATCGCCTATAATAATGATTCCTAAGATTTTTGCATTTACCATTTGCGCGAGAAGCGAAGCAACTGGTACATTCTATGTTTTTTCTTTGCTTCCAGACCAGCATGAAAATGAGTAAAATATAGCTACCTATCTAATATGGGTAAAAAAAACTATAAACTTAGGACAGACGGACAGATAGACAGACATAGGTGGACGAATTTGAACAATATGGCCATAAAATAAACCACGATACAGCAGTAATAGATAAGCTCTTTGTGTTCCGAACACCAAAGACTGGCCAAGTGTGGGTCGGACTCGCGTACCGAGGTTTTCGTACAAATTCGGCAAGTAAATATAAAATCCACTGTTAGCAGAGCTCTGCCTCCTAACCAAAATGCAGGCGGTATGAGGTAATTTTATATTTGTTATTGACATACTTAATTAGACTCACAAAAATATTCTGTTTTTAGTATTTGATGTTAGAGCGGCAACAGAGAAACGTCATTTGTGAAAATTTCAGCTGGTGCTAAACAACCATGATAGCTGATAGCCAAATCACGGTTCATGAGATACAGCTTGGTGACAGACAGACAGACAGACATACGGACAGTGGCTTCTAAGTAAAATCTAAGGAGTGTGAGGTCATTTTACATTGGTTACTTACATAGACAGATGGACAAAAATATTCTGTTTAAGGCGGATGCTCGCGTTAGCTCATTGTAAAAGTCCCGTTAGATGGCGCTATAATCAATTTTGTTGGTTTTTTGTAGTTTTTAGAAGATTCTTAATACATTTATAGATTATTTATTGATTTGCGCACACAATTTAATACGGCCGATTTTTTGAGACCACACTCAAATGGTAACAATGCACCAATTCGGAGAATAGCTGCACAAACGCTGGTGTCACTAACGAACTTATACAGATACTAGGTCTTACACACACATGCAAATGGGAGGCGCTAGCTGCTGGTGGAAAAATATTACAACACCTTGCTAAGCTATTAGCGTAATTTTTCACGTTATATTTACGTTTTTATATCAACTTTACTTTTACCAGAAATTTTACAAATCTATACGTGTACAAAAGTAAGTCGTGTTATTTAACTATTGATAACTTTGGAATGGCTGCACGGATTTTTATGATTTTTAATTTGTTGGCTTTCTCTCTTCCACGAATAGCCGAATATGTAATCAAATATATGAAAAATGCACTAAAAAACTTTAATTTTTCGTATGCAGCGCCATCTCAGACAAAAACTGACTTTCGAATTTTTATTTGCCAGCTCAGCTAGTTATAAGTATTAATATGAGTCCAGCAAATGCAAATATGTGAATCAATGCCACCTTCAACCCTTTTTGAATACCAGGGAGTCGATTTTTTTGTACTTTGTTAGAATGAGGGCTATCGTATTTGTACTCACTAGTTGGCGCCACTGTAGAGTAAGGTATATCACATTATTCAGGATTTCTTTCAATTAATATTTAATAGCAAGCTATTTATTACCCAGTGTTGCACAGTCCCATTTATCTTCTAAATTAACTGCCATTTTATTTGCCTGCTTAATTTGGCTCCTAATTTTCAAAGCTCTTCTTTTATCTTTTAATAAACCTGTCGTATGTCTGCGATAATAATCGGAAACAATCTTAATAACACTAAAACTTCGTTATGTAAAGCCGGAATATGTAACTTGTAGGTACTACTAATTTTACGTTTCTGTATAATACCTCACGTTACAATAGCGCCTCTAGCGGCAAATTCATATGCCGTCATTGCTAGTATCTTCAAAAGCTAGTACCTATTAGTATGTAGGAACCTGCGATTCATATTTGATATTCGCTCACACGTAGAGACATCATCATCACCATCGTCTGACATTTTATTAATACTCTTATGCATTATAACTTATAAGCGTTTCGTCTGGGGCATCTATACAGCTAGCGCCGTAAGGTAGGAATTGTCGTTTCGAGTCAGGCGCGCCTTTCGTAAATAGGTAACTTGAGAATGAGCCTGGTTGCAGCGATGAGACGAAGTCACTCTTGCTAGCCATTCGGATCCTTTCACCAAAATGCATTGCAGTATAGGTTCAGACAAAGGAAATAATTACGCATAGCGGGTAGGGACTACGTCTGAATGCTTCTTGGCCTAGGGGTTTAGTTAGGGGTTTGGTTAGATAATTTTGTTCCAGAGTTGTGAGCTGCCTTTTTTAAGTTATGTCCTTATGTCATCATAATTCATATTTATAATAATTCATCGTATAGCGCATAAAAGGAAAAAATAATCTAACTAATATTATAAATGCGAAAGTATGGATGGATGGATGGATGGATGGATGGATGTTAGTTTGTTCGTTACTCAATCACGCCCGAATGGCCCAACGGATCTGGATGAACTTCGGCACATAGATAGAGAAAAGTCTGCAATAGCACATAGGCTACTTTTTATCCCGGAAAATTGCGTAGTTCCCGCGGGATAACGATAAACGAATTCTTTGCAGACGAAGTCGCGGGCAACAGCTAGTATTAGATAATTATGATGACTTTGCAATAGGTAGGTACGTCAAATAAAATAATGACAACTCCAAAACAAATCTAATCCATCTGAAGTCGCTTTTACTTACTAATACTTACTTCCACAAAAGTCCAACTTCATCCGTCGATGGTTTTGATTAGCGTTCGTTACCTAGAGTGGGATAAAGCAGAGTACTACGGTGTCTAGTCCACACGCGAAAAAATAAAATTGCAGCTCGACGCGTATTATATCAGCGCTTTCCTCATGAGCCTACTCTACATATATGTTGTGCCATTAGGAATTTCGGGTCAATAAAAATAAGAATTCTCATTTGAGATAGTAAAATTAGGTTAGGTTCATTAGGTATTTTCAAAATGCCCGAAGGGCAAACTGAATAGAAATAGGAACCCCGCCGTCGACCTTACGGAGGAGTGAAATTCCTAAAAGCACAACTCGTTGTGCATAATATAGAGTAAGGTCCATGAGGAAAGCGTCATAAATTTAGTCAAAAATCGTGTGCATAAAAATGAGATAAAATTTAGCTAGCGTCGTGCAGCTATTGTGCCTGTACTGCGTGTCAACCAGTGAACCAAAACCATATTTTTTTCGATCTTTACCCGTGATCCACCTACAGGTTGTCCACCTGGTTTTTGATGGAGCTCCGCTCTTGGGCGGAGCTCATTTTTTCTGGGTATTGGTTTTCCGGGTGGACAAATTAGGTGGGCCACGGGTAAGTCCCTATATTTTTCTAATTGGTATAGTAAGTAGATATTCGACTTTGTGTTTGATATCTAAAGTCGAAAAAACGTGCACGCTGCCATAGTACCTATGGCGTAATGGCTACTACGAACGAAATCATTCGACTCATAAGTAAATGCGCCACGCAACATGTGGTATGCGCACACAAGGGCTAATTTATCAAAGCGCTGGTAGTTAAAAAAAGATATATTTTTCAAATAAAACTTTCAATTTGATTTAAAACCAAATACCAGTGAGATGTCACTTTTGAAATAATCTGTATCACTATTCTATTCAGTATTCATAAACATTTGACACGCTGTAACAGGTATACGAATAGTTTTATCCGTACTATGTACTTATTCCTGGGTAGTGACAAATCAAGTCCTGACACATTGTTGTACTTTTTCACAGCAAATGTCTTAGTGAAGTTTCATTTTGATTGAACTGACAAGAAAATTCACTGTGCTGTTGACCGCGTTGATCGTGAATACGTTCTACTGTAGGTTAGAAATATAGGAACCCGACCCGGAGCAAACTGAGTAAAAGCGTTTTCAGTCAAATTTCACGAAATTTTAGTAGATAGATTCAAGTCTCTTGATACCTATATTTTTCATTTGGGCATAACTCCCTCAGAATTACATGCTTCCAGTAATGATCAAATTTATATTTTTCTATTTCTTTTATATTTTTTAACGCGATAAGTTCTTTGAAATAACACACACTGACTAGTTATTGATAATTATGCCTAACTAATTATAATTCTGAGAGAGTTATGCTCCTACAAAAACCATACCAAGATACTGAGAATTCATACTAAAATTTTGTGAGAAGTAACTACCTACTGAAACTACTTTTTCCTCAAGTTTTCCTGCAGGGCTCTTTTATTGATAGTACATACATACATACTTAAATCACGTCTTTGTCCCTTACGGTGTAGACAAAGCCTAAGGTAACAAGACCTAAAGGCCACGTTTAGTATGATTGTGGGCGTATAGGTGCAAAGGAGAATCAAAATCGAGCGATGGGTTGCTAGCCTGTTGATTGATAGTATATACATATATACCTATGAACAAATGATCAAACTATTGATAGAAGGTACGAAATGGGACCCGTTGTATAGGCAGTCCCACGTATAGTCAATACCTAGGGAAATAAGACGAAAAATACAAGCATTTCCAAATACACGAGTCTCTCAATACGAAACTCAAAATATTTAATAATTTATTAAAAGATGTCACGAAATTGTAGTTTGTACAGTCACCAGCATAAATAAGTGATCATTTTTGTACCTTGTCGCTTTCAGTCGTTACATGATTTCGTATGGTTTTTCAAACATGACTTTGAAGTGACAAGGTACAAGTGATCACTTATTTATGCTGGTGACTGTAGATCACGTAACATATTCAATAAATAAAATTTTACACGACAGATCATTCATTCATTCAAGTTTCATAACTGAATTGCATGTAATGGAAATTTGCCACTTATTATTTATTGTTCACAAAATAATATATTTTACATGCATACAAAAAACAATCATAACTTATTTTCCTACTTGGCATTATATAGGCTGACTTTTTTATCACCGTCGAAAGCAACAACACAACAAATACAAGCATTATTTTTCAGTTTGGTATTAAAATATTGCAAATAGTATCATTAAATGATACCTGTCATCATTATCATCATCATCATCATCATCATCATCATCATATCAACTGTAGGACGTCCACTGTTGGCCATAGGTCTCCTTCATACAGCTCCAGTTGCCTCGGTTGGAAGCGGCTTACATCCACCGTGAACCTGCGACTTACGATAGGTACCTATACGATTGCGTATGATACCTACGTAAAAAACTACGTAAAAACTTGGACGGTGATATATATATCACCCTGTATCATACAGTTTCCTTTTGCTTTACTGGTCATAGGTAATGAGAACATGAAAGACGGACGAAAAGTCTTCAGAACAGGGTTGACAAAATTCCGCTGTTGGACATCTGGCATTTCACGGTCTTGATATTTTCCCTAGTTATTTTTATCTCATTATGTTGTGTTATTACAAATTACGCCAATAAAAATCTACAGAATGTTTCATGTGTTTTTAGAACCAACAATTTTTTTTTAACATCACACCAGCAGTAAACATTTTGCTCTTCTTGCACAATAGTAGCAAGTACGATACGCTCGCGTCCAGTGGATGTTTGCTTCACTTATTTCCTGTTACTGGAGACAAAAATTAAGTACCTTCCGAATCCAATGTGAATCTGAAAAATTATTCTACAGTCAGTACTAAAAAAGGATACAGATGGATGGGCAGACGAATGGATGAATAATATTTATAATGACAGACAAACAGACAGACAGGTTTACATACAAACAGATGGACAGTGACGAACGGATAGAGGGTCAGACGCACAGACAGACATATGAGCGGACGAACGGACGGATGATTGGACGCACAGACAAACAGACAGACAGACGGACGCACGGACAGACGGACAATCAGAAAGACAAACGGACGGACGGACAGTCGGTCAGATGCAAATACAAAAAGACAGACAGACAGACGGACGGACGGACGGATGATTAGACGCACAGATTAACAAGCAGATGGACGGATGGACGGACGGTTGTTCGGATGCACAGACAAACAGACAGCTGGATGGATCGTCGGATGCACAGACAGACAGTCAAACGAACGGATGGACTGCCGGATGGATGGTTGAACAAACAGACAAACGAATAGACAAACAGACAAATGAACAGACAGACAAACAGACATACATACAGACAAACAGACGAACAGATAGACAGACAGGCAGACGGAAAGAAATAAAGAAAAAGTTTATTTATGACAATCACAAAAGTAGTTAAAAAACAAAAGTAAGTACCTATATAAACATACAAAGCTAAAAATAAAAACCTACAGATAAATAAATTGTCACAAAATGGTCCAGAAGAATGGACAGACGGAAAGACAGACAGACAAAATAAGTGCTTCTACAATGGTTCCTTTTTTTCTATTTGTTTATTTTACTTACCTTTCTTATACCTTTCTATAATGTATACATACGTACGTATAGTTTTTAATTATCATTTTGACGGCAAATTCGGTATTTGGACGCCGGTCGGATACTCTGTAAAATATGTACATACATACACAAATCACGTCTATCCCTTACGAGGTAGACAGAGCCTAAGGTTACAAAACCTTAAGTCCATCAAGAACAAGCATGATTGTGGGCGTATAGGTGGAAAGCGGAATCAAACTAGTGATGGATTGCCGTATCGCCTATAATATGATTCCTAAGATTCTTGCATTTACCATCTGCGCGAGAAGCGAAGCAACTGGTACATTCCAGACCAGCATGAAAATGAGTAAAATATAACTACCTAATATGGGTAAGAAAACTATAAAGTTAGGACAGACGGACAGATAGACAGCCATAGACGGACGAATTTGAATAATGTGGCCATAAAATAAACCATGGTACAGCATGAACTCGGTAATAGATAAGCTCCTTTGTGTTCCGAACACCAAAGACTGGCCAAGTGTGGGTCGGACTCTCGTACCGAGGGATTCGTACAAATTCGGCAAGTAAATATAAAATCCAGTGTTAGCAGAGCCCTGCCTCCTAACCAAGATGTAGTCTTTATAAGGTAATTTTATATTTGTTATTTACATACTTAGACTCCCAAAAATATTCTGTTTTTAGTATTTGATGTTAGAGCGGCAACAGAGAAACGTAATTTGTGAAAATTTCAACTGTCGCTAGACAATCATGATAGCTGACAGCCATATCACGGTTCATGAGATACAGCTTGGTGACACAGACAGACAAACAGACAGACGGATAGTGGCTTCTAAGCAAAATGTAAGCAGTTTGAGGTCATTTGGGTTGTATGTATTTAAGTATGTATTTACCTACATTATATAAGTATGTTTATCCGTTGCCTGGTACCCATAGTACAAGCCTTGTGCTTAGTATGGGACTGGGTCAATTGGTGTAATTTGTCCCATGATATTTAATTATTTATTTATTTTACATTGGTTACTTTACTTACATAGACAGATGGACAAAAATATATTGTTTTAGTATTTGTTGTTATAGCTGCCTCAGAAATACATCATCTGTGAAAATTTCATCTATCACGGTTCATGAGATACTATAACAGCCTGGTGACAGACAGACGGTACATACAGACAGACAGATGGACAGTGGAATCTTAG
This sequence comes from Pandemis heparana, assembly GCA_963854515.1. Classification (NCBI taxonomy): domain Eukaryota; kingdom Metazoa; phylum Arthropoda; class Insecta; order Lepidoptera; family Tortricidae; genus Pandemis; species Pandemis heparana. The sequence goes on along the minus strand of OY978026.1, from coordinate 6,525,538 downwards.
TAGGTAATTAGAGTCCCGTTTTCACCCTTTGGGTACGGAACCCTAAAAAACCTGGTCAATAGCAAGTTCGATTCGAGCACTACAGACTCCAGTGAGTTCTAAAAGTTATAATTAGACGTAAACGTAATGCATGGATGGTTGTTACTCTTTCTGTTGATGAGTTTCCAACAGCGGGAACGATACCAGAATTTCACTTCAAGATTACTGTAGTACTTCTTACAAGTCTGACTTACAAGTACTTATGCCAGATTTCACGTCAATCTGATCAATTAGAAGTGGGTCAAAATTCACTTCCAAGATTTGATTACATGCAGACACCGGGACTGTGCACTTCAATTGCGTTTACAAAATATTTTGTGCCAATCTGACACTAACGTTGAAGTATTGTATCTTAAAAAAATATTATGATTAATTGATAAGTACATACCTGTACGTCCAAATAAATGCCTACGCTGCGTACAATATCGTAGCTCGTAACATCTTTTACTTCCAATTGACTTCAATTTATTTCGAATAAAATGATTATTTTTATTTTGAGACACCACGTTCTGTCAATCATTAGTTTATGACAATTTCATGTCATTGTTTTTTTAATTACCCGTCTAGCCAGGTTTTTGACTCGCATGTTTTTTTTTAATGTTCTATAATTGAGAAAACCTATTTACTCGGCCTATTTTGTATTTAGCACCTGTCGGATTTTAAAATCATTGCCGTGTGGCCGTGGTGTATGGCTGTGTTTTGATGCAGAGGTTTAGGGTTCGATTCTCGTGAGAAGCATTCGTGTAATTAACTAGAAGAACTTTTTTATTTTAATAGGTGTAATTTCTGTAGTTGAGTACCTTTTCTTAGTACATAAGGCAAAACATGTTATAAGGTGGCAATATGACTGCGAGGCGCCACCATCTATGCCAAAGTAATAAGCACGTGTGATCCTAATACTAAAGTACTTACTAGGTATGAAAGCTTTGCCAAGTTTAGGTTTGATAATGGGCATAAATTGCCCTAAATCAACTTGCTAAGTTTGTGGTTGTTTTAAAACCACTTAGGTAGTACCTAGCTTCTTTGATTTGGTTTGACAAGTAAAATATAGAATTTAACTTAAAGTTTCCTACATCTCAATGAGATGGTCTTACTCACTTTAAATTTGTAAATTATTAAAAAAAATGTTTAGAAAATATAAAAAAATCAAATGCGGCCTCGGGATTTGAACTTGGTCACTAACTATTCAGTTCTTTGAGTCATAACCACTGAGCCACATTAGTGGTCACGTGACAGCTCGAAATAGTCGATTGGTTTTTACAACTATTTTCATTTGACACTAGCTACTCACACTATTGTAAAATGCACCGAAATTTACTGCATCGTACTGCAATTTAGGTATGATAAATGCACACCTTTTTGCAATTTGCGCACACAATTTATCCATATCTAACTATCCTCAAAAAACCGAATTAAAATTAAGCCTGTGGACGAAATGCAGCTGCACGGAAGATTTGTATGGAAGAGCAACCCCCTTAAGTATTTGTAGTTAGAGCGGCCACAGAAATACATCATCTGTGAAAATTTCATCTATCACGGTTCATGAGATACAGCCTGGTGACAGACAGACAGACAAACAGACATACCAAACAGACGGACAGTGGAATCTTAGTAATTAGATTCCCGTTTTCACCCTTTGGATACGGAACTCTAAAAAAGCTGGTCAATAGCAAGTTCGATTCGAGCACTACAGATTCCTCTAAGTTCTAAAAGTTATAATTAGACGTAAACGTATTAGTATGGATGGTTGTTACTCTTTTTGTTGATGAGTTTCCAACTGCGAAAGCGACCCTGGCTGGGCCACCAGAATTTCACTTCAAGATTACTGTAGAACTTCTTACAAGTCTGACTTACAAGTACCTACTTATGCCAGATTTCACGTCAATCTGATCAATTAGAAGTGGGTCAAAATTCACTTCCAAGATTTGATTACATGCGGACACCGGGACTGTGCACTTCAATTGCGTTTACAAAATATTTTCTACCAATCTGACACAAACGTTGAAATATTGTGAAATCTACCAAGCTAAATGACGGGTCTGATGGAACAGTAAACAACTATAACTTTTATACTTTTATTAACAAATCTTGGTAAACTAAATTACAACAATATAAACCTATTGCCTATGCTTTCCCCAGGAAAATTATCAAAGAAGAAGGCCCGCGCTGTCCTCGTCGTCCATTTTATGACCTCCCCCTTCTACCCCTTCTCTAATCTTAAGACGTCATGACGGAGACCCGCTCGCAGTCTTCTAGATGGCGCTGTCGAGTCATCGATGAGGGTGTTGACGTCCGATGTGGTTCCACCTCAATCGGTCAGGTGGCGCCACGACTGCACCCGGTTGCCAACACGGCTGTCCTGCTCGGCGTCTGCCCCAGGCGCCTCTCGAGTTAAGATACATGCTGAAACATAAGCACAAGGACCAAGTGAGGGTTATGTATATTACATGTACCATGTAGGGTCACTCATCTATGCCGTTGCTGTACTGTTCCACACTCTAGCGGCCGGCCCAATGTAAATCATTTTTTTATAGGCCACCTATGTTTAAAGAGGATTTCTCACTTAAACACGTTCGCCTTCGATTCACATAGGTTGATACCCACTTAAAAGCTTGCCACGCAACTATTAAGATTTTACGTGTATCCAACCCAATGTTCACTGATAACTTACACTTGCCTTCAAATAAAGTATGGGTAACAGTACAGCTCAAGTCATTATGAAAGATTATCAAAACATATTGAAGCATTTATCTTAACTCTGAACTATCCATACTCCAGCTACTCGATTAATACTAGAAATCAAAACTTGTATATGTCGCCTAAATCGACTGGTCTACACTAAAATTCAACGATTTATTGAGGTTGACTTAAAATATGTTTTAACTAGAGCCATCTAGCATTCCGCCGTAACATTAGATTGTTGAGTTTACTGCTGCTGTACATAAACTTTACCTAGATGGCGTTGTTATCGTCGAATAAGTAATTTGATTAACTGTAATGCTCTTCTCATTAATTTTTAAGCCATTGTTAATTTTAAATGTAATTTATAAAGCCTTGATCGATCATAATCATAAGCGATTTAACTAGAAAGTAATTCTGTAAATTAATAAACTATGAAATTTGGTATCTGTAATCCTAATCGTACGTAGCGCTGATTGGTTCGTTGCTGGATCGATCGACCAATCATAAGCCGTAATTTATGGCGCCAAAAGAGGTCTGCGTACGACTAGGAAGGGATAGCAGGTCTCGGGCACTTTGCTGCGGACCGTCGGAGGGAACAGGTTGTACCTAGACTATTATTACCTACTTATTATTATCACCCTGAGTTTTTCTAATAATTGTAAAAAGTTGTAAACGCTCCTAAGATTCCTATATTAAAATTCGCTGATTTCTCGTTCGTACTTTTACTTCTTTCTTGATCAACGATGGAGGGGCCTGAAAACACAGCTCCTGATCCTCTTCTGGCCTCTACCAGTTCTTTAGAATCATCATCTTTGCCTTCTAATCCGATATCAGACGTGGCGATTCCCCAGCAACCCGTTTTTGCCGGTCATCAACCTGTTTCAGAGAACGTGCGGCAACCCCCGCCAAGTGCCCAGGAGACGGAGCCGTCCGTCTCGTTGCCCCAGAGCACTGCGCCAGCTCAGGCTCCGGCTGGTATACCTCCTGAGTTCCTCAAGGAGATGATGAAGATGATGCAGTCTATGAGCGAACGTCTTCTTCACCAGCCAGAGGACAAAATCAAGATAACTGACGTTTTTTTACCGGCCTACGATCCAGATGGTAATGTCGGTGCACGTGAGTGGTGTAATCATATTTCTACAGCTAAAATTAACTACAAGCTGAGCGACTACGACGTGCGCATGAAGGTGACTAGTTTATTAAAAGGACGCGCCAAGATATGGGCTGACAATTGGTTAGTAACGACATCGACATGGGAGGAGCTGCGAGAAAACATCATCACCACTTTCGAGCCCGAAACACGCTATTCGCGGGACATAGTAAGGTTTAAAGAACATTCTTATGATTCCTCTAAAGATATTGCAGACTTCCTCTCGCAGTCATGGATCCTATGGAGGCGTGTTACGAGGGACAAGCTAGACACCGGTGATGCGGTAGAGGCTGTGATTGGTACAGTAAGTGACGAACGCCTTAGAATAGAACTCATGAATGCCAGGGCCACTTCCGTGCCTGAATTGATATCGGTAGCTTCATCCATTCGTAAGCGCCCTAATCCCTTTAAAGACAATAATCCACAAAAACGGTCTCGGTTTGCTAACGATAATCGTTCTACCCTCTTTTGCCATCTGTGTAAAAAAAGTGGTCATGTCGCAGACCACTGCCGTTATAATCATACTATTAGTAATTCCGGCACTGCTAACGCACGTACTATAATTGAAAAGAATGCGACAAAACCACATCAGCTACCGCAACCGAATAGTGGCGTTAAGTGTTCATTTTGTTCCAAAATGGGTCATACGTTTGAAACATGTTACAGCAGAGAGAAAAAAATGCTACCGTCTAACATTAATTCTGTAAATAATGATCAGAGTCAAACCGGTAACTTAAACTCCATGCGTGTCAGTGTAGGTGGGGTAGACTTAAATGCCGTATTTGACAGTGGCGCAGAATGTTCGATTATGCGAGAATCGGTCGCGGGTAAATTACCGGGAAAACGACGCCAAGTAGTGCAATACTTACGCGGCATAGGTCCGTTTACCGTCGTCTCAATGACTACTTTGATCTTATTGTGCGTTATTGACGGTGTAAATGTTGAAATCGAATTTCACGTCCTGCCTGATTATGAAATGACGACAGATATTCTAATAGGTGCGAACTTACTGCGAGATACCGGTTTAAGTGTCGTGATTACCAAGACTAGTGCGAAGTTAGTGTCTCAGCCCCGGGTCATGCACATACGGTCTCGCGACTCAATGTTTAATAATTTAGATCACGACTTAACGGATGAGTCTGACATTAACGAACTCATGATTTTGTTAAATAAATACTCATTTCTTTTCACGCAAGGATTTGGTAAAACGCGAGTTAATACGGGTGAATTAGAAATTCGTTTAAAAAATCCCGACAAGTATGTCGAGCGTCGCCCGTACAGACTGAGTCAAGCTGAACGAGAGAAAGTTAAAATTATACTGAAAGAACTATTAGATAACGAAATAATTCGGGAAAGTAAATCGCCGTATGCTAGTCCAATCATATTGGTAAAAAAGAAAAACGGAGAGGATCGCATGTGCATAGATTATCGGGAGCTTAACGCTAACACGGTTCGTGATCACTATCCGCTTCCCCTCATAGCTGACCAGATAGACCAATTGGCTGGTGGGTACTTCTTTTCCACACTCGATATGGCGTCGGGCTTCCACCAAATTCCGATTAGCCAAGATTCTATAGAAAAAACCGCGTTTGTGACGCCAGACGGCCTTTATGAATACTTGACTATGCCATTTGGTTTATGCAATGCTCCAGCCGTCTATCAGAGGTGTATAAATAGGGCTTTAGGACCTCTTCTTAACGCTGGTAGTACAGGTAATGAACATAAAGACAGCGTGGCACAGGTGTATATTGATGACGTAATAAGTAAATGTAGAAACGTTTCCGACGGTTTACGTTATTTGGAACGTATTTTAGTTGCCCTCCGTGATTCCGGGTTCTCGATTAACATTGATAAATGTCTCTTCTTTAAGCGCTCTATTGAGTACTTAGGGAACGTCATTGAAGATGGTAAAGTCCGCCCCAGTCCCAAGAAAGTTGAAGCTTTAGTAAAGGCTCCTATTCCAACGACTGTAAAGCAAGTAAGGCAATTTAACGGCCTTGCCGGCTACTTTCGCCGTTTCATCCCAGACTTTGCACGAATAATGGTCCCGCTTTATGCACTTACAAAACAAGGCGCGAAGTGGCAGTGGACTCATGAGCACGAAGAGGCACGTCAAAAGGTAATCAATCACTTAACGTCATCACCTGTCCTAACGATTTTTCGAGAAGGCGAGCCCGTTGAACTTTTCACAGATGCAAGCAGCCTTGGATTTGGTGGAATCCTAGTCCAGATTATCAACGGACGACAGCACGTCATTGCATACTTCAGCATGCGGACGACAGATACAGAAAGCAGGTATCACTCTTATGAATTAGAGACGTTAGCGGTGGTACGTGCAATCAAACATTTCAGACATTTTCTCTATGGTCGAAAATTCAAGGTCGTCACCGATTGCAACGCGCTGAAAGCTTCTAAACACAAACAAGACCTACTCCCACGCATTCATAGATGGTGGGCGTTCCAACAGAATTTCGAGTTCGACATAGAGTACAGAAAAGGTGAGCGCATGCAACATGCAGATTTTTTTAGCCGAAATCCAGAAGCTTTGTCTTGCAACTCCTTGACCCGCAACCTAGAATGGCTCAACATAGAGCAACGACGAGACCACCAGTTGCGGCCCATTCTGGACACTCTACAAAGTGGGAACACCGTTGACGGATACCTACTAGAAGGTAACGTGTTAAAATATGTCAAAACTGATCCAATCTTCGGGCAACAAAAGCTCATCGTGGTGCCCAAATCGTTTCAGTGGAGCTTGGTAAATACATACCACACTGCTCTTAAGCACCCCGGCTGGGAAAAAACACTACAAAAAATCAAAGAATCTTATTACTTTGATAGTATGACTGTTATCGTCCAAAACTTCGTCAGCAACTGCGTGGTATGCAGAACATCCAAAGGAACATCAGGAGCTACTCAGGTACAACTACATCCAATCGTCAAACCCTCAGTAGCTTTTGAGGTCATTCACATGGACATAACAGGTAAACTTGGCACCCCAAATGATCAAGAATATGTTATTGTCACAATTGACGCCTTCTCCAAGTACGTACTTCTGTATTATAGTAATGACAAGAATCAACACAGCACTCTTGCAGCTTTGAAACGAGCTGTTCATCTTTTTGGCGCACCCAAACAAGTTGTAGTAGATGGTGGGAGAGAGTTCCTCGGAGAGTTCAGGAATTTCTGCGAAAGGTTTGGTATCAATATTCACACAATATCCCCTGGCGTTAGCAGAGCAAACTCTCAAGTAGAGCGCGTCATGGCTACTTTGAAGAATGCTCTTATTATGATCAAAAATTACGAGACTGAAGACTGGTATACTGCACTAGACAGCCTGCAACTAGCATTCAACTGCACAACACACAGAGTGACAGGTACAGCTCCACTCACACTGCTAACGCAACGCAGGCATTGCGTACCACCTGAATTATTAAATTTAATCAGTTTTGATACAGAAACCATCGATATGGATTTATTACGTCAGCACGTGCAGCAAAGGATGGCGGAGCAGTCTGCAAAAGATAAGAGACGGTTTGACAAGGGTCGAGCCCAAGTTCGCAACTTTCAAAGAGGCGATTACGTCTTAATAAAAAATAATCCTCGTAACCAAACCTCCCTTGATCCTAAATTTAGCGATCCGTTTGAAGTTCACAGAGTTCTTGAAAACGACCGCTACCTTGTCAAGAAAGTAGTGGGTCATCGCGGCCGCCCTCGCAAGGTCGCCCACGATCAGCTACGGCGCGCGCCGCAGCCTGGCACGCCCATGACCGTGTCGCCTGAAGACGAGCCGGTGGCGGGCACATCTGCCGCCTCCATCCCAGCTGCGCTCGAGCTCGATGCGCCCTCTGAGTTCGCAAGTGTGACCACGCCCGCAACTCCTGATACAGATGTGCTGCAGAACTGACTGAAAATTACCCGGTGAGAACCTTTCATTTTGCCTTTCCTTTTCAAAACAATATTCAATTTTTTTTATCACACCTGATGATGATGATGGTGATGGTGATGATGATGATGATAATGATGATGGTGTTAATGATAGCCATAACCATGATGTTATTATTTTAAGTTGCTATTGCGGCGTGGGGCATGTCAATACATTATTATTTATTGTCGATGAGTGTAATAAGCGCCTCATTGAGACAGATTGTCCCAATGTGTGTGTATGTATTTGATTTTCATTGTTGAGGTGTGGAGTCCTCAATGATGTCTTTTTTTTTTTTTTTTTTATTGTTGAGGTGTGGAGTCCTCAATGATGTCGTTAAAATTCCTCTGTGTACCACGGCGTACAAGACCGCCTAGAGCACAGCATCAAACCTATGTATGACTATACCTAATTCTTTACTATAGAGCCTCTGTGTACCACGGCGTAAGAGACCGCCTAGAGCACAGCATCAAACCTATGACTATACCTAATTCTTTACTATAGAGCCTCTGTGTACCACGGCGTAAGAGACCGCCTAGAGCACAGCATCAAACCTATCTCTATACCTAATCCTTTATAGAGCTCCGGTGTACCAGTGCGTACTAGACCGCCTAGACTCTAGGCCCTAGAGCAAAGCATCAAACTTGCCTCATTTTCAAAACTATAATATTGTTTTTTTTTTTATCCTTCTTGGCACATGAACGCGCATTATTTGGAACGCTAACGCTTGCTCTTATTGCCTTAGCATTACTACACATTTAATATTGACTAATTTCGTGTACAGAGAACTGTCTGTTCTGTGAAGCGATTCTGTGAAACAATGCCAGTTTTATATAGTAGGGGCTGCAAAGCTTAATAATAAAATAATAATAATAATAATAATAGTAAATAAATAAAAAGAAACCAAGAAGTTAGGTTGATTGTCGATTTAACTGACTTCAAAACTATTCTTTATCTCTATTTCAGGTTTCATGGCAGCCGCAGAGCACGCGGCGCCTATCAGAATGGCCGTGTCGCCTAAATCGACTGGTCTACACTAAAATTCAACGATTTATTGAGGTTGACTTAAAATATGTTTTAACTAGAGCCATCTAGCATTCCGCCGTAACATTAGATTGTTGAGTTTACTGCTGCTGTACATAAACTTTACCTAGATGGCGTTGTTATCGTCGAATAAGTAATTTGATTAACTGTAATGCTCTTCTCATTAATTTTTAAGCCATTGTTAATTTTAAATGTAATTTATAAAGCCTTGATCGATCATAATCATAAGCGATTTAACTAGAAAGTAATTCTGTAAATTAATAAACTATGAAATTTGGTATCTGTAATCCTAATCGTACGTAGCGCTGATTGGTTCGTTGCTGGATCGATCGACCAATCATAAGCCGTAATTTATGGCGCCAAAAGAGGTCTGCGTACGACTAGGAAGGGATAGCAGGTCTCGGGCACTTTGCTGCGGACCGTCGGAGGGAACAGGTTGTACCTAGACTATTATTACCTACTTATTATTATCACCCTGAGTTTTTCTAATAATTGTAAAAAGTTGTAAACGCTCCTAAGATTCCTATATTAAAATTCGCTGATTTCTCGTTCGTACTTTTACTTCTTTCTTGATCAACGATGGAGGGGCCTGAAAACACAGCTCCTGATCCTCTTCTGGCCTCTACCAGTTCTTTAGAATCATCATCTTTGCCTTCTAATCCGATATATATTTATAAGTGTAAGATTATCTCTGAAATGAACCAGAAAGGAAACGAGAACCAACCATTTTGCTCACAAATTAGTTTAGTTTAGTTTATTATTTATTCAATACAAAAGTACATTGGTTTACGTAAAATGTCAAACAAATATATTCATATTGTATTTTACCTTGCCAACATGGTTTAATTAATAATAAAAAAATAAAAATTAACATACTTTTAATCTATATTCCAGTCATCAATATTAATCCATGGTTTCATATTTTCCGCGGCAGTCACACCTGTATACTTCTTATTACTTCTTTCGCTACCTTTTACCTCCGTCACCTCATATCTATCATTTCCTATAACCTTGCTGACTTGAAATGGGCCCTTGTAGACTGGTAACAATTTCTTGCTTCTCCCATCATTACTGTGGCTTTGTATCGTAACCATAACCAGATCTCCTACACTGTATATTCGTGCCTTAGTACGAGACCGATCAAACCTTTCTTTCTGATACTGTGCATTGGACTTAATATTATTATCTACGTCTTCACGCAACTTTGTCACATCTACCAGACTAACGTCGGGTTCTGGCGCTAAGCTATCACTGTCAGTACGAATCCTGTATCCAAAAAACACTTCGCTAGGAACAGCTTTTATCGTTTTGTGAATAGTACTGTTTAAGCCTTGCTGTAATATTTTAACATACTGATCCCATTTATCATCGGTTGAATTTGCGCCTAGTGTTTTTAACGCGTCAAGGATAGTTTTATTAAATCGTTCGACCTGGCCATTAGAACGAGGCATTCCAGTCGCTACTGTATGCAAGCGTATGTTCTTACTAGAGCAATATTGCGAAAAATCATTTGAAGTGAAACTACTACCGGCGTCAGTTATTATACGTCTAGGATTCCCAAAGGTTTTTGACAAGTTTTCGAGCTCTTTAATGACACAAACAGTTTTCGTTGATTTTACCGGGAAAATAAACACAAACTTTGTGAACGCGTCTACAGCTACTAATAAGTATTCGTTTTTATTTTTAGTTTTAACAAAAGGACCTAAATGGTCCAGGTGCAGGGTATGGTATGGTTGTGCATATTTAGGTAACGGATATAATTCACCTTCTTTAGCACCACCCTTTTTCTTATAATATATACAGTTAATGCAATTTTTAACGTATTTCTTTAAAACGTGTCTCATTCTAGGAAACCAATACTGGGAGCCTATACGCTCGAGGGTTTTGTCTACAGAAAAGTGTCCCAGGTCATCGTGGTTACATTTAATGACCTGCCATATGCAGTTTTTAGGCACAACCCAACGACGTCCTTGGGATGTTTTTCTGTAAACTTTGCCCCCTAAAACCTCGTAAGTATTAAAAAGGTCTTTGTTACTATCGTCGGCATCTCCTGACTCGATTATCGACCTAATACGTCTCAGTTCCGGATCTTGCAATTGGACTGATAATAACCAATCTGATTCAGTTATGGATAAAACAATTTCAGTTTCAGACTTTTCTCCGGATAGCACAGGGTTGCGACTTAACGCATCCACATGTTGCATGCGCGTCCCTTCTCTGTGTGTAATATCGAATGCAAATTCTTGAGTAGATAAAACCCACCGTGCTATCCGGGGAATAATCTCCTTTTTAGTTAAAGCGTATCGCACTGCGCTACAGTCTGTGACAATCTTAAAAGGGGTCCCTAAAAGGTACAACCGAAATTTTTGAAGTGAGCAAACAATAGCAAGTAACTCTAACTCGAATGAGTGGTATTTTTTTTCATCATTTGTGGTTTGTCGACTATAGTAGTGCACAGGTTTTTCACCTTCTTCAGTAATTTGCATTAAAATCCCAGCAAGCCCTTCCCTACTGGCGTCAGTGTACAAAATGTTCTCTTTATTTGGGTCATATATCGACAAAACACAATCAGATGTAAGTTTATGTTTAAGTGTTTGAAAAGCCTGCTCGTGAACTGTGTCCCATACCCATACCGCATCCTTCTTCAATAATTTCGTTAAAGGTGCAGAAATCATAGCACAGTTTTTTATAAATTTTCTAAAGTAGCTTATTAAGCCTAGAAATTGTCGAAGCTGGTGTACGGTTTTTGGGACTGGGAAATTTCCTACAGCCTCGACTTTGGACTCGTTCGGCATGACACAGTTCGGTTTTATTTTATAGCCTAAGAACTCGATTTCAGATTTGAAAAAGTGACATTTTTTTAGGTTCAGTGTCAAGCCGTTTTCACGAAATATTTTTAGAACACGTTCAAGTAGTTCCAGGTTTTCTTCAACCGTTTCAGTTACCAAATACACATCATCCAAGTATAAAATCACATTTTCAAATCTGAGATTCCCTAGTACTTTATTCATCATTGCCTGAAAGACCGACGGTGCGTTGACTAAACCGAACGGGAGTCTAAGGAAGGAATAATGGCCGTCCTCTGTTATGAAAGCAACTTTATCTACAGAATCTGGGTGCATGGGAATTTGGTAATACCCACTCTTCAAGTCCAAGCTGGTAAAGCATTTATGACCTTGAAGCCTATCAACGAGGTCTTCTATTCGCGGCATTGGGTATTTATTCTTAACAGTAACTTTATTCAGCATCCTGTAATCAATGCAGAGCCTTTTCTCTCCATTTTTCTTACTAACTAGTAACGCGGGACTCGCGTATGGAGAGTTACTTTCACAGACTATGTTATTTTCTAAAAGCTCATTAACCATCTCTCTAATAATCTTGCGATCAGTGTTAGATGCTCTGAAAGGTCTGCATTGAATAGGGTGCGGGTTAGTGACCTCAATAGTCATTTCATGATTAACAACCTTTCCTAACTCTTTAGTGTTAGATGCGATACAATCTCTGTAATTCCTAAACAGCGTTGTTAATTCATTTTGGTGAGAGTCTGCATCCAATTCAAATTCTTCGATTTTGTTACAAAATTCTGTAAATGTTTTCGCGTAATCGAATTGGAGGCGGTCGCCTACCCGCGAGTACACCAAGTCAGAGCGTTCAGTTACGTTTCTTCCATTTAACATCTCGCATCCCGCTAAATCATTAATCACGAAGAAATCAACATTCTTTAAACACACTGAATCCAATTTAAAATCAAGCACAACCTTACTATGCACATATTTCGAATTTTCTTTCGTAAAACCTTGCAGCAAGACGGGAGAAGTGAGCGGCACACTATCAAGAGAGTATTTATTCATCAGTGATTGAGATATCAACGAACAACTACTCCCTGTGTCTATAAAAGCATCACAATAGAAGTCGCTAACGTAAATTTTCTTTATAAATTTATTGCGCGGATCGAGGGTAGAAATAAATTTGGTCTCTTGTTGTTTTTCTGATTTTAACGAATTCTTTTTATGAAAACACGCGGATTCTTCGTGTCCTCGTTTGCCACAAAATTCACATTTACGGTTTAACTTCTCGCAATTTATCTTTTTGTGATTACCGCCACATACATAACACTCGATCGGTTTTCGTTGTGCTTGGGTATTACTTTGGCTGTTCGAAGTAACACTCTGACTTGATCCACCTATTATAGATGACTTTACGGAAGTATTAGGTTGTGTGATTGGCGCCTGTCTGGCTAGCTTGCTTTGCCCGTCGCGTGTATCTGAACCTAATTGTTTCGCGTTCTTTGATTTGTAAATTCGTCCATGAAGGAAGCTAGCCAAACTATCGCACGATGTAAAATTACTAGATTCGACCGATGCCCCTATTCCGGAATCTCCTATATTACCGACAATTATGGATATTATATCCATTTCCGTAAAATTTAATGATAATCGATCAATTTTACTTTTTTGCTCGAAATAAAATTCATACAGTGATTGGCTATCGGCCGGTTTTCTATCTACTATTTCTTTTAAAAGTTGATACATATCGCGCCTAATCTGGAAGCTGGAAGCTAATCTTCGCTTCCAATCCGCCCAGCGCCACGAAGGCCACTGTTGTTCTGTACGCAATAGTGAATCATACCAGGTCTTAGCGGAACCTTTCAATTTGCTAAGAGCCTGGTATCTAATAACGTCATCTGACCATGTGAAAGTGTTAGCGTAAGATTGGATAATACTAAGCCAAGCACCTATATCGTCTCGTAAAGGGTCAAATTCTGGTATAATATTGTTCAGCACACTAGAAGGTTTTTCTGTACTCACAGTTGAGGTATCAGCTTTACGTGATACCTTAGCCTTTTTCTTTTCCTTCTTTTTGTGTTTCGGCGGAGGTGACGGGGTTCTCGTCCGGCCGCTGCTGTCGCTGCTTGAAACGGAAGTCGAGCGTGCACGTGCACGCTTTGTCCGCTTCCGTTTACCCATGGCGGGCGCTGTTAATCCCAAATTCTGATGAAATCTACCAAGCTAAATGACGGGTCTGATGGAACAGTAAACAACTATAACTTTTATACTTTTATTAACAAATCTTGGTAAACTAAATTACAACAATATAAACCTATTGCCTATGCTTTCCCCAGGAAAATTATCAAAGAAGAAGGCCCGCGCTGTCCTCGTCGTCCATTTTATGACCTCCCCCTTCTACCCCTTCTCTAATCTTAAGACGTCATGACGGAGACCCGCTCGCAGTCTTCTAGATGGCGCTGTCGAGTCATCGATGAGGGTGTTGACGTCCGATGTGGTTCCACCTCAATCGGTCAGGTGGCGCCACGACTGCACCCGGTTGCCAACAATTGTATCTTAAAAAATATTATGATTAATCGATAAGTAGGTACATACCTGTAAGTAAGTCCAAATGAATGCCTACGCTGCGTCCAATGTCGTAGCTTGTAACGTCTTTTACTTCCAATTGACTTCAATTTATTCCGAATAAAATGATTATTTTTATTTTGAGACACCACGTTCAATCATCAGTTTATGACAATTTCATGTCATTGTTTTTTTAATTACCCGTCTAGCCAGGTTTTTGACGCGCATGTTTTTTTTAATGTTCTATAATTGAGAAAACCTATTTACTCGGCCTATTTTGTATTTAGCACCTGTCGGATTTTAAAATCATTGCCGTGGTGTATGGCTGTGATTTGATGCAGAGGTTTAGGGTTCGATTCTCGTGAGAAGCATTCGTGTAATTAACTAGAAGAACTTTTTTATTTTAATAGGTGTAATTTCCGTGGTTGAGTACATTTTTTTAGTACATAAGGCAAAACATGTTATAAGGTGGCAATGTGACTGCGGGGCGCCACCATCTATGCCAAAGTAATAAGCACGTGCGATCCTAATACTAGAGTACTTACTACAAGTTTAGGTCTGACAATGGGCATAAATTGCCCTAAATCAACCCGTTAAGTTTGTGGTTGTTTTAAAACCACCACTTCTTTGATTTGGTTTGACAAAAAAAATATTGAATTTAACATAAAGTTTTCTACATCTCATTGAGATGGTGTTACTCACCTATTATTTGTAAATTATAAAAAAAAAAATGTTTAGAAAATATAAAATAATCAAATGCGGCCTCGGGATTTGAACTTGGTCACTAACTATTCAGTTCTTTGAGTCATAACTACTGAGCCACATTAGTGGTCACGTGACTGCTCGAAATAGTCGATTGCTTTTTACGACCATTTTTTATTTGACACTAGCTACTCACACTATTGTAAAATGCATCAAAATTTACTGCATCGTACTGCAATTTCGGTATGATAAATGCACTCCTTTTTGTAATTTGCGCACACAATTTATCCATATCTAACTATCCTCAAAAAACCGCATTAAAATTAAGCCTGTGGACGAAATGCAGCTGCACGGAAGATTTGTATGGAAGAGCAACCCCCTTAAGGTTATCGTCAAAGTAACTTGGTGCAGCCACACTTAATTTTTTGGAAGTAATGAGAATATTACAAAAATAAGTTGAGACGGCGTGTTGAATAAAATAAATATTTATTTACATGGCATTCACGGCAATCCGTTATGAAATATATTTACATTAATGATGGTAGACGGGAGCAGAGTGGTAGACGGGAGCCGAGTGGTAGACGGGGGCGGAGTGGTAGGCAACGGGCGCAGCGAGCTTGGCGACTGGGGCGGCGTGTACGACGGGAGCGGCGGCGTGGTAGGCGACTGGCGCGGCGTGGTACGCCACCGGGGCGGCGACCTTAGCGACCACGGGCGCGGCCACCTTCACGGCGAGCGGCTCGCGGTGCACGACCGCGTTGAAGCCGTTGTGGTCGTCGGCGCTGTACTCCACGGTGCGCTTGGTGCCGTCCGGGTCGACGACGGAGTAGGAGCCGCGCACGACGTCTCCGTCGCGGGTCTCGTGCTGCGACTTGGAGTCGCCGGTGAGTCCGTCCTGCACGTCGTAGGCGTAGCTGTACTGCGGGTGCGCGTACTCTTCGACGGCCACTTTGGCGACGGGCGCGGCGTAGGCGACGGGCGCGGAGTGGATGGCGGGAGCGGCGTAGGCGACCGGCGCGCCGTGGTACGCTGGCGCGGCGTGGTAGGCCGGCGCGGCGTGGTAGGCCGGCGCGGCGGCGTATGCGACGGGCGCTGCCGGGACCACGCCGGCGCTGGCGGCCGCTACCAAGCAGGCGAACACTACAAACTGAAGAAAAAATACATTACTTAAGTTCAATATTGTAAGTTTTTTTCCATGTTCTAGTCTTTTTTTTAATCCTGAATTAATTAATTTTATGTTTTTTTTTTGTTTGTTCATACATAAGTTATGATAATTTTGATTTGTCCAATTGTTTAATAAGTATTCAGTGACCCGTTTTAAACAAATTTATTTTGCTCAAAACTTGCCAATTATATTCCATTAATTTTCGAAACTTTGTATGAAAATATTTTTTGCTCGCATATCAAAACCTACCCTGAATGCCATTTTGAGTATTGCTGTAGAGAGTTGCGATTGAACTGCCGAATCGAAGTGCGCCTCTCGTTATATATTGGACGCTACAAGCTATGACGTCACGGCTTGCCCTGGTAATCGAACCCGCACCTACGAAGCCTTATTGAAACTTTCGCTTTTAATTGAGCTAAGACAAGGTCGCGGCCATTGGAGCCCGCCGACGCCCGGAGCTCGCACTAATGAAGAGATGACGAGTCGTGTCATCGTGTGGCTGCTACAGGCAACGTCCTAATAGAACGCGAATAGGCGAACATCGTTGGTTCGCTCGAATTTTACACGTACGAAACATATTGAACTCGAATAGGTGTCCCATCTGACAATCGCACGACGCGGTCGCCTCAATCCATTTTTCTACGCCTGCCTAAGACGTATTAGTAGGTATGTACTGGGGCCTTACCATGACGTCCTAATTCCAACTCAGTTCAAGTTTTAGCTAGGTATCACTTTTTGTATTGAATCTGACAGCGAGATAACCTAAACTGAATCGCATTAAGACGTCATGGTAAGGCCCTGTAATCAAAAGGTAAAATTAAAACGATTTGTTTTAATGATTATATTCCCTGTGTACAAAAAATTGTGTTGTTATCAGGCCTTCTCTTAGTATGAAAGGGCTTAGTTCCCAGGCCTGTGCCCGGTAGCGGGACATAATGATGATTAGTATTCCTGGGCATAGTGTAGGTATTATGTTATGATGAGAATTAGAATATAAGAAAAAGTATGGTGATAATAAATTAAAATCAATAGTTCAGTCAGCTACAATCATTTAATAACATAAATAACAAGCATAAAAAAGGTCTTATCAACTAATCAGTAACAACAAGATTGCAATATTTATCTAGAAGTAGTAGGGACTGGGTAGTCTCGGTGCCAGCAGGGGTGCTGGTGCGGGACCCACATAGGGGCCACGGGCGAGGATGGGGGCGGGGGCGAAAGGCGCGGGCGCGGGGGCCAAGAGCGGTGCAGGTGCCACGACCCTCGCGGGGGCCACTAGGGGCTCCCGTCGCACGACTGCGTTGAACCCATTGAGCGAATCAGCAGAATAGTCTACTATTCTTCGGGTGCCGTCTGGGTCGACGACGCTGTAAGAGCCGGTGACGAGGTCCCCATTCCGTTGTTCCTGGTGTCCCTTGTAGTCGCCGGTGAGCGCGTCTTGTACGTCGTAGCCGTAGGAGTACTGTGGTAGAGGGTCCACGGCCAGGGGAGCCGGGACCACCACGCTCGCCGCCGCTGCGCCCACCAGGCAGATCAATACTACAATCTGGTGACAAAGATAATGTTTGTTTATCATGTTGTGTGTAGATACGTATAAAGTACCTGGATGACTGGATATTTTTTTGGTAGGTACGTTTTCTAAAAATGTAACCTAGCTAGATCGATTTATCGTCCCCGAAACCCCCTGCATAACATTTTATAGACATGGAGTTGCAAGATTTTGATTATATTGTTCGTCAGTAACAACTGTACACTCAGGGACATATTTAGCAGAACATAAAAAAAAGTTAGCAAAATGCATACTTATTGCTTGACCAAAAAAAAAATTGTTACCTAGGTACGCTTTTTTTTGTTCCGCTAAATATGTCTCTTGAGTGTATAATACGGGGGTGCTAAAAAAAACGTGATTTATAAGAAAGGCTTTTGTTTTCCTTAGTCTATTTAGATGTATACGCATGGTTTAATAAGTGTTCATTATGTATATAGATTGCCTTGACCAACTTAAATAATCGGAAAAGAACCGGAAAAAACAATAAACTGAGATCTACAAAAGCTGTTCTTAAGGCGCTGTCAACAGCAAATGACCTTAAGCAGCGACACTCTTCACACATACGGTTCGCGTGCCTGTGAGTGAAAGAGAAGAAACTATTCCGGGAGCTTGGCGCGCGTCTAAAACCTTGCAAATAAGACAAATAAGAAGAAATAAAAAAAAGTATGGATTATTTGTGAAATATGACTCGTTAGCCGTGTAGGTATGAATATGTTGACTTCATGTTTTTAATTGCAGACCCATACGTCGAAAAAATATAGACATAGAACCGTTTAATGATGATTTTAAGATCAATCTTCGCAATTATTTTCTATCGAGCCGATTTTGTTCAATTATGTATCGTGTCCGTCTAGCGTGTTTGAAATATGATGAAAATTATCATTATATTTTTTTTGTATTTTTTTTGTGTGTAGTTTTTCTTTAAAAAGTGCTTAAATAACATCAATTTCAACAAAATTAGGTGTTGTCAGCCTCTTAATACCCGTAATGACCTACATTTAAAAACTTCCGGATATAAAACGGTGTCGCTTTATATCAATATTGGTGTCCCATAGGAGGTAGCCCATTTGAACCTAATTGGTATTGAACACGCAGACACGATGCGCGATTTATCAATGTGTCACAACATGTAGACGCCTATCTATTGTATTGCCAAATCTCAATGGATATACCAAGCGGTATACAATACAATTTGAATTGTGCGTTGCACTAAGTTGAGCCTATATTTTATTTTAGAATAAACTTAACGTAACAATGTCAAATAGTCTTAGAGTTATTTTTCTTGTGAAGTTTTCTAATGTTATTTTTCGATTAAAATTAATAACTCTAATTTTGTCTTTGTTGCTTAGTTTTGAATAATATGACCGTCTAGGGTACATGCATTGTTTTTAACGAGAATAATATAATATATATTGACGATTAATTTGTTTCAATTTATTTGTCAACATTTACTCGTTATAACTGAGTTCGTTTCCTGTCCTTGTCTGTTAATGCTCATTGGCATAGCTGGGCATTAACTCGTTAATCCGTTAATCGTTAGTTAACGAAGTTAACATTTTGATTAACGGATTAACATTTAAGTTAACTTTTAAAAATGTTAACGGACACGTTAACTTCCGTTAATATGCAGAAGTCCGTTAATCGTTAATCCTATGCCTACTATTTACCGCACGGCACCGCGGCGCGGCGCGAAAAACAGATTCAGATAAGTATGAAACGACAAGAACCGGGCGGCGCGTGGCAGCGAGTGAAACAAAAACAAAACTAAACTAAAACTAGACATATTTTGCCGGTGTGTGCGGGTGAGAAAACTGCGAAGAGATTTGTTTCGTTTGATCATTTCATTATTTAGCGCAGAACCTAAACCGGTTTTATAAGTTCACTAACGCAACGATATAAAAATGCAATTTTACATAATATTAACGGATTAACGATTAACGTTAACTTGCGTTAATTCTTCCGAAATGTAACGCTTTAACGTTTAACGAAGCTAACTTTTTTTGTAGCGGATTAACGATTAACGAAGTTAACTATTTGATTAACGGTGCCCAGCTATGCTCATTGGTATGCGGGGGAGTCAGATGTCCACATGTTGCGACACGTACATTTACATGCTCCTGTTAGCCCTTATTGATATTGATAGTTTGTCAGTCGAATATCAAATATGGCGGATATTAGGAAAGTTTTGTTCTTTTTTATACTGTAACTATAACTGGAAAATATAGCTATAGTATCGCTTTCTAGCTGTAGTAGAGTTAGTCCTAGTATAAAAAATAACCCAGGTTGGGACATAAGCCGTTAACCCTTCCTTCGTATGTGGAAATGAAAAAAATACGTTTTAAGTAGGTAGTCTCGATTGTCTTAAATAGCCGATATTAATGGTTACAAAAATAATACAAAAATATAGCCTTAAGTTTGTTACTAATCCTTATCATACACATTATTATTATGAGAGGTAAAACTTGGGTAGGTAAGGGTAGAACCTTCCACACTTTGCGGCTGTTACAATTATGCACTATCCTTTGAGTAGAGTAAATAATGTTCATGATTTTGTAGCAACGGACCTAAACGGGTGCAGCCGAACCAATTTGGACTAAATTTGGAGTGGAGTTATCTTATACCCTGAACGAACTTAAGTGTGCAGGTTAACTTCGAGTCAAAAAGAATTACTGATCTACTACTAATCTTATACGGACGACGTCACGAGCAGAAGCTTAGGTTTATAAAAGAGATTCTCGTTGATAGTATAAAATATCGTTGCTTCATCGAAACGACACTTTACTGAATTGCATCTGTGAGTAATTTCACGCCATTGACATTAGTTATATGCTCACCGCTGTATCGCTATAGTGGGCATGACATTACCATACGTTATACATACAATGATTGCGGCCACAATCGATTGCCAACCATTTTTATTATGTTTATCACTAGTTTATCATCCATTCAATCTCTCAATTGATATGATTGAAAGATACGAAATAATAAGAATCGGCAAAGTTTATCCAAAGTAATAAATCTTTTCAACTGATTCCTGTACTCATTGTACTGCTTTAGAAAATACGCAATCTGGACAGTAAAACTGCCTTAACAATTTCGATGGACTTATCCAGGCGATAGCCGATACCTCTTGAGAAAAAAGCCGGGTGAACTCGAATAAACAACTTTAATGAAGCGATAATTTAAAAGAAAGCTGGTATTAGATGTCGCAAAGTTCCAGATACGGATCGTTGGCCAACGTCAAGAAGTATGCGCGGTCGTGCGCGTGCGCCGCATCCATTGCGTCCGCGCGACAACCGGTACATACAAAAGCTGCGATTGTATTATGAAACTTGATTATTTCAATTGACCGCCTAAAAATAACGCTAAATCTGATTATTGGGACTTGAATAAAAATGATTAAAGTTATTTCGACGTAAGAAAACTTAAATAGAATGTAGAGTCCTAATCGTAACTAAAAAGTAATTTATAAATGCGAATATGACTTTGTTTGTTACGCTTTCACGCCTAAAGTACTGTATCGATTAAGATAAAATTTGGTATGGAGATAATTTGAGACCCTGTGCCAACCCTGGGCACAACGCACAACATAAACATAAGATGGTTTTCATCCCGGAAAATTATATAGTTTCCCCGAACGCGCGTAATGTACAATATCTCCGCAGACGAAGTCGCTGGCAATAGCTAGTTTTTACATAGATTTAATAATAGATACTCATAATTAAAGCTGACTGTTCAATTCACATAAAATTGTTACGTTGTTTGACTGTACTTGACCAAGAATTATAAATTAAAGGTAAGTGCACGCATCAATCCATAACTTGACCAAGCTGTTGCTAAGCGCTAGAGCATCCCAGGGACACTGGCTCACTTCTCTTTCGAGGCTACTCCAAAATTTGATTTTCGAATTTTTCTGTACCTAACCTACCAATCCTACCATCCCTCTCACTCTCAAATTAATGACTATTAGAATTGAGCGGAATGGCACGCAATGAACGAAAAACGGATTTCGAAGTATAACGCCTTGTTGCGTTACCCCATGATTCGTATACAAAACTCCTTGACTCACCTTGGCGTCCATGTCTGTTGGCGTGGGAATGATGAGCAGGTTCCAAGTGAACTGTGCCAGCCCCCGGGCCCCGCCGCGTTATATATCAAACGATACGTAACGCAGGACGTGAGGTCCATACCGTACGCCTTATTGAAGAAAGTCCAGCGTTACGAATACGACAGTCTTGCGATACTTGGTACATGCTGCGAGTCACAAAATGCTTCCTTTACTGGCCATGGGCACCCCGAAGGGTGTTCTAAGACTACGCTTTCTTCTTGTTGACGATGTTGTCAGAATTTTCGTTTAAGTAAGTTAGTTGGTGCAATTTTTGGAATTACGTAGGTACGATTATGCGATATATTGACTTTTTAGGGCGCGGGTCAGAATCAGAATACATAAATTTCAGATGTAAGTTTGCTCGCGCAGGAAACAAATCGTTATATGTAGGTATTTCAAATTGATTGTTGCTTTTGGAGATTCCAAGTTGGTTGACTTGAATAAGGAACAACTACGGAACAACTTAAAGTTGGCTGCCAGCAGTCGTAACAAAGTTACATAATATACTGAAAAAAAACTAATATGTATGTAGTAATAGTAGGTACCTAACTATAAAAAATAAATAAATGAGCCAAAGAAAGCCTATGATATTTGTTCAGACGTCCAAAATTCAAAAAAGTTACTACAAAACTTCTTATTTAATTATTTTCTAATGATGTGTCACACATTGCCTTACAATTAAAAAAATATTTTTCGGTCGATGAGCATGTTTGTAATGCCTCCTTCAAAAATAGTTTTTTTGTATTATTTAGGTACCTAAGTACCTACTCAGCTAAAAAATACCTTAAAATTTTCGTTAACATAAGCCATGTTTTTTTACTAAATAGAAAGGTAATTTATTAAAATATAAATCGGCTAATTTCGGCTTCGTAGAGCGTTGTCACATACTAGTTATGTGACGTTTGTTAGTCGTTGGTACAGGGGCCTTGCCATGACGTCCTAATTCCGACTCAGTTCAAGTTTTAGCTGTCACTTTTAGTAAGAATCTGACAGCGAGCGAACCTAAACTGAATCGCATTAAGACGTCATGGTAAGGCACCAGGTGACGTAGAATACGGACGCTTTTCCATGAAAATCTATACGGATGACGACACCAATGTACGTAATACAACTCATGTTTTTTAAACTTATCTTACGTATCTTGTTTCTTTAATATAAAACTACCGTGAGGCTCAGACATATTAATGTAAATAAACGGATAACTTACGTTTTATTTGTCGGAAAAGGTCCGACAGTTTCGAATCTTTTGAGATTCTTAGTCATGTACATTAATATATCTTGTTTCTTGTTGAATAAATATCTTTTATTATTATTATTATTATTATTATTATCTACTTGGTGCTAACACCCTCTGCTAGGTCTCACATTGTTAAAGTCATCTTAATTAATTAATATCAGTGTTTTAATTATTCCTGTTTTTGGTCTCATGTGGTTACTCTTACTTAGAGTGTGAAGAGAAAAAAGTTTTGTATTGCTCCTTATTGTTTTGATGATCGAATGATTACAATCACACTTATGCGTCAGATTTTAATTTCTTTATTCTGTTAGCAAACTAGCAAAAGTTAATTATGCCGTATTTTAATAACTCAATTAGTGCACTTTGTGCTCTATTATCGTTAACTTAGCCAGAAATGCATTACTTTGTATTACGTTCAATGTGTCACCCTGTATACATAAATGTATAAAAGAAAATCGTGTCAGTTACACTATTTATAAAATTTTATATAAATCGTCACTTAATTACGATGTTTAATGGACGGTCGCTAGTGTTCGGAAATCGTCGTAAGCAGCCAATAATCTTTCCAACGAATAATGTCCATTCTTTATCCCCCGATAGTTACTGCACATGTGTTGTGCCTATACACCCATCATGTACTACACCAAGCATCTAGTTCAACAATAATCGATGGTTTGTTTTTTAATTGATTCCTTCATTCGACGTATCAATTCTTAAAGTAGTGATTTGTGGGGATTTATCAGCACATCACACATCGGTCTTTATCTATGCCTACTTAAAAGTACCCTGTACTAGGGTACTTTTTTATAGTTCCACAAATTTTAATATATTTACGACAGAAAAATCAGGCAAAAAAATCATTTTATTGCAATTTAAATATCCTACTTTTAACTTTCTCATGTGGGCATCAAGTCACAATAGAAAAAAGTAAAAACTTTTTTACTTACCTTTTTACCTAAATACCCTGTATATAATACCTAGATATTTTTTCTGTCGGAACTCTAATGGGTAAAGACTTTGTGTCCTTTTTTAATATTTCAATATACGACACGTATTTACTGCCTTGTTTGTAAGTAGGTACGAACTAATAATACTTAATAATTATTATGTAAACAAGTAGTCAATACTTTAGGTAGTTAGAGCTGTATTTTCTTAGGGTCTAGAAGTCAATTCCTACCTCGCAAAATGGCTAGCAGGTATTCAGAGCGGAACCTTTTTCGCACCTTAACTTAGAACTATTAACTATGTAATCTGTGCCTTAACCCTTTATAAGGAGAGATGATTTGGAAACCACTTAGTTAATAAACATTTACGGAGAAGAACATCCTCTTTTTCATTTAACTATAATGGCGAATATATCAGGCTTTCTTTCCTCATTCATACTTTTTCGGTCAGTGTTTAATTTTAGTGTAATAAATTAATCTATAGTATATGGTCAATTTATGCACTATGCCTGTCAAGGGAAGCAAGCTATCGTGATTGTTTACATTATACTTTTAAAAATAATACACGTCGCTATATTTAATTATTTCAATTATATTGCAATATAATTGCTCTTGCAATTCACGATAGCGAGTGGCGAGACTCTTATTAGTATGACGATAAGGTTTAATTTTGATAAATCCACTCTCCATTAAACGCCAGTCTGTACAGAGCACCTTATGTTTGTTGTAATACGAGTAGGTGTAATGGAAACAGATCATCTGAAAACTCAAGTGCACTAACAGGCTGAGTGCATATATGTATTGACCACATGTCATTTCGTTTTTTTTTCTGCCGTAGATGTGTTCCCCAGTGCATTACAAACATGGTAGTGTATTTAACTTTCACGTAGCATATCTGTATAACTGGGGCCTTATAAAGGGTTAAATTTGTCGTGAGATCTGATGATCTCAACATCATACAGGACCCAATCAAACATGGCCAGAATAAACGAGATGGAAAATTTGTTGGGGATGAGGGTAATGAAATATACCATCGAATTAAAAGTAAAGTAGACAAAATGTATTTCAATAACTTATGTACAAATCAAGTCTTTATAAATGAGCCATCAAGTCGGTGATCTTTGTTCAGGGGTAGTAGTATCCGGGAGCGTTGGGCGCAACGAATTTCGCGGGAGCCGCGCGCGCGAGCACAGGGGCGGGCGCGGGCGCAGCATATGCCGCTAGCGGCGCGGCGTACGCCGGGGTGGAGTATGCGGCCGCCACCGGCGCGTTGTACGCCGCGGCCACGGGAGCGCCGTATGCGGCGTACTGGGCCGCTACGGGCGCCGAGTAAGCAGCAGAGTAGGCTGCTACGGGGGCTCTGTAAGCCGGAGCAGCGGCGTAGCGGGCGGCTACCACGGGAGCGGCAGCAGCGAAGGGCGCAGCAGCATAGCGGGCGAACACGGGGGCGGGGGCAACCGGGGCAGCGGCAGCGTAGCGCGCTACTACGGGAGCGGCGGCGATTCTAGCAGGAGCGACCGCTGGGCCGACGGCGTAACGGGCAAACGCGGGCTGCGCGACTACTGGAGCAGCGGCGATGCGGGCCGGCACGACCGCGGGCTCGGCGACGAAGGCGGGCGCGGCGGCCACCAGCGGCTCCTTGCGCACGACGGCGTTGAACCCGTTGACGGGGTCGGCGGCGTAGTCCACCACGCGGCGCGTGCCGTCGGGGTCCACGAGCGAGTACTGGCCCTGCACCACGTCGCCGTCGCGCTGCTCCGTCTGGCTCTTGTAGTCGCCGGTCAGCGAGTCCGCCACGTCGTACCCGAACCGGTACTGCGGCAGCGGGTCGAACTCCTCCAGGCGGGCCGCCACCGGCGCTGCCGCATAGGCCGCTACCGGCGCTGCCGCGTAGGCCGCTGGCACCACGCTGCCGTGGGCGAGGGCAAGAAGAGAAGTGAAGACCACCAACTGTAACGAAAAACCTTCAATTAATTACCTATTTAGTTTGCGCATTAGTCACCTGCTTACAAACTCTTGCGGATATTTATTAACATATAAGGGGACATGTCCGTTTGAAACCCGAACTTGTGGGTTTCAAGTTCAAAGCAAAAATTTCATATTTTAGTTATGCGCGTGTGTGGTCACAATCCATTCACTTGTTTTGTTGCACTTTTTCACGATCACTTTTTTTTCACTTCACATTTCACAAATAGATAATCCGAAGAGGTTCCGTACCTTGAAAGCCATTTCGATTGTTTGCTGAGATGTGCTCGGGGTAGCTAAGACCTGAGAACTGTACCCCTCAGTCGGCACTAACCGCATTTATAGTGGTTCGTGGCGCTTGCCTCATCCCGGTCGCATCTCCAAATTTAAATATATTCAAGTACGCACGTACGAGCCCGGCCGACGGGACGGCTGGACAATGCCACGTAAACAAAGCGCTACTTGTGCAACCGCCCGAGCGCCGACACATCGCGGTCACACCGATTCTTCACACACTCGCCAAATAACTAGTTTTTTTTCAGGAGTTCTACGCATTTTCCACGCTCGGCCACCCCTGAAAAGGCGTCCAAGGAAATATGTAAATATGAGCAGGAAATTGATTCAGTCTCATCTAAAAACGACTGCTGCGCCGCCATAATTATTATTGAACGACATTTGTAATTAACGACTACGTAAAGTTGAACTATAAACTCCGGTAACCGTCACGAGACAACTACGCGACCATGGAAATCATCCAACGTAAATTACTTAGTAAAACTCCATCACCTTGCGAGAGACTCTATAAATCTTTCTTAACAGTAATAGCGTAAGAGTGGTCTAGTTTAGGACGTCGAGTACATTTGCAGAGAGCCGTCGACATTTGGAACAGGTCCGGGCACCGACGTGAGACGAGTTAACATATTACGACATGGCTAATGAACTTCAAATGCTACTTTATTTAAATTGTACAAGCTTTTAGTATCATTCTGATCTGGTATTGAAATGGATCTGACTATCGTTACTTATGCCTTTACTAGCTGTTGCCAGCGACTTCGCCTGCAAAGAATTTGTTTATCGCTATTCCGCAGGAACTACGCAATTTTCCGGGATAAAAAGTAGCCTATGTGCTATTCCACACTTTTTTCTATCTATGTGCCGAATTTCATCCAGATCCGTTGAGCCGTTCTGGCGTGATTGAGTAACAAGCAAACATCCATCCATCCATCCATCCATCCATACTTTCGCATTTATAATATTAGTTAGATTGGTAAACTAGATTAGATGGTGTTATTTTTAATCTTTCTTTTATTTATTGTAAAAATATTGCTGGACATAGACCTTCACCAGGGAGCGCTACTAAGCCCGAACTTCCGCTCCCTCTCATCTATGTATAAGTACTTACATCATCATTCTAGCTATGGGTATGTATGTATAACATGGCTTAATACTTTTTCAACACTACCGGTTGCCGTTTACAGCTAATGAAATGCAGCTGAGAAAGTCAAAATTCATGCAGATTGCAGACAAAAAAGGCTAGGTGTTAAATAAACGGATGCAAATATTTGTTAGTCTGCGTCCTGGAATGGAAATGAAAGGAATAGAAAATATTTTAGTTTTGTCTAAACAGACAAAACTTTCATTGTTTGGCCACTAGAAGTATGGCGCATAAAAATCTGCTGAGAATTTAAATATTGCGCTTTTTTCATTATAACGTTTCTTTTATTTGTTTTGTACGCGAATTAAGGTTAAATTAATTTGTATCAGTTAAATACACGTGATTAAACTAACACCGGAATTCCATGGAACTAACGTTTAGGGTCCAACCCTTGACCAACATCGAGACATCTGACTCCGTATAATGCCTGCCATAGAAGGGCTCAAGATAAGATTGTTTGAAAAGCGTAGAGCTATTACGTTACGGACGAGTTTCATTTAGGTGTATCGGCGTATCATATTACAACTAATTTTCTTTCTTACTTTTGCTGTGCCAACAATCTTAGGTAGGTAGGTAACGCAGTATCGTAAAATAGAACGACTTCGAACTATCTGGGTAACTGTTTATAGTGAATATCCATTTTAATTCGCGTTTGCTACTTGTGTGTCTTCAATGTTATCCTCATCGATCATCTTATCACTTAGTAGTCTCAGCACATAATATCAAAAACTCATTAAGTAGGTACGTACGTACAGTATTTAATGTTAAAGTAGGTAACTTTAATAACTACTATCATCAATGTAGGCCCAATTTTATCACAGCCGGTTTACCTAGGAACGTTCAATCAAATAGGTGTACATCGTTATGTATTATTGCCATTGCCCGCGCCTGCGTCGAAGAACTAGTTTATCGCCACCACGGGAACTATGAAATTTAATATATATGTTATAGTTATGTACACACTATAATATCTCTCTGTGCCAAATTTCATCCAGATCCATTTTCTCGTTCTACCGTGATAGAGTAACAAACATCCATCCAAACTTTCGCATTTATAATAATACTTTTAGAACTTACCCAGCAAAATAGACGGAACCACAAATCGATTTTTATTTTATCTAAAAGCCCAGCGGTAACTAGGCCAGTCTGTCGGCTATTTTAAGTGTGTAGCGAATAATTTGTATACCGTCGGCGTATTTGCATTAGAATAAAGAGTTTACGAGTAACGAGTGTGGAGCCGCAATAGCGCAAGGGCACAAGGTCGCATACCGGACCTGACAATAGACAAAGAGCATGTTCAGCAAACGTATTCCGAAGTCAGAAATTTGTTCCGCTCATACCTACTAATAGTACTAATAGTCAGTAATAGAAGAATGAGAGAGATGGTACGATACAAACTAAGAATTTCGAATTAGCACCATTAAACCACACTTCTAAAACAACTGAAGAACTAATCAAACGATTTTATTATTTAAGGATTTAGGGTGCGACCACACCGCCGCTTAAAAAACGGTGACGTTACGGAATCGCAACAAAATGTAAGAAGAAACTGTGAGAAAACGTGACGCATACGACACGTCACTGCGTATACGCGGCGGTTTGGTCGCACCCTTAGTCCTGTCGCTATGGGGTACCCATAATTGCTTATACTTCTAACTCAAAAGTGTCCTGTACGCTGATATTAAATAAAACTGCGATTGCATGAGAAAATGATGACAATAAAGAATCCACGTTTAAGTGACTATTCATTTTCATAATTAGTGTTCTTTCTATGTTTCGTAAAAAAACCTTTAAATATTTTTGAATCATGGAAAGAGCAAGTAGAGCCAAACGCAATGGCACATTTTTTTGTATAAAACACTTCAAATAATATGAGTGTATAAGATATCAAATTCACAAGAGTACGAGAGTATGAGTCGGTGGCAAATTGTGGTCAGGAGTGGGGACATCGCTTCTGGGCTCCGCCCCTGATCTACATTCCTTGTGGCCCTGAAGGCACCGGCCAAATGCGCCGCAAGAAAATGCACGTCGGTCATTTTCCTGCCACTCACGCGCATCCTTCACAAGGCTGCCAACCGTTGCATAACATTACGTTGCCTGCAACGACGAGTGGCCACTACCGCAGTGCACGAAATACCCTAGATTATTATGCAGTTTATGTAGCAAACCAGAATCAAATACAAAGTAACAAGAAAATAACGATCCTTAAAATGAAACGGGACTGAAACTTGTCAATCGGTTTTCCAGGTGGCCAGGGACCCTATTTTTCATCTAATAAGCATTCAAGATATTCAGAGCTCGTTGGGCAACCTTTTTTTTATCAATTATTTTATTTAGTTTATTTAGTTTATTTATTTATTATTATTATTTAGTTTATTCCCTCGCGGTAGTTTCCAATATATCGATATTTTACCGAGTGAGCGCGAAGTGTGAGCTGGGGCTAAAGCCATGGTTAGCCATGACGTCTTAATTGCGATTCAGTTTAGGTTCGCTCGCTGTCAGATTCATACATCGCTAACAGCGAGCGAACTATGAATTATGAATTAAGAGGGTGCATCCGTGCTGAGCTCGCAACGTCGCATTTTTGGTGATTTTTTGCTATTATTTCACAGAAATTGAATGAAAGTATCAAATATCCGTCTGTAGTGCACTTCGTTTTTAGTGTACGTGGTAAGGTTCAAAAGTTTCCGGCCTAATAATGAAAATTAACGTTTAGGTTAAAAAAAATATTTTTATTTTTCAATGTAGTCTCCTCCTATTGTTATACATTTTTCAGATCGTTTGATTAACATTTCTATGCCTTTAAAATAATATTCGGAAGTTTTGTCTTCGAAATGCTCGAAAACTGCAGCAGCGACCTCATCATCGGACGAAAATTTTCTCCCCCTTAAGTCCGATTTAAGTTTAAAAAATAAAAAATAGTCGCTTGGGGCTAGATCAGGGCTGTAAGGTGGGTGACGGATTGTTTTAAATCCACATTTAGATATAGCCGCCTTTACAACTGCAGCCGTGTGGACAGGCGCATTGTCATGAAGAAGACGGACACCCCTGCTGAGTTTTCCTCGACGTTTAAGCTTTATTGCTTCTCGCAACTGGTCTATAAGGCAAGCATAGTAACTGCCGTTTACTGTCTGATTGCGTTCTTTGATATCTATAAGCAATATCCCTTCGCAATCCCAAAATATTGTGGCCATTATCTTTTTGGTAGATTGGCACACCTTTGCCTTTCGAGGGGGTGCTTCCCCAGAACGACGCCACTCCATCGACTCTCTTTTCGAAAGAGGATCATAGTATAAGACCATAGTTTCGTTTCCGGTAACAATGGACTGGATAAATTCACTCTCACATGACTTGAACTCCTCTAAAAGTTCGTTGGAGCACGCCACTCGTTCAGCTCGCTGAGCACTCGAGAGAAGTTTCGGGACCCATCTTGCACTAACCTTATTCATGTTTAGATGGTCGTGTAGAATCCTAAGGACTGTTATTTTCGTAAGTCCCGTTCTTGACGCTATTTCCTTCGTCTTTAGTCTTCTGTCCTTCAGTACCTCTTGTTCGACTAAATCGACGTTATCTTGCGTAAGAACCTCAACAGGGCGGCCTGGTCGGGGTTCGTCATCGATGGACTCACGCCCTAAACGAAACTGCTTACACCAATCCTTAACAGTCGAAAACGAAGGGGAGGAATTCCCGTACACGTTACCTAACCTTTCTTTGATTATAGTTGGACTTATGCCTTCCTTTGTCAGAAATTTTATCACTGATCGATACTCCAATTTGAACATTGTACAAATTACACCGCTTTTTATATTTAAATCAAAGAAAATTTTATGAAAACGAAAGTTACAAACCACGAAATTATCCACACAATAGCTGAATAAATGACAAATAAAATGACATTCATTTGTTTCTTGTTTTCTTCTTTTAAATATATACGGCCAGGAACTTTTGAACCTTACTGGTATTAATGTGTCTAATGCAATAATTCATCGTGATGGACTTTTGTTTTCTTATTAAACGAGATATAGTATTTTATCCCTTTAATACGAAAATAAAAGTTCATCACCATTAATCATTGCATTAGACACATCAATACACTCAAAACAAAGTGCACTACAGACGCATATTTGATACTTTCATTCAATTTCTGTGAAATAATCGCAAAAAATCACCAAAAATGCGACGTTGCGAGCTCAGCGGTTCCTGGTCGCATTTTTCAACCGATTCTCGTGAAATTCTGTGAGCTTCATTTATTAGGTACTAAGTATAGGTAACCCATAGTTTTTTGTCGATTCAGTACCTATTTGGGATTTTTTCAAAATGGTGGAGCTATGAAATTTGTCATTGTTTAAAATAACATTCATTAGGCATACCTACTTCAGCCATTTCGAAAAGATGTTCGAAGAATGTCACAAAAAAAAATCTACGTATTTTTTTTGACCAATCAACTTTTCATCCGATAGGTAATTAAACTTCGCGAAATCTAACAGCTCACTGCGCCACAATAAATGAACCAAGTTCTATGAACACTTTTGTGACTCTCTTGTCACAAAAGTGTTTTGTTGTTGTCTTGTTGCTTTTTATCGGCAAACGAAAACCATTTCACGGTGGTAATTAATAAATTGCTAACCATCATTTAACTTTGCTTTTAACACACGCCGAAAAACAAAAAAGTCACACCTACAGATAAACCTTGTAATAGAAGGTCCAATGTTATTAGAGCAATTGCCAAATTCAATTAAAATTTTATACGGTGTCGTTAAATATGACGTCGACCTTAAGAAGTGCTAAAAGTAGAGTAAAAATAAAAAAAACTGTCTAAAAATTAATTAAGTTTATATTTTTTATTGAAATTTGCGGCATAAACGGCTGTATCTTTCGATTGCGTTGGCTTAGAAGTTAGATTTTTTCACAGCTCCAAGGGACAGTTAGACTTGAGTATTTGATATAAATTTCAGCTTGATACCTCCACGCGTTCCTGAGAAATAGGGTCTTGACAGACGGACGGATGGACGGACGGACGGACGGACAACAAAGTGATCCTATAAGGGTTCCGTTTTTCCTTTGAGGTACGGAACCCTAAAAAGTAGCCGCAGCTTTCAAAACTTTTTTGAGCAGAAAAAATACAATTCGAAATATTCTAGGCTTCCGGACTACCCCAAATATGACCCAATTTATGTATAAGAAGGCTCGTCGGGTTGCGCAAGAGTGTAGTGTGAGTCACGCCGATTGATATGCGGCATGCATCGCCCCGCCCTGTCGGTAGCACTTTCCTTGGATAGTTCTCAGAACGCGACCACTAGAGCACTTTGTTGCTTTCAAGGACACCTCGTGTGTCGTGACTAGGCCAGCTCCAGACATTACTCGTCAGTCTATACCTAGTAATAGGTTAGCAGTAATAGGTTACTTAAGTGTAAAATTTATTGGAATTGGTAGATATACTAGCTGTTGCTTGCGACTCCGTCTGCGCAGAATTCGCTTATTGTTATCTGGCGGGAACTGAGTAATTTTACGGGATAAAAACTATTCCACGTCCTTCCCCGGGACAAAAACTATCTCTACACTAAATTCGAGCTAAATCTGATAACTGTTCGACAGTTAAAAGTGAAGAGGTAACAGACAGACAGAAACAGTTTCGCATTTATAATATTACTTAGTACCGTAAAACGCGATGAGTAGGGACAAAAATAAAGTTCAAAACTCGATAAAAAAAGTATTTTCATATGCGGCAAGTTGATTTTTATAGATAAAAAATGTTCCGGTGCTATGAATTTAGTTTAGTAATGAATGATTATCTATCGTTTAATTATATAGTTTAAAATTAAAACAATAAACACTAAAATATAGGCAAATCCCAGCTCACCCCGTAGTAAACAAAAAAAATGTCGTTAACAGATTACCAGAAAAAAGAAGACATAATATGTCTAAAAATGGAACTAAGTAAACTACTTTTAGAGAAATTTGAGTCAAAACTTTAAGTAGCAAGTGAAAACACAAAATATTAGTTCTATACCTTTACCCCCGCAATGCCTATGTTCATAAATTACGCACATTAGAAGGAACAAAACAAACTTCGAATTGACCTGCTAATTCATCAATCATCACTAATCTGATGTTAATTTGTAATTTTATTTTTTGGAATTAATGATTGATCTTTACAAACATCAAAAAAAAAACTTGAATTCATCATAATTCAAATTGCATGCTAGGTAAGTAAGTTCTTAACTACGAGGTCAGACTTTTTGTTTTAACTCCAATCTTAAATCAGGTTCTGCGAAAAGCAGACATAAAGTGAATAATTGATAATTAACCGTCGACCTCACGCTCCGACTCCGCATCAAACTTCCGCACGATTTACCTACGCATCATCGCTTACGCATTAATGCTGACTGAATACTTAGGTACTACTAAATACTTACCTACTCATTGTTTTTGCGTAACCTGTTAAGCCAGTAAGTTGTCTATAGCGTTAATATTTTTAATTATGTAATTGCTTTTAGGGAAGTCGCATACGAGTATAAAGGGTGTTACAAACACCGCTTAACAATAATTCACTAGGGTATATAACCATAGCTTTAGAAGCTAAAAAATATATTTTGAAAAAAATTGGAGTAAAAAATGATTTATAGTTTCTATAGGAATGGTTATAGTTAGTACCTACTACCATTCCTATAAAAAAAAATACTCCAATTATTTTTAAATATATTTTTTAGCTTCTATAGCTACGGTTATATACCCCCAGTGAATTATTGTTAGGGGGTGTTTGTTACACCCTGTAAGTATACATCACATGAAATACCTATTTGCCATTTTCGTTGCACAAAGGCCTCGATCTCTATCATACTATAGGTACCTATACCCTAGATATCACCAACCGCTCGAAAGTGAGCCGCTAAAACGATTCTCAAAGTCGCTTTGAAAAGTGTTTTCAGGGCAGCCGCGTGTACCTACCCTCGATGAGAAACGATGTTTCAAAATAGTCAAAAATAAAGTTTAGGCTACGTTGTACAGTCACCAGCATAAATAAGTGATCATTTTTGTACCCTGTCGCTTTCAGTCGTTGCGTGATTTCGTATGGTTTTTCAAACATGACTTTAAAGTGACAAGGTACAAAAGTGATCACTTATTTATGCTGGTGACTGTACCTATCCAAAGTTCAAAATTATGTTCCTGTAGCCCGTGTGGTTGTGTGCGGTTTTTTGGAAGAGATCGATTGTAAGCGTTAATAAGACCGCCTGTTGTTGATTAAGTACCTAATTAAAATAATTAGTAAACTCACTGCATTGCTGTGTAGTGTCAATAAAGAGTATTTGTACCTACCCATTATGTTCTATTGTATATTAAGCGTTTCATAAAAATCATCATTACAATTTTAAAACAATCAAAATTCGTCACTCCCAAAAGTGAAATCACGGGCGTCAGGTGCTCCGCTGGTTAACAAAAAATCCTTCGTTACATCTCGTTTAGACATTAATTATTAGAGGTCTCGGCGGCCATGGCTACTCGATTATGGGCCCGCGTCGAAGGTCTGATAATGATAACATGTAACAAAGTAGCTGGACTGGTGCGGCGAGTGTGGCCGGCGGCCGGGGACTTGACCCACAGCCGCATAACATACGAGCCAGCCGGATTTAAGCATACGTGGGTTGATCTTTTACCATGGTAAAAGATCAACCCACGGCAAACGTCTTGAGCATGACCTTGAAGAAAATGAATTTAGCGTCTCTTTGGTATAAAAGTACATGCGCGAACTTACCCCTTCCACGTCGTTCTTGAAAGAAGCAAGCGTTATTCAAGAAGTTTGCCGTAAGCTATACGAGTTAGTTAGGTTCCATATCTTACAAGGAAAAAAGCCCTTTGTCTTAGGAACGCGTGAAGATATCAAACTTAATATCAAATTTACGGTCATTGCAGTCCCTTGAAGTTGTGAAAATAACAAACAGTCGTTAAAAAGGTGCTTCCATGCATACTGCCTTGAATGCCATGGATTCAAACAAAACCAAACTTCTAGTTTTTGAAAATTGGCATGACGGATAATAGCTCTAAGGGTGCGGACACACTGCCGCTTAAAAAACGGTGGCGTTACGGAATCGCAACAAAATGTATGAACAAACGGTGAGAAAACTTGACGGATACGATACGTCACTGCGTATACGTGGCGGTTTGGTCGCACCCTAACAGCGCACCCAATGTCAGTAAATATAGATCTATGTAGTGAGGAGGGCTCGGCAAAAACTGAATTTTCATCAGTAGGTATCTGGTAAAAGCAACTGTCAAAGTGACGAATAGACAATCGAATGTTGGGTCGGTGCTCCCTAAGCAGTACAGTATTACAATGATAAAATAAAATCGAGACATTGGCAAAATCAAGCGAAATCATCGATGGCACATTGATGAAAGTAAACACCATTTTAACAAACGTTTTTATCTTCGTTCGTATCTGTTTACATCCTATCACATAGAGATAACGTCTAGGTATTGCCCCGTGCCGTAATTTATATGCTGTCAAAGCATCACACAAATTACTTTGTAGTTACCTACATGATACATAACTTAAATAAACTTGTTCATATCATAAAGTTTGATGTTTGACCCTGCTTAAGAGGCTGACAACACCTAATTTTGTTGCACACAAAAAAAATATAATGTTAATTTTCATCATATTTCAAACACGCTAGACGGACTCGATATATAGTTGAACAAAATCGGCTCGATAGAAAATAATTGCAAAGATTAGTCTTAAAATCATCATTAAACGGTTCTATGTCTATATTTTTTCGACGTATGGGTCTGCAATTAAAAACATGAAGTCAACATATTCATACCTAAACGGCTAATACTCGTCATATTTCACATATTCAACATATTCATACCTAAACGGCTAATACACGTCATATTTCACAAATAATCCATACTTTTGTTTATTTCTTATGATTTGTGTCTTATTTGCAAGATTTTAGACGCGCGCCAAGCTCCCGGAATAGTTTCTTCTCTTTCACTCACAGGCACGCGAACCGTATGTGTGAAGTGGCGCTGCTTAAGGTCATTTGCTGTTGACAGCGCCTTAAGCCCGATTAATAACTGTCTAAGCGCAGGTTACTGCGGGTGTTATCGGGGCATCGCGCCGGCGGCCACTCAGTGGGCGAATCCTATATCGTTGTTAATGTCAAGGTGAACCATTGTTTCAGCATAAGTTCATAACTCAAGCAATTCAATCTCTGCCTGTCTATAATGACGTGTGATCATAAAATGTTTATTGTTTTCCGAATTGTGAATAGCCGCACAATAAACAAAGCGTTTTTATGAATAGGTAACTATTATTGTATATGTGTTGTTTCGTTAAGTGTAATAATTATGTCTGATTTGGTTTCGCCAAATTGGAGACATACATGGGTAACTACTGTACAAAAATAATAATATAAATAGGTTTACAAGCGGATATGCAGTTAAGTAGTTACGTAAGTGCAAAAAACATACAGTCAACTTGAGAACTTCCTTCTTTTTAAGAGTGTTAAAATTAAGCTCAAAAATTACTGATTTTGAGTTTCGAGTCATCAGTTATCTCATCACATCACATCATTGAGAAAATAAAGCTGCAATGCTACGTTAAATGATAATGATTTCTACGAATCACTATAATTAAAGTGCAAAGTGCAATTTTACATCTGTATGGATGGGCTACCAGACTTTCGCGCGAACGGGTCGGGCCTTACTCTTAAGTTAGGTTAGGTTAGGTACATACAATGGAAAACCATAATTTTGCAATTTGTAGAAATACTAACTTCGCCTTTAATTTAATGAATAGATCTTGTTTACGTCTAGTTCTAGTCTACAAAAAGACATCAACGCGTTCGACTAAATAACTTAACGAACTTTACACAATACATAGGTAACGTAAGTATTAGTCCGTTTTGCGGGTTATGGGTTATGGGTTTGTATTATTGGATAAAAAGGGTTAAAATCAAATTACATAATAACCTATATTTACAAATATATCAATCAACTTACTTTACTTTACTTACTTAATTTTTTTGTGCGTAAGTGGCCCTAAAACTAAGAATTATTTTGGTTGCAACTGGCTATAATTAGCCGTGGTAGCCTGGTAGCCGTGGTAGCAGAGGGTAGAGGGTTCGAGCCCAGGCTCGCACCTCAGAGTTTTTCGGAATTTATGTGCGAAATTACATTTGAAATTTACCACGAGCTTTTCGATGAAGAATACATCGTGAAGAAACCTGCACACATCTGCGTAGCGATTCAATGGTGTGTGTGAAGTTCCCAAACCGCACTGGGCCCGCGTGGGAACTATAGCCCAAGCCCTCCCATTCTGAGAGGAGGCCTGTGCCCAGCAGTGGGACGTAAATATGCTGGAGATGATGATGATGATTATCAAAGCCTAATTCATAATTCATTTATTGCATAGTAATCATGTCGTACATTAGGTCTTACATAGTAATTTTTATATTAGTGACTCAAACGATGATACGACCAGTTGAAAACTGTCTTGTTTATTTGACCCGAACAAAAAATGAAGTTAAAATAAGTCTTTGGGAAGAAAGGTGCTTTTGTTAATCTACAGGGTGTTACAAAACTACCCGTAAAGCCGAAAGGAGGTTAAATGTGACCTTATAACAAGTCCATTTACAATATCTAACAACCCCAGGATGGTTTCCTGAGATGACAGTTTACTAGGATTGTCAATATTTTTGGCTTTGATATTTTATTACGGGGTATTTTGTAACACGTTGTACTGGGTGTATCAGATACCCCCTAACAATAATCCACTGGGGTATATAACCATAGCTATAGAACCTAAAAATATACTTTGAAAAAAATTGGAGTATTTTTTTTTTATATTTTCTATGGGAATGGTAGTATTAACTATGATCATTCCTATAGAAAATATAAAAAAAATTACTCCAATTTTTTTCAAAATTTTTTTTAGCTTCTATAGCTATGGTTATTATACCCCAGTGGATTATTGTTAGGGGGTACTTGATACACCCTGTATATTTTACATATTTGCTGCCCGCTCGAGTGTGGCAGCCCTTTATGCGGCCATGCACTGGTTCTCGGAGAATCGAGAACAATTCGGACAATGCACACAACCGCATAATTTACGCGAGGTAATGTCAGGGCAATTTACACATTCGTGAACTTTTGTACAAGGTGCGTCGCAGTTTTGGTGCGCTCTGTGCTTTGTGGGCGGCCGCCTCTGTACAAATGGGGTCGAAATATGGTCGTAGTTATTATGTGGCCACCAGTGGCTTAAGGCCTAATTTTGTGTGGTGGCATTTTGGCTGGAATCAAAGAGACTGATTACATTATTTTTAGTGCAATTTGACAATTCTGATTAAAATGAAACTGCTGTGTAAAGCTATTTTAAATATCTACATACATCGCTACACTACAATGAAACCGAAGAAATAGTATAATTATTCGTCTATTACTATATTAATGTAATCTTATACCTAATCATAGCTTTAATCGTAATTAAGGAAAATTTAGTTTTGTTTTGTTTTATTGGAACTACTTTTAATTAAACCAATAAAAACATGAAAATAACCGCTCCACTCATAATCCCATATAATATATCTGCGTCGCACAGTCAAATATTTAACTTCAATAACGTCCTTAACTATAATAGTTATAGTTTTGGTAGAGTAATATTACCTACAAGCTACAAGGACATAAATGGTGGCGGTTCGCACGAAAACACGAATTTACCCACGATTGAAAATCCTTTGCATCTCTGTCCCATCTCAGCCTCTATTTACTTAATTTCTATCGCTTGCAACTGATACGGATTTAATAAAATATCAGCAAGCTCTCCTCGAGGCGTAATGGCGGCGCTTGCGCAACGAGAGCGCGAGCCGTGATATTGCCGCCCAGATACATGACAATTACTTGCATACTGAATTACTGAATCAATTACCAATTAAGGTTTGTCGGAAGAGAGCCAGTGATAACGTGAGGCCAAAGTTCGTCACATCGTAGGTACTCATACGAATAAAAAAAATGTTGCGTCAGTGTTGCCAGGAAGATACCGTTCCAAGATTACCCTACGCGAAGGTTGCTTTGCAATTTGGTCTGTGGGCACTTTTCACTTTATTTTTGGTTTATTATTATTATCGGATGTTCAACAAATATGCATTGCTCTGTAGCTACCTAAGCGTGTGTTAACGATTATTATAGTTACGAATAACGATTAGTCACCTTCACTTACACATACCTAAGATTTTTGGAAAATCACAGGAGTTGTCTGGCGTAGGGTAGTAGTACACCTACCTATCTTAGGACCGCTTCTTTTTCTAATCTATATAACTAAGTGACGACACTACGTATATAATTTAAACTGTTGGTCGGGCATGTAGTTACAGCCTCGCTATGCTATGTGCCCTACTAGTGCGCCCACGTCGTTGCAGGCGCAGATGCAATTCACGCGCATTGTCCGTACGTGATGGCTGCGCGGAACTGTTGCGCAGAGGTTGCGCAGTTATTAACTTATTATGTCTAATCTAATAATATAATCATGGTTTGACACAAAAGTGTGATTCTTAAAAAAAATAGCAGCTAATTTAAATACGGAATACTAACTATAACAGGCGTTACATGGCGGATGTCCTTGTTAAAATAAAAGCATAACCATATTCAGTATTGTTCGGACTTTAAATAATAATAATCATTCTGTAGGTATCTATCCTGTATCTATAGTCAACAGATCGCATGCATTTAAGGTTAATGGACTAAACAATCTTATTCAATTCCGAGACGGATAGTTTAATGTATGCAAAAGGAGATCCATTGAACTTTGCAACAACCTACTGAACCGAGTGAACGCAGTGACCTGGCCCTATGGTTCTGGGTCGCCGTCGAGAGCTTTAGCTGGTATTTCAATCCTAGTAATGTACACCTCGCAAACAAATAGCCTAATGGCAAAGGGCCTAGCACGCGTTAGTTGCAGAAAATCTAGCTAGGTAATATCTCTCTCTCTAGCCGTGGCGTCACAGCCCAACAAACAATTAAGCGTTGGTTGCAGCTTATTTTAAATCTTAGTGCTACTAATGATATACAATGGATTCCATTGCCACTAAAGGTGATACAAAATAGTTACGAAATACTTTTAGCTCCTCAGGTTGTATTAGAACTGTTAATGACGAAGCAGTATTTTCTTTACAGTTAGTGTAGTGGCAGTGGCTGCTTATATACTTAAACGTTAAAGCTTGTTTCGGCCTGCAACGTCAAAAGGTCTTTAAAGATCTTCATAAACTCCCTGTAATTCTTATTGCTGTAAATCTGGTATATTGGAGTAGCTTTTATACCATAAGACTGTATATCAACTTTAGTGAAGTTATTGGTTCTACAAAAGAGTTAATTGAGAGTCTAGTAACACCAAACTCTACATGCGTTGAATAACTCTTATATAAAGCTTACGCCTGTTTTACTAAAGGCAATTATACGCGTGATACGCGTGCTCGTTTGCCACCATATTTCATTTAAAAAAAATATCTTGAAGCGAACAATTTAAGTTTTTTAAATGATTAAAAGATCACAGATTAGGGATTTCATTACTTCGCAAAGATCCCTAATTTAAACCTATAGGTAAAGCTAAAGCCGGTATTTTACTCTCTGCTGCAGGTAAATGTCTCCGCTAATTGCGTAGTTCCTCTCTTATGCCAACCAAAGACTGCACAATACTCTTGACAAACGGCGTTGTACTTCATTGAGTGTCATAATAAACATAAGAGAAGACTGTGCCGTTAAGAAAAAAACACCATGTTTGATTACTTTTTGTCAACATAACCTAAAAAATATTTACACAAAATCACTTTTAAATGACAAAGTACCTAAACTTTCCTAATTATATGACACACATTACTTACACAATCGCTCAAACTAACGAATATTTTGAAAATTAATGTCTAAAAACTGATTTAGGTTATTACCACTTTTAATTGATTTCCTTTTTTTTGTATAAAATCATTGTTTTTTGAAGGCGCGTCAAAATTGAGATGAAAACATGATACATATTCACATTA